>OY728136.1:393311121-395811121 GCA_963277665.1 Viscum album | reverse complement strand
TAATCATTACTAATTAGCCCTAATTATTACTAATTACCCCTAATTATTACTAATTATCCCTAAGTATTACTAATTACCCCAAATTGTTACTAATTAGCGTTAATTATTGTTAATAACTACAAATTTCAACTACTAATTACTAATTGCCGCTAATTATTTATATACAATACTAATTATCATTAATAATTATTAATTGTCATTAATTATTAAGAATTAGTATTAATAATTTCAATTTATTATTACAAATAAATAATGATAACAAAAAAATTAAATCTAATTTAATTACAACTAATCAACGATAATTAAAATTAACATAAAAATGAAATAAATACTAAATGAAATAAATTATAAATACATTTAAACTTGATCTCTTATTGATGTAGACGACTTCACAACTTCTTCATAAAAAAACTAACTTAGAGATACTTTTCACTCTAAAAACGGAGTTTAGAGGGGGAGAAAGTGAGAATTGAGGGGAAGAGTAGGAAAAACGGATGAGGGTATATATAGTTTAGATTAGTTGCGACAGGTATCCCGTCGCAATTACATTCTCCAACATTAATTATTGTCGACGGTTAAAAGGGTATTTGCGATGGGTCCCGTCACAAATAGTTGCCTGCCGACACACATTTTTGTGACGGGACAACATCCCGTCGCAAAAACCTTTTTACCGCCACCGGTATTTGCGACGTGACCCATCACAAATAACCTCTGACCAAAAAACTATTTTCGATGGGGGAATCCCCCCGTCGAAAATAACCTTCCGGTGGTTTGGTGCATAGATAGAGCCAAACCGCGCCTTACTTTTTGCAATGGGACCCCAAATCTCGTCGCAAATAACCAATTATTTGTGATGGGTCGAACCCCCCATCGCAAATAACCTCTAGGATGTACTATTTATGACGGGAATTAATCCCGTCGTAAATAGACCATCGCAAAAAGCTATTTTCCCCGTAGTGTAAAATCTTGTTGGTGGAACCAAAAAAATATTAGAGAAATATTTTTAGAAGACACTAAATCTCAATTCAACAATCTGGTTCCCCAACCACAGTGATCTATGGAAAAAATAGAATTTTCTCAAAGTCACAATTAATGTTTTGTATTTTGATAGTAACACACATTTTGGACTTCTAATGGATGAAAAATTTTACAAGGATAAATTAAAGAGGCCTTATAACAAAACTTATATTTTTTCAATGTCTATATTAGTCCATTTATGTAACTCCTTCTGATTTTATGATATATTTCCCTTTAAAAAAATTTATTTCCTTCTTAGCTTGCTTTACACACAACACTGAGTTTAAATGAACCACACTATAAATATTATTATTTAAATTTTACCATTATAACATAAATGTTTAAATTATAAGTATGAATATGAATTAAAATATTTTGAAAATATGGATAAAGGTTTTATAAAATGTGAACAAAATGATAAATAAGTATTCAAATTTCAAAAAAATAATATTATGCTTCAAAAATATATTTTCTTCAAAAATATTTTTATTAAATTTTGTGAAAGAAAATTATAAATAATGAATTTATTTTATAAAAATTATATTATTTTTGAAATCATAACATTAAAAATATATTTGGGTGAAATTTTTGGGATTTTTCTGAAAAGAATGATTTTATAGTGAATAGTGAAAAAATTCTTATTTTTAGAGAAAACTATTTTTCATTTCAAGAATTTAAAAAGTTCCATTTTTTTAAAATGGTTTGAAAGTAAAATTACATAATTATATTATTAATAATCTAATTACGTTCATTGGAATCAATTTTATGCTTGATTTTGGTATAAAAATGTTTTATACTTAAGACAACTTTATTTTAGAGAAAACCACTTTTCATCGCATTTTAATTGTTTAAATTTGAATTAAATTCTTCTACTTATATGAATTTAATTTAATAAAATAGAATCAATATTTAAATCATAATATTTAATAGAAATTAATAGGGTCAACTTAATTTTTGTTCATTATGAATAGTAACCATAGTAAATATTTTCCACCTCAATAAAAGAGGTAAAATTGGGTTTAAACCATGGGTAAAGATTTAAAATATATATAAAAATTTCCTTTATCCTATTCTATGGGTGGTGTTTAACCAAATATATTTTGAATGATTTAAATAATTTATTTTAAAACACCATTTTGGATTTTGTAACCCTATCTTGAATTTTTAGAAGATAACTTAAATTTTATTTAAATTAAAAACTATTTTGATTATTTACATTTAATTGCATGGTTGGAAGATGAAATTAGGATTTTTCTTTATAAAAAGTCTAAAAACATGCCTTAGTTAATTATTTAACCAAAAAAATTTCTGGAATCCAATTTATTAATTTATTTCAAGGCAAAATGATTTTTAATCTTAAATCATGTATTTTACTAAAAATTGTTTTTCTTATGTTTGGTGTTTTTATATTAAAAGTATAATCTACCACTATATAAAAATTAAATTTTATAAAATGGAATCGTAATTTTGAATCATAATTTATAAAAAAATTATAATGGTCATTTTATTTTTTGGTCATATAATTATGGTATCAGGATAAAATTTTGAGTTATCACGATTAAGGTGAAAATGAGTGTAAAGTGGTTTAACTAGAATATAGTGCATAAAATATATCCAAAACCTTTCCAAATGTAACTCGTTGATTTTATTTTAATATTATAACATATTATATTCAAAATTTTGTTTCCTGGGTTCCACATTATATGATTATGAAGTGATAACCAGAAAAATTATTTTATGACTAATAAAATAAATCTTTTCTTATAATGAATATTTTATTATATTTCAGAATGCAAGTACATCGAAAGAATTTTATAATATATATATATATATATATATACTTTTTATGAAATAATATCCATTATAATATTTAATACTAGTAAAGGGATATAAAAAAGAATAGCGACCATGAAATTGTGTACTCCATAGGATTGAACTCTCCCTTGAAGATTAAACCTACCATGAAAACTATTAAAAAGGAAATGAAATGTTAGAAATATAATTGAAATAATCAATTTAATTGTAAAAAAACTTAGGAATCAAGTATTAAATATTGATTAATGGGGATGTATATATAGTTTATAAAGGTAAAATGACTGTTGGGATCGTAAAGTTACCTGACCACTGGTGTATATGACCATTGGTCAATGTGACAAATGGTTAATATGACCATTGGGTATTTAATTTTTTTAGTACTTCAATGACTATCAAAAGCCCTAGTATTCACAAGATCAAATTTATTTGTTTTGAAATGAATGGGAAACATACCTTTTGTTAATATTTATACATATATCATGATGATATGACTTCCAAATACTTATTTAGTGGATTTTCTCAACATTTTATCTAATTGTTTTTGTTAATTTCCACATAATTTATAATTAATACTTATTTTTTTAATTTTTATTGAGATGATGAAGAAATAAATTCATCAATAAGGTTGATTCCCTTTTTTACTATGACAATGCACTCAATCTGATATATAGTATACCTGATATGACTAAAATTTTATGGTTTTTTATAAATTAAATTTTATTAATGTATTGTTTCATATTTATGTTTAATTTATTTATTTATATTATTATTAATATAATTTTTTTTCTTATATAAGTGGGTTCTTTTTCTTAGGTTGGGGTGGTTTGTTCAAATCTTCTTGGGCTAATGAGAGATTAAATTTTGAGGCTACAACTGAAATAATAGCAATAAGGAAATGGGTTAGGAATGTATACAACCATTATGAAATGGTGAATTCACACTACTAATTTAATTAATTTTTGCACAATTTTAGATACTATTTCAAAGTTAATTTTCTTATCATTTTTATCCAATACTAATTCATTTTTTTTCATAGATATTTTGGGAAGTCAATTTTCTTATTTCAACTATCTATAATAAGCGAGAAAATAAAGAACATGTTCATTTCTGATAGAAGAGGAAACCCCATATTGCACAAAACGTGAAGTGTTTCAAGGATAATGGGGTTTATCTTTTATAACAACAGAATATGATCCCTCTTTTAGGGATTATTTCAGATAGTTTAAATAAAAAACATTTGATACTCAATCATCCACACCTTAATCTAATACATAGTGTGATCAGAATGACTTGGACTATATGTTATTAGTTTATAATTTATATTTTAGTTCAAAAAATAAATTGCATTCTCAAAACAAAGAAAACACATTAATATTATTTTGATACTTTAGTGCATAAATCTATAAGTTATTTTTGATGTGTAGGAATCCGCCTCACCTCAATGCGATGCATGATGTGTCTGATATGAATTAATGTGTGTCCTTTAATTTAAAATTGACATTAATTTATATGAAAATAACAAGTGACATAATGAAAAGTTAGAAGAAAAACATTAGGATTTTTTTATACTTTATTAAAATGACCAATTAATCATTTTGATGTGTAGAAATCAACTGTACCATAATCTGACACACAGTGCGACTGGTATGACTCCAAGTGTGTCTTTTTATTTAAAATTGACATTAATTTTAGTAAAAATATGAAGTGACATAATTAAAAATAAGAAACCAAATTTTTATTATTTTTATACTTTAGGAAAATTATCCATAAGTCATTTTTGATATGAAGGAATAAGCTTTACATCCATCCAACACACAGTGTGATCAGTATGACTCAAAGTGTCCATTATGAGTATAAAATTGACATTTTAGTTGAAAACGTATGTTTCTCACTTAAAAAATAAGAAAACATGATTTGATTATCTTTATAATTTAGTTTAATGACTCATAAGTCATTTTTTATGTTTGAAAAGTAGTTTCATGTCAAACTAGAACATAATGTGACTTGAATGGCCCAAAGTGCATCTTTCTAGTTTGAAATGACATTTTAGTAAAAAAACAAGTGTATTACTCAAAACAAAGAAATCACATTTGTATTTTTTTATAATTTAAGAAAATGATCCATATATTAATTTTGACGTGTTAGAATCATCCTAACTTCAATTTGATGCAAGGTTTGACTGATATTAGTCTAAGTGTGTCATTTTATTTAAAATTGACAATAATTTTGGTAAAACAAGAGAAATATGGAAAATAGAGAAAAACATTTGTATTTTTTATATATTATTAAATAATACATAATTCATTTTTTATGTGTAAAAATAAACCACACCATAATATGATAAACAGTGTGACCCATATGACTCCAAGTGTGTTTTTTATTTAAATTTGACATTAATTTTAGTAAAAAGAACAAGTGGGATACTGAAAATTGATAAAACACGTTCATATTACTTTTATACTTTAATAAAATGATCTATAAGTCTGTTTTGACAAGTGAGAGTCAACTTTAACTCATTTCAATTAACAGTGTGATTGATATGACTCCAAGTGTGAATTTTTATTTAAAATTGACATTACTTTTATTTAAAACAAAATGTGAAATACTGAAAACCAAGAAAAAGAGTTCATATTGTTTTGATACTTTACTAAAATGATCCATAAGTCATTTTTAACATATTGGATTTACCCAAATTGAAATAAGACACACAGGGTGATCAGTATGACTCCATGTGTGTTTTTTGTTTAACATTGGCTTTAACTTTAGTAAAAAGGACAAGTGACAAAATGAAAATTGAGAAAATGCATTTGGATTGTTTTGGTACTTTAGGAAAACAATCCAATAGTAATTTTTGATTTTTTATAATCAACCTAACCTCAATAAAATGCATGTTGTGACTTCTATTACTTTAATTGTGTCTTTTTAATTAAAATTGACATTTATTTTAGTGAAAAGAACAAGTGACATACTTAAAATCAGAAAAATGCATTTGGATTACATTTCTACTTTAGGAAAATGATACATAAGTCATTTTTTACATGTAGGAATAAATTTCACATCAATATGATGCACGATGTGACTAGTATGACTCAAAGTGTCCTCTATGAGTTTAAAATTTACATTTTGGTTTAAAATGTGTGTCACTCACTGATAACCAAGAAAAAGAACTCTTATTGTCTTTATAATTTATTATAATTATTTATAGGTCATTTTTTATATGTAGAAAGTTTTCTCATGTCAAAACCACACACGATGTGACTAGTATGACTCAAAGTGCTTGTTTTTGGCTTGAAATGACATTTTAGTACAAAAAAAACAAGTGACATACTAAAAAAATTAGAAAATGCATTCATATTGTTTTGATAATTTAGTAAAACAGCCCATGAGTCATTTTTGTTGTGTAAGAATGAAAAAACATCAATATGATGCATGGTGTTACCAATATGACTCCAAGTGTTTGTTTTTATGTAAAATTGACATTAATTTTAGTAACAAGAACAAGTGACATGTTGAGAATTGAGAAAACACATTTGTATTTTTTTTGATACCTTTGTAAAATGATCTATAAGTCATTTTTGATGTGTATGAATCAACTACACCTTAATCCTATGTACGGTGTGACTGTTATAAATCAATGTTTTTGTTATTAGTTTAAAATTGACATTTGAGTTCAAAACATGTGTCATTCACTAAAAAATAAGAAAACAATCTATGACTATATTGATAATTTAGTAAAATTATTCATACATCATTTTTTATTTACAGGAAGTATTCTCACATCAAACTAACACACTATGTGAATGGTATGACTCAAAGTGCATGTTTCAATTTTAAAATGATATTTTAGTAAAAAAATACAAGTGATGTACTCAAACTAAGAAAATGAATTCAAATTGATTTCATACTTTAGTAAAATGATCCCTATATATTTTTTGATGTGTAAGAATCATCTGCACCTCAATTTGATGAAATTTATGACTAATATTAGTCTAAGTGTTTCCTTTTATTTAAAATTGATATTAATTTTATAAAAAAAAGTGACATGCTCAGAACCAAGAAAATGCATTAATTTTTTTGATACTTTATTAATAACAATCCATAAGACATTTTTTGATGTGTATAACTCAACTCCACCTCAACTTGATGCACGATGTGGCTTTTATAACTCCAAGAGTGTCTTTTTTATTTAAAATTGATATTAATTTTAGTATAAAACCAATGTGACACACTCAAAACTATGAAAATGCATTTGGATTGTTTCTATACTTTTGGAAAATGATCCATAAGTCATTTTTGATGTGTAGGAATTAGTTGCACCTCAATCTAATTCATGGTGTGACTGATATGTCTCCAAGTGGGTCTTTTTATTTAAAATTGACATTAATTTTAGTAAAAATGACAAGTGACATATTGAAAAACGAGAAAACAAATTTGGATTGTTCTGATACTTTAGTAAAATAGTCTACATTTCATATTTGATGTGTAAGAATGAACCCCACCTCAATCTGATTCAAGGTGTGACCAGCATGACTCTAAGTATGTCATTTTATTTAAAATTATTATTTTATTACTTTATTCTTTCATATTTATGATTAATTTATTTCATTATAGTATTAATAATGAAAGATTTGTTATCTTATATAGGTAGATTCTTTTCCTCAGGTTGGGGTGGTTTGTTCGACAACTAATATTATGGTATGGATTTTTTGAGAAGGGATAATGTGTGCCAAAGATGATAAAACATTAATGTTTTTAAATATTTGTGGATATTAATTGTAAATGTAATTATAAAAACATTGTTTTAAATATATATAATAGTTTTGTTGTATTTTTTATATGAAATTTATTTCAGTTAAATTATGTATTTGCATAAAGGTTATAGGTGTATTTTCTATTGTGTTCTTTTATTCAAATAGAACACTTAGTAGGTTGGCCTTTATCAGTGCTTTTTTAGCACTGATAAAGCCCCCACTTTATCAGTTCCTTTTTAACACTACTAAAGTGGACCCATGTTTAATGTTTCTAAGGACAAGAGTTCCTTTTTAGCACTGTTAAAGCTCTTTTGATCTATATTTTTTAATGTATAATTATAATAAATTAATTTTGGACCAAACTAATCAATTAAAATAATTTAAATTATTTACAATGAATAAAGTAAAAAAGTTTACTTAGTGGTTAAATAAAGAATATAGGGTGTAAAAATGAACTGATACTTATCCAACACCCATTTTCTAGAAATACTTCAATTTATTTCACATATGATTGATAATGAACCATTATTGGGACTCAGTGAAATGAGAAACACGTGGGAGGAATTTACTCTTTCAAAAAAACTTACAAGTGTGTCACTCACCTCTCTTATAAAATGTCACCACCACTTTTCCCTTCTTCACACCATAAAAACTATTTTTTCAGACAATACCTTCCAAAATAACTTCTCAAATTACCTCCTCTAATCCTAGAATCCTTAATTTGGGCATAGATCTAGCCAAGGATGGATTTTGTTCAAAACAAAAGGAGTTACCTAAAGAATTAGAAACGTTCATCAATGAGCATTTTTTATTTATTTCTTTATAAACCCCTTAAATTATTATTCTAACATGATGATATAATAAAATAATTATATTATATATACTGATATGTTTTTTTATTTATGTTACAACCTACAACAATACAAACTTCCATCAAATTGGTTACATAGTCATCATTCGTGTGTACGATGGACTACCACCTTGCAAAAAGATGTCATTTGTTTTTCCATTACCACCTCTCAAAGTTTGGTATGATGATGGATATAATGTTTATATATGATATTTATAACTAAATTATACATCTATAGTAAATATACCATATATAACCTTTTATATTCCATTCTGTAAGGGATATGATAACGTCATTTGTGTTTACGGTGGATTACCGCCTCGTGAAGCGATACAATTCATTTTTCACTAACGCATTACATGGAAGGTAATAAGGATAACTATAATAACTATATGTGATATAAATGGAATATTTATGATAACAATGGAATATTTATCATTATGAAAATATAATATAACATTTTATTTTTACCTTTTCACTCATTGAAAAAATGATAATGTCATTCATGGATGTGTGGACTACCGCCTCCTCGAAGCGATGTGATTATTTTTTTCACCACCACATCATAATAATGGTATATATAATTAAAAAATATTTTATTTATGAAATTATGATCATTCTAGAAAGGTAAAATATTACTTAACTTCTTTCCAGAATGATCATTGAAAAAATGGACACGTTACTCATGTGTACGTACGACCTACCGTCTCCATGATCATAACATTAATTCATTTTTCATTACCATGATTAATGATGGGTTTTAAAAGAATATTTGATGTATATATATGATCATTATATTATTATTATTATTATTTATATGTTTAAATAATTACAACTTTGATAATATTCAACCCACATAAGTCATTTTTGACATATAAGAAAAATATGGTCAAAACATCCGACATAAATTTAATTGATTAAGTAAAAATATATAACATGGTAATAAGTGAAATAGAAATAATATTAAACTTTAAAAATTTTCCTAATAAATTATATAATTAACAAATGTTTATTATTCATGAATATAAATAAAAAACATGATGAATCGAAATCGATGTAAGGGTTACCTCGTCCCACTTGTATTTCTGTGAGAAATATTTCATATTCACCACTTATATTATTTATGTGTTGTATATACCAAATATAAAATTATTTTATGATTATTATATTTAAATTTATTGGTATTTACATATTCATTTTAGGATATATCTTTCATGAGGATTATGGTTTTAAAGTTACAAAAGCATTAAGGGATTTTGTCTAAATTTACCTTCTTTGAGACATATATTATATTATACACCTATATTATTTTATAAGGTATATATAATTTTCATTTGATATATTTTATCATGAATATAGTTATTTTTAGGACATTAATAGTTTTATTTAATGTTATTTTTTATAAAAATTATGATCCAAAGTTAAGAAATTGGTAAGAGTCTTTAGTTACTATCACATCGTTTTTTGGGGTTGTGTATGATTAAGTATCTGATAGTGAAATATTATAAAAATTGTTAATTTTGTTTTCATCTAGTTATTTGAGATATTTTCAAGTAATTTTACATTTTTTTGACTCTTTGGTACATAATTTGTTTTATAATGTGTCTTTAAGAAAATATGACTTCATTTCTCTCTTCGATTGGAAATTTATTTTCTTCAAAAACCTTATTTTCTTAAAAAAATTAAAAAATTCTTCATTAAATAAATTTTAAACCATTTTTTCTTATTTTTCTAATAAATTCAAAGTATTTTTCTTATTTATTTCTGAATAAGCAACATTTCTAATATTTTTACTATGCAAAATGAATGTTCTTTACGACATCTACGGAAATACCCACCGATATGACCATGATTTCATTAAAGTGTACCTTAAATGTTTACAATATTATTTTTAAATAAAATTTTTTCTTAATATTCATGGAATTTTTCTTTTTTAAAATTATTTTTCAATGAAAATTATTTTCAAAATGTTTTATGTTTTAAAATGTGGGTATTAAAATGAAAAGGATATTTTCATTAAGAAGGGTTTTAATGATATTTTAATGGTATTTCCATTCATCAAAATAAAAAACTATTTTTTTACTTATTTTTCAATGGGGAATTTTTTTTAATGATACAATATTTATTCTTTCCCTTGATGGATTAAGTTTTTTTTAATCATATTGTTATATAACCCATTTCTATTCCACTCGTTAATCATATTCCAAAGAGATTGTTATATAACCCGTTTTTACTATGAGATAATCATGTTTCAAAGTGATTTTTATAGAACTCGTATCTTTTCCACATATTAATCATTATTTAATGATATTGACATAGAACCCATTTTATTTTCATGTTTTAATTAGGTTATAAAAGAATAATAATTTTTTATAAGAGTTTTAATAATGAATTCTCTATATATTTTATTTATTTTATGGTTCTAAGAAATATTATACAATGGGTATTTCTTGATAGAATTGGGTGATAATATTATATCTTATATGATGGGGTGTCCTAGATAACACCATTAAGCCCGTTGTAGCTATTATGATGGGGGAAACCCAGATAATGTTTGGTGAGTCCATTATAGCTTAAAGGAATGGTGTGACCAGATAATGCTCCAATGCATTGGGTAATGATTATATTAGAAGTTAACAGTATAGTTATTCCAATTAAAATGGTTTTGAAATCATTTTATGAATGCGATTCTCAATGTTTTCAAAATGGTTTTTAATTGCATGCTATTGGTTTATAATGTTTCTCATGATCAATATTGATATCAAATGGCTTACGATTACTGATTATAATAACTCTTTAATTTGACATGTCTTCGTATTTTATGATCTAATTATTTATGGTTATGATTTATTTTATGATTATATCATTTACTCTGATAATTTACTCATACCATTATGTATATCTTATGCTCATTTATGACATTCAAGTGTAAATTCTTATGTTTTCCCTTACAGAGAATTTGATATCACCTTTATTGTGTTTCCTTTTCCTTATTATAAATTATGAGGTGAAATGAATTATGTCCAGATGGTATTTCATATGTATGATGATGATGATTTAATATGAAATAATAATATTTTGGTTAAGTGGGAAAAATTCTCATTTGACGACATGTGTATTTTTTGTGTATATGTTTTTCCTAATTCACTAAACCTCTAAACCTAAATGGTCCTCGATAATTTAAGTGATCCAATTATTCCTTTCATTGTTTTAAGGTTTGGATGGAAGAAATCAGCTTTCAATTATCAATATCAATTTAGTAAATGTATGTTTTATGTTTTCAACACTTAATCCAGGAGTGTGGGTTCGAGATTGTTATACATTAACTAACCATGAAAATCTTGGATGCACCTCTTCAAACATAACTATATCTACCTCTCTCTTTCTCTATCAATATAATTTTTTACCCTATCCTTCATACCTGCTTTATCTATTTTTGTTTTTACCTTTATATTTTATCTTATTAACAAACTATTTAAAAATTGAAAATCAAATAAGATTTGGTAATGAAGTAAAAAAATTTAATTTTTTTATTAATTGATAATTTTATTAATTTTTAGGATCAATTGAATATCAATGATTCATATTAGATTTTAAAGTCTTATTTTTAATTTGAGGATGAATCCCTTGAGCATATAGATAAGTTCAATGGCCTCCCACAATATTATCTCCTACCACTAATCAAAAATACTTATACTGAGGATGTAAATGAGTTTTCAGTCATTTATGTTACTCAAAACTCTGTAAATCCTGATCTTGTATTGATTAACCTTTAATGGGAGTGTGAACATGAATTGGGATGGGAAATAACATGATTTTTTAGTAGTATCCAAACTACATAATTTCCACTCTATATATTAGTTTTTTGTTAATTTTAAAAATAAATCATTTCATATCATGTACTATGATTATTCAACATCATGTAATGATGCTTAATTATAAATTTACATAATATATGTATCTAATATAATACTAAAGTAATTGTATACTATATAATTATATGTATAACTATTTTATAAAACATTATTTAAATAAATATATATGTACACAATAATTATATAAATAAAGTAGTAATTAATATTGTTCCAAGGGGTATGTAATTTTACTAGAAGTGATCAATCATTGGTTTAATTTTTCGGTCCATTTATCGTTGTATGTTCCATTCCTTTTCATTTTTTTCATTACACGTCATGTATTTCTATGCACGTTATGATTTTTTTTCTTTTAAAAATGTAAAAAACAGAATAGTAACATGAATGGAAATGAATGGGCCTCTATTTGTATAATAATTCCATGATAAACAACCAATCATCATTTCAAATACCACTCCTCCCAAAAGAGTCACATTCATTCCCCTTCATTACATTTAATATTTACACATCATGTGGTTTGTGGATTATGTTTTATTATTTTTATAACATATTGTGGGATATTTTCTCACGTATTAAAATAGTTATAAATAAAAATAAAACCCCTGATGTGGTTGGATTATATTGTAGGGTTGCAATCCATGGTTAAAAAATAGGGGTTTTATTCCTTCCAACTGAGTTATCCCTATACTTTTCTTTATTAATAAAACCACACATCATACATATCTATATATGTTGTGTAATGGGTGTGTGTGTTTTATTTTCATAATATTGAAAAAAATGATATTAAAACCAAATATGAGGTTGGGGTGATGGAAATAGTTTATTTCCATAGTCCAAAAGACCAGAGTTTGAGTCCTTTTAATCTCTCCAACTTCATCATTTAAAAAAGTAAAACCACACTTCGTGTATATTATTTTTCATCATATTTTCCATGTTTTTTTCTATAAATATATATATAATATACTATAATAATAATAATAATAATAATATCATAAAAAGAAACATTCTCCTATGGTTATCGTGCTCCATGGGATTGGATTGGTCACCTGATCTATCCCCACTACAAGAACCAGAGTATGTTTTGTTACTTTATTATGTAAATAAAAAGTAATTTTCATGTATATATAGACTATATGTCATGTATATTAATTTTTTAATATTAATTTGGTCTTTTTTATTTTCTTATAGGTAAAAAAATAAAATAAATTAAAGTAACCTCACATATAACGGTCCCCACTTTTCTTATTTTTGAGTGTTTTATTATTTTTATAAATATATTAATAAATTAATAAATTAATCTATCTATAAATGACACCCACTATGTTATATTTTTCCTTCCCATATTCTCTTTAATTACTGTGAGAACACCATAAATTCTAGGTGGGGGTGGGGGTCGATACATTACTTTTATCATTTTTTTCGTGTTTCATGATATCGTTATGTTCTTTCTCACTCTTTTTGTCAAATTTGAGTTGGAATAATCTTATTAAATTCCCGTATCATTATTTCATTTTTTTAAAATGCATGTGTAATTTCAATTTTTCATGTTGTTATAACATTTATAAAAAATTTCTTTCACTGATGGCATGTGAATTTAGGAAATAATTTTACAATTTATGGTGATTTTAAGTAAAATTACTTATTTTACAATGATATAAATGATTATATCAATATAAGAACCTTTAATATGTTGAAACTTTAGGTTTGTGTCTTTTATAGTAATATCATGTCATTTAATATCTCCACTTATCATTGTAGACAACTATAAAATAGGAATTTGTTTCCTAATTAAAGGTATATATATGTTAGGTTAATGCTTTTAAGAATCCCAAAATTATTTTTCCACACATATGTTCCTAATATGATATGTTTCATTACTATATTTGATTGACCTATGCATGTGTTCTTGATATCTAACTATTATACACCCTAAAAAATATAAATAAATAATTTTTGGAGCGATGAAATGTGAAAAAATATGATGATATATTGGTCAAGAGTTAAATTATGATTTTTTTGAATTCATAAGTGAGTGGGTCTTCAAATTTGATTGTAAAGGATGCGGGGAAGGTTTTGTTAGAAGAATTAGGTAAGTAGATAACTTTTAAAATTACATATATTTATAATATGGAATTAGAAATAATGGCATGAATGTTTTATCACACACACAAGTGGAGATTTAGTGGCATGGTAGAATTGATAATTCTATGATAAGGCTATTATCATATATCTCCTTGAATTTTGTTCTAATGAAATTTATGAGAAACCAATTTTTAAGACTATTAATATTGGATTTTTGGTGTAGTTATTTATTTTATCACATTACAATAATGAGTTTAATTTTCATATAATGTAAAATATTCCAGAACTATGGAATATCATCATGCATCATTTTATGAAAATTCTCTTTTCCCAATAGTGGAAATTTTCAGGTGTGGGGGAGAGCCACATCGTAATTCACATTTTATTTACAAACTTATATTTTTTAATTGACATGGGTTATAATTTATCAATTTATAATCAAATTTAATCCGTTAAAATCTTGTTAAAAACTATTAAAAATTAAAAATTTATTTTTTAGATATTTTCATTATAGTTGGTGATTTGGATAACCCAAGATGATGTTAAAGTAAAATGGGCCAATTTTCTAGGAGACCCAAGAATATTTTTTTACAGATTTAAAACTTAAAAAAATATTCATCGAATTTAAATATAATTTTTAATGTGAATTAAAAAAATAGTGGTATAAAACCTTTTTAAAGATATAAAAACCCAATTCATCAATATGTTGACCCATATGAAGTTATCTATCTAGAAAATGGAATCTTTTTGAAGTTAACAGTACCGTTTGATAGTTTGAAAATATCCTAATGTATAGATATTTAATGGTATCGAAATTTTACAAGGACAAATTAAAGAGTACTTCCTATAAATATTCTATTTTTTAAAGTCTATATTATTACTTTTACCCTTATATATCTAAATCATAAGTGGAATTTTAAAAACCGGGTTTTGAAAACCACCTCCACAATGCCAATTAAAGGGAGACTTGGACCCATCATTCGTAAGTTCAACCTAGGAGTGGTGTACTGGTATTTTTTAGTTACAATGGATTATCTACATCACCTTGGAAGTTATTTAGCACCATATACAGGTATATATAGATAAAATGACGATAGATTTCCACTCAATCCTTTATCCCCACTTGATGACTAGCTAAATTGTGGGCGATCATTTTGAGGGAGCTACACACATGTTAAGGGAGTTACGAAACACTTAATAGATACTTTTTTGGTTTAATTTTTGTATTAAAAAATTTCATTAATTTTATAAATATTTCAAAGATTTTTTTGGTGAGAAAATGAAATTATATTTGTTTTTAACTCACCAGTGTACGATTTTGAGTGTGTAACTTGTGTTGTTCCGATTTGAAAAAAGAAGAATCCTTTTTCCAACAAATTTGATATTTGAATTTTATTTGGAATCTATAATACCATACATTAGACATGGAACTTTACTAAATGATTTTTATGTAAAGGTATGGTTATACTTGTATTGATATTAAGAGATAAATTATAATTTGGGTTTGATTGGATTTAACCAAAGAGTTACTCCAAACCTAAATGAAATTATATAATCTATGGACTTGGCATATTGTGTAGTAAACATAAAATGATCTCATTATTATATTTTTTCTCAAAATTCTATTTATTTTTTCAAATATTTAACACTTTAATTATTCCATTTTCTTTAAAACATCATTAAAACCCCATTTTTAGTTTTATTTTTGAGAAACTTATTTAAAATACACACACTTAACCTCTAATGTTACTTGAGAGGGAAACTATGGTCTTCGTTATCCTACAATATCATCTCTAGAAAATAAATAATTTTATTTTTCATGTAAACATGATAAAAAAATCATTCACACCTAATTTACGTGTCCACGTCATTTCTATGCACACATTATTTTATATTTTAAGCTTTCATAGTATCATGCATAAGACACCTCATCTCCGGTACCTCCCAAATTTGTATGTATAGACATTTTCTATCCTGTATATTCACTAAAACACTAGTAATTATCCTTAGAAGACCAATAGTTAGAGGTTTGATGAATTTTATCCATATGTATGAAGGAGATATTCCCTCTAAGAGTTAAACTCTATACTTTAGTGCTTCCAAAACATTAGTTTATCCAATACTTTAGTGTTCCCCAAAATTTATCACATCTACCACTTTATTATGAATGGTACTGCAATATGTCCCATATGAGTTAAAATCCATAATAAATCACTAATCTTCTATAGGTGCATCATCTTCCTAGATAAAATTAAAATTATATACCAATTACCATAGTGAGGTCTCAAAATGGAAACTATAGGCCATGATATTTTGAACATAAATAGAAACACATTCACTCAAGGAACCCAATGATACAAGGATTGGGGGATGGTCACCCATGGGGTGCCATTACTACTTATGGGGTACTAGTTTTTAAATAATATTAACACTCTTACTACTAATAAATAACAAAGGTGTAGTATATTATAGTCTAAGGTCAAATCAACAAGGATGATCTAATTCTTTTTTCTTTTTGATGAATTACAAATGAAATAAAAAAACTATAATTGGGTTAAAAATTCAACAAAGAGAGTTCATACCAATTTTAAAAAATCCAAGTTGGTGAAATAGTGGAGTTAAAAAATAAATACTAACTAATTTGTTATTTGAATTGGGACTATAAAATGACTTGGCCTTAGTCATCACTCTCTAACTTAGAACTAGCCAATTTCTTATGATCAATTTTTTTAGGTAATCAAAGAGAAATGTAACCCAAAACCATATTTAAACAAAACTACCCCAAAAAACACAATGGTCATTCACGATTTATAATAATTAGATAATTCATAAAGAAACACTCCCTAACCCAAAAATAATGGTCATGCCGAAGGAGTGAAGAAGATATATAAAAGTAAAGAATAAATATAAAATAACAACCTGTATTACTTATAAAATGTATCATCTAATAATTAAAACCCCCTTTCATTAGATACTTAGAACTTAAAATACTCATCGCATCATAATAGACATGATAAGGATAAAAAATATAAAACCTTGTTGTAGTATACTTGCTCCTCCAAGATCAAGTGAAAAATTTAACCAGCCTCACCCTCCTTTTATAGACAGCAATTGAAAATTGTTTCTCATTATATCTTAGAAAAATATCTATATATATATCTTGGAATATATATCCAAATTTTAGTCATACTTAAAATCCTTATATATTAAGTAAAATCCATATGCTAAATACCTTAAATCTCTTTCAAAATATATCTGAAAAATCATGTAAGGGGAGAGAGATTTTGAACAGATATATCTATAAAAAAAAATTTCTTCATGGAATATGGTTTTCATTATGACACAAATATTTACTTCTTATGTAATAGTATATATGTGAATACAATAATTTTGGAATAACTTTTATCACCTGTGGTGTGATATAACCCCATATATCCTTGGTAATATCATATCACCCTTTTCATGCTGCAACACATTCATAGATGCATTTTGAACATATTCACATATAACTCCAATTCATTTTACTACTTTCAAAAAATCTAAATGAGAACCCCATGAAATTATATATTAGATATACCTTCACAGTCTCAATATATATCTTCCTTTAGGATCGAGACCTCTCATCAGCATGCCACGCCCTTAACATGAAACTTCTACTTAATCTATAGATAACAAATTATTTTTTTGGACTCCCTCAATGCAGAAAAACCTTATTATAAAATTTTGGAAAAGGTTTTTATACATACACAAACTAAAATGACTCTTTTTTCTCTCAAATAACTCATATACAGTTCCTAAGATGCAAACTCATACATCGTGGTGCATAAAAACTTACACATTAGCTCCATTCAAGTATTCTAGGTGACCAAGGTGATCCTTCTTAACCAATGAAATGATTTTACTATGCTAGTACTATATACAGAAGTAGATCCAAGATCGCTCTTCAATATCCATGGTGGTCGGGTGTTTCACGTGATTGATAGTTGCAACACAAACCTAATACATAGAGAAGAAGACCTTAACGACATCATATCACATTAATCCACATAGATTATAAATTATGTGAAATGATTTTGGATTTAATATTTATTTTTCATTAATAATATTTGTTTTCTTGTGTTTTTAAATGTAATTATGTAGAGGTAAAAGTCATGGGTGATGTATTGATTATCCAACTAAAGAATAAGTAGAGGATTCCCATATCTATATGGGAAAAAGATTTTAATGAATGTGATAATACTTATAATGACCTAGATGGAAAGATTTTAGGTAGTGGTAATAAAACAAATGATTGAGAGAGTTTATATTCATGATAACAAAACATATATATTAAAGAAATATTACCAATTTGGTCTATAATAATTTGTATCCATAAGAGTAAATTTGGTTATATAGGGAGATTGAATACTTTTTATTGATTTAAAAAAAATTATTTTAATGTTGGAGGATTTAATTATAGTGTGATATTAAATTTTATTTTCAAAATTAGTGTGAAACTCTAATTAAATGAGTGTTTATAAAGGTTTAAGGTAGGGCTGGATAATATGTGTTATGAATTCCTTGATGATACTGAAATATGAGTTAATACATTGAAAGAGTTTTTGGGATTGGAGTTGAAGAGTTTGAGAAGGTTTGATAAATTTATAATGTGTTTTATTGTGTTTTTAATAGATTTCATTGGTTCTGAGTTTATTTAAAGAAAATATGATTCTAATTGAAGAATCTATAATTTTTGTAGACAAAAAGTTTAGATTTGGCTAATTATGGAAATTTTTATAAGTATTACATTAAAGATAAATGTCCTACAAAAGGATAGTCTTTTTATGAGTAAAAATCATTTAAGATGATCAAAATTTTGTGTAAGTATCATATAACATGTTCATAAGGATCATCTAGCCTCTGAGCAACCATCATATAACCCATGTGATCATGAAGTGTTTCTATATTAACATCATGCTTGTTTATTTATACACAAGTTGGAATCTACATAAATATCATTCTATTCACTATAATAATGAATCCTACCTACCAAAAAATCATGTACATATACATGAGAATCATATTCCTATGATATTAGGTTGTGTAAGCATCATCTGTAGAATGACCAGTCTATGTAAACATCAACCCTTAATGAAAATTCAAGGGTGTTGTAGAATAAAAAACATCGATAATTCTAGATTGAATGTATGAATAAGTAAACCATTATACATATTATTGGTCTAATTTTCATGGAACAAAATATCAAAAAATAATTTTGAAATAATCATTGAATTATTGATATGATGATATTAAAATTGAGAAAGAATAAGATCAGGTAAAGAGGGATTTTGAGATACTTTTTGAGTTGAAATATAATGTTTCTAGGATAGCCTAATTCTAATGAAAGTATACTTATATGAAGATGTTGTATTTATGCCTTAGAGTTCTGAATATCATGAATCTATGATTATCCATGATCTAATATTATTTTAATTGGGATCAAATTAGGGCCAAGATGAGTGGATTAACTCCATGAGTTTGTCATGAAGAAAATGAATTTCATGGGGTTTTAAGAATTATGAAGATGAAGTTATATAAATTATATATCTCTTTATCAAAACAAAATTCATTTAGGAATCATGTTCTTTAATAAATAGGATTTATGTTTTTATTTGTACCTATTTTATACACATTCAACTAGAAGATGTATAATTTTAATGCTAATTCACTCATGTGGATGTGAAAGGTTCCCTACAACTCTTATTATTGTGTATATTTTATGTTATCTATAATAAATATATTTTTGAAAGAAAAATTTTAGGTTAACTGAGATAGAACTGTTATATAGTATTTTAAACATCCATCTTGGAAGACTAAATTATGGATTTATAGGGGATAATATTATGAGGATAATAATAAAATTCAATAATAAAATAAATGAAGAAATGTATTTATCCATGTGGGTAACATTAAATGAGGTTATTTTTAGGATATGTTTTGAGTTTAAAAATAGTACATGATATATGATGAGGAAAAAGTGTGTATTTTATAAAACCACTTTTCATCTAGGAACAAAAAAGAAAACATGATATTTTTTTATGGATATTGTAAAGGAAAAGAGAAATTTAATCCAACCGACCATCCATATGAGATTGAGAAAATCAAGAAAGGAAGAAAAATAAGTAGGAGAAGCATCTAAAGTGAAAAATGTTTGAATTTTGTTTTCCCAAAGTATACTTTGATCTCTCTATCTAAAAGTAGAAGGACCCACTGCATGTTGTATTAAGGAATGTAGGAGAATCCAAACATGTGTTGAAGTTGCACATATTTTTCGATGTGATGAAAGAGAATATAATAATAAATATATGAGTGAGTCAACTGATTTATTATGAATAGATATAGTTTGGGAAGAATAAAATTTATAAATCCAGGTGAATTGATCCCATTAAAGATCTATAAATATGAGATTTAATAGGGACCAATTTTCATTAAATATCTTGAAGAACTACATAAATTATAAAAACATTTATTTAGTGGAAGGAGATGAATATAATCAATTTTGTATCATCCCAATACTGAATAAAGATCAAATTCAATATGGGGAAAAAATGAAAACATGTATATACATGGTGGGAAGACAAAGAACTAGTGATACATTGGGTATGAAAGGATATCATAGAGTGACTCAATAATTTTAGTGAGAAGTTATTTATTGGAAGTACTATGAGAAATATAATAGTTTTTGTATAGTGAGACTCTATGAAAGTGTGGGAAACACCAAAAATTATATTCAGGATTTTATTATAGTGAATAATACATGATTGGGGGTAATAAAAAATCAGTGAAATAAGTTTTTATTTGTAATAAACCTTATAAAAATACCATGTATATATTTTATTTTCTTATCTACATTGTATGTGGTTCATAGTGAATTAGTAAATTATAAAATGGATTCATCTTTCATAATTGACAATAGAGGTTTAAATTCAAAGGGGGGAAAGTTTTACATATGAATTTGAATTTTTAAAAATGGGAAACACTAGATTCACCCTCTCTCTTATGTTTCTATATTGATATTTAGGGGAATAACAAATAGTATGAGATAATGTTTCCCTCTATTTGGGTATTAGTTTTACATTTCTTGGCATTTTAATCATATTTTGATGAAGTGTATATTTGAGTTTTTGGAATAACTACATGATTATGTATCTATTCCAATGTAATTAGAATGTGATTTTCATAAAATCCATTACAAAATACAAGAAATAAAGAGACAATGAATCTACAAAAATCAAAGAAGGTATAGGAATCAAAAAGGGATAAAGTTAGTTACCAAGGTATTTATTTAACTAAAGCTATTTATTTTCAGTCCTATAATGAATCATGTACAAGCTATCAGGACTATAAATAGATCACAATAGTTGAATAATTCTACTCTGTTATTAGAAGTTATTTGTAAAAGGTTCTTGTTGAAGTTTCTACTTACTTTATGAATTTTATCAATGAATTTGTTGCTGGTGAATCATAGTTAGGGAAGGAATATTACTCTATGGATCATGAATTGGATAAAAAAAATTGAATATATAACACTCCCACAAAGATTTTGAATGGTTAAGAAGAAACTACCACATTTTTTAGTGATATATGTTTTCAAGATGATGAATAATTGAAAAGAGATTAATATGAGAAATTAGTTTATGATAAGGATGTTAATGAAATGTTCTATGAATTCGAGAAACTTTATTAGGTCTTAATTAATTTAAAATAATCTTATCTATAATCTAAATAAAAAGATTTAAAGATCTTGAAAATTATCCAGTTGATAAAAGGAAAGTGAATGAAGAATTATTTTGAAAGAATAAGAAATAACAGTTGACCAATATGAGAATATCAGAGGAAAAACATAAGATAAACATGAATTTCCTTGAGCTATAAATCAATTTGAAAATTATACAACATTCAAAATCTAGAACTTCCCAAATAGTTGAGAAGAAATGTAGTACCTCAAAAAATATCAGAGAAAATTATCACATATAAGATGACTAAAATAAGTGGAAGGATATACTTTATATCTTCTAAAGAATCATCCAAATTAGGATTATACACGAAGGTATCCTATAATTTTTAAATAAATAATTATGTTAAATATATGTTTCTATTAATGAAAATTTAAATTAAAAAACTATACGAATGTGGGGGATAAAAATTTTTAGGAAGCATGCTAGTTTTTTAGGGTTATATCCAAGTGTATCCAAGATGATTATCTCCCTACATGGAGACTAGAAGAGTAGTGTTTTCCTAAAAAAACAATACATTCAATCTAGAAAGCCTTGGTATACTAAACCTATTAGAAAAATAAAGAGTCTTGCTAGTACATGTTAGTGTTTTTGGAATTTTAAGCATAAGGATAATAAATATTGTCATAATATATAAACCTATGTATATTATAGAAGATATAAACTCAGGGGGAGAATAACTGTATAATGGAGACAACCTTATTCTTATATGAATATTTCATAGAGATGGAATAAGTTTTTAGAGAATAATAGATTTTAAATCTTGGATAAATGTTTATATTTTTTCAATAGTTTTGACTATTACTATGATAAATGTTGGAATAAGAAAATATAACATAATACTTATATTTATATCAAGAGGAGGCTATAGTATTTGGAAAGAAGGTGAATAAACATTATAAGTTTTCCTTAGAAGACGAATTAGTGAAGAAAACTATTGAATTAGATCCTCATAAGAAGTAAGTGAAGGAAGATAATGAGGTTTTTAAACCTATAGGGAGAAGATGCTTCTATTGTGTCAACATTGACCACATAATTAACCATTTAATTATTGTCTTGAATGTCAATGTAAAAGGGAGAAATCTAGAGACTAAAAATGAATCATTTCAAGAAATGGATATCTAGATTGGATTAGTGGTTGACACTAATAGTGAATAGTTTGAAATAGTTCCTAATTAATGTAAATCAGATAACTTTGAAGAGGTTTGTATAAGGTTCAATAAGGTTGGACACATTGATACAAAGTGCATGACATAGCTACCATAACAAGAGAAGTTGTTGAATTATGAAGGGAAATCACGTGTGAGATATAGTTTGAAAAGTGTTTCCACAATGAATGAATCCACACCTAAAAAGAAAGTTCAGAATGTTCCTAATGATTTGTTTGTCATATGACTTGAAAAGTTTTAAGATTCTCAAAGAATGGAGCTTGTTGAAAAGAATTTTTGTGCCTTTTTATTTTAGGTAATTAATTCAATTATCTCTATGAGAAAATATTAATAGTACAAGAATTCTATGTCTCCAAAGGAGAAATAAATTTGTAAAGTGAAATTTGAAGTAGGAATGAAGAGTTATGGACACTTTAGACCATTAAGGAAAGAATATTCTATGTTGATTAATTTTCTTATCTTTATTTATCAAATTTAAGAACTCTTGGAGGATATAACATATTCCCAAGATAGTTGTGAATATGTTCTAATAATGTTAATTTACAGTGATGGAGTATGGATAACATCCCTTGAGGTGAGATATCAAAATAAGTGATTCTATAAGATAATTATAATTTTATAGATAATATATAAATATGGATATCCCCTTAAAAATATAAATATTGATGTATGAATTTAACCTTCCCACTTATGGTTTAATTCACAAAGAATATTTTTATAAAATAGAATTATTATATAACTAAATGGGTATGATATATATTTCAATTGAATTTTTTTGATGTGTGTATTCAAGTGAAGAGAAGGATTTTGAAAATTTTTCATACCTGTTTGAGCAATCCCAATAAATTAAAGTAAAAAAGTG
This sequence comes from Viscum album, assembly GCA_963277665.1. Lineage (NCBI taxonomy): Eukaryota > Viridiplantae > Streptophyta > Magnoliopsida > Santalales > Viscaceae > Viscum > Viscum album. The sequence goes on along the minus strand of OY728136.1, from coordinate 395,786,928 downwards.
GTATCACATTGAAGTGAGTATATAGATATATTTGTTAATTAAAATTTTCACTTTTTTTATAAAGGTATATCTATTGTATACTTATATTTTATGATTTTATAGAACATTACTAAGATAAATTTGGTTCCATACTTCTCTTAATAAAGGGTAAGACCTTGGAAAGTGGATGTAATTAAATGGAGAAATAAGTTTTCTAAATTTAAAAGAGTTGGTTTTGTTCCATTAGTATTGTGTTCCATTAAGGAGGAGATGAACACAAGTCATTCCTACCATATTTTTATCATAAGAGAGAATACCTTTATTCCCTTTGTATTTCCTATCAATTATGGGGAGATAAATTGTATTCATATTTGGGGAAAAATTGGAATTAACAATAAATCTTGAGGCTGAGATTAAATTTCCCTTCATTAAAATTCATATTTGGTAACAATAATATTTTTTTTATTTTTTTAAATGTGATTATATAATGGTATAATTTAGGGTGATGGATTGAGTATCCATAAAAATGATAAGTATATTCCACCCATATCTACATGGTTAAAAGAGTTTGAGAAAAGTGTTTCTGTCTATTTAATGACTAGAAAACATCCAGGGTGTGTCTATAAATAATATTACTTATAGATACAATATTAATGAAAACAATGATAACTACGGAAGAAATAGTTCCAATGCTTTCTCTAAGAGTTTGGATCCATAATAGTGAAGTTAGAAACATTAGGATATTAAAGACATGATATTGATGTAAGAAAATGTGGCTATAATGTTAGAGAATAACATTCTGGTGTGTTGTTAAATATGAATATTTAAATAAGAGTAAAACAAGAATTAAATATTCGTTTATAAGGGATAAAGTAATGCAAACAAGATGTGTCAAGTGATTTCCTTGAAGACAATAATAGTTTAGTTAATATATTACAAGAGTTATTGTGAGTATATTTGAATAATGTTAGAAGATTTGATAAATTCCCAAAGTGTTATATAGTGTTTTTCAAATGGATGTAGAGTTATTTATTTGATTTTAAGATAATCCAAGACTAATGGAAGAATTATAGTTTTTTATTTCATAGTTGAAATTTGGTTATGACTGAGTATTTTTAAAAGAATCATATTAGAGACAATGTTCATGCTTAAGGATGGACCAATGTCATGTAAAAATCATCTAGGTTGGTCTAATATATGTATAAGAATCATCTAGAATGTGTGGATTAATCACATAACCACTGTGTAACCATAATCTATCCCACATTGGGATGATTTTTTACTGTATAAACAACATACTAGACTGTGTATACATGAGTTGGGGTCTATGTAATAATCATGATATTCATCGCAAACATGGATCCTACTAATATAAGAAATATGTAAATTTATGTAATAATCATTTGTTTATGGGATCATGATATGTATGAATAATATATTTAAGGACCATTCTACATATAAATATACCCAAAGTAAAAATTCATGAGTTTTATAGAGTAAAAAACATATTGAATTATAGATTGAAAGTTTGAAGAAGTAAACCATTATAAAGGTGCTTGGAATTATTTTCATGGATTAAAATCTCAAAAAATACATGTGATACAACAACTGAAATACTGAAATGTTGAGATTAAAATTTATAAAGAAGAATATCAAAGAATGATATATTTTGCGAGGCATTTTAATTATAAAAAATGAATTTTTCAGAATTGCTTAATTCTAATGAATGTGGATTAATTTGAAGATATAGAGATATTCATTGGGGTTCTGAATATCATGATGATATGATTAACCATGATTAAATATTATTTAGAGTGAGATTAATTGAGGAAGAATATTATTGGATCAACTATATGATTTTTTAATGATGAAATTTAATTTCATGGTTTTTTAAAAATAATTAAGATGAAGTTCCATTGAATATTTATTTTTTCATCAAATAATAATTTATTTATAAAGTGACCAGTTTAGGAGAGAGGATGAAGGTGTTGTGATAATGTTATTTTTTACTAATTCCACAAGAATATATATAGGTTTATTATTGAAGCACTCAATCAAAAGTGATAGATGATTTACAACTTTTTTGTTGTGTGTATTTTTTGTAGCCTTAAATAAATATATTTATAGAAGATTATTTTAAGATGATATGTGCCACACCTATTTTTTATTTTATTTTATATATTATTATTTTTAAATTGAAATGTTTATTTTTAGGGGATAATATTTTAAAAATAAAAAGTTAAAATAGTTAAATAATTTTAGAATAAATATATTCAGCCATGTGAGGATCATTAAATGTGTATATTTTTGTGATATAATTGAATTGAAAAAGAGAGAATGAAATATCATGAGGAACAAAAGTAGGAAATTCATAATTATTCTTCTCATACGGAAAAAATATAACACATGATATTCTATTTGTAGATATTAAAATAGAAATGAGAAATTTCATATAGTTTCCTATGCATGTGGTATTGTGAAAATAAATAAAGGAATAAATGTAAGAAGGAAGAGAAGATACGAAAGTGAAAACAATATGAACTGTATGAGCTAAGAGTATTAGAATATATCTATCTCTATCTTTATGAATCGGAAAGAACCATTGCATGTTGTAGTTATTAAGGTAGGAGTGTCTGAACACATTCCAAAGATGAACATTTATTGGGTTTCGAGGAAAGGGATGAGAATATGAAAAATCTTAGTGAGTCAATTAGTTTATTTAAATAGATATCGTCAATAAAGAATAAGATTTATAGAACCTAGTTAACAGATTCTATTGAAAATATATGAAGCTAATATATAATACATATCGAGTTGCATTTACTATATTAAAGACCTATAGGTAGTCAAAGACCTTGCATTTAGAGAAAGAAGATCTATATCATTTATTTTGTATCATCTAATTATTGAACAAATATAAAATTTAAGGATACTAAAATAAACACTTTCATATACATGGTGAAAATGTAAAGAACCAGTGAGACTCCAGGTCTATAGGGATATCATAATGTGACTCTTTGACTATAGTCAGAAGTTGTTTGTGTAGGTCCTTTGAAAATAAGGCAAGTGTATGAATAATGAGACATTATGAAGGTGTGGGAATCACAAAACATTGTATACCAAAATTAATTATTTTGGATAATCCATGATTTTTGTAAACGAAAATCAATGAAATGTGTAAGTATTAATATAAAACCTTGTAAAAATATCAAGTGAATAATTTATTTTCTCATCTACACTACTTGTGGTTGATACTTTCTTGGTGAAACATAAAATATATTCACTTATCATATCCAAAATTATAGTTTTAAATTCAAAGTTTTATATGTTTTAAGTTTGAATTTGAATTTAGTAAAAATAGTCAGAACCTAACTCAACCCTGCTCTCAAGCATCTACACAAATCCTTAGGGCCACAACAATTAGTATCAGGGAAAGGTTAGATCTGGTTGGATATGAATTTTACATATCCTTGTAATTTTATCACTGTTTCATGAAGTGCATATTTGAGCTGTTTAAAGAAAAAAAGGTACTTTCTCTATTTTAGATGAATTTTAATTGAGAGTTTCAGCCAAAATATTATTGAATAGGTTATAGAACAATACAAGTAAGCTGAGAAAATTTTTATTGAATATAGAGGAATCACTAATAGATTAAGGTAGTCAAATTTGTATTTTTTTTAAACTATACCTATTGAGTGTAGTTTCTCTAATGAAGCTAGTATAATCTCTAGCGAGTATAAAGGGATCGCAATAGTTTAAGAATTATACTCTAATGATAGAATTTAATTGAAAAAGTTTCCTATTGAAGTTATTACTTATATAATGAATTATATCAAGAAACTATTTGATGATAAATCATGATTAGAGAAGGAATCCAATTCAATAGAGAATGAATTGGCCAAATGGGTTGGAAGATATGACACTCTTATAGAGCTTGTTAAAGAAGAAGACGAAACTACCATACATTGAAATGAAATATTTTTTTAGGATGATAATGAATTAAAAATATCGGAATGTGGGAAAAAAGTATTTGAGATTGTTCTTAAATAAATAGTCTATGTATTAGATAAAATTCATCAGGTTTCAATGAATGAAAAATATTCCTAGCTATAATCTAAAGAAAAAAGGGTGAAATTTTTTGGCAATTATCTAGTTGAGATAAGGAAAGTGAAGGAGGAACACGTTTTATAGATAAAGAAAGAGTGGTATATCTAGTTGATATTACCTTAAGATTAAAATAATACTCTAAACGTGAATTAAATTTAGTTGGAAATCAAGTTGAAAAATCTAGGACCATTAAAATTTGGAACATTCCAAATAGTTGAGAATAAATATGCAGTCAAAAAAGAATCTAAGATGATTCTCACATCTAAGAAGACTCAAAATAGTGGTAAGATAATATGTAGAAGTATCCACCTCAGTATTATACAAGAATATATCCCACAAATCTAAAATACCTATTTATGACTTTTTTGAAGTGTAGATTTAAATTAAAAAATATATAAAAATGTGGTGGAGTAAAAATTGTGGGAAACCTTCAAATTTTTCAAGGGTGGATCCTAGTATTTAAAATACGAGAAACTCCTAAAATGAAACCCAAAAGAGTTGTTTTCCAACCAAAACACAATAGTGAATGCAATATGAAAAATTTAGATAGACTACACCAATACGAAAAAAGAAAAAGGCATGTTAGTAGATGTTGGTTATATGGAAAGTTTCGGGACATGTATATATAATGTTGGTATCATATTTCAAACTATAGTGATTATATAATCCCAAAATTTATTGTGATCAAAATTTTTGAAAGGAGATAACCTACTTCACCTAATAATATTTCCAAAAGAAAGAATAATCTGGCCAAAAAGAATAAAATTAAAGCATGGATAATTTATATTTTTTTGAAATAAGTATATGAATTAACTTGAGGAATCTTGTTATGATATAATCCAAAATTACTCTAATGATTATAAGAATATATTGGCACAAAATTTTGTAAACTCAGAGAAGAAAAAAGATGATTCTACCTTGGGAGATAAATCCGTGAAGAAAGATATTAAATCATATCCTCTTGATAATTTTATAAATAAAGATAATAATGATCTCAAACCTATAAGGAGAAGATAATTTTATAATGGAATTAGAGGCCACATCATGGAGCATTGAAATATATTTATGAATGTCAATGTTACAAGGATAAAGATAGAAATTAAAAAGGAATTCATATAAGAAAGAGATAATGTGAATATTTTAGTGGTTACCCCCAAAGTGAATACTTTGAAAGGGTTATCAGGATGGTTAATATAATATTGTTAAATAAATTAATGGTAGGTACAAGAAGGTTGGAAAACCCATTAAAAAGTGAATTACATATATTCCCAAACAAGATAAGTTCTTAAAAGGTATGGGGAGATAACATCTGAGATTAACTTTTAAAACTGCTACTACAAAGAAGAAATCTAAAATTAACAACAATACTATGCACAAGCCTAAATATTTTTTAATCATAAGGATTGACTAGTAGGAAGTGGCTATGAGTATGGATCTATGTGAAAAGGATGGATTTTCCGTGCTAGTTTAGGTAAAGAAGGCCATTCTATCTAAGAAGAACTATGAAAAGGAAAATAAGTATATACTGCTCTTGGGGAAATAAAGTTAGAAAGTGAGGTAAATCATGCATGAAGATTTCTAGATACTTTATCGCTTATAAAATAATGTTTTCTGTTGGGAAATCTATCTCATAAATGTTTCTCAAATTAAAGAACTATTGGAGGATCCACCTTATTCCGAATATAAATCTGAATATGTTCCAATAATTAGAATTAAAGGTGATGATTTATGAATAACATCCCTTATGGGGGATATTTCCAAAGAGGTGATGCTACCAAACAATTATCATTTTCTAATTAATATATAACTTTTAAAATTCCATTGAAAATATAAATATTAAGGTATTATTTTCATCTTCTGACTTCTAGTTTTATTCTTAATGAATATGTTTATCAATGAAACCTCTAACCCATGCTCACAGAATCATGTGTGAATAAACACATTATTTATAAACTAGTTTCTAAATCAACCAAAGATACCCAATTTTAACCATCAATAATTAAAATATCACTAACAAATATTGAGTCACTTATATTTTAAATACTATTTAGGTTTAGAGTTTTACAAAATTTAGATAAATCATTGAAAAATAAATCTCATGCCTTTCTCACCAGATGGAAATTTATTTACAATATAAGAAATTTTTTAATCCATACTATGTCTTCAATATAACCCATAAATTCTATATAAAAGATATTATTCTTGACATATCATGTATAATAGTTTTCTTTATAACTTGGGTAAATGAATACATAATAAGGTTGATCTCATACTCTTATCATGGTAAAACATATATCAAAATATACCATGGTATAAATAATATAGAAGGAATAAAAAATAATAAAATAATTCCATATAATCCATAACATGATATTAAAATAAATACATGTATAAAAAAATAGCCATAGGGATAACAATAACTGAATTCAGGGTGATGAAATGCATAATAACAAACATTATGATCATTAATGTTAAGGAATTAACTATTACATTATTCTTAGAGTCAAGGCCATAACCAAGACATCATCCATTTTAAGGACACAACTAATACATCATACATGAATTGGGAATTAATACACCAAATACCCAAATATTTGGTCCCATGAGACTAACTGATGCATCAAGGGACTATATAATATCAATCCTCACTCATCACTTCATTAGGTCCAATACATTTACCATATGAAGGATATGAATTTCAAAACAAAAAATAATTAAATTTCCTTAGGATTCATTAAATATATTTATTAAGATAAAAAATAAAGAATTTCAATAATTTTATATTCAATAAATGGAAAAATGTACATATTACATCATGAGAATGAAGGTGAATGTTTAAACAACACATATCAGAAGTGTTACACAATTAATCTCAAAGGATGTTGATGTAGATGAAAAACACATTAGAAAGAGTGAACCTAAAAAGAAAACTCTCAATACCATGAAAAAATATATATCATGATATAATGTGTAAAATAATAAGTATATACACTATATAAAGTATGGTTGGTGCGTAACTCAAAACATGTATCAAAGAAATAAATTTTGAGATAAAACCTTTAAGACATTGATAACTCATGAATCAAAAACCCCATGAAATAGGAAACATGAATTGAAACATTGAATATCATAAATTGAGAAATAATCAAGATATAAGACATAAAATTGTAAGTCATAACACCATAAAATGAAATAGGGTGTATTTTTTTAAATATGTCTTAAGGAAATAAAAAATTTAGACAATAAAACCTTATGTTAAAGTCAACATAAAAATAAAAATGACATAACAAGTTTATCATGAAATAGAGATTAAAATATCATAAAATTAAACATATTTATTAAAATTAAAAACAAAATGGAAGTGAATACACTATATAGAATAAATAATGGTGCACAATATCAAACATTACTCATGGAATTGAAAATATAGACAAATAAACCTTATGATATTGTGAAATTTTATATCAAAACCCTTTAAAGGATATAATTTAAAATGAAATATTAAATACAATGAATAATGACAGTATCATGATACAAAATATTAAAGAGTTTTTAGATTAACTATACAATGGAGAACATGGTTTATAATAAGAAATTTATCTTAGGGGTGGAAATTAGGAGAATAAACTCTTACCACATCATAATATTTCAAATTAAAAATCCATGAATGGTAAAAAAAGATATATATTTTTAGATCTATTTTATTTCATAAAATTTATGAAAAAAATAAATCCATGTTCAATATATACATTATATAAAAATAAATAAGTGGTGCACATGAATCAAATCTCAATGAATCAAAATTGAGATCCAAAACCCATTCCTTAGGTCCCAATTAATTCTTCATGTGTGTATAAAATTCTAGATAATAAAATTAAGTTTAGAAATTTTCAAATTATTTTTTTACTCTATATTTAAATTTATATGGTCTATTATCAGTTGTTATTAATTTATTGAATAGTTTTAGCATATGTTGGTAACTTTAGGTGGTTTGGTAAATCTATGTAATTCTCTTGGTACGTTGAACATTGTCAAAGGTTTTTATAAATATCTTCATAATCATCATAATTGTATATATTTATGACATTTATTATTCCATTATAAAATATATATATTATTCAATAGGTTTCCAAAATTGGCTAAAATTTAGAAAGGTTTCATGATATGTTCATTTAATATTTTCAAATTTACAATAAATGATTATTATTAAGATTAATTATATATTTTAAAATATTATAATTTAAAAATATTAATATTTTCATAATATCATGGTTATAAGTTAGATACATTATTAAAATAATTCATGATTGGTGGTAATGGAAAAATTAAATATGTCATTCTGTAGAGGTAGTTATCCACACATACACGGATGATGCTCTCATTTTTCGTAGAACGTGAGGGGGTATAAAAATAAATAATATTAATAATTTTATAATTAATATATTTTTTTAGTAAATAAATATTTTATATCACCCATTTAAAGATTTTATGAAGAATAGAACTCATCATTCTTTGAGGCAGTTGTCCATAAAAATGCACGACTACGTCTTCATTTTTCGAATGGTTTTAGAGATAGGTAGAAATATGTTATTCCATTAGTATAATAATAATTAATCATACTAAGAATATTTATTATAACTTAATTTCAGGTATATATTATATCTATATTGGAAATATTAAGAAGAAAATTTTAAGGGGTAAGTATAACTCAGGTGGAGAGCTTGAACTTTCTCTTAAAAGTGTTATAGGAAATAAAGGGACTATGAAATATTACAGAGAAAAGGGGATTATAGATGTGAAATTTAATTAAATAGATTTAAATTGGGAATATATTCAGGAAACTTTTGAAGGGGGTGTAGTGTTTTAACAATGAAAGTTATCTCCTTCTATAAGTGCAAGGAAAAGGAATTTTTGTAAATATCAATTACATCTCAATGACGTCGTGGAACTATTCAAAGATAAATAACTCCAAAAGTGGTCCATAATTAATAGGATAGGATTGTAGATTATGAAATACTCAACTATGAATTTCCACACATGTTTTAAACATGTAATGTTTCTTTTACCATTAGTTTTTTACACTTTAGCATTTTAGTTTTTACCATGGTAACTAGTTTTTAACTAAGTAATTCATATTTTAATAAAAATATTAGTTGAAAAAAATTACGGAATTTAGGTATTTTATACCTAAATTTCTCCTCTATTTAATTAAATTAAATTTATAAAATTTATAAAATTAACTTTTAATGAAAACATATAATATATTGAAAACTACTTTTGTAGAAAAATCTTGTTTATACAATTAAGTGTTCTTAATATTATATAACAATAATTAAAAATTAAATAAGTGATAATATATATTTATACGTGTGAAAAAATAATATCATATTATTTATATAAAAACATATCATTTTAATTTATCAGATAAAAATTACACAATAGTTATACTTTTTTTCTGAAAATAACTCCTTCACATTTGTCATGATCGTTAACTTTAATATAAGAAGTCAACACATTATTCCCAAAAACTAAATTGATATTTTTAAATAATATAAAAATGATTATATAAAATATTAGATCCATTTTTTATGGAATTACTATAATTTAAGAAAAATAATTTTTTAAATATGAAAAAACATTTTTTATATTAAAATGTTACTGAAGTTTTAAAAAAATTAAACACAGGTTTTATAAATTCAATATAGTATTTTTAAAGTTCCTAATTTTAATTATTTTGTAAATATTCGATCAATTAAAAAGTTTTATAAAATTATTGGTCATGTTTTTATAATAATAAATTCATAAAATTTTTAGTTTTGGTAACAACTTTATTTTCACTATTTTCCTTAAAATAAACTATTTTTAAAAAAATATAAAAAAATATTCCTGATATAATATTGAAATGATGAAATCAATAATTCAATGAATATTAAAAAATTAACATTTTTTAATCTTAAAATTTACGATTCAAATATAAATACTATATATAAATAAAAATTATTTTTCTTGAAAAATTCCCTTTTTAAAAATTTAGGTGTAATTAATCTTATTTTATATGTATCTCTAATAGATTTTTTTATATTTTCTAGAGTTTTTTGATTACATTTTAATCATCTTAATATGTTACAACTCAATTTAGTTTGTAATTGTGTGTGAACCAAGTTATCAACACAATGTTTATTTAAAGAAATAATATATAGTAAATTTGTTAGGAATTAAATTCTCCCCGTTAAATAAATTGAAAACATGATATTTTAATAATTGCATTCTAATTAGAATATATAAGGGTTTATAAAAAAATTGTGACTCAAGATATATTTTCCATAGAGATAGAAACCATTCAAACATATGAAACATAATTTTTTCCTAGAATAAGATTATCTCTAATTTTGAGTTTTTCTCCAACCGTTTGAGGCAAGTGTATATCATTATTTAGTATCAAGAACCAAATTATATAATTTTATTCTAAAGTGTTTTTATAATAATCATTTCATTGATATATTATCACAGGTTCATATGAAACTTTATTTCCTTATTTAAACGAATAATGTTTCTTCTAAGTAGATAAAATCAATCCATTTTCAAAATCACATTAAATTTATAAAAAGGAAAGATAATAGGATTTATTAGAAGCACATTTCCTTAAAATTTTATTATAGATGTGTCAATTCCTTGGGATGAAATAATCATACCTCTAGAATTTTTTTTTATTAAATTAACATCTTTCCACTGAGGTGGGGATTTTATGTTTTTAGAAAATACTCTATGTACAAAAGAGTGGGTTGAATAAGAATAAAATACAACCCTCATAGTTATTTAGTGGATTATTTTTTATCTTAACTCCATATAATTTTTGGGACCCTCCTTGGTAGTTTTGGCTTCATAGGTATTCCCTTTTTTCCCCATTCTCGGATGTTGATGATTCCTATAATCCTTACTAGCCATTTGATTAGGGTATTAACTTGGATAATGCCCAAGTTTCACATGTTTTATACATTCAACTATTAGTGGTACATTAGAATGAACTCTTCTTCCTATAACCTTTTCTACTATACTTTTTATTTTTCCTCAACAATTTTTCATCTATTTCCACCATTTTCGCACATAAAAAATATTCCCTTTGATTTGATACATTTCCCTATGTGATTATCCCCATATTTTTGACATGAAGGAAAGTGAATCTTCTTTCCTATATCATCATTATCACCTGAACTTTCATGAAACTCTATCATTTACTTTTTGGTGTGTTTGGAAATTCAACTAGGTTTAAATTGTTAATCAAAACTTGGTCTAGTTTTTTAGGCATAACCTTGAGATTCATGACACTAGATCCCATCTTATATGGTTTCTTATAACCGAATTTACTATAAACCCTATCTATAACTTGGTTCCTTCAAGATTGTGATGTCCATTTCCTAGTTAAATCATATTTAACTAAACCTAACTGCCACATAGTCTCAAGCACACCTCCCCTTATAGAATAGTCTATTGATTAGCAGCAAGGTTATATGGTGTTATGGTGGGGAGACTATACCCACTTTATCAGAGAACAACATTATGGTAAATGATAATAAAGCATTATAAATAATAATATGGCAGTACAAATTAACCAATCAGATAATATACATTATAAATCACATGTAAAAAAGTATTAAATATAGATGATGTAATGAGTATACAAAATATAAATAAAAAGATATGATAGTAGGAATATAAAAAGTAGCAGTATAAAAAAATTGAAATAAATAAAAAAACTATCTTTATGATAATCCCAACAATTGGATCATTAATATACTTATAAGATCCCATACTAAGAAATAAATCAAGTTTCTATCATTGGACACTTCCCTTTCTCCTTCCCTGCATCCATGAAATCTTCTTGCGTACCAAATAGTGGTTTGAATCAGGTGTGAATAAAACTTAGTAGGGCACAAAAAATGGAGTATAATGAAAATATAGTCTATTAATATAAAATGTGACATTTTCAGGTAATAATACTTGTAAATTAGTAAATTAAATATAACCATGTCGAGATCAGGATCAACATGGAATACTTGACTAAACCTACCTACTTTAGCCGAAGGTGAATGTATCGAAGCATATGACCACTATTTTATTAGGTAACCAAGGAACATATCCAATGGGTCTATGTGTAATAATAACAATGGACCCATGGGAGACCCATGCAATCGATCACCTTATAATGTAGATCCCACTTGCAGTGATCAACTGAGATTTTAGGTTATGTAGAATGAGTGTAATCTAGGGGGTGCATTTATAATTTCTCCCTAAAATATTCTATCTTAGCCCAGAAAAAATCTAAGTTAATATCAAGATATAATTTATTGGATCCCAAGTAGATAACATAAGGTGGTTTGTGTCTAAGTAAATCAATCCAAATACAAGGACATGATATGAGGCATTCTAATTTCTAGATTATGAAAGAGAATCATCATTGTGTACCCGAAGCATTCAAATATTTAATACGTTGAACAAGATAATGTTTTGTGTCTCATTTTTGGTCAAATAAATTAATTTTTTGACATCCTAAGAGTTTTCCCATTTTATTCCAGGTTAGGAATCCATGTATTACTCAAGGAAGTTCATGTGTCTAAAAGATTCATCAAGGTCTATAATAATAATAAAGCATTACATTTAATAAATAAATGTAGGAAGAGTGAAAATATCCAAATCATTTCACAATTCAATTAATTCCTTTAATTATTTCACTTCCAAGTAATAAAAATGTATAAGTGAAGTATTTATACTATATAAAATTTAGTTATTCCAGTTTAATTAATTCCATTTTTTAAGATTCAAGCGAAACACACCCATGGTGTGTTTTGGTTTATAACATGGAACAAGTACCAAGGGAAAATAATGAGACACACATTTAGGTGTGGTTTATGTTGTGGTAATTAGCCTCCAATAGGGTCAAATGGTTCATATTACCTCTAGGTCAAGGTATAAGTAATTAATTTAAGGAGTTGCACATTTTAGGGGCAATGCATAGAAATTCTAGCATGTGACATAAAAAAAATTATAAACATAAAGAAATTTATGAAAAAGTAATACACCACCTACCATATCATTATGGTAAACACCTTTTTCAATATAAGCCTCATATTTTGGATAAAATGAGAGAAACTATAAATCTAGAAAAATAATCTAAAAATTAACCATAATAGCTTACGTGGAGATCACACCAAATATGGGAAGTGAAAGCAAGAAAATAACTAAGTTTAGTTATAGACATACCAAAGGCGATCCAAAATAATGAACTATGATAAAAATGATGTCAAGATAGAGAATATACAATAATTCCTAGTAGAGGATAATGTATAAATCTCCTAAAATAATCCACTATTCATAAATGAATAAGGATAAAAGAGTTTTAAGTATAAGAGGAAAGGGGAAAAGGTAATTTTCATATTTTTAAAGGGGTACATGGTCTATCTAAATCATGTTCCAACCATATATTCCCACTACCCATGTGAACACACCCAATGCAGTTCATGTGCACAGTTAGACAAACCGCGTGCAAACCAATAATTTGGCACTTTCTTGATTCCCACGCCCTGCATGATCTAAGCGCATATTTAGAAAAGTTGTGTGAAAACCATGAACGGTAAACCTGTAATAAATTAAAGGTTTTTCATGGTCATGTGGCCTATGTCTAATGGTAAAAAAAAACAAATTTTCACCATATCAAGGATTTATAGTTATGGTGCACATTTAGTACTAACTATGCACTACCTGTTTGAATCACCTAGTTTCTAAAAAAAGTATTACTAAGGATCTAAAATAATCCCAAATGATACAAAAACCCCCTATATACCCATTGGGAACTTCTATTTAGATAAAAAAGGTTTTTGACTAAAATTTAAGGAATAAATACCCCCATTGAAAACCAAGATCTTACAACCTCCCTTTCTTAAAAAAATTCATCCATAATTTTCCCTTCTGAGGGTGGTTGAGTTGTATTTGAGAATAAATACATCTACCGAGAAATTATATCAAAATATTATTCCAAATAATAATCCTATACATGGTCTTTATAACATATCTGTAAGAACTCAGTTCTTATTTTAGAGGTACAGGCTTCTTCTTTTCCTTTTCCTTAAGTGTTTTTGAGAAAATATGGAAAATGGGGAAAAATATTAAATTTTGGAACTACACGCCGTGTACTTTTCCACACACCGTGTATTTTTTTCCGTGTTGGGATGAGTACATGGGGCGTGTAGCCATGCCGACAATGAAGGGTGTAGGAACCGACTACACGCCGTGTAGTGGTACCTTACACGCCGTGTAGTCAGTCGGCAGGCTTAAACAGTATGGCGAAGGAGTCACCGCCAGCTGGGCGACAGTACACGCCATGTACTTGGGAGTACATGTTGTGTACTCATGTCGATGGATGAACAGTGTGGTGGTGCCACCAAATGACCAGTTAAATGAAAGAAGTATACTTCGTGTACTCATAAGTATACGTTGTGTACTTTTTTTTCCGGCTTAAAATAGGCAGTAGCCTCCTCATTTGGTAGAGGAGGTGTTTGGGCCATTTTGGAGCCAAAGGAGGAGGCCAGACCTTTGACGATCTGTCGGGAGATCGTCTGGAACCCGATTCGGCTTCGGACGATCTCGTTGGAACTGCACGGGTAAGCCCTCTCCTCTCCTCGTACCGTTCTTACCAATTCTTCTCCTAACATAATTTATTTACGTTTGAATGTGTTTTTTTCTTCATCAGATCTACACCGTTCTTGGGTGTTTCGGGAACCGACGTTCATGTATAACGCTCGTTGGCGTATAAGGTAGGTGGCTTTGTGTTTATTTTCCAACTTTCGTGCGTTTTTGTGCGCTTTTGTGCCACAAATCCATGATGGGGTGTCGTGTGGATGATGCTGTTTCTATATTTAATGCCTAGAATTGCATACGTGATTAAATTGTGATGATAAAATGCTGGTTGGGATCGTTGCTTGGATCTGGAACCACCCCGGGGGTGTGTTTCACTGTTTAGCCGTTTGGCCAGGATACCCAAGGGTATTCCTTCAATGTAGTAATTGTAGAATTTCCTTGAGAGAAATTGCTTGTTTACTTCATTTTGATATGATGGGCATGGTCTGGTTACCTGTTTAGCCTGAGGGCATTGTTGTGATTAGCCTGTGGGCACTGCACTGTTTAGCCCGAGGGTTGTAGTTACATCGTCTTGAGGGAAATTTCTTCCGTGCCAGAGGGCCATAGACTCTGTGCCTGAGGGAGACACTACCTACGCTTGAGGGAAAAAATTATTTTATGCCTGAGGGAGGATTCTTGTATTGGATACTCCTTACCTGAGGGTAGGGGTTATGTGTCTGAGGACATGGATGGTTTACTTGGAAATGCACTGTGGTGATTTCTAATATTTAAATGGATTAAATGGATAATAAAATGGAAATATAACTAGTAATTAGTTAATTTTCAATACTGCTTACTTTATTGCATTTTTCTACTGCACACTGTTGTTGCATGCTTACATGTAGTTGGGCACAGGCCTTTGGTGGGTGCCTACTGAGATATATTTCTCACACCCTGTTTGGGTCACGCTTTTCGGCACAAACAGATTACGTTGCTGCAGGTTTAGATAGGGGCAAGAGTCCCTATACAGGTACTTGACTGTTGCTGAGGAGTAGGAGGGCATGGGACCGAGCCTAGGCTCGCGATGCCACTGACAGTTGTTTTTCTTGTTTTGTTGTGCTTTGTATTTTTTTGTATTGTATTGATGTATAACATGATCTGGTTGTTTTCTTCGAACGTGAAACATGTAGCATCATCACTTATATACTGTTGGTTATACACACTGCTGTAGTTTATTTCATTTGTGTATGGTTTACTGCTTCCGCTGTTTGTTGTATTTTTTATTTTGTATTCCGATGTGCTACACTTTGACAAATTAGGGCATAGTTTCCCCACTATCAGACCTGGTCCCTCGCTGCTAGTCGGCAGCCTCTGGCGTTTGGGGAAATGCGCTTGAGGTCATGTGGAAAACCTGGCTCGGGGCACCCGTTGCATGGGACCCGGGTCTGGGATGTTACAAAGTGGTATCAGAGGGGTTTCTTTTCTTTGACTTACTATTTGGAACCGTAATCAGGTATAGGATGGAATAGTAGTTGTTAATAAGTTGGGTCTGGGTGTAGCTAAACCGTGTACAGGGAAAATCCAATTTTCCTCGTGATTGCAATTTTGTTGATTTTGCAATTTTACGGTTGATATGTTTTCACCATTGGCTGACGCACTTGGATTATGCTGTTTATATTTTACCTATGGGTTCTAATTAGTTTCAACCCGATGATATGAGGGTATGTCATCTCATGCATCATATAGGAACATGCCAGAAATCACATGCCATTCATAGTTTCCATGCCATGTAGGTGCATTAGAATTTTCATGTTATTGTGATAGTTGTTGGGCTAATAAAGCATGTTGTTGTGATAGTTGATTGATAAATACCTTCCTTGTGATATGGTATGTTTGTTTGATCTTGCTAATAGAATAGATGCCAAACTTTGGTTTTTGGGGAGTATGGGCCCCCATTGACCGAAATTTGGTGGATTATTGATTGTTTATTGGTTATAACAGATATAAGATTTCAAACTTTGATTCGTGGGGAGTACGGGCCCCCACGGGTCAGAATTTGACACTTAGGTGTCAGTTTCAGTATTTTCTGGGTTCCGGGGAAGTTTCTGAGGCATACTGTCTGGAAACCCAGTATACACGTCGTGTAGTACTTTATACACGCCGTGTATGTTCTTCTGTTAGGGAAGAAAAAAATGAACCTTTTGAGTACATGCCATGTACCCCGAGTACACGACGTGTAGTCTCTTCCCGTGTCACAAACAGTGTGGGCGGCGACACGGGGTAGGGAAGGGCTTGGGTAAAACACGCCGTGTAGTTTTTGTGCACGCCGTGTAGTGTGACCCGGAGTCTGGCCGTGTAACTAACAACACAGGTCAGTAAACTCCTTGACAGAACACGCCGTGTCAGTTATAGACATGCCATGTAGTGTAACATGGGGACTCGGCCATGTAGCTAACAAAACGGGCCGGTGTCACCTCTCCCTGAACATGCCGTGTACCTGTGGGACATGCCACATAGTCTTTTCCGAGGACAGACCATGTGGAGTTAGTCATGTGGCTGGGAAATGGGATGGTGTACACGCTGTGTGTGGGTGTAACATGCCGTGTAGTGTTAAGATGAGTAGTCGGTCGTGTCACAGACGACACGAGCAGTTGGAAAATAACACCGTACACACCGTGTAGATATTATACACGCCGTATAGTTTTGTTGAATGGAAGCCGTGTGGCTTATCCATGTAGAAGGACCCGAGTAGGGGAAGGGAATTCAAGTACACGTCGTGTAGACATTGTACACGCCATGTAGTCTTGTCTTGCAAATTTTTAAATTTTTTCTTCCTCTTGTTCCTTTGTGGTTCCTTCACTTCCAGTCTTAATAATCTTGAATCTGAGGCGTGCTTTTGACCTTGTAGTTTCATGCCACCTAGACGACCGCGATTTGTTCACCATGAGAGCCGTGATGATTATACTCCGGAGATGGTGGTCCATGGGCTACCAGTTGATCCACCAGCAGAGCCAGATGCGGCGCCAGCTATTATACCGGACACAGGCGCGGAGGCGCAGTTCCGTTAAGGCTTATTGCGGTTTATGAAGACCATTCAGGGAGAACCACAGGTTGCCACATCTATGGTCGAGCTGACACGTATCTTTCAGCAGCAGCATCCGCCTACGTTTTTAGGGGATGGTGGACCACAGGCTGCAGAGTCTTGGCTAGGATCGATGCAGACTATTTTCAAGCACTTGGAGACGCCTCCAGGGCGGAGGTTCAAGCTCGCAACTTAAATGTTGCGTGGTTCCTCCAAGAGGTGGTGGGATGTTACCACCCAGTCAGAGCATCACATGGACATGGTTTGGGAATATTTTCAGGCAGTCTTCTATGACTTCTTCTTTGCTGAGACGCTGAGGGCAGATAGAGCTCGAGAGTTCATGAATCTGCATCAGGTCACTATGTCAGTGATGGACTATTCTTCTCGTTTTACAGAGCTTTAGTGTTTTGCACCCGTGCTGGTGGGTGATGAGACGCTAAGAGCCAGACATTTTGAGGATGGTCTTTAGTACAACATCCAAGCACTGGTGAATGTTTTCAGGTTGCCTACTATACATGTGATTGTGAACCAGACGCTGATTATAGAGAGGAACCTGTGGGAATCTAGTGGTGTGGGCCTGGGTGGTTCAACACCAGTTACTGGTGTTATTTCTGCTGGCAAGAGGAAGAGACAGATGGACTACTCTTAGGGTTGCAGTACCAGCCAGGCAACTTCTTCAGGTGGCCCGATCAGGTGCTACCAGTGTGGCAGAGAGGGGCACAAGAGACCCCAATGTCCATGAGACCCAGTGGAGTGCCGAGATTGCGGCAAGATGGGTCATCTGCAGCACTTTTGTTGGGTGTTTCCACCAGTGGCTAGTGAGAGGGGTTCTGTGCAGACTCCGTGTGCGGGAACAGGACTAGTGGATTCTTACCAGTCAGGGAACTGGAATATGTCAGGGCATGCAGGAAGAGATGGTGGTCGTGTCTGTGGTATCCAGACACTAGGATCGCAGAGGCAGCAGGGTGGGACATCTCAGGGTAGCCAGGCTGTGTCGCAGGGCCGCAGCACTGGGAAGGCATATGCAGTGCAACAAACCCAGCAGGAGCAGGATCCCAGACCTTCTACAGTCAGAGGTACTATTCTAGTAGCTTCTGTCTTGTATTCAGTACTTTTTGATACAGGTGTTACGCATAGTTTCATCTCAGTACCCGTTGGGGGGAGCCTTGGGCTCGGTGTTTCTTCTTCTTCTGATATCTTGATGCTAGACACTCTGTTGGGGACTAGGACGGCTGGTGTGAGTCAGTGTAAGGAGTTCCCCCTTGAGGTTGGAGGGTGTCACTTCCTTTGGGACCTCTATGTCATGGAGATGATGAGCTATGATTTCATTCTTGGGATGGACTGGTTGGTTCCCTTTTGAGCCTTTTTAGACTGCTATCATCGCAGGGTGCGTTTCACTTCACTATAGGGAAGAGAGTTTCTATACAATGGCGAATGGGATGTTCAGGTGAGTCGAGTTGGACCAGAGCATCATGGGCGAGGTGGAGTCACAACCCAGATTGCGAGTTTGTATCTGGATGATCAGGGGACTTGTCAGACATTTTTCCCTCCAGTTGTTGATCATTTCAGGGATGTATTCCCGGACGACTTTTCAGGTCTACCTCCGGTGCGTTAGGTGGATTTCCCTATTGAGCTAGTACCAGGAGCAGCACCGGTGTCCATTCCTCATTATAGTATGGCCACACCTGAGTTGCAGGAGCTCAAGAGGTAGTTATAATAGTTACAAGAAAAGGGCTTTATCTGACCCAGTACTTCTCCTTGGGGTTCTCCGGTCCTTTTTGCGAAAAAGGCGGACGATACCCTCAGACTTTTCATGGATTATCGGAAGCTGAACCAGTTGACGGCTAAGAACCGATATCCCTTACCAAGGTTAGATGATCTGTTTGATCATCTTCATGGAGCACGAGTGTTCTCGAAGATTGAATTGAGATTAGGATATCATCAGTTGTGCGTGAGACCATCGGATATACCACTTATTGCTTTTTGGAGAAGATATGGTTTGTACAAGTACTTGGTTATGCCGTTCAGACTCACGAACGCGCCAGAAGTTTTTATGGCTCTGATTAATCGTGTGTTCCATACGTATCTTGATTCCTTTGTGATAGTATTCATGGACGACATCTTGGTGTACTCTCACACTCGACACGGCCATGCCACCCATCTTGAGATCATATTTAGTACACTGAGAGAGCATCGGCTATATGATAAGCTCTCGAAGTGCCACTTTTGGATGGACCAGATTCACTTCTAGGGTCATATCATCTCAGAGGTAGGAGTTCCAGTAGACCTAGAGAAGGTGAGAGCAGTAGTTTCATAGGAGTATCCTAAGAACGTGTTTGAGATATAGAGTTTCTTAGGACTAGCTGGTTACTACAGATGCTTCATACAAGACTTCTCCCGCTTAGCAGCACCGTTGACAGGTCTTACTAAGAAGGGGGTGAAGTTCGTTTGGTCAGAAGCTTGTGAGGCATCTTTTTAGGACCTGAAGGGGAGGTTGACATCAGCACCGATCCTGATACTCCCAGAGAAGGGGAAGAGCTATACAGTTTACTGTTATGCATCAAGGATTGGGCTGGGAGCCGTTTTGATGCAGGGCGACCGAGTTGTTGCATACGGGTCTCAGAAGTTGAGGACACATGAGAGAAATTACCCAACGCATGATCTCGAGTTGGCTGCAGTTGTTCATGCATTGCGCTGTTGGATACATTATCTGTTGGAAGATCATTTTGTGGTTTTCACTGACCACAAAAGCCTCAAGTATATCTTTACTCAGCATGACCTGAATCTGAGACAGAGAAGGTGGGTTTTGTACCTACAATCCTTCGATTTTGAGCTTTCCTATACACTTGTTAAAGGTAATGCAGTAGCTGATGCACTGAGCAGGAAGACTCAGATACATGAAGTGCACGAGGCCAGTGGTGAGTGGGAGCTCATGTATTTGTTCTTTGAGATGCATCTAGAGGTGCATGACAGTCAGGGGCACACTTATCTTTCCTCGTTAGCTGTGACTCCTACCCTCCTAGATAGAGTGAGGATGAGGCAGCTATCGGTTTCGGAAGGCCTAGTTCTACGGGAGTCGGTGGCAAGTGAGGACCCTCCTCCCGGTTGGACGATAGGCGATGATGAGGTCCTGCATTTCCATGGACGAGTATGGGTTCTAGGGGATATATGTGAGGAGATGATGTGGGAGTTTCATGCTTCAGCTTGGGCAGTTCATCCCGGGGTTACCAAGATGTACCGAGACATGAGACGTCAGTACTGGTGGCCGGGTATGAAGAGGGAGATAACTGGTTTTGTTACGAGGTGTTCCACCTGTCAGAAGGTGAAGGCAGAGCACCAGAGGCTAGCTGGGCTATTATAATAGTTGCCTCTTCCAAAGTAAAAATGGGATGATGTCGTGATGGATTTCATGACAGGGTTGTCGAGGTCACCTCGAGGCAACGACGCCATGTGGGTTTTTGTGGACAGACTCACAAAGGTAGCTCACTTCTTGCCGATCAAGGAGACCTTCGGTGTGGACGAGCTTGGAAGGATGTATATCCGAGAGATCGTACGTCTTCATGGGGTCCCTCGTTCTATAGTTTCGGATAGGGATTCCCGCTTTATGTCGCGTTTCTGGCAGAGTTTTCAGAGGGAGCTGGGTACACAGGTGCTTTTGAGCATAGAATACCTCCCTCAGATAGATGGCCAGTCGGAGCGGATGATACAGGTTCTAGAGGACATGTTGTGCGCATGCGTCCTAGACTTTTGGGGCTTTTGGGAGAAGCATAAACCCTTAGTAGAGTTTTACTATAACAATATTTTTCAGGCAACTATTGAGATGGCACCATACGAGGCTTTATATGGTAGGCCATGCCGATCACCTTTATGCTAGTTAGAGGCAGGTGAGGCTGCTTTACTGGGGCCACAACTCGTACAAGAGACATCTGAGCAGGTCCAGTTGATTCAGAAGCGGATGGCTACTGCACAGTCTCGTCAGAAGTCTTATGCTGATCGCTGCAGAAGACCTTTGGAGTTCGTGGTCTGGGATCAGGTTTTCTTACGTGTTTCATCGAGGCTGAGACACAAGAGGATCAGGATACAGGGTAAGCTTTCACCGAGGTATGTGGGGCCATTCGAGATTCTATAGAAAGTCGAGATGGTTTCCTATCGGTTGTAGTTATCGCAATGGTACTGAGCAATGCACGACGTCTTATACGTGTCTCAGTTGCGTCGCTACCATTCAGACTCGTCTCACACCTTTCAGCCAGAGGAGGTTGAGCTTCAGGATGATGCGTCCTTTGAGGAGCATCTGATCCGTATCGTTGATAGGAGCATGAAGGTTATCCGAGGCTGGTCAGTTCTTCTCGTACGGATGCTATAGCAGCATGGCCGAGTGAAGGACGAGACCTGGGAACGGGAGGCCGATGTACGTGCTCACTGGCCAGAGCTGTTCTGAGCTTTATCTTCACCACCCTTAGAAGGGAAATTCGGGGACGAATTCCTATAAGGTGGAAGTTTGTAAGAACCCGGTTCTTATTTTAGAGGTACGGGCTTCTTCTTTTCCTTTTCCTTTAGTGTTTTTTGAGAAAATATGGAAAATGGGGAAAATCATAAATTTTGGAACTACACGCCGTGTACGTTTCCACATGCTGTGTATTTTTTTCCATGTTGGGATGAGTACACGGGTCGTGTATCCATGCCGGCAACGAAGGGTGTAGGAACCCACTACACACCGTGTAGTGGTACCTTACATGCCGTGTAGTCAGTCAGCAGGCATAAATAGTAAGGCAGAGGAGTCGCCGCCAGCTGGGTGATAGTACATGTCGTGTACTTTGGAGTACATGTCGTGTACTCATGTCGACAGATGAACAGTGTGGCGGTGCCACCAAATGAACAGTTAAATTAAAGAAGTACAGGTCGTGTACTTAGAAGTACATGCCGTGTACTTTGTTTTTCTGTCTTAAAACAGGCAGTAGCCTCCTCATTTGGTAGAGGAGGTGTTTGGGCCATTTTGGAGCCAAAGGAGGAGGCCGGACCTTTGAAGATCTGCCAGGAGTTCGTCTGGAACCCGATTCGGCTTCGGATGATCTCGTTGGAACCGCACGGGTAAGTCTTATCCTCTCCTGGTACCGTTCTTACCAATTCTTCTCCTAACGTAAGTTATTTATGTTTGAATGGGTTTTGTTCTTCATCAGATCTACTCCATTCTTGGGTGTTTTGGAAACCAACGTTCGTGTATAACACTTGTTGGCGTATAAGGTAGGTGGATTTGTGTTTATTTTCCAATTATCGTGCATTTTTTTGCATTTTTGTGGCACGAACCCATGATGGGGTGTCATGTGGTTGAGGCCGTTTCTAAATTTAATGCCTATAATTGCATAGGTGATTAAATTGTGATGATAAAATGCTGGTTGGGATCGTTGATTGGATCCAGAACCACCCCGAGGGTGTGTTTCACTGTTTAGTCGTTTGGTCAGGATACCTGAGGGTATGCCTTCAATGTAGTAATTGTAGAATTGCCTTGAGAGTAATTTCTTGTTTACTGCATTTTAATATGTTGGGCATGGACTGGTTACCTGTTTATCCTGAGGGTGTTGTTGTGATTAGCCTGTGGGCACTGCACTGTTTAGCCCGAGGGTTGTAGTTACTTCGTCCTGAGGGAAAATTCTTCCATGCCTAAGGGCCATAGACTCTGTGCCTGAGGGCGAAACTACCTACGCCTGAGGGAAAAAATTCTGTTATGCCTGAGGGCTTATTCTTGTGTTGGATACTCCTTACCTGAGGGTAGGGGTTACCTATCTGAGGACGTGGATTGTTTACT
The DNA here is from genome assembly GCA_963277665.1 of Viscum album. Classification (NCBI taxonomy): domain Eukaryota; kingdom Viridiplantae; phylum Streptophyta; class Magnoliopsida; order Santalales; family Viscaceae; genus Viscum; species Viscum album. The sequence continues at coordinate 395,763,346 of OY728136.1, read as the reverse complement.
TGTAAATTCACTGTGGTGATTTATAATTTTTAAATGGATTAAATGTATAATAAAATGTCAATATAATTGGTAATTAGTTAATTTTGAGTACTGCTTACTTTATTTCATTTTACTACTGCACACTGTTGTTTCATGCTTACACGTAGTTGGGCATAAGCCTTTGGTGGGGGCCTACTAAGATATATTTCTCACAACCTGTTTGGGTCACGCTTTTCATCCCAAATAGATTACGTTGCTACAAGTGTAGATAGGGGAAAGAGTCCCTATATAGGTACTTGACTGTTGTTGAGGAGTAGGAGGGCATGGGACCGAGCCTAGACTCGTGATGTCGCTGCCATCTACTTTTCATGTTTTAATGTGCTCTGTATTTTTTTGTATTGTATTGATGTATAACATGTTCTGGATGTTCTCTTAGAACATGAAACATGTAGCATAATCACTTATATACTATTGGTTATACCCACTACTGTAGTTTATTTCATTTGTATATGGTTTACTGCTTCAGCTATTTGTTGTATGTTTTATTTTTTATTCCGCCGTGCTACACTTTGACAAATGAGGGCATAGTTTTCCCACTATCAGACCTGGTCCCTCGCTGCTAGTCGGTAGCCTCTGGCATTTGGGGAAATGCGCTTGAGGTCACATGGAAAACCAGGCTCGGGGCACCCGTTGCGTGGCACCCGGGTCTGGGATGTTACAATATCACAAATACTATAAGAACATTGTTACCTTCGAGATTAATTTTTTTTATGATCGAAAAATCAAATAGGATACTCCTCAAGAAAACCAGCAGCCACTAACTCAACTTCCTATGGATCCTAAATAAGAGATGGATCAAAGTAGTAATTTTGGAGTTTCGAAGCATGAAAGACAACACGAATATTCCTATATCACTATGTATGTTCTATCCAATATGCAACAAGCCTAAAAATCACAATGATCTTGAAAGGCTTGATAAATCCATGTGATAAATTAAAATTCCTCTGAATCTATCTATAACCTAATCTTGGGAAGACTTGTAAGAAGACATGATCTCTCACATAAAAGTCTAGAGGTAGGCGATGATGATGAACATATGACTTCATCCTATATTGATCCATATACATGTGTTTCCTTATTTGTTTTACTTACTCTAATTTATCTTGAATGAGATGAGTTCATAGTAGTGTTTCATCCCCTAACACTAGCTAGAAAAGAGGCAACTAAAAAGGCCTATAGTGGAGTGCATCATATAGATCCATTTTGATAGTCACTTGGAATATATTGTTATAGGAAAACCTCTAAAGAGAAAACTTATTTTCCTAAAATACTCAAAAATCAGGGAAACATGATCGAAGCATGTCCTTGAGTACTTGTATATAGTTTGATTATAGTGACCATCATTTTAAGGGTGGTATACTATACTCAAAATTATCTATGATCCTAAATCCCTCTAAAACCCCTTCCAGAACCAAAAAGTGTATTGAGTGTCCCTATATGATACAATTCCATATGGGACCCCATAAAGTCATATGATCTATCAGATGTAAAGTCACCCATGCTCATCCACATAGAAGGAGTCCTAGATAGGAAATAAGTTGGAGTCCATCATCATCCTTTACATGATCATTTATACAGCATAACTTCCCTAGGGTGATTTCTGTAAACTAATCAAAAAATATATGGTGGATCCATCCCACTTCCACTCCTTGATGTGTAAATGCTATAAGAGAATTGCATGTCACCAATTCCCCACCTTCACCCACTAATAGGAGGAACAATGAGTAACAAATCATATGATCTCCTTCTTCATCCCATGCCACCAATACTGGTGGAATTAGTCACGGTAAATCATAGTGAATTCACGATGTACTGCCCATTTTGAAGCATGACATTTGCACATAATCTCCTCTCTAATGTGTTCAAGTATCTAAGTACTCCCTTTAATATACAGGATCTCATTATTATGGACAACCCAATCAGGTGGTGGGTTATTATTAGAAACACTTTACCTTTGGACTAAGCCTTAATGATATGAAATTATCCTCCTCTTCATTTGATCCATATGTTATGAGGATTTTCTAATTCAATGATAAATTGTATATCAACAAATTCAGGAACTTCTATCTTTATTTTAGAAAGTATTTTCATTGACTACAATTCACTACTGGGTTCCTTTGAGTTCGAGTCTTCTGGTTCAAAGCTTTAACAACTACATTTCCCTTACCTAGCATGTAAACAATCTCAAAGTTAAAATTATGAAGGTATTTCACCCATATCCACTCTCATAGCTTCAATTTACACTGAGAAAATATGTATTCAAGACTTTTTTGGTCCATATATTCATGAAATATTTTATTAACATGTAATTTCCCCAACAACATAATTTATGGACAACCACTGCTAACTCAAGGTCATGCATATGTAATTTTTCTCATGAGGCCTCAACTGATGATATCTATACACTAAAAATCATTCCCTATGTAGTTAAATAGATCCCATCATGATGTCTAATGCATCACAATAAACCATGTAGCCTTAACTAAGATCAGTAAATATCAATATTAACACTAAATTCAAACATCTATTAAACCCCTAAAAGGCCTTCTACGAGATTCATACCATGAAAAATTTACACCCTTCATGGTCAATCCTATAATTGGTGTAGAAAGGAATGAACATTTCTTGATTAAGTGTCAATAGTAACCAGTTTGTCCCAAGAATATTTATATATCAAATAATAACTTTGGATCTCCTAAGAAAACACGACTCTCACCTTATTTTTATACATAGATACCCCTAATTATGATATAATTTTTCTTAAGAAGTGTATATTATTAATCCAAAAGTTTAATTTTTGAGATTATCATAAAATCTATGCTATATTTGTGTACATAATTTGATTTAATGGTGTTTGGAATGATCATGTATTTAATAATATTACATTAAGATATCATCCATGAAAACAACCAAAAAATAATATATGTAGGGGTGGAAAAACTATTTCATTAATGACATAAAGACATATGGTGCATTGGTTAGACCGAACAACATCACAAAATTTTCATATAATCCATAACTAATTATTAATGTTTTACATGTTATATTTGAGGGTATGACCTTTACCTGATGATAGCCTAATGTTAAATCAATATTCAAGAACACTCTATTTTCTTAGTGATGGTAAAAGATATCATCTATATGAAGAGGTGGGTACTAGTTATTATAAGTATGTTCATTAACCACTATTAATACACACATATCCTTTCGGTAACATTCACCTTTTTAGAGAAAATAATAAGAGACACCCAACGTAATGTATTGGGTCAGATAAACCCTTTTTATTCCAAATTCTCTAACTATATCTTGTGTTCATAGAGCCCAGTAGGAGCCATCCTATACGGAAGAATATATATTGGTTCTACTTCTTGAATAATCTTGGTGATGAACTCTACCTACCTCTCTCTAAAGGAAACAGATATAATTTTTATGGAAGGAATCTTTAAATTGGACCACTACTAGAGGAAAAATTTCTAATTGTACTTATCAATCATCAATAAAAGGACTGGAAATTTGGGTAGACACTTTTTCCATCCCTTGATGCTCCAGTCTAGTTCAACTTGCGTAGACATCCCATTATCCTTTATGAATGTAGCTACTACCCTCAATTAATGAGAAAGACACCCTCCAATGATAATAATCAATTTCGGAATGACAAGTTAATAACTAATCCATACAAATAATTATATCAAATATCATCATCTTGAGAATGAAAAGGTTCCAAAATAAATGATAATCATCAATCTCAAGGGAAAATTCCTTTCATTGGTGAATACTTTCTGACCATAATCCTAAAAGAGTATCAAGAAGAGACACCCCAAAAAAATATTCAATATCGAGTCCAAGAATCTTCATTAATGTTGTAGATAAGAATGAGTGTAAATATCTATTCTCAAATAAAGTAGATACTAGAGTCGAGGATTCTAATATCATACCTCATACTATTGATGGCCCAATACTATACTTCTCAGGAATAGGTTTCACTATATTTTACTAGAAAGATCCATAGCCCTTATATACAACCTAAACTACCTAAGAATGTTTTATATGGTACAAATACACATCATAAGTCTACCTTTCTGTACCTCATGCAACTCCTCATCCTATATGTCTGTTAGTACTCTATCTCCCATCCTGGAATGGAGATGCTAATCCCACTCTATAATTTGGGGCTGGTGAAGATCCTCTCCCACTAGGCATCGGTGTAGAGGTTCTATAAAATCTCTAGAGATAGCCCATTCTATTATAGGGTAAATAGTTTTAATAATTCTCTACTATAATAAGGATTCATGTATCTTGACCTTCCATACTGATGGCATACCATATATCTTTCAGTATGCACACTCTGATTTCCACATCCCTCATGAAAAGCCTCCAATTGACGCTTCCTTTTATTAGATGAAGAAATTCTCTACATAGGGGCTGAACCACCATGCCATGTTCCTCCATCATAACTTATATTATGATCTTAGATAAGGTCATTTTCACCATTTTATAAATTATATACAATCATAAGGCATTTACCTGAGATAAAATGGAATACCTAATCACATCCTCAAAGAGTGTCACCCTGGACAACTCATCACCCTCAAGAGTGGGTGAAAAAAATAGGAGTTCTATGAAATGAGCTAAAAAGACTATTATAGACATAATACCTTAGTAAATGTGAACAAATTCCCAAGATCTATTTTCTATCAGTGTCTCTATAAATATATATTCATAAAATTTATTTATCAAATTCCTCCAAACCATATCGTAATGACAATCTTCCTATCTAAGAATACCCCAAAATTTCTTGGATGATCCATGAAGCATATATGATGTGAGCTTCACCTACATTTATGGGGGTGCATCCAGATGCTCAAAGATTTAAAGCATGGACTCTATCCATGAATCAACGTCCTGTGTACCACCTTCCCCCAAAAAAGTAGTTGGGTGCTCTTGTTGGAAGTCCCTCATCAACTTTGACATTTTTCGTGAAGGTAATGGATCGCCCTCAATAGATTGAACTAACTATAGGAAACTTTCTCTAATCTAAGCATAAGTTCCTAGACATGGTTTGATAGGTGATACGTCCAGAGGTTCCTTTAGTGTAACTATAGGTGGGTCAACCCACCACCTAAAGATCATGGTTATCACCTCCTTCATGAAGTATGGATTAATATATCTATAATTCCAAGAGCACACCTCTTTATAAGATATAAGGTAGAATGGATCACATTAAAAAAACAATTGAAAAAATCAAGGACCGACTACAAGAGATATGATATCCGACAACCCATTTACAGGGACTAGTTATTAGTAAAAATTTCAAGTTTTAATCATTAAGGTTTTGTTATATGGAGTATCAATTCTAGGATATAGAGGAAAAAACTCTTTAAGGTGTAATTGGTATCACAATTTAACCTAAACCAACTCCTTTAAGATTTATAATTTAGAAAATTTACATTTTTAAAATGGTTTAGTTAGATTTGTTCCCATTCCCATGTTATAATGAAATAATATTCATAAGTTACAATTGATATTCCATATAACAATAAATATCCTTTTACATCCAATATCATGATGTAATAAGTCTATATATGATTATTCAATTATAAAGATTTCAATTCCCAATTTATGGATTCAAAAACATTCTAAATTATAATTGAAATCCATTTATGCAAGAAAAACTAATGTTTTATCCCATGTAACTAAATTTACATGGATTAATCATGTCATAATTGGTTAGTTAAGGTTCCACCATCAATCTATATAGGAAAAACCATTTTGTTTAATGCATAAACTTTTAGTAGCTAATTATTTTTCCTCATTTTCATGTAAGAAATGATAGAAATTACAAGAATATAAATAAAGGAACATATAACCAGAAAAAAAAATATTTGTGATAAAACATCCATCGATTGGGATATGAATTAAACATATAGACATATATTCCTTTAATTATGCTTAATGAAATGACCCCTTTCCAAATTGGTCTAAGGGTAAAAATTATTAATCATAACAAATGTGTTATGTCATGTGCATCACCCAATTGTGAAAATAATACACATATAACAAAAGAAATCTAGAACAACAAGTCCTATCCCAGGTAACATAGCTTTTCCATGAAACATTGGTTTGATTCTACTGGGAATGACTTATTACCAATTTATGACACTTCCTATTCTATTATATACCAATAAAAACAGTAATAAAAAATAAAGGAAATTATTTGATACCATTTTGTGACATCCTAGGCATGGTTCACGCATAAGTAACCAAAACTAAGAGTCACATGTAATCAAGCATAATATACCAAAAAATGCAAATTAACAGTGAGGGTCTATTGTGGTATGGTTGGGAGACTATACCCTCTTAATAAAAGCACAACATAGTGATTATTAATAATAATTAAGTGAAAATAATATTAGGGAAGAGAAAATAAATCATCCAAATAATATACATAACCATTAAATAATATCAAATATAGATGATGTCATGAGTATAAAAAATATAAACAAACGGACATGGTTGTAGGAATAAAAATAATACCGGTATAAAAAAATAGTAAAAGAGACCCAAAAAAACATTATCCAATAGCATCCCAAGCACTAGATCATTCATTTTCTGCTCAAATCCCATAATATGGAATAAATCAAGCAATCATTGTTGTGAGATTCCCTTTATGCTTAGTTGTATCCATGTATTCTACTCAGGTACCAAATGATGGCCTGAACAGGGTGCGAGTAAAACTCAGTAGGCCACCACTAATGGTGACTAATGAAAATCAAGATTGTGAGTACAAAATGTAACAGTGTTTAGGTAATAATAAATGTAAAATAGTAAAGTAAATATAATAATGTCAAACTCTGAATCCTCTTTTCATACTTTTTCAACCCTAACAACTTTGTCCTAGCTATACATTTCTGAGAATAGGACCATTATTTTTCTAGATACCTAAGGAATATAACTAAGTCTTGAAAGTATAATAATCATACTGGACCCATGAGATACCCATTGAATCTATGATCATAGAGGGTTGAACCACTCATAGTGTTGAATCAAGATGTTAGGCTATGCGGTATGAGTGTAATACCAGGGGTAAAACTTTATAATTTCACCCAAAATTTTTTTAACCAAGATTTCATAAAATTTTAAGGTAATCTTGAGATGGAATTTATTGGAACCAAATAAGATGATCCAAGGTGGTCCATGTTGGAGAACATCATGCCAAATCTAAAGAGCTGATCCAAGGCTTTCTAATTTCATAAGTATGCAAGTGAATAATTGATGTCCAGATAAGGAATTCATGTATCAAATGCATTAGTAGATACTAAGTATGGTGTCTCACTTGTTGGTCTCATCAATGAATTGGTTGGAATCCTACGAGTTCACCCAGGGAATTCTAGGAATGAGATACAATTATTAATAAAGGCATGACTTTCTTTTAAAAGTTTTATCAACATCCATAATAATAATTAATAATTAAAATTATTAATTAAATATTGACCAAGTGAAAATATCCAAACCAATTCACAATTCAATTCATTCCTTTAATAGCTTTACATATAAGTTATAAAAGGTCTAGTTGATGTATCTATACCATAAAGAAGTATTTTATTCAAATTTAATCAATTCCATTTTTAAGAGTCAATACAAACACACCTAAGGGGTGTTTTGGTTAATAACATGGAATGGGTGTCAAGGAAAAATAATCAGACACACCCTAATGTGTTGTTCAAGTAGAGGTCATCAGCCTCAAAAAATGTCAAAGAGGGATGTTTAGGTTAAGGTCTAGGTAATTAATTTAATGATACACACATTGTATGCGAAACACGTGGAACATCTAGAATGCAACACAATGAAAACCAATTATAAATATAGACACTTTTAGGTAAAATTAATAAACCACTTACCTTAGGCCTATGGATGACTCATCATCTAGTATTAATCTTGGATTTGGGTTGGAATGATAGAAAATTAAAAACTAGAGAAACACTCTAAAAATAGGGGATAATATCTCACATGAAGATCACACCAAATACAAGATGAGAAAGTGAGATAAAAAATAAGAGGAGTGATAGGATTACAAAGGGGGATGAAACGTGATTAACAATGATCAAAATGAAGTCTAGGCAGATAATATACACCAAATACTAGGAAAGGAGAATGGATATATTTCATATGATAGTCCATTATGCACAAATTAAGAAGAAATAAGGGGTTTTATGTTTAATTATAAGGATAAAAATGGTAATTTTCATATTTTTAAAGGGTCACATAGTTATCCAAACAATTAACCAACTATTCATACCCACTGCCCATGTGTACACACACCCCACAGTTCATGAACACAATTAAACAAACCATGTGAAAATTGTGAATTTAGCATTATTTGGATGGAAAAACCCCAACAATACTTGGTGTACAATTAGAAAAACCAAATGAAAACCATTTGTGGTGTACCTACATTAAACTCATGGTTTTTCATTCTCATTTCTTCTATGTTTCATGGTTAAAAAATCATGTTTCACACTCTCAAGGATGTATGATTGAGGTATGCAGTTAATGATAACCATTCCTTTCACCATGTTTCTAAAAAAATCTTACTCCAAGCTATGAACCAAGATATAATGCTCCTAAAATCTCTATGAACCCATTAGGAAATTCCATTTAGATAAAAAGGTTTTATAATAAAATTTAAGGAATCCACACCTCTAGTTAAAATTGGAATCATATAAGTATTCAGTCATTACTAAAACCAAAAGAGTTGACATGAGTGATGAAAAATTCACATCATAATAGGATTATAAAAAGTCAAACTCAAGATATCCTACTCTATGAAATAATTATGTTAGCTTACCTTTATTTTAGTTCACAAAATACAACTCTTGTTTAAACCTATGTTACTTTAGTTTTGGTTCCTCAAAGATAACAATCCCAAATTACTCTGAACATTCTTACAGTATTCTAAACATGAAAATCATTAGAATCAATAATCAAATTATTCAAATTTATCATTATCCATAAAATCACATACCAATTAATACATACCTTAAATTATATATCTCTAAATATAATCTAATTTATCCATGGACATTATCCTATCAGGTTCTATAATAAATATTTCTAAATACATTATAGTGGCTCGTAAGTTATATGTGAATCATAAAATCCATATCCCCTAAGAGTGTTTAGACAGGTGAACAATCATATTACCTTGTCACCATGCATATAGTGAAGATTGATTTTATACTCAACTATATTTTTTCAAGGTGATTACCCTGGGGTGAATCTATTCCACAACTATATCAATTTTCTAGTATCCAAAAAACAATGTAATTTCTAGGAAACCATAGACTCTGTACTTTTACAAAACTTAAGATGTTTTCATATATATATACTTTACCATTAGGTTTTTTCAAAATTTATATCATCCTAATCCTAAATGAATAATGTATCTGAAACAACCTCAACAAATCCTAAAGGGTTATCTATACCATATAAATTATGGTCAACCTTAATTTTTTTACCCTTAATGACATTTATAACCCATAAATTATCTTTAACTAATAACTTATTCATATATAAAGTTATATAAAGCCTCCATTAATATCAATTGTAATACCCTGAACTCACGCCCTGAAAATCCATTGTGAATAAACACATTCTACACACACAAGTTTTAAAATGAACTGATGTGGCCTAATTTTTACCATGGAAAATTAAATTATCAGTAATAAATATTGATTCACTAACATTTTATATACAATTTCTATTTTTGGGTTTATATTATTAGTATAAATAGTTAACTACAAAACCCATATCTTTCTCATCAATTTATTTTTTTCTATATAAGAAACTACTTAATATATAATAAGACTTCAAAATATTTCATAAATTCATGACATTTGATTCTCTTTTAAAGATATCATGTGTAATAAATTTCTTCATAACATGGGGAAATGAAAGTATAATTAGGGTGAGAAAAAACACTCAATAAGGGGAAACTTATATCATAATCTATCATGGAATGAATAATATGGTAAGAAAAAATAGGAATCAAATAATTATATATAACCAATCACCTAATCTTGAAATATATCTGCAACATCTCTATTTTTACTATGTAAATATTTTAAATATATCTAATATTATTTTTGGAGATATAGCATAAGACAGTGTGATATTAAAAGGCCCTATGAGCCTGGTATTGATATAATAAAAATATTGAAAATATTAATGTCTTACACATATAGTTTTCCTAAAATAGTTGAATAACTCCCAAATGGATTCTTGGGCTGGAAATTATAGATAACTGTTGAGTCCAAAACATGGGATTTACCCTAGGCATGACATAATCATTGTTGGAATATGGTGTTTGGCTTGAGCTCCATCATGTGAAAATAATTAAATAAATTAAATAATTTATTTAATTATTTAATTAAATCCAAAAGCGTAAATATATTCTATAAATATTCTATTATGGGAAATTATCGGGGTAAAAAACATAACCCTAAGAATTGAGAGAGATCATTGAAGGAGATATTTGGAGGATGAAGACAAATTAGAGGATCAGATCGATACTGTAAGGATCATCTATTCTAATGGAGTTCACGGATTTCTCCAACGACTGTGATTTAAGATCATTATTCATCATAAAATTATAAAAAATCATGGTAGGACAATTGATTTATGTGGATTCATCCCCTTTTGGTATCTTATGTCAAACTCAGATCAATTCCACTAAAAAAAATTATTCTTCCTATCAATGGTTGATTTATTATATGACTGATCTTATTATGTATTCGTTAATTTATTCATCATTATAATAGGAATAGACCAAGAAAAATTTGAATATTAGACGAGTTTTGTTACTCTCTTGTGTTTCTTCTATTTCTCCACTTTTTCATTGCATGTTTTTTAAGGTAAATTTATTTGGCCCATGGTCCAATGAATACCTAGTATTTGATCGTTGCATGAACATTATTCAACATAACATACCAATATCACATGTATAGTTTGCGATCAAGGGTACAGTCGAAGTGCAATGATTGTGATGGGTGATTAGAGTAGGAATGAGACCAGATTTTAGGTTCTTGTTATTCATGGTTTGATGTGTGGTGATGGAACTTGTGAAGATATTGGTTATCCTAGTCAATTTGGATGGTTCAAATCAAATATCAAGTATTGGAAATGCTCAGCCGATTGAGATCTGCAATCTCCAAGAATGATTTTTTGATTATTTGGAGATTATGGTGGTGTGGGTGTATTTGTTAATGAACCATGGATTTCTAAAAATCATGTGTTAAACGATGTTTAATCCAAAGATACACGCCTTTTGGGACACCATTGTTTTAGCATTATTACTTCCATAGAAAATTAAGGACCACATGTTGTGTGAAATGTGTCACATTCCATATATCTTGTGGATGTTAGCTTCATGTGTACACTGAGAGTACACTAGAATGTACGTGGACAATCATATAGAAATGGGTAGAGTACATGGGAATGACCTATCACTCAGACATGACCCAATACCTAGGAACGATGACAATACACAGGCAGAAACTGAATTATAGGGGCATGGCCAGGTGTGCACTAATCATGGGAAAATGGAACAGGAAGAGTGTCATCTAACCTCTACACATCGTGTTTCCAGATATGAAACACCATGTATTTATATAATTATATGTCATGTGATATAGAGAGACATGGTCCTACCAGGGGTTGGAAAGAAACATTGTGTACCCCCCAGTACACACTATGTTCTCTTTATAAGGGTGTTTTGATCCCTTCATTTCTTTAATTTAGATCATGTTAAGTTGAGTTTCATACCTTGGTCCTTTCCCATGAGGGTATAGTATACCATCACGTCCGTGACATAAGATTGTAATCCCCTATATGGGTTTAATATCAAATAGATTTTAGTGTATCCCTCTATAAGTATTAGGTGAAATCCTCTATCATTCCTAGATGGGGTTCTTGGTATCAGCATGACCACAATGCATAAGGTGTTGATACCCAGTCTAGAAAGATTATATAGTAGGCTTTTTGGTGTTCCTTGGTGGCCTTAGGTGTGATCCAATACCTAGAAGATGTGATATTCAGTGATCTAGTGAGTATAAATTAACAAGGCCAAATGATTAGGAACTTTTATTCAAGTGTCATTGGTGACAACATGATGTAGTGAGTAAGCCCTCCCTGAAGATTGTTACCCAGAAACCTTGAGTAGATTCCTATGGTTGGAAGTGTTATTTGTGATATTTTCATTATTTATATATATCTTATCTTGTTGACATATCTTTTTTTGATATGAATACGCTTGATTCATTATTCTTAGTGATTTTGGGGTGTCTTATTAGGTATTTTTATACTCACCCCTAAATGGGATTTGCCAACACATGTCATGTCTAATGCCAACGACATGCCATTTGATGGTGTATTAGGAGGAATAAGAGTTGTAGAAGCTTTGATTATTCTAGACAGACCGATGTGTTTACTAGGTGTTTCGTTTGATAGTATCCCCCTCCTTCTGAGCAGGTTGGACTCCTTTATAATTTTAGGTCTTGTATTTGGCCCCTTTATCGATTTCAAGTACTAATTATAAAACTATAAGTTGGGATAGATGTTTTTCATGAATTTATAGTATAATTTTTTACTTTATAAATATTGTATGGTCTTGGGATGTGTGTTTTTATATACGTACTTTGGATAAGGTCACCCATGTGTGAGATATGCCAACTCGATGTTGGTCACTATCGCCTGGCCTACTGGAGGCAGGCTTGGGGTAGTCAAACTCGACTTATTATTAACAAGGAGGGACCTAGTGGGTCTGTTCATGATAATATCAATTGATGATGTAGATATATAAATAATCACATGGATAATAATAACAGTATACATGGTGGTGGAATGTATAATGCTTGACATCTTGATCTTTTTCATCAAGGCCTCATATAGGACATTATTCTTGTTATCCCGGACAAAACCAAGACAATATTCTTATCGTAAAGTCCACAACTAAGACATCATGATTACCTTGGGTAGGTAAACCCAATATATCAAAACCTTTTGTCTCATGTGACCAACTAATACATCGAGGGTCTGTATAATACTTTCCCCCACCTATCACTTTATTATGTCTAATACATTCACTATATGAATGTTATGAATTTCAATAAAATTTGTAATCAACTTACCTTGGTAAATAATAAAAATCGATATTGAGATGAAAAAATAAGAAATATCAATACTGTCCTAATTAATAAATTGTATAGTATGGACATAATCTATATTGAGAAATAATTTGGATGGTTAAACAACACATATCCTAAGTGTAATAGAATGAATGTCAAATTATGTATTTGTAGTTGAAAAAAATCCTTTGAAAGATTAAACATGAAATAAAATATTCAATACCATGAAAAATATTAAATAATGATATAATTAGTCAAATAGGAAGAATATACACTATATAAAAGAATGTAGGTGCATAACTCAAAAAATGACTCAAAGAAGGACTTTTTAAGATAAAACCCTAACAAAATTGATAACTCTTGAATCAAAACCCCATGAAATAGGAAACATGAATTAAAAAACTAAATATAATGAATATAAAAATAATAATGATGTAATAAATAATAGATGAAATCATTACACCATAAAAGAAAACATGGGTCACATTTTAAAACATCTCTTAAGGAAATCAGAAATTGAGACAAAAAACTATTTCAGTGATGGTAATGTAAGAATCAAAATAACATAATAGGGTTTTCATGAAACAAACATTAAAATATATTGATATTAATTATATTCACTATACTTGAAATAAATATGTCATTTAACACACCATAAAAAATGAAATTATTGGAAAAAATATCAAACATGTCTCATGGAATTTAAAATAGAGACAAATAACTCTTATAAATTTAAAACCTCTCAAAACAAAATCCATTAATGGTTATAATTTCAAATGAAAAATTAAATACCATGAATAATGAGAGTATCATGATATGAAATATTTATGGGGTAATATATACACTATAAAAATGAAAACATGGTGTATAAGAATAATTATGTGTCAAGGGGTGATAATTGTGATAATAAAACATTACAACATTGCAATATTTTGAATTAAAAATTAATGGAAGGTAGATAATGAGATATATTTTTAAATAAATTTTATTTAGTGAAATTTATTAAAAAAATTAAATCCATGTTTAATAAATACAACACAAAAAGGGACAATTTTGAAACATGAATCATATCTCTATAAAACAAAATTGAGATAAAAAACCCTTACCTTAGGTCCTAATTCGTTCTGTGTGTGCACATAATGTCCTTGATAATAAAATTATGTTTATTAAAATCTTTATTAATCATATTTTTAATATATATTTCATTTTATATGTTCTATTTATCATAATTTTTTATTCATTTGTTAAATAGTTTTAGCATATGTTAGTTACTTGAGGTGGTTTAGTCAATTTCTCTGTAACTCTCCTGGTATGTTGACCATTAAAAAATGTGAAGTAAAATATATTCATAATACCCATAATTGTATATTTTTATTTACTTTAATATTAAATTATTACAAAATTCATGTAGTTCCATATTTTTCCTAAATTGACTCAAATTAAGAATTTTTTTATGATACGTTCATTTAATGAAGTCAATTTTACTATAAAATTTTATTACTAAAATTACATATAGATTATAAAATTTCTCAATAAATAATATTAATAGTTTAATACATATAATTTTTATAAGTTATATACATTTTAAAAATCATCCATGTTCGCTGGTAATGGAACAATGAAACACGTCATCCTGTGGAGGCAATAGTCCACACATACACAGACGATCCTCTCATTTTTCATAGAAGGGTAGGGGTTATAAAATTAAAATATTTATCATTTAATAATATTCATAATTTTATAATTATTATATTTATTTAATAAAAAAATATATTTTACCATCTATGTAAATAGTTTATAAAAAATAGAACACGTCGTTCATGGAGTTGGTAGTACGCATAAATGCATAATGACATTTTCATTTTTCAAATTTCATTAGAGGAAGGTAGAAAAATGATATTACATTAGTATGGTAATATTTCATAATATTAATAATATTTATGTTATAATAATTTCATTTATATATTACATTTAGAATAGGAATATTTAGAAGAAAAATTAGGAGTAAGTATTACTCATGTAGAGAGTGTGAACATTCTCTTGAATATGTTATTTGAAATAAAGGGATCAGACTAACTTTATAAGACCAATGGATTATGGATGTGAATGATACTTCTATTAGAGGTAAATTTTTTAGATATTCAATAATATTCATAATGTTATTTTTTATATTGAGTGAGTGGAATGGATCTCCATTTATAAGTGGAGGAAAATGGGTCTTTTTGTCTAAATACCAATTACATCTCAATGATTCCATGACACTATTACAAATTCAATGGCTCAAAAAGTGGAACATAATTTTTTTTATATGGTTTTAAGTTTATTAATACTCAAAAAAAAAATTTAAAAAAACTTAAACATTATTTGCGTCTTTCATAATTTTTTTTAACATTACCATTTTGTTTTTTCCTTGGTAACTAGTTTTTTAATAAGAAATTTATATTTTACTTAAAATATAAGATAAAATATATTTCCAAATTTGGGTTTTATGAATATAAATTTATCCTCTATTTAATCACATTAAATTCCTAAAAATGATAACATTAACTTTTAAATTAAAATATATAATATATAGAAAAGTAGTATTTCAAGAAAAATATTGTTTTCCAATTAAGTGTTATTAATCTTAAATAAAATTTATTATTAATTAAATTAGTGATCAAATATTTCTATATATGTATAAAAATAATATAAATTTCTTTATAAAAATTATATCATTTCAATTTATAAAATAAAAAATATAAAAAATTAAGAAAGAAATCTTTGAAAATAATCCCTTCACCATTATGATGTTCAGTAACATTACTATTTGTAATCATAATTTCTTGATTAAAACTAAGCTTGAACTTATTACATAATATAAAAATTATTATCTAAAATAATAAATTCATTTTTTTAGATTTAACTTCCACGAGTAATGAAAACCTCTTTTTATGTAATCAAATAAATAATTTTTAGAGTAAAATCTTACTTAATTTTGTAAAACATTAAATATGAGTTTTATAAATTCAATATAGTGTTTTTAAAAAGTATATTTATAATTATTAAATACAAATATTTTAAATTAAAAGGTTTTATAAACTTATCTGTCCTTATATAATCATATAGTCTTATAATTTATCATTTTGGTAAAAAACTGAATTTTCTACTATTCACAAAAAATCAACTATTTTAGAAAAAATATCAAAAAATAACCCTAAGTTTATATTAAAATGATGAAATAATAAATTAATTTCAGCTAAAAAAATTCAAAATCTAAAATTTAGAGCATTAAATTTTAAATTAAAATATAATATATATAAATAAATTTTTTTAATTAAAAATGCCACTCTTAAAACAATAAGTGTTCTTAATCTTATTTTATATGCATTTATAGTTTATTATAATCCTTTTAATTATTGGATGTTTTATATTTTATTACATTTTATTTATATAATATTTCATAGATCATTTTAGTTTTGTGTTTCTTGTGAAACAAGTTGTCAACAAATTATTTATTTAAAGTAAAATTCTATAGTAAAATAATGGTGTGTTACATTTCCCCCCTTAAATAAATTGAATCCTCAAAATTTTAAGTATTACAAACTTAGGAAAAAAATATAAGTGTTTAAAAAAAAATATGTGACTTAAGATATAATTTTCAGAGATATATTAACCTTTGAAACATAAAAAGGCATATCATTTTTCCTTATAATTGACTTATACATAATACTGAGTTTTTATCAAACATTTTGAGCTAAAGGTCTATCGTTATTTTGTATCATAAATGAACCCACACTCCTAGATCCAGTGTTAAAAACATAACTTTTATATTCCTTGATTTGATACCAATAAATTCGACCCAATTTTGTCTCATCAAAACATATAATATCAAAATGAAATATTGGGTCACTTATATACCCAAGGGCCATTTAGGTTTAGAGTTTTAGAGAATCTGGATAAACTATTACATAATAATACCCATGTCTTTAAGTTATAATTTTTTCCACTATATCTAGATTTTGTAATTCCACATTAAATCTTCAACATATGAGATAATTTTTTCACACAAGAAACATTTCTAGAAATAATTCATTTAACATCATTCTTCATTACCTAGGGAAATAGAATACATAATAAGGGTGTGATCAAATGCTCTATATAGTTAAACATAAGAATTAAAAATTCAATGTCATCAGTGATAATAATATGAGAATAATGGTATAATGATATAATCAAAAATTATGCGTATAAAATAAGAGAATTTATACCCATAAAAATATAGATAATAAAACATTATACATGGAATAAATCTTTAACATAAGATAATATTCATATAAGTCAACAATCATGAGCCATGTGAAAACAATCCTTAAGAAAAGGATCCATTGGATCATTATGATAACATAAATAAAACATTTTAGTATCTTGTAACATCATTTTCATATAAATTTTACTATCACTCTTAAGAATGGAATAAAAAAACCAATAAATTTCAATAATCAATTAAGAGAAACCAAACTAATTTTCTTCATCTCTTTACCAAATGCTTAGAGGGTTATAACGAACACACCCATTCTTGGTTTATAACATAACCACTCATTCATGGTCCATAATAGAACCAACCATATTTGGTTTATAATAGAACCAAACATCATCATAAAAAATTTACAATAACCAAAAAATGAATAAAGTATATGATCTTTCATTTCATCACAAAACTCATAGAAACAACCATTATTCATTTCATAACTTTATTAACTCATAGAAAAGAAACTGGTTCTAGGGAAATTTCTTTGAATCATTAATAATCAATATAAGTAAAGAATAAAGATGGTATCATTACAATATATCCATATTGTATCGTAAGTAACATTAAGGGTTTTTGTTTTTGATGAATATAAATACAAATAAAATATAATTAAAAATATTCTTTAAAATACCCTTTCCACTTGGAAAATCAATTTTAAAAACTCAAAATTCATAAAATATTTTGAAAATAATTTTATTTGAAACAAACCTTTAAAATGAATAAGGTATTATAAAAATTAAACAATGGATATGATATCTAGAAAATCCATTTTTGATGTGGATGTTACAAATGAAAATTCTTTTCAAACTTTTTAAAAGAGATTCAAAAGAAAACCATGCAGAAAACGTTAAGAATTTCACTTTTAAGTCATTTTAAAATATTATATAATATCATGTAAAATATATTTAGGAAATCATTTATGTTTATAATAGAAATTTCTTGAAAACATTTAAGAAAATATAGATATGGAAGAGAAAGATTCTCAACCTAAAAGAAGATACATGATCAATATCACTTAAAAAATACCTTTTGATGATTCTTCAATCAATAAGAGAGGAAATTAAAATTAAACATGTAAAACACATTCATATATAGGGGAGAATAAAATATTAGAGGTTTAAGAAAATAAGAATATATGATTTTCCCTAAAGAAACTTTGAACATAAATAATATCGAATAGATGGGAGATTGTAACATAAATCCATTACCATTTTCGTAAATTTTGAATAAATTTCATTGAATAAACTATATGATATGGGTCTATAAATCCCATGAATTTTATGAATTAATATGAAAAAATTAATTTATAATCTAGTAAGTACACAGTACGATCAAATCATGGTTCATGACATTAATCATGTATTTGGAAAATGATATTGGGACCATGAAAACCCTTATTAAGATTATAAATTCTAAAGTGATAATTAAGAAATGAAGTAATTGACATGAACCATACCAGAGGGTCCCATGCTATGACTACCCCAACCCACATCCAATAGGCTAGGGACTGGTGACTAGAACTGAGTATGCATATCCCATAAATGGGAGGAAATAGCATATAGTACATGTATGCACACACACATCTCCAAGCCAGGAATGCAGAAATGTAAGAACACTAAGTAAAAAATGCTTGAAAACCACTATATCCCACAACCAGAGTTCAAAAGTGAAATTACAAGAAAGTAAACGAGGCCAAAATATTCCCACTAAAAGAAAAGAGTCTACAGCCACAAGTCCAACTAGTAAAGTAAGAGGTATTGGGACTGTCATCAAAAAAGTTACTGAAACACACCTCGACCTGTCTGGTCTCACTAGGAACTGCTTGGTATTGGTCTGCCTGAAACTCTATCAAAGAGTCGACTGTTTTCACAAGACATGACATGTGTGGTCAAAGCATGTGTAGGGGTGAGTAAAACAATACTCAGTAGGACACCCTGAAACCAAAAAAGAATAAACAGAATGGAAATACCACAAAGGAAATACCATGAAGGAATAAGTAAAAGGAATATCACAAAAGAAATACCATGATAGAATACAAAAAAATAAATACCACAATGGAATTCCACCAAGGAATACCACAAATAAACACCACAAAATAATTCATAGTCATCTCCATAGAGATATATGTCTATAGAAAATATATAAAGAACATCTAGATATACTCAATCCAATCAGAAACATAGTCTCAAGAAGTCACATATTATTTGTAAGGAACACGGTCTCCATAAGAAACATAGTCTCCATGAGACATACAGTTTCCATAAGACACACAATATTCATTGGAAACACAGTCTCTATAAGACGTATAGTCTCTAGGCCACAACCAACCACAAAATTTTTGCTTGAAGCGCGCTCATTCTTGGATAAATCACTCTTGAAGCCATTAGGTTGTATGAACACTCCCATAAAAATCCACTTAGGATATATCTAAATGGTCATCTCATCATAAGGGTCCCAATGCTATAAATTTCTCACCAAAAATATGTCTGGTATGAAAGTTATGGTCGTTTGAAAAAAAATTATAATGGGGTTGATTGGGCCATGGATCGATCATGTAGTCGGTCCACATACCATGGAAAGCAACTACCACGATCAACCACTTGTTTTGTCTCCCCCCCTCATGGTCAACCGCCCCACAGAATCTCGAGCATTCACAATGGTTGACCACACCCCATATTATGTGGTTGCATAACACCTCGATCGATCATGACCTAGTCCAGCCACCTGGGTCCTCCCTGAGCGGTAGGGTCTAAACCAACTCATCAGGTATGACCCAAACCACTACATCGTCCCATCCCGCCACACTGGACTATCCCTCTCACTCGAACCAGCCCATTTTCTAGTCATTATACTCAATCAGTCACCTATAATGGCCATATTCATGTCACATGCGGTGTTGTTCCGCATCTTGTGGCCTGTAATCCAGGTGGTTTGCACATGGATACTGGCACCCGTTTCCACACTCACTACTTCCATGAGCATCCATTCTTCCTTCAGTTCTCGAAACTCTAAAACAAAATCTCCTATGTGATCCTAGGGTCCCGATCTACACTAATTTGGTCTCTGTCTCTTATTTCCTCCAATTTGGGGGTTCGATCATGTACAGAGCCTCTCGGAAAGTCAAGATGCAATCATGAGGATCCAAAATTGATGAACGCAAAGAATGGGGGAGATAAAAGAAACAAGAATTCCTAAATAATGAACCTTGGACATTGTTTGTGTCAGCCTTGTTTCATTCTTGTTAGGAGGATACATTAAGAGGATAAACTAATCTCTCTATAATCATGCATCAATAACCCATCCCACAGCAACAAACAAACCATAGATCAATCTATTTGTGGATTGACTTGCGTTCATCAAGGAAATTTTGAATGGGGAAAATAAAAAATAAAGTAACTACCCCACCTGGTGTTTGGATTGGTCATTGATGAGGAATGGTTGTGTTGTCATCATGGATGAGATCCTCCAACTTTGTTGGCACGACGATCCATGATCTATTCTCTAATAGGTCACCATTCATTTGATAGGATTATTTCTCCATGTATCAGAGAAATTAAATAGTTATGGTGATGCCCTTGTATTCTTAACAAAGGTTTAATAAAAAAGAAACAAGTTTATGCATCACTTAATATAATTTTTATTTGATTTATTTAATGATGATTACATCCTTTTTGAGTTTTTCTAGAGAAGACTCGTGCCGAATAATCTTATGTCGCACCTAGGGTAAAAATCACATTCTAAGTTGAACGATGACCTTGTATTTATGATTCGGGAACATGGTTAGGAGTTATTAATATTTTTCAGGAAAACTGTGTGTGTGATCTTAAAAAGTTTAATATTTTTCATGAAATTGTTCTTGGAACATCAGGCCTTGAAATCACACTCTGTCTTAGCATCTGGTCTTGAAATCAATCCATATAATATCTAAAAATAGTACATGTAAAATAAGAGATGTTATAATATCCCCAACTTATGGATGTATGTTCCCAAAATATGAACAAAGGTCTACTCAAATAAATGTAGGAACTGAGTACAAATTTGAGCCTCCCACTCCGATGTTCTCTCTTGGATATTTCTATGCTTCCATCGAATGCACACCAGTGAAGTTGACCACCCACGAAGGATAGTTTCTTGTCAATCCTTTATCTCCATCGGGTACTTAATAAAATTTTCCTCATCATCGATGCCCAACTCACCCCAGTCAATGATGTGCGATGGGGTATGCATTTACTTATTCAACTGTGACACGTGGAAGCCATCGTGTACCCGCTCTAATTGTCGACGTAGATCCAAGCAGTATGACCCATCACCAACTCTATGTAGTATCATAAATGGTCTTATGAACCTCAAAGATAGCTTTCCACCCCAAAAAACTCTCTATAATCCTCATCAAGGTGAGACCCGAAGGAATACATTGTATCCTTCCTAGAACTCCAAATTCCTCCTCCACCTATCAGTATAAAACTTATGTCATCTCTGTGCAATCTTCATCATCTTCTAGATTATTCATAACTTTTTTGTGGAAGATCACACCAATTCTGGGACTATGCGTGCTGACTCTCCCAGGCCAGTCCAATAAAGTGGTGACCTACATGGTATGACAACCCTACTTTTAATTACAACTTAAACATTCTTTATTACATAAAACTTCACTTGATACAAAAAAGAAGATCGAGAGGTTTAGTGTCTTTGGGGCTTAGGATCATTACATAAAAACTTAAAACATGAAATACAACATCTTTATTGAAAACTTCCTTTACATGAACACTACATTCCCTCGAACATATCATTGCATGGGATAACTTGAGGACATGCATAAGAAAAGGGTGAGCTATAAAGCCCAGTAAGGGAGTACACATGGAATAACATGAGGAGTACAATACATTTTAGGAAATAGGCATGTCAATAGAGCATAAGAGAAACATGAACATAAAGTCATGATAAAGCATGATAATCATAACATGGAAATGTGACAACAACACTTAACATTGAATTAGTATGAGTTGTGGCTCATTTCACATGGAGCATGAGTAAACCCTCATTGCACATGAAGCACGAGTAAAACCTCGTTACACTTGAATTAGCATGATTCAACAATTACTATACTTGACGTATCATGATACTATACTTTACCCAATGCATTGGAGCGCTATAAGGGCGCACCCTTTTTAAACATTTCATTTCATGCATAAGTGTGCCACATGGATCATAGAACATGGATTCATAAAACATAATAATTTCTTCCACGATAAAGGAATGTAGAATTCATACATGAAACTTTACAATCAATATGTAAATGTGCATAAAGGTGAATACCCTTGATGGAGAAATGGGCATGGTATTCACTACACAAAGAAATTGGCTTAGAAAATCGGTGCGATTTCGGCAGCGTAACGGCGTGACATAAGAATTCATAAAAAAGGTTGATGAGAGAGAAAGGGGTTCCTGATCATGTTTACATGTAATGGAAAGTAAGGAGTTCATATAGATACATGTCCCAACAATTGAAATGGAATTTTGATTCATGATACAAAAGTATTTCTTGAATGTAAAAGAAGAGAGAGAAGTTCCTTTCGGAATTTCGGCATAGTAATGGGTGTACATGGGAAGAATTTAATGAGAGAGAAAGGGGTTACTCATCATATTTACAAGTAATGGACAGTAAGGAGGTCATATAGATACATTTCCCAACAATTGAAATGGAATTTAGATTCATGATACAAAAGTATTGCTTGAATGTAAAAGAAGAGAGAGAAGTTCCTTTCGGAATTTCGGCATAGTAACGGGTGTACATGGGAGGAATTTAATGAGAGAGAAAAGGGTTCCTCATCATATTTACATTTAATGGAAAGTAAGTAGGTCATATAGATACATGACCCAACAATTGAAATGGAATTTAGATTCATGATACCAAATTATTTCTTGAATGTAAAAGAATAGAGAGAAGTTCCTTTCAGAATTTCGGCATAGTAATGGGTATACATGGGAGGAATTTAATGAGAGAGAAAGGTTTATCCCATCATTAAAACAATAAGAGGGCAGTATGGGGGAGGTGAAAAACCATACCCCAACATTCATAATTGAAATTAAAAGGGCAATACAACTTAAAGAAAATCGACAAAAAATGAGAAAGGAATAAAAAACCCTTACTTGGAAGTGTGCTTCCAAAGGATAGAGAGAGGCTTGTGAGAGTCTTCTTGGGATCTTGGGGCACCTTGGGAGGATTCTAGAGAGAGTAGGGCAGAGGTGGGACGAAATCTAAAGGATTTTAGTGAGGAGTAAGTGGGAGATTGGGTGGGTTTATATAGGAAAGGTGAGAGAATTCTTTATTATTTAGGTTTGGGACCCCTTATATTAAAATAATCCAAAACACAAACCATCCCATTGTATTTGCACATGGTTTCTGGAAAAGGAAATAGGAAAAAAATATTTTACAAGGCCAAGGACCGAACTTATTAAAAAATTGGGGTTGCTTATGTGGAGGTGAGTCACACTCCCATGGAAATTAAATTAAAAAGGCAAAGTGTTGAATAAGTCTTGAGGGGTTCATTAATGCTTTGAAAAGTAAGTCAAACAAACCCAAAATCAAATTATTTTAATTATAAAACATATATTGGCCGAACATAAGGATTATGGTATTTTATTACATCACCATTGGGTCTTTATGATGTCATAAAACACATTATATAATTAAATGGTATTTAATTTTTACCCAAAAATTTGACTGTCTCAGAAAATTATGAAAATTTCACCGTTGGATAATTTCGAAGTCCGGATTCCAGAAATGACATTTATTTTATAAAAAAAAATTATAAATATGTTAATTTTCACTTTTAAAATAAAAACCAACATTTATCGAAAATTCATGGGTTTTGACAGAAATGGCTTTGAAACCTTAATAAAAATTTTAATTGCATTCATAAATTTGTAAGATCAGTTATATTTAATAAAAATTAATATAATAATAATATTATTATTTTATTAAAATATGATTTAATTCAAAAATCCTTTAATTTAATAAAATATATTTCTTAATTAAATTATAATTAAAAACACCATTTGTACTTTGAAAACTATTTACAATGTATCAAAAATGACTAGAAATTATATGCATTATTATATAAAAAAATAATGTACATGAAGATAGTACTAATTATTTGTTACATAACCCCTTAAAATAGCCACATAAGACCTAATTGTAAGGTGTGCAATGGTGACAGACTCTTGGGGCGGCTCAGATAACATCGCTCGAGTGGTAATTTCAATCAACTTCCACTTTTCCTGTAGACGGTCATGTTCGAGCTTGAAATAATGAAGCTCAGATTGGGCTTGGTCAAGGGAGAAGCCCAAAGACACCACCTATATTCCGTGCTCCGACAAATGGGCTTCGTATGGGGAAATTCTACTTGATGAGTCCATCGCTTCCTTTGTCTAAGTAAAAATTGGGTTCGTTAAAGCCTTACATTTATACTAATCATGTGATCACTGTTCAACGGCTATATTAACAACGGTCAAAATTCTTAACATGAAACCAAAGAAGTTGATATCTTATAAAAACATTTTTCATAAAGAGACATTTAACTGGATCAAGAGGGATTTTCCATTAATGAAACTTTGGGTCATTACAATATTCCCCACTTAATAAATTTCACCCTCGAAATTTTCCTTTT
Source organism: Viscum album (assembly GCA_963277665.1). Taxonomy (NCBI): domain Eukaryota; kingdom Viridiplantae; phylum Streptophyta; class Magnoliopsida; order Santalales; family Viscaceae; genus Viscum; species Viscum album. The sequence continues at coordinate 395,738,165 of OY728136.1, read as the reverse complement.
CCCACACTAAAACAAATGTGGGTAACTCAGCTTCATCATATCCTCCGAATCCCTAGTCGCTTCTTCAAACTTTTGGTTTCTCCATAACACCTTGACGAGGGGCATTATCTTATTTCGTATAACTTTTTCTCTACGATCTAAGATCTTCACTGGTTGCTCCTCATAAGAAATATCATCTTCAAATTGTACCACCTTGGAAGAGAGTACATGTGAAGGGTCCGGTATGTAATTAATTAAGAGGGATACATGAAAGACATCATGAACCTTGGCCATAGTAGGTGGAAGTGCTAGTCGATAGGCCATAGCCCCAACACGATCAAGAATCTCTAAGGGGCCGATGTACCTTGGACTTAACTTCCCTTTATTTCCAAACCTCATGACCTTCTTCCATGGAGATATGTGTAAAAACACCATGTTTCCAACTTTAAACTCAAGGTCTCGTCGACGATTATCGGCATAACTCTTCTGTCGACTCTGGGCTGCCTTGATATACTGCTGAATGGTTTTCACCTTCTCCACCATTTCTTCAACCATTTCTGGTCCAAGCAGCTTACGTTCACCGACCTCATCCCAACATTCTAGTTTTCTTCACCTTTTCCCATAAAGGGATTCATATAGTGCCATTTGGATGCTCGAGTGGAAACTGTTATTATAAGAGAACTCAACCAGAGGAAGATGTTGATCCCATACTTCTTTAAAGTCCATTGATCATGCTCTCAACAAATCCTCAAGTGTTTGGATAGTCCTCTCTGATTGGCCATCTGTTTGAGGATGATAGGTCGTACTAAAGTTCAGTTCAGTATTTAGAGCATGTTGAAGACTCTTCCAAAACTTAGAGGTGAATCTTGGATCTCAGGACACAATAAATAGTGGTACTCCATGCAACCTTACCACTTCCCTAATATATATCTGTGCCAGTTGATCCATTGGGAAATCCTCTCGAATAGAAATGAAGTGTGTAGTCTTTGTAAGACGATCCACAACAACGCAGATTGCATTGTTTCCTTTGGATGTCCTCGGAAGTCCGGTGACAAAGTCCATGGTGATGTTCTCCCATTTCCATTCTGGTATGGGAAATGGTTGCATCATCCCCTTAGACTCCTGCCTCTCTGCCTTCACTTGCTGACACACCAGGCACTTTGATTTATATTCAGCGATCTCCTTCTTCATTTTATCCCACCAAAAGTTTTCTCAGAGATCTAGATACATCTTTGTGCTCCCTGGGTGAATAGAGAAATTTGAACTATGTGCATCATCCAAAAGTTCCTTATTCAGCTCCAGACTTGATGGAACACATAGTCTTTTCCCAAACTACACAATTCCTTCTTCATTAACATTAAACTCCGAGGATTTCCCATTTTTGATAGCTTCCACTTTTTCTTGAATTCCCACATCATCCTTTTGAGAATCCTTTAAAATTTCCAAAAGAGATGGTTGATTAGTCATTTTTGAAAGGATTGATGATTTTCCCTTCTTTATGATTCCCACGTTCATCTTCATCAAGTCTAAGAAGATTGGATCCTTCTCAATTCTCATCATTGATAGAATCACTGGATCCTTTCTACTTAGGGCATCAGCCACCTTGTTCGCTTTCCCAGGGTGTTAATGTATTGAACAATCATAATCCTTGATGAGCTCTATCCATCTTCTCTGGCGCATATTAAGCTCTTTCTGTGTGAATATATATTTAAGACTTTTGTGGTCAGTATATATCTCACATTTCTCTCCATAGAGATAATGCCGCCAGATTTTCAAGGCAAAGATCACAGCTGCCAACTCCAGATCATGCGTTGGATAGTTTCACTCATAGATTTTCAACTTCCTTGAGGCATATGATATCACTTTATCATTCTGCAACATCACACATCCTAATACCTTCTTCGAAGCATCACTGAATACCACAAAAATCTCCCCACTTGTGGGTAAAGTGAGCACGGGTGCAGTGATAAGCCTCCTTTTCAACTCCTTGAAGCTTTCATCGCATTCATCACTCCAAGAAAACTTTACTCCCTTTCTAGTTAGCTTGGTAAGAGGGTTGGACAATCATGAGAAATTCCTCACAAATTGTCGATAATATCCAGCTAACCCCAAGAAGCTACGGATATCCGTTACCGATGTTGGCCTCGGCCATCCCTAAATTGCATCTGTTTTGGAGGGGTCCATAGATACCCCATTGCTTGTGATGATATGACCCAAGAATGAGACCTCCTTCAACCAGAACTCACACTTGCTGTACTTTTCATAGAGCTTCTCCTTACGCAAAGTCTCCGGTACAGTTCTTAAATGCTCCTCATGGTCCTCCTTGGTTTTGGAGTATATTATAATATCATCTATAAAGACTACCACAAATTTGTCAAGGTAATATCTAAAGACTCTATTCATAAAGTCCATGAATATTGTTGGAGCATTGGTGAGTCTGAAAGGCATTACTATGAATTCATAGTGCCCATATCTTGTACGAAAAGTAGGCTTGGGGATATCTTCCTTCTTCACCCTTACTTGATAATATCCCGACCGCAAGTCCACCTTAGAGAAGTATTTTTCTCCACACAACTGATAGAACAAGTCATCAATTTGTGGGAGTGGATACTGGTTCTTTATCGCGATTTTGTTAAGTTCACGATAATCGATTCAAAGCCGCATTGACCCATCCTTCTTCTTGACGAAGAGGACTGGTGCACCCCATGGTGAAGCACTTGGGCGTATAAACCCTTTATCCAGATTCTCCTGTAGTTGTTTCTTCATCTCTTCAATCTCAACAACATCCATTCTATATGGAGTCTTGGATATTGGTAGCACCCCAGGTATAAGTTCAATTGAGAACTCAACTTCTCTTCTTGGAGGAAGACTAGGCAGTTTTTCAGGAAACACTTCCGCGAATTCCCTCACAATAGGCATTTCTTCAAGGATGGTTTCTTATTTGGACTCAATCATCTGAGCCAGATACGCATGCTCATAGGGTAGTAATATCCATGCTTGAGATGATGGAGATAAAGTAGATTCATCTTCCTCCTGACACTTGTAAAGAATCGGGGGTCGATTCTCCATATGGAGTGTGATTTCCCTCTCCCGACAATTTATGTTGGATCTATATAAGGAAAGCCAATCCATGCCAAGAATTGCATCAAATTCCACCAAAGGGAGTATGAAAAGGTTCCTTGGGAAATTCAATCCAAAAATTATAACAGGGGAGGACTTATATTCATGGGATGCAATGATTTCCCCATTTTCCGTACTCATCGACATCTTTAATTCCATGATTTGTGGTGGTGCTGGGATTGTTCTACTAAACTTTCGAGATATAAAAGAATGTGTAGAACCTGAATCAAAAAGTATGTTCCCTATTCTTGTATGAATAACTAGAGTACCTGTCACCACTTCATTTTCGGGGTTCACTTTGGAAGAAGTGATGGAAAAAGCTCTTCCTTGCTGTCTTGGAGGTTGTTGGTTGCCTCTGATAACCCTTGGATTAGGGCACTGATTTGAAAAATGACCCGGTTCTTTGCATTTATAGCATTGAACAACGCGTTGAGGTTCTAATGGAGAGTTCCTCTCCTCTGTCGCAGCCTCGGGTCCTTCCTGCCGATAGTTAATAGCTAGGTTCCCTTCTCTTCCACACCTGAAGCATTTTATCGTCCCCTTAAGGAAATTTCTAGGGTGCTTCTTTCCGCACTTTTGGCAAGTGGGTGTTGGAACATCTTAGCACCGTTGGATTTATCCATCGGACCACCAGCATTGAAGTACACCTTACACTTCTTGTCCCCATGATACCCCTGTGATTCTCCGATATCCAGTTTGACCTTGAGGGCACATCGGAAAATTTCCTCATAGCTGTCGAAGTCACGGATCGCTAATGCTTTTCACAATCTAGGCTTCAGCCCACCAAAGAAGCGGTCAACCTTGCATTAGGGGGTAACGACAAAGCCAAAAGTGTATCATGCAAGCCTTGTGAAGTTTTCCTCGTACGCTCCCATAGATTCTTCAACTTTTTGCTTGAGGGAAGGGAAGTCCCTTTCCATCTTAAGACGGAGGGTGCGTGGAAAATATTTATCGAAAAACATCTTCTGGAATTCCTTCCATTCCAAAGCCTCGATCTCCTCCTCAGGCTTCGTATTTTTTATCAATTTCCACCATTTATCAGCTTCACCCTCCATACGATAAGCCTCCAGGAGAACCTTCTCTTTTTTAGAACATTAGATAATGGAGAATATCTTTTCAATGGAGTTGATCCATTGTTCAGCGATCGTGGGATCGGATGATCCACTAAAAGTTGGAGGCCTTTTCCTCATGAAGCTCTCGATAGCGACTTGTTCTTTCTTAGGGGGGGTTGAACATTCCTCTTGACCCGTGTTTCTATTCAAAACTTGATTTAACTGAGAGAGAAGCGTGACAAAGTTCGTCATTCTCGCCCCCATTGAATTGGCCATCTCATTAGTACAATCATCACACTGATCTTCACAATGGTTGTTAGCCCGAGTCCTCCTATTACTGGCCATTGGCTCGAATAAAAGGGAAGTTAGGGGTAACACATAAAGGTTAATCCAAAGACAAAAGTTGATGACTTATAAATAAACTTTTATTTCCTTAACCCATGAGTCTATAGGATTCAATCTAGGCTTTTCATGATCTACTTTCTAACATATATTCATAGGGGCATTTTTCCCTTAATAAGGGTTCATACCAATATTGTGAATTTATCAAAACCTATCCCTCGGGAGTGTCATAACCAAGAGTGCAGCAAGGCCCGTTTTCGTGCACCAGTTCCTGTTCGAGTCTAGCTCAAAGCGGTGTTTTCAGGTTTTACCCCTAGGATACATTTGTGCCACATCCGCCTCTACCTGCTCGTATCCAGACAGGGATGTATTTGTTTGATAAACCACTTACTTAGTATTTACCATAAATTAGGGATGTTTTTATTATACTTAGTCTTGTATCCAAGGATTTACTAGGGTTTCCTAATCCCAAAAATAACTAAACCTATCCTCTGATACCAACTATGACAACCCTGCATTTCATTACAACTTAAACATGCTTTACTACATAAAACATCACTTGATAAAACAAAGAAGATCAAGAGGATTAGTGTATTTGGGTCTTAGTATCATTACATAAAAACTTAAAACATTAAATACAACATCTTTAATGAAAACTTCCTTTACATGACCACTACATTCCCTCGTACTTAGCATTGCATGGGATAACCTGAGGACATGCATAAGAAAAGGGTGAGCTATAAATCCCAGTAAGGGAGTACACATGGAATAACATGAGGATTACAATACATGTTAGGCAATAGGCATGTCAATAGAGGATAAGAGAAACATGAACATAAAGGCATGATAAAGCATGATAATCATAACATGGAAATGTGGCAACAACACTTAACATTGAATTAGCATGAGCCATTTCTCATTGCACATGGAGCATGAGTAAACCCTCATTGCACATGAAGCACGAGTAAACCCTCGTTGCACTTGAATTAGCTTGAGTCAACACTCATTGCACTTGAAATATCATGATACTATACTTTACCCAATGCATTGGAGCGCTATAAGGGCGCACCCTTATTAAACATTTCATTTCATGCATAAGTGTTCCACATGGATCATATAACATGGATTCATAAAACATAATCATTTCTTCCACGATAAAGGAATGTGGAATTAATACATTAAACTTTACAATCAATATGTAAATGTTCATAAAGTTGAATACCCTTGATGGAGAAATGGGCATGGTATTCACTACACAAATACATTGGATTAGAAAATCGGTGCGATTTCGGCAGCGTAACGGCGTGACATAAGAATTCATAAAAAAGGTTGATGAGAGAAAAAGGGGTTCCTCATCATATTTACATGTAATGGAAAGTAAGGAGGTCATATAGATACATCTCCCAACAATTGAAATGGAATTTAGATTCATGATACAAAAGTATTTCTTGAATGTAAAAGAAGAGAGAGAAGTTCCTTTCGGAATTTCGGCATAGTAACAGGTGTACATGGGAGTAATTTAATGAGAGAGAAAGGGGTTCCTCATCATATTTACATGTAATGAATAGTAAGTAGGGCATATAGATACATGTCCCAACAATTGAAATGGAATTTAGATTCATGATACAAAAGTATTTCTTGAATGTAAAAAAAGAGAGAGAAGTTCCTTTCGGAATTTCGGAATACTAATGAGTGTACATGGGAGGAATTTAATGAGAGGGAAAGGGGTTCCTCATCATATTTAAATGTAATGGATAGTAAGGAGGTCATATAGATACATGTCCCAACAATTGAAATGGAACTTATATTCATGATACAAAAGTATTTCTTGAATGTAAAAGAAGAGAGAGAAGTTCATTTCGGAATTTCGACATAGTAACAGGTTTACATGGGAGGAATTTAATGAGAGAGAAAGGGGTATAACATCATTCAAAAAATAAGAGGGAAGTATGGGGGAGGTTCTAAACCATACCCCAACATTAATAATTGAAATTAAAAGGGTAATAAAATATAAAGAAAATTGACAAAAAATGAGAAAGGAAGAAAAAACCCTTACTTGGAAGTGTGCTTCCAAAGGCTCGAGAGAGGCTTGTGAGAGGCTTCTTGGGATCTTGGGGAACCTTGGGAGGATTCTAGAGAGAGTAGGGAATAGGTTGGACGAACTCCAAAGGATTTTAGTGAGGAGGAAGTGGGAGCTTGGGTGGGTTTATATAGGAAAGGTGAGAGAATTCTTTATTATTTAGGTTTGGGACCCCTTATATTAAAATAATCCAAACCACAAACCATCCCATGGTATTTGCCCATGGTTTCGGGAAACGGAAAGAGGAAAAAAATATTTTACAAGGCCAAGGTCCGAGATTATTAAAAAATTCGGGTTTCTTATGTGGAGGTGAGTCACACTCCCATGGAAATTAATTTAAAAAGGCAAAGTGTTGAATAAGTCTTGAGGGGTTCATTAATGCTTTGAAAAGTAAGTCAAACAAACCCAAAATCAAATTATTTTAGTGATAAAACATATATTGGTAGAACATAAGGATTATTGTATTTTATTACATCACCATTGGGTCATTATGATGTCATAAAACACATTATATAATTAAATGGTATTTAATTTTTACCCAAAAATTTTACTGTCTCAGAATATTATGAAAAATTCACCGTTGGATAATTTCGACATACTGATTCCAGAAATGACATTTATTTTATCTAAAAAAATTCTAAATATTTTAATTTTCACTTTTAAAATAAAAACCAACATTTATCGAAAATTCACAGGTTTTGACAAAAATGGCTTTCAAACCTTAATAAAAATTTTAATTACATTCATAAATTTGTAAGATAATTTATATTTAATAAAAATTAATATAATAATATTATTATTATTTTATTAAAATATGATTTATTTAAAAAATCCCTTAATTTAATAAAATGTATTTCTTAATTAAATTATAACTAAAAACAACATTTTTACTTTAAAAACTATTTACAATGTATCAAAAATGACTAGAAATTATATTCATTATTATATACAAAAATAATGTACCTGAACATAGTACAACTTATTTGTTACATAACCCCTTAAAACAGCCGCATAAGACCTAAGGGTAAGGTGTGCAATGGTGATAGACTCTTGGGGCGGCTCGGATAACATCACTCGAGTGGTAATTTCAATCAACTTCCACTTTTCCCATAGACGGTCATGTTCGAGCTTGAAATAATGAAGCTCAGCTTGGGCTTGGTCAAGGGCGAAGCCCAAAGATGCCACCTCTTTTCCGAGCTCCAAAAAATGGGCTTCATATGGGGAAATTCGACTGGATGAGGCCATCGCTTCCTTTGTCTGAGTAAAAATTGGGTTCGTTAAAGCCTTACATTTATACTAATCATGTGATCAATGTTCAACGGCTATATTAACAACAATAAAAATTCTTAACATGAAACCAAAGAAGTTGACATCTTATAAAAACATTTTTCAAAAAGAGACATTTAACTGGAACAAGAGATTTTACATTAATGAAACATTGGGTTGTTACACAGGGTCTCCCATATATTTCATCAAATAATTCCATACCAATGGTTCAGTGATATCTGTTATTGAATGCAAACTCCACCAGTGATAGGTGATCCTCCCAATAATGGCCAAAATCCAACATGCACGCCTGCAACATGTCCTCCAAAACCCAAATGGTTTGCTCAGTATGTTCATCTATTTGGGGGTGAAATGTTGTGATCAAGTGTAACTGAATTCCAAACACCTCTTAAAATCAGTTCTATAACTGGGATTTTAAGAAATAATTACAATATGAGACAGTCTTCTATAGAAATCCATGGATTCGAACTATCAACTATAAATAGAGGTTTCCTAAGCTCTCTACTGAACTCTGATCTCGAATAGCTAATAAGTGGTCAAACATGGTGAGTCAATCAATGAGCACCCAGTTTGTATCATTTCACCTAGATGTATGTGGTAAACCTTTCATGAATTCCATCTATATCCCATCCCACATTCATTCAAGAACCTCGAGGGGCTGAGTCAAGCCCGCTAGAACCTAGTGATCATCCTTAATATGCTGACAAGTGGGGCATCAAGGAACAAACTCTACAACTACCTTCTTTATCCCTAGACACCAAAACTAATTTCAAAGGTACTAGTACATATTTTCCACACCTGTATGTACCGCCAAAAAAAATATAGAATTCCCACAAAACCTCCTCCTACAACGCCACTGGTAGTACTATGCGCCCTCTGAAAAGAATGATGTGCTCCCCACCTTTCTAATATCTATCAAGGGTATTCCCTATAGAATCTGAGAACGTAAAGTCTCATAGTAGGTATCACCAATATATGACTCTTTTACCCACTATAAGAGTGGAGGGTTAAAAACCATATACTGGAGGTAAGATTCTCCATCCCCATCCATAAATGATATCTACAATGAGGCCAAATTCTATGATGCATATTTCAGTAATTGGGAACTGGATCTCATTCTGAGAGAATCTACCACCATATTCCCCTTCCCAGGAGTATGTAAAATCTCAAAGATGTAGTCCACGAGGGAATCTATACATCACTTATATCTCAAGTTCAGATCATTCTGAGATAATATATACTTGAGACACTTGTGGTCATAATAGATGATAAACTGGTCGCCCATATGGTAGTGTTGCCATATATTCAATACAAATACTACCATTTCTTACTCTAGATCATGGGTCGCATAGTTATACCCATGTGTTCGGAACTAGGGTGAACCATAGGAAATCACCTCTTTCCCCCACAGCAGGACACAGTCAATCCTAGTTCCTAATTTATCATAGAACACTGCATACTTGGTACCCTCCTCTGACAATTTCAAGATGGGAGAACTCATCAATATCTACCTCATCTTTTGAAAACACTCCTATCACTTCTCCATCCATAAAAAAGGTTTTCACTTTCATGGAAATGTTATCAAGGATTTTTTTCACTCTGGAAAAGGTAGGTATGGGCCTCCGATAGTACCCAACCAAACGAAGGACACTCCAAAACATGGTAACACACTTAGGGGGATCCCAAGAAATCACCACCTCTATCTTCACTGGATCCACTATAAATCCTACCACTAAAATTATTTGTCCTATAAAATGGACCTCCCGAATCCAAAACTGACACTTTAAGAGCTTCCCATAAAGATGGTGCTCTCAAAATGTGTCCAGGACCATCCTCATGTGTCTTTCATGCTCCTCTTCATTTGTAGAGTACACTAGGATTTCATCAATGAAGACCACCATGAACTAGTGTAAGTAAGGATGAAATATCAGGTTCATGAATCCCATGAACACTATTGGAGCATTCATTAAACCAAAAAACATCACCATGTACTCATAGAGGTCATAACAACATCATAAGTCCATCTTTGGTATATCCTCATCCTATACTTATAGATGGTAATATATAGATCTAAGGACAATCATTGAGAACCACCATGCCCCTTTCAACCGATCAAAGTGGTCAATGATCCTCGTTAGTGGATACTTATTCATTACGGTCACCTGGTTCAAGCACCCAAAGTCCACATATAACCTTAAGCTCTCATCTTACTTCTTGGAAAACAAAACTCGGGCTGACCAGGGTGAAACATCGGGTCTCACAAAGCCCTACCCATGAAATTCCTCCAACCACATCCTCATCTCGTGAAGCTCTATGGGAGACATCTTATATGTAGGTGTAGATACCAATGTTTTAATATGGTGTAGATCAATTCATAAGTACACCTTCCTATGGGGAGGTAATTCTAGAACCCCCTCATGAAATATGTCTTTATACTCTACCACCACTGTAGGAAACTATAGACTCATATCATCTACTGCATTGAGGGTGACGCTATCTAACTAATGAGTAATCGGTTGCACCCTCCTATGTGTGAGTTCATCCTATGCAGCATGTGTTTCATTTTCACAAAAAAAGAAAAACCTGGTTTCATCACTATAGACACACCACACTCTGCACTGAAAACAGTAAATCTGAGCATGAACTGTGGATAATAGGTCCTTACCAAGAATGACGTTGTAAAGAATCAACGTCGCTACTAAGAGATCTCAATAAAAACTCTCACCTCCAAGAGTAGGGTCACACCGTCATCACTAGTGTGTGATCATTTAATCTCATCTTGTAGGAGTCTCTAAGAATAAGGGTCGAGTCAACAGTTCAACTGGAATATCTAAATCTTGAATACGGTTCATGGAAAGAAAATAATGACTGGAACCCGTGTCTATTAAAATTAAAATTATGGTAGAAAAGACATAGATTATAAATTCAATCATCCTTGGTTCCTCAAGGTCATAAGCCACCATCTCTTGTAGATGGCCTCATCCTTGTCCACAAGATCCATAAGCCTATCGTGGACCACCTGGGGTGGTGGTGGTAATAGCTCAAACCTCTGACCACCTCCTACCACCCTACCTGCTACCCTAATATATCTACCACCCAGCAGACCACTATACTCCTATCTTCACCTATACCTCAATGTCCCCTCGACCGTATCCTGATCGTTCATATGACAGGGCATGAAATCTCATGCCTGGTGTCCCCGACATCCACACAAGTAACATAGCATGTCCCTCTGCTAACTTGTGCTACCCTAGGAGCCCCATACTGCAGATCTTATGTCCAAGGATTGTCTCCCAAAGTGCATGAATCAATTGGGTCCATTTGACTTTTGTTGGTTACCTATTGCTAACGTCTCAACTTCCTAGTGCCTATGGGTAGCTCCCACTTCGAGTGTCTACTACTCTTGAAAGATACCCACTTGACGGGATCACTCAAGTACCCCAATATAATTAGGAATGCTAAGGGATGTCATGGATGCTCTGATCTCCTAGTGTAAGCCCTTATTGAAGGTCTAGGATCTAAATAATGGGTCTCGTACCATATTCATGGGGTAGCATGAATGATTGGTAAATATCACCAAATACTCCACCACAGTCTGATTTCCCTTCTCCCGATGGAGAAGCACTCGTATGTTTACTAACTGTATAGTGGATGGAAGGAACTATTATATGTAGATATGCTTGAAGTATTCCCAAGATACAGTCTTCTCATTGTGTGTCAGGATCACTAAGCTCCATAATTTTTCCACAGAGCCCTAAAAAATACTTGTGGTGAGGAATTCCATCTTGTTGGAAGGTGTTCTCACAAGGTTGGAGAAACCGGTAACTACCTCCAGTTAATCTTTAGCTGCTTGGGGGTCTGCCTCACCCTAAAAAATGGGAGGTATTTGCCTATGAAACTCATGTAATGATCTCAGTATTAATTCATCATTAGGTGGTAGGGATGGTAGTAACTTCTAATTGACGGGTGGTGGTATAGCTGGTAAACCACCTGAAGGTTCTATCTCTATTATATGCCCATGTATTGATGCTTCATCGCTAGGCAGATCGGCGTTGATATCATGAAATAGAATCATGTTTGGTTAGCTGTGTGGAAGAATCCTGTAATAAAACAAGTTGTACCACGATTACTAGAGCATATTTTGATAGCTGAATCAAGAAGTAAATGGAAGACACAACTCATTCATATATGATTCATGTTCCATTATTTTCTCAGTAACCAGTCTTTCCTTGTACAGAGTCAAAAATCAAGTTCCGAGAGTCCTGGTGTATTGATACGTCAGCCACCACACTAACAATAGATTCCATAGCCTAAAATAAAAACTCAAAAAATAACATTGTTCCCCAAAACCAACCTAAAATATTCTAGACCATAAATTTTAATCAACCTTCCCTGATAACACTATATCACAACCCATCCCAGAGGGGCCCATGTCGTGGCTACCCAAATCCCACCTCTAATAGGCCAGGGGATGTTGACTAGAACTGTGTAGGCATATCCTAAAAATGGGGGGAATTATCCTAAAGTACTAGTATACATGCATACATATCCCAACCAAAAATTATAAAATGTTAAAACACTAAGTAAAAAATGAACGAAAACCACTATATCCCACAATTGGAGTAAAACAGTGAAAGTAATGTAAAGTAAACAGGTCCAAAAGAATCCCACCAAAAGAAAAGATTCTGTACCCACAAGTCCATCCTATAAAGTAAGATTTATCTAGGACTGTCATAGAAAAATCTCCCAAAACACACCTTGTCCTTTCTGGTCTCACAAGGCACCTTCTGGTCTTGGTCTTCCTGGAACTCCATTGAAGATTTTATCGTCTGCACAAGAAACAACACATGTGGGAAAATCCAGTGCAGGTGTGAGTAAAACAATACTCAGTAGGGACACTAGAAAGCACAAATGAATACAACAAAGAAAATACAAAAAAAATACCACAATGGAAATACTATGAATCAATACTGCAAAGGAATACCATAATGAAAATATCATGAAGAAATACCAAAAAGGATATACCACCAAGGAATACCACCAAAGAATACAAAAAAGGTATGTCTACAAAAAATACATCAAGAACATCCAGATATACTCAATCTAATAAGAAACACAGTCTAAAAAAGACACATAGTCTCTATAAGACACATAGTCTCCATAAGACACACAGTCTCCATAAGACACATTGTCTCTATAAGACACACAATCTCTAGATCATAGACAACCATAGAAATTTTTTCTCGAAGTGCATTGGTTATAGGAGAAATGATCCACAATCCATTATTTCACATGAACACTCTCAAAAAAACTCACTTAGGATATCTAAAAATTATCATCTCTTCATAAGGGTCCCAACGTCGTAAACAACTTGTCAAATTAACATTTAGTTTGATGGTGATGATCATTTGAAAAAATTTAGATGGGGGTTCACTAAGCCATGGACCGACAACAGTAGTCGACCACAAAGTCCAAAACCCCCCTATAATCAACAAAACCCCTGATTAACTACCCCATGGAAGCTCAATTGAAAGTGGATCGCGGTCGACCGTGTCCTGGTCTAGCCGTTCGGGTTTACCCCGACCCACAAGGTCTAACCTGGTCCACCAGGTCGACCCGACTCACTGGGCCTGGCCCACTTTGGCTGTTCATGGTCCACCATGCTATCCTGGATCATTTGTGGGTTGTTTTACTCATGTGTTCACCCATGGTGACCGCTGCTGCTTCCCACACGGTGTTGCGCCATATCTCGTGACCTCTAATCCCAGAAGCTTGAACACATCCACCACCGCATCCCACACGGCGCCACCCCCACTACTTTCATGAGCCTACATTACTCATATAGTGCTCAAAAATCTGAAAATAAATCACCTATTTTATCCTCAGGTCCCGAAATATGATGATCGGGCCTTTTTTATTCTTGCCTTCAATCTGGGGGTCTAATCGCATTCCGAGACTCCCAAAAAGTCGATTTTTGGTCACATGGATCCAACGATGATGAACACCAAGAACATAGGAGATAAAATAACCACAAATTCTTAATGAACAACATTGTTATATATTTTTTCTACCTCTATTTTTTTCATTAAAAGGATAAATTTAGAGGATAAACAAATCTCCTGATAATCCCGCATCAATAACCCATCACACAACAACGACCAAACCATGGCTCAATTTATTTTTGGATTGACTAAAGTTCATCACGGAAATTATGAATGGGGAAATGAAATAACAAAACAACCTCCTTACATGGCGTTTGGATTCGTCATTGATGAGTAACAGTTGTATTGTCTCCATTGATGAGATCCTCCAACTTTGTTGGTATGATGATCCACGATCCATTCTGCAATCCATCGTTGTTTTCTCAAGAGGATTCATTATCTATGTCTCAGAGGAATTCCAAGGTTAAAGTGATAACCCTAGATTCCAAAAAAAATGTTTAATAAAAATTAAAAAAAACATTACATCACATAAGATAATTTTTATTTAAATTATTTAATGTTTATTACATCCTTTTTGAGTTTTTCTACAGAAGACCCGCACTGACAAAACTTATGTCACTCCTGGGGTAAAAATCGCTTTCTAAGTTCAACGGTTCCCTTAAATTTCTAATCTGGGAACCCATTTAGGAGTTATTCCACATTTTTCGGAAAACTATGTTCATGTGATATTAATTTTTTTAACATTTTCAAACTATTTTTTTGGGCACACTGGGCCTCAGAATCGCACGTCTTCTTAACATATAGTCTTAAAATCAATCCACGTTATATCTAAAAATAATAAATGGAAAATACGAGATGTTATAGTAATTATGTAAAAAATATTAAATCCATATAAAAATTTTAATATACGTCATAAAAAATTATAGATCAATTCAATATTAATCATGTAATAACAAAATTCAATGATGTGGAAGTATACCCTAAGGAATTAAAATTTAGTTAAGAAACACCTTACCACTTGGTAAGGATAATTAGAATTATAAGTTAAAATACCATGAGTTATGAAGGATTCTTGAAAAAAAATTTAAAGGGGTCAGTATATAAATCATATAAATGAAATTAATTTCATAACATTAAAATATACCTTAATAAAGGGAAATAGAGACAGAATCCCTTACCTCGAGTCCATATGTTCCATATGGGTCCTTAAAATCCTACATAATAAATGTAAATAAATTAATTAAATTTTAAATAACTATTTATATGTTTAATCCTATATGATTAAAGAATTTATTTCATTTATTACAAAGACATATTTAATTACATAATTGGTAAAGTCCATGTTAGGTATTTTGAGGATGTTCGGTTCCTAATTTCAAAGAAACATCACTATGTTAACCATGGTCAAAGATTTCATTATTAAATCATATAAAAAATAATTATCATGAAATAATTATCATTTTTATACATAAATTATTCTTATAAAATCACCCATGAAAGATAGTTAAGAAAAATGAACTACATTACAATCACTGAGACGGTAGGTCATACGTTCAGATGAGTAACATTTTATTTTTTCAAAAAACACAAGAGAAAAAAGATAAATATCATTTTATCTTTAAAGAATTATTTTTATATCATAAGTATCATATTTTATCTATATTTAAATTTATATATATAATCCATTTGATGTAATGACAAGAAACAAATCACATCACATTGTGGATGTGGTAATCCACATGTACGCACAAACGACGTTAACATTTTTCAATTGATGGAAATGTTTGAAATTATATGATATATTATATTTATATAATATTAATTAGTTAATTAATATCATATATATAAATTAAATAAATAATTATATCCATCCATAATAGGTGGTGGTGGAAAACAAATTACATCGGTTCGTAAGGCGATAGTCCACCATATATCCGAATGACAGTTTCATTTCCCATTTGATGTAAGAGGATATGGATATTGGTTATGAAATTTACCATTTTATAGAAGATTATACAGATATATAAGATAAATATTTTTTTATTTAACCATTTTGTAATAGTTTTTTCAGGAGTTAGAAGAATAAATAAAACAAAAACATTCAGTTAAAATCTATACCTCTTCTTCGGACAACCACTTTTTCTTTACACCTTAATCCCTATAAGGTTGGTATTCATCCAAAAATAGGACCTCTAGAATATTTTTAAATATTTTAGTAATTTATTTGGGCATGGATTGTCTCAACCAAATGAATCTTGAAGTGTGGATATGATAGAAGAGGGTGTTCCCATTTATAAGTGAGGGAGGGTCATTTTTTCAATTTCAGAAAGTATTAAATTAATATAAATTAATTTTCATTTTCTAGTGGATAAAAGTTAATATAATTATAATATATGATTATTATGAGTCTAAATACTATTATGAAATAATATTTTGACATGTTTAGGTGATTTTTCTCCCTTGTCTATTTTTTAAATGGAATTCCCAGTTGTGGTCTTTTCAAACCCTCTACACAAGGAAACACCCTCCCCATAAAGAGGTCACTCTGTAGAGAGACTCATCTAGGAAAAAGACATTGAAATATGAGATAAAAATGAATCCTGGAGGGTTTAATACTGATCAGTTATGGTTTGACAAAACAATTTATCAGCATGGGTGGGTTTCACCTCATTTTTCCCACCCAGTCAGGATCAGGTAACCCATAAAGATGAGACGTGCCAGGGGAAGTAGAAATTCACCAAAGAGATAGCTCCCTAGAATCCAAACCTGAAGCTTCTAAATGATATTTTGTTTTTACCACCTCTAAACCATTATACCTCCACTGAATCGACATTTTTCACCCTTATCTTTTTGTTTTATACATCATTTACCCTTTTTCTAATTACCATGATATCATTGTTTTTTTCACTTATCAGGGGTAAAAAAAGTAACTATAAAATTAAAAGTAAGCCCTAAATATAATTATTATTATTATTTAAATCCATATAAATTTTACATGGATTCATATAGGATTTTTATGAATTTTAAATCATTTAATAAACGATTTTTTATAATAAAATATCATTAATGAAATTTTTGGAAATACATGAAATATTATAATATAATATGTGTATAAATCATTTAAAATCATTAAAATTGAATTAGATTCATATATAAGTAGGATATTTTCTTAATATAGTCATCCAATAAAATTTATATAGGTTTAGATATCATTTTAAAACTTATCTTTTTTGTTTAACCCCTTGGTTAACTAATTTTAACCTTAATTGTGGTAATGACTTTTTCAATATTAAAGTCTTATAATTTTCCTTAAAATTTATTAATTACCTTATAATTGTAAATTTGATGACATTTTATACAATTTATCATCCCAATGGACCTATTTAAATATTTTTATGTTTTTTAAATAATTTAATAAAATATTTTTTAATATAAAATATGATTAATTTTGTTTTGGAACTATTTATTTAATTTGATATTAAAGCCAATAATATTGCAATATAATTCTAATATAAAACTTCAAAATGTCCCTAATATGTTATATTAATCTAAGAAATTCCTATAATACCTTAAGTCGCCCA
The DNA here is from genome assembly GCA_963277665.1 of Viscum album. NCBI lineage: Eukaryota > Viridiplantae > Streptophyta > Magnoliopsida > Santalales > Viscaceae > Viscum > Viscum album. Next base: position 395,720,782 of record OY728136.1, on the reverse strand, counting down.
AAAAATATTACCTTTAGAGTTTATAAAACCATTTACTTGATTTTTTTACTACTTGCACGCACTCTGTATTGGCGTTACATTATCATTTAAGGTAATTATTTAATAACTAAAAATTATAAATAAATTACCATGATAAATTTTTTATATTTCAAATACAAACATATGTTGTTTTTATCAATTTCATAAAATATTAAAATTATTAAAATCAAGAGAATGACATTTTGAAAATTATTCATTACTTTATATATTATTAAGGTCAAAATAAAATATAAATGAAAAAAGGTTATATTATCTATTTTTAATTAATTATAGAGTAAATATATTCATAAAATGAAATAAGGTTCAGATTTTGAATGTATTTTTAGCCTTATCACATTAGTTTTAACCCTAATTGTAGAGGCCCAAAGCTTAGCGTACATGGAAATTACATTACTTTTTCGGAATATTTAATACATAACAAAAAACAGACACTCAAGGATTGTAATAGTTAGGTGTCTTTGAAAACTCGGAATATAATCTTCTAATCTTGGTGAATGATCTTCAACATATCCCATAATGATCTTTCATTTTTTTACCTAATAACTTTCTTTATATCCTGGGGAAAAGAAAACATATAAAGGGTGAGCTCAAATTCTCAGTAAGGGTAAGCATTGAGAAAATTAAATAAACCATATACATTTGAACTTCAAAACATGAACATAATATTTAAACATCAAAATCTTGAGCAATGACATAAAACATGGCAGTACGTAAGGCATAGATCATAATGTATAATCAAGCATGATAAAATAGCATGGGAACAAAACTTGTAATTGTGGAAATAATTAAGCACATGTTATGATTTTTATAGTACCCAAGGCATTGCTGCCAAGACCATCTTAGTGGACAATGTCCCTTACTGAACCGGGTTTACTTGTCATTCCAGCCCTGTATTACTGAACCGGACTTACTTACCGTTTCATCCATGTCTATCTCATGAGATATAAATCTTTACCCAATGCATTGGAGGGAGATATAGGTCACACCCCTCTCATAATGAAATCATTCTTACATGTGCCACAACATAAACATAAATCATTCATCATCACCCAAGGAATAAAATGGGTTTCATAAACATCATCCCATCATAACATAATCTATATAAAACAAATGGATATCATTTCATCATAACAGAATTAAAACCATGTAAATCATAGAGACATTATACTTGAAACATACACATGAAATAATGTCATCTTAGATGAAAAATGGTTTTGATAAAACACTTGAAATAAATTCTTGAGGAAAATATCCTTTCTTGTTAAACATTATTTTCTTTTCACAAAATGCCATGGAATTTTATAAAAAGAGTATTTTGTTGAAAATAGTCATGAAATCTTGTAGAGTAAGATTCATGAAAACAAGGTGTTATGAAATTGTAAAAATCCATTCATGCTGTATAAGTTAAAAAAACATTATCCTCGTACTTTTGTCAAAAAAGTCAAAAAGTTCCTCATATGGTAAAAAAAATAAATATTCCTTCCATAACATGTTTTAAATGTCAAAAATGGGTAAAAAGGACATTAAACATACATGAAAACATTTTTAGAAAACATAGACATGGATGATAACAAAAACCCCAGTAAGTACTTACGAATGACAATCTCGGAAAAGAACGAGATTGGAATAGTTATCTCTTACCTTAGGTCTGATATGCTTCATACGTATCCGAAACTCATGTATAATGATTTAAATAATGACATTTAATTATAAAAGAATCATATTCATTGTTATGATATCATATATGGTTCACTTAGGACTTTATATTACCCATTCTTTTGTAAATTCATCTTAAAGTAGCGTTTTTGGTAAATTCGTTTCATTTATCGTACGTGTTTTGACTTGTAATAATTAATATGATTAGTTAGATCATGATTACTTAATTATAGAATATAAAACATTATTTATATATAATATATATTCAGAATACAAATATATATATAATAGATCTATAAATGGAAATAAATACATCGTTCATGGAGACGACAGGCCGTATGTATGCATGGACACTGTTTTCGTTTCCTTATTGAATTGAATGGAATTAAGTAGATGAAATAAATATATAAATACATAACTACAGTAGCATTATTATGTCATATATTTCATGATTACTTATTATATATACTTTATAATCATTCTTGAATTTTTAACATGGAAAATGAATATCATCGCGTCGTGGAGATGGTAATCCGTACGTAGGCACGAGCGATGATATCGTTCCCATATTTATTGAATGGAATTGGAGTGGATGGTATAATATATTATAATCAATATGATGTTATAATAACCATATATAGTAATTATTTACACCATTATACCCATTTAAGTAAGGTGGTGGTGGAAAAACAGATTACACCATGGCGTGGAGACGGTATTCCGTACGTACGCACGCGTGGTGATTTCGTTTTCCTTAAGATGGGTAGAAGGTGAAATAGGGTTATTTATAATAAAATATAAGTATATAATTAATACTTATGTTATTACTATATAATGAAACAACTAAATAAGAAGAAGTTGAAGAAGAAAGATACTTCAAAGAATCGGTAGAAGAGATTACGCCTTCTTCGACGCACCTCCTTTAAACTCTTTCTTAGGGTACTAGTGTTGGTCTTTTGAGAAGACCAGAAACTATATGATATAACTAGAGAGGTTGATAAGAGGAATTGTCAGGGTTTTTCCGAGCTTAAATTCTCAAAAGGGTGTGAAGAGAAGAGGGAAGGGCTGCCCTTTTTATAAGGGAGGAGAGGGGCACCTTTGGTAACATAAGAAATATTAATTTATAATAAATTCAACCTCACTTAAAAACCTCCAAAAATGACTCAAATCCAAATATTAGATGAGATAGGTTTGTAATATAATCAAAAAACAAAATTTATACGTGTTGGTAATTTATTTTAAACATTATCAACTTGATTTATCCTTATTTAATGTATTTATTTTTATTTGTGGTAAAAAGATTCTAATTTTTAAATTGTTATAAATAATTACTTATGTGTTTTAAATTGTCCATAATTGGATAATTTATGAAATGTTATACCATATAAATTTCAATTTATAATTTTTAAGTATTTTTGTGATTTTTAAACAATTTTATAATATGTTGATTTTAAAATAACAATAGTGTCAATTTTGACACTATATATTTATTTTAATTTAACTAAAATTCAGAAAGAGGATATATTCTAACAGAAATATTTAATAGATTACTAACATTTAATATTTGTCTATAAAATTAGTGTAGAACATTAAATAGCTCATATAATATTTATTTTAATATTTTTAAAACCATTTATTTGGTATATCTCTTAATAAAATAATCAGTACCACATTTTTGTATAATTATTTAATATACTTATTTGTTGAATAAAAATTAAAAATAAAATCCTATGATGAAGATAAATCTAATAGATTTTATAATAACACTTTTAATCGAATTTATCATCTTAAAATCACAACATGTAAATTTTTATATTTATTAAATTATGAAGGTGACAACTTTGGAATAATTTAAAATAAAATAATATAAGTGTCATAATCACCTTTATAAGGATCCAAATGGTAAAAAATTCGGCCAGTGGATGATTAGGGTATATATATACACTACCATTAAGTTTTTTTCATATTTTTGGTACTTTTGATATGCATTACTATTTCAATAAAAACTATATTATTGATTTTTCACTAAATAAATAATTTCTGCATCATTAATGTATAAGATAATAAGGTAATTAAATAACACATAAAAATTAAAAATAAATTAACATGATAAATGAAAACATTTTATATTTCAAATGAGTATTTATAACCGAATTTATATTCTGTATAACCTTATATTAAAAATACTTTAATTATTAAAGTTTGAGTGAGACATATTTCACTTTCCTTTAAATAAAATAAACTAAAGTTCTTAATCAAATACAAGTGGGTTCAATTAGATTCAATTTCGACCCAAGTATTATTTTGGGAAAAATATAATCATCTAATTATATTAAGACAAGTGTTAGGGTAATTTTATAACATTATATTTACCCTTAATTACCCAATTTACCTTTAACTATGGTAAATAAAATTTACCATAGTTACTATTCATATTGCCCAAAAATAAAAAGTAGCATATTAACATAATTTGGACCTAATGATTCCAAATTTGGAATCCATTTTTTTTAATTCAAATCAAAGAAGTTTCATAAATTAATTTAAAATTAATCCTGTTGTTAAGAAAACGAGTTTTAAAAGTTAAAACATTGTAAAAGTTTGAAATGATTTTACCTATGAATTCAATGTAAAATCAATGCTAATGACATAAGTTATATTAAATGGTAAAAATATATTCTATTTATACTTTAAAACCACTCAATATTATAATCTAACCATATAAATTATTGCAATGAAAAAAGTTGTTTTTATTTAAAACATAGCGTGTTTTTACTATTCCTTAGAATATAAAAGTTATCAGAATAATATGAAAAATTTATCCAAAGTAAATTTTTTTATCCTGATTCCAAAGAATAATTTCATTTTGTCAAATTTAACTTATAAAACTGTCAAAAACTAGATTTAAAGTGGGTGTGCCATCAAATGGCGGCAAAACTGCATTTTTTGAAAAATACATATCTTACCCGAAAAATTTATTTTGTTCACATACCATGTTTTAGAAAATGTTTAAGATGAATAAAAATGTTATAAAATTAAAAGTTTTGTTAATACTATTCATTGCGGCTAGTCCATAATAATATTATAACAATATATCATTGTTTAGTGAAACCCAATATTGCGTACTACACACGCTATCGAGAAAGGTTGTGATTGCGTTTAATGCAAGCCAAGTCATGGTTGCGTGTAGTAAAAGACTCCTTTGTTGTTTCATATAATAGAATCCAACTATATTTCATTTATACATTGAATATATATATATATATATACACACTCAATGTTGTGTAGAATAACTACTATCAAATGAACTTGAAATTGTGTGTAACACAATCCAAGAATAGTGTTGTGTATACTGCAAGCTAATATGGTGTGGCTTATAGTGAAAGATAATCTCGGTGTAGTGTACAATAGAAGATATGAATGAAAAAAGATTATATCTCAAAAAATCTCGGGGTGTTACATTCTACCCCCCTTAAAAGGAATTTCGCACTCGAAATTTGTCCGGGTTATAAATGGTTTATTACATGAGAGTTTCTTTCATAGAAACCCACATCGTAAAAATGAATACCAAAACTTTTCTTTAAAAACTAAAGTATGAAACGTAATGGTTACCTGAATTAACTAATCACTGGGTTTCCACATAGGATAACATAGGTGAAAATATGGATATATAAGAGAAATCTAACCATCAAGTTCTGATGGAGAGTGGTAGAGGACATGGTTATGATAAAGCCAACAGTCACAAAGCCATAAATTTGTGATGATCTAAGGGACCATCTAATTCATCAGATATGAAGGAACTAGGAAAACATTTTTGGTTTTCAAGATCATTTATCTAAATTTGATGAATTAAAAGAAATACTTACATGATTTTGGTACAATCTCATAGTTTTTCGTGCCTTGAACAATTCCCACTTCATCTCTTAAAGAAATGAAGTTGAATTTGTCATTCGTGAAGTGTTAGCAGATCATACGATAGAATGATAAGTCATTCCATCTGTCTCAAACATAAGGTTAGAAAAAGTTATATACATAAGTCCATCAATGGTGAGTTTAATCGTATATGGTTCCTAAAATGGACTTATACTTCATCTATCATATCGCTTAATAAAATAAACTAGTTTCTACTAATTAGGGACTTCCGGTATGTCGGTGGTAGTCGATAAAGGCCCGTCGCATTTCGGTTATTGGTTCGATTCTCATAGCCTCTTCCGACACGACGGGTTGTCGCCCGTCCTACAGGTTTTCCTTTTTCTAAAACTACAATATTATAACATCCCATCAATAATATAGAAAAAATTTATATACTTAAACAGTAATAACTTATGTCTGACATAATCCATTCCAATATTTAGGCTTATCTAAAATACTTATGTCCAAGTTCATAGTATAAAGAAAACAATTACTAGAAATTTCATCTACCGAGCATGTGAATACCATCATTTATCGCCCGTATATCATAAGATATATATATCTTGTTGGTAACATTCCAAACATGTGAATTCCTTAATCATGTATTCTCTTGAAAATGAATACTCATTGAACCTTAGTGATAACATGAATACTGTCAAAAGTTAACTCTTTCCACATACCAAAATCCCAAAATTTCTATATACTCAAACCATGATATCACTTTGTCCATATATTAGTCATGATCTCATTAATAATATCCAAAATATTATTTTCTCCTTATCCATTAATTATGTGCATATCATCTTATTTCTAAATATATCTGAATTCCCTTTCATGGTTACCTGTACCATTCATCATATTCTTTCAAAAACTCAAGGAAAGACAATAGTGTAAAAATCCTTAGATGATTCTTTATTCCATAGTACCATTAAATTACTTATGCAACATAACTCTTAATAAAACTTCAATCATTCTACTACCTTCTTAAACCATTGACCGAGCTTTATCATTTTATTCCTCAATACTTCTTTCATCTCATATATCATTTGTTGTTTCTTCATCATCATCAAAATAAATACTACTCATTTGACTATGATGATTCTCTTCAAGAGATTTTCCCTTAGAGAATTGGTTTGCATAATGCCCATACATTCCACATTTAAAACATTCAATCGTTGTTGATGTCGAAGAAATACCATTATCCTTTTCCATCATGTTAATTGAACCTTTTCCTTTGTGCTTACTGGCTTTGTGTCCTTCTTTTCCACACCCAAAGCATCTTTCAATTCCTTTGAAACATTCTCCTTGATGTCTCTTCCCACATGATTTAAATGAGGGAAATTTAACTTTCTTTTTTCTATGATCATCATGAAACTCCATCTTTCTCTTATTAGATGAGTCGGGAATATTACCAAAGTTGAGATTATTGATCATATTATGATATTTCTGATTAGGCATAATAACAATATGTGGACTTCTAGATCCAATTTCATTTGGTTTCTCATGAATAATATCATTCCATTGTCCATTATATCCTCCATTATAGTGAATCTTCCTATTTACAGCCATTTTCTAAAACCCAAAAAAAATAGTGTGAGAGGAAAAAATCATAATCAAGGGGGAGTAACTTTAACATATAACATCTTAGGTTTAATTCTAATATCGTTACCATAATTCTAGGACTATAAACTCTACTTATATTTAACCGTAGATACATCCCTAGACATACCTTAGAAATATCTCTAGGGATTTCACTATAGTTTTCGCATCCTAGTTTCCAAAGGATGATGAAACATTTCCTCTGATACCAACTGTAGAGGCCCAAAGCTTAGTGTACATGGAAATTACATTACTTTTTCGGAATACTTAATATATAACAAAAAACAGACACTCAAGGATCGTAATAGTTTAGTGTCTTTGGAAACTCAGAATATAGTCTTCTAATCTTGGTGAAAGATCTTCAACATCTCCCATAAAGATCTTCCTTTTTTACCTAAAACCATTCTTTATATCCTGGGGAAAATAAATCATATAAAGGGTGAACTCAAATGCTCAGTAAGGGTAATCATGGAGAGAATTAAACAAACCATATACATTTGAGCTTTAAAACATGAACCTAATATTTAAACATCAAAATCTTGAGTAATGACATAAAATATGGCAGTACATAAGGAATAGATCATAATGGATCATCAATCATGATAAAATAACATGGGAATAGAACTTGTAATTTTGAAAACCATTAAGCACATGTTATGATTTCCATAGTAGCCATGGCATTTCTGCAAAGACCATCTTAGTGGACAAAGTCCCTTACTGAACTGGGTTTACTTGTCATTCCAGTCCTGTATTACTGAACTGGATTTACTTTCCATTCTAGCCATGTCTATCTCATGAGATATAAATCTTTACCTAATTAATTGGAGGGACATATAGGTCTCACCCATCTCATAATGAAATCATTCTTACGTGTTCCACAACATAAACATAAATCACTCATCGTCACCTAAGGAATAAAATGGGTTTCATAAACATCATCCCATCATATCATAATCCATATAAAACAAATGGATATCATTTCATCATAAGAGAAGTGAAACCATGTAAATCATAGAGACATTATACTTGAAACATACACATATGAAATAATGTCATCTTATATGGAAAATTGCTTTGATAAAACACTTGAAATAAATTCTTGAGGAAAATATCCTTTCTTATTCAAAATTATTTTATTTTCACAAAATTCCATGAAATTTTAAAAGAAGAGGATTTTGTTGAAAATATTCAGGAAATATTGTAGAGTAGGCTTCATGAAAATAAGGTGTTATGAAACTGTAAAAATCCATTCATGCTGTATAAGTTAACAAAACATTCTCGTCGTACTTTTGTCGGAAAAGTCAAAAAGTTCCTTGTATGGTAAAGAAAATAAATATTCCTTCCATAACATGTGGTAAAAGTAAAAATGGGTAAAAAGGACATTAAAAATTCACGAAAACATTTTTATAAAACATAAACATGGGTGATAATAATAACCCTAGTAAGTACTTACGAATGACAATCTCAGAAAAGAACGATATTGGAATAGTTATCCCTCACCAAAGGTTCGATATGCCTTGTACGTATCAGAAACTCCTTTATAATGATTTAAATAATTTCATTGAATTATTAAAGAATCATATTCATTGTTATGATATCATATATGGTTCAATTATGACTTTATATTACCCGTTCTTTTGTAAATTCATGTTAAAGTAGCGTTTTGGGTAAATTGTTTCATTTATCGTCCGTGTTTTCACTTGTAATTAAAAATATGATTACTTAGATCATGATTACTTAATTCCAGAATATAAAAAAAATATTTATATATAATATATATTCATAATATACATATATATAATAGATCAATAAATGGAAAGAAATACACAGTTCATGGAGACGGTAGGCCGTACGTACGCATGAACACTGTTTTTGTTTCCTTATTGAATTGAATGAAATTAAGTAGATGACATAAATATATACATAAATATAGTAGAATTATTATGTCTTATATTTCATGATTAATTATTATATATACTTTATAATCATTATTGAATTGTTAACATGGAAAATGAATCTCATCGCGTCGTGGAGACGGTAATCCGTACGTACGCAGGAGCGATGATATCGTTCCCATATTTATTGAATGGAATTGGAGTGGGTGGTATAATATCTTAGAATCAGTATGATGTTATAATAACCATATATAGTTATTCTTTACACCATTATACCCATCCAAGTAAGGTGGTGGTGGAAAAACAGATTACACCATGACGTGGAGACGATATTCCGTACGTACGCACGCACGGTGATTTCGTTTTCCGTATGATGGATAGAAGGTGAAATAGGGTTATTTATAATAAAATATCATTATATAATTAACACTGATGTTATTACATTATAATGAAACAACTAAATAAGAAGAATTTTAAGAATAAATTAACTTGAATGAATCGGTAGAAGAGATTACCTCTTCTTCGACGCACCTCCTTTAAACTCCTTCTTAGGGAACTAGTGTTGGTCTTTTGAGAAGACCAGTACCTCTATGATATAACTAGAGAGGTTTATTAGATGAATTGGCAGGGGTCGGCCAATCTTCAAGGCTCAAAAGGGTGTTAAGAGAAGAGGGAAGGGGTTCCCTTTTTATAATGGAGGAGAGGGGCACCTTTGGTAACATATGAAATATTAATTTATAATAAATTCAACCTCAATTAAAAACATCCAAAAATGACTCAAATACAAAGATTAGATGAGATAGGATTTTAATCTCATCAACCAATAAAATTTATACATGTTGGGAATTTATTTTAAACATTATCAACTTGATTAATCCTTATTTAATCTATTTAATTTTATTTGTGGTAATAAGATTCTAATTTTTAAATTGTTATAAATAATTACTTATGTGTGGTGAATTGTCCATAATTGGATAATTTATGAAATTTTAGACCATATAAATTTCAATTTATAATTTTTAAATATTTTTGTGACTTTTAAAAAATATTATAATATTTCATTTTTATAAAATAACAATAGTGTCAATTTTGACACTATTCATTTAATTTAATTTAACTAAAATTTAAACAGAGGATATATTAAAAAAAATATTTAATAGATTTATAACATGTCAAAGTTGTATATAAAATTCTTGTTTCACATTAAATAGCTCATATAATATTTATTTTAACATTTTTAAAACTATTTATTTGGTATATCTCTTAATAAAATAATTAGTTCAACATTTTTGTATAATTATTTAATATACTTATTTGTTGCATAAAAATAAAAAATAAAATCCTATGATGAAGGTAAATCTCATATATTTTATAATAAAAATTTTACTCAAATGTATCATCTTAAAATCACAACATTTAAATTATTATATTTATTAAATTATGTAGGTGACAACTTTGGAATCATTTAAAATAAAATAATATAAGTGTCATAATCGCTTTTATAAGGATCCAAATGGTCAAAAATTCGGCCGGTGGATGATAAGGGTTTATATATAAACTACCATTAAGTTTTTTTCAGATTTTTGGGCCTTTGGATATGCATTACTATTTCAATAAAAACTATATTATTGATTTTCCAGTAAATAAATAATTTCTGCATCATTAATGTATTAGATAATAAGGTAATAAAATAACACATAAAAAATAAAAATAAATTACCATGATAAAAAAATTTAGCTTTCAAATGAGTATTTATAACCGAATTTATATTCTGTATAACCTTATATTAAAAATACTTTAATTATTAATGTTTGAGTGAGACATATTTCACTTTCCTTTAAATAAAATAAACTAAAGGTCTTAATCAAATACAAGTGGGTTCCATTAGATTCAATTTCGACCCAAGTATGATTTATGGAAAAATATAATCATCCAATTATATTTTGACAAGTGTTAGAGTAATTTTATAATATTATATTTACCGTTAATTACCCGATTGACCTTTAACTATGGTAAATAAAATTTACAGTGGTTACTATTTATAGAGCCCAAAAATAAAAAGTAGCCTATTAACATAATTTGGACCTACTGATTCCAAATATGGAATCCATTTTTTCTAATTCAAATCACAGAATTTGCATAAATTAATTTAAAATTAATCTCGTTGTTAAGAAAATGAGTTTTAAAAGTTAAAACATTGCAAAAGATTGAAATGATTTTACCTATGAATTCATTGTAAAATCAATGCTAATGACATAAAGTTTTATTAAATGGTAAAAATATATTCTATTTATACTTTAAAACCACTCAATATTATAATCTAACCATAAAAATTATTTCGATGAAAAAAGATGTTTTTATTTAAAACATAGCGTGTTTTTACTATTCATTAAAATATGAAAGTTATCAGAATAATATGAAAATTTTATCCAAAGTAAATTTTTATATCCTTATTCCAAAGAAGAATTTTTTTTGGTTAAATTTAACTTATAAACCTTTCAAAAAGTAGATTTAATGTGGGTGTGCCATCAAAAGGTGGCAAAATTGAATTTTTTGAAAAATACTTATTTTACCAGAAAAAATTATTTTTTAACATACCATATTTTAGAAAATGTTTAAGATGAATAATAATGTTATAAAATTTAAAATTTAGTTAATAAAATTCATAGCGGCTAGTCCATAATAATATTATAACAATATATTGTTGTTTAGTGAAACCCGGTATTGCGTACTACACCCACTATCGAGGAAGGTCGTGATTGCATGTAATGCAAGCCAAGTCAGGGTTGCGTGTAGTGAAAGACTCCTTTGTTGTTGTGTATAATAGAATCCAACCATATTTCATTTATTCATTGAATATATATATATATATACACTTAATTTTGCGTAGAATAACTACTATCAAATGAAATTGGAATTGTGTGTAACACAATCCAAGAATAGTGTTGCGTATACTGCAAGCTAATATGGTGTTGCGTATAGTGAAAGATAATCTTGGTGTAGCATACAATAGAAGATATGAAAGAAAAAAAAGAATATATCTCATAATGTCTCGGGGTGTTACACTAATTAACCCATTTTAATTTAATGTGATAACAAGAACTTATTATGGTTACTACTCATACTGACCAAAAATTATGATGAACATATTAAATAATCTTAATAATTATGATTAAAAATATGAAATAAATCTTATTAAATTAAACTTTTAGAATTGGTATAATTTAATTTAAAATTAAACCTATAAAATGTGCCAAAAATTGATTTTCTAGACCAATGCATTTTTAAGTATAAAAATGTTTTTATACTAAATTAATGTATATTGTTGATTATAATAAAATTTATTGGGTTATTTTTAATATAAATAAATGAATTAAATTTTAAAAATAATCCAAAAGATATCGTGACTTTGTGATTACTTGAAATGAAAAAAAAATCAATAAAAAGAAGTATTTTTCATAATTCGTTGAAAAATCAAACTTTTAAGAAAATTTCCAAAAATTCATATAAAGATAATTTTGAAATTATAAATTCAAAAATGATATCCTTTTATTAAATAAAATCTCTAAATGTTTCATAAAATAATTATAATATTATATATAAAAAATTAAAAACCATTTTTTAGAAAACAAATTTTTGAATCATAAAATGACATTACTGAAAAATTGAGTGCTTATTTCATATCAATTTATCAATACATTTGTATTGAGTTGGAAATTTATATATATATTATAATGTAGATAATATTATTCATTCCCATTAATTTATTGACTAGGTTATAACTATAATATTTAAATAATAACATTTCATTGTTCGTTTAATATCGGTGTTGTGTATTGTATATGCTATAAAACATTGAGTTTTTTAACATATTAGGATATTACATTCTCCCATTTAATAAGTTATGTCATCATATTTTGAACTTGTTTTTGGAAATCAAGGGGTTTACAAATGAGAATACATTTATTGAAAACCCATATTATAAAAAAGGTTTAATAAAACTTCCTCTTGAAAATAAGGAAAGGGAAATATGATGGTCTTATGGAACAATACACAACTAGGTTTATAAATAGGAGAAAAATAGTGGGCCGTGAAAATATAAACATGGAGGAAAATTTAATGTCTAAATAATGATGGATATTGATAAATAACATTGATCAAATGAAATTGAATGGTCATGATAAAGTCAATGACCACAAAATCATAAATGAATGAGGTTTGAAAATGACCATCAATTGATAAAAAAAGATGTAAATAATATATCATTTTTATTTCAAGATAATTTTCCTAGAGTTTGAGGAATTCACTATGTCACGACTCCTCCCTCCAAAAATACTAAAATGAGGGGAGATAGATAATTACCCTTGAGTCCTACCTCTAGTAGGCCCCAGGTTAGCAACTAGAACCCAGGGTGCATAAATATCACAATATGGGATGTGTTATCTTTTATAACATAAATAGGATCGAGAGATAGAATGAATCATCCAAAAAACTCCAAGACATAATATAAAAGAGAAACCCAAACCATCCCACATGCATGTATAAGTAGAACTGATACAAATAAAAGTATCCAAAGTAAATACCCAAAAGTAAAGCTATATAAGTGACACAACAATTTTCAAGGATCCAAGCTAGTAAGGTCTATCAGGGTCTACGAAATCCTCCTGGAAACTTGAAAATAGTTTCATATAGGTAGGTTGAGAGTACAAGTATAATTAGTATGAAAAACTAATGTCTCTCATGCACATGTAAAATAAGTATACTAATTCATCTGTGAGAAAATAGCAGAACCAAACATCACCTATATATGTATACTAACCATCCAAACCTCACCAAGGCATGCTCAAAAAATAACGCAAGCCATGTAATAAAATATAATGTAATGAAAATTGATGATAGGGTACCCCACAACACTTTTCAACTGATTAGATGCTCTCACGCCCCAATGAAAAATGTCATGGTGCTCCCACATCTTATGAATATACCACATCACATCCTGCCCGCACACACCTTGGACCCACAACACATCCCATCCATACACACCTACACCACCCAATACATCCCACCCGCATAATCCTAGGACTCATAACACATCAAATCACATAATATCTCATCACATCTAATCCCGAATACACATGAGAAAGCATATCACAACTCATCTCTAAGACACCTGGGACACCACATCACAAATCATCCCAAAGAAACCTAGGATACCTCATCAAAACTCATCTCGAAGGAACCCAAGACACCAAAATCTAATGTACTATAAAACCTCGGTCCATTATAGCCTGTGAAATACCTACCTCACCTAGAAGAGGGAGCATGGAAGAGTGGGTGGCCTTCAATCCATCCCCCACTAGGATGTTGGGAAAGACACCCATGTGTGGCTATGTGGGTGTTCAACACATAATCCACAATGTGTGTGGGGTGAATATAGAAATAAAAAGAATGTAAAAGTATATATATATATATATAGTATAAAACACTCAAACCCAACCTATGGGTTCTCAAAAAAACAACCAAATCATAACACTGTCATTTTTCCTACCACATCTAAATGCATATCACCACACAATAAGTTGAAAACCCTATTCCACATTTCCAAACAATTTCATTTAATCATCCCATTATTTATCATCCAACATTTTTAACAAAAAAATCCCACCATTTAATTGTCCACTAACCATTTCCATTCCATTAACCAAACCTACCTAATCCATTCCAAACATTATTAAACATTTATTTATTTATTTTCTGCATCACTAAATGGGAATATAGCCCAAAGAAACCACCAACTTTGCATCCAAAAGTACATCCAAACAAACCATAACTTCTCAACCCCAAAATCATGAAAAAAAACCAAATACCGCACCCACAAACCCATTTAAACAACACACTACCATACCAAAAGCATGGATACACATGAAAATACATCAAGAGCCCTTTTTACATATTTTAATGGGGCTTTTTATCACATTTTACTTTATGTTAGGGGCATTATCACACAAAAAAAATCATGGGGAAACCATTTCATTAGCCAAGTATAATTAATTAATTAATTTCCTTTTTGGGTGATATAAAAAAAACACTACAGTCACAACTATCACAACACATATATCTAGAACAAACATAGCCACCAATGGATACAATTTTTAGTGGGGAATTAACTCGTACAATCCACAATATCACAATCATATCAAGGATGTAAAAACATGTGAGGCATATCTATTTAAGAATAACATTCAATTTAACTAATTCTTTATCTTGAATTAAGATTGAAAAACCATAATCTATAGAGAAAAAAAAGTCAACCCTTCCCACATGATACACAACAAAGAGAAATGAGGGAAAATATACCTAAAAGGATCTTTCTAGATCATTGATCCTTGTAGGGAGAAGAAAAAATCCTATCAGAAACCACTGTTGCATAAGAAACATGTGGATAACCTACACCACACCAAAGGGTGGTAAATAATAAAACCCAAATGCACCCCAAACCAAAGAAACACCACTACATCAGATCCCTAGGAGAAGAACAGAAGAAAACCAACCAATAAAGGAAGAAAAAATCATCATGGATCAACCACAGATCGCTAATGAATAACCATCAGGATCAACAGATCAACGAGGGAGTAAAAATGAATTTAAGAACACCTTGGGGTGACTAGCGATCACAAAAAAATAAGATAAATAATCTTTAAGAACTGAATGAATAAAAATTAATCCGAAAAATAATTTTAAAATTGCACTAGATTGAGGTACTATATGATGTGTAATCCCCTTTTATATTATGTAATCGAAAAGATTTAGTTTCATCAAAATACACGTTGCATTTTTATTATTTAACACTGAAAAACTAAACGTATTGAATGAACCCTGGATAATATGTGAAACCAAATTTCACATTGTGTAAAATATTTACACGTCGTGAAATTTCCTTGCTTCTATCCTTTAGCAAACGAACATCTATAGAAATCCTCCAACCTCCTCCTAACACCTCCAACAACTAGAACTGGAAAGGTAACAGATCAAGAAGTCACAATCCATTACATCAGATACCTCTCAAATTATCCTCACCCTTGAGAATCCAAAACCAATCCTAGAAGAAAAATGGGTTTGAACGACCACCCTGTGAGATACCTCTTATGGATCTCATCATACCTAAAATGTTACCAACAACCAAACATGGAAAACCAAAAGACAAAAATCATGTCACAAAACCTTATCACCATAAAAAAACTAAAATCTATATCCTTTCACAAAACAACACTACTGGAAAACCACTACAAAACCAACAAACCGCAGTGGCCTGAATAAGTGAATCAGGTAATTTTATCCTCCATATTAGGATACTATCTGATCTAAGTGGCACTAACTCACCCACCAAAGTTTAATCGCATAATAGTTAATGAATCTAGATTAGGTATCAGGTCTCCCCATTAAAAATGTTTGGAATTTATCAAACAACATACCATACACATTACAAACCAAGAAAAATAGCACATTTCATAAAATAGGGTTCAAACATTACATTACAAATTAAAACAGATCGAAGAAAAACAAAAAAAAACTCTTGGTACTAGGCATGCATTTACGTTTCTCAATCCAAAGTACTCTGCTCCAGACCACCATACTTCCACAACAAAAGATCTAAAGGAATGGTCTATCCACGTAGTTCCTTCTCTTGATGATCCTAGATATCTACTAGTCATTCCACAAACGTTGCATCATCCTTGATATCCAACTCTGCACAGTCAATGACATGGGAGTTATCATGAATATACTGATGAATATAAGAGATGTGAGTGATGTCATGGAAACTTTCTAACTATAATGGAAATTACTACTAGTATGCCACATTGCCGCTTCGACAACTCACCTCAATACCTCAATGGTCCATACAAACCTAGGGGAAATCCTACTCCCATTTCCAAACCTCTATTTCCCATGTTGAGGGAAAAAATTCAAGAACACATGGTCTTCAAACTCGAACTCCAAGGGCCTCCTTCTATGATCATCATAAGTATTCTGCTGATCTTGTGATGCTTTCATACTCCCACGAATAAGATGAAATTTCTCTTTCATGCTCTGGACCACATTGGGACAAAGAACAGATGTCTCCCCAACCATTATCCAGCACAATGGAGAATAAAATGATCTTAAATAAAAATCCTCAAATAGAGCCATAAAAATAGATGAGTGATAACTATTATTGTAATCAAACTCTTCCCAATGCATTTATCATGCCCAAAAATCACCAAAGTACAAGACACATGCCCGAAACATACCCTCTAATGTTTGGATAGTCCATTCTATTTTCCCATCTATCGGAGGGTGGAAAGTAGTGTTAAGGCATAACATAGTTCCAAAAGAATTTTTTAATCCCCTCCATACGTGTGAGGTAAAGCATGTGTCTCAATATGAGACAATAGACATATTAAATCCATGAAACCACACCACATCATCCCCATAACTCTTATCCAAGGCATCCACTTTCGTTACTCCTTGATCACTAAAATGTGTGCTGATTTATTCAACCAATCTGTGACCTCCCAGAGATCTAGGTAACCTTGTGACAAATTCCATCAATATTTAATCCCATTTACACTCGAGAACATACAAGGGCACCAAAAAAATACTAAGAACAGGATGCCTGACCTTTACTTATTGAAATAATAAACACTTCCACAAACTCTATCACTGTTGAATTCATACAGGGCCACAAAAACTACATCCTCAAGGAACGATACATCTTGGAAACTTCTGGGTTTACCACCAAAGGTGATCTATGAAACTCATGAAGGACTCCATTGTGCATTACTATCGTAAAAAATAACCTCCCATAAAACCAAACCCATTTCCAACCATCCTCTAACCATCCCTTCAGAGCATCAAAATGGCCAACATGGTCATGAATCACCTCTAACTCTAATTCTCCCCATTGAGACTCATCCTCTCACTGTATCAGAGAAGACTACATCATCATTTTAAATAGATATACTATACCACCATCTACTCTTGAATATATGTGAAAATCTTCCCACTCATCTATTACTCTCTAAATATCTATAGACTACTGAACAACACCCTAGATTAAGATATCATCGATTAATACGATGATGAACCGATATAGGAACTCATATAACATTGTGTTCATAAGCCCCATGAACATGGCTGGTGTGTTTGCAACACCAAATGGAATAAATAAAAACTCGGAGATCCCATACATACACCTGAAGGAATTATTTAAGATATCACTCTCCTTTACCCTCAACTGGTGATATATTAATCTTAGAAAACCATCTCACCCCTCTCAACTGTTTGAAAAGATCATCTATACCTAGAAGAGGGTATCCATTTTTTGATTATCACCGAATTCAACCTCCGATAGTCTCTAAAAGACCTCAAACCACCATCCACATTCTTAGAGAACAACACTATAGATCCCCACAGTGACACACTAGTCCATATCAATCCCTTCTACATCATATCATATATCAAAATAATCATCTCCTATAACTCAAAAGGTTTCATCTGATAAGGATCCATTTAAATCTTAGAAGCAATGGGCTGGAATTATATCTAAAACTTACTGTCACGTTGAAAGTGTAACATCACAACCTCCTCAGGGAAAACATCTAAGAACTCCCCAATGACCCTGGGAACCTCTACCATTCTAGTGTCTATTGATTCCACTGACGACTCAGCCAATAGGGAAATGAGGGCATCCATACTCCAACTACCCACCTGAAAACTCTACTCACTGAAGAAAATCACATGTTGACCATCCACCTCAAAAAACATGAATCTCTTCTGAATGCATTCAATACCACCATCTATGGAATATAACTAGTTGATGCTAAGGATAACATCGTATGAATGAATTTGTATCATGAAAATATCCCCATGGGTCTGATGTGGAAACATCATGAGTCTACACTCCTAGAAAACATTAAACAATATCGTCTGGCCTCTGAGTAGATTAATCAATACCATTAGAACAAGAAGACTCTCTATATCTAGTCCCAAAGCATGGGATAGAGTGGGTTAAATAATGGATTGTGATGATCCTGAACCAAAAAAGTAACAAACAAAATTACTAAAAAAACTGATCATACTTAAGATGATATAGGGACCATATGGAACTACTACCTCAATTTTATGCAACTAACCATACCCAACTCTTCGACATCTCTGATAATGACTACGTCCATGACCATGCTTGGGTCATGGTCCCTAAACCTGAGGAACATTATGAGGTCAGCCTCTACATTCTCCATCTCCCCATAGTAGAAAAAATGAATTCCCCTACTACTAAAATGGACTCACTAGAAACTTCTGCTGAGGTTGATGCTGAGTTTGTCCACCTCCACCAAACTGAGCTCATGAAACCATTGGGCACTGGTGATTTACACAAACCCCACAACCAAAATAAACCGGAACAAAGACCCTAGGGAAATCAAAGAAACTACTATAACCAAAAAGATGGAACAAAAGTTGTTGAGGTCCACTTCCTATCTATTGGAACCTTGAGGGTCCAGGTACTAGAGAACTTCTAATGACAACTCTACCCCTTGTGGAACTCTATTGGTCCCCTTCCTGTAGAAAATCACCTGTTGAGTGCATCTACTCGATCACCTATGCCTTCTTCTGAACCTCATGATACATATGTAATGTAAAAGGAATAACTACATACTAGGTACATGAACATAGTTCCTATTCAAGATGTCTCACACGAGACTCCTCATATGAAAAAAGATCCTGGAAGAAACAAATAAGGTCCTTGAACTTGATTCCCAAATCCTACATAGACATAACCCCATACTAAAGACAAATACGATTCATCATCTTTACTTCCTTTATGGTCTAAAAAAGGAACTCTACTTAGAATGCCTTCTAAAATTCGACCCATAAAACATCTAGCTCCTTTCGATCTCCCAGATACAACATTCACCACTGACCCAACACTCCTTGCATCCGACTGACTGCGAAAGAGACCCATTACTCCATCAGGGACTGGATCAAACCGAATGTGATCTCGAGATCCTCCATCCATCTCTCTATCTCCACATATGAAACACTAACCTTGTACTTTCTCAAATCCTTTATCCTCAACAGAATCAATCCTACAACAATCAACTAGATCGGCCTATTCAAACTCAACTACCTGAGCCACATGTAAATGAAAAACATGATACATATATGAAAGGAAAAAAGGATTTAATAAGCCTTATAGTATTTAATTTTATTATAATATGTTTTAATTAAATTTAATCCATTTTTTATCCATTTCAACTTTCACCAAAAAAACCTAATTCTAATATGAAAAAAAGTCATTATGATGCATTTACCTCTCCTAGGTCTCTACCCTGAAAGCAGTATAAACTTAATAGATTATCGGGTAGACTTAGATTCCTTTCATCAGATCATGGGGGAACCTAAAATACCACTTCCTTGCTGGTATTCCCTATACTACATCACTCACCAAGATCATCTTACATTGTTTCCCTACCAACCCTACAATCCTGACAATACATAACTCCAAAATCACTCTTATCTCCCAACCATCACCTATGATACTACTCTTTCATGACTCCCTAACTCCAAAGATACCACAATGAAGGTAGAGAGATATAATGACCCCTAAGTCCTACTTCCAGTAGGCCCTGGGTTGGAAACTATAACTAAGGGTGTACAAATATCACAATATGCGAGGCATTACCCTTTATAATATAAATAGAATCTGTATATAGAATGAATAATACACACAAACCTCTATGAAATAATATAAAATAGAAACCCAAACCACCCCACATGCATGTATAAATTGAAGTGACACACATAAAAGTCTCCAAATTAAATACCCAAATGTAAAGCTAAAGCAGAAACACAACAACTGTCATGAATTCAAGCTAGTAAGGTCCAAAATGGTCTGTGAAATCATTCGGGAAACTGAAAACAATTTTATATACATAGGTTTACTATACAAGTATACTTAGTAGAAAAAACTCAAGTCTCTCATGCACATGTGAATGAAGAATACTAATGCACCTGTGATAAAACAACAACACCAAGCAGCACCAATACAGGCATACTAACAATCCCAACCTCACCAAGTCACACTCAGAAAATAATAAAATTTATTTAATATAATATAAAGTAAATAACATCAATGATAGGGTACCCCACACAACTTTCCCACTAATTAGCCACTCTCACACCCCAATAAAAAATGTCCGGGTGCTCCCACCTCTTCTGAATATACCACA
Organism: Viscum album; assembly: GCA_963277665.1. Taxonomy (NCBI): domain Eukaryota; kingdom Viridiplantae; phylum Streptophyta; class Magnoliopsida; order Santalales; family Viscaceae; genus Viscum; species Viscum album. The sequence continues at coordinate 395,699,415 of OY728136.1, read as the reverse complement.
TCACATCTTGCCCACACATACTTGGGCCTCACAACACATACTACCCAAAAACACTTGGGCCTAAAAAAATATCCTACCCACACAGACTTGGGCCTCAAAACACATCGCATCACTTTATATATCATCAAAAATCATCCCAAAGACAGATGAGGAAGCACATCACAACTCATCCCAAAGACACATGGGACACCGCATCCCAACTCATCTAGAAGACACCTAGGATACCACATCACAACTCATCATGAAGACACCTAGGGTACCAAAACCACCGTCTAATGCACTAAAAAACTTTCTTCCATCACATCCTATGCAATACCTACCTCATCTAGAAGAGGGAGCAGGGAAGAGCGGGTGGGAAACCATCCATCCTCCCATGAGGATGTTGGGAAAGACACCCCCACATAACTATGTATGTGTTTAACACATAGTGCCCAATGTGGGTGGGGTGTGTATAGAAATTAAAAGAATATACAAGTATATATTATCATACACTCAATTCCAACCAATGGGTTCTCTAACAAACAACCTACTCACAACACCATCACCTCTTTCGCCACCTCTAAATGCATATCACTACCAAACATGTCACAAACCCATTTCAAATTTCCAACCAATTTCATTTAATAATAAAACTATTTTGAATGAACCACATTTAACCACATAACCCACCACTAAAATATCCATTAACAATTTCCATTCCATTAACCAATCCAACCCAATCCATTCCAAACATTATTAAACAACTATTTATTTATTTATCCCATTACTATTCAAGCATCTAGCACAAAGAAACCACCACCTTGTCACCCCAAAAGGATGACCAAAAAAACCACTACCTCACCACCCCAAAAGCACAAGAAAAAAACACCTCCTTGCTATCCCTTAATCATAGAAAAATAACTAAATCCTCAATACCCCAAAAGTAGGGCCAAACAACCACATCCTCACAACCCTAAAATCAGAGACAAACAACCACATATCACCCCACACCCTATTGCAACCACACACCGTTGTCCAACAAGCACATTAATATGTCACAACACATAAATATCCATTTTTATAGATTTAAAAAGGGTGTTTTTATCATAGTCTACATTATTTTTGGGGTGTTATCACACAAACCAAAATCCTGGGGAAACCATTTCATTATCCAAGTATAAGTAATTAACCAATTTTCTATTTGGGTGAAATCACAATAATCAAAACAGTTACAGCACATATATCTATCACAAATGAATCGACCAATGACCAAAATTTTTAGTGGGGAACTAAGCCTGTACAATCCATAATATCAAAATAATATCAAGGCTGTAAAAAAATTTGAAGCATACCGCTTTACCCTTAAATTTTATTTTAACTGATTATTTATCTTTAATTAAGTCTTCACAACCATAATCCATAGAGAAACAAAAGTAAACCCCTCCTGCATGATACATGAAAAAGGGAAATGAGGGAAACCCTACATCAAAGGAGCTTTATAACTCACTGTAAACTTCAAGGAAAAGAAGAAACCACCTGGAAACTTACATTGCACAAGAAACTAGCAGATCAACATACACCACACCAAAGGGTGTCCAAAAAAACAACCCAAACTCACCTCAAACCAAATAAAAACCAATACGGTGGATCACTTAGAGTTGAATAGAAGAAAACCGATAAATAAAGTGAGAATAACTCTCCATGGATCAACCACAGATTTCCAATGAAAATCACCAAGATCAAGAGATCAAAGAGGGAGAAAAAAGGTCTTGAAGAATACATCGGGCACCTAGGGTTTCTTAAAAATGAGAGGAAGATGTATCCATGACCAAATGAATAAAAAATCAGTCGAAAATGAATTTTAAAACTGCACTGGATCGGGGTACTACATGATCGGTAATCCCTTTTCACACCATGTAATCCTGGTGGTTTATTTTTTCCAAAAAATGTGTTCCCTTTTTATTATTTAACCCCAAAAAACTTCACATCGTGAACCAGGCCTAGATAAGTCATGAAACCAACTTTCACATCGTTTAAAATGTTTACACATTAAGAAATATCACTACTTCCAACCTTTAGAAACTGAACTTTTCTTGACATCCTCCAAGCCTGCTCTGAACACCTCCGACAACCAAAATAAGAAATGTAACGAACTCGGAAATCATAGTCCATTAAACACCATATAGATTAAGAAAATAAGGAAATATAATTAATTGATAATTATAATTTCATCCTTTAGTCAGCATCCACCATAATGTCACCTTTTTCTTCACATGATGAGTATTCAAGATGAATGTTTCATGTCTAAAGCATTACAATACTCTTATAATAGATCATATAATCCTTAAAAGGATAAAATTGTAATCCTCTTATATTTAGATATTAATGAAAAATAGAATGTCTAGAACAACGTAAGATAATTCCCCAAATGAATAAACCTGCATATGAAGAAACAATATATTAATATAAAAATTTAAAAACAACACTAAATATACAACATAGATTATTTCATAATAAAATAACCACATATCCCATTTAACCTCAATAACTTCAACATTAATGAATATTTTAAACTCAAAGTTTTTCTTATACCATTCATCTTATATAAAATAAAATTTAATAGTATTTCTCCAAAATAATCCTTCATGTTAAACTAAATGATATACCTAAGTTTTAATTTTATCATAACCCAACGAAAAACTCCCAAAATATCATTCATCACCTCAAAATACCACCACTTAAATCCTCAAAATTGGTATTTAGGTCTTTGAACTTATGGTTAACCATAAAAAAAATCCCATGATGATATCCATAAATATTAAGTTAACCTCACATGAAAGCATCATAATCTCAAAAGTTATCTAAACATTTAATATGTTACCAACTATAATATCCTGAAATAACACTCTCAAATCTAGTGATAAAATCAAATTCATTATATTTCTATCTTTGAAACTGATAAACATGAACAAATTTTATCCCTTCAAAAAATATGACATCAAAATGAAATATTGGATCACTTACATACCAAAGGAAATTTTAGGTTCATATTTTTAAAGGATTAGAAAAATCTCTTACATAACAATACCCATTTCTTTAAGTGATCATTGTTTCCGCTATACGCATATTTTCCTATTCCAAATTAATTCATTAACATCCCCCACAAAATTATTCTCATATGAAACCCTTCTAGATTAAATTCATTTAATATCATTATTTAAATCCTAGAGAAAAGGAAAACATAATATTGGTGAGACAAAATATTCTATAAAGATAAACTTAAGTATTAAAAATTCATTATCATTAGTGAGAATAATATAATATTAAGGGTGTGATTATATAATTAATGTTAATGGGAATAACATAAGATATTTCAAACCCATAAAAACTTGGGTCATAAAACAAGATACATGGAATAAAGATTTAACATAATACAAGAGTCTTATAAGTCAATAATCATGAGCCATGTGAAAACAATCCTTAAGAAAATGATCCCTCAAAAAATGATGTATACATAAATAAAAAATCTTGGTAACTTCAATCATCATTTTTATATCACTCTTACAAATAGAATAAACTACCTAAAAAATTGTAATAATCTATTTGGATAAACCTAACTAGTTTACTCCATCTCTTTACCCAATTCATTGGAGGGCTATAATGGACCCACACATCCTTGGATTATCACATAACTACATGTCCTTGGTTTATAACAGAACCACCCATCCTTGGTTTCTAATAGAACCACCCATCATCATAAACATTTTCCAAGAAATATAACTAGAATAAATTATATATAAGTTCCATTTCATCATAAAAATCATAGAAATAACCATTATTCCTTTCATTACCTGATTAATTCATGGGAAATAAATGGGTTGCATGAAAATCTCTTTGAAATAATTATAATCCATCTAGATAAAGAATAAATATAGAATCATAAAAAAATACCCAGTATAGAATAATTATTATCAAGGGTTTTTTATTGTTGAATATAAATGTCACTAAATTATCATTAAAAATATTTTTAAAAATACCTTTTCCACTTGGAAAATCACTTTTAAAAACATAAAATTAAAAATCTATTTTGAAAATAATTTTAATCGAAAATAACCTTGAGAAAGTATAGAGGAATACTAAAATAAAATAATGGTCATGACATCAATAAAATCCATTCATTATATAAATGTTTAAAATAAACATTATTTTCAATCATTTTTAAAGAGAGTCAAAAGTGACCCATACAAGAAATTTTAATAATTTTCAATTAAATAAAACTATAAAAGTGGTAAAAGAACATTTCAAATAACATTAGGAAAAAATTTATATTTAGAAAATGAAATTCTTGAAATCATTTTATAAAACATGGCTATAGAAGAGAAAGATTACTGATAAAAAATAAGATACATGATCAGTATCACTTACAAACAACATTATTTATGTTTCTTAAATAAAAAGGGAGGAAATGGAAACTAAATCTGAAAAAAATATTCAAAAATATTGGAGATGAAAAGATATGTGGTTTATAAAAACAATATCATATTATTTTCCCCAAAATAACCTCTAAGATAAAAAATATTTTAATGAAAGGTGATTGTAACATAAAGTATTTACCGCTTTAGTAACATTCGAATAAAATAAAATAAATATATAGTATGATATTTCTATATAAATTCCATGAATTTCAAGAATTAATATTTCTAAATTAATTCATGAGGTAGTAAGTACACAAAACAAGAAAATCATGGTGCATGACATGAATCATGTCATAGGAAAATGATATTGAGGAAAAGAAAACCCTTGTAAAGATTATAACTTTTGAAGTGATAATTAATCCATGAATTAATTATGTGAGAATGTGTAAATAAATATAGAATAATTTTAAATAAATAATAAAACAATTTATATATCAATTCATACATAATCCTATCATAATAATTTCAATGAAGTAGAAGTTTAATCCATTGAATGAAAATTGAGTTATGAAACCACTTACCACATAGAAACTTTCAAGTTAAATCCAATTTGGTGAAATAATATGAATAAAAACATAAAAGAGAATAAAAAATGAATCATTCATGGTATTAAATTTAAAATGAAAATTATCGACACCATATAAAATAAATTATGTTCACAACATTAAAATATTCCTCAATGAAGGGAAATCAAGATGAAATCCCCTACAACGAGTCTAGAATTTCCATATATGTACATTTAATCTTGTATAATAGAATTATATAAATTATTTTATTTATAAATATCCTTTTATCAGTTTAATAAATTATCATTAAACCATCTATTTCATTTCTTTTAACGGACTATTAAATTACTTAATCAATTAATCCCCTGTCAGGTATTTGGAGGACATTCGATTCATAATATCAATACTACTTTACTATGTTGACCATGGTAAAAGATTTAATATTTAAAAAATAGACATAATAAGAATAATGAAATAATTATAATTTTTATACATCAATTATACTTTTAAAGCCAACTATGAATGATATCTATGAAAATGAACTATTTTACAATAGTGTAGATGGTATGTCATACGTACACATGAGTAACGCTTCCATTTTTCATCAAAAATGATATAAATAAGGTAAGTATCATTTTATATTTATTAAATTATTGTTATATAATAAATATAATATTGTACCTTTAGATAAGTTTATTTATATCATCCATTTGATGATATGACAAAAAACGAATTGTGTCGCTTCATGGGGTGGTAATCCACACATATGCACGAACGACATTATCTTTTTTCAATGAATGTCATGGTCAGAAAATAGATGATTTATTATATTTAAATAATTATAATTATATATTTTATATCATATATATATATGTTAAATCCATCCTTATAACCATCCATAAGAGGTGATGATAGAAAAAAAATTACATTGGTTCGCTAGGTGATAGTCTGTCGTACAGACGAACGATGGTTTCATTACCCATTTGATGGGAATGGATATTTATATAGGTCATTCCATTTCCCATTTTACATATAAGTATATTTATATTTAGTATACTGATGTTATGAATTTATCATTTTTGAATAATATTTAAAGGAGGTAGAATAAGAAATAAAACTAAAACATTCGGTCAAAAGTTATACCTCTTCTTCGGACAACCTCTTTTTCTTTACCCCTTAATCATTCTATATTTAGTATTATGCATAAAATAATACTCCTAGAACAAGGGTATGGATTTCAGAAATGGATTTGGGTAGTTAATGGATAAAAAAATATCTCTTGAAGTGTGTATAGGAGAGGAGATAGGTTTCCCTTTTATAAGTGAGGGAGGGCATTCTTGGAATTTCATAAACAATCAACTTAATATAAATTAATTTCCAAGTCAATGTTGTCCAAAATTCATATAATTCAAATATATTATGATTTTGAGTTTAAATAATATAATAAAATAAAATATAGAATATTTTGGTTCATGTTTTCACCCCTATATATTTGTTTTAACCCCCATTAACCCTTTTGAAAATTATTGTGATATCAATGTTTTTTACATTTTAGGGGTTAATAAAGTCACTAAAAAAAGAAAAGTGACCCATAAATGATACATGGTTGATATTTTAAACCATATAACATTAAATTGTATAGAGATATGTTTTTATGAATTTTAAATCATTTAATAAAATATTGTTTATTATAAAATATCATTAATGTCATTTTCGGAAAAAAATAAAATATTATAATATAATATGTGTCTAACTCATGTAAAATGGATCCAAAATGATATGGATTCCAATATATGGATTATATTGTCATAATATAACTACCAAATCAAATTTATACACATTTATATATCATTTTAAACAATACCTTTTTGGTTTAACCCCTTGGTTAACTAATTTAAACCTTAACTGTTGTAATGACTTTTTTAATATTAAAGTGTAAAAAATTTTCTTATAAAGTTAAAATTGGATCATAAATGGAAAAGGGATAAAACTTTAGACCATTTTTCATTCTAATTTTCCTAATTAATTATTTTAATGGTTTTCAATTAATTTAATAATATATTATTTAACCTAAAATACCTTTAATGTCAATTTTGGACACTATTCAAATAATTTAACATTAATATCATCAAGATAGTAATGGAATTTAAATATAAACATTTAAAAAACACCTAATAATTTATATTTATCTCAAAATTAATTGTAAACCTTAAATAACCCAAAAATATTACTTTTAGAGTTTTTAGATTTTTTATTTTATTTTTCTACTGCATGAACATGAACTCTGTCAGTGTTGCGTAAGCATTTAAAAAAATTATTTCATCAATAAAAATTAAAAATAAATTACCATTACAAAAAACCCATTTATATTTAAAATAATAATTTATAGAAAAATATAGGTTTTATTTATCTATTTCAAAAAATAATGAAAATATTGAAAGCAAGAGAGTGACATTTTTTACTTTATCCTTTACGTAATGTATTATAAAGGTAAAATAAAACCTAAATGGAAAACGGTAAAATTTTTAAAGTTTGGAAGATATTGGATGAAATATTATCATATAATGAAATTATTGGAAAAAAATATTGGATTTAAATCCCTATCTCATTAGTTTTAACCCGAATTAACCCATTTTACCTTTACCGTGGTCAAAAAGCATTACTATGGTTACTTTTCATATAGATGAAAAATTAAGTTGAACATATTAACTATTATTAATTAATATGATTCAAAATATAGAAAATTTTTTATCAAATTCAACTCAAATATGTGTTATGATTTAATTTAAAGTAAAATCTACAAAACGTGATAAATAGTGATTTTCCAGAAAAATGCCTTTTTATGTATAAAAACGTTTTTTACCAAATTCAAATGTAATGTTTATTCCAATAAAATTTATTATATTATTTATAATCAAAATAAACTAATTAAATTTTTAAACTAATCCAAAATAGAATGTGACATTTAAAGTATATGAATAGAAAAGATAGTTTTCAATAAAAATCTGTTTTTTTTTTCACCACACATTGAAAAATCAAATGATGTGACTCTAAAAACTCATAGTTTTCAACATATTTTACTTTAATATTTAACAATTGAATTAATTAATATTTCAATTTTAACTAAATAATTATACCTTTTTATTTTTAAAATAAATTTATAAATTTATTTATTTTTATAACAAATTATGTAATTTTACACTTTTAATTAATTTATTTAATCTAATTATTATTTATTAAATAAAAATAAATTAATTATATTATTAATTTTAATTTCTTTGACATTTTAATAATTTAAAATTTATAATAATTAATCACTTTATCACACTGTTAAGTTAGTCTTTAATTTAAAATCATATAACTACTTCATTTGGATAAATTAAATTAAATAATTAATTAAATTTTTTTATTTTAAATTGATTTGATTGAATTTAATAATAATTATACTTTTAAATTATTCTATTAAATATTTTTATATTTAGTAACTTCATTGTATGGTTTAATAATTTGTTTAGTTATCAATTTAATTTATGATTTTTTCCATCATCATATCATATATTTATTCAAAGGAGAGAGTACAAGATACAAAGAAACCTAGAAAAAAAAGTAACCCCAGGCCTATGGAGGTCTAAAATAATGGAGACCAAGGGCGTTCCCCTAAATTAAATTCACTCACTCAGTCTTCAGGAAGGTGACTTTGGGAATGCAGGTGAGATTGGAGCTAAGGATAGCTATGAAAGCAAGGTGATCCGTGACTTTATTCCCCTATCTCCAGGTGAGAGTGACCTGAATGTTACTTCTAAGGAGATATTTACATATCCTAATGGTGTACATGATAGACCATGGAATGGAGCCTTTTTCCAGTAGGATTTCATGTATGATCCTCAGGTCAGTTTTTACTTGAGAGAGTTCAATGCTTTTCTGATTACAAAGATTGAGCCCAGTGGAGACTACCTTGGTCTCCGCCTAAAGAGTGTTTATATTGCAAAAATAAGCCGTAAAGGCTAGGATCACACTCCCTCCCAAGTTACGAACCACTCCTCCACCTGTCATGCAACCTGAGATGCATGAACCATCTACGTTTAATTTGAAACCATTTGCTGGAGGACTCCAACTTATCCATTTCCCCCAAATTCTGACCATGGGAGAATGAGCCAGAGAGGGACATTCCTAAATTAGATACAGGGAGAGGGCTTCCCACCAGTTCTTGAGATGGGTGACCATATCAATAAGTAGGAATTTGGTTCTCACAATTATGGACCTCCTCGTTGAGTGGATCCCCTCAAATCTATCCTTGTTAAGAGCCTTCCAGAGACACCAGCAACCAACAATAAGAACCATGAACCTCGCCATCCTCTACAAGCCTTTATCTAGTGTTACATAAAACCACCTCTCTAAGAACGAAGACTCATGAAGGTTGTTAGAGGATACAATTTTGACTACACAAAAGCAATGTCACACAGATTAATTCTTCCTTTAGTTATTTAATTAATTAAATTATATTTTTAAAACATTAATATTTTAATTTCATGTTCTCATTTTTAAGAATTATATGTCACTGAAATTTATTTTTTAGTCTATCAGTCTTACCAAGTGGCCATTTTTTCCTTCTTTTAGTGAGACTGACAGTTCCACTTTCCCAATAAGTCGTCAGTTTCATTCTGAGTTTGTTTTTATATAGTTGGTTAAGTTAATTTTAATTTTAGTATATGTTTTAGTTTTAATTGTTAATAAATTAATTGATTTAATTAATTTAAGTATTAATCAAGTTTTAGATTATTTAGATTAACATTATTTTAATTTTAAAATTTTAGTTTAAGTTAATTCTAGTTCTTGTTTTTAATTAATCGGTTTATTTAACAATTTAATTAACTTAACTTTTAATTTAGTATTTTTTAGAATAACTCTATGTTTCACCAATAAAAAAAATTTAACTATGAGTGGCAGTCACTCATGCTCACCATTTCTCCTTGCCACTAATGTGTCACCCCAACAATGTCTGTTTCTTCCACTCAACCCCCAGCATTAGTGTCAGCACCAAAATTGCTACTAACATCCTCAATACCTTTCTACTGACAGTTTTTTTTCATCGGTGCCTTTCATCTCCTTAAATTGGTGTCACACACTCAAAAATGATCAATCATTTACCCTTGTCAGTGATGCCGATGCAATGATCCTATTTAGATACCATTCATTGATGTTTCCCTGGTTCCTATCTCTGATTCATTTTCCCAATTCATATCTAAACCAACGAACTAGCTCTATCTGTTGGAACTCAGCATTGAAGCCACCACCAAAAAACCACAATTAGACTCTACTCAACTATACGAACCAAAAAATAAATTTTACACTAACTCACACCAGAATAGAAACCCAAGAGTCAAACCACTTCGCACCGTCAAGAGAAATCAGATCCACCACTTTTGGAGGATCCATGATTGAAGAGTCCACCACCCCACAGCTGAGCCGAAGGTATGCATCGGCACCTATAATTGTTTTAGGAGATGTCATGCCACTGCTGCTGTAAATCCCTACCACCGTTGCATGAAGTCACCGCCATGGGAGGGAGACACCATAGAGAAGAAGCCGTCCAAGACGAATAGCAGCCGCAGCTGGAGCTATCTGCGTAGCAACTTAAAATTCCCCCCTCCCTTAGGGCATCATGAGGAAGAAAAAGGGGGACGAAGGAATAAAAATAAATAAATAAACTAACTAAAAAACTAAAAATTGAACTTAATAAATAAAATAATAAATATCTAAATTAAACAATTAATAAAAACAATATAATAAACTATAAAACTGATTAATTAAATAAATTATTTTTAAACTAAAATAATTTATAATAATTTATAAATAAATTTAAAATAATTAAATTAATTAAAATAATTAAAATTATTAAAATTATTACATTAATCTTAATAATAATAATTAAAAAGTGCATGTGTGTGGTGCAGCAGTGAAGAACACTTGAAGTCAGTTGAAAACATGGGGTGACATGCAACCTATGATGGAGGTATTAAAACATATCAGCAGCGGGAATTAGCTAATGATTAATTATAATTCATTGAATTTTACTCAGATAATAGAGAAGATTCCCTAGAGACTTCCTGGAGAACCACTTCTGGGAGATCCTTGGAGAGACATTTCTCAAAGATCTAAGGAGTATAAAGAGACTATAAGGGATAAATTTTTGTAGTTCATAGGGGATTTCTCATTCTTCCCCTATATTTTCTCAATTTTGATTCCTATAACCGAATGTTTTATTTTTCAAATATGAACATGATTTAAGGATAAATCTTTTTCAAGTTCAAGGAAAGGTCATTTATATTGGATATCAATTTCTACCTTTTCACATTTTTATTTAATGTATTTTTTATTGATCAGTGAGATCAAATCTGAATTCATTCAATTTCATCATGATACATGATTTGAATTTTCAATTCCACGATCATTCAGGGAGAGTAATCATGGATACATTTTCTAAAACATTTAATTCTGAAAACATCAAAACTTACGGTGAGTTTTTTCAATCAACATTTTCAAATATTATTCTTATAGTTAAACTTTCTTGGAGTGGTGAACTCCACAATAGATCAATCAGTATGGATTATCTCTTATAGAGAGAAGTAATTCTTTCATTTTTCAGTGGTATGTTGCATCCACATTTGATTGAAATGGAAATCTTTTCAAAACCATTAGAAAATATTTTCTTGGGATATTTTTCTGGATTGTTAATCTTAGCATATATTTTTGTGTTTTTCGTCACTATTGTGCCTTAGTTTACTCACCTCTTAGTTCATCCTAGTCTAGTTAAGACATAGTTTACTTATAAAAAAAGTATAAAAAAATAAAAATTTTGAAATTTTTTTAAAAAAAATTCCCCACTGCTAACAATAGTGGCAGTTTTCAAAGGATTTTTATAAAAAATTGATAGTCACACCTTCCATGTGGGTTCCACCCAGCTCACCATTATACAGTAGTTTTTATAAAATCCTAAATTTTATTCTTTTACCCAATTTCAATGATAGTTGGGAATCCATTTTTGGCACCTTTTCTGTAGAAGGATCAATCCATTACTTTTTAAAATAAAAAATCTTTAAAAAATCACATAAATAATTAAAAAAAATTAAAAATTGAAAGCTTTAAACAAAATATTCCTTCATTTACAATTGTATTTCTACCTTTTTATATTAATGATGTCACTGTTTACTATTTTTTGTGCTGAATTTTACCTTTTATTACATAGTGCATGAACAACAGGTCTGCTGCTGATAGATTAGAGACCTTGAACTTGGGATTGGATAAAAATATCACTTCTCTTAAGAAGAAAAAAAATCTGAAATCGAAAATCTAGATAATAGGGTTCCTATAAACAATATTAAAAAACATCCATAACTCCTAATGAATGATAGTCTAAGGATGAGGGAGTTTTAAATCCCTCAAAAATCAAGTAATCCTTATTCAATCCGACATTCAACTATATCCTGAAACTATGAGTAGAAACAATCCCACATTTTACTACTACCTTTATTTAACGGGATCTCTATTGAGGATTATCTTGCCTTCATTAGAGACATCTATAATACTATGAAGAAGTTACATCTTCTAGGACTTTCTGAAAATTAAATGATAATGAGAGTCTTTCCCTTTTTCCTTAAAGGGAATTTTAGATATTGGTTTTTAAGCATAGATGAAAATATTTTTGAAAACTATGACCAAGTTTATAATGATCTTATAATGAAATCAATCTCAGAAGACTTAAGGGTGAATTGAGAACAAAGATAAATGTTTTTTAACAAGAGTATAGAGAAGCTCTTCATGAGGCTTGGGATAGATTTAGAGAATTTCTTAGGCAGTGTCCCCTTCATCAACGACCATCCCACCATCTCATGGATACCTTCTATGAATGGTTGTCCTCCTCTACATAGAACCCAGTTGATCAAGCTACTGGGGTAACTACAATGATAAAACTAATGAAGAACTATGTCAAATCTTTAATAATCTCGATTTAAATTCACAACATAAAAAATTCAGGGAAAAAAAGATTTAATATAAATGTTAATGTTAACTCCAGTTCAATGAATGATACTCAAGCACAACTTGCTGAAATCACCAACCAACTTCATTCATTAATGAACCAGAATTCAAAACACACTATTAATCAATTGGGCTATCAAAATAATAACCAATTTATAAGGTAATAGTTTTCCCAGTGTGGAATGTTTAGGAATATAGAAAACTTTTTTTCTAACATTGAAATGCTAGCCCAAAAAGAGTAAAGCTCAAATTTTTTCAGTTATGGTCATAGGATTCCTCTTAAAAAATATCCATTCTATAACAATTACAACTTGGGATATAGGAACCATCCCAATCTGTCCTGGAAAGAGCAAGGCCTAATTAAAAAATTCCCTGCCCCTAACTATCAATGCCAACCAACAGAAAATTTTCAAAACCAACAAAAGGGTGAATCATTGATCTCTCAAGGTAATAATGATGGCCAAATTTCTTTTAAGTTAGATCAAATTTTAAATAAAATTAATTATCAAGAAGAAATATTCATGAATCAATTAAATAAACATCAAAATCAATATGAGTCAGATAAAATGAAAAATGATGCAAGAATGCAAAATATGGAAACTCAATTGGGAAAAATAGCTAGAGACTTTACATAAAAGGATAAAAGAAGATTACATAGCATAACTAAACATAATACTAGAGAGAAAGATATGGATTTTTTAACTAGAAGTGGGATTAATACTCAATCTGAATCTGAGAAAGACTTTGAAAATTCCCAAAATGAAAAACTGTATGAATCTGGAAATAAAAATCTACATTGTTAAAAATATGGAAATTCAAAAAAAAACACATAAAAATGATCAAATATTAATTTTTCATTTGAAACTCATGCTTAAAATTCTTCTAAAAATCAAAATAATAAAGAAAAAGAGAAAAATGTCGAGGAAATTAGGGGAATTCCTATTGTTCTTAGGAAATTATTCCCACCCATACCTTTCCCTGAAAAACTCAAACCTCAAAGTAACACCAAGGATGAACTTCTTAAGTTCATTGGTCTCTTTTACAAACTTCATGTGAACATTCCATTCGTCCAAGATTTAATTCAAATCACATATTACATGAAATATCGTAAGAAAATTGTTTCAAATAAATGAAACTTGAACAATTTACTACCTACAGCCTCATTGAAGAGTGTAGTGATGTGATTTAAAAGAAAATATCTCTCATACTAAAAGACCCAAATAGCTTTGTCATACCATGTACCTTAGGAAATTATGATCAGCTTAATTGCATGTGTGCCTTTGGTGCTAGTATTAACCTTCTCTCATACTCACTATTTTAACAATTGAGATTGAGTGATCTTCATCCCACCACATTCATACTCAATTTATCTGAATGTTCATTCACTCATCCTGTAGGGAGGGTTGATTACCTGCTAGTTAGGGTTGGGAAGTTGTTTCTACCTGTAGACTTTATAGTCTTAGATATGGAGTGTCATTAAGAGGTGCCCATCATCTTGGCCACTCCCTTCTTGGACATTGGTGCTGCTGTAATTTATGTGTCTAAAGGTAAACTTATCATTAAAATTGGAGACCAAGAAAAATAGTTTAATGTGTTTAAAAATTTCAAAGGACCAACCATTTCTAAACAATGTTCAACGGTAGAGTATTTGCAAGATGGAAACTAAACTAGAAGATTAGAATAATCTAAAAAACAATCCTCTATTGAAAAAATAATTTTGGAAGATGAAAATCCTGATTTTTATGTCTCACAAGTTGAACGTTATGCTCAAACATTGAATCTAGAAAATTTTCAAGATATGGAAAATTGTCTAGTTTTTGTTGTAGGTGTGTCTTCTCTTTCTGAACTTAGGAACATTTTGAGTGAATTTGAGGGTGTTTTTGTTAACACCAACACTTCTGAGGAATTTGATGATGTTTAGGGAGAGATTTTGAGATAACTTGATGATTTTTCGTTAATAAATCTATTAAATTAAAACCTAGAAAATATGGACAATGAGCTGTCTACTTAGGACAGTAGCATTGGGAAATCTAAAACTAAATTGGAAATTGAAAACTGGTCACCTTTTAAAACTCCCTTCATGAAATTTATTGAATATCTTGGTCTTCCTAGGCACAAGATTATTCCTTCAAGTGAAAACCACCCATTTTTGTAACTGAAACCACTCCATGATCATTTTAAATATGCATTTTTTGGTGACAAATCCACACTTCCTATAATAATTTATGCTAAGATTAATGAAAATAAAGAAGACTGATTGTTGAATGTTGTTAAAAAGTTTAAAACTTATATAGGCTAGAAAATTTCTGATATAAATGGCATTAGTCCCTCATTATTCATGATTAAAATTCCTATGGTTCCAGATCATAAGCCTAGGGTAGAGTGTCAAAGAAGTTTAAAACCCAACAAAAAAGAAGTTGTGAGAGAAGAAGTAATTAAACTAATGGATACTGGTATCATATATCCTATTTCTGATAGCACTTGGGTCAGTCCAGTATAATTAGTCCATATGAAAGGAGGTTTTGATGTTTTTACAAATGGAAATAATGAATAAATTCAAGTTAGAAAACCCAAAAAATAGAGAGTTTGTATAGATTATAGGAAGCTCAATGCAGAAACTAGGAAGATCCATTTTCTAATGCCCTTTCTTGATCATACACTTGAGATGATTTATAGAAATGAATTTTTCTATTTTCTATATGGGTATTCTAGTTACAACTATATTCTTGTTTCCCTAGAGGATTAGGAGAAGAATACATTTACATGCCCCTTTGGGACATTTTCTTACTCTTGAACTCCCTTTGGGTTGTGTGGAGCCCCAACTAATGTTCAAAGGTTCATGATGGCTATTTTTTATGATATTATTGAGAGGATCTTTGAGATATTCATGGATTACTTCTCCATTGTGGGAAACACTTTTTATACATGTTTAGGAGATCTTGAGTTAGTTTTGGGGAGATGCATATAGACTAATTTAGTGTTTAATGGGGAAACGTGTCAATTTATGGTCACTAAAGGAATAGTTTTATGTCATAAGGTTTCCAAGAGGGGTTTAGAGGTAGATACTTCTAACATAGAAGGAATTCAAAAATTACAACCTATTGAAAATGTAAAAGGTTTTAGAAGTTTCTTAGGGAATTTCGGTTTCTACCAGAGGTTCATAAAAGACTTTTCCAAAATCACTAAGCCCTTGTGTTCTTTACTGGTCAAGGATTATATATTCTATTTTGATGAAGATTGTCTAAAATCCTTTAATATTATTAAGGAAAAACTCACTACACCACCTATTATTACTTCACTTGATTGGAAACTCCCTTTTGAACTTATGTGTGATGCTAGTGATATGGTTGTTAGAGATTTCCTAGGACATAGGAGAGATAAAAGTTGCATGTGGTATACTATCCTAGTAGACTACAAGATATGGCTTAAAGGAACTATACCACCACTTAAAAGGAATTTTTAGCTATTTTCTTTACTCTATATAATTTTATACAGTACCCCATAGGCTCAAAATTCATCATTTTCATTGACCATTCTGCTTTGAGGTAATTGTTATCGAAGAAAAAAACCAAACCCATGATTATTAGATTGATTTTTTGTTACAATAATTTTACTTAGAGATTATGGATAAGAAGGGAGCTGAAAATTTAGCTTCTGATCATCTATCTTGGATTCCTCATACCCATTCTGAAGATCCTAGGGAGATTAACTCTTCCTTTTCTAATGAAAAATAGCTCACTGTTTCAATCAGGTAGTCTGTATGGTATGCAGATTTTTCCAATTTCATGGAACTAGGAGTCTCTCCCAAAAATATTTCCAATATCCAAAGAAACAAATTCATCTCTGAACTTAAGTATTACCTTTGGGATGATCCCTTATAGTTTAGGATGTTCACTGATGGGATTCTTAGGAGGTGTGTGCCTAAGGAAGAGATGATGCCTATTATGGAGAGTTCCCACTCCTCACCCTGGGGAGGTCACCATAGCAATGAAGGGAAATCTCCAGAATTCCTTAAATTTGGTTTTTAATAGCCCACCATTTCAAGGATTCTAGGATATTTTTAGTTGGTTGTGATGGGTTCTAGAGGTTAGTCTATGTGGGCAGGAAGAAAGAGTTACCCAAAATGGTATTTTAGATGTTGAGATTTTTGATGTCTGGGGTTTAGATTTCATGGGTCCATTTCCATCATCTCATGGGAATGAGTATATTCTTATGGCTATAGATTATGTGTATTAGTGGATTAAGTCAGTGGCACTTTCCAATAATCAAGCCAATAATGTTATTAGATTTGTTAATATGAACATATTTTCAAGATATAGAGTCCCAAAAGCCTTTATCGTTGAAATTTAAACTCATTTTAAGTAAGATAAATTTAAGGATTTTATAGAAAAGTATGGTTGTGTTCATAAGACTGGAACACCTTATCATCCACAGTCTAGTGGACAAGTAGAAATCACAAATAGTGAGCTGAAACAAATTCTTGAAAAACTATCTTACTTTCTAGAAAATTCTGGTCTCTTAAACTGGATGAAGCTTTATGGGCATATAGAACTACATTCAAGATCCCAATAGGTATGTATACTTATAGGTTTTTTTTCGGAAAATACTGTCATTATACCTATGGAGTTGCAACATAATTCATATTGCGCAGTTAAAACCTTGAATTTTGATTTTAAGAGTACACGTGAGAGAAGACTGCTTCAGCTATGTGAGTTAGATGAGATAAAGAGAGAGTCATATGATAATTCAAGAATATACAAAGAGAGGACTAAAATATTCCATGATTATATCATTCAAATGAAATAGTTCAACCCTGGATAGTAAGTCCTCTTTAACTCTAGACATAAACTCTATCGTTAAAAACATAAATCAAAGGGGTTTGGACCTTTCACAATTTTTATAATAATTAATAATGGAGCTATAGAGATTTTAGGTGAGGAAAAAAACTCATTTAGTTTAATGGGTAGAATGTCAAGTTGTGTTTTGAAGGACAGTCAAAGGTCTTGGCTACCTTCACTATGTTTGAAAACTGATTCTTAATAATGTTTAGCTGAAGACGTTAAACATTGCGCTGCATGGGAGGAAACCCATCGTTCTTATTTTTTATTTTCTTTATTTAATTTTTGTCTTCAAATAAAAATGTTCCATGCTCTATTTATGTGAAATTCATTTTACTGCTTTGTCTTGGTTCTAATTTCAGAGTTACAAAGTATGCTGCTGCAGTTTCATTGAGGGAGTGGATATCCCATGTTGGAGGATTAATGATAAACTTTGATTTCAGGAAGTACTATACTCTTTAATATACTTTCATATTTTTTTTCTCCTATAAATTTAATAAAAATTCATTGATAATTCACAGTTTTACTGCTATTAGTGAGTCACTGACTCACCAAATCACCTGACCCACCGATACACTACTGTCAGTGAATCATTGGTAGAAATTTTGGTGAGTTCCATAAATTCCGCTTCACATGTAGGTTTGATGGAATGTTTAGTGTTCTGAAAATATGTCTCTTTTCATTGTCGTTATAACGAAAAATATGTTTCATGCATCCTTTTTGGAAAATTTTCTGCACATGTCACTATGTTGTTTAGAAAATTCTGCATGTTCCTCTTTGCTGAAAAATTGAATTCCATTGATAATAAAATTACTCATTCTATGGAATTAAGTGTGGGGGGTACATGTAGACTGTTCTTTTTCCTTATTTGTATTTACTTAAATTTATTGGGTGTATAGCATGAATATTAAATATTTTATTTAACATCCAACTAAATCAATTTTGTCAATCTTACTTAGACCCATCTCACTTTATACTTTAATGTTTTATAACCAACTGTGTGAACTATAATTGAAAATATTTTTACTGACTAAATTAAAATGCATTTATTTGGTTAATAAACCTACTATAAAAAAGTATAGTGGTAAACAATATTATTTTTAACTTCAAAGAGACCTATCAACATGTCATTAATCTACTAATTTGAAAAACTACATTGATCTTTAACTGCTAAAATTGTTATCCTACCCATTTTAATTCAACTTTTGGGGAAAATATGGGTTTTAAGTATGGGAGAGGCAGTCAAATACTGATGAGATAAACCGTGCTTAATTGAAATCCCTTCAATTCCCACTGCCACTTCAATCTTTTTGTAAAAAATGGTCAATTTTTTTTAAAAAATTACACAATTTATGTTGTACATTGTACTTAAATTGAGTGTTTCATAAATATTTTTCTTGAATTGTAGTAATATCTAATTTTAATTTGAGATTAATATGGTTGAATGATTGCTTAGTGAATATACCTATCAATTTTATGAAAATATTGTTTAGGAACAACTTTTTTTAGTGATATGGATAACATTTTTGTGGAATTGTGATCAAAACCTTAGGAACTGTAAATTTGAACTCTTTTCTAGGGTAAAACCCTTCCTTTTAGTTATTAAAAAAAATCACCTTAATGACCCAATGTAAATGGTTTTTATATAAGTATTTCGAAACTAGAGTAATTTGGGTATTTGGGATCCCACGGTGAATCTCTCAGACCCTAGATGTTGGGTGTGTTTCTGTTTACTATAATCTCTCTTTAAACCTTGAATAAGTTCATTACACTGTGCTTATCACATGCTACATGGCTTGGAAAAAATAAAATAATGTGTCTAGGGAGAAAAATGTGTTCATTAAGGTGAGTGGAATGATGAACGCCAGATGAATAAGGGGACAATTGGTTTATATGGGAGTTATTTAGGTTGTATCACTATGGCGATTTAAAAAATATATTTATTTTTGGAACCTAGGTGATGATTCAATATACAATATTCCTTTGGTTAAGTTTTTAATTCCACATATTTTTAACCTTTTTTCACTCTTAGACTTAGAACTTAGACGTGGATTAAATTGGATCTCTATGCAGAGTCATATATGTGGCAGGACACCTACTTTGATAGATGATTATTTGGATGGCACCTCACTCGCCTGGATGTGCTCGGGCTCTCGGCTTGCTCCTCTTAGGGTTTCGCTCTTCATTTGTCGGCGATGGAGCCTCTTCTTTTTCTCCTTCTGGTTCTCCCCTCTCTCCAACTTTATAGGTCTCTCGCTCCTTATTACTTGTTCCGTTCAGTGATTCCTCCCCCTCACCTATGTCTGTTCCGTGGTTCATCGGATCTCTTCAAGGCCGTCTCCTCCACACTTTCACCTTGAGCTCCATTGATCCTTTCTAGGTCAGATCTGAAATGATGGAGTCTCTGAGGTTTTGGGTCTAGCGGATAGGCGGTTGTGGATTTCTCAGAGACGCGTCTCTCTTTTTTAGGGCTTCTTCCCCTATTTATTCTTTATCTTCGGTATCTCTAGGGTTTCATCCCCTCAGCTACTTTCAGGTCTGGCCACCTTTGTTGTTTGACGTGACGGTGATTGCTCGGTGGCTTGCTGTGGGAGTCCCTCCGCTCGCCCCTCTCTGGCCTCCAGGACCACTACCCATTTCCAGGTCGGTCGGGCCTGATGATCCGTAGGAGGTTTTGGGTGTGTGGTGCGTTGTGGTGGCGGGTTCTCAGTGGTTCAGGCGTGGAGCTTCTGGTTTGTGTGGCGAAGTGGTGATGGGAAATGGTTGAGTTGGTGGTGCGGAAAGGTTTACTGTGGAGAAGATCTGTTCAAGGTGGTTCTCTCGTTTGGTTTTGATGGATGCTTCTTGTTAAGGTTGTAGTCTGGTTCAAAGGTTATGTCAATGGCGAGATGGTTCAAGTTCTGTGATTGTGTTCGGATGTTGCGGAGGGATGACAGTCGGTGGGTTCCATAAGGGGGCGCAGTTCGAGGCATCTTGAAACTTGTGTTCTTCATTTTCCAATACATTTTGATGGCGATTAGACAGAGGTGCTTCAGGAGGTATGATGATGTTTGCTTGATTTTTGATTTTTGAAAATTGTATTTTGGAGGTGGATGAAGCTATCGTGGCGATGATGACTATGACCGGAAGATGGGAATGCTGCTGTTTTTCGGAATACTCGGGTGGCCTTCGGCTTTTTGAATTTGTCATGCTGTTTAATGTCTTCTTGGTTTTGAACTTTGGAAATTTGCTGTTTTGAATTTTGAATTGTTCGGTTACAACCGACCATAAAGTGGCTTTTAGAAAATTAAAAAAAAAACATATTTGAGGTAATATATGATTCTTTTCTCTCTTTATTACCCTTTGAGTAATTGTTGTAACACCCCAAGCTTTCACGATACGTTTCTCTTTCAATAATGCAATAGCTTGCATAGTATGCAAGTTCGAGTTCTAACACACCGCGACTAATCAAAGTAGTCATTATGAATAGTAATACCCACTTTTTAAAATTATAGAAATTTTATATTTCAAAATGGACTTAATTTTTGTATTTGTAATATCGAAATTATCCTAATTTGAATTTTTTGTAGTTTTCTGAGAACTTCCATTTTTTTATAAATAGTGAAAAATACTTAAAAATAAATTTTTTAATCAAAATAATTTATAGTGATAAATTATACTATTGAGTGGTTTTAAAGAATAATTAAAATATATTTTTACCATTTTATCCAATGGTGGTTATTAGACTTAATTTCACTTTGAAATTGGACATAAACAATTGCCAATCTTTTGATATATATTGTATCTCAAAAACACGCTATTTTTTGTGACAACGGGAATTAGGTATAAAATTAATTAACAAAACTTATATGTTTGGAATTTTTTAAAATAGACATCATTTTTGAATTCGGAATATGAATTATAGCTTAGGGTGAAATTTTGGCATTGTTCTGAAAAACTTCAATTTTTGATTAATAGTGAAACCACTAAGTGGTGGTTAAAAAACTGATTTTTCGTTTAAATGAAACATTACCACATCTGTGATTTGATTTTCAAAAATCCAACATACATGGTTGGCATTAGGAAGTAAAATGTGGTTCAATGGAATTAAAATAATTTTTTGGTGAATAGTAACTTTTAAGTTTAATTAATCGCGATTAAAGGTAATTAGTGAAATTTAAGGTAAAAATGATATTATAAAAATATGAAAAGACCTTTAAACTTGTCCTACCCCTATTGTATGTTTCATGGCCGACCAAGACAATCCATGGGTCAACTGGGGGACCCCATGGAGCCACATTGGTAGGAAAATGACACTAAAATCTTTTTATTTAATGTAAAAATAAAAATGTCACAAACATGAGTTGTTTTACTAAAACAATTTTTAAATGGGGATATACAAGTCATATTTTTTACTATAAATATTCATTAGAAATATAAAAATATTCCTACATCATGATAATTTTTTTATAATTTTTAGACATTAAATAAATTAAATTATTTATGACACCATGATGATGCAGTGATTGCCTCATTAATTACTGATTTAAATAAAATGAAAAGATAAGGTAAAATCTAATACTTACACATGTAAAAAACCTATTGTATTAGTAGATTTAGAAAACTTATCACCTTAACCTCGAAATATATCATTGTGGGACCTTTAGAATCCGAAAATCATTTAATAATAATGTAACATTTCAATCTTTCCAAGAGTGCCACTCCTCTCCTCTTATAAAAGGCCCCCACCACTACCACCTTATTCACACTTTCAATCCATTTGGATCGGCCAACCTCTACCCATATACTCTCCCAACTTCCCTCTCTTACTCCTAGAAGCCTCACTTTTGGCATAATTCTTACCAAGGAAGCCTTTGGCTCAAATCAAAAAGAGTTACCCGATTTTAAGGTAATGTCTTCTCTTGTGTTATTTTGTATTATTTTGCTTCTCCAACCCCATAAAATCTTTTTATTAATTTATTTTGTAACAACAAAAGTATCCTCAATATACTAGGATGTTTTTATAATAAGTATTCTATCTACATCTACACACACCTACATCTAATGGTTAAAGAACATACTGTTTCTGTGGATGGAAAATTTCTGTCTCACGAAACGATGACTGTTCAACACTCATATGACACCTTCAAAGGTGGCCATTAAGATGTCACTATATTTATATATGATATATAATATGTTAATGTTTTACATAAGCTTCTGTATTTTTCATTTATTTCATACCTTTATGGTTTCCATTATGGGTAAACGCGATATTTTCATTTTAGGAAGTGCGGACTACCGCCCCCTCAAAGTGATTTGAATCGTTAATGCCATATGTGGGGTGTATAAAGGATGGAGTAAATAGTATTATACATTATATTATACTGGAATTATAGTATACCATTATATTATTATAATTTCATTCCATTAAATATGAAATATAATGAAAGTAGCGTTCATGCGTACGTACGGATTACCGTCTCCATGAACGGTGCATTTCATTTCTTACCTCTAAATGTTATGTAATATTATAAATGAATGTATATACTAGATATATATGATATATATGATATCTAAATCATGAATATAATTCTGGATATAATGGATATTCTACCACATAAACAACTTGTTTTTATAAGAAGTTTATCATTGACTCAAGTACTAAAGATCGAAAAAATGATCGTTATTAACTTAAATGACTGAATAATTTTCTTAATATTATAATAAGTGATATAAAAGGGATAATGAAATTTAAAAAGGTTCTTAAGAAAGTAGAGAATAACTCTAGTTTATTATTCAGGAGGTTAAAGAACGGTCGAGTCAAGTCGGACATAAGGTAAGGGAATTTCTTAACCCAATTTCCAATCTTTGGGTTAATCTCCTACTTTCAAATTATGTCATGATATTATTATGTCCTATCTTGTATTTGTACTTTCTTTATGTGTAATTATAGTAAATACTCATAATATATCTATTTTATTTTAAAAATGATCTTTGTAAGTACTTTGTCTCAATCTCCTTTCATTGAGGCATATTTGGTTTTATACACAACTTTCTTTTATACGGTGTATAAACCCCTTTGACTTTTATGTTTATTCAAAAGGAATATTTTTATACGAAGCATTTTACTAAACGAAAAAAAGGAATGTTTTTATTGTTTTACATATGCGGAGACAAAAATTTCTCCGCCGTCATGACCATTATTTGAGTTTTAGCTTCTTCTACAAGCCATAACTTTTTTTTAAATGAAAAATAAATACCAAGTTTTAATTTTCTTTTATTTTGGTATTGAAAATGGTTTTGATAAAGTTTTTGTTGTACCTCTCGAACCCCTCAAGGTTTTATTTTCATGATCACAATCACCCTCATATTTATCTAATCCTCTTTCAAGTGTTTTTGGTTGATAGGAATCATCTCAGGTGGCCAAGGAGTTGGGCCAGGAAAGCAAGAAGGCACAAATGGACTGATTTTCAGTCCACCGGCCAACCGGTGGCTTCACCACCGGCCAGCCTCTGGAGCCTGGACAGAAGGCATCCTTCTGTCCAGACCACCGGCCAACCGGTGGCACACCAGCGGCCAACCGGTGGCACCTGCACAGAAGAGGAAGCTACTGCCTCACCACCGGCCAACCGGTGGCCTCAGCACCGGCCAGCCGGTGGCACCCAGCAGAACAGTGGGAGCTACTGTCTCCACACCGGCCAACCGGTGGCCTCAGCACCGGCCAGCCGGTGGAGGCTGAGCCCGAATCCTATGCCTTTTTGCACACACCGGCCAGCCGGTGGGACTGTACCGGCCAGCCGGTGGAGTCAGTCAAACTAGCCGTTGCAGTTTGACCAGGCTGGCCCACTTGGCTCCCAACGGCTATTTTAGCCTCTCCAACGGCTCCGAAGCCTCCCCAAGGGTTCCATGCCTATAAATAAAGGCCAAGGAAGCCCCGGACAACTACCGAAACCATACCCAAGCCACCGGACACATTGTTGATCATTTTGGCGAACCTCCGGCGGATTTCTTCAAGGAACCCAACGTGCTCCAATCCAATTCCACATCCAAGAGCACCATCAAAGAAGCTTGGAAGCGGCCTTCAACATCTCCAATCAATCAAAGGCGCCCAAGACTTCCTCAAATACGGTTTTTATTGTTTTATTTATTTTGAGCTTTAAATTTGGGTTTGTGCCTACAAACCCCAAACTCTTTCTTCCTCCCCTTCTTTTGGGTTTAACATCACCACTAAGGTGTGAAGAGGTTGTCAAGCTTTCCTTTAAATAGCTTGAGACATAGGTGAGCTATCCTTCACCTGTAAGAAGGATAGTGGGTTCTTGCTAAACCATTAAAAGCAAGTGGGTTCTTGCTCAACCAACAAAAGCAAGCTGTAATAGGTCCTAGTGATACCTCAAAGCCTAGTGGGTTTCTTGCTAAAACCATTGAAAAACAAGCGGTAGGAATCTCTCAACGGTTGAGTTGGGAGCGGAGACGTAGGCCGGGTTTTGGCCGAACTCCGTTAACAATTTCTTGTGTGATTGCCTCTTTTATTTCCGCTGCATTCTTTACTTTGATTTTAATTTGTTATCATTTTTTTTAAAAGGCAATTCACCCCCCCTCTTGCCATCCTTCCCGTTTTTCTCCGACCCAACAATTGGTATCAAAGGCAGTTTTTGAATAATTCCCTAACCGGTTTCAAATTAAAGATCCTATTTTTTTTGATGGCTTCTACCGCTTCTTCCTCTCAATCCCCCGAAGGACATTCTTTGGATCGTGCTCCATTCTTTGATGGAGCCGATTATAGTTTTTGGAAAACCCGCATGACCACATTTCTTAAAAGTATTGGCTATCCTATTTTTAGAATTGTTATGCATGGTTTTACGCTCTCTTCTCCCGATGAGTCTAAATGGACCCCCGCCGACATTGCAAATTTCGAGCTTGATGGCAAAGCCATGAATGCTCTTCATTGTGGCTTAGACCGTAATATATTTAATTCTATTTCTACTTGCTCTACTTCTTACGATCTTTGGAAATTTTTAGAACTAACCTATGAAGGTACTAGCGAGGCTCCAAAGCAAGAATCCGATCAAAAGCAAGAACCCGACGAAAAGATCAAGCCCGTTTGCCCACCTCACAAGAAAAGGGCCATGAAGAAGAAGAAGAAGGCTTTAAAGAAAACTTGGAGTGATAGCTCCTCCTTCTCTTCTTTCTCCTCAAGCGACAATGGTAATAATTGCCTAATGGAAAAACATGAGGTATCTTCCTCCTCTTCCTCCTCTTCCTCCTCTAGTTCTTCTAATTCATTTAACCATCTATCTTATGAAGAACTCTCACACGCTAGAGACCAACTAGAAAAAGGTTTTCATGAGCTTTCTTCAAAATTCGTTGCTTTGAAAAAGAATTTCAAAAAACTCTCCTCCGAAAAAGAACAACTTCTCAAAGAGAAGGAGGAACTCTCCCTAAAAATCCAAAATTTCCCAAATGTTGATTCTTTGGAATCAACCATCAAGGACCTTAGAGAATCCTTAGCCAAGTTCACCCAAGGTGAACAAAATGTGTCCAAACTCTTAGGTTTTCAACGAGTATCTAGAACCACCAATGGACTTGGCTACACCAATATAGCTTCTTCCTCCCATGCACCCACTGTTTTTGTAAGGGGGAGCTCTTGTTTTAAATTTTGTAATTATTGTAAGAAACCCGGGCACCTAATTTATGAATGCGATTGCAAAAATGCCCGTTATGGCCAACCCAAGTCTATTTTCTATTCCGATGAGTTCTATAGGAGAAGACCCGCAATGAGACAAGTTTGGATTGAAAAATCCCTTCTTGCGAGTCTCTCCGGGCCAAAAATAGTTTCGTTTCCCCGATGATCTTTTGTTTTATTTAGGGGGAGAATTTTTCTTAAATTCAAAAATCTCTTTCGATTCATTTCTTAAATTTTCAATTCATTTTTGATTCAAAACTCTCAATTTCAAAAATTTCATTTGGTTTCAAATTTCAAATCTCGATTGGTTTTTGATTCAAAATTTCAATTGGTTTTTGATTCAAAACTTTCAATTCAATTTTTGGTTCAAAATTTTCATTTCAATTTTGATTCAAAACTTTCAATTCAAACTGTTATTTAATCTTTCAATCTCCAAAATTTCAATTGATTTTCAAATCTCAACTTGTTTTTCAAATCTCTTTTCCCTCAATCAAGTTTTATGCCCCGTGCAATTTTGATAATCACAAAGGGGGAGAAATTTCTTGATTGATTGGGGGGGAAAATATTTTAAAGCATGCCTTTCATTTCAGTATTTTTCATTGTTTGTTTCGGTGATTGTGATCATCAAAATAGGGGGAGATTGTTGTACCTCTCGAACCCCTCAAGGTTTTATTTTCATGATCACAATCACCCTCATATTTATCTAATCATCTTTCAAGTGTTTTTGGTTGATAGGAATCATCTCAGGTGGCCAAGGAGTTGGGCCAGGAAAGCAAGAAGGCACAAATGGACAGATTTTCAGTCCACCGGCCAACCGGTGGCTTCACCACCGGCCAGCTGATGGAGCCTGGACAGAAGGCATCCTTCTGTCCAGACCACCGGCCAACCGGTGGCACACCAGCGGCCAACCGGTGGCACCTGCACAGAAGAGGAAGCTACTGCCTCACCACCGGCCAACCGGTGGCCTCAGCACCGGCCAGCCGGTGGCACCCAGCAGAACAGTGGGAGCTACTGTCTCCACACCGGCCAACCGGTGGCCTCAGCACCGGCCAGCCGGTGGAGGCTGAGCCCGAATCCTATGCCTTTTTGCACACACCGGCCAGCCGGTGGGACTGTACCGGCCAGCCGGTGGAGCCAGTCAAACTAGCCGTTGCAGTTTGACCAGGCTGGCCCACTTGGCTCCCAACGGCTCTTTTAACCTCTCCAACGGCTCCGAAGCCTCCCCAAGGGTTCCATGCCTATAAATAAAGGCCAAGGAATCCCCAGACAACTACTGGAACCATACCCCAGCCACCGGAGACATTGTTGATCATTTTGGCGAACCTCCGGCGGATTTCCTCAAGGAACCCAACGTGCTCCAATCCAATTCCACATCCAAGAGCACCATCAAAGAAGCTTGGAAGCGGCCTTCAACATCTCCAATCAATCAAAGGCGCCCAAGACTTCCTCAAATACGGTTTTTATTGTTTTATTTATTTTGAGCTTTAAATTTGGGTTTGTGCCTACAAACCCCAAACTCTTTCTTCCTCCCCTTCTTTTGGGTTTCACATCACCACTAAGGTGTGAAGAGGTTGTCAAGATTTCCTTTAAATAGCTTGAGACATAGGTGAGCTATCCTTCACCTGTAAGAAGGATAGTGGGTTCTTGCTAAACCATTAAAAGCAAGTGGGTTCTTGCTCAACCACCAAAAGCAAGCTGTAATAGGTCCTAGTGCTACCTCAAAGCCTAGTGGGTTTCTTGCTAAAACCATTGAAAAGCAAGCGGTAGGAATCTCTCAACGGTTGAGTTGGGAGCGGAGACGTAGGCCGGGTTTTGGCCGAACTCCGTTAACAATTTCTTGTGTGATTGCCTCTTTTATTTCCGCTGCATTCTTTACTTTGATTTTAATTTGTTATCATTTTTTTAAAAAGGCAATTCACCCCCCCCCCTCTTTCCATCCTTCCCGTTTTTCTCCGACCCAACAGTTTTTATTATATAAATATGTTGTATTGATATCTAATGATTGAAATGTGGAAATGTTATGTTTCCTTTATGCATGTTTTATGTGATACGATTATGTTATGGTTTATGATATGTTTAAACCTGTTCATATGAGGAACGCATTCGACTTAATAAGTGACAGGCGGAGCCCGCTATAGCTCCTCGATGCATCGGCAGGCCTCATGAGACAAACTAGTGTCTTGGAACGAGTCCTTGACAAAATATTATTTTTAGTCTTGGCACGAGGCCTTGGCTACGTGGTTATGATAGTGTGGCATTATGCATTCTATCATTATGAAAGTGGTTATTGATATTGCCTGTGATTATTCGACCAGTAGAATATCCATGTGAATAAGTAAATGACATTATCTCATTTTACTTTTTCCATATTATGTTAAATTACAAGTTTAAAAGGCTTTTGTTTTAGTTATACATTTCCTTATGTGTTTATATTTATTTATGAAAGCTTTCGCTATATTGTTATCCTTACTGAGCATTTGAGCTCACCCCTTCCAATGTTTTAATTTTTCTAGGATGTGAACAAGTATATTATGAATGACCTGCAGGGATAGTATGAGGGGATACGAAGAAAAGATGTTGTTGTAGTTTTGTTTTACTTTATGATGTAATGTATGACTTATAAATATATCTAGTGTTTCCAAGGCTACTAAACTAACCGGTCTTTCGAGACTTGATCTTTTGTGATCATGCCAATGTTATGAAATAATGCACCGACTCTGTGTAGCTGGGGTCGGGGCGTTATAGTTGGTATCAGAGGCAGTTTAGTACTAACCTTGGAAGCTAGATTTAGATAAACTCTGATTAGAGAACATAACCCAAAGATAGACTTTGAGGATTAGTATAGAAGAACTTCCTAGAATTTTGGTATTATATAGATGTTGTGATTTTTCTGAGCAATACATCCCTGTCTGGATACGAGCAGGTAGAGGCGGCTCTGGCACAGATGTACCTAGGGGTAAAACCTGAAAACACCGCTTTGAGCTAGACTCGAACGAGAACTGGTGCACGACAACGGGCCTTCCTGCACTCTTGGTTACGACACTCCCGGGGGATATGCTTAGGATAATTCTCATTTTCTTTACAAACTATTATGAATGGTTTATGAGTATATACTTCCTCAAAGAAAATATTTCTTTTTATGATTATGGATTATATCCATAAATAGTTCAATTTATGTTAAGTGTTTTACAAGTATGGAATTATGTATTTTAATTCATAAACTAATCTATTTTATTCCATTGTTTATAAATGGCGCCTAGTGGAAGGAATGGAAACCATATCAATGCACGCACTCCATGTAGGGATTACCCTCCTGCTCAAGATAATTATTTTGGATCTGGAGATACAACTGGTTCTGATCAACTTATTACCATACTGGGACAACTCACTCAGGTTATGAATAATAACCTTACTCGTATGGAGCACCCTGATCCGCAACGTGGAGGATCAATGTTAGAACGCTTCATGAGGACACAACCACCAACATTTAATGGGGGTACAATTCCATTAGTAGCTGAGCAATGGATAAACTCCTTAGAGAGAATATTCCACGCCTTGGGGAGTAGCGAAAGGGAGAAGGTTGTCATGGATGTCTACCGCCTCACTGGAGATGCCGATCAATGGTGGTCATTGATTCAAAATACAAAGGAAGATGATGAAGTATTGAATATGGAATGGAGGGAGTTCAAAGAGCTTTTCTTAGAAAAGTACTTTCCCCGTGACCATAGAGCAGATATGGAAAGTAAATTTCTGAGTCTAAAGCAGAAGGAGGATGAAAATGTCGCAAAGTATGAGTCTAACTTTACACGGTTAGTGAGGCATGCATCAGATTATATACGTAACCCAAGAAGTAAGATTGTTCGTTTCTTTGATGGGTTAAAATCGTTTCTCCGTCGAGCCTTAGTCTCAAAATCCGTCTTATCATACGAAGATATTGTCTCATGTGCTATCAAGATAGAAAAGGAATTCTCTAAATCTTATGACAATAAAGTAAATGAAGAGAAGAACAGAACGGTGGAACAAGTGACAGATAAAGGGGAAAAAGGAAAGAATGATTTTCCATTATGCGATAATTGTGGAAAGAATCTCCCTGGTACCTGCCTAAAAGGAATGAGAGTTTGTTATAAATGTGGAGAAAAAGGTCACCAGGCTCGTGATTGCAAGGGAAAGAAAGAGGTTATCAATGTTGAATTATAAAATTGTAGGGAAATGGGGAATTATGCAAATTAATGTCCTAATCGTCAGGGAAACATACCTCAGAAAAGGAAAAGGGATCAAGGAAAATCTTATGCTGTTACTACTGCTGAAGCAGAATAATTAATGTATTGGTGCTTTTGGACTCAAGGATTATTTTATGGTTATAAAAATAATGTGATATATATATGGATTGTACTGCATTACTTGTTGTTATCATTAAGGTTTTAATGTGATGAAGGAAATAATATTTTTAGTATGTGACAATAAGAGAAACTTTACTTTGTTTAGGGAATCTAATGTTACAATTGATTTTGGAATTTAAGGACCCTTTAGAGAAAGTCTGGATGAAGGTATTTTAGATAACTATAAAGGCTGGAATGGATTAAGTTGATCTTTGGATAGTATTGTTTAAGGTTAAAACATTTCTGAAGATTATTTTTGGAATATTATAATACTATAGTTTTAGGAAAAGGACAACCTTCAGGGTTGGGAATAACCCGTCGCTTCAGACAAAGCTGCAGGAATCAAACCCACAACCATAGTGCGACATGCCTTTATTACCTACCACTAGCCTACAGGAAGTCCTTGGTTATTACAAAATAGTTTTCCTAATCTAAATGGTATGTGGTAATATTTATAACCTTATACAATTAGGATAAATATAATATTTTTGAGTTCTGTTACCATTTGGAGTGAAAGATGGGTTTATGGTAAAAATATTTATTAAAGAATGAAAGTCAACACGACAAGTAAGTATATTTCCTTATATTCTTAGTAAATCACTTAAATAAATTCCTCAACTTTATGAAAGGTAACTTAAAAAAAACGTTGTCGGTTAACTTCTCCAACTAGGGATTCAATGATCGTTTAACCAATCACAAGTTTGTGATATTCTTATTGTTAACTTTCTCATAATCTTGTTTTATAAAACTCTCCATCATACCTTGATGGTTTGTTTTTCTTCCATATCCATATTTGTATAGAATCCTAGTATGGGCTATCTCGAGTGACCTTTGTACTTATCTTTCTTTCTTTTAATGTTATATTTTTATTAACCTTATTTCCGATGTGGGTTTTCCACAAAGGTATTTTCTATTTTCAAACTTTAATTTTCAAAGAAAATTTTCAAATTGCGAGGATGCAATTTATTGAAGGAGGGGAGAATGTAACACCCCAAGCTTTCACGATACGATTCTCTTTCAATAATGCAATAGCTTGCATAGTACGCAAGTTCAAGTTCTAACACAACGCGACTAATGAAAGTAGCCGTTATGAATAGTAATACCCACTTTTTAAAATTATAGAAATTTTATATTTCAAAATGGACTTCATTTTTGTATTCGTAATATCGAAATTATCCAAAGTTGAATTTTTTGTAGTTTTCTGAGAACTTCCAATTTTTTATGAATAGTGAAAAATACTTAAAAACAACTTTTTTAATCAAAATAATTCATAGTGATAAATTATACTATTGAGTGGTTTTAAAGAATAATTAGAATATATTTTTACCATTTTATCCAATTGTGGTTATTAGACTTAATTTTAATTTGAAATTGGACATAAACAATTGCGAATCTTTTGATATATATTGTTTCTCAAAAACACGCTATTTCTTGTGACAGTGGGAATTAGTTATAAAATTAATTAATGAAACTTATATTTTTGGAATTTTGTAAAATAAACATCATTTTTGAATTCGGAATATCAATTATAGATTAGGGTGAAATTTTGGCATTGTTCTGAAAAACTTCAATTTTTGATGAATAGTGAAACCACTAAGTGGTGGTTAAAAAACTAATTTTTCATTTAAATGAAACATTACCACATCTGTGATTTTATTTTCAAAAATCAGACCTAAATGGTTGTCATTAGGAAGTAAAATGTGGTTCAATGGAATTAAAATAATTTTTTGGTGAATAGTAACTTTTAAGTTTAATTAATCGCGGTTAAAGGTAATTAGTGAAATTCAAGGTAAAAATGATATTATAAAAATATGAAAAGACCATTAAACTTGTCCTACCCCTATTGGATGAGTCATGGCCGACCAAGACAATCCATGGGTCAACTTGGGGACCCCATGGATCCACATTGGTAGGAAAATGACATTAAAAAATTTTATTTAATGTTAAAATAAAAATGTCACAAACATGAGTTGTTTTACTAAAACAATTTTTAAATGGGGTTATACAAGTCATATTTTTCACTATAAATATTCATTAGAAAGCTAAAATTATTTCATACATCATGATAATTTTTTTTTATAATTTTTAGACATTAAATAAATTAAATTATTAATGACACCATGATGATGCAGCGATTACCTCATTAATTAATGATTTAAATAAAATGAAATGATAATGTAAAATCTAAGACTTACACATGTCAAAAACCTATTGGATGAGTATATTACGAACATTTATCATCTTATCCTCGAAATATATCATTTTGGGACCTTTAGAATCTGAAAATCATTTCATAATAATGTAACATTTCAATCTTTCCAAGAGTGCCCCTCC
This sequence comes from Viscum album, assembly GCA_963277665.1. Lineage (NCBI taxonomy): Eukaryota > Viridiplantae > Streptophyta > Magnoliopsida > Santalales > Viscaceae > Viscum > Viscum album. The sequence continues at coordinate 395,666,205 of OY728136.1, read as the reverse complement.
TCTCCTCTTATAAAAGGCTCCCACCACTACCACCTTATTCACACTTTCAAGCCATTTGGCTCAGCCAAAATCTGCCCAAATACTCTCTCAACTTCCCTCTATTACTTCTAGAAGCCTAACTTTGGGCATAATTCTTAACATGGAAGCCTTTGGCTCGAATCAAATTGAGTTACCCGATTTTAAGGTAATGTCTTCTCTTATGTTATTTTGTATTATTTTGCTTCTCCAACCCCATAAACTCTTTTTATTAATTTATTTTGTAAAATCACCAGTATCCTCAATATACTAGAATGTTTTTATAAGAAGGATTTGATTTACACTTACACACACCTGCATCTAATGGTTAAAGAACATAATATTTCTGTGGATAGCGAATTTCTGCCTCACGAAACGATGATTGTTCAACACTCATATAACACCTTCAAAGGTTTCCATTAAGATGTCAATATATTTATATATGATATATAATATGTTTATGTTTTACATAAGCTTATGTATTTTTTATTTATTTCATACCTTTATGGTTTCCATTATGGGTAAACGCGATATTTTCATTTTAGGAAGTGTGGACTATCACACCCTCAAAGTGATTTGAATCTTTAATGCCATATGTGGGATTATAAAGGATGGAGTAAAAGTTATTATACATTATATTATACTGGAATTATATTATACCTTTACATAATTATAATTTCATTCCATTAAATATGAAATAGAAATGAAAGTAGCGTTCATGCGTACGTACGGCTTACCGTCTCCATGAACGGTGCATTTCATTTCTTACCTCTAAATGTTATCTAATATTATAAATAAATGTATATACTGGATATATATGATATATATGATATCTAAATCATGAATATAATTCTGGAGATAATGGATATTCTACCACATAAACAACTTGTAATTATAAGAAGTTTATTATTGACTCAAGTACCAAAGATCGACAAAATGACCGTTATTAACTTAAATGACTACATAATTTTAATAACATTGTAATAAGTGATATAAAAGGGATAATGAACTTGAAAAAGGTTCTTAAGCAAGTAGAGATTAAATCTAGTTTATTATTCAGGAGGTTAAAGAACGGTCGAGTCAAGTAAGACATAAGGTAAGGGAATTTCTTAACCCAATTTCCAATCTTTGGGTTAATCTCCTTCTTTCAAATTATGTCATGATATTATTATGTACTATACTGTACTTGTACTTTCTTTATGTGTACTTATAGTAAATACTCATAATATATATATATTATTTTAAAAATGATCTTTGTAAGGACTTCGTCTCAATCTCCTATCATTGAGACATATTTGGTTTTATACACAACTTTCTTTTATACTGTGTATAAACACCTTTAACTTTTATGTTTATTCAAAAGGAATATTTTTATACGAAGTGTTTTACTAAATGACAAAAAGGAATGTTTTTCTTGTTGTACGTATGCGACAAAAACGGCTTCTCCGCCGCCGTGACCATTATTTTAGTTTCAGCTTCCTCTACAAGCCATAACGTTTTTCTAAATGAAAAATAAATACCAATTTTTAATTTTCTTTTATTTTGGTATTGAAAATGGTTTTGATAAAGTTTTTATTATATCAACGTGTTGTATTGATATCTTATGATTGAAATGTTGAAATGTTATGTTTCCTTTATGAATGTTTTATGTGATACGATTATGTTATGGTTTATGATATGTTTAAACCTGTTCAAATGAGGAATGCATTGGACTTAATAAGTGATGAGTGGAGCCTACTATAGCTCCTCGATGCATCGACAGGTCTCATGAGACAAACTAGTCTCTTGGCACGAGGTCTTGACAAAATATTATTTGTAGTTTTGGCACGAGGCCTTGGCTACGTGGTTATGATAGTCTGGAATTATGCATTCCATCATTATGAAAGTGGTTATTGATATTGCATGTGATTATTCGACCAGTAGAATATCCATGTGAATAAGTAAATGGCATTATCTCATTTTACTTTTGCCATATTATGTTGAAGTACAAGTTTAAAAGGCTTTCGATTTAGTTATACATTGCCTTAAATGATTATATTTATTTATGAAGGCTTCCGCTATATTGTTATCTTTACTGAGCATCTGAGCTCACCCCTTCCAATGTTTTAATTTTTCCAGGATGTGAAGAAGTATATTATGAATGACCTGCAGGGATAATATGAGGGGATACGAAGACAAGATGTTGTTGTAGTTTTATTTTACTTTATGATGTAATGTACGACTTATGAATGTATTTAGTGTTTCCAAGGCTACTAAACTAATCGGTCTTTCGAGACTTGATCTTTTGTGATCATGCCAATGTTATGCAATAATGCACCGACTCTGGGTAGCTGGGGTCGGGGTGTTACAATTGTTCTAGGCAAGGAATATTTTGAGACTTTCATTTCACAAGCCTAAAATCAGTTTTTCAGTCCTCTGTTTTAAGTGTTATACATGTTAAATTTTGTGCTAAGAAGTATAAACACACTTCTATTTTTTCAAAGATAATAAAATAAGGGATTGTTTATGGACAAATAACATTTAAGTGTGGGGAAATTTGATGTGGCTCTAAAAACTCGGAGTTTTCCACATATTTTACTATAATATTTGACAATTTAATTAATTAATATTTCACTTTTTACTAAATAATTATACCTTTTAATTTTTATAATTAAATTTATTAATTTATCAATTTTTATAACAAATTATCTAATTGTAGTCTTTTAATTAATTAATCTAATCTAAATATTCCTTCTTAAAGTATAATAAATAAATTATTTTAGTAATTTTAATTTGTTTGAATTTTTGATAATTTGACTTTTATATTAATTAATCACTTAATCATTATGTTAAATTAGCCTTTAATTTAAAAGCATATGACAACTTCATTTTGATTAATTAAATTTATTATTTAATTCAATTTAATTATTTTAAATTGATTTGATTGCATTTAATAATAATATTCCTTTTAAATTAATCTATTTACTCTTTTTATATTTTTTAGAATAATTGTACTTTTAATAATTTAGTCAGTTATCAATTTAAGTTAAGAATTTATGTTTTAATTTAATAAAATAATTTGTTTATAATTTTAAGTCTTCATTTATTTATTTATTTAATTAAATTAGATTTTTAAAACTTTAATATTTTAATTTAATGTTTACAGTTTTAAAAATTTTAAGTCATTGACATTTATTTTTTAGTATGTAGGTCTTACTAGTAGGCCATTTTCCCCTTATGTCAGTGAGACTGACAGTTCCACTTTCCCACACAGTCGTCCGTTGCATCCCCAATTTCATTTTATTTATTTGGTTAAGTGAATTTTAGTTTTAGTTTTAGTTTTCGTTTTAATAGTTAATTTATTAATTTTTTAATTAATTTAAGTACTAATCCAGATTCAGTTTATTTAGATTATCTTTATTCTAATTTTTAAATTTTAGTTTAATGTAATTTTAGTTAATGTTTTTAATTAATTGGTTTATTTAACAATTTAATTAACTTAATTTTTAATTTAGGATTTTGCAGAATAAGTCGATGAGTCCCCAATACATTTTTTTAACTTTGGATGCTGGTCACTCATCCTCACCATTTCTCCTTACCATCGACGCATCACCCCAATGGTTTTGGTTTCTTCTACCCAACCCCCAGCGTCGGTGTCATCACCAACGTTGCTACTAACGCCCTCAATCCCGACCTAGTGCTCCTCTTCAGCTACCATTAATAGGTGTTTCCCCTATTATTGTCCCCGATTCACTTTCATAATTCCCACCTGAACCTACGAACTAGCGCCATCCGTTGGAAATCACCACCGAAGCCACCACCACAAAACCACAACCTTAATATACTCAACTACGCAAACTAGAAAATCAATTTTACACTGATTCCCAATAGAATTGAAACCCTAGAGTCAAACCACTTCACACATTCGGGAGAAATAGGATCTGCCACTTTTGGAGGAGCTGTGATTGAAGACTCCGCTACACCACAACTGAGCTGAAGGGTTGCGTCGCCACATCTAATTGTTGAAGGAGATCTTATGCCACCACTAACGTGAATCCCTAATGTCATTGGACGAAGTCGCCGCTGTTGGAGGGATACACCATCGAGAGGAAGCCGGGCCAGGAGGACCACCGACCACAGCTGGAGCTATCTGCACAACAAACTGAAATCCTCCCTCCCTTAGGAGAAGCATGAGGAAGAAAAGAGGGAGAGGAAGGAATAAAAAACAAACAAAAAAAATAAAAATTCAACTTAATAAATAAAATAATAAATATCAAAATTAAAAAATTAACAATAACAATATAATTAAATATAAAACTGATTAATTAAATAAAATATTTTTAAACTAAAACTATTAATAATAATTTATAAATAAAATTAAAATAATAAAATTAATTAAACTGATTAAATAATTACCTTAATATAATAATAATAATAATAAACTTTTTAATGAACTAAATTAAACTTTAATTAAATAAATAAATAACTTAATAATAAAATTAATATTAATATTTAATAACTTAAATAAAATTAATAATTTAAAAAACCTAGTTTAATTTATATATTATTATTAATAAGAAGTCAAATCAATTTTAAACCTAATTTGATCAACTAAATAATACATAAATATTTAATTAATTATTATAACATGACTTTTTTAATAAAATAATAATAATAATAATAATAATAATAATTCATTGTAATTAATAATAGTGTAATTTTAAAATATAATAAATTATTATTTATAAAACTAATAAGTTAACTTAGTAATATTAAATTAAAAACATAATTTTTATTAAAGAATTTAAAATAAATTAATAACTATAATAATAAATATTTAATTAAATTTTCTTTGTATTTTTAAGTGTTTTTCCTTGTTCTATGTTGTGTAGATTCATTCAAGAGGTAGAACCCCATCCAGGATCAACTCAACTAACTTGTGGGGAGTTAGTTACAAGGTCAAAGCTAAATATACATGTGTTTCACCAAAAAAAGTGCATGTGTGCGGTGCAATACTGAAGAACACTTGAAGTTGGTGGAAAATAAGGGGTGACATGCAGCATATAATGGAGGTATTAAAAAAGTGCAGCAGTGGGGATTAGCCAATGATTGATGACAATTCATTGACTTTTGATCAAAGAATAGAACATATTCCCTGGATACTTCCAGGAGACCCACATCTAGGAGATCCTAGGAGAGTTATTTCTCGAATATCTGAGGAATATTTAGAGCAGAGTAGGGGTAACTTTTTTTAGTTTGTAGGGGATTTATCATTATTAAAATGCATTTTATCCATTTCTATTCCTATAACTGAATTTTTTCTTGTTTAAGGTAAATCTTTTTCGAGTTCGGGGAAATGTTTATTTTTACTGGTTATATTTTTTTCGCCTTTTCACATTTTCATTTAGTGTATTTAGAATTAATCGGCGAGATCAAATATGAATTCATTCAATTTCATAGTGCCACTTGATTTCAATTTTCAATTCCAAGATCATTTCGTGAGACGAATTATGGATACATTTTTGAAAAATTGTAATTATGAAAACTTTAAAACATACATCAATTTTGTTCTGTAGTCATTTTCAAATATTAATCTCGTAGTTGAGATTTCTAAGAGTCGAAAACTCCAAGATTGATCAATCTGTATGGATTATCTCTTGGAGAGGGAAGTAACTCATTCCTTTTCTAGTGGTACGTGGTATCCACATTTGAGTGAATATGAAATATTATCAAAATTATTAGAATATATTTTCCTTGGAAATTTCTCCCGATTGTTCATCTTAGTATATATTGTTTTGTTGTTCATCGTTGTTGTTTCTTAGTTTACTTACCTCTTAGTTAATATTAGTTTATTTAAGACTTAGTTTACTTAGAAAAAAATATAAAAAAATAAAAAATAGAATAGTTTAAAAAAAATTCCCCCCTACTGACAACAGTGGGTGTTTTCAAAGGGTTTTTATAGGAAATTGATTATTCCACCTTCCCTGTGGGTTCAACCCTTCTCACCACTATATAGTAGTTTATAAGAAATAATAAATTTTAATCATTTTAATAATTTCAATGACAGTTGGGCATCAGTTTTGGGTGTCATTTCCGAGGAAGGTACGATCCAATACTTTTCTAAAAAAAACATAAAAATATTACATAAAAATTTACACCAAAAAAATTTGTAAAATTGAAAAATATGAAAAAATATTCTTTCATTTACTATTGTATTGCTACTATTTTTTTATTGATGAAGTTATTGTTTACTATTTTTTTTGCTGAATTTTACCTTTTCTTACATGGTTTATGAACACTAGGTCTCCTACTGATATATTAGATCCCCCGAACATGGAATTGTATAAACATCTCACTACTCTAAAGAAGAAGAAAAAATTGAAAAGGAGAATCTAGATAATAGGGTTCCTGTAAACAACTTCCAAAACCATCTAGAACTCATAGAGAATGAGAGGCCTAGGATGTGGGAGTTCCAACTCCCTCAAGTGTCATGTAATCCATCTTCAATATGACTTTCACCTAGATCCTAAAACTATGAGCTGAAATAGTCCCATCATTTATTTCTTCCTGCATTTAATGGGCTCTCTAAGGATGACTCTCTTGCCTTAATTAGAGACATCTATAATATTGTGTAGAAGTTACTTCTTCTAGTACATACTAAAAATGAGTTAAGAATGAGAGTTTTTCGCCTTTTCCCTCAAAGGGAATGCCAGAAATTGGTTTTTAAGACATGATAAAAATATTTTTGAAAATTGGGACCAAGTTTATAATTATTTTATAATGAAATTCTATCCCCAAATACTTAAGGGTGAATTGAGAACAATGATAACTATTTTTTATCAAGAGGATGAAGAATCATTTTATGGGGATTGGGATAGATTCATGGACTTTCTTAAGCATTGTCCCCATCATCAACTCTCATCCCACCTTCCCATGGATACCTTATATGAAGGTCCTTCCTCCTCTAGAATGAACCTAGTTGATCAAGCCGCTGGGGGTAACTATAATGATATAACTAATTAAGAACTAAGAAAAATCATTAATAATCATTCTTTTAAATTCACAACATAAAAATTAAAGAAGAAAAATAGTCAATAGAAATGTTAATGTTAACTCTCATTCAATGAATTAAAATAAAGCACAACTTACTAAAATCACCAAAAAAAACAATCTTTAAGGAACCAAAATTCAAAATAAACTGTTAATCAATTGGGATATCAAAACAATAACCAATATTTAAGGGAATAATGTACCCAATGTGGAATGTTTGGGCACACTGAAAATTTCTCTCTAATCTTTGACATTCCATCCCAACAACGAGAAATCTAAAATATTTTCAATTATGGTCCTAGGATACTGCCTAAAGAAAATCAATTCTCTAACCATTACAACCAGGGCTATAGGAACCATCCCAATCTGTCTTATAAAGAGAAAGGTATGATTAAACAACCCATTGCCCATAACTATCAAAACCAACCAAGAAAAAATTTTCAAAACCAACAAAGGGGTTAATCTTTGAACTATCAAGGTAATAATTATGGCAAGATGTATTCTTTGTTAGATCATGTTTTAAATAAAATTAATTCTCAAGAAGAAATATTTATGACCCAATTAAATAAACAACAAAATCAACAAGATTCAGATAAAATTGAAAATGATACAATATTGCTGAATATGGAATCTCAATTGGGCCAAATAGTTATAGATTTTACATACAATGATAACGAAAGTTTTCCTAGAACATCTAAACATAATCCTAGAGAGAAATCCATGGTTGTTGTCACGAAAAGTAGGCTTAATACTCAATTTGAATTAGAAAATGACTTTAAGAATGTTCGAAATGAAAAACTGGGTGAATCTGGAAATAAAAATATCTTTTGTTCAGAATATGAAAATTCATAGAAAAGCCTTGAAAATTATCAAATAAAAAAGATTCATCTTAAACTCAAGATGGAAATTATTTTAAAAATCAAAATAATAAAGGAAAAGGGAAAACTACTAGAGAAATTAGGGAAATTCCTACTGTTCTTAGGAACTTTTCCCCACCCATCCCTTTCCCTAAAAAACTCAAACCCCAAAGTAACACCAAGGATGAACTTCTTCAGTTCCTTGGTCTCTTTTCCAAACTTCAAGGTAACATTACATTCATACAATATTTTATTAAATTCCCATATTACTTGAAATGTCATGATAAAATGGATTCAAATAAAAATAATCTTGAAGAATTTACTTCCTACTACATCACTGAAGAGTGTAATGATGTGATTCAAAAGAAAATCACACCCAAACTCAAAGACCAATGTAACTTTTTTATACCCTATACCATAGGAAATTTAGATCAACTTAACTACCTGTGTGATTTAGTTTATAGTATTAACCTACTCCAATAATCACTGTTTCAACAGTTGATATTGAGTGATCTTCAATCCACCCTAGTCATACTCTAGTTAGCTGATAGTTCTATCACTCATCCCGTGGGGAGGGTTGATGACCTGCTAGTTGGGGTTAGGAAGTTGTTTCTGCCTGCTGACTTTCTAGTCATAGATATAGAGTGTGATCAAGAGGTTCCCATCATATTGGGTAAGCCCTTCCTTACCACTAGTGGTGCTGTAATTGATGTTTCTAAAGGCCAACTTGTCTTTAAAATTATAGAACAACAAGAAGAGTTTAATGTGTTTAAAAATTTCAAAAGACTAAACTTTTCTGAAAATTGTTCAATGGTAGAGCCTTTGGAGGATGAAAAAACAACAAGAAGCATAAATTAATCTAAAAGACAGTCATCTATTCAATAAATAAATTTGGAAACTAAAAATCTTGATTTACAAGTCTAAAAAGTTGAAATATCTTCTTAAACACTGAATCTGTAAAGATTTTCTGATTTGGAAAATTCTCAAGATTCTATTGTAGGAGAGTCCTCTATTTCTAAATTTTGATGGTTTTTTTATTAATAAAAACACTACTGAGAAATTTTATAATGTTGAGGGAGATCTTTTGAAACAACATGATGATTCTTATTTAATAAATCTGTTAAATTCAAACCTAGAAAATCTAGACAATGAGCTGTCCACTTTGGAAAGTAGCACTGGGAAATCTGAAACTGAATTGGAAATTGAGAACCTATCATCTTTTCAAACTCCCTTCAAGAAATATATAAATGATCTTAGTCCTCCAAGGAATAATATTCTTCCTTCAAGTTAAAATTACCCATTTTGGAACTAAAACCACTCCATACTCATTTGAAATATTCATTTTGGGTGACAAATACACACTCCATGTTATAATTTCTGCCGACCTTAATGAAAATAAAGAAGAGATATTGTTGAATGTTATTAAAAAGTTTAAATCCTCCATAGGTTGAACCATAGTTGATATAAAGGGTATTTTTCCCTCATTCTTCATGCATGAAATTCTTATAGAGATACATCATAAGCCTAGGGTAGATTGTCAAAGAAGGTTAAACCCCAACATGAATGAAATTGTGAGAGAAGAAGTAATTAAATTGATGGTTACTGGTATCATATATACTATTTATGATAGCACATGGGTCAGTCTGTTCCAAGTGGTCCCTATGAAAGGAGGTTTCACTATTTTCAAAAATGAAAAGAATAAAGGAATTCAATTTATAAAAGCCACAAAATAGAGAGTCTATATAGATTATAGGAAGCTTAATGCAGCCACTAATAAGGGCCATTTTACAATTCCCTTCCTTGATCAAATTCTTGAGAGGATCGCTGAAATAATTTTTTTGTTTTCTATATGGGTATTCTAGTTAAAACCAGATGCTTGTTTCTCCAGAGCATCGGGAGAAGACTACCTTTACATGCCCCTTTGGGACATTTGCCTACAGGAAGATGCCCTTTGGGTTGGGTGGAGCCCCAACTTCCTTTAAAAGGAGCACAATGGCTATTTTTTCATATATGACTGAGAGGATCATTGTGGTATTTATGGATGAGTTCTCTACTATGGGTAGCACTTTTGATACATGTTTAATAAATCATGAGTTAGTTTTGGAGGGATGCATAGAGACCAATTTAGTGCTTAACCTGGAAAAGTATTGATTTATTGTCATTGAAAGAATAGTTTTATGACATAAGGTGTCTAAGAGAGGATTGGCAGTAGATACTGCTAAAATAGTTGTCATTCAAAAATTAACACCTCTTGAAAATGTAAATGGTGTTAGATGTTTCTTAGGGAATTCCATTTTCTACCAGAGGTTCATAAATGACTTTTCCAAAATCACTAATCCCTTATGTTCTTTACTGGTCAAGGATTCTCTATTATATTTTGATGAAAATTTTCTCCAATCATTTAATCTACTTAAGGAAAAACTCACTACATCACCTACTATTTGTACGCCTGATTGGAAACTCCTTTTTTGAACATATGTGTGATGCTAGTGATATGGCTACTGGAGCTATCCTAGGACAGAGGAGAGATAAGAAGTTTCATGTTGTATACTATGATAGTATACCACTAGATGAGGCTCAAAAGAACTATACCACCACTAAAAATGAATTGTTAGATATTATTTTTTCTCTAGAATAGTTATGAAAATACCTCTTAGGCTCAAAATTCATTATTTTCACTGACTTTTCTTCTTTAAAGTACTTTCTGTCTAAGAAAGAAACCAAACCCAGGCAGATTAGATTCATTTTTTTGTTAAAAGAATTTGACTTAGTGATTAGGGATAAGCAAGGATCTGAAAACTTATTTTTTGATAATCTATTAAGGGTTCCTCATACCCATTATGAATATCAAGAGTAGATTAACTCTCCCTTTCCCAATGAAAAAAATGCTCACTATATCAATCAGGCAGTCACCATAGTATTCAGATTTTGCCAAATTTCTAGCAGCATGAGTCTTTCTCAAAAATATTTCCAATATCCAAAGAAAAAAATCATCTCTGAACATAAGTATTACCTTTGGGATGACCCCTTTCTATTTAGGTGGTGTGCTGGTGTAATTATTAGGTGGTGTGTACCTGAGGAAGAGATGCTACCTATTCTATAGAGTTGTCACTCCTCACCCTGGGGAGGTCACCATGGTGGTGAAAGGAAAACTCAAAAAGTACATCAATCTAGATTTTATTGGTCCAGCCTTTTCAAGGATGCTATGAGATTTTTAGTTGGTTGTGACAGGTTCCAGAGGTTAGGTAATGTGTGTAAGAAGCAAGAGTTACCCCAAAAAGGTATTTTAGAAGTTTATATTTTTGATGTTTGGGGTTTAGATTAAATGGGTCCATTTACATAATCTCATGGGATTGAGTATATTCTTGTAGATGTATATTATTTGTATTAGTGGGTTAATGAAATGGAACTTCCCAAAAATCAATCCAACAGTGCAATTAGATTTGTTAAAAATAAAAACTTTTCAAGATTTAGAGTTCCAAAATCCTTTATCACTAATAATGGAACTCATTTTAAAAACTAAAAATTTATGGATTTGATGTAAAAGTATGGTTGTGTTCACCAGACTAGAACTCCTTATCATCCACAATCCAGTGGACAAGTAGAAATCTCAAATACAGACCTTAAATAAATTCTTGTAAAAAATGTCTCACATTTTAGAAAAGACTGGTCTTTTAAACTGGATGATGCTTTATAGGCATATAGAACTGATTTCAAGACCCCAACATGTATGTCTCCTTATAGGATTTTTTTGGAAAATGCTGTCATTTACCTGTGGAGTTGCAACATAAGTCGTATTGGGTAGTTAAAACCTTGAATTTTGATTTTGAGAGTGCTGGTGAGAGAAGAGTGAGTTAGATGAGATAAGGAGAGAGTCATATGATAATTTAAGAATATACAAAGAGAGGACTAAAATATTTCATGATTCTATCATTCAAACCAAATAATTCAAACATGTATAGAAAGTCCTTCTCTTTAACTCTAAACTTAAACACTATCCTAGATACCTTAAATCCAAGTGGTCTGGACCTTTCACAATTATCAGAGTGCTTATGAATAGAGTTGTAGATATTATATGTGGGGAAAAAATCCATGCTAGTTAATGGGAAGAGAGTCAAGTTATGTTTTAATGGACAACTGAAGGTCTTGGATTCCATCACTCTCTTTAAAAATATATTCTTAATAAAGTTTGGCTGAAGACATTAAACTTAGAGCTGCCTGGGAGGAAACCTATGGTTCTTGTTTTGTCATTTTCTTTGTTTCATTTTTTTCTATGAATAAAAATGTTTCATGCTCTATTTTTTTCAATTGGTTTTTCTAATTTATCCTGATTCTTATTTCAGAGTTACAAAGTATGTTGATGTTGTGTCATTGAGGGAGTGGAATTCCCATGCTGGAGGATTAATGATAAACTTTTATTCATGGAAGTACTATACTATTTAGTCTTCTTTCATATTTTTTCTTATTTCAATTTAATAAAAACTCATTGATAAGTCTCAATTTTACTATTATCAGCGAGTCACTGACTGATCGATGCACCTTAGCCACTGATACACTACTATCATTGACTTATTGGTGGTAGTTTCAGTGAGTCAGATAAATTATTCTTCAAGTGTAAATTTGATGTAAACTTTAGTGTTCTGAAAATATATCTCTTTTCATTATTTTTATACTGAAAAATCTATTTCACGTCTCTTTGTCGAAATTTTTTCTGCACATATCACTTTGATGTACAAAAATTCTGCATGTTCCTCTGCTGAAAAATTGAATTCCATTAATAATAAAATTACTCAATCTAAGGAACTAAGTGTGTGGAGGTACATATAGGCCGTTATTGTACTTTATTTGCGTCTTATTAAACTTAAGGGGTGTATATCATGAACTTTGTCTATTTTATTGAACATCCAACTAAGTCAATTCTTTCAATCTTTCTTACACCCAATTCACTTTATACATTAATGTTTTACATTCAAATGTGTGAATATTATTTGAAAATATTTGTTAGTGACATAAGAAAAATTCATTTATTTAGGTAATAAAATTGTGGAAAAATATTATTGTGGTAAACAATATTAATTTTTACTTCAAAGAAACCATCAACATGTCATTAATATACTAAATTGAAAACCTACACTGAACTTTAACAGATAAAGTTTTCTTCTCCACATTTGAATTCAACTTTAGGGATAAAGTTGGGTTTTGAGTGTGGGGGAGGGGGTCAAATCATGATGATCTAAACTTTGACTAATTGAAATCTCTTCAATTCCCACTTCCACTTCAATATTTTTGTAAAAAATGGTCAAAATTTTTCCTAATTTTTACACAACTTAGGTTTTACATTTTACATAAATTGATTCATTCATAAATATATTTCTTGACTGATAGTAAGATATTATTTGAATCCAAGATTAATATGTGTGAATGATTGCTGAGGGAATATAAGTAGTAATTTTATGAAAATGAGTCTTACGAACTAATTTTGAGAGTGATATGGGTAATGTTTTTGTAGAATTTTCATCATAACATTAGAAACATGATATTTGATCTCTTTTATAAGTGACAGAACTTACTTTTAATTATTAAAAATTAATCACCTTAATGACCCAAAGTAAAAGGTTTTTATATAAATCTTTTGGAATTGGAGTAATTTTGGCATCTGGGATCCCACAGTGAATCTATGACACCCTAGATGTTGGGTGTGTTTCTGTTTACTATAATCCCTCTTTACACCTTGAATAAGTGAATTGAACTATGATTATCACATGTTATATGGATTAAGAAAAATAAAATAATGTTCCTAGGGTCAAAAATATGTTTATTTAGGTGAGGGGAATGATGAATGCCAGATGAAGAAGGAGACAAATGGTTTATATGGGAGTCATTAAAAAAATTATTTATTTTTGGAACCTAGGTGATGTGTCAAAATAAAAAGATCCTTTGGTTATGTTTTTAATTACAAATATTATTAAACTATTGTCACTCTTGGACTTATAACATAAACATTGATTGAATTGGGTTACTAAGAAGAGTCACATATGAGGCAGAACACCCACTTTCATAGTACTGTAGCAGTACTATAGTGGGAACAGTAGCAGGTACTATTTGGCACTGTAGTAGCCGTGAATGTGCCCCCGTTTGGGCTTTTGGGCCACTGATTTGGTCCCCAAGTCCTTTAAGGCATTCGGACCACCCAGGACTTCGGGTCAGTAAGGCCTTCGGGCCACCTCAAGGCCTTCGGTCCACCTTAAGTGAAGATGAAAACTAGACGACCTACGAGGAACAAGCTCTACAAAAAGGATGACCAAGGAGATTTCACCATAGTAGAATCCAAACAGATTAGAAGAATGAGAGGGTATGACACTTGCCATCGGGACAAGCCTGTGCATGCACGGGAATGCCTAGCTGAATAACCATGCGAAGGTGGAGAGATTATTTCACGATGAAGATACTGGGGAGGAGCAGTTCCAAGTAGTTAGTTTGGGTTATATGTAATGTTTGAAGCCTATGGGAAAATGAATTCCTCTAAGGCCTACAGGCTATGTAATACTTATACTTACGGGCCTTATAAGGGTTCCACCTCACCCCTTGAAAGGTGGATTATAAAAAATCAATAAAAATTGAAGGCCTTCGGGCCATTGGAGGATATATGATTCTTTACTCTCTTGATTACCCTTTGAGTAATTGTTCTAGGCATGGAATCTTTTGAGAATTTCATTGCATAAGCCTAAACTCGATTTTTCATTCCTCTGTTTTAAGTGTTATACATGATACTATTTGAGATGAGAAATATAAACATACTTAGTTTTTTTCAAAGATAATAAAACATGAGATTATTCAAGGGAAAATAATGTTTATGTGTGGGGGAATTTGATGTGGCTCTAAGAACTCATAATTTTCCATATCTTTTACTTTAATATTTAACAATTTAATTAATTAATACTTCACTTTTTACTGAATAATTATACTATTTTATTTTTATAATTAAATTTATTAATTTATCATTTTTTATAACAAATTATGAAATTTTAGTCTTTTAATTAATTAATATAATCTAAATATTTTTTCTTAAATAATAATACATTAATTAGTTTAGTAATTTTAATTTGTTTGAATTTTTAATAATATGAATTTTATATTAATTAATCACTTAATCACTCTGTTAAATTAGTCATTAATTTAAAATCATATAACCACTTTGTTTTGATTAATTAAATCTATTAGTTAATTAAATTTAATTATTTTAAATTTATTTATTGCATTTAACAATAGTTAACCTTTTAAATTAATTTGTTAACTATTTTTCTATTTAGTAACTTAATTGTACTAGTTAATAATTTTTCCAATTATCAATTTAAGTTAAGAATTTACATTTTTATTTAATAAAATAATGTGTTTATAATTTTAAATCTTCATTTAGTTATTTATTTAATTAAATTAATTTTTTTAAAACTTTAATATTTTAATTTCATGTTTTTAGTTCTACAAATTTTAAGTCACTAAAATTTATTTTTTAGTATGTTAGTATTACCACCCTTCGATTAGTGAGACTGATAGTTACACTTTCCCAAGAAGCCATCTGGTGCATCCCCGGTTTATTTTTATTTAGTTGGTTATGTTAATTTTAATTTTAGTTTAAGTTTAAGTTTTAATAGTTAATCAATTAATTGTTTTAATTAATTTAATTATTAATCTTTATTCAGTTTATTTAGATTAACTTTATTTTAATTTTTCAATTTTAGTTTAAGGTAATTTTAGGTCATGTTTTTAATTAATCAGTTAATTTACTAATTTAATTAAATTAACTTTTAATTTACGTTTTTACAGATTAATTCTATGAGACAATGATACATTTTTTTAACTTTGAGTGTCAGTCACTCATCCTCACCATTCCTCATTGCCACTAATGCGTCACCCCAACGGTGTTAGTTTCTTCCACCCAACCCCCAGCGTATGTATCAGCACCAACGATGCTACCGACATCCACATTCCCCTACTACCGATGGTTTTATCATCAGTGCCTTCATCTCCTTTTTTCAGTGTCACACACTCACCAAAATTCATTAGTTTACTCCTGTCAATGAGGAAGACGTAATGCTCCTCTTCAGCTACCATTCACAAACATTTCCCCCATTCCTGTCCCAAATTCATTTCCCTAATTTGCACCTGAGCCTACAGACTAGTTCCATCCATTGGAACTCGCCGCAGAAGCCACCACCAAAAAACCACAACCAGATTATACTCAACTACGCGAACCAAAAAATAAGTTTTACACTACTTCACACAAGAATTGAAACCCTGGAGTCAAACCACTTTATACCTTCAAGAGAAATCAGATCCTCCACTTTTAGAGAAGCCACGATGGAAGACTCCTCCACACCACAGCCGAGCCGAAGGTTTGCATTGCCACCTCTAATTGTTAAAGGAGATTTTGGGTTGCTGCTACTGTGAAGACCTACCGCCATCGACCAAAATCACTACTGTGGGTGGGAGACGCCATCGAGAGGATGCTGACCCAGGAGGACCACCAGCCACGACTGGAGCTGTCTGCGGGGAAAACTCAAATCCCCCTCCCTTATACTATGTTTGGTTATCTTTTAGTAAAAGTAAAGAAATGATTTCCTAATTCATAAAAGAAAATAAAAGAAAAGAAATGATTTCAATTTCTTTTCATTTTGTTTAGATGTGAAATTTTGTAAAAGAAAAGAAATGATTGTAATTTCTCTCTATCTTCTTTGGTGATGATTTTTAAAAGAAAAAGGAAATGTTTTGATAACCTAACAAAAATAACCCTTATTAAAAAAAATGTTTTCCAATATTAAATTGTTTCAAATAAAAAAATGTTATAGTCTTAAATTGTATCTTTTCTTTTTAATTATATATATATATTTATTATAAAATATATTTATTATATATATATATATTAATATATTAAATATATATTTTAAAAAATATTTGAATATAAATCTTTAATCATAAACATGTATTTTTTAATATATATTTATATAATTATAAATTTATATTTATAAATATCTTTATATAATTATATATAAATATATATTCATAAACATATTTTTAAAAAATACAGTTTTCCAATAATTAATTATTTCAAATAAAAAAATTATAATTTTAAATTGTATGTTTTATTTTTATATCATGTCAATTATATATAAATTTAATTTTGAAAAATATATTAGCAATGATTATTTTATTTTATTTTTATATCATTCCAATTATGTATATAAATTATATACATAAATTATTAATTCAAGATAATTAAAATTGTTTGTAATCAAAATTATTTATAATTATTTTTTATTATCACTTAATAATTACATTGAAGTTATAAAAATAATTATTTATAAATCTCACGATTAATAAAATATTATGGACATGAAAATAATAATATTATTAATAATCATAAATATGATTATTTTTTTAATATTAATTTTAAAAAGAGTGAATATAATAAAATTTGTACAGTAGGATAATATAGGAAAGTTGAAAAAAATAAGACACATGAATTTTGTTTCCTTCTAAATCACCCCAATTTTGGGGTGATTTGAAACCTGCGTTCCGGGAGAAATGTTTCTCTCCATTTCTTCCTGTATGATTTCTCTTCCCATAATCGAACCCTGCCAAACAACAGAAACCACTCCATTTCTTTTCTTTTCTGTCCAAATCTTCCCTACCAAACGACCAATTAGGGAAGCATGAGGAAGAAAAGGGGGACAAAATAAACATATTAAAAAACTAACCAAAAAACTAAAAAATCAACTTAATAAACAAAATAAAAAATATGTAAATTAAATAATTTATAATAACAATATAATAAAACATAAAATTGATTAATTAAATAAAGTATTTTTAATCTAAAATAACTAAAAAGAATTTTAATTAAAATTAAAATAATTAAATAAATTAAAATAATATAAAAAAATAAAAAAATAACATTAATCTAATTATAATAATTAAAATAAAATTTTTAATAAAATAAATTATTCTTTAATTAAATAAATAAATAACTTAATAATAACATTAAAATTAGTATTTAATAACTTAAATAAAATTAATAATTAAATAAATGTTATATTAATTTAAATATTATTATTAATAATAAGTCAAGTCAATTTTAACTAACCTAAATTGATCAACAAAATAATACTTAAATATTTAATTAATTATTATGACATAACTTTTATAATAAAATAATAATAATAATAATAATATTAATTCATCTTAATTAATAATAATATTATTTTAAAGTATAATAAATTATTGTTTATAATACTAATAAAATAACTCAATATTATTAAATTAGAAACATATTTAATTTATTAAAGACTTTATAATATCTTAATAACTACAATAATTAATAATTAATTAATTTTTCTTTGTATTTTAGATGTTTTGCGTAGTTCTTTGTTGTGCAGATTCATTCAAGAGGAAGAACCCCGTGTAGGTTCAACTTAGCTAACTCACATGGATTTAGTTATAAGGGAAATGCTAAATCTACATGTGTTGTACAAAAAAAGTTCATGCATGCGGTGCAATAGTGAATAACACTTGATGTCAGTGGAAAATATGGGGTGAAATTAAGTGTATGATGGAGGTATTAAAATAGAGAAGCAACGAGAATATTCTAATGAATGATGACAATTCATTGACTTATACTCAGAGAATATAATAGATTCCTTGGAGACTTCCTGGAGAACCACTTCTAGGAGATCCTTGGAGATACATTTCTCGAAGATCTGAGCCGTATCAGGAGTAGAGCAGGGATTACTTTTTTTAGTTTGTAGGGGAGTTCTCATTCTTCCCCTATATTTTCCCAATTTCCATTCCTGTAACTGAATGTTTTCATTTTCAAATATGAACTAGATTTTAGGCTAAATCTTTTTAGAGTTTGAGGAAAGGTCATTTCTACTAGTTATCTTTTTCTACCTTTTCATTTTTTCATTTAATGTATTTAGAATTGATTAGTGAGATCAAATATGAATACATTAAATCACATCATGCCACTTAATTTCAATTTTCAATTCCACGATTATTCTTTGAGACTAATCAGGGATAAATTTTCTATAACATTTAATTCTAAAAACTTCAGAACATATGGTGAGTTTTTTCTATCATCATTTTCATATATTAATCTCACAGTTAAATTTTCATGGAGTGGAAAACTCTAAGATTGATAAATCTATATGAATTATCTCCTGGTGAGGGAAGTAAGTTATTTATTTTTTGTGGTACGTTGCATCCACATTTGAAAGAATAGGAAATCTTTTCAAAACTAGTATAATAGATTTTCCATGGTTATTTCTCATGATTGTTCATATTAACAACTATTTTCGTGTCGTTCATTGCTATTGTGTCTTAGTTTACTTACCTCTTAGTTCATATTAGTTTAGTTAAGAATTTGTTTACTTTGAATAAAAATAATAAAAATAATAATAATAGAAAAGTTTAAAAAAATACACCACCGCTGACAATAGTTTCTATCTTCAAATTTTTTTTATAGAAAATTAATAGTTCCTCATTCCCTGTCGGTTCAACCCAGATCACCACTATTCACTAGATTTTTAAGAAATCATAAATTTTAACCTTTACCCAATTTCAATGATAGTTGGGCCTAATTAAACCTTTCAAAAAATTACAAAAAATACATGTTAATATAATTTTGAAATTATAAAGTCAAAAATTATATCATTTGTATCAAATAAAATTTCTAAATATATAATAAAATAATTATATTATTCACAAAAATAAACAATAAAACAAATTTTTTATGAAAACGTATTTTTATAAGCATAAAATGTATTTACTAAAAATTTGAGCCCTTATTTCCTATAAATAAATAAATACATTTTTATTCTGTAATAAATTTATTTATATTTAATAATTTTCTTAATATTATTCTTACCCACTAATTTAATTGATAGGTTATAACTATAACATTTAAATAATAACATTTCATGATTAATTTACCATGGTATTGTGTGATGTATACTCTATCGAACATAGTGCTATTTTTAAATCATTGGATATCACACCCCCACACCATTTCATAAATTATAACATCATAATTTTGAAATTGAGCTGGGTAATCAAGGGGTTGACATTTGAAAATAACTTTTTTGAAAACCCCACATAGTAAAAATGGTTAATAAAACATTATCTTGAATAGAGGGAAAGAGAAATATGAAGGTCATATTGAACAAAAAATAACTAGATTTCAAAATAGGAAAACGTTGGTGGGAAGTGAAAATATGGACATGGATGAAAAATTAATGTCTGAAAAATGATAGAGGGTGACACAGAACATTTATCACAATAAATTGAATGATCATGAGAAAGTAAATGACCATAAAACCATAACCCAATGTGGTGTGAAAAAGACCATCAATTCGTAATAAATTAAGGTAATATGATAACATTTTTATTTCAAAATCCTGTTCCTTTAGTTTGAGTAATTACTTTTCCACATAGACTAAGAACTGAAGGAAATATAATTACATTCCATGTAAAATTTCAACCTTTAATCATTTTCCACCACAACCAAATATTTTCCTCCAAAATATCTGTATTGAAGATGAATTATTCATGTCTAAGGCACTAAAATAAACTTTAAATAGATTACATAATCCTCAAAAGGATAACAAGTTATTACTCCTATTATTGTTGGGGTTGGGCTTTGTGGTAAGAACCCCATAATTCTACATGAAAAATGGGGGTTCAAAACCCATGAGGCGCAGGTACTGTAGCATTACTATAGTAGTACTGTAGTAGTGGTGGTACTGTTGATCGGCGGTTACTGTACCGGCGGTAGGGTACTGTAGTGGCGACATGGTATTGTAGCAGCGGAGGGCACTGTAGTAGCCGAGTTACTATTTACATAATGGGCCTTAGGCAAAAAATTTGGGCCTACAGGCTATGTAATGGGCTAAAAGCCCACTGGGCCATCGGGCTATGTAATGGGTCTCCCTCTACCCAGTTAAAAGAGGTCTTTTCATTGCTTTAATATTGAAATGAGGCTTCAGCCCCAACCTTTTAGAAAAACAAGTCATTACTCCTATCATTAAATATTAACCAAAACTAGAATGGATAGCACATGTTAAGATAATACCCAAAATGAATAAACCTACATATGGTGAAATATTACATTAATCCCAAAAATTCAACAATAACATAAAAGGTTCCACATAAATCAATCTATAAATAAATAACCCTATATATTAATTAACCTTAATAATTTCACCATTAAAAAATATTTTAATCTCAAAGATTGTCTCATACAATTTAGCTTAAATCCCCAAAACTTTAATATTATTCTTCCAAAATAACCATTCATGTTAAACCACATGATATACTTAAAGGTTAATTGTACCCTAACTCAATAAAATTTCTCCCAAAATATTATAAATCAACTCAAAGTCCAATCACTTAAAAACATAAAAGGGGGTGTTTAAGACCTTAAACTTATGATAAATCACAAAATTATAAACCCATAATAGTATCCATAACTCTTAAGTTAACCTCACATGAAAATATCCAAATCTTAAAATTTATTTAAACATTTCCTATGATACTAACAATAACAACCCCAAACCTCAACTCCCATATCTAGTGATAAAAGACTAATTTCTACATGTATGGATTTGATATTGATATAATTATACCAATTTTATCTCTTCAAAAAATATAACATCAAATTGAAATATTAGATCACTTATATATCCATGGACCTTTTAGGTACAGATTTTTAGAGAATTTGTAAAAGCTCTTACATAATAATACCCTTGTCTTTATGTTATAATCTCTCCCACTATATACATACTTTCCTATTGCACATTATGTCTTCAACATCTCTCATAAAATTATTCACATGAAAAATATTTATAGACAAATTCATTTAACATTATTCTTCATAACATGGGGAAAATAAAAATATAAGGAGGATGATCTCAAATTCTCTTTAAAGATAAATATAATCATTATCAATTCGATGTCATCAGTGAGCATAAAATGAGCATAGGGTCATGATGATATAATTTATGTTTATGAACATAACATATGATAGTTCATACCCATAAAAAATTTGATCCAAATACATGAAACACAAAATAAATTTTTAACATAAGAAAAAGTTCTTTAAGTCAACAATCATGAGCCAAACAATCCTTTACAAAAGGATCCATTAAAACACGATACATGTATAGAGAAAACATCTTCATAACTTGTAACAACATTTTTATATCACTCTTAAAATCACTCTCACAAATGGAATAAACTTTTTAGTTAATTCTAATAATCTATTAGGAAAAATGTAATTGGTTAACTCAATCTCTTTACCCAATGTATTGGAGGGATATAATGTACCCACATGTCCTTGGTTTATAACATAACCACCCATCCGTATTTTATATTAAAACCACTCATATTTGGTATATTATAGAATTAACCTTCATTATAAACAATATCCAAATCTATAACATTCATAAAGTATATATATATTTCATTTCATCATAAAACTCATTGAAACAATCATTATTTCTTTGATAGCTTGACTAACCATTAGAATAGAAATAGGTTCCTCAAAAATAAAATTAAAACAATCATAATACATCCAGTGAAAGAATAAGGATGGAATAATTATAATATATCCCTAGTGGATCCTAACAAACATCACTAATTTTTGTAATTAATGAATATAAAACCATTAAAATATCATTAGAAAAATTATTGTAAATACCCTTTCCACGTGGAAAATCACTTCTAAAAATTGAAAATTCCCAAAACAATTGTGAAATTTTTTTTATTTAAAAATAAAATTGAATAATTATAAATTATTCTTCAAATAAATTAATTGAAATCATGAAGGTAAAATCAATTCATGATGAAAATGTTAAAAATAAGCATTCTTTTCAAATTATTTTAAAGGGTCAAAATTGTTCTATGTGGAAAAAGTTAAGAACATTATTTTTAAAACCTTTTAAAATAATATAAAAGACCATGTAAAAAAATTTATGAAACCATTTATGTATATAATATAACACTATTTGATTTTTTTAGAAAATTAGAAATGGAAGAAAAAGATTCCCAATCTAAAATAAGATACAAGATCTGTATAACTTACAAACAACTTTAATAATGTTTCTTCAAAAAATAAGGGGGGAAATGGGAACTAAAAATGTAAACCATATTCATAAAAAGAGTATAAAATAATATATGTTTTTCAAAAAAATAATAGCATATGATTTCTCCCAAAGTAGCTTTGACTATAGAAAATCAAGAAAAGAAAGGATATTTTAACGTAAATCCTTTACCAATTTGGTATATTTAAAATAAAATTCAATGAAGAAAGGGTATGATATCGATATATAAATCCCATGAATTTAATGAGGTAACATTTCAAAATTAACTCATGAAGTTTTAATTAAACTATACAAGGAAATCATCATGCAAAACATGAATCATGTCTCCAAAAAATGTGATTGAGATAAAGAAAACCTTTTTAAAGATCATAACTTATGAAGTGATAATTAATACATGAAGTTATTATATGAAAATATATATATACATATAAAATAATTTAAATATGGAATAAAAAAATTAAGGATGAATTCAAACACAATTATAGCATAAAAAAGTCAATGAAGTAGAAGTATAACCTAATGAAAGGAAATTAATCAAAGAAAACTCTTACCACTTGAAAACATTCATGTCAAATAAACTTGGATGAAATAATTTTAATTACAAATTAAAATTCCATAAATTAAGAAGGATTCATGATATAAATTTTAAAATGGATAATATATACAAAAGATAAATTAAATTAGCGGGATTACACTAAAATATGCCTTAATAAAGGGAAATTGAAGGATAATGTGTCAAATAGGTTCAAGCTAGTTTTTAATGGTTCATCCGTCTAATATGGTATTTGATTATTTGTCTTATATAATCCTTGAGTTATCAAATTTTACCTTAAAAGTATTTATAAAATAAAAAATCTAATTTTCAACCATTCAATGAAATATTTAATTACATAACTGGATAAGTCCACATCGTGTATTCTGATGATTTTTGATTCATAATCTCAAAACATTGTTATGTTGAATGTGGTCAAAGAAGTCATTTTTTCATCATATCTATAAATATAATAATGACACAATTACCATTTTTATTCTTAAAATATAACTTTAATACGAAAAATGAATGATTATTTTAAAAAATGAACTACCACTACAAAACATTTAACTTTTTCCAATAGGGATATATTTGTTGGTAAAGGAACATTTTCTATTAGTAATGTGTTTTACCAAAAAAATATATTTGTCACTAATTTTTTTATAAAAACACTTTCACTAAATTTTATTACAATAGATAAAATATTTCAATTTCACTTATAATAATACCAACATATAATATATCTATCGATAAATATGTTTAGCAACAGGTTTATATGACAGATTTATCTATTGATAATATTATTACGAATATTTATTTGTATATCAGAAATATTATTAGAAATATTATTATTTGTATTATTATAAGTGATACCATTGATTAATATATTTTTAACTATTTTTTAAATTAAATATTATGTGATGTTTCCATTATTTATTTCTAAAATTTTATATTACATTTATTAATATAATTGTATATAATATATTTGTTGGATCTATTATGTAATGCATGAAACTCATACAATATAAGGGTTTATTTGAAAAAAAAATGTTCAATCATTATTTTAAAACATTTTCAAACTCCATGAAAAAACATGAAACTCTAATAAACACGTTAATAACATGATCAAACTCAAATAGAAAAATACATGAAACTCCATCAACGTTTATATTCCATTTGTTTATATCACACATTGACTATCATGGTCATGGTTTACAATGGTGATAAGGTTTATTCATGCAGTTCACCCACTCAGTCATGACATGGTCACATAGCAGGCTCACATTGGCAACAAGAAATAGATCATCCCAATTTTAGATGCATGTAGCACTGACACTAGTGGCTGGAAAAGTTGATCTTCCCTACTCATGTAAGAAAATGTTTCATTTCTTGTACTAGTGAATATAAGTTTTTAATCCTCAATCTCACACTAACAACAAGAAGAATATTCCTATAAAACAAAATACCCTCAAATTTGATGAAACCAAATGAAATATGATAAAATAGAAACTATACCCTTGGATTGGTG
The DNA here is from genome assembly GCA_963277665.1 of Viscum album. NCBI lineage: Eukaryota > Viridiplantae > Streptophyta > Magnoliopsida > Santalales > Viscaceae > Viscum > Viscum album. Next base: position 395,641,095 of record OY728136.1, on the reverse strand, counting down.
AAACAAATTACAAGAATCTTGTTACTTATGATAATGCAGTATAAAAAAATGAAAACAATAATTATAGTCGGAACAACATACCTTCCGATCAAGAGTAGACTCTTTTCATTTCTTTTAAGAAATAATTAATTTTACACCTTAGCAATGATAAATCCTTTCACTTGGTCTGAATGATGTTTTTTAAAATTAACTAAGTTAATAACATTTTTCCAAATTTCTATTGAAAAACAGTATCAAACACAAACATCATCATTAAACTATTCCTAAAACCACTAACCTGTAAACACCTACTACCATTATCCACCATGAAATCCTGAAATATAGAAATTTGTTTCAATATTTTTATATAACACTAATTCCGGATATAAACACATGCTTCTGTAAGCCACCATGAAAAATTATAAGCTAGAAACTAGTTTTCATCAACCACAAACAATGCCAACAAGCTAAACACCCACTATCATCATCCTCTATGAACACTCCTGCAAGATAGACAATCCTATACTATACTACACATTACAATGAAACTATATGTTGAACCATGTTTTATTATAATGGCTATTTCTATGTCCCACATCAGAATAATCCACTGGGTAATCTATTTTACCCATCTATAAAATAATGTACCTGTATCACCTTGAGGTAAAGGGAATTCACCCTCTACATGGTATTAGAGGGGGTATAACCAAAAAACTACCTCACATTTTTTTCAATTCCCTTCAAGATTATGTATTTATTTTCATTCCCTACTTGGGGGGGGGGATAGTTCTGTCATGGATTTCTACCCCCTATGGCTGTCCTGATCGGTAGAAACCCCTCACGGTGATCCTCCTAGGTCATCAGTGCAATATTCTCTCACCGGCCTCCTCTTAAGGATGCCCCGATTCTATCACCAGTGCGTCCGTAGCGGCTCTCCTTCTATGCTTCGCCTGTGGCTCTCAAGAATGCTAATTATTATGCACGACGAACCTCTAGGGTTCCTCCCTCCCACCTAGTGTCTCCCTCATAGTGGAACCATCCCTATGATTGTGTGCCCACCATAGTAGCTTTTCTATGATATGTCATGGTTTCTAACGTGAGGTCATCACCCTCCATCTAGTACCCATTACAGACTTGTGATATCAAAGGAGGATATTTAATTTATACAATTTTATCAAGATTCTATGCCATAGTCCTATTCTCTAGCCATTATTTCTCAAACTGATGGCTCTACCACCTGTGTATCTCATCAATTGATAGATTGGATGCTTGACTTTGGTGCATCAAAACATATCATAGGGGACTCCCATATGTTCACTACCTATCATCCGTATACTGGTGCCTCTACAATTAATATTTCTAATGGATCAACAATCCCCATTTTTTGATTTGGCATAAGCCCCATAACATCATTTATTCATCTGTCTTTGGACACTCATGTTCCTCATAGTCCATTTAATGTTTTCTTCATCAGAAAACTCACTAAAGTGTTAAATTGTGTTAAAATTTTTACATCCACTGGTATTGTTTTTCAGGAGCGGACAACGAATCAGGAACTTTGTCGAGGTCATATTCAGAATGGGGTGTGCATGTTCGATACCCCAAAATCTCAAGCTTTTTCATCCACCTTGACCAGTTCTCTTAACCTATATTTTCGCATTGGTCATCCAACATATTCCATCCTCTACAAGCTTTTACCCCAATTCAGTCTTTGAATTTCCTTACATTTTGAATCCCGTAAGTTTGTTAAACATCATCGGGTGATGTATGTTCCTCAACTGGAACCACATGCATATAATCCTTTCAACCAGGTTCATTCTGATGTATGGGCTCCTTGTAGGGTTCTTATCGAGTCCGGGTGCAATTATTATATATCCTTTATTGAAGAGTACTCATTCATGATATGGCTTTACCTTCTTTGTTATTTATTGGTAGTTTTTTCTACTATTAAAAAATTTTATAATGAAATTCATACTTGTTTCTCCATCTCCCTTAAATTTATCCACTCTTAAAATAGATAGGAATATTTATTCACTTCCATTTAGTAGTTTCTCAATGATAAAGGCATCATTCATTTGATATCCTACCCCGATACTCCTTATTATAATGGATTGGTATAGCTGGAATATCGCAATATTCTGGAGACTGCTCGTTCCCTACTATTCCACATGAAAGTGCCTCTACTTTTTTGCAGCTATTCCATCCTAACCGCTACCCACCTCATAAACTGACTCCCTTCTTCTATCCTTCAGGGGGAGACTCCTTTTCCAATTTTGTTCTCCTCTCTCCCTCCTCACTCATTTCCACTTCATGAGTTTGGATATCTGTGTTATGTTTGGGACACTCATCCCAACCTATCCAAACATTCTCCCAAATCCATCGGTTCCATATTTCTCTGATATTTCTAAACTCGATATGGATACTAGTGTTTCTCTCCAGACGTATGATGGTAGATCATCTTCACTGATGTATCATTTTCTAATAGCTATCCTTTCACTCTTCCCTCTCCCCATCCAGACAACACCATCGATGATTGTCTTCCTCTCATCATCCACCAACCTCCAGTGACCCACTATGTTTGTCATAAATTTGACACTATATAATCCTGTGCACATAGACTGTATCCCCCATCCAGGATAAGGACATCATCGTCCTAGATTCGTTCGATGCTCCTTCTTCAGTTCCAAACAACTTTCCCATTGTACTACAAAAAGGTACTAATTCTTGCAAGAATACTCCTCTGTACACATCCTCACACATGGGTCATTCCTCTCTATAAGTGATAACTATTCCCTACAAGGTTGGTGATGCCAAATCTAACATTGGAAGGCTTCAAGAAATACGAGATGAATTCCATTCTCTGTACAACAATAACATATGGGATCGGGTCCCTCTTCTGATAGGCAAATAAGAAGTTGATAGTAAATGGACTTAGACAGCCCGCCTCAAAGCCAGACATGTGGTAAAGGGATTTTCTCAGACATTTGGTATCAACTATTTTAATACCTTCTCTCTTGTTGTGAATATGGAATTTTTATGATTATCCATATCTCTGGACACTCATCGTCATTGTCCCCTTCATCAACTTGATGTCTATAATGTCTTTCTCCATGAATTTCTTGAAGAAGAGGTGTATCTGTAGAAACCCCCAGGATTTCATTCCTCTGGAGATTAATCTCATGTTAATTCATTTTTTAATTCTCTATATGTCCTCAAGTAGTCTCCCCATGTTTGATTTGGTCGATTCAGAACTATCATCGCTCTCGAAGTATGAAGGACCGCACCATCTTCTACCGCACTACATCCTCCAACATCACCCTTCATATGGTATATGTTGATGATATCATCATCAATGGACGCGACTCAACTAGAATCTCCCAACTGAAGGGGAATCTTCACCACCACTTTTATAAAAAATATATTAGTCCACTAAAATACTTCCTTATCATTGAGGTATCCCATTCTATGGGCACCATCTTTATTTTACAAAGGAAATATACCTTATATATATTACAAAACGATGGTTTGAATTAGGAAACTATTGTTAACACTCCTCTTGAGCCTGGGGAATAGTCTCTCTATGACATCAAAGAACTCTATTCTTATTGAGAGAGCTACCATCGTCTTTTAGAAAAACTCAATTATCCCACCACGATACGTCCAGACATTATGTGCAATGTTGGAAAAGTTAGCCAATTTATGGATCATCTAAAAAAACATCTGTGGAATTTTGTCCTCCACACTTCCAAATACATCCAGAAAGACCATGAACATGGTATTTGGTACTCACATCATGATTATATGAATGTTAAGGCCTTTTATGATTCTAACTATTCTAGTTTCCTTTCTACCTGAAAGTCTACTTCTGGGATTTTCGTCTTCTTGGCAGGTAACCTCATCTCATGGCACACCAAAAAACACATTGTCTTCTCTAGACTTAGTATGAAGTCTAGATACTGTGCAGTGACCATAGTCACTAATGAGATCCTTTGGCTTAATTATCTCCTCCATGATCTTGGATTCCCACCATAGAAATATACCCATATCTGGTGTGATAATTAGGAATCTATTTGTTTACATGAATTAATGAAGCATATCGAGGTGGAATTCCACTTTTTTCATCATAACCTTGAGCAGCACCATGTCAGTTTCGGCCACATACTGATGATAGAACAGCTTGCTAACATCTTCACCAAAGGCCTCCCAGGATCTCATCTGAACTCTCTAAGTACCATGTTGATATCCATAGATTTAATGACCCATCATTAAGGGGAGTGTTATAGTCTTGTTTAATGTCATCTTTATTTTTTGGGACTCTTGGTCCAAATTGTTCATGTCTAGCTTGATGGGGAGTGTTGAACCCTGTTTTATTATAATGGGTATTTTTGAGTCCCACATTTGAATACTCCACTCTGTAATCTATTTTAACCATCTATTAAAAAATTTCTTCGCCTCACCTTGAGGTAATGAGAAATTTCCTTTTATACAATCATTCACATAGAAGGATATTCTATCTATCAAAAACATACCATAATCTTTTCAAGACACCAATTATAACAGGTGTTATTCTCAATAAAATATCTATAAAGTAGGTAATTTTAATTTTACCTCAACAGAATTCAATGTTGTAGATACTTATTTACCCTACATTTCCATGATGTCCTTTAGTTACTGCATTTTTATTTGGACCGCCTCAAACTTTGAAGCACTTTCAGAGTTTGGTAACTCCCATACTCATGCATAACTTCTGAAAATTTCAGTTGCTGGTGTCTTCACATCTTGTATCATTCATCTATAATAGTGAACAAGAAGGAAAAAAACTTCTATCTAGAAACCACAATCTAGAAACCCTCTGTAAAAAATAAAATTTATCAGACCTAACACTCTATCATAATGAACCATAATAAATTGGAAGAAAAAATAATTGCAGAACCAAAAAAAGAATAAAAATGAACAAAACCTCAACAAACAAAAAAACTAGAATGAAACAAAAAATACATGACATACAGATCATATTAACTATTCAGTTACCTATTTTCTACAATAGCTAGAGGAGATCCACTTCCCGTTAAATCCATATCAAGGTTTACCCAAAATTTTCACCGTGTGATGAACAACTAGAGCCACAGTCATAATAACCATAACTAAATAGGCATACCCATCAAAACAATAGAAAAATAAATATTAAATTATCGAAATCATGGAATCCAGAACTACAAAGGTGTCCTATAATATTATCATTTTACTTTTCTGACCTGAACCGTGTGAAGAGGTGGACATATAAATTGAATAAATCACAACTCTCTCCACTAAATATTTTGTAATATAGGAGCCTTGGAATGGAAATGGTGATGAGATGGTACAAATGAAAGGATAGAAAACAAAAAAATTTCATCTCATAGACCTCACCCACATGTACATGAGTGGTTCCATTGAGAAGCTGATTGTAATCTTCCTCAAACCATGCAGTAAGTGGTGATGAACCATTAAACATTACATGACTTATGAATTATAACATATATGTTAAAATCAGAGAATTATTACTAGAACAATAATAAAAAATGCTCACCAACTGATTTGGCCTCTGCCTTCAATGCTTTTGCAGCTTCTTGAAAAAGTGAACACAAGTAAAATTACTAAGAGAAATAATGCAATGCCACATAGGGAATCTAATGAAATATGAGATTATTAGTTTAAGTGAATGTGAGTTGAGAACCTACCTCATAATTTTTTATTAGAGCCCCATTTTTACGTACAAAATGAAGTTGGAGAAGCTTCTTCCACTTCCCTCAGTTTCTACCTCCCTCTAGTGAGGCCGCCTAAGTCACTACAATTCAACGACAATTCAACAATGAGATGAAGGACACCGTGTTTTCTGAAGGTTCACCGAAACTAGGGTAGAGGGAAATAAAATTAGCCTCTTTATCGAACTAACATAGGACTAATAATATTTTGAATCTAATATACAAAAAAAATTATTATATACATGTTTAATTATGGTGATGCATATTGTGTGATGAATATTTATAATTATAATGATTAATTTAAAATAGTTAATGAATTGTAATGAATGATATGTATATTGATATATTACACACATTTCAAAATATAAAATAATCTCTCATGGATATTACACTAGTAACACATACAAATTTCGAATAATTCATATTTTAGATTTTATATAGATTCCTAATTTCACACATGGTACATATATTTCACACATTGATATTTACACAGATTACATAATGATTCTAGAATATAGAGGTTAAATATATAAAAGGAGGATCCAAAAATTAGAATGATTAAAAATTAAAAAATTTATTATGGGAATATATTCTATATTTAGTTATAGATTATAAAAAATAGAACCAAAATTAAATAATATGTAATCTTTATGTGTAAAATTTCATTGATTCTAGATTAAAGACAGATTCTCACTGAGTTTATAAACACAAAATTATTTTATGAATATATAGATTTCAAAATTCACTGTGTAGATTATAATAAAAATTATGTAATTTCATTGAACATAATAAATATTACATTTCAAGGAAGGTGTATTTTATCATTTCGAGGATATGATTACCACTTGATACAGTCATTTTCCTGATTCTCACTGATATGTACGAGAGATAATTATGACAAAATTATTTTATTTCCAGAAAATAAAGCATACCATAATTACAGGTAACCAGCTAGAATTATAGGTAACCATTAGAAAATTATGGAAGAGAAGATGAAATAGAGATGAAGGAGGAGAAAACCTAGGAGGCACTGCACCCAAGGCCTGAGGCCTAACCCTAAAATTATGCTAAACAGGAGCTAAAAAATGACATCTATCCCCCCTCACTGCCCATTTCCTCCCTATTTATTACCCATATAGCCTCAACAACTTCCTATCAAAATAATAGAAAAATTTTCAAATAGAATAACAGAGCAACTACCCACATAATAATAGGAAATTCACATATTTTCCTCTTACAATTAAAAGAAACCCCACCCCACATTATTATCACTCATATACCTATCAATACCCACCCCTTGAAAATCCACCTTTTCCAAATGGTGGAGGTCTTTCGGGTTGTATCCTCAGCCAAATGGACCATCCTCAACTTGTCTCCCTTCTGACACCTCTACTTCCTCACTTAGCTATTTAAAACACTCCCATACCATCAGCTTGAGTCCCTTTTTTAGACACCTTTGTCTAGAATGAATTTTTTTCCACAAGAATAGCACAATCCTTTATCCTTCCTTTCCTCAAACTCATATTTGGACATATTCAATACTCTTTTATAATGTGGAAAAGATTTTCATGTCCTCTACCTTTCATTTCCTCAAGCAGGTGGGATGATACTAATTTCATATTTCCAACTCCTTTTTAAGCTCATAGAAATATTCTTCCTATTTCACAGCTATGGTTCCTTGACTATTACCTCTATGACCAATCTCCTCTTCACTCTCCTTGACAAAGTTAATAGTTGTGTTTTTCTTAGTGGTTCAAATGTCAACAATGAACCCCCAATTTCATGATTCAATCATCCTATAAAAAAAATTTCATACCATTTTTCAGTTAGGTTTGACAATCACAATACCACACATTCAAATTCATCAATGTATTCATCCAAATATTCAGTTTTCTACAAGTCCTTCAAAAACATTAGTGGATATTCCTCCATGACACTAACATATCTTCCTAATAGATATTCCTTATGTTGTGTCCATGTGAGATCTAGTTTAGTTCACCTCAATGAGACAAATCAACAATGCAACATCCCTTCCATACTCAATTTCACCAAAGAAACCATTAAATCCTCTCTGATATACTGAATTGAGAAGTAAGATTATACTCATATAATCCATGAAACTAGATCCACACCAGAATTTTTTTCATCTCTACTGTTTTGGAAAACATGTGTAGTGCTGCTAATTCTATTTCACACATACCTTTTCCCTTTACCTAATACCCTGGACACTGGTCTCTTTCCTCTACCTCTACCCTTAAACTAATCCCATCTTCCTTGATAAACACATATTTACCCTATTAATTTTCGAATTCCATATGCATTGTAAAATTTATTTAATGTAGTGATATTATTGTAACACATCTCACATTTGGATTTCAAGTCCTTGAAGAAATGATTCCGGATGCTTTTTTTCTTGCCTCATGCCATTGGATTCCCTACTTCATGTCCTCTACCATTGAATCTAATTTGGAAATTTTTTTATTCATTATTGTGGTCATCTACTTCTGCGATTTTTTCAAGTCTATCTAGTGAGAAGTTTATATATACTCTTACAAAAACTGGTCGCTCGATTGATTTTGTGCAACTCTCTAAAATATAAACGAACAGTGGTTTCTCGCTACTATGTCTCATTTAGTCAATCAGTTCCACCATTTTTTATCTCTGTTGAAATTCCTCGCCTGTAACGTCATCTACTACATCTTCCGTATCCAAATAATTATGGAAATTTCTTGCAATAATCCTATATCATTCCCCTATAATTAGAATCTCTCAAAGAGAGAACCTATTGATAGGTTCTAGAGAAAATTATGAGGAAATTAATTTATTTCCAATAAACACAGCATACCAAAATTACATGTAACCAGCATAAAAGGATGGTAGTGAATAATAAATAGATAAGAATGAGAAGAAGGAGAAGAATCCCCAAGAGTCACTACACCCAGGTCTTGGGGCCTAACCCTTTGATTATGTTATGAAATAGCCAACAAATGTCCTCCGTCCCCCCATAGTGCCCATTACCTCCATGTTTATTACCCAACCAACCTCAACAACATACTAATAGAATAACAAAACAACTTCCTAATAGAATAAAATTTCATTCCCATATTTTCCCCGAGAAATTAAAAGAAACCTCATCCTACATTATTATCACCTGTATACCTATCACTCGCATATTATACTATTTTACATATAATTAATTACATGACAAAATGATCTTTCTATTAAAATAAAATCATGAAAATCAATCTCAATATGATTTTTATCTGAATAATACATGCATGTAGCCTTAATAATATTTCTATATGATCCATCAACAATAATAGTTTTTATAAATAAAACACATTGTTTTTAAGAAAAAAAATTGATTTATTAATATAAAAAAATATGGTCAAAGGGAAGAAATATTTTAGAATATTGATCAATGTCACAAACGGATTAGAAGGGGGAATAATCATGTGAATTGTGTAGTGAACTATCAAAAACATTTATTTTAATGAGATAATAAATGGTTGGTATAAAGAACTTCTAAGGGTATTCCACGCACTTATCAGTCACTATGAGCACCCCTGATTAGAGAATGAGATGTGTCGATTTCTATATCCCTTAACTTGAAGGGAATAGGTTTGAAAAGGGATATTTGAGTGTTTAGGGATGGTCTAGGAGGGTCTCTTGATGTTATGCCTTCCTTCTCTTCTCATCATCACAAGGAAATTTAAAATTGTACTTAAGTATATTATACATGTTAAAAATCTAAGAGTGAATATTAACTTTTTAATTAAATAAGTAATACAAAAAAATTATAGAAATGGAAAGTAAAAAAATTGCAAATCAAAAATATTTATAGATTAAAGAAAAAAAGTCACAATAGAAATGAAAAGTAAACATACTACATAAATTTACGCATCATCTGAGGTAAGTGAAACATATTGTAATAGAAGATATACATGAAGTGTAGTTTCATATATAGAATTAAATACAATTTCTAGTACAATAAATAAAAGAAAAATATAAGTTACTGGATCTGAAAAAATATCAATTGTATTAGTTGGAAGAGATGATGACTTTACAACTCGAATAAAAGATTATTATAGGGAAGTGCTTAAACGTTCATCCTATAGAGGATCAAAAAAATAATTTACCAAGAAGTTGATCACACCCTGAAAACAATAAAAGTTCATAGGTATCAACTAAGGAAATTGATATTATAATAATATAACTAAAGGATTCTAGAATTTTTACACAAAATCCTTTATGACTTTAGTAATTTATGAAAGTGTCTGTGTATATATGTTTTAAGTGTATGTGTATAGGAAATAGTAAATAATATTAACATGAACATGAACACAACTCTCAAACATTTATTGAGTGTTAATTAATTCATGAAACCAAGAAACCAATAAGAAAATCCAAATAGATTTAAGAAATCAAGTTACACCTCCAATGAAACCTAAACTTATAGCAGACTTTGATGCATCATTTGAGGTAGGTACAACACTCCGTAATAGATAGAATAGTGATTCTATCTGGGATAATGCATAGTAGTAGTAAATTTTTATTATAAATTCCCCTTAATGACCCTTTTGAATCCAATGTGATTCCTTCCTGGGCCACATCGTGGGAATCTCACATCAAACTTAATGATTCAAATAGGCCCCAAACGTTAGAGGGATGTATTTTTCTTCTTCTCAAGATTTTAACATCATATCCTATTTTTAATAAAAACCATTCAATGATGATAGAAAATAATGAAATCAATATTCTCTAATAATGAAATAACCTTATTATGTTTCTTATTTGAATGCATGGAAAGAAAATTTCCAAGAATAATAAAGGCGGTCTGCATGTATAAACCTAAACCCATGAACAACTAGGCCATCATAATTATTGAAGGCACTAAAATGTATTCCTCTATAATCTTCAGAAAACCACTATATTGGATGGTTGAATATACACTATAATAAAGAATCAACACTTTGAACATCCCAACAATGATGGAAAACCCCATTTTCACTAATATTGAAACTACATAAAGACATAGTATTTGGGATGCCAAACCCCATGGAATATTATATCAAAGATTGGTTTTGAATTCCTTGCATCATAGGTTTGAGGATCCACAAATTGTTTACCATACTAATAAAGTGTTGAAAAAATAAAAAATAAAATGGGTAACCTTTTATTTTTTTTCCCACGTAAATGATTCTCCATGATACTAAAAGAATGCTCCATGAGTTATCACCTTCATCTAATTGATCTATTAATGTAATGACCGTCTAGGGATGGATAGGAATAAAGGGATAGTGGAGGAAGGTTCATATACTACTGTTAATCCATAAACATGTTTCTATACACAAAACAACATAAAACCATGTGAAAATATCAATCAAGAATGTTGATTATTTGAACCATCCACCAATCCACAACTTAATACTCTTCAATCATGTACTGTATTTGTAATCTTCATGAATGATTGGGAATGTAAGACATAGAATCTATAAGGAGATTAGGGACATGGGGGTGGGTGGAAATGCTCATATTGGGAGAAAATTGTAAAGTGGGGTGGGAAAGGGAGAATTGGAAATAGTGGTGACTTGGAGGAAGGATGGAAGGATGTTGGGGAGGTGGGACGACAATAGAGATCATGGGATGAGAGGACTCCACACGACTTGTGTTAGGGTTAACTAATCTTTTATTTTATATTTTTTCATTTTTTATTATCATTTAAAATAAATTTTAAATTTATTCTATATAGTAATATTTTTAAATGAATCATTATTATTTATCAAAAATATTTCTTAAAGATGAATGATAATAATAGAAATTTATTTATGATGGATTCTCCATGCTCACACTGCCACCCTTCATTTCATTTCTACCATGGGTGAGTTTAGAGTTTATCAAGTTTGAGTTCCAAAAAACCCATATAACTTTTTAATAAACTCACACACACAAACACTATATATATATATGTGTGTGTGTGTGTGTGTATTCAATTAGTGGTATAATATATTTTCATTGAATAATTTAGTACAACATATTTTTTAAACGGTAAAATATTTGTTTGTAACAATAAGTATTTGCAATATATTAATGAGTGCTTAAAAAATGGTGTTATTAATAAGGAAAGAACAAATATTTAACTATTATTAAATGATTTATTGGTGTTGAATAGAAAATATCAATAGATACATTTTTCAATAAAATAATTATTTTTAGTTAAAATTAATACAAAAAATATTATTGGAACTATTTTTTTATCAATAAATGTGTTATGTGTCGATAATTATTTTCAATTAAAAATCATTTTTCTTATAGTGTACATTATAATCATGGAGATGGAAGACCATACGTACATATGGTTAATGTATCCTTTTTTCAATAGACATAAGGGAAAGAATGTAAGTATCATTTTATCTTTACATAATGATGGTTTTTACATGAATATCATATTATATCTTTAAATTAATTTATATATGTCATCCATGTGACGTGATGATGAAAAATGATTCACATCGCTTCGTGGAAGGTAGTAACACTACAAGAAAAAGAGAATTCGCGGTGGTTCCTAAAACCACTGTAAAATCTGTTTTTTACTTTATTTTTAATTTTTTGGGGTGTTTTTTAATTCTACCGCTAATTTAGATTTTTTATTTTTCAAAAAAAATGAAAAATTTTTAACAACGGTTTTTGAAACCTGCCACTAATTTAATGGGGAAAAAATATCAAATAAACAATATTAAATTATGATTTATTATTAATAAGAATTATTTAGTATTTATACCCGTATTTTTAGAATTTTCATAAATTATAACTTGTTAATTATTAATTATATATATTTATTAGTTAATAATTATCCAAAACTTAAATTAATTTTTGTATAATTTGAAAATTAGACTTCACCATCAAATGACCATAGCTTTTGATCTGAGTGTCCGGTTTAGGTCCACAACTAGTCAAATCAGAGCTTATGAAATTAACTAAAACCACATTAGATTAAAATTTTTTAGTAATTAAAAGAATAAAATTTATTATAGTTTCAATAAAATATTAAAATCAAAATTGAATATCAAACAACCATAACTTTTGATCCAGGTGTCCATTTGGACTCTACCACATATCAAATCGAAGTATGTGGTGAGATCTACGGTCTTTTTACTAGAGGAACCATAGTCACATTTTTCAACGACAAAAAGGGCCATAATGCCTTTAAAATTGAGTTTTTTGTTCGGATATCATTATTTTTAAACATTCAATTAGATTTTAATTTTATTTAAGAGTTTCTTTATTTTCTTTTTCGGTCATCTATGATTTTATTCCACTAATTTACATTCCTATTTCTTTGATTGTGTTGCAGGTATTGTTTTTTTCACCCTTTCTATGATTTATTATCCATTATATATATATATTAGTATGTACTTCTATACATTTGTGTATATTTATTTATAATTTTTATATATTTATCATTATCTATTTAAAATTATAAATAATTATATCCATGCATGGATATTTATATGTATTTATGAATATTTTTCTATATTTATATACATTTATAAATATTTACACATATTTATGTGTATATATATATATATATATTAATATTTTATATGGCTATATATAGATATATTCATACTTACTTATGTGTGTATATATATATATTCATATACATTTATATATGTGTGTGTGTTTATATATATTTACATAACATAAATGTGTGTTTGTATATATTTATGTAAATTTCATTATATATATATATTAATTTAGAGATATTTATTTCCATTTATTATTTATCCTTTTTTTAATTTTATACTTATATGTTATTTATTATATATTGAATTACAATTTATTTAATAATTATTTATTTGTCATTATTTTATTTTTTATTATTATTTTATTATTTTTCATTATTTATTAATTATTTTCTAGTTTTTTTTATATATTTACGATTAATTTATTATTACTTCATTAATAATTTATTATTTATGTATTATTTATTATTTTTTTATTCATTATTTGCTATATAGTCATTTATTATTTATTAATTATTAATTTATTATTTATTTATCATTTATTTATTATTTACCGAAATAATTAGGGTAGAGCCATATTTTTTAAAACAAGGAAAATGAGAACCCCTTTTAACTGGGAGGGAACCATTACATAGAAGATAACTCCAACCAAACAACAAAAGGGTTCAACATTTCCTGAAGGTCTAGTAGCCCGAAGACCAAAATAAAAAGCCCAAAGGCCCAAATCTTAGGAGAAAACATTATGGAAAACCAAAGACTGGTGCCGCCACTCCTGGTTGACCGCCGCACTGTAGCTAGATCCATTTTTTTCACTGACCACCGTCTATCCAGGTTGAACCGCTGAGGCATTCCCCAGTCGAATGTCGTCCTTCCAATCTTCTAGAAGAGACGCACCACAAGATTTCTGCCCAAGAAGCCGATCATGAGACTACCATAAAATCTCACCTCCAGAGGATCCGCCCTGAGTCCACCACCATTTCCTGATGAGGAAATACCACCTACAAACACCACTGAAGACCATGAACAAACCACCCTCCTTCATCGCTAGAGAACCAGTGTCAGCACACTAAGACCTTCATCAAACGTGCCTAGATCGCCACTGTAACCCGTCGCAGCTAGATCCTCCGAACTACATCTGACCGATTGCCAAGGACATCGCTAACACCAAGCAAAGAACACTAGAGAATCCAATAGGCTGGGGGCATAACCCTAGCAGAATGGGACATGTCTTGGCCGAAACTGATATCTTTATTATTTATTATTCAATTAGAATTTACTATTATTTATTACTTAGTAAATATTATTTATTTATCATGTATTTAATATTTTAATAATATTTATTATAAATTATTTAGTTTTTATTATTATTTATTTGTGTTTTTTATTATTTATTGATTCTATATTTATTTATTTATTTATTTATTATGTAATTATTATTCATTAATTATGTATTTTTTTATCCATTTAATTTATAATTTTTATTATTAATTTTTTTATAACTTATAATTTATAATTTATTTATTCTTTATAATTTATTTATCTATTATCTATTATCTATTATCTATTATTTATTAATTAATTATCTATTATTTATTTATTTATTATTTACTATCATTTATTATTATTTACAGATTAATATCATTTAGTGTTATCTATTATTTATATTTTATTATCATTTATTATGATCTATTATTTATTTATTTATTTATTATTTATTTAATATTTCTTTATTACGTATTTATTTTTTTGTTTTATATTTATTTAATATTTTAAATTCATTTAATATTTACTATTTATTTATTATTTATTATCATTTATTATCATTATTATCATTTATAATTTATTATTTAATATCATATGTTATTTATTATCCTATATTATTTATTATCATTTATTAAAATTTATTTATTTATTATTATTACTTATTTTTTATTATTTATTTAATATTTAATTATTATTTATTTATTATGTTTTTATTATTTATTTAATTATTTTTAATAATAAATTTATTATTTATCTATTATTTATTAATTTATTACTTCTTGATTATATATTCATTATTTATTATTATTTAATATCATAATTTTTTTTATTTGTATATGTATAAATATATTATATACTGTTTCCTAACCAGATGAAGAATTTTTTGGAGTGGTAAAATCTTTATAGTATATCCAAGAGGTAAGGGGTTCAAATCTCTCCCAATACACACACACTGATATATATATTTATATATATATATGATTTATGCATGACATGCATGACATGAAGGAAATATCCATACATGGTAGGATAACTAAACAAGAAATAATGATAAATAAACAACAAGTAAATAATGATAATAAATAAATAATAAAAAAAATAAAAAAAATTAATTAATTAATTAATAATGTAAATAAAAAAAATTAAAAAACAAAAACAAATACATCATCGCCAAAAAATACACCACGAAATAAAAAAACCGCTGCACAAAAAATTCCAAGAAATTATTCTCGACAAAAAAATATTTGGCACTTTTAGAAATCATGGTGCATCACTTAGCGGTGGTTTATGCTGCCGCTAAATGAAAAAAAAAGAAAAACATCGAGAAACGCCATTTTTTGTAGTGTAATCTACAACTGCACAAGAACGATGTTATCATTTTTCAATAGATTAAAATGTAAGAAAATAGATTATATATTATCATTATAGAATGATAATTTTATCAAGATATCATATATATACATAAAATCAATCATTATAACCAACCATAATATGTAGTGATGGAAAATTAATTTCATTGGTTCATGAGGGTGTAGTCCGCCGTACTCATGAATGATGGTTTCGTTTCCCCTTTGATTGAAGTAGAGATGTATATAGTTTTTGAAATTTCCAAATTTATGGAAGAGTATATAGATGTAGAGTATACCAATATTTTATATTTCATCATGGTCGATGAATATTTGAAGGCGGTAAAAGAAAAAATAAAACCAAAACATTCAGTAAAAAGCTACACCACTTTTTCGAACAACCTCATTTTCTATCCAACTTAATCCCTTTAAGGTTGTTATTCTTCCAAAACTAATTTTTTTATAAAATGGGAAGTGATTTTAGGAAGGAATTTGGGCTGCTATTGGCAAAAAAATGGCACTTAAGGTGTGGAGAAGAGAATATAGGGGGTTCGCTATTATAAGGGAGGGTGGGGAATTCTTGGAATTTCATAAAGCGTGAAATTAATATAATTTATTTTTCATTTTAAAGTGGATAAAAATTTATTTAATTAAATTATTGGATAATGGTGATTCTAAATACCCCCATAAAATAAAATTTGGACAAGTTTAAGTGATATATTCACACTAATATCTTTGTTTTTAACCCATGTTAACCCTTTTGAAAATTATCATTGTATAATTGTTTTTCACATTTTAGGGGTCAATAAAGTAACTAAAATAGAAAAAATGACACATAAATTGGAAATGGTTGATATTTTTAAATGAATCCCATTATATTTTCCAAAGACATTATTTTTATGAATTTTAAATTTTTTAATGAATTATTGTTTGTTATAAAATATCATTCATGTCATTTTTATAAATACATGAAATATTTTAACACAGTATGTGTCTAACTAATTAAAAATTGTTCCAAAGAAAATATCATTGTAGATAAGGACTATATGGTCTTAATATCACACAAAATAAAATTTGGATAGGTTTAGTAATCATTTTAAACAATATCTTTTTTTCTTTAACCCCTTGGTTAACCAATTTTAACCATTGAAAGAGGTAATGGCACTTTCAATATTAAAAGGTTACAATTTTACTTATATGGTGAAAATATATCATAAATGGTCAAAGAATAAAATTTTAGACTCTTTATCATCTTAACCATCTAATTCAAATATTTTTATGGGTTTTAACAAATATAATAATATTTTATTTAATATAAAATATCATTAATTTCATTTTAACACTATCCATTGAATTTAAATTTAAATTTGTAAAGTTAATAACTAAATTGGAATATATAATTTTAGATATATATAATATGTCATATTTATGTAAAAAATTCTTACGACACATTAACCCACCCAATAAATATTACTTTTAGACTTTTTAGGATCATTTACTTTATTTTTCTACTCCTTTCACAATCATTATGTCAGGGTTGCGTAAATATTTAAGGTAATTATATTTTCACTAAAATTTAATAATAAATCACCATGAAAAAATAAATTAATTTATCATTAAAATTAACATTTATTAATAAACACAAGTTTTTTATCCATTTCAAATAATATTAAAATCAATAAAAGCAAGACAACGTCATTTTTGACTTTATACTTCAATTAAAATATCATAAAGGTCAAAATCAAAAATAAATTTTAAAAAGTCAGATTTTATAATTTTGGATGAATATTAATGAAATATATTTATCCAATTTAATAATGGAATGTTTTTAACAGATTTCAAGCCTGATCACATTAGATTTAACCCTAATTAACCGATTTTATATTTACCATCACAATAAAAATTACTATGATTACTATTCATATTGAAAAAAATTATTTGAACTTATTACCTAATATTAATTATATTTAATAAAAATTTGAATTCAATTCTATCAAATTAATTTCATATAATTATTATAATTTAATTTAAAATTACTCAAAAAACACGATGAAATCCGATTTTCTAGAAAATTCCCATTTTAAGTATACAAATGTTTTAATACCAAAATCAAGTATAATTTTTATTACAATAACATTTATAAGATTATTTTTAATAAAAATAAACTAATTAAATTTTAAAACTAATCCTTAATATAATTTTATTTTGTATGTACTTGAAAAGAAAATACAGCTTTTAATAAAAATCAGTATTTTCACTATTCATTGAAAAAATTAAACTATACAGAATATTCTCAAAAAATAAACCTAAACTACTTTTGAAAATAAAAATTAAATATTATATCCTTTTTATAAAATAACATTTTAATGTTTTTGATAAATTAATTATAAATATTCCTACTCAAAAAATAATAAACACCATTTTTGAAGAAAACATATTTTTTAAGCGTAAAATGAATTTACAGAAAAAGTAAGTGCTTATTTACTAATAATTAATAAATAAATTCTTATTTATTAGAAACGTTTTAAATATTTCATAATTTTTTTAATCCAATTCATAAATTCTAATTTAATGTCTATATTATAACTATAACATTTAAATAATAGTATATAATGTGTCATTTACGTTTAGTGTTTTGTGTTGTATATGGTATCGAACACACTGTTCTTTTATAATATTGAGATATTACATATTCAATATCATGACCCAAATTATATAATGTTCTTTTAAAGTGTTTTTATAATCATCCTTACATTAATATATCATTATAAGTTGATATGAAATTATATTTCTTTATTCAAACAAATAATTTTCCCCCAAGTAGTGAAAATAAATACACATAAAATATCACATTAAATTCATCCAAATTTATTATAAAAATATTTATAAGAAGCAAATTCACAGAAACATTTATTAGTAAGGAGATTATACTGATATGTATCAATTGTACCTATTGAATCTTTTATTAATAATTTAACATCTAGTTATTTGGGTGATGATTTGAAGTTCATAGAAAATATTCTAGGTTGAAAATATTGGTGTTAATAAGAATAAAATAAAACACAAAAAATTATTTAGTATATGATATGCATTCCTTACTCCACATCATTATCAGAACCCCACTCAATAACAGGGGTAGCATGGTATTTACCTTATTCCCTTACTCTTGGAAGTTAATGATGTCTATCATCCTTGTTAGCTCTTGGATTTTGGAATTAGCTTGGATAATATTGCCATAGTTTTCCACATTTTAAGAATTTAACTATATGTGGTACATAAAAAACTCTTTTTCCTATCACCATGTCAACTATACTCAATATTTTACCTAGAATTGTTTCCATTATATGTCATACTTTTACACACATAAAACATATTACATTTCCTTTGAGACTTTTCCTTAAGTTATTTTTTACATATTTTAAACATATAAGAAAATAAATTTTCTTTCCTTCACCATATTAATCACATTAACATCCATGAAAATTCATCCTTCTCTTATTTGGTGTGTTTGAAAATCAAATAGTTTCATATGGTTAATCACCAGTCAGGATAGTTGGGTATGGATTACCATGGAATTATTAACACTAGCTCCCATCCTATTTAGTTTCTTATCAGCACATTTACCATCACACCCATCATAAACTTGGTTCCTTCATGCTTTAACCATTACTAAAACCAAAAGAGTTAACAAGATAGATGAATAATTTATATCATAATATGATTATAAAATATTCGACCTGAAGGCGCACTACTCTATGACATCATCAAGTTATCGTACATTTATTTTAGTTCATTATATATCAGTCTTGGTTCTACATATATTTATTTAGGTTTTTTCCTTAAAATTAATTGTCCCAAATTACCCTAAAATTTCGTACAATATTCTATACCAGGAAACCATTGGACACTATGATCCAAAAATTCGACTTTTATTTAAAATTCCAAACCTAGATTCCATGTAACAATACTCTAGGCCCAATTGGACATATGGCCTCAAGCACATCTCCCCAAATTATAGAGGATTCCAACTAGAAATGGGGGCCTAGTTGTGATAGTGGGGAGACTATTCCCTCATTAGTAGAGTGTAACACAACAGAATAAGAAACAAATCACGGAAGTAGTAATACCATACAAAAAAATTAAATAACGGAATAATGATTATATAAATTACCATAATTCATATCATATAACAGATGATGCTACATGTTACATGTTCTAGAAAACAAAAAAATATGTTACACTATAATCATATACAATACAGGTTCTAAAAGTAGAAAAGACAAAAATGAATATTAGAAGCATCACAAGACTCAGCTTGGTCTCATGCTCTCCCACTTTTATGAATCATTTCATGTATCTGTAGAAGGGATATTTCCATTATCAACACCTATAATCATATAAAAAGTTTGGTTCCAAAACATGACCCAAATAGGGTGAGACTAAGTCCTTATAGGCAACCACCCAAGTTCTGTTCCAATCTTTCAGTGAATGTATATAACAGGAACTGTGAAATAATGAAAGCATTGAGTATGGAAGTACTAAAATGTAAACTACATACATGCACAATTTTCCATTTCCATTTCATTTTAGTATCCATTTAATAATTCAATTTAATTGAATTCATATTTCTTAAGATCTGGATCAAGCCCGAAATCCCCCATATAACTATAAGCACAAAGAATGCCTCCAAAGGCCATATAATCAAGAATACGTGAAGACTAAATACAAGATTGTGATTTATTTTGAAAGACACTTCATAAGTCATTCCATTCCAATATTCAATTGTAAACTGAGCCCATCCTTGATATTCCTAAGTTGAAATTCAAGTATCACTCCAGGTGAAAATCCAAAAATACCCTATAATCCCATCCCATTGAACCTCTTAGAAACCCGAAATCACTCTAAGTGTGGTATAAGTCCATGTCAACTAAGCCTGTCCTTGGTAGTCCTACAGGGAATCCCCACGTTTCACTCATGACATAAAGTCAATACCTCTTGAGCCCATCCATGGCAGTCCTATATGGAT
Organism: Viscum album; assembly: GCA_963277665.1. Lineage (NCBI taxonomy): Eukaryota > Viridiplantae > Streptophyta > Magnoliopsida > Santalales > Viscaceae > Viscum > Viscum album. The sequence goes on along the minus strand of OY728136.1, from coordinate 395,620,211 downwards.
CCATGATTCACTAGGAATTTAATTCGGCCTCTATGAGCACATCCATGGAATCCATGGTTCACTCATGGCTTTAAACATAATAAGCCCTTTGAGCCCATCCTTAGCAATATAACTGAATCAAAGGTTCACCCAAAGAACAAGGTATAATAATCTATGAGCCCATCCATTAAAATCTAATCATAATCCATGATTCCAAAAAGGCTATTTACTATTTCATCATTCAATTCATTTAAACATTCATTAGGCATGATAAGTTAAAAAACCAAAATCAGCTAATATAACTCACCACCAAGGGGTGTCTCAAGCAAGGACCAACCTCAAAAGTCTTGGCATTTAAGTTACTCACATGGGAAAATTTATAATTACAAGAATAACATGTAAATTAAATGATTACATAGATTAAACATTATTCAACTCATGTGGTCATGTTCACAAAAGGATCAATTCATTCTGAACAAGCTTAAACAAGCATAGACAAACAAGGTTCAAGGGTAAAGTCAACTGTCACCTTCCATTTACCAATTCAAATACTATCTAACATCATGAAAATTCTATTAATAAAAAAATTCATTTTTAACAACCCTTTAAAGGGGAAAAAGGCATGCCTAATTGGCATCCTAGGCTAAACAATCATAAAAGGTCATCCAAGAGAAATAACCCATGGGGTGACCCTTAATACAAGTTTATAACCTAATACGTGAATAAAAACCCATTCCATTACCTAAACAACCATAAGAAGCAATAGGGTTCCATTATAAATCAAAGAGACACCCTAAAAATTGGCATTTGGAACTCCGATATATATAATCAACCTGACAATTAGATGAAGGAAGGAGACCACCTACCATAGGCTAATTCTAGATAACTCATCCAATATCAGGCTCTGATTCGTCCGGGTTAGGGAGAAATATGAAGAACATACAAAGAATGAGATATTAGGGAATATGATCCTAATTCCAAATAGAACAATTGATATCCAGAAGAACTAAGAAAGGATAAAAAGGAATTAAGGCCTTACCAATACAGATCCGATGAGACATACGACACTCAAATATGAGGTCCCACAACAGAGGGATATGAAACCCAAGAATAGGCCAAGAGGAGATATTTCCAAAGGTGAAGCTATTGTCTGTTTGATGAAAACACAAAATGGGTTAATATAATAATTTTATTTTAAATTTAAAAAATATTAAAAAACCACATTGTAGGCCTCACATGGTTTATCTACATGTTTTGTCAAACTGTGTGGAAACTATGAAAGGATTTCTATATGGATAGGTCATTACACACAATTATCCCTCTTGGGTTTTCAAACCATGTTAAACCTTCTTTCAATGTCTTCTAAAATTGCAGAACCGTTTTACGGGTGTGTGACCCAACCCACACAGTTTTCACTAATTGTGTAACCTCTTGACTTCTCTCAAAACTCATGTCCTGGGTCCCAAACTAGCTCTATACTCCCCAGAGACCTCCATGACCCCAATGGGAATTCAGGAATGCTCATATTTAAGAAATTAGTCTAATAATTGACATAAAACACATGATCTGTACCTGAATAAAGAATAGGATGTTACAAACATACCCCTTAAATAAATTCATCCCCAAATTTCCCTTCCAATAGTGGTGAAGAAATATTTGAGAACAACTCTAGCCATTATGATTGCACATCAGAGTCCCTCGCCTAGGTATCGTCCTACACTTGACCATGCTACCATAGTACCCATACTAAAGGAAAAAATCAGACACAGAGAACCTTCATGCTATGATCCACAATTCATATAGGATTCTCCTCAAAGGATGCATATACCTGTAACTCAACCTCCTCAGGATGAAAAGAATGAGATAGGTACGAATAATAACAGCGTAGCTAAGAAATGTGGAAGATGTTGTGTAATCCTTGGTACCTCTAGGGTAACTGAAATTGATAGGCTACCAGCCCGACCCTCTCCAAAATCTCAAATGACCTAACGTATCTTGGAGAAATCTTACACTATCTTCATGTCCTCTTTTGTCCCGACCTCGGTGAAACACATAGGAATGAGAAATATTCAATCTCAAACTCTAGAGGTCATATTAATCGATAAACAAAATATTTCTGACAAGACTGCGTGGTAGCCATCCACTTCTGAATCAACTGCACTTGTTATATGGTCTCCTGGATAAGATGAGGTCCCAACATAGCTACCTCTCATGCCTCCAGCCAACATAGGGGTGATCTGTATGGAATACTGTATAAATCCTCATATGGCCCAATCTGAATAATAGACTAAAATCTACTATTATAGGTGAACTCAACTAGTGGTATATGTCTCTACCAAGAAATGTCAAAATCCAGGATGCGTGCCCACAACATGTCCTCAACCACCTAAATCTTTCACTTTTACTATCCATCGGCCTAGGGATGGTATGTTGTGCTCAGAAGAACCTGTGTACCTAGTGACCTCTATATCCCTTGCTAGAAATGGGAAGTAAACTAGGAGTCCCTATCTGAAATGATAGTTTGTAGAACCCCATGTAGTCATACAATCTCATGAACGTACAAACTCCCAATCTCATCAACACTGAAGGTTTCCTTGATTGGAAGGAAATGTGAAATCTTCATGAGCCTGTCAACAACAAACCCAAATGGAATTGTTACCACAAGGTGACGTCAGTAAACCCATCACAAAATCCATCATGACATCATTCCAATTCCAATAAAGAATGGGTGGTTGTTGTAAATGTTCAGCTGGTCACTAGTGTTCCTCCTTCACCTAATTAATGGCGGAACCCATCATCAAAAAACCATCTACATCCATTTTTATACCCGACCACCAATTCTGATTATGTCAATCTGGATACATCTTGGTGACACCAGGATGAACTTCCCATATAGAGGAATGGAATTCCGGCATTAGCCCCTCGTGCATGTCTGCTGAAACACATACACGACCATGTAAATTCAAAACATCATCCTCACCTATGATCCAACTAGGAGGAGGGTACTCACCTACCAGACTCTCCTATAGTACTAGGACTTAGGAATTAGATAGATGCATCATCCTCACTCTATCTAGTAGAATAGAGGTAATAGTTAAGGATTAAAGAATAATTTTACCCTGACTATCTTGCACCTACAAGTACATCTCAGAGAACAACACCATAAGCTTATACTCTCTACTAACCTACTGCACTACCTATATTTGAGTCCTCTTGCATAGTGCATTAACCACTGAATTTCCCTTAACAGGAATGTAGGCTAGGTCAAATTCAAAATACTAATTGTATTCCACCTACCTTCACTGCCATAGATTCATATCAGGCTATGTAAATATGTACTTGATGCTATTGTGGTTCGTGAACAATATAAAATTCTCTCCAAGTATGTAATGTCTCCAACAATGTAATTCATGAACAACTACAGCCAACTCGAGATCGTGCATCAGGTAATTCTTCTGATGCAGCCTCAACCACCAAGACACATATGCAACAACTCATTTCCCCTGCATAAGAACTTATCCTTGTATGATTTCTAATTAATAATATTACACAATGTAACTTCTACCTAGATCTGGAAAAATCAGTATCGAAACTGAAGTCAGTCTCTCTTTCAGCTCCTAAAAGGCTATCTCATAGGAATCTGTCTATACATACTTTGAACCCTTCTTAGTCATGCTCTTCAACGACACTTCTAAGTATGAGAATTCCTTTATAAAACTCCTATAGTAACCAACTAGCCCTAAAAAACACCACACTTCAAAGAAATTTTTGGGATACTCTCAGAAAACCACTACTCTCACATCCTCTGGGTCCACTAATACACCTATCTCTAAGATTATGTGACCCAATAAGTGAATATGATCCATCTAGAAGTGGCACTTTTTGAGCTTAACATATAAATGATGCTCTCTCAGTGTATTGAAAATGATCTCATGATGTTTGGATTGGTCATGTTGATTGTGAGAATACACCAATATATCATCCATGAAAACCAAAAAAATAAAATAAATCAAGATAAGGATGAAACACTCGGTTCATTAGTGCCACAAAGACTGTTCACATGATCACGAGACCGAAAGACATTTCCACGTACTCATACAGACCATACTTTCTTTGAAAGGATGTACAAGGTATGTATGATGATCTAACATTCACTTGATGATAACCATATCTCAAATCAATCATTGAGAAAACCCAAGCTCCACAGAGATCTTGGAAGAGATCATCTATCTTCAGTAGAGGATACTGGTTCTTAACCATCAATTGGTTCAATTTCTGATAATACACATATAAGATGAGGCTAATACCCACCTTTTTCAAAAAAAGGAATGGAAAACCCCACATAAAAGTACTTGGTTGGATGAAACCATTTCCCTACAAATCCTCTATCTTCCTTTTGAGCTCTTACAACTCCATCATAGGTATCCTATAAGGAGGAATGGACAACAGTGTATCTAATGGAACTATATTGATAGGGAAATATACCTCTCCCACCAAAGGAAAACCTGAAAACTTATCTGATATGATGTCCCTAAAATGATAAAATAATTGAGGTAAATCCATCTGATGTGTTCCATGGTCATCCAGATAATAACTCATAATCTGGGTTGTCATCCTGCCTAACCCACGATGTACGGGTCTAGCTCATCTCACCTGGAAATCCCATTAACCGTTGTGTAGAAACCTTCCACCATATACAATGTAAAACTCACCCAGGGGTGATATAAATCAACAAAGGGATAAAAGTAAACCAAATAGACCATCCCGATAATGACATAAAAATCCTATCATCTAGAGGGTGTAAAGGTCACACATGAAGTGACACACACCAACCTCAAGTGATCACTCCCTCCACTAGTGCACACATTCCCTTCTAATCCCTAACGGATTGTCTTGTGTGATAAAGTATTTATAATCAAAAACATAGATCACAAGGCTCTCCACAATGGGAAAAATATTAATATATGTGAACCCCCTATATCAAAAAGAGAATAAGTTAAATGGAGGCTACTAGCATAGTACCTTGAATAATAGAAGGTATGGGATCCTACTCTTGTTGGGTCTGTTGCACTGCATACGTCTGGCTTGTACCGTAGCCTTGTGATACTACCTAACTACCCTAACCTGATCCACCCCGTTGTCTCAATGAAACTGGGGTCTAGCTACCATGACCATGACCACCACCTCATCTTGAATGACATGATGTACTCCAAATCTCAGTTTGGTGAGAAGCTGTAGACCCCACTCCTGAACATGGAGTCAGTGTAGACCATATCTCACTAGATTCTAGTGGAAACGTCCTGTAGAATTATTTTAGATGGACCATCTTGCCGAAATATTGGTACCAAACTAGGTCCAATGGACATTTCTTTTTTGTATTCCCCAGCCTTCCATACTGGTAGAACCTCATTTTGGTACATGGAGATACGTTCTAACTACGGACATCATAGTGAGGAAGCTGTAGATGATGCTTCCTACTGCTGGTTGAGACATTACAAGATCTTGGTGCCGAACCACCTAGGCTCTCACCTCAAGTTTTCTACAAGTTATGTTATGTGATCATCACCCGATTCAATATATAAGATACAATAGTCAACATGAATACATTTAACTATGAATAAATGTGATATCTGAGACCACCCTCAAATATCCTAGATATTGACACTTCTTCACCCATTAGAATAGTTGTGAGGCACTTGATCGTAGTAAAGCAAACCGAATAGTCCATAACAGATGAAACTTCCTTCTCCAGATGCATAAACACTCGGACTTTATCAGCCCAAAACATATCTAGATAGTAGTAATCATAGAATACTACTTGAAAATATCCCCACAACATATCTGGATGACACTCCACATGAGTGATAAAATCCCACCATCTCTTGGTGGAATCATGCAATATGTATGTAGCGAGATTTACCATCCTCTTAGGAGGTGTCTTTAAATCCTTGAAAATTATAAGCACGACATCTAGCCATGAATATGTTGCTTGTGGTTCTTAATCCCCTAAAATGTCAGTGGATGCTACTACTGGAACACCTGTGTCAGCTCTTCCATAAACATGGAAGGCTACGGTGCTCCCTAAAAGGTTTACATGAACCTCATAAAGCCTTCATGGAACTACGCATTAGCCCCTAAGTTTGGTAAAAAAGATGGATCCACAACTGGAAAAATAGAGGGTTAACAAGTAGCACATTACCTACCACCTATGGGGTATGATCATCACCACCCTCCTATAACAGAGCCTGAGGTCATCATGGTGGTATGAATCTACATTTCCAAACAAACACCTCACTTCAGGATCATTTTAATGGTCCATAGCTCAAAAGTGTAGTTATCAAAACAAAACAGGTAAAAAACTTCCTCTAATAACTCACCCCTATTCCAACCCCATGGGTTAGGTATAGGTTTTAACTAAATGAGAGATTACCAAAATCCCACTACTAAGGTCAGGTCTAGTCTAGTTCTCTATAAAAAGCTATTTTAGTTTCACTTTATTTAATATTCATTTATTATTTATCACATCCTCTTTGAGAAGGGTAAACTAGTGGTATGCCGAATTCTGATCTATGGGGGCCCATACTCCCCGAGAACCAAATATTATAATCCACATATATCATATCATAATACAATTCAATTTATGGACACCACATGATCCACCAATTTCTGATCCAAGAGGGCCCATACACATCAAGGACCAAATATTGGTTTCCATACAATACGTACCTTAACATTTACCAATATATCAATCACAATAACAGACATATCTACTATGACACCCATCACAACAACATGAAATCAGTAATTCTCTCTAAATTTCATGGCAATAATGCATGGCATGTGGTTTCTAACAAGTTCCAATATGATGCATGAGATGGAATATTTTCATCTCATTGGGTTTCAACACAGTATAACCTGAAATCATATCAATAATAAAAATGAAATACAAGTGAGTCACCCAACAGTAAAATCAAATAAATTGTAATAGCTCAAAATCCAAAAATCACCATTCAATTCGAGCCAATTTGCATTTCCACTGTACATAGGGAAGCTTCTCCCAGGAAAAACTTTAACCAAATCCCATTTTCTTCTTATCCTAGTATATTTTCACCAAAAAACAAAGAAAACCAGAAAAGACTCCTTTGATACAACTTTTAATTCCTGATCTTGGATGCCATGTAATAGTGCTCTGATCCCGGTTGCAGACATGGCCTTAAGCGCATATCCCCAAAATCCATAGGCTTCCGACTAGTAGTGAGGGCCTAGATGTGATAGTGGGGAGACTATTCCCTCATTAGAATAGTGTAACATAATGGAATAAAATTTAAATAATGGAGCAGTAATACCATTCAACATAAGTAAAAAATGAAAGAATTATTATATAAATATCCAAAATTCATATCATACATCAGATGGTGCTACATCTTATATGTTCTAGAAAATAGCCAAAATAGGTTACACTATAGTCATATGCGATTCAAGTTCCAAAAGTACAAAAGACCAAAAAGAATATTAGAATCATCACAATCCTCAGCTTAGTCCCATGCTCTACTGCTCCTAAGAAGCACGTTAAGTACTTGTGGAAGGGTGCTTTCCCTTATCGACACATGCAATCATATAATCTGTTTGGGTCAAAAACATGAGCCAAATACAGTGTGAGACTAAATACTTATAGGCAACCACTGAAGGTCTGTTCCAATCTATTAGTGAATATATATAATAGGCAGTGTGAAATAATGAAAGAAGTAATCTTGGAAGTACCAATAATTAAACAAACTACTTGAATTGGTTTCAATTTATATTTAATTTTCGTATCCATTTAAAAATTCAATTTAATTGAATTCATAAGTCTTGATTACCAAATCAAGCCTGAAATCCCCTGTATAAATATAAGCATAAATAATTCCCTAGAAGGCCATCTAATTATGAATGAGTGAAGACAGATTCCAAGAATGTTCATTGTCTTGGAAGATGTGACATAAGTCATTCAATTCCAATATTAAATTGTAACCTGATCTCATCCCTGACATTACTAAGCTAGAATTCAAGTATCACTCTAGGGTGAAAATCCACCAACACCCTAAAAGACCATCCTAACAAACCTCTTAGGAACCTAGTGTCACATTAGGTGTGATATAAGCCTATGTTAACGGAGCTCATCCTTGGAGATCCTTTTAGGAAGCACTAAGTATCACTCATGACATAAAGTCAATTCCAATTGAGCCCTTATATGGTAGTCCTATAGGAATACATGATTCACTTTTCAATTATGTTACCCTATATGAGCCCATCCCTATCATCCATGGTTCACTCACAGGTTAAAAATAATAAACACTTTGAGCTTATCCTTGGAATTCTAAGAGAATCCAAGGTTCACTCAAGGAACAAGGTACAATAGTCTATGAGCAAGTCTATGAAAATATAATATGTATCCATAATTCACTCAAGGATATGTTCCATTTCATCATTCAATTCGTTTAAACATTCACTAAGAAGGAAAAGGTCAAAAACCAAAAGTATCTAACACAACTCACTACCAAGGGGTGTCACAAGAAAGGACCAACCTCATAAGGCATGAACTTTGGTTTACTAACATGGTTAAAATTATCTTAACAAGAATCACATGTAAATTAGACTATTACATGGATTTAACATTATTCTACAGACATGGGCAGGTTCAAAAACGAGAAATTCATTCCGAACATGCTTAAACAAGCATATACATACAAGGGTAAAGGGGTCAACCATCCCATTCCCTTACAAAATTCAGATACCATCTAACAACGTGTAAATTAATTTAGTAAAAATTCATTTTTAACAACAATTGAATAGGGAAAAAAGACATGAATCATAGGAATCCTAGACCAAATGGCCCTAAAATGTCATCAAAGGAAACTTAACCATGTGTTAGCCCTTAATAAAGCTGTAGAACCTAATACATGCATTAAAAAACGTATTCCATTACCTAAAAAATAATAGTCAATAGTAGGGTTCAATTATAAATCAAGGAGACACCCTAAAAATGCCCCAAAAAATCTCCGACATTTATAATCATCTCAACAATTAGAGAAAGGCACGCGACCACCTACCTTAGGCTTGTGACAGATAGATCATCTAGTATCATGCACTGATTCATTATGGTTTGGGAGAACATTGAAGAACATATGAAGAATGAGATATTAGGGAATATGTGACCAAATCCAAATAGCGCAGTCAATATCTAAAAGAACTGAGAAAGGCTAAAAAGGAATCCATGCCTTACCGATACAAATATGATGAGATAGATGACACTCATATCAGAGGTCAGAGGATGAAGAGATATAAAATACTATAATAGGCTCAAGAGGAGAGATTTCAAATGGTGAACCCATAGTACATTTGATGAAACCCAAAATGGGTTAATATAAGAATTTTATTTTATATTTAAAATATTTAAAAAACCACAAAATAGGTCTCAGATGTTTTATTCGCACGGTTTGTCAAACTGTGCGGAAACCATGAAAGGTTTCATGTATGTTTGGGGAAGAGAACATGGTTACCCCACATGTTTTTTCAAGTTCGTGTAAACTATGCTGATCTCTCTGTAAAAGTCTACTAAAATTGTAGGCCTACTACATGACCGTGAGTCCCAACCCGCACAGTTTTCCCTAACCATTTCGCCTCTTCACTTAACCCAATACTCGGGAACCAGGCTCTAGACCGGCCCTAGACACCCCAAGGACCCCCATGACCCCAACATGAATTCATGAAAGGCCATATTTAATCAATTAAACTATGAATTTATCGAAAAAAGATCCATACCTCAACGAAGAACTAGGTTAATACATTTCCCATTATCTATAAAATCACATACCAATTAAAATATACCATAACTTATGAATCTATATTTTTTATTCTAAGTTATCCATTTTCATTATCCTATTAGTTTCTCTAACCAATATAGTTAATTACTATATAGTTTTTCATAGGGTGTATGAAAATCATCCAAAGCATATCCCCTAAGAGTATATAAGATGGTGTGCAGTCTTAGACCCATTCATCATGCACTAAGTGAATATCAAGTTGATGTTTAACCAACCTTTTACAGGGTGATTACCCCTAGTCGAATCTATGTCACTTCCATGTCCAATTTATAGTATCTAGATAGAGATGTAATTTCTATAATACCATAGAATCTATAATTCCAAAATTCAGGATGTTTTCACAAAAAAAGAAGATTAGATGTAGTAATTTAGAGGGGTTATTCTCAAACCTCTCTAAATTCTCTTTCAGTATAATTAGAGGGGGTTATGAACACCCTCTAAATTTGTTTTATGTATAAATTATAAGGAGTTATGTGAGACCCCATCCAATAATAAGATTTAGAGAGGGTTATGAAACCCCTCTATTTTTCTAACATTATTTATTTAATATATGGTTGTATTTTAGAGGGGGTTTTGTACCCACTCTAATTTAGGAAAATATAAGGGGTTCATAATAGCCACTAATCAATGAGATTATCAGTGGTTCATAGTCCTCTCTAATTTCTTAAATTAGAGGGGTTTCAAAACCCCCTCTAATGTATTAAATTAGAGGGGTGGGGTTCAAACCCCCTCTAATGTATTAAATTAGAGGGGGTTGTGAACCCCCACTATTTAAAAAAACAAATTCCATAATATATATATATAACTAAAAAACTATATATAAATTCATTTAAATACACTATATGAATATATTATATAAAATACTTATATTATTATATTTATATGTATACATAAATATAATTGCATTATATTATGTACATTAATATATATATTTATTTGTTTAAATTTTATTTCATATAATATCAAATATATATAATATAAAAGCATAAAAATATTATATAAATATATATGTAAATATAATTTATTTAAAAAATATATCAAATCATCCAATGAACAAAATGACTTCATTTTTTATTATATTAAGTAGAACCCCCTTTTAAAATAATAAGGGGAAAACCCCTAATAGAAATCACCGAGTTAGGACAATCATGATCCAAAGGTCAAGCGAGACAAACCAAAATGAAAATGTGGAGCTAACCCTCCCCATCATATAACCATTATAGTTCTCTCCACTATTTGATGGATGACCAAAGAACATGTGTCCTGTGTCAAAGCACAATCCTGACCTGATGGCTGACTCCATACCCTCTCAACCATCCAAATTTGAAAAGCACTACAGTAGTGAACAATAATATCAAGAACCTCCTCTATGGCCTGATCCATGAGGTCGAGTCCGATTGTATCACCATACCAACAGACCTACCAAGACAAACCCTTCCACCATTCCACACTCAAAAGTCCAAAGCTCCATGACCATCCTGGATAAACCCTTCCACCCTCCACTAGAAACCCCATCCACCGCAGAATCACAAGCCCGGAAGACAATCCAAAAGATGCGAGATCAAACCAATGTCACCTATGACTGGATGGCCAAACCCCGAGTCGAGGGAATGCCACCGATGAAGTAATCCAGGTCATCTTAAAATAGAAATGCCGCTCTGGGCATGGATATGATCCGATCAGAACCACCGATGCACCTCAACAGGTTCCAAAACTATTCTCATGGTAATGAGGAACCAGTGGAAAAGCAAAAAGAATAAACATCAATGTCGATCCAAAAAAAAGCCATATCCATCCAATTGAACAATCACAACATTACCAAAATGAACCTAGAAAAGCAACTAACCAAAACTGAAGCACAATGCCTCCCCCCTTTGGAACACGAAGATCTGGGGTGAGCTGCACCAGAAACCACTGAAGACCACCTAGTCGCACAGGCCAAGCCGAGAAACCTTGATGGGGTCAAGCCTCAACATCAAAAGTGATGGAGAACATTGATTGCATCACCACCTAGCGTTGTTGTCTTCATAAGAGGTGAGCCACGCTGGGCCGACCACCAAAGCATTACTGAGAAGCGAAGACATCAAGCCCCACCGAGACACTGAGAATGGGAACTGGAAGCGTGACTTCTCCCAGACCGAGCTGAAGTCATATGCAGCCACCACGAACAGACCTAGATGGAGGGGGAAGGGGAAGCGACACAGGGAGTAACCATAGGCGCTACGGGTTTGGGAGAATATTCCACTACAAGGCCTATAAAACATATCATATAAAAACCGAAACTTATAGTTTTTTATAATTTATATTATAGTAATAATTAATATATTTTTTAATAACATGTTTATGCTCTTATATTATATATAATTAATATTATATGATATAAAATTTATACAAATAAATATATATTAATGTACAAAATTTTATGTAATTTTATTTATTGAATGAAATATAGATTAATGTTCATAATAATAAATATATGTATTGAAATACATTATATAAATTTTTTTATAAATTGTATTTCATATAATATTAATTATATATAATTTAAAATTTTATTTCATAAAACATTATATAAATATTTGTATAAATGTTTGTTCGTATAAAATATTTGTTTAAATTGTATTTCATATATATATATATTTAATAAAATATTAAATATATATAATATTATACAATTTATACAAATAAATATATATTAATTCACATAATAATAAATATATGTATTAAAATACATCAAAAAAATTATTTTTAACGACATTATATTGATATATTAACTAAATTATTATATATATATATATATATATTCAATAAATAAATATATATATAATATATAAATATTTTTTATGTATATAAATAGTTTACATAAATATATTTATAAATATATAAATATATGGTATATATATTACATAAATAGATTTATAAAATATATTTACTCAAATGTATATAAATACACATGTCAAATATAAAGTTTATATCAATGTAATAATTGAATATAATATAAATGTATTATAATATAAATATATAATATAAAAATGTATATATTAATTTATATAAATATATATAGGTTATATATTTATAAGTATTTAATTTTTTATTCAAATAATATTTATTTTAATAATATTATTAATATATATATATACACACATATAGAATAATGTGTAATTGTAATATTGAAATTCCATAGCCATAGTTATAGAGGCTCGGGCGAGTTATGCTAAAGGTCCTGCATTTGAAACCCACTATGAGAGAATTTTATAGGAATGGGTGTGAGGATGTGGGTTAGCTAGACTGGTGGTAAGTGATGAGAAATATAGAATAGGAGGGAGCGGGCTCATAAGATAAATATTTGAATGATATTAAAAAACATTTATTTAAGGCAGTTCCCTAAACCACCTCTAATATTTTTCCTACAACTCAATTAGAGGCCGTTTTTAAATGCCTCTAATTTGGTAAAAAAATTAAGGGAGGATAGAAACCCCTCTAAAATGAGATTATTTGGTGAAATTATAGGGGATTTAAAACCTCTCTAATCTAACCTCTGTTAATTTTATCTTACCCTACCAGTGGTTTACAAAAACCATCACTAATGTATTTAGAGGTGGTTATAACCCCCTCTATTCACAAAAACAACACATTCTAATATGGTTATTTTATGTAGTTTTTCCTGTAAATAAAATCATCCCTTGTGATTTCTACAAAGTTCTCTCATACTAATCCTCAAACAACATAAACTATCCAATACTACCACAACCAATCGTAAAGGATTATCAATACCATAGAAGTTATGATCAACCTTAATTTATCCACCCTTGATGAAATTTATAAATAATAAATTTTCTTCTACTGATAATTTTCTCATATCGAATTTTATACAAACCATCCTTTAATATCAACTATGGCACCCCATATATACTCTAATGAAATCCAATGAAAATAAACACATTCTTTACATACCGATTTTGAAATAAACCAAAACTACCAATTTTATAGAAAAAATAATTACAATTTCACTTATGAATATTCAGACACATACATTTCAAAGACCTTTTAGTTTTATAGTCATAGAGAATTATAAAAAATTGTTAACTAATAAATCCCATGTATTTCTCACAAAATATACATTTTTTACTATATAAGAAACTACTTAATCTATAATAAGTCTTCAATATCTCCCCTAATTTCTTTAAAATCTCCCTTAATTTCTTCACACATGATATGTGACATTTGTTCAACATGGGATATCAACCAAAAATATACATAAAACCCACAGAAGCTGATCGATAGTTCCCTCTTTTAGTTTTATAACCAGAACATGGCCCAATGAATCCTTATAGACCTGCCCCTATAGGTTTCCCATGATAGATACTAGAAATGCCACCACAGATGTTCCTACTGGCTGCTACCCCTGTTTAAGTTCCTTCCTAGCTTGAAATTCCTAAAGGGATCATGAATACTATTGAGTTTCTAACAGAACAATTTTAATCCATTAAGGAATGGTGTGCACTGGTACAACCAAATACGAATCCTTACCCTGAATGGGTTGATCTGAATCATCCACCACTAAACATTAAGAATCCTATATTTCTAGTTTTCAATGGCTCTAGGGACCCAGAGTATCACTTGACACATTTTGTGTCCTATTATAATCCCATTATGGGAACCCCTGAATAATAATAGGTAGTGAAAATTAGGTTATTCAAGAAATCACTATAGGTAACAACGTTTGTGTGGTATACAAACTTTCCGTCATAGTCAATTACAATGTGGGAAGACCGCCATAAGAAGTTTCTATTCCTATATAGAATGACATTACTGAAAACAATAGTCATTGAACTTTAAAATTAAAAATATCTAGATAATGAGAGGGTATTATATTTAATTTCATTGTGGAAAGAGTTTACATACTCCTTGAACATACAAATCCCTCAAGAAGACTTGTTATCCATCTACATAAAAAATATCTATGATGAGTTACACACACCACTCATCCCTTTGAAATAAACATGAGGGTTTTGGGACCTCTCTATGATTACTCAATGAGTGGAAGACTTCATTACATAAACTAAGGATAAGACTCGAGTAATTACTTTAGCTCAATAATAGAGAATGGGGAAAGAAGAAGCTTCCACTATTACACTTAAGCAGGCCTCTACACCCACTCTTGCTCCAAATCCTATACCATATCACGTGATTCCAACTCATGCACATCATCAAAAATGACCATCTAATTAGGATGATCAAGGGGAAAAATATACAAAAATAGTTTGAGGGTATGAAGACCATATTTTATTCTTTTTCTATGTGACCGAGCCCTAGTCTACATTATATTAGCATCAAAGAACAACATGATTTTGTTTCCAAATCCCAAGAAGCCTAAAAAAGATGGTGATGAATATCTCCCAAACTATTTCCCCTTCAACCATGAATTGGGGTACATAATACATGAATGATTTTTTTTCAAGTACATTTTATAGAAGATGGTGGACTTAGGGAATTAAGTTTAGTTATTGGATGACCAGTTAAATGATCATGTAAACTCACACTACCCTTAGATCATAGTTTAAACATCTAACTATGCCCCAATACACTTCCATCGTGTGGTAGTTGACTTCATTGGTAGCTCTCTCATCTAAAATTCAGTCTTCCAAAAAACTATATTGTTATAAAATCAAGAAGAAAACCTAGAAATAAGATTCTATTTCATGTCCAAAGTTGGATGTGAATTTAGCAGATTTTATGCCTACAGTTTTAAAAATAGATGCACCAACCCACCAAATGGTACATCCATAGTCAACCCACTAGACACAATCTTAATCAGACAAGGTTTTGATATCTAGTTCCATTAATGTTATTCACATAATGGATCCATTCATGGATGATGAGTGAAACTATATACCCAAATTCCCTACATTTGATTGGGTAAGTGGGGAAAGGTTCTGTTAGAGTTGAGGATACTGGGGAAGACATGTTCATGCCAAGAATCACTACTCTAACCACATTCTTACTTGAACCATCTACATTGCTAAGCCTCATGGGAGAGATCTCCAATGAGACCATCATGATAAAGAATGTTCCCACACATATTCTAGGTCATGGTCTAATGGATTCATCCTATAAGATCAACTAGGGGGTATGCCATCACCTAATATACCTCAGTGTGCAGGTAGACCTAGTCAACCTAGTCTAATGAGAGATGAAGCACCTTCACCTCCTGTTCCAAGGGATGATCCATCCATATCAAGTACTTATATTTCTAATGAAATTTAAAAATAATTTCCTCATACTGAGAGGCACATACCATTAGGCCATAATTATGAAATCATAAAATATTATTCTCTAGTGTTTGCCATGTTTTCAATCCTAGATGATTTGGTTCTATCAAAAGACATTCAGGAAGAACTTTTAGAGGCTTTTTCAAGCTCTCAAGAATTTAAAGTCAAAGTTCCTTATACTGAGATATATCATGAATAAAATGATCATATGGAATGCCACATGATCATCTATTCCATAGAACAGGACCATGATTCCATCAAATAGGGTCACGTTAGACGCTGGTATATATCCGATAGGATAAATGACATTGATATCCAAAAATCCTTCAGTAACAAAGACTCAGAGTCAACATCATTCAAATCTGAATATATCATAAACTGAGTTTTAATTAATATCATTTCCCCCCTATAATATAATGTTACAGGGTTATGACATGATTGTTAAAAAATATTTGGCGAGATGAACCTCAGGACTCACTTTAGGGATCTTTTGTCTGAATTTGAATTCATAGTTTTTCGGAAAGATACAACCTTCAATGTTATTCTAGGGAGGCCTTCGTTACTTCAACATTCTTCTATTCCCTCATAACACCACTGATGTCACAAATACTAAATCAATGGTAAAATTGGTACATTTCATAGTGAAAAAGACCTATTTAAATCCATTGAATCGTAATAAATTGATGTGGGATTCTAACATATAGAAGGGAAGCAACCCATTAATGAAGATGTTGGTTGAATAAATGCTCTGAATGTTCTGGAGCTGATATCGGGTAATCATTTCAAGTAGCTCACTGTAAAGTAGTTTTTTCCCATCAATAAAATAGAATAGGTGGGTCCAAATTCAAACACATATTCAATAACTTCTATGATATCAGTCAAAACAGCTAAAACAAGTTGCATTGGAGAAGAAATTGACCCTCTAGGAGGTTATGAATTACTAGGTGAAGAATCCCTCACTCCACACCATGTTATTCAATAGATCCATGCCTCATTAGTTGGGCTAGAAGTTGTTATTATACAACTGACATTCTCTGCCCATTACATCCAATTTAGAGCTCAGATTGAGTCAAAAGTAGTTGCTCTACATTCCAAATGACATAATGTTGACTCTTCCCCATAATATAAAAGATTCTTTTCACCAATTACTTCCTAGGTAGAGGTAGAATAGGTAAAGAATAAGTAAGATTAATAGGATGAAGACCTTATGGATGATACTTAATCATTTGATGAAGATATCTCTACCATAATTGATGAACTCAGAGAAGTAAATATGGGTACAAAGGAACATCCAAGACCCACTTTGATCAGTGTGACCATGAAATATAAAGAAAACATGGTATTTAACTAATTTAGTAAAAAAAAACTGAGACATTTTCTCTTGGAACTACATAGTGATTCTTTGATTTGATCCTAAGGTGTCCACCCACCACATGGGATTTTAAAAAGACGACTGAGGATAAAAATAGGATGCTAGAAGGACACACCCAACTCATGTCTCTAAAATTGAGGCTAAAGTGGACAATATCATCAAGGATGACTTAATTAAAGAAGTTCAATATTCAAATTTTCTCTCCAATATCATCATAATAAAGAAGAAAAAATGGAAAATCGGGGTCTGTATCGAAGTAAGAGTTCTCAAAAGGCACTTTCTAAATGATGAATTCTATGTTCCAATAAAAAAACCACTGATTGATGTGATGGATGGTTATCAAGCCCTCTTCTTCATGGATGAACATTCAGGGTACAACTAAATTCACATGGCCTTATAAGAAAAAGAATCCACCACCATCAAGGACCCCCAGAGAGTATTTTTCTATCAGGAAATTCCCTTTGGTTTGAAGAAATTTAGTGTCAGATACCAACGTTCCATGCTAAAAATCATCAAAATCTTATTGGGGACATTTTTCAAATGTTATGTTGATGATATAGTGGTCAAATAATAGTAGTTTTCTGACCACATGGATGATATTGAGACCATCTTCAAAAAACTATGATATTATAGCTTGAAGATGAACCCCTTGAAATGTTCTTTCAGGTTAACCTCATGAAAATTTCTTATATTCTTCATACACTATCATGA
The DNA here is from genome assembly GCA_963277665.1 of Viscum album. Taxonomy (NCBI): domain Eukaryota; kingdom Viridiplantae; phylum Streptophyta; class Magnoliopsida; order Santalales; family Viscaceae; genus Viscum; species Viscum album. The sequence goes on along the minus strand of OY728136.1, from coordinate 395,602,014 downwards.
CATCAAAGTCAACCATGAGAAGAAAAAGGAAAAAATTAACATGTAACCTCTTCAAAAAATTAAATAGTTGAGAGGAATCCAAATACACTTGGATTAAATTAGGGATTTTATAGACAACCTTGTAGGTAAGTGCTTGCCTTTCACCAAGTTGGTAAAGAAATGGGTCATATATTAGTAGACTAATGAGTATTAGAAATTATTTGAAAACCTTAAGAAATATCTCTTGATCCCACCAATGATAATACTTCATATTGAGGGAAAGGTTCCTATTCTATGTGTGATGACCCTAGAGAGATTAATAGGTGTGAGAACCCAGTTTTTCAATCATGTATGGATCCTTTTAAATTTGGTCTATTTGTTTATTTTGGACCTAATATGGATAAATAATGATTTAGTGCTGGTTTTGGGGGTTTCTGTGGCTTCTCGGTAACTTGGAACCCTGGTAGGTTTTAAAAATAGGCTGGCTTCACAGTTAGTAAAAACCCAGTGAGCCTGGACACACGGTCTCTCCTAACCGTTTGATATTGGACAGTGGGGTGAAGTAGGGAACCCCGTTTTCTCTAACCATTTTCTAGGGTCTAAAAACCCATGAAGAAAAATCCATACGTGTTTCAGAGGTGTTTGGAATTGTTGGTGGATAGTTTCTCTAACTGTGAAACCTAACTATGCAAAATTCCCCTCTATATTGTAGAAGGTGCATGGTTTGTGAACAGTTTGAACAACCATGCATCAAAACCATGTGATTCTTATTTTTAGTGAAATTATAAAACTAACATTAATGAAAAGTTCAGTTTATTACTCCTTCCCTGTATTCTCATTTCATTAGAAAACCAAATCTATTCTCTCATTTTGGATCCATCTTCAATCCTAATCTAGTTTTTAATCCTATTTTTCTATCTGTAGTTTGATCGAGGCACTGTTTGTATCATTTGATATATGCTAGTAAAATATTGATTGTTTTTTAGCCATTAATATTTCAAATATCTATCAAGGATTCTATTGAGATTCAAGATCATATGCCCTATTTTTAGGGAATTGATCAGTTATTCAGATCTCTTCTAATCCAGCCTAAACTGGAGACTGATACTGGATGAGGAGAGTCATACAAAAATGAGGTAGGAGTTCAATAACTCATCCATCAAGATTCACTGTTTTATAAATTTTTATGTGCACACACCAATTTCATTGGGCACTTCCTATTTAATTCATGTGTCTTGCTTATATTTTTTAGAACTGTATTCTAATACTAATATTAAATATGTTATATATCATTGGTGGTTATGTCTACAATGATGACCACCCCAGGTAGGGTGTTTACTATATTTATGTTTTTGTTATTCTATTATGTCTATCTGCACCGCTGTTCTGGTGTGCCTTGACTTGATCATGTTAAAGGTGAGGGTTTAATTAAATCAATGAATTTTAGTTGCTTGAAAATTTATGATTATCACTTGACCCACCTAAGTTGAGTGACTCAATCTAATAAATTAGTATTAAATATTATTGTTATTTATACTTTGTATATGACCTGGCCTAAATAAATTTAATTTTAAAATTTGGTTTCACATCCATCTCACCGCTTTCTATATATAATGGAAGGTAGGATAGTGAACATAATAATATAAATATGAATTATATGAATTTAATAAATGGTTTAATTCTATTTATTTTTGTCACACTAATGAAAGGAAATGGATTGATCCCACTGGATTAATAAAATGTCATGAGTATTACATGGACTTAATTAATTAAAAGAATCAATTATATGTTTCCTTGTATATGAACCTTGACATTACTATAGGGGTAGTCAGACTCAAGTTAGCTTTTAGATTCACAAGGGAATTTCTTGATCACTCATGGACACCATTATGATTCAAGGATGTTGGTTTCCAAGAGTGTGACCCACCATGGAACCCAATTCTCATCTATTAGTTGATGACTTGCATGAAATTGTAGGATTTCTAATTTATTATTATTATAGGATTACATGGATACAGTTCTTTTATCCATTATTATGTTTATGAACATGAGGCACCTTTGATACACCATCAGGCTTAGTTATTTCTTATCTAGTTTTACCTTGGATTAATTCCTTAAACTTGGTTAAAATCATTATTTTGGGATTCCTTAGGTGATTCCCATTGGATCACACTCCTAACCCATATAGATACGATATAGTTAATTACTTGAGTTGGCTTGACGATTAGGGTCAATGTTTCCTTAGTTATTACCTTGGAACCTAATCATTATTATTATCATCATCATAGATGCCTTGTTACACATTAGATCATTCACTATTATTATCATGTTAGGATGTTAGTGCTGGTTTTTCCATACATGACTTACATAAATGAACAAAAACATAATTAATTAATGAAATCATTACATGTTCATACACCAGATGTGGGTGAAGCTGGTATGTGGGTATTTACGTTACTGTACTAGTTTACTTTTATATATGCATGCTTGAACACTGTTTCAGGTTATATTATACTAACTGGATATTATAGATATAGTTGGTAGTGGCCTATTGAGTTTTATCTGACACTCTATCTGGGACGACATTTTCAATTAAGAATATTACATGTATATAGGTGTTGAAAAAGGGAATTATATCACTTCAGATACTTTATTGCTTACTTGCATTAGGATAGATCTTGGTAGAAGATTACCATGCTGGAGCTTGGGATACTGAGGATAGTTTTTGGATTCACTTTTGATTCTTTTGAATTGTATGCTTCCTTTTATCCGTGTTTACTAGTTTTATAGTGACATGAAATGTATCATCAACTTATGTATATGATTATTAGTTGTTCTATTATCTATTATTCCTATCTTATTCTAATGTGATATCATTTTACCTTTATTTTTTATACTATTTACCTATCATATTATTTATCCATTGTGCTACATGTTGGTAATTAGGACATAGTCTCCCCAGATACACAACCTAGGACCTGGATTATATTCAAAAGCCTCTAGAATTTGGGGAAATGTGCTTAAGGCCTAGTGACCCATCGGGATTGGAGCACCTCTGGGTAGCATCCAGGTCCGGGACATCAAAAAATGGTGTTAAAGGGTTTTATTTTCTTACGTAATGATTTTTAGAAAATAGAAAAGATATTATTAACACTTGGAACTTGGTTATAAGTTGTGATTGGGTGTAGATAACTCATGTTTGGGATAAATGTAATGTTTCCTAATTTATAATTGTGGTTCTTCTTTTGATTATGACAGTTGTTATCATTTCACCATTGGGTGACACACATGTTGTGTTATGGTTATTATTATTATTATGATCGAGTATTTATTTCATAATTGGCCTGATGATATGAGGTCAAGGAGCATTGTCAGATGAATCATCGCAGACACCAAGAATTCACATGCCATGCATATACCACACCATATAGGTGCATTTCACTATGTACATTTTTTGATATGCATGTGATAGTTGAGTGATCCATATTTAACTATTATGCTTGTGCTACAATTTCGATATGATTGAGTGATTTCTTGTTTCAATTTATGGTCCCCCATGGGTTGGCATGAGTACTTACAAAATCATGATATTTCATGTACCCTATTACATTCCGAGAATAGATGTAGACTAGGTTAACTAGAATTAAATGGGTTTCAATTTTAGTAATAAGGCGTATGGACCATGATTCCCCATGATTGACAATTAATTTTAATAAAACATTGAATTATACCATAAGGAATACAAGATGAAAATGTAAATCTTGAGTTATAAAATGAAATGAGTTCAAGTAAATGATGAGTCAAGGTATAATTGAACCATCATCTATTAGAACAACTATAATATAATCTTGATAAATTAATAATACATGGAATTTAATGTAGGTAGTTGGGGTAGTGAATCATGGGTAGTGTGTCCTTCTTGTTATTTTCTACTTCTACCAGTTATTTTATATAATTCTAGTGTTATTTTGAGGTGTGTTCTTGTAATTTTTATACTAATGTCACCATGAAGTCCTTATGTCGTGTTCCAGGAGGGTGGTGATAACCATGCTCCAAACATGGTGGGCCTTGAGGCCCTAGTCATACTTCTAGGAGTGCCACTTGAGGAACCACCTATTATACCAGACCTGGGAGCCAATGCTCAAATTTGTGATAGTTTCATATGTCTAATGAAGTCTATTCAAAGTTCTCATCAACCTGCACCAATGATGGTTGATATGACCTACATGTTCTAGTAGAAACATCCTCCAACCTTCTTGAGGGATGGTGGTCCACAAGCTAATGAGTCTTGGATGGAGTCCACCTTGTCAATCTTTGAGTATTTAGAGATGCTTCCAGAGTGGAGGGTCAAACTTTCTGTTTACATGAAACATGATTTGTCCAAGCACTAGTGGGATGTAGTTACCAAGGATGGTCTCCATAAATTCATGGTATGGATTGATATACAAACTACATACTATGATCAATTACTTCATCAGATGTTAAGGTATAACTAATCCATAATGTTTATGCATTTCAAGTAAGGAGCTATGTTAGTCATGGAGTATTCAGTTCATTTCACTATGTTATAGCACATTGAATTTCTTTTAGCTAGTGATGATATTTCATGTGGTAGATTCTTTATGGTTGGGCTATAGTATGCCATCTATATTCAAGTGAATTTATTTCACCTACCTTATTTCTCATAGACCGTGAATCAATATATTATCACTCATTTTAACCCAAGGGAAGGAGATTATATTTGTCATAGAGGATCAATGCCACTTTAGCCCAGTAGTTCTTCTGGTAGCAGGACACATTCTCTCGAGGTTTCACATTTGAGTAGTGGTGGTTAGAGTAACCACACTGGAAACTCCATTATAAGCCATTTGTATGGACGATATGGGAAGATGAGTTCTCAGTGTGATAGAGACCCTATGGATTTCTAGGCTTGAGGCCCTATGGGGTACCATTTGAGATTCTATCAAACCATTATATCAGCTCATAGTGGAAGAGGTTCCACACTAGATCCATCTTCAGAAGAATTTTATTTTACTCCACATCAGGTGGGGAGTTAGAGTAGCACCAGCAAGACTGATCCATGAGGAGTTTCTGACCTCAATATCCAGACATCATATTTTCAGCAGTTCTAGCAGATAGGTTAAGATCATGGTAGTCCAGCTATTGCATAGGTCCTTGGATTAGATCAGTTGCCTGAATTAAAACATATATATGAGGATCAGATTACAAGACCATCTATAGTATGAGGTACTATTCTTGTAGCCACAACTATAGTATCCTCTTTATTTGATACAGGTTCTTCACACTCTGTAATCTCTTCTTCTATCGTGGACTGTCTCTAGATGGAAGTATAGTTTTAATATGGTTTAATGAACCTGGATACACCAATTGGGAGTAAATTAAGATGCAATACACCAATTTTGGGACTTCCCCTTTGAGGTTGGCAGTTACTCTTTCATATATGAACTCATTGTTGTCATGATAACATGCTTTGATGTAATTCTTTGCATGGGTTGGTTGGTTTTGTATCACACTATTATATACTTCTATCGTTATAGGGTATCCTTTACATCATCATAGGGAAGTATTTATCTACATAAGGGTGAGTGGGATGTCCAAGATATAAGAGATGGACCAGAGCATCAAGATCTAGGTAGAGTTACCACCCATATTTCTAATCTCTTCATGTAGTATCTGGTTTACATTATACAAAATTTCCTTCTATAGTAGATCATTTCACGAATGTATTTCCTAATGATTTTTATATCTTACCTCTTGATAGATAGGTAGAGTTTACAATGGAGATAATTCTAGGAGTATATGTAGTGTCCATTCCTCTATAAAGGATGGAACCTGGTGAGCTCCAAGAGCTCAAGTGATAGTTGGAGGAGATATAGGACACATGTTTTATATGGCCCAATACTTCCTCTTGGGATTCATTCATGATTTGTTTCCATGAAGGCTGATGAGGCCCTTCATCTATGCATGGATTATAGATGGTTAAAATAGCTTATAGTCAAGAAATAGTATCCACTTCCTAAAATAGATGATCTATTTGACTTGCTCCATGGATCCAGTGTATTCTCTATGTTTTCCCTGAGACCAGGATATCATCAGGTGAGAGTCAGTCCATCAGACATACCACATAAAAATTTCCATATAAAGTATGTTCTATATGATTATCTCATTATGTTGTTTGGTCTTATGAACGCGCTATCCATTTTCTTGGATTTGATGAATAGGATGTTTCACCCCTATTTAAATTATTTTTTAGTGTTATTTTTGAAGAAATCCTACTGTATTCTTGTACTCGTAGGGATCAGGATAAAAACCTTGAGATACTTTCGAGTACACTAGCAGAGAACCAGATTTATTCCAAGTATTCTAAGTGCCACTTTTGGATAAAAATAGTTTTCTTATTGGGTCATATTATCATGGAATTAGATGTATCTATTCACCCAAATGAGGTGAGTATTGTGGTTTTTTAGGATTATCCCAATAATTTTTTTGATATATAGTGTTTCTTGGGAATGGATGTATAATACATGCATTTAATACAGAACTACTTAGGTCATTATACACCTCTTACTGATCCTACAAATAAAGGTTTTATGTTCCTGTAGTTTGAAGAGTGTGAGAAATCCTTTTAGGAGCTGAAATGGTGGCTTGTCTCGACACCCATTCCGATTCTTCTGGATCATGGTAGAGGCTATATAGTGTCATGTGATGCATCAAGCATTTACCAAGTAGAAGTTCTGATATAGGAGGACAATTGTTTATATACAGATGTCAGCAGTTGAGGCCTCATGAGAGAAATTATCCAACACACAACCTTGAATTAACAACAAATTTTCATGACTAATGTTTCTAGAGACACTATATGAAGGGTGATAACTTTATGGTGTATATAGATCACAAGAGCCTCAAATATATCTTTAAACACTATGACATGAATCTTAGATAGTGAATATGAGTTGAATATCTTCATCCCATCGATTTTGAGCTTGATTATATACATGGAAAAGGAAATGAGGTAGAGGATATACTAAGTTGGAAAACTTATGCATAGGCCATATAGAAAGAAAATGATGAGTATAAATTGATGGCCCTATTGTATGAGTTTCATTGAGAGTTTCATGATAGTCATGAGCAAGCTTACATATCAACCTTTATAGTTACCTCTTACCTCCTTGATAAGGTGATGAGTAGGAAAATTTCAGATCCTGAAGGCTGGTTCTGTGGGAGAATATTTTGGGAGATCACCCACCTCTAGATTAGACTATGGATAGAGATAATATCATATGTATACATGGAAGAATATGTGTTCCTAATGATATGAGAGAGTGGAACTGATGCAAGAGTACCATGATTCTCTATGGGAAGCTCAATATGGAATCTCTAATCCATATCAAGATATGAAACTCCAATATTGTTAAGCTGGGATGAATTGTTAGATAGGAGGATTTATCACTAGTGGTTACACCTATCAGTGGGTGAAGGTGTATCATCTGAGGCCTGCTAGCTTGTTACATTCAGTTCCAGTCCCAAAATGGAAATGGGAAGTTATTTCCAGGGACTTTGTTGTTGGTTTACTATGGTCACCTATAGGTAGTGATGTTGTATGGGTATTCATTAACTAAATAAAAAAATTATCCAACTTCCTTTATATCTGGGATACTTTCTCATTGGAGAGATGGAAAGATTGTATATTTTTGAGATAATTTGACTAGATGGGGTCACTCGTACTATCATTTTAGATAGAGAAACTCATTTCATGTAATGGTTCTGGGAGTGGTTGCAAAAATATATGGGTGAACAAGTGCTTATGAAAATAGATTTCCACCCACATACTAAGGGAATATTAGAATAAATTATACATGTTCTAAATGAAATGCTCTATACATGCGTCCTTAACTTAATTGGTTCTTGGGAGAAGCATATCCCTCTCATCGAGTCCACCTACAATAATATATTTTAGGTGATGATTCATATGGATCCTTTTAATTCCTTGTATTATAGGTTGTGCCCTTCACCCATGTGCCGCTAGAGTTAGGAGATGTAGCCCTACTAGGTCCTCATGTGATGAAAGAGTCTTTATAGTAGGTTCAGATGATCAGAAAGCACATGTATATCACTTAGAATAGATATAAATATTATGTCAATCTCAGTTAAAGACCTATGGTGTTCAAGGTCAGGGATCATGTTTTCCTGTGGGTATCACCCATGCTAGAGAGTATATAGATACAGAGGTAAGGGAGGCTATCAAATCATTATGTAAAGCCATTTGAGACCTTGGATGGAGTCAAGATGATAGAATATTAGTTGTTACTACATTAGAAGTTCCATTTCAGGAAAGTCATCTTCTACATTTCACAGCTTCAATAATATTAGGAACCCCCATCTCATACTTTTGATCATGAGAAAGTTGAGCTAGATGTTGCTAATTCATTTGATGAGTATCCTATATGAATTATTGTCCAGAGAATAAAGGTTCTCTAGGGATGGTCTATCCATTTAGTGTGGGTATTATGGAAGCATGACTGTGTATTGGATGAGACTTGGGAGCAGGAGACCAATGTATGTGCCCAGTGCCCGGAGTTGTTCTTAGATAGTGTTTCACCTCCCTTGGAAGGTGAACTAAGGGAGAAGTTCTATTAAGTTGGGAAGAATTTAAGAACCCATTATTTCACTCATCCATATATCCTTCTCACTTTGTATATTTCTTTATTTTGGATCAAATACAGATTCATAATGAGTTGGAAAAGGTTTTAGGGCTGATCGGGGCTTGTTCAGAGCTCAAAACCCCGACCAGTTTTAAAAATAGTATGGGTTCATGGTTAGTAGAAACCATGTGAGACAAGATGCATGGAATCTCATAACCATTCAGTGCTAGAAAATAGGTGAAGTAGGATTCATGGTATTCTTTAACCATTCTCCATGGGCCGCACACCCATGCAAAAATTACAGATACTTTACAAATTTGTTTTTAATAGTTGGTGAAAAGTTTCTCTAATTGTTCAACATAACCATGAAAAAAACCCACCTACAATAGAAGGTTCATGTTTGGTACACAGTTTGACCAACCGTGCATTCAAACTGTGTGATGTCTATTTTTGGTTTAATTTACAAAACTTCCATTAATGAAATGTTTATTTTCTTCCTCCTTCCTTGTTTCCACATTCCAATGGACTACCACCTCTATTATCAATTTTTTGAACCCTATTCAAATCTAATCTAGATTTTGATCCCATTTTTCCATCTGAAGTCTGATTCAAGCACCATTAGTCTCATTAGATTGGCACTGGTAAGATATTTATTCTTTTTTAGCCATTCATCATTATACTTTACATAAATGATGCTATTTAGATGGAGGATCATATAACCTATTTTTCTGACTTTTATCCATTCTTCAGATATCTTCTAATATATGAAAAAACTAGAAGCTGATACTGGATGGGTAGAGTCAAATAAGTACTAGTTTAGTGGTCTATAACTCATCCCTTAAGATTTGTATTTTACAAATTTCTCTATGTGCACGTCTATTTCATCGGGTGCTTCCTATTTAACTCATATGTCTTTTTTATAGTTTTTAAAACCATACTATAAGACCCTTGTTAAATATTTTATCTATCCTTAGTGGTTATGACCACAATGAGGACCACCCCTAGTAGGTTGTTTCCTATATTTATTCTTTTGGTATTATGTTATTTCTATCTACCCCACTATTAGTGCATGCCATTAATTGTCATTGTTAAAGGTGTGTGTTTAATTAAATCATTGAATTTTAGTTTCTAGAAAATGTATTCTTATCACTTGAACCACCTAAGTTAAGTAATTCAATCTGATAAATCAATCATAAATATAATTATAAAGTATACTATATATTTTTCTTGGTCTAAATAAATACAACTGAAGAACTTGGTTGCATGTTAGTAGCAACCCTTTCCATGTATAATGGAAGGTAGTAGAGTGAAACCAATAAAATGTCTATGACTTACATAAATTTAATAAATGGTTTTATCCCTTTTATCCTTGTCACACTAATGAAAGGAAATGGATTGAAACCAATGGATAAATAAGTTATCATTAGTATTACATGGCCTTAACTAATTAAATGAATCAATATTAAGGTTCCTCGTATACATACCTTGATCTTACTATAGGTATGGTCAGACTTGAGATAGATTTTTGATTTCTAAGGGAATTCCTTGAGAACTTCTGGATGGAATTCCAATTCAAGGATGTAGGTTGCCAAGGGTGAGACCCACCTTAGATCTCGGTCCTCATCTACTAGTGGATACACTGTATGATATCGTAGGATCCTGCATTTATTATTATAATAGAATTTCTTGGATACACACCTGGGATATAGCAAGAAAAATAAGAACATGAGTAACCTTAGATACACCTTTGGGCATAGTGATTTATTATACCATTTTACCATGGATTAATTCCTTATACTTAGATAAAAACATTATTGTTTAATTTCATGGGTGATGCCACTTAGATTACACTCTTACCCCGTATAACATGGATATAGTGTATTACTTTGGAACCTGACCACTCCCATCATGAGTTGTGGAAAATTAAAATTTATTATTCACTTTTTATCTAACAAACTAGGTAGATAACAGTAGTCATGGTTAATCCCACATGGATAAAAGATAAGTAATTACCAGTATGATTCTTAGAATCTAAGTCAATTATCTATAAAATCTAATTAAGGTAACATAATATTAATTGAAATGATTTGTAAAAATTAAATTAAAATAGAAAGATATACATAGAAAACAAAATAAGCATTCTAGGGTTTCAATTCAATTTGGGTTTATTATAATGTTCATTATTTAGTATTAAAATTATAAATGAACTTTTTTACCGTGGGGGATTAAATTAAACAGCTGTTCCTTGGTTTGATAAAAAACAATTGCATATTTGAAAGGTTAACTCCTTAGTCCAATAGTTAAATACTTAAAATACATTCACGTTCATTACCCAAAAGCAAGAGGCAATGGGATCACCCAATGGTCATGGATTCGCTCTCTGTAACTCCTTTAGTGTTCGCTGTTGATTTATTTCTTGGTATGATACAACACCAACATCCAATATGGAATTCAATTTGTTAAATAAAATATAAATCAAAATTCATAATAAAATCAACAATTTATAAATTTATTTATACATCACACCTAACCTTATTAAAAACCCAACATAAGAACATAGCCTCTTATGACCATGGACACCTTGTGTGGGTTGAGATGAGACTCAACCACTACCAAGGATACAAGAGGGATGAAGAGGGAAAGATGAATTACACTAAAATAGAAAATAAATCAAAAAAGAAAGCTCAAAATGGATTCAGTGGAGTTTGAATAATGAGAGATAATAACTCCCCTTGGAATATATAACCTTAAATAAGGAGGGATGACATTCAATTTATATAAATAGAGACTACATAACAAGTACCCAAAAGTAAATTCGGTGTATTTGGTTAACTACTTTTTTCTTCAGTTTCTCAATGGGTAGGTGATCTTCCGTGCTACCCCTTTGAATTCAAATGTCAAGTGTCAGTAGGTGAAGGTACACAACATTTGGTTCTACCACACATGGCATGTATAGTCTATTTTGGGCACCAAACATACATTAAAGGGAGTACATGGAATGTTAAGAGGAAGTACACAATGTTTGTTGTCTGGATGGATACATGGTTATGTAAAAAAGTATTTCCAAACTGTGTTAGGGTAAGGATACATGACATATGTTTATAAAATACAAGCCATGTATATGTGAACTTGATCACTCCCAATTTGTGAATTTGGATGGAATTTTATGAAAAATAAAAAAACACCAAAATAAATCATTTTATCCACAAAACAATGTGTATCCAGTGAAAACATATATATATTCTTAATAAAATGTATGAAAAGGTATACAAAAATCAGCCATATAAACCCCCCAATATAATAAATTTCATTACCTCAATAAAAATCTCAACATATAATTGAAAATAATCAGTACTCTAACAAGGGAAGAATTGAATTAATTATAGTCATAAATAGTACATCCTTATCAAAGGACTTCAAAAGGCACAAAACATATTTCTATTAAAAATATATTCTAATCATTCATTTTTTATAACTCAATTGAAGACTTTAATCCTCTTTTATTCACATTTTTCATCTTTTCATAATTATATATTCCACTTGATGATTTAACTCACTAGAAAATAATAAACTCATCACTCAAGATCATTTGATCAGAGTTATTCTTAATATCACGTATATTCACTCTATCCAAAGTATTTCAAGTATTCTAATTATCTAATTAGTAGTCAAATCAAAAAAATCATGAGGTATTTCAATATGGTTCAAAGGATTTTGAGGATAAGGATAGGTAGGTAATGATGTGAAAATAATCATAGATGCTTGAAGAAGGAGGAAAAATTCATAAATAATAAATCATGATATTCAATAAAAAATCTCAATGAAAATACATCCCCATAAATACATCTCAAAAATACACCCATCAATAGGATATTCCCTTTCCCACCTAGGTTCGTAAACCATCAATCAGTGTAATTAATGAATTTTGGACCTCTTTAATTTTTCATCATCCTTTTTTATAAAAGGGTCCACTTAGGAATACAATAAAAAAGTGGTTTTACAACTCTTATTCCCATATTAAAAAGAGACACACTCCCCCATAATTAATTTCATGGCCGTGCACCAAAATATACCATGAATATCCAAACTATATTTGTAAATATCAAATGAATAATCCTTAAAATTACCTAATAATAAGGGTAGAAAGGATAAATAATCTGGTAATGTGGCTTCCTACCAAGGTAGTTCATAGTCTCTATAGTTTTCATGAATGTCAGATGTAAGGAAAGTCTTAAGTTAAAAGTGGTTGAAAATTTCAATCAAATTTATTAATCATTTTAAGGTGGTTCAAAATATTTATGTTTTGAAGAGAAAACCTCACAAGTTATAATAGTCATGCATATCCCAAGAATCATTCAAGAAATAGGTTTTAAGAAAGAATATGAAAAAGGGCTTAGAATACCTCTCAAGAATGAGGATCATAAGGGGTCAATCAAGTCATGAAAGGAATAAAAATGATCAGTTTAATAAATGTAAATGGCCAAGAATTTAAATAAAATATTAAATTATATCAAAAATCGTTTTAAAATACTTTAAATTTAAAATAATCATGTAACTATTAAAATTCTCATTTACGAATTTTTTATTTATGATTATAATTAATCAAAAAAATTAAGAATGTTATAATGATGTATTCTAGATTAGTTAAAGGGAAAATACAAGTAGTCATAGACTCTCATCCACACTTAATGCAATACATGGTCTACCAAGTGAAACACCAAGTAAGAGAAGATGATGTGGGAAAACACAACATATGCCAGAAGAAAAGAGTAGGTAAAGAAGTAATACTAAGGTAAAGAAAGGAAAAGAAACAAAAAAATAATACTCCCCTCATGGGGAGCTCATAAAGATAGAAATAAGTCAGTTGGAGATGACCATGTCATGCTAGAGTATTTGTGATTATCGATGAAATGAGGAAAGAATTATTCATGCATACAAACCATCACATCACATGAATAAAATAACACACACACACACACATACACACACATATATATATAATGAAAGAAATGTGAAAAAATATTCATTGTGTCACCTTAGAAGAGGCACTATCTAAAACAGGAGGGTCCAGCGGAGTAGGGGCAGTAGTAGTGGGAGTCAGAGGCATGGGGTCCTCGCTCTATGTGGTGAGATTAGTAGGCACATCCTATATAGTAGCTGTAGAAGGGGAAAATAGTACAATAGTGGATATGATAACCAAATCATTGGCCAAATTTGCAAAAGGGGGTATTTTATACTGAAGGTTTAGGATTCAGAGGAGGAGTAGGTGTAGGTGGAAGTGGAAGACCCAAGTAATGGAGAATGAGGACCAACATTCCCTCCATTGAATTGAGTGTCTGAGCCTTGGAATCCTAACCATGCTTCCTGATATCCTAAAGGTAATCCAAAGTGCCTAGGTAGAGGGATATGGGAAGATCAACCAATGGTGTGAGTGGATATGGGGTTGTGGATGGTCCATATGATGAGGCGATGGTGGATAAAGACAGAATGGAGGAAGAAGTAGGAAGTGGTGGAGAAGGAACATCCAATAGGGAATGGGGTGGTACCATATCAGCATCACCACTGAGGTAAGGCGGGAAATCCCTCTTCTCAAGTGGTTTTGGGATATACGAAAAGAGAACAAAGGAATCTATTTGCCTCTTAACCATCTTTATGCATATTAGCATGAATAGGTCCATATGTTTCGGATTACTGACGCAATCCTAATGGAGATATGGGTCAAACACCCCCAAGTTTTGTGTCAACTAGGTGAAATAGAATCTACAGTTTCAGTATCTTTGAAAATTTTGGATCATTGAATAGAAGTAGGAGGTTGCAAAGCAAGGGAGTTCTGGGTAATCGTGATGCAAAATTCAAAAAAGGAGCTCCATATCATGTCTGGACATGACACCCATGACCTCATGGAAGGGGAAAAGGATGAAAATAAACCAATTATGGATGAAATAGAGGGGAGTGGAAATGATGAGAGTTCTCTTCTATGAAGTAGGGGTGTACTTTTAGTAAGGCCCAAAAAGCACCCAACACATAACAGTGAGGTTAGAGTGCTTAGGGTGGGTGAGGGTGGAAACAAGGGGTGGGGTGGATGGATGGGGGTAAAAGATGAACCCTTGGAAAAACTCTACCATTTTGAGAGAGAAATGGTATCCTCAAAGACATAATCGAACTAGAGTTTCTTTTTTAATTGGAGTCTAGTGGTTGGTGGGCCCATCAGAAGTAGCAGTGAACTGAAAAAATAAATCTATGAATTGGACTGTGTCATTCAGTTGGGTGTGCCCATGGAGCTTCTCAATATCCCCCCTTTAATACAAGGCATTGAGAAAATGTGATGTACAAAAATCATCCACTCAGATGGATGGTGAGTCAAGAAATATTCCGCAACATCTCTTCCGTAAGGCGATGCTCATCAAAGTTGAGGCATGTATGTGGTGGGGTCAACTAGCTGCTAGAACAAACTGTGATAGATCTTGAACTACTGATATAGAGGGTCCAATTGTTGTGGTATTGGTTAGAGAAGCTACTACTATAGATGGATTGAATGTTAGGGAAGTGATAGAAGGTGGAACAATCATACCCGATGGTGCCACACTATTAACAGGATCTATGGTTCCGGAGCCCTTGACAAGTATTGATGGTGTGGTAATGGTAGAAGGCATTTATTAGCGACTGCTGAAGATAGTTTCATAGTGTCTGCAGGGCTATTGGATAATGTCTAAGTTGTGGGTGAGAGTAATATAAGAGGTTATATTTTCAAAGTTGGTGGATGTGACACTAGGGATCTATCAGTGACGATGTTGCTAATATCAAGAGTCAGATCTAACGTGAAGGTCTCTCTCCATTAGTAGTGGGCATGGGCCACTTCCCATATTCTATGTCCCCATTTTCTATAACCTAAATGGAAAGAACATAATAGAAAAAATAAAATAAAAGAAAAATAAATAAGAAAGGTGAGAAACCCTAACATGTAAAATTACATGGCTTGTTAAATAAAAGTACATGACATGTAGTTCGCCCCTGTAGACAATCCGTGTATGATAAAGGTACACATTGAGTAGGTATGTGTGTGGAACAAATAAATGCATGGTGGGTGTAAGGCATACATTGCATGTGAGTGAACATGTGTTCTATCCATGTATGTTCCTAGACATACCCATGTCTACTGAGAACTAGGTACATTGCGTGTACCAAACACACACGCTGTGTGTATAACATGATAATTCTAGCCATGTAGTGACCAGGACATTGGGTTTTCATTGAACAGAGGTAGAGGCACTATACATGGTGCGTAACGAATGCACACACACTATGTTTTTAAAATTAGTAATAGAGCACGTGCGGCCATCTATAAATAGTACATGGTCTGTTTTCTTCGATTGTTCCTATGTACTAATGGGTTTTAGCTGAATGGATACCCAGTTATACAATATCCTAAAATGCATCAAAATTAGTGAAATGAGGAGCATAGATTCAATTAACTGGAGTGAGGATCAAAATGAGGATGGTTTGGTGACCTTAATTGCACTAAAAAGAAGGATTGAGGGTGGGGAGTGGGAATGACATATGAGAGAAGATAATAGGTAGAGGTGGGTAGGGGGAGTGGTCATGCAACATGGGTTGTTCTCGGTTAGGGTTCCCCAACCTTTATAGGCAATCCACATGGTGTGTTCTATGGAATACATGACATGTTAGTGTGTGTGTTTTTTTCACATTTAAATATTTATATTATAATAAAATATACATTAATTATTATTAAAAATTAAAAGTACATATAAATTAACATTGAAATAATTCTATACATGTTGTGTATTAGAGATATACATGCTGCATTTTCTAAAATTCAAAAAACAGAGCTACAACCTTTGGTCCAGTGCTTGAGGTGCGATTTGAACTGATCCAAATGCATGCCCTCAAGCATTGGATTGATGTTTTTAGTACGACACATTTTTATTAACATTTAGTATTTAATGTATAGTTTCAGTACTACATAGTGAAAAGAGAATCCACAGTGTGTGGTTTTAATTATTGAATTAATGGGATGATGAAGGGAGATTAGCTGAGTTCGAACTTGGGTATTTTGAACCCAAGGTGGGGACTCTTCCAATAAACCCCCATCACCCTAAGTTGATTTCTTGTTTTGAAAATGATTTAAATTATTATGAAAACATGAAACACATGATGTTTACCAAAATACATGCTATATGGTTTTAATTAAGTTAAATGGGACAGAATTAAAAAGGCTATTAGGACTCAAACCTGGGTCTTTGGGTTTAGTGGGCTACAACCCTGCCAGACAATTCACCTCCAACATTGGTTTTATTTTGTTTTGAAATGGATTTATTTACTTTTGAAAACATCACACACACCGTTTACTTAAAACCTGATATTAAATAAATGCATCTTATACCAAAGGTTGGTGAAGAGTATTTTGAGCCTAAAACATCTCATATACACTTTAATTACCTTGACATCAGCAAAAGATTCATTCCTATTTATTAATATAATTAATATTTATTTATAATAAAATTTCTATTACAATATACATAAAAAATAAAAATACATGTTGTGTTGGAAGGTACACATAGCATGTAATCCTATTTACTCTTATTGAACCAGTGACAAGAAGAAAGGGAGTTTCCTGACATGTGGAGGAGAAGCACACACTGTATGTTTATTAAAAAAATAAAATAAAGGAAGATGATAGAGATGATGGTATGGGTTGCCTCCATGTAAGATCCCATGTTTTAGGTCTTTCAGCTCGACATGGGTTAGGGTACTTACTCGTAATCCGATGGTGGGTGCATATTTTGCTGCATGAACCACCACATATGTCTGGTTCTCTAATATTGTATCCAAATTTATTGACCTTTAGGTGGTCTAGGTGGAGGTTTTTATTATCCCTACTCTATGGATAATATATTCTGAAGGTAAATTTTTTTCTTGGGGTGACCATGTACATCATCCAACTCTTAAGGTTCCTTCTTTGATACACTGAAAAATTCAATGTAATTGTAGGCATCCTCTAGAGAAGTTAAGTTATCAAATGAGGGTTCAAAAATAATAAATTGACCAGATTCAGTATAATCATGATATGATGTGGTCCTATATTCAATGTTTTAGTTATGGAAACCTTGTTTAGAAATTTCAAGTTTATAATAATTGGGGCTATGTCATAACATGCTTCATCAGTTAAAATAGTGTTACAAAACCCATCCTCAAACTCAACTGAATAATCCATATGAGTGATTATCTCTGTATGTTACTCGACCATAGTATAAAGTAATCCCAACCATTTGATTTGGTCCAACTGACACATGGTAATGGATTACATCATCGATATTAATTGTTCAGTATTACCTGAAGATGGTTCTAGAGTAGAATAAGATATATGTGGGGTGAAATATGTACATGGTTATTTCTCGTATTGAAACCCATAATCCCTATATGGATAATATTCTTCAAGATAAAGATACAAAAAGTCGGATCATTCAGATTAAAATTCTCTCTAGGTGGATCCTGCAAATCCCCAATCGAATAATAATCCATAGAATGTGGGGTTGAGGGTTGAAAGAAAAATAATAAAGAAAAAGAAAAAGGAATATAATGGGTAAACCAAACTAAACTTAGACCCATGAAGTTTCTCTATAGATCCCTCATCAATAATGCCATATTTTAACTACTCCTGGTGTAAGGTGTGGAAAATTCCAAGTTATTGTTCCCTTCTGATCCGACTTACTAGGTTGCTTGTGGCAGTTAGGGTCGATCCCATAGGGAAAATAGATAATGAATTACCATTATGATTCTATGAGTATTATATTATTATCCAAAAAACTACTAAAGGTAACATAAGAATAAGAGAAATGGTTTGAAAAAATTAAATTAAAACAGAAGAGGATACATAACAAACAAAAAAACAAGTGTGTCGGGGTTTCAATCCAATTAAGGTTTACTAAAATGGTCATTATTTTGTATTAAAATTATAAAATAACTTCTTTACCATTGTGATTCAATTAAATTGTTGTTTCTTAGTCGGATGACAAACAATTACATATTTAAAAGGTTAAATATTTAGTTTTGTTGTTAACTACATAAAATAAATTCAATTTCATTACCCTAAATCCAAAAACAATGGGCTCATCTCATGGTGATTGATTCATCCAATGTAACTTTTTAGTGTTTAATATGTATTTTTTTCTTTTTATGGTACAACACCAATAATCAATATGGAATTCAATTAATTAAATAAATTATCATTTGAAATTCATAATAAAATAAAAACTTCATAAATTCATTTACATGTAACACCTAACCTTATTACTACCCCAACACAAGAAATTGTCCTCTTATGACTATGGTCATAGTGTGTGGGTTGAGAAAAGAATCAACCCCTACCCTGGATGTGAGAGAGAATAAGAGAGAAAGGGGGAATAAAAAAAATATAAAATAAAATAAAATAAAAACTCAAAATGGATTTGTGGGAGTTTGAATGGTATAGTGACATCACCTCCCCTAGAATATCTAAACTCAAATTTAGAGGGATGCCATTCTATTTATAGAAATTTATACTGCATGACATGTACCCAAAACTACACATCGTGTACTCGGGTCAACTACTTTTTGCTTCATTTTCTCCACTGGTAGGTGATCCTCCACACAACCCCATTTAATTCAAGTCTCGGCTATCAGTAGGTGATGGTACATGGTATGTGGAACCACCAAACATGGTGTGTAAAATCTATTTAAGCTACAAAACGTATCAAGATGAACTTACACGGTGTGTTAATAAAATTTACATGATGTGTTGTGTCTAGAGAACTACATGGTGGTGTATTCGGTCTGGGTGAACCATTTTGGGGTAAGGTTACATGACGTGTGTTTATAAAGTACACACTATGTATGTGTGAAATTTTATTACAACCACTCCTGATTTGTGAATTTTGATGGAATCTCCTGAAAAATAAACAAGAACACTGATATAATCATTTTATCCACTCATGAATGTATATCCGGTGAAAACATTATTTTATACGTAATAAAATATATAAAAAGGTACACATAAATTGGGAACATAATAACAACTTAATTATTATTATCATCAGGGATTCTTTGTTACATCTTGGATCCATCCGTATTATTATCAGGTTAGGATGTTAGTGCTGGTTATGTCTCACATGACTTACTTATATAAACTATGACATGATTAATTAAGGAAATGATTATGTGTTCAGACACTAGCTAAATCTAAAGGAATTACTAGGGTATTTATGTTACTATACTACATTACTTTTATATATGTTTTTTTCACACTATTTCAGTTTATATTCCATGAACCAGATTTTATATACACCGTTGGTGGTGGACTACTGAGATTTATCTCACACCCTATCTGAGTAGCCCTTAACACCTGAGTAGATTACTTTTATGGAGGTGTTGACAAAGGGAAACATATCTATTAAAAAATGGATTTATTGCATGCATTATGATGGAGATTGGTAGTAGATGACCGAAATGGAGCTTTAGATGCTCGGGATGTTTTTTGGATTTCTTTTGTTTATTTTATATTGCTCACTACCCTGTATCCTTGTTTTATAGTTTTAGAGTGACATGAAATATATCATCAGTTTCGTATATGATTATCAATTGTTCAGTTTTTTATTATTCATGTCTGCTTTAGTTATTCTATCTATTTACCTTTATTGCTTACTCTATTTACCTTTCATCTTCTTTATCCACTCTAGTACACTTTGGTAATGTGGGAATGACCTACCCATAGACACACCCTAGGACCTCGCTTCTATTTGGAAGCTTCTGATATTTGGGGAGATGCGATTGAGGACAAGTGACCCACCAGGCTTGGAGAACCTATGAGTGGAATCCAATTCTAAAACATCAAACTAGGAAATTTCCATGAAAAAAATATTTTAGTTGGGAATAAAAACAACCTTTATTGTCCCAGTCAAACCATGCTCGATATAGAGACTCATTATTCAGATATCGAGAAGATCTTCCTTGCATTAATATTTGTGATTCAAAAATAGAGACACTACTTACAACACTATAAGGTCCATTTGGTCTATAATAAAAAACCTCTCTAATATACCTCAACCATCGTTTGTTTATATGATGTTTGTCATGGTGGGGAATTATCCTATAATAGTTTGATATACAGTTTATCCCTCAAAAAATGGTTAATGGCTATGCTTTAGAAAATTTTCCTATGGAACACCTATTTGCAGAAACAACATCATTAAATTATGAATTGCTATATGAAGAGATATTTTCTATTCAAGTAATCCCTCAAACATTGGAGATGTATTTTGATGGATCATCCGTGATCCCTATAGGAAAGAAAATAGAAGACCCTAATCTCAAAAAAGAAGGGTCAGAGATTATGCTCATCTCTATGAAAAAGATACTTTCCCTACTCCTTCCTATTTTCAAAAGGATATAAAAATAACGAGGATGAATATCTAGCCCCCATTGTAGCCCTAGAAATAGTTCTCCAAATATTAGTGGGCCACCATGAGGTGAAATGTGATTCAGATTTGGCAATCAAACAAATTAATGGGGATTAAGCTATTAGAAAAGAATAGATAATTCCCCCTGATTTACAATGTATGAGGGTTAATGGAAGAGTTCCCATAAAATACAACATTTAATCACATCCAATGATTATAGAATACCCAGGAAGATGCATTGGAAAATAAATCTATAGATTTGGAAAATCAAAATATGGATGTAATAGTCATCATTATTGCACATTGTTGAATGGTATCACCTTTTGTTCAAGTAAGAATAAAATATATTAAATAAATCAATCCAATCCCTGAACCATATATTTATACCACTATGTGGATGATTCTAATCATGGACAGCCTTCATAATGGAGTATTGTCATCAGATAGAGCTACAGAAGAAAAAATATGATGGTGAGCCACCAAATTTAGTCTTTATGGTGGACAAAATCACCCGAAGGTCATCTATAAACAAGATTGTGATGGAGTCCTTATTAGATGTAGGAATTGATAATCGAATGCTGCTCTCATGATGTAAGTCCACGTAGGATCATGTGGTGAGCACAAGTCAAGATACAAGCATTCCAACCAAATCTAAAGGCATGGATACTTTTGGCCTTTGATTATGTAGGATTACACCGAATTATCCAAGAAGTTTCATTCCTTCCAAGTTCATGAAAAATTCATCCATAGAACCCCAAATCTAAAACATAAAACCACATACTCCTGGAATATTTACATATGGGGAATGGATGTTGTGGACCAATACCATTTAGCTACGTCCAAGCAGTTCAAATACATCTTAACTACTATCGATTTCTTCTCCAAATGGGATGAGTCAATACCCATTAAATAAGTCAGGGGCCAAAATCATTTTCATCTTTGTGAAATCAAACATCATCACCAAATTTGGTTTCCCTCATGTAGTACTAATGAAAAATACCATTATTTTTTTTCTTCTAAGGTGGAAAAGATATATCAGGAGTATAACATAAAATCCAACCACTCATCCCACCTTTTTATAGAAGATAATAGATAGATAGACGCCTTTAACAATAACCTATCAAAAATACTCAAAAAGATAGAGGATAAGGATAAGAAGTCCTGGATTGATAAAATCTTACGTGCCTTGTGGGTCTACCAAACCACAACCCATACTACCACGTGGGAAACCACGTAATCACTTATCTAAGGGATAAAGGTAGTCCTACCCATTGAGGTCAAATTTACATCACTCCTTATTTCCATATTTGGATGGATATCCATGAACTAGAAATCCTAGAAATGAATGGATGGATTGGATCAACTTGATGTGAGTATATTTCACACTTTGGATCACTCAGAGGTTCATCAAAATTAGATAACACCGAATTTTAGTAAGAAATTCCTCTTATATTTTTTCCTCTAGGGAGAATTGTTACTGGTCCCTTAGAAACCAATTATACCTAGTTAGAAGGCTCTAAAGCTTGATCCAATGTATGAGGGACCTTACTCTATACACAAGGTACACTCTAATGGAGCTTATTCCTTGATCCCAAGGGATGGAGATCTCATTACGGCCCCAACCAATGCATGATTCCTGAAGAAATATTTCATATAATCACATGAAAACTATCATAATTGAATGATGTTAAACTGGATGGATCTATATAGTCTGACTTGTACTACTTTAAACCACGTATCACGTCTTCCTAACTATATAACAGTAAACTACTTGGTACATGTCACATCTTAATGATGTTAAACTGTATAGCCAGTCTTTGTAGCATGACCTTAAAAAGAATGACATGTTTTCCAAGTCACAAAACATTAAAATTTAGGACAAATTCATTACCACATGACATAAAACCGTATGGTTCACATTCATACTGTGAGACATAAAACCACATCTTATTCTAATCCATGCATGAGAAGGTCACATTTATTGGTGTTGGTATCCTATCACACCTTCATTCTAAAACCTTATACGGCTTGATTCTTATATCAAAGTGATATTTAGTAATGACTAGAACTCATTACTTGGGCCTCACCATCATTTAGAAAATGTCAAATTCCCATTTTCCCCATGTTAAAACATGATTGATGTGGGGAACTATTTTCAATAACTATGTGTGGATTGATTCTTTCTCCAACAAGATATATTGCGATGGATAGATTTCCAAGCATGAGTCTAGCTATAATAAAAATAAAAACACACCACTCCCTATGTACAAGTTAAAACTATAGTGGGAACCATTTAATAACTATGTGTTTCTTTATTACTATCATCAAAGTATATGTAATGATACATAGATTTCCATTATTATGATCAACTATAACATTTCCCCCCTTTCACATCGGGTTATCTTCATCCTCACCATATGATGTTAAGCTTCATGGAATTTCAAAACTGTGTATGACGTGATTCAATTTTTAATGAGATATATAGAGATTCCAAGATTATACATGTTGTATCATCCACCATAGAACCTAAATGACCCTATCCTTCACTTATGTTGCCTTTGTGTCATAGAAGAAGATTTTACCACTCCTTGTTTCTCACATAGAGTATAACTCATGTGCCCTTAGATGTTTTGGTAAATAAGTTCCCTACATGAGTAAAGAATATCAATTCACATCAATTTTATCATGCTCTTGGTTATAAGACCTTAAAAGTAACACTAGATGTCCTTACTAAATGAATTCAAACTACATGGGTTCTTTAAGAACTATGTATGGATTGATTCTTATTCCAATGAGATATATAGTGACACTAAGATCCTATATCCTGGTCTAGACACAATATAGGAAATTCACCCACTCTTTTATGTGTGAGTCATATCCACATAAGAGGATCCAATATGGGTTATCACCCCATGTGTGAGCCTGTATTTAAAAAAAATTCCCCTTTTACCCACACATGAATCTAATCAGTGTGGGGAATTCACTCAAGGAACATATGTGGTTTGATTCTTTCTCCAGTAAGATAAACAGTGACACCTGAGTCTTATCCCATGGTGTAACTTTAATATCCTTTTTGACATCGATTCAACTTCATCCATACCACATGATGTTAAACTTCATGAATAATGTCCTCATCACATGACTTTAAACTGCATGGTTCCCTAAGAACTACACATGGCTTGATTCTCATACCAATGATATATGTAGTGACACTAAGACATTATATCCTAGTCCTAGACATGGGGTAAATAAAAATCCCCCCTATCATGTATAATTACAAAGAACTATATAGGAGATATTAATTCGGGTTCTCTCATCTAGGGGTCCACCAAGGAAACAGGGATATCCTCACCTAGATACGAGCCACATCTATACAAGGGTATCTACACATCGTGGATGATTTTAGTCCAAATTCCTATGTTAAGATCAAAAAAATCACATTGACAAATCAGAAATATAATCTTGGACACCATTTGATATTTATAATCTTTCTATGACTACTGGTAATATAATTCTTGATACCTATAGACTCCTTTCTTGACTATTCTATAACACACCCTAGGTGGATTTGTATAATTCAGCCATATAAATGTTCCTTCATCCAGAGGATTCCACTCTCTGACTATGCAGTAACACACCCCAGTTGGTTTTTCATAAAGTCACCCAAAAAATAGTTTTTTCAATCAGTGGTGATTTTTACCTCATTATAAGACTCTTCTATTTCCATAAGCATTGATGAAATTATGTTAGAACCCATTACTCAAATTTTAACTGCGGGCATCCCCCACATATTTGTCCCATATCATTTCTACCAATTCTAGAACCCCAAATATCATGGTTTACAATTCCCCCCTCATTCCTAAAGAATATAAAAATGACCTTGGTCTGGTAGTCCAAATATTACTTATCATTTCCATAATACATGGCCCTAGTCGAATGAATTAAAAATATAGGAACCATATTTCCTGTGTTTGGGTCAGACCTGCATAGGAAACCATTCCCCCCATTATTGAGTAATTTTGAATTGGAATGATCCTCCCATATTCAAGAACTTTCCTTACACAAACTAAACTCTATGTACATGGAAATATTAATCTCCATAAAATTCCTTCGGCTATAAATAATGGAGTGTCAGAATTCCTGAGAACCACATTGCCCGACTATGATGTAACATGCCCTAGTGCTTTTGAAATATATTTCAAATATAAATGGTCTTTCATCTAGAGGCTGCTGTTATATGAATATGTAGTAACACTACCCAATTGGGTTTGTATAAATTCGCCCACTAAATTGGTTTTTCAACCAATGGTAATTTAATACTCAAGAGATACATCCTCTACCACCATAACCCCATTTCCCTACAACACTCTTCAAATATAGAGATCCCAAGATTAAAAATTACATCATTACCCCATGATATCTAAAACATATGATTCAATCCTGAATAGATTACTGTGTAAAGGGAGAATTATTATCCTTTCAATCCAAGATAATCAATTTAAATTATATCCCCCAATTTCTCTGTCATGTGGAATTAAACTTCATATAAATATTTCATTTTTTTTGAAATTAAATTGTATAACATAATGACCTAGTAAAAGGAAGGTAAACTATAAAACAATGTACTTTTTGTTTGAGATTGGACTTTATAGAATAATTTCCTAGTCTCCAGACATTAAACTGTATAAAAACATCCTATCCATAAGACATTAAACTACACGATCAATGTCCTAGTAACATGAAGTTAAACTAGACAATTATTCAAACCATTCCAGATAGGGGCCCTAAACTAGAAAAAATAACTTATCAGAATACACAATCCTTTACATAGGACAAATTCAAACAGGAGTTTGTTCGCATTCATGGAAAATTCCATTACAAATTCTCTCTCCATTTTCAGACACATTTTCTTGGAAAAACACACTTCGTGGTCACGATAAATCCAGGTATTCAAAAACTCCACAACCATTGGAAATAGAATGTCAAAATATCTGAGAACTACTTTGTTTGGATATGTATTAGCACAACCTAGTTTTATTTGTGTAATTTTCCCCCATAAATGACCTATCATCTAGAGGATTCCACCGTTTGACTATGCAGTAACATGCCCAAGTTGGAATTTCATAAAGATGCTCACAAATAGGGGTTTTAAACCAGTGGTACATTCATACTAAAGAGAGTCCTCCTCTATTCCCATAAGCCCTGATGATATTGTGTTAGAACATACTTTTAAGACTCTTTCTGTATCAATTCCTAGAATATTTTTTTTACTTCATGTTTTGGATTCAGAAATGAAAAAATATAAACTTAGAACACTCATTTAAGGTATCTGAATAATGTTGGAACATTCTTGGAACACTAGCCCTATTTGGGTTATCATTAAAAAATTCACGGTGAAAGCTGCTAGATCATAAATAGTAGTATTTTTAGTCCATCCTGCGTGAATTTAAAATTTCCACAAAAAAAGGCAAGTACAAGCCAGGTTGAAAACTCACAAAGGGAACTCTAGATGGAATTCAAGTCTCATTTCACTATATCTGTACATCATGAGGCTTATTCAAAAGCTGAGAAAATAAAATAATAAGGAACAAATCTTATTAGGTTGAAAACCTAAAAATTTTAGACTAATAAAAATCCAAGTCTCACCTGCAAAGTCTTCTCCATATTATACTTATGAAAGAAATTAAGACTATGACATAAAAGAATTTTTTTATAGGGTTGTCCATATGATCCTAGAAACATTAAAACTACATTCACTTGGATCCATTTCTTAGGGAGAAAAAGAGAATCCTTCCCACAGTTTATATATCTCCAAATCCCACCAATTAATATTGGAATGCATCGATGTTTCATAAAGTTACCTTAAAACTAGATTATTTTCATTCCAAATGAATCTAATTTGAAGGGGAAATTTTTTTGACACTATGAAATGTGTTCCATGAAATTTATCACATAATTAAAGATGTAAACCTCACATAGACATAAAAGTTTGAGTTTGAGTAGAAATGTGTCTTTATGTTGGAAAAATGAGTATATTAGATTTTCATGTGTTGTGACCCAAAATTCCCTTGATCTAGCCTAAAGGGTTGGGATTTCAGTACAATTGTGATCTCGAGTGGGGGTGCAGGGGCACATCCCTCATAGTATGGATTAGTAGGTTCATCTAGGTGGTTCTTCTAGGTGTTCTTACACACACAAACTGTACACACAAAGAGGATAGAGTAGGCCCTACATATGCAACCCAAAAGGCTCAACCACCTATGTGGGAGGAACCTTCATACAACAACCCTGAACAGTTCATAAGTATCGACCACCCCTATGTGAGGAACCAATGCTAGGTACCCATGCTAGGTACCTATGCATGGTACATCCTTCTACCAAGGTTCCCAAATTTTCTATAAATAGTACCCAAGGGATCCTTATTTTTACAACCTGAAAATATGAAGAAAACCAGAAGCTATGATCAGGAAACCCCTTCACCCAGGACCTCTAAAATCACTGAGGTATCCCTATCAAATATGATAAAAGAAGGAATTACGTAGGAGATTAAGATAAAATACCATATATGTTCTTAAATACAAGAAACCATCTTGAGGAACCTATTTACCCCTATTGGAAAACCACTTTCTCAAGGCCCTATCCCCAATTAATGACCTACGTGAGACCCATATAGGGACACCTAAGAAGAACCATCATGCCTAGGCTAAAGCCTATACTAAGTGTTTTTTCCTAGGTGGTCCATTAACCAAGGCATATCCAGCTCACATAGGCCTATCCCCCTAATACAAAGCACTTCCAGATCCTCTGAGTCCTTGCGTGAAATACATTTTCTCTCTAATCTAGGAAACACATGAGCCCCCCATTAGAGAACTATTACAAACCACCAATGTAAAGGCTCCTCTTACTTTGAATCCCTCATCTATGAAGTACCAGATTGAGACGTACACCAAATAACTCATACTTGAAAAAATATGGGAAGTGGAAAGCTATCATGTCTCCCATTTGGGTATGCATTCCTTCAGTCATAGGTGTCCCTCACATGTCCAACCCAATGGGTAGGGTCCTCCAGGTGAATATGGGTATTCATTCCTTCATTCAGGAGGACCCCAAACATGATAGATGTGTTAGAAATCCCCCAGTCTTAAGTACAAGTGTTATGGACATGTCCTTAACTCGTCATTTCTAAGACTCGAGGACTCTAGTTCCAGGAGGGGAGGGTGAGGATCATTCTTGGTTTTCCCCTTTGACATGGAATGAGATCATTCTATCTTAACTAGGAACTAGTTCTAGAGAATCCCTCCAAGATTAAGCAGCCAAAATTTCTTGCAGGACCTCTCCATTTTCATTACCTTCTCTATTCCCCTTAGCTATATCTAGATGGTTAGTCGGGCATGACAATCCTAGGTACAATGATGGGTGAGAAGGGGCACACCAAAACCATTTCTTATTCTCTTGTATCCAAGACCTCTTCCACCAGTGGGAGCAAGATTGTGTGGTTTTTCAGATCTTCCACTTTCTATTATTTCCGACATTTTAGAATGACTCACGTAGTCTTATATGTAAGCTAAGATCATGAAATCTACATAGTCAGATGCATGTTTTATCAAAGAATTTTTTTGAAGATCTTCCTTTCACATTTTTTAATAGGGCCTTTATAGGTATGGACCCTCAAATCCATGTGTCCAACCCCATGGCCTATTATTAGATATAATCCCCATCCATGTTACATCACAAATTAAGGGAATCCCCCTATATGGTTTAAGTCCTGAAACCCAACCATAACACATCCCTCCTGAAATAATCACCTAGTATTTTTTTTGTGGGAGAGGTAGAACTTCTTATACTCTTCACTCACCCGATTCATATCTGAATAGATCATAATATGTGACAATCTTGGTTACCAAAATAAAATAGGAGATTGGAAAATTCAAACCTATTCATCTTTACCTTCAGGATCTAGTGACCATCCATTAGTGGAAAAAGTATATTTCATGGTTTCTTGGATCTTATGATTCCTATTGTTTCTCACACTAAGCATGAATTTCATGGTCTTAGAGGTTGGCAGTGAGCATGATATCCACACAGTCCCCAACCTATAGGAATTATTCCAAGTGTAATCCATAACCAGTTATGGGCCTCTTATTTAGTATAATCCCCAACCATATCACCATAACCATTCAAACTAAATCCTCCTTATCAGTAAGACCCAACCAAACCTCTTCAACAATAAGGTCAACCTCTTTAGGAATAACCCCAGCCAATTCTATCAAACTATTAGGTCATCCTCCTTAAGAGTAATCTATAGATCAATCCTCTAATAGGGTTTTATTATCCTATGAGACAAACCTTTATAGGGACTCCATAGGTGTGGGTACTCATAACCGAACTACATGTGAACTTATTACCAATCAAATGGGATATGTTGGAAGCCTCTTTGAGGTCCAAACCCAACAATCCAAATCAGCACTAATTTTGTACATGCCACATTCCCAATAGAGGATTATTTAATATGGGAATCCATATCCCTTCTAGGATCCCCAGATAGTTTTGAGGTAATTCCCATAGTAAACCTTTAATAAAAACCTTTTCTTTATACGTCCTACTACATGATGCTAAACTACATAGTTTGGTCCTCATCACATGACCTTAAAAAGTTTGATGTGTCCCGTTAAGTGAAACAAAAGAATGCAAGTTCTGATTCCTATTACACAGATACATATGAATCCCATTCATGGGTCTAATACTGTCATTAAAATAACTCCCATCTCCCTGTATGATGATTCCATCTAATGCACCCAACTGTGTGGGTCAAAAATAACAACATAATAATATGACAAGAAAATACCTAATTTGTACACAAGAGGGTACCATTGATGGAGAACCTTATATACATACATATATATCCATTGATTAAGATCCTCAGATACTTATAGATGATTTTAAGTTCCATATATGAAAAAAGCTGTTTGTTAATTCAAGGGCGACCCAAATCAAACATGGGATTTAATGATGGATTCAAAAACATATCTTAAATATAAAAGAGAGTCTCTAAGTAGGTAATATTTCCCCTCAAGATGGTTTGATAAGCCTAAACTCTCATCTTCTCAAATAATGTGATTTCTTAAGTATTATTGGCCAAATTTCCCAATGAGCACCAACCTTTACAAAGAAGGCCCCTCATGGATACAGAACCATTGGTTATTTTTGATTCCATGAATAAAATCTATTTGAAATCACCTGAATAGGATGTGGATTTGTTGTTAATGTAAATATTGTTCTAGAAACACCACAAAATTCCTTTCCAACCTTAAATAGAATATTCTAGGATGAAACAATCTATGATTTGAAAACCAAAAAATAACTCCATTTCTGTAATCATTGAACTTTAAAAATTATTTTTTATTTTGATAATATATTCCTCACGAGTCTATTCATTATTCTAGATAAAAAATTTCATCATAATACACATTCATATCGAGGGAATTTGTGTCATATCCATTAATATAATGATTTCTATTCACCATAATTTTTTTTAAATTCATACACTTCAATATTCATTCTAATTTATAATTTCGTGGCCATAGTTTCTATTTGATACCAAAAATATTTTTCTTTAACTCATATACTAAAAATCTATCACTATTAAGAATAAATAATTTTGTTTGTTCAATATAATAATCCTCCTTGTTTTGAATATTTAGGAATGATGAATTAACTTACTTTTGTAAAAAATTATTATTTCTTTGAGTATATATTACAATAAAAAACAAATTGATTCAATACTTGTGATTGGAGAAAATTCCTCATCAAATTAAATGTGTATAATTTAAGTGTACCCTTTACAATCCAAATGGGATTAATTATATGTTACTTTTCACTTATCATCAATATTATTTCAAAAACTCCATTTTCCCCATAAATACATTATCTATAGAAAATAATACTAGCTATAAAGTGTTAATTTTCTCAATATGATCCATATATTTATCCATTAATATATTTTAAGGATTAAACAATACTCTTTGGTAAAATGTATGAAAGTAGGATGGTATGATTTTAATTAATGAATATTATTCATGTTTTAAAACTTTATTTACTATAACCATGGGTTTTTTTAGGATCCAAAAGTTTTTTAATTCTAGATAATATAGAAAATCCTTGTCCTAATCCTTCGTCATCATTGAAAATTTCATAATCAATAATAAAACCATGTCAACATACTATATCAAATGAATTAATATCATTCCATCCTAAAAAATATCCTCAAGATTCATCAACATTATCATTAGTGGGAAATTATGTAATTGAAGTATCATGATACTTTAAGATAATTACATCACCACCACCAATTTTTTTCTTTACATTCATGTTACAATACTGGTAACTCCTTAGATTGGGTATATATCTATGAAATATCCCCTTATTATGTTACTCATCAAATTTTCCCAAATTTCTTCTTTAATTTTAATATAATAAGGGCTTCTAATAATATTTAAAATATTTATATTGGACCTCTTCCCAAACCTGATCTAGTATGGAATATTCCTCAAATTTTATAAAGGTGAGTATTTATTGAGGATATAGAGAGTTGATATTTTTTCTTGTATCCAAGATAATGTTAAAGTCCCATAATACAAAAATATGGTTTTCCCCATGTCCAAAACACTCAAATTCTTCTATTATGATACTCCATTTTATTTAGGAGTAAATTTATAAATATATTCATGCATCATTCCACATTTCTCATGATATTCGGCAAAATAATCATTTTTGTACTCAAATATATTTTCATAGAAAAATATTTTGACAAAAAATACCTTTTTTATTTTTTGCACATATCTATTTTTTAAAAATTTCTCAAGAGACTATGATTTAATTTATATATAATAATCACAACTCATATGAGTAAAAACCTTAAAAAAGTAATAAATCACTTATCATTGTTTTTTGTCTTAATAATCATTAGTACATACATATTCAAGTGTATCAATTCAAATGGCCACTCTATTTTAATTTCTACCATCGTGTGAACCATTATCACCATCTTTTATTTGGGATACACATAATACTATTTAGCCTATTACAATTAGAATTTGATATATTTCTCATAAATATATATTTAACAACATTTTACAATTTTTTATCCTTAATGGGTAATAATTCAATGCTATATCTAAATTTAATCCTTAAAACACATGAAACAAGTATTTTTATCCATGAAAATGTGAATTAAATTATCACTTGGTAATTATCCATTCATGAGTACTGTTCTATCATTCATCATCCTAGTTATATATCTATTCTTCTAAAAAATTATCACATTCCAATTATTTAAATGTTGATAAACTAACCACATATGAGGCATCATTAATTCCAAGTTGTAATCATGTTTAGAAAATTAAAATACTCTTACTTCAAACTAAAAATGAATAAGTGTATTATAGCTTATGTTCAATGTTACAAAACTTAGACACTAGTGATCCTTTGTATGAAAACATTAAATTTAAATTCAAGACAATTGATTTAAAAAAATAAAAAATAAATTTAAAACTAATAATAAAATATTTAAATGTTGAGTGTGCACTGAGTTTTTATAAAATTTAGATTATGAGATAATAGAAATTTAAAATTTCATAACAAGTGATATTTTTATTATTATAATTATATTGATGTAAGTATTTGGTGTTATAATTTACTATATAATTAATAAAAATACCATTTTCATTCATTGAGTACTTTTGTTCATTAAATAATTAGGTAATAAAAAACCAAATTTAAACATATAAAATAAACACATTTAAATATCAAGAAGGAATATAATAAAATAAATTCCTTAATCCCTGAAATAATATTAATTCTAAAAGAAATAACAAAGGATATATGAAAACTTATTCATGTAAAAATAAAATAATAATAAATATTAAAAATATAATAATAGAACTATTCAATAAAAATTTATTATAAAACCCAATATAAAATGTTTCCCCCTCATGTTTTTACATAAACCAAAGGTTTGATCTATACTAGACATAGGAGAGTGAGAAAACATTTGTAAATCTAAAATATAAACACAACCTTCTTGCTCTCAAAAACTTCAGCTAAAGTCTATTATTATGATGTGGATTTGTTTTTATTAAAATCTCCAAAATAAGTCCATCCTTTTATAAATAATAATACAACTTATATCTCATTATATATCTCAAATCATATTTAATTTAATAGTGTACTATTAGAAAT
Source organism: Viscum album (assembly GCA_963277665.1). Lineage (NCBI taxonomy): Eukaryota > Viridiplantae > Streptophyta > Magnoliopsida > Santalales > Viscaceae > Viscum > Viscum album. The sequence goes on along the minus strand of OY728136.1, from coordinate 395,568,683 downwards.
CCATTTCAAATTAGTCCTCTAAAACTGAGTGGGATGTCACTATTGTCTCTCCAAATGTTTACCAATGTTTCATGAAAGATAGAGATAATTTTATCCTATAATATACAACAATTTCAACACCATAGCTTAACATGATTCAAAACAACCATTTAGTAAACCCATTTGAACACATTTTTACATTGTCCATTCCCATTTTAGAATCACCACTCCACATGCCATGTATTTTGAAAATCATAATCTTTTATTATCTCCGCATCATTCCATTTCCCCTATCATTTCTAAAATTTTATATCTATAATATCTACTTAACCATTGTATAAACAATTTTAAATGCTCATTTTACTCATATAATTTTATATCAATAATATAAATATCTCCAGAAAATGGTGTGGTTTTCCTTAATCAGATCCAATCACTCTTTCTATGACATTTTAATCACTATAGTCATTTCCAGCATCCCATTTCAATGTTATAGTCTTCACATCATCTAAAAATTCCTAAAAACACACCATAGTGGTCCCCATTTCAACATCCAAAAATCCATGACTTACATGATTTGTTCTCTTTTAGTAGCATTGGTATAAAATATATATTATATAGATGTCCTGTTATACCCATTTTTTCATCAAATCTCAATGATTCCACCTTTATGATAGACCATATCATGGTATAGTGAGAATTGTAACATAATTTGATATAATATAATTTTCTCCATTTATTCACTAAACTCTAATTCAATATGTATCACACCATAATAAATTAAAAAACTATAAATTAGTAAATAATAAATCATTATAAATAAAATCAGTAATGGAAAATATGGAATATTTTAGAGCTATAGAAGTCCTCTACACTCAAACTATTTCTTACCCTTATGAATAAATTTCCAAATAATCATAAAAAAATCCATTATATCTAAGATTTAAATAACATATCTAATAAAAAACAAATATCAAGGAGTAATTAACTTTTAAACATCACATAAAAATATAATTTCAATTTCATACATTTCAATAAAACTAATCAACCATATATTTTACCTTTCTTATTAAATTTATTATACTTCTCTTCTTTAAAATGAAATATTTAAACTTGTTAGTAATATTCATAAAAACCAGTGATCTAACATTTTGAAAAACATCTATCTAATCATTCAATATCATTTAATTGGAGTTATACCAAATATCAAGTATATTCACTCTATCCATGGTATTGAATGATATTTTAATATCCACCTAGAAATCAAACCACACTAATCAATATGAATTTTATAATGGTTCTAATGTCTTTAGTGTTAGATGGTAGGTTATTGATATAAAAATACAAAATTAAGGTTTAAAAATTAGGATTAGCTATTAAGTTGAAAAAATGATATATAATAAAAATACAAATAAAATTTCCCAACTTCAATTCATAACATGCATAAATTCCTTTTCCTTATCTCAATAGATCACAAATCATGATAATGAATCCAGTGAAATATTTTTCATTTTTTTAATATATTTTTTATTCAATTTTTTTATTATAAAGGGTATCCATGAAATAATAATATAGGGTAATTTATAAAATATTTCCCCTTTCTAATGATAACATATAAAATTTGTCCCTTATAATAAATTCCATCCCATCAACAGCAGGAAATTATTCTTATATACACTTATTTCATTATAAATAATGAAAAACACAATGTGTGGGGTGAAAGAGGAAATAAAATTATATATTTTTTGATATTAAATTTTTTTTGTTATATCACATTAATTAATTAATTAATTTTGAGTATTTTTTCAATTTAAAGGGAAATTTCATTAGATTTTGTGAATATTCATTCAAATGGTCAAAATATAAAATTTATTTATTAAATTATTTTTTGGAGTAATGTTATTATCAAAAAATTATTAATACTTTGATTTTTTTGAAGAATGTTTTCTAAATTCGTTAAAGAGGGTATAATTGAAAAGTTTCTAGGATATGTAAGAGTTCTCATTAGGTATACTTGTATAAATTAGCTGATGTGGATATAATTGTAAAAGGACTCTTTAAAAGGGTACACAACTCATTAATATGGGTGAAAAACATAGTTTTATAAGAAATTACTTTCTTTTGTAAGATATTAAGATGATATGTAGGAGTCCTTTGGAGTTATATATTAAAAATTTATAAAATTACTTATTTAATAGTACCCTGCATCCCAATAAATATGTAAGAGTAAATGAATTTTCCATATAAGAGAATAATTAATATGTAAGGATTACCCTATTTCTTATGAAATATGTATGCTTAAATTCCATTACTCTAGTGATGAAATTATGGATAAAAAATCTTTTCAATGGTGTATTATTAATACATAAGATATGGGGGAGCATACATAATATTTTTTGAAGATCATACAAGGTTTCTATCCTTATTACAACATGTTATGATGAATTATGGAGGGGTACGTATGGGTTACCTCATGGATGGACCAATTCATAAAGAATCGTCCTTTTCTACTATAGATATTTTTCTTTGATATATAAGATCTATTCTTTTGAAAATATTTTATAATTAGATGTTGCATACATGGATGTGGAGGATGATATAAGGAAGAGTGGATGGGAATATCATGGCACTAGAACTAATGCTCAATCAAAAACATTTTGATAATGGAATTAAAATCCCATAGTTCTGGTGTCAACCCATCATTTGGAAGGAATAATAATATATAGATTTATGAGGAACCTAATATTTCGAGTGGAAAATTAAAATTCATGTGGTTTAGATCTCATAAAACAAGATTCAAGAGGATTTATTATTAAACCATGTTATGAAGAGAGAATATATTTAAGATGTTGAAAGGTCACAAGGATGAGATTTTCGGTCTTTAGATACTGAAATATTTTGTTCATTTATTCTAAATTATCTAATTTTTTTTCCGGACATGAATGTAATTCAAATCATGGAGGGGAAAAATCATTATGTTATTTGGATAGTGGGTTCGAGTACCTTTTTATAATGATTTATTCTAAATATCAATAAATATTTCTAATGATGTTATTTTATTTTTTTATAGAGTTGAGGTGTATAATTACAAGTGATTATACTTAGTTTATTTTTCATAGACTTCTAGGGGTGATAAATTATTTTTTCCCACTATTTGTTATTACCCATATATGATGTAATGAGTACTATTTTATAGTTATTTATCATTTTATTAATGATACATGTGTGAAAGGTAGTGGATCTATAAATATTTATTAGGAGTACCTCTACTTAATTTGGAGTTTATTTATTGATTTGTGGAGATCCAATTGTTAAGATATTTAGAAAATTTTTTATTGTCTTCTCACACACATAGGAAAGAGGATAATTTTTCTATGACTACTATTAAATCAAAAATCACTATAATTTATTTCCATTTTAAATAGAGAAGTTATTTTGGATTATATTATTGAAGACATAAAAATAAGATTAATAAATTTAAAATTTAAACAACATAACAATTGGCAATTTGACCCCTGAAATAACCACCTAATCCATCACTTAATTATATATTTTGTTTTTTAATTTTTCTTATTTTATTTTAAGTCAATTAAAATAAAATAAGACTTCATTTAATTAACTACGACAAAATAAATTTTCACCACCCTTTGGAGATAACCTTTAGTCTCTTCTATACTATAGTTTATATTTAGTTTTTAATAGATTTTTTCCACCACCCATGAAAGGTGTGTCAAAAAAACCTACCATTGTTTTTAACGATGCGATGTCTAATTGATACACAGAATTTGAATGAATGATTATAGAACTAAAAATCTCATTCTTCTGAATCTCTATATAGATATAAAATTACTATCTAAACTTAGAGAATTAATAAACAGTGAAAATATTCAAACATATTTGGTCAATATTAAACTATTTGACTCTAATGAAGAATAAATCATTTATTATGAATCTATGACCATAGGTGCGCATCCTAACCAACCACTAAGATATGTGAGTGTTCCTAACTTCATTAATAAAAAAATTAGCTTTATAAAATTATATTAAAATATTATTTTGAGCTAAGAATTGATTTGATTCAACTTTTTCCAAAATTTCATGGAATTATTGTTAAAGACCCCAATAAGCATATCAAGGTGTTCACCCTATTGTGTGATACATTGAATTAGAGGATAGTAGATGAGTATAAAGTCAAGTGGAAATCCTTTCCATTCTCTTTTTAAATAGAAACCTAAAAAAATGTATAACTTATATCTTGATGAATTCAACCATTTTGATGACCTTTAGAAGAGTTTTATTTAGTTATTTTTTCCAAATTGAAGGAATATAACTATAAGAATATATATATATATATATTCTATAAGTAAATATATAGGAGAGATACTATATTGTTATTGGTAGAGATTTAGGAATTTATGTGAAATATTCCCACAAAAATGAAATTGAGGAACAACATTTCCCAGTTTTCTTCTATTAAGGTCTACTAAATAGTGACATAAATATAATTTATGCATTATCAAGATAGTCTATGATTAAAAAATCACCACATGATGCTAGATTACTAATTAATATGATACTTTATAACTCACAATAGTATGGCTTAGTAAGTACTAGTGTAAAAATATTGCATGAGGTAAGGTCTTATGAACCAACATTAATAGAAACTAAAATTAAAGAACAACCCAAATTTGGGAATTAAGGAATTTATTAATGAGATAAAATAGTTAAAAAGATAGTTTGGAATACATATAGAGATGATGACTATAAATCCTTGGAAACATCAAGCACAACCTATTCCAAATCCAAAAAAATTAATATAAGGGTGGTAATAACCATGAGTCGTAAAAAGATTCACTATGAATATAGACAATATTTGGAACAATTAATAGACACCAAGGGGAAAAAGAAAATTATAACCGAGAAGAGTAAGAATAAATTAGAAACAAAATTAAAAATAGAATAGGGAAAAAGGATACATTACACAACTATTTACTCATAAATGTTCTAATAAAAGTAGTTTCATGGGTAATAAATCCAAATATAAATTATATAATCCTTCCAAAATGTTGAAATATACATACCTATTAATTAATACCTAAAAAAATCCCAAATTTCATGTAAACAATAGAGTGAATTTTGGGAGAAATGTTTCAACCTTTATCACACCACAAATTGCAACCAAATATCAATATCTATGGATATTTTATTTTCCTTTTACAATTAGATATATTTCAATCATAGATTCATTATGTGAGATAAGATCAACTACAAATTTATTGCAATATTTTTATTTTTTATTCTTTGTATATGGGAGAGCTCAAATCAATAAGAGTGGTTGTCAAATTAGACAATAGATCCACAACATTTCCAAAAGTGTTTTTTAAGATTTCCTAGATAGAGTGTATAATTTAAATTCCTTTCCAATTTATATGTAATGATCAATCACCCATCATTTATGGAAGATAATTTCATAAAATTGAATATAAAAACCTGAATTTTCATTAAGGAACTAAAAAATTGATTTTATAGAGTACACTACCAACATTAATATTTTTGATTCTATGATGTATCCATTGAGAAATAATTAACTTTTTATAATGTCCAATTTTCATGAATGTAATAAATTTTAGGAAAATGACACATTGAAAGAGATTTTAAAATATTGAAATTTTCTAAGATATGAAAAATATGAACAATGTGGTTGAACCACATATTACTATAATTGAACCACAAGGGTATGAGGTAAATTATTATTTATTTAATTGTTTTGGTTATTTATTATCCATGCAGGAAGCTAGAAATGATTTTTATATATAGTAAATTTAAGAAAACTAGGTTGATAAACTAAATATTTTCTTATATTTAGACTATCCACCAAACCTAGAATTAATACTTGTTCCCTCAAGATATAAATTATATGTTTTTTATTAGAATAAAATGGGCTACCAGAAGTTATTGAAAGAAACATGTCCTATAATAAATAAAAAGAACTTATAAATATATTGAGTTTAAATATTATAAATTTCGGTTGGAATCTGTGAGACATTCCTAGGATAATTTTTACAATCCATAGGTACATAATTATTTTATAAAGTGAGGAAATACATAGTAGGAATCCTTGTAAGAGATGAAACCCAACAATGATATAAGTGGATAAAAAATAAATTGAAAATTTATTGGAATCAGAAATAATTTACGGAATTTATGATTTAAAAAGGGTTATCCCAATTCATATAGTTCTCAATAAATATAGACTAACCATTGATAAGATTGAAAAAATGAGTAAATTTATATGAGAGTACCAAATAGTTTGATATTTTTTATAGACTATATAAAATTGAATATGGTAATAGTAAATGATTATTTTCATATACCATTTGTTGAACAAATACTAGAAATACTATCTGATAAAACCCATTACTATTTTTTAGACGGATTTTGGGTCATTTCCAGGTTCTAATTTCACCTGAGGAGAAAGAAAATAAAAACTTTACCTATCCTTATAATATATTTACATTTCATATAATTCTATTTAGACTGTCCAGTGTGCCAAGTAACTTTTAAATATACATGGAAATAACGTTATCAAAATTAATAGTGGATTTTATTTATGTTTTTCTAGTTGAAATCAATGTGATTTGGGAATTTATTTGGTCACTATTTGGAACATTAGGATAAGGTCCTAATAAAATTCATTGAGAAGAATCTTCTTTTAAATAATGAAAAGTTTTATTTCATAGTTAATAGAGGAATTGTTTTCAGAAATTTAATTTCCAATAATTGGATTAAAGTTGAGAAAATATAAATATTGAATTTATCAATTAATTGCATCACTAAAATTTTGTGAAGCATATTAGATAATTTTTAGGATATATAGTATTTTAACTCTAATGATTAATTTTAAAAGATTTAGAGTTTAAATTTTATGACCATTATAGGTAATATTTTGATGAGTTGTAGTGTAAACAAACCATGTTACAAACTATATAACCACCTAAATGAGACCAAAAATTGAAATAACTATGTCATTATTTAAACCAATCTATTGGAGTTATTTTTCCCTGAAAATTGATGTAATATAATATGTATTTTATTATGATTCAAGAACATTATATATAACTCAAAACCATTATAAAACCATTGGAAATAAGATTTTAGCAGTTTTTTATAACATAGATAAATTTAGGTAATATGTTTTAGGTACTAACGATACTGTTTTCTCTAACCATGAAACCCTTAGGTAGTTAATAAAGATAGAAGAATAAAAATAAAGGATGGTAGGATATATTATTCTATCACATGAGTTTTATTTGAAGATGAAGGATAAAAGAGGAGTTGAAAATCAAGTAAAAATTCACTTGATCATGTCACCCCACACATATGTGGTAGAAATTATAGACAATGATCCATGTAATTAATTAATTCCAAGTGAACAAAATTATTTTATTGAAGGATATATACCATAGTCTGCTAATATTTCCATTTTTTAGTAATTTCACATGTTTTAATACATATATATATATAATAAGTTTTTGGACAAAAATATGAATAAAAATTTTATATTTAGGATAATATACATCTTTAGAATATTGATAATTATCAAATTATTAGGTGATGTTTTCCTGAATGTGAAGAACAATTTTCACTATATTTTTTCAATACAATATTATGTAGAGGACAATTTGGATATCAATGAAAAACTACAAATGTTTTAAAATGTAGAATATATTATACCACACAATTAAATGATTCATATGAGTTTTTAAAGAAATGTGATCAATTCTAATTCACTAGAAATATAAAAAATATAAAATAAACGGCTTAGAAACAAAATATCTTTTATGAAATATTTAATGTATGTGGCATATATTTTATGATAACCTTTACCATTTAATTTAGATATTATTAAACCTTATTAATAGTGGATTATATTTCAAAATGGGTAGAGTCTAAATCCACCGAAATTGATAATTCCACTATCATATATGATTTTTTATGTAATAATATCATTTATAAATTTTTAATCCCATGGAAAATCATCAGTGAAAAAGGAACCCATTTTTTCATTACGATCATGAAATTTTTAATGAAATAATGTAGAATAATAAAAAAAACTCAACATAATATCATTTATAAAAAAATATATAATTTTTTTCCAATAAGGATATTAATGAAACCTTGGAAATTATTATTTAATCTAAATAGGAATTAATGAATCCAAATGTTGGAAGAAAACTTTTGGTTTTATAACACTACTTAAAAAATGAATTTGTATGAGACTACATATAATGTTCTATAAGAAATTTTTTCATTTAACTAGATAGATATAACACAAGGCCTACTAGGTTATTAAGGAAGTTAATATGGATCTAGAAAAAGATAAAAATGAAATAAAACATACGAGTCATGAATTTGAATAAATCATGAGAGAAGTATTTGTGAATTAATGAATGTACAAGGGAATAAAAATTTTGGAACATGAAAAGTTGATTCAAAATAGTTAATTTCACGAAGGAGATCAAGTGTTGCTGTATAAATCAAAACTAAAATATATTATATTAAAAAATAATTCCTTATTGGAAGGCCCCTTTACTATCACTATTGTCTATAATATTGGTGTTAGGTATATAATTAAATATAGAGATAAAACACATTTACTATATATGGACAATGTTGGAATAAATATTTTTGGAAATATATCAATAGAACCAGTGGAGGCTATTAAACCTGTCTAACTCTTCACTAATAAAACCCTCTAGTTATACCGTTTCTTAACCTTAATGATTAATTTAATTATATTAAATCAACTCAAACTTCCATTTTTGTTAGAATAAACTATGTAAATTACATCATTAAAGTGTGGGGAAGGATAAACTATTATATTTTTAATAATTTTCAATTTTTCCATTTTTGTGTGATTTTTTATTATTTTTGTGCATTTTAAACAAATTGATGTCAAATTGAATATTTTTTATGTTTGGAACCTATTATAATTGTTATAAATTGATTTGGACTAGTAAAATCAACTTAGATGAATATTTAAGTGAACATATATTATGATTTAAACATTGGGAAATTAAAAAAATCACTATTAATTTTTGAATCCCAAGCCATCAAATGTTGTCCAATATTAAAATATATCACCTGTGAGGAGTCTAAAACATTTTTAACATCTTATTCACAATGAATTAATTTATATATAGAAACAATCCAGGATTTAATACCCATACATTTCAATAAATTATTGTGAAAAACTTAGAGCATTAAGAATATTTTATTAATAATAACTAATGATTTTTTTTGAAAATACCATTTTATATTAAACATCCATTCTTTATTACCTTGAAATATAACCCCTAAATTATCCTATAGTATCCATAGAATATCTTTTTATGTAGACACATTAAAAGTATAAAACCCATAATCACCTATACTTATAAATAAATACACGAACTTAATTGAAATCAAGTATAGGGGGATGGTGTTTTGTGAGAATATTTGGGGAGAAACATAAATTCAAGGAAATATTAAAGAGAAAATATCCATTAATTTTTTTAATGAATGTCACATTACCTTTTAAAGATAAAAAATTCCTCAGTACCTTTAAACATCAAATCTATGAGAATTTTGAAAAAATGAAAAAAAAAGAGATACAATTAGATTAAAATAAGTAGAGATAACCAATTTTTTTACTATTAAATTAATATTTTTTTGATATTTCCATTAGAATTAAACGTTTATATGGGTTATTTTTTCAATGGATAGTGAGTGGGGATACAATTATTTTCTTTAAACTAGAAATCATGAAATTTTCTTCATTTTGATTAAAAAATCCTCATTATGGATCTGAAATTTTAAAAATCATAACCTACCCAACACTATCAATAGAACAAACCTGTTAATTCATGATGATAAAAAAATTACATGACTCAATGGGTTGATATTTAAAATAATATTAAGCTAACAATGTAAGAACCCAGGTAAATAAAGAATATGACAATTTCATATTTATCCATATTTGTGAATAAAATATTAATATGACATTAAAGGGGATGCTATGCTCGATGGTCTACCCAACACGCAACAACGAGTTTCTTGGGAATCTTACGTTGCACTCTAATAATAAAATAATATTATTTTAAATGGTAGTTAACGCCTACCTGTTGTGATGGAGGGAGTGAATGGAACTAACTACAAAATTATTATATATGTTTGTCAAATATTTTTACTTTTAACAATAAATGTTAGAGGATTAAAAATGCGAATGAATCCAATTTTAAGCGTAAACATTCTAATATTCTTTAAAAGTTCGATTAACCACCTTTTGATGGAGAACCCCTTTAAATCCACTTTTTGACAATTTTATGTGTTATATTTGATAAAATAATATTCTTCTTTAGAATCAGGACATCAAAATTTACTTTGTGTAAATTTTTGGTATTTTTACGAAAAAGTTCAATTTTTAATGAATAGTGAAAAATGTTGTATTTTAATTCAAAACCTCTTTTTAATACAATTTATTTATATGATTATATTATCTTTTGAATTAGTTTTAAAGTGAAACTAGAATATATTTTTACCATTTAATCCAATAGTGTTCATTGTAATTAATTTCACTTTAAAATCAGACTTAAACTAGTGTCAATCTTTTGATACATTTTGTTTCATAAAAACACGCTATTTGTTTTGACAGCAGGAATTAATTATTAAATTAAATAATGCAACTTATATGTTTTTAATTTTGTAAAATAGAAATCATTTTTGAATTTGGAATATCAAGTATAGATTAAGGTGAATTTTTGGTAATTTTCTAAAAAACTTCAATTTTTGATGAATAGTGAAACCACTAAGTGATACTTATAAAAAATGATTTTCCGTTTAAATGAAATTTGGCCACATTTGTGTTTTGAATTTAAAAAATCTGACATACATGGTTGTCATTAAGAAGTAAAATGTGGTTCAATGGGATTGAAATAATTTTTTTGGTGAATAGTAACTTATTAAGTTTTTAATCGCGATTAGAGATAATTAGTGTAGTTTAAGGTAAGAATAATGTTTTAATAAACTTAAATGACCTAGACACATGTCCTACCCTCATTGGATGTGTCAGGACCGACCATGAAAATCCATGGGTCAACTTGGGGACCCCATGGAGCCACGTTGGTTGGAAAATGACATAAATACCTTTTTATTTAATGATAAAGTAAAAATGACACAAACATGAGATGTTTTACTAAAACAATTTTTACATGGGGTTATACAAGTTAGAGTTTTAACTATAAATAGTCATTGGAAAGATAAAAAGATTTCCTACATCATAGTATTTTTTTATAATTTTTAGACATTAAATAAGTTAAATTATTTATGACATCATGATGATGTAGCGATGACCTCATTATTTAACGATTTAAATAAAATGGAAAGATAATGTAATATCTAAGACCTACACATGTCCAAAACCTATTGGATGGGTGGATTTAGAACCCTTATCACCTTATCCACGAATTATATCAATGTGGGACCTTTTAAATCCGAAACTCATTTTCAAATAAAGTAACATTTTCTTACTTTCCAAGAGTTCCCCTCCTCTCCTCTTATAAAAGGCCCCCGCCTCCACCTCCTTACCCACACCTCTCAATCCTTTGGCTCGGCCAAAACCTGCCCATTTCATCTCTCCAAATCCGTCTCTAACTCCTTGAAGCCTCACTTTGGGTAGAATCCTTTCCAAGGAATCCTTTAAGCTCAAATCAAAGGAAGTTACCTGATTTAAAGGTAATGTCTTCACTTGTGTTCTTTTGTTTTATTTTTCTTCTCCAACCCCATTAACTCTTTTTATTCATTTATTTTGTAACAAATAAAGTATTTCAATATACTAGGATGTTTTTATAAGAAGGCTTTGAGCTACACTTACACACACCTACATCTAATGGTTAAAGAACATACTGTTTCCGTGGATGGCGAATTTCTGCCTCCCGAAACGATGATTGTTCAACATTCTTCTAACACCTTCAAAGGTGGCCCTTAATATGACACTATATTTATATATTATATATAAAATGTTTATTTTTTACTTAATATTCTTTATTTTTCATTTATGGCATACCTTTATGGTTTCCATTATGGGTAAACGCGATATCTTCATTTAAGGAAGTGCGGACTACCGCCCCCTCAAAGTGATTTGATTTGTTAATACCATATGTGGTACGTATAATGGATATAATTAATGATATTATATATGATACCATACTACAAGTAAAATACTATTATGTATCATTATGTTTTAATTCCATTAAATATGAAATAGAAATGGAAGTAGCGTTCATGCGTACGTATGGATTACCGTCTCCATGAACGGTGCATTTCATTTCTTAACTCTAAATGTTATGTAATATTATAAATTCGTGAATATAATGGATATATATGATATATATGATATCTAAATCATGAATAAAACTCTGGATATAATGAACTTTTGGCCACACGAACAACATGTAACTGTAAGAAGTCCACTTTCGACTTAAGAACCAAATATCGAAAAAACAAACATTATTAACTTAAATGATTACATAATGTTTATGACATGGTAATAAGTGTTATAAAAGGAATAATGAACTTGAAAAAGGTTCTTAAGTAAGTATAAATTAACTCATGTTTATTACTTAGGAGATTAAAGAATGATCGAATCAAGTCAGACCCGAGGTAAGGGATCTTACTCCTCTCTTTCTTTTTAAGTACACTCTTTTATGTCATTCCTACTAAAGCTCATCTTTCTTGTTATTGGGATGTTCTTTTATATTACTATTACTGTAATTTTTATTTTCATATGATGAGAGAACCTATTCTCTCTCATCAATCCATTTTGGAAGTTTTGAGTGGCGCCGTTAGGCTGCCGAATTTTCGTAAGAGATCTAACCTCTCTCTTTTTTTAAGTACTCTCATTTATGTCACTTCTTTTAAGCTCCTATTTGTTATGATAGGGGGATGTTATTTTATATTACTATTTCTTTAAATTCTATTGTAATATGATAAGCTACTCTATTTGATCTCATAAATCCATTTTAGAAGTTTTAAGTGGCGCCGTTAGGCTGCCGAGTTTTCGTAAGGGATTTTTCATCTCACTTTTATTACCGTGAGATTTATGCTACATTTTACACAATTTCCTTTGAGTGGTGTATGTAATGACAATTATATTACTCATTGTGTAATATAATTTCATTTATGAGTATTTACATCAATGTTGTATTGTCCTTCTTTCACGGGATGTATGTTTCGAAAGATACCCATGTCGGTAAGGGAACCTTTCACCCTCCTCTTTTTAAAAGACTTCTTTTTTTGGGTCTTTTAATTTACATATTGTTATATTGTGATATGTTCTCATATATCTTTATCAATGTAAATTTTATATCCAAGTGATGAGATACCATTTTTATCTCTCATCAACTCATTTTCTGAATTTTGTAGTGACGCCGTTAGTCCGTCAAATTTTTGCAAGGGAACTTTTTAACCCAAATTTGATTCTTTGGAATAAACTTGTACTCCTTGAATATGTCGTTACGTGAATATGTATGAATAAAATCTGATTGTTTTACACTTAATATCCACTTATATTTGGTGTATTCATTTGTCACACATAATTATTCAATTTTTTTATCCTTAAACCAAGTATACCGTCTTTGTAAGGGTCTTTGTCTCAATCTCCATTCATTGAGGCATATTTTGTTTTATACACAACCTTCTTTTATACGGTTTATAAACCCCTTTGAATTTTACGTTTATTCAAAAGGAATCTTTTTTCTACGAAGCGTTTTACTAAACGACAAAAAGGAATGTTTCTTTTATGTATGCAGTGACAACAACCTTTTTCGCCACCACGAGTATTATTTGATCTTTGGCTTCCTCAACAAGCCGTAATGTTTTTAAAATAAAACAAATACCATATACTTTTTTTTTGTATTTTAGTATTGAAAATGGTTTTGATAAAGGATCATATTATGTCAATATATTTAAATGATATATTGTGATTGAAATGTGGAAATGTTATCATTCCTTTATGTTGGTTTTATGTGTTATAATTTTATAATGGTACTTGGACATTGTACGGGTGGTTACGTGATAAACCATATGACGGGTGGTGCCGTGAATACCAGGACGGGTGGTTACGTTATAACCTCCAATGCATTGGGTATGGAAGTCGGTCGTATGGCTATTCCATTAAGTATGAATGGATGTTGGCTGAATGGCTATTCCATTAAGTGATATGTGTGTAAGTCGACCGTATGGTTATTCCACTAAAGAATGTTTATGTCCCAAGTAGCCTTTATATGTTATGTGATCTTTATATGGGTTCTATGGTAATCTTTTGGTTACAAAAGGGTAAGTAATGATCTTTTATTCAGTGAGGAGTTTTTACTACTTCATAAAGGTGAAAATTATTACTTTGAAAAGTATACATGGTTTACTTGTAGTTTTGATAAACTAACAGCTTTCATTCTTTGTGTATCCCTTATTGAGATTTTTATGCCTATCCCAAGTTTTTCAAATGTTTTTCACAGGACTTAATGTGGAATAGGGTCAAGGATATGATCAAGGGAAAGTCATGATACCTAAAACATGGAACTAGACATGTTTCTTTTTAGGAGTTTTTATTTTATGGTAACTTAGTAGAAGTTTCTACTTTGTAATCTTTTGAGATGTAATAGTTATGTCCTAATTCTCTAAAACTATAAACCTGAAAGGATCCTCAATGTGAATTATTCATTTAATTCAATATTAAGTAAGGTTTAAGGCCAGGGCCTTATAGTTGGTATCAACAGTCAGTTTAGATAACTTTAGAGGTTAGGGTATCCTCTAAGCATAAGTGACATTACCATAATGGTTAGGATTTCAGAAAGAGTCCTAGTTTTAGATAAAGTGAATGAGTAAGTATATATTAGTGTTTATCTTCCTCATTATTACATGATGGTTATGTAGATATACTCACACCGACCTTTCTGTTTTTAGTGAATGGATGGATCTAGCAGGCACCAAAGAGACAATAGGTTTGAAGGAAACTGTGGTGGTTCTCTGTTTAAGATACTAGATAAAATGGGGGATTCAATGAGGAAACACATGGTTGTTCTAAACCAACTATCAAGGATTCATGATCAACCACTTGAACCTTGGTATGTTCTGTAATGCATCATATAAGAGATGACCAATCGATGTGGAAGTTCAGGTAATAATTATAAAGGTAACCATTAGAGTTTATATGATCCTTACTTTTGAGGTAATTATGGGTTACTATATGTTATGATGGAAGTGAAAGGAATGAGATAAAATTGAGGTTAAATTATGTTATGGTTATTTTTGATGATTTTATATCTTTTTGGGGAATGATTTGAGAATTATATAGTTTTGGAAAAAGGACAACACGCAGACCGTGTGACACCCCGTCGCGTCGGACAAAGCTGCAGGAATCGAACCCACAACCAAAGTGCGACTGGTATTTATCGCCTACCACTGGACTACGTGAAGTCCCTGGTTAGTTTGACTAATTATTTTTAGTTAGATGATTTTTGGAATCAATGGTAAGTTTATTTTGGGTATCTATGGAAATTATTAACCTATCATGGAGGATATGTGATTAGGTTAATTACTTTTTAATATGAGAATTTAAGAGAAACTGATGTTATTTGGAGATAAAAGTTAATTTGTACCTTGGAAGACTATGTGATTAAATCCTTCAAATATTTGGGTTTCAATCATAGTTTGGTTTACTTTGAAGAATTTTATGGACAATCGATTATCGAATGGTCCTCGTTGAACTTTGGGTTTTGTTGGACAAATATTTGAGGTTAATAATAGATTTTCTTTTTATAAAGGGTTATCCTTTTCTAGATTATCTGATCTTGTACTAAACTTTTTGGTTTTGGTTTTGGTTAAAGTATAAATACATGGGAAGTATATAGTTCTCTTTTGTGGATTAGGTGATTCTCTATAAGTTGATTATATTACTCTTAATGTGAACAAGTCTTCCTAAATACTCGTCTTTTGGAGAAAATATGAGTTTGTGTAAAAGTTGAAAGTCAACATGATAAGTGATTATGTTTCCTTATGAATAAATTACTCAATAAAAAGTAACTTAAAACAAAAATGTTGTCTATTAACTTTTCCTACTGGGGAATCGAATACTGTTTAACCCATCACAAGTTTGTGATTTTCTTGTGGTTAACTTTCTCCTAAATATGTTTTCTATCACTCTCCATCAGAACATGACCCTTTGTTTTTTCCTCCATGTCCATATTTTCGTACTTGGAATCCTAGTATGGGTTAACTTGGGTGACCTTTGTACTTATATTTCTTTATTTTAATTTGATTGTTTTACCGACTCTTGTTCTGATGTGGGACTTTCAAGGATGTTTCCAAGCTCAATTTTAAAATTGCGAGGATGCAATTCCCAAAAGGGGGGAAGGATGTAACACCCTAGGTAAATAAAGAATATGAAAATTTCACATTTATCCATATTTGTGAATAAAATATTAATATGAAATTAAAGTGGATGCTATGCTCGATGGCGTACCCAACACGCAACAACGAGTTTCTTGGGAATCTTACATTGCACTCTAACAATAAAATAATATTATTTAGTTAACGCCTAGATGTTGTGATGGAGGGAATGAATGGAACTAGATAAAAAATTATTATATATGTTTGTCAAATATTTTTACTTTTTACAATAAATGTTAGATGATTAAAAATGCGAATGAATCCAATTTTATGCGTAAATATTCTAATATTCTTTAAAAGGTCGACTAACCGCCTTTTGATGGAGAACCCCTTTTAAATACACTTTTTGAAAATTTTATGTATTATATTTGACAAAATAATATTCTTTTTTAGAATCGGGACATCAAAATTTACTTTGTGTAAATTTTTGGTATTTTTCCGAAAAAGTTCAATTTTTAATGAATAGTGAAAAATGTTGTTTTTTAATTCCAATCCTCTTTTTAATATAATTTTTTTATATGATTAGATTATCTTTTGAGTCGGTTTTAAAGTGAAACTAGAATATATTTTTACCATTTAATCCAATAGTTGTCATTGGAATTAATTTCACTTTGAAATCGGACTTAAACTAGTGTCAATCTTTTGATACATTTTGTTTTATAAAAACACGCTATTTGTTTTGACAGCGGGAATTAATTATTAAATTAAATAATGCAACTTATATGTTTTTAATTTTGTAAAATAGACATAATTTTTGAATTTGGAATATCAAGTATAGCTTAGGGTGAATTTTTGGTAATTTTCTGAAAAACTTCAATTTTTGATGAATAGTGAAACCACTAAGTGGTACTTATAAAAACTAATTTTCTGTTTAAATGAAATTTTGCCACATTTGTGTTTTGAGTTTCAAAAATCCGACATACATGGATGTAATTAAGAAGTAAAATGTGGTTCAATGGGATTGAAATAATTTTTTGGTGAATAGTAACTTATTATGTTTTTAATCGCGATTAGAGGTAATTAGTGTAGTTTAAGGTAAGATTAATGTTTTAATAAATTTAAATGACCTAGAAACATGTCCTACCCTCTTTGGATGTGTCATGGCCGACCAAGACAATCCATGGGTCAACTTGGGGACCCCATGGAGCCACTTTGGTTGGAAAATGACATAAATACCTTTTTATTTAATGATAAAGTAAAAATGACACAAACATGAGATGTTTTACTAAAACAATTTTTAAATGGGGTTATACAAGTCAGATTTTTTTACTATAAATAGTCATTGGAAAGATAAAATGATTTAATACATCATAGTATTTTTTTATAATTTTTAGACATTAAATAAATTAAATTATTTATGACATCATGATGATGCAGTGATGACCTCATTATTTAACGATTTAAATAAAATGGAAAGATAATGTAATATCTAAGACCTACACATGTCAAAAACCTATTGGATGGGTGGATTTAGAACCCTTATCATCTTATCCATGAATTATATCAATGTGGGACCTTTTAAATCCAAAACTCATTTTCAAATAAAGTAACATTTGCTTACTTTCTAAGAGTGCCCCTCCTCTCCTCTTATAAAAGGCCCCCACCTATACCTCCTTACCCACACCTCTCAAGCCTTTGGCTCGGCCAAACCCAGCACATTCCATCTCTCCACATCCCCCTATAACTCCTTGAAGCCTCACTTTGGGCAGAATCCTTTCCAAGGAAGCCTTTAAGCTAAAATCAAAGTAAGTTACCCGATTTAAAGGTAATGTATTCACTTGTGTTATTTTGTTTTATTTTGCTTCTCCAACCCCTAAACTCTTTTTATTCATTTATTTTGTAACAAATAAAGTATATTAAATATACTAGTATGTTTTTATAAGAAGGTTTCTAGATACAATTACACTCACCTACATCTAATGGTTAAAGAACATACTGTTTCCGTGGATGGCGAATTTCTGCCTCCCGAAACGATGATTGTTCAACATTCTTCTAACACCTTAAAAGGTGCCCATTAATATGACACTATAATTATATATGATATCTAATATGTTTATGTTTTACTTAATCTTATGTATTTTTCATTTATGGAATACCTTTATGGTTTCCATTATGGGTAAACGCGATATCTTCATTTAAAAAAAGTGCAGACTACCGTCCCCTCAAAGTGATATGATTCGTTAATACCATATGTGGTACGTATAAAGGATATAATTAACGATATTATATATGATACCATACTAAAATTAAAATACTATTATGTATCATTATGTTTTAATTCCATTAAATATGAAATAGAAATGGAAGTAGCGTTAATGCGTACGTACGGCTTACCGTCTCCATGAACGGTGCATTTCATTTCTTAACTCTAAATGTTATATAATATTATAAATGCATGAATATAATGAATATATATGATATCTAAATCATGAATAAAACTCTGGATATAATGAACTTTTTGCCACATGAACAACATGTAATTGTAAGAAGTCCACTTTCGACTTAAGAACCAAATATCGACAAAACAAACATTATTAACTTAAATGATTACATAATGTTTATGACATGGTAATAAGTGTTATAAAAGGAATAATGAACTTGAAAAAGGTTCTTAAGGATGTATAAATTAACTCAAGTTTATTATTTAGGAGATTAAAGAACAATCGAATCAAGTCGGACCCGAGGTAAGGGATCTTACTCCTCTCTTTCTTTTTAAGTACACTCTTTTATGTCATTCCTACTAAAGCTCATATTTCTTGTTATTGGGATGTTCTTTTATATTACTCTTACTTTAATTTTTATGTTCATATGATGAGATACCCTATTCTCTCTCATCAATCCATTTTGGAAGTTTTGAGTGGCGCCGTTAGGCTGCCGAATTTTCGTAAGAGATCTAACCTCTCTCTTTTTTTAAGTACTATCATTTATGTCACTTCTTTTAAGCTCCTCTTTGTTATGATAGGGGGATGTTCTTTTATATTACTATTGCTTTAAATTCTATTGTAATATGATAGTTTACTCTATTTTAACTCATCAATCCATTTTGGAAGTTTTAAGTGGCGCCGTTAGGCTGCCGAGTTTTCGTAATGGATTTTTCATCTCACTTTTATTACCATGAGATTTATGCTCCATTTGCCACAATTTCCATTGAGTGGTGTATGTACTGACAATTATTTTACTCATTGTGTAATATAATTTAATTTATGAGTATTTACATCAATGTTGTATTGTCCTTCTTTCACGGGGTGTATGTTTTGAAAGATACCCATGTCTGTAAGGGAACCTTTCACCCTGCTCTTTTTAAAAGACTTCTTTTGTTGGGTAAATTTAATTTACATATTGTTATGTTGGGATATGTTCTCATATATCCTTATCAATGTAAATTTTATGTCCAAGTGATGAGATACCATTTTTATCTCTCATCAACTCATTTTCTGAATTTTGTAGTGACGCCGTTAGTCCGTCAAATTTTTTCAAGGGAACTTTTTAACCCAAATTTGATTCTTTGGGTTAAACTTGTACTCCTTGAATATGTCATTCTATGAATATGTGTGAATAAAATCTGATTTTTTTACACTTAATATTCTCTTATATTTGGTGTATTCGTTTTTCACACATAATTATTCAATTGGTTTATCCTTAAAACAAGTATACCGTCTTTGTAAGGGTCTTTGTCTCAATCTCCATTCATTGAGCCATATTTTGTTTTATACACAACCTTATTTTATACGGTGTATAAACCCCTTTGACTTTTATATTTATTCAAAAGGAATATTATTTCTACGAAGCATTTTACTAAACGACAAAAAGGAATGTTTCTTTTACGTATGTGGTGACAACGACCTTTTCCGCCGCCGCGAGTATTATTTGATCTTTGGCTTCCTCAACAAGCCGTAATGTTTTTAAAATAAAACAAATACCATATACTTTTTTTTGTATTTTAGTATTGAAAATGGTTTTGATAAAGGATTACATTATGTCAATATATTTAAATGATATATTGTGATTGAAATGTGGAAATGTTATCATTCCTTTATGTTGGTTTTATGTGTTATAATTTTATAATGGTACATGGAACTTTTACAGGTGGTTACGTGATAAACCATATGACGGGTGGTGCCGTGAATACCAGGATGGGTGGTTACGTTATAACCTCCAATGCATTGGGTATGGAAGTCGGCCGTATGGATATTCCATTAAGTATGAATGGATGTTGGCTGAATGGTTATTCCATTAAGTGATATGTGTGGAAGTCGACTGTATGGTTATTCCACTTAAGAATGTTTATGTCCCAAGTTACCTTTATATGTTATATGATCTTTATATGGGTTCTATGGTAATCATTTGGTTAAAAAAGGGTAAGTAATGATCTTTTATTCAGTGAAGAGTTTTTAATACTTCATAAAGGTGAAAAGTATTACTTTGAAAAGTATACATGGTTTACTTGTTGTTTTGATAAACTAACAGCTTTCATTCTTTGTGTATCCCTTATTGATATTTTTATGCTCATCCCAAGTTTTTGAAATGTTTTTCACAGGACTTAACGTGGAATAGGGTCAAGGATGGGATCAAGGGAAAGGCATGCTACCTAAAACATGGAACTAAACATGTTTCTTTTTAGGAGTTTTTATTTTATGGTAACTTAGTAGAAGTTTCTACTTTGTAATCTTTTGAGATGTAATAGTTATGTCCTAATTCTCTAAAACTATAAACCTGAAAGGATCCTCAATGTGAATTATTCATTTAATTCAATATTAAGTAAGGTTTAAGGTAGGGGCCTTATAAACAATGACCCTTTCATCAGTATAGAATGGGAAATTGTTTTCGTGAATATCATACTTTGTGTGATGATAGGAATACTTCCAGGAAGGTTAGTATATGTGAGAATGAGAGGATAGAATTAGTTTAAATGATTTTAATTCACTTTATAGTGAAAATATAATAAATTAAATATAATAGTAATGATAATATTTAGTGACATAACTATTGAAAATGGGATCCACGTTATCTAGTGTTCTGAATTTTTCTTTGCTAATATTTTTGTTGCTCACTTATCCATAATTGAAAGGATTAAGTGTGGGGGAATTAGTAGAGGAAATTAATTAATTTTATTTTCTTTATATTCAATTAATTTTATTCCATCACATTAATTTAATAATTATTTTTTTATATTTTTATAAAAAAGAAACATTTTATAGTATATTTTTTATTATCTCTTAAAATGATTGAAATTTGGACTTTAATTGATTTATTTAATTTGCATAATAAAATTAATGGTTAGTTATTGAAAATATCTTGATTTTTTACTTATAATGATGTTGAATAAAGTAGATCAAGTGGGTAGTATAGAAAACTTTCTAGTATGTATGATATTTCTGACTAGGGATACATGTATATAGTGGTTAAATTTGGAAGAATTTGTAAAGGACTCAATTTAAGGGAAGAAAACTAAAATTCATGGGTGAAAAACATAAGAGTACGAGTAATTATTTCACCATAGAGGAGATTAAGATGATATATAAAGCTATTTCAAGTTATTGATTAAAAATTTAGAAAAGTTTATATATATGAGAACCCCGTAGACCAAGTAATATGTATAAGTAAATAATTTTTTCATATAAGAGAATAGCTGATAGGTAATTATTACCCCATTAAACAATTATTACATAAAGTTAAATTCCATTTCAATGGGGGATAAAATAATATATATTTTAGGTTTTTTAGACTAATTATTAATATATAAAATATTGCGGAGTATAAATAATGATTTTTGAACTTCAAATAAGGTATATCTCTTTTTTAAACCAACTTGTTCTCATGTATGGATGGTTAACTAATGTGTAACCCATGAATTAATTGATACATAAAATGTTTTCCTCTGACAATAATAAGACTTACCTATGATATTTAATACATTTTCCTTTAATAATAAAAGAGAATGGAATTTTCTTTTCCTAGAACTAAAGTTTGAACTGAGGAAGATTAGTGGAGAAGATTATTGAGTTAGAACATATACTCTGAATAATTTATGATAAAGTAATTTAAATACCATATTCTAGGTGTCACCCATTCATTGGGAGTAAAAATTTTCATCAATATTTATGTGGAACAATAAATCTAAAGGGAATAATTAAATTTGACATGGTAGATATATCATGAAGTTGGATACACATGTAATTATTAGTGAATCAATGTCGGACGGTAGAAAATATTTATGATTATGGAATGTCACAAGGGTGTGAGCATGTGATTTTATAGTTTTTCAATGTTTGGACACATATTTTAAATGTTATACTTTAAATTTGATATCCCATGTTTGTAAACCTATACATTGTGGTATAAAAAAATTTTGGTGATTAGGATAGAGAGGAATATAAGATTTCATTAATTATTGCTTCATAATATCAATAATAATTTCTGCTACTGCTATTTGATCTTAGTTTATAGTTTTTAGGTGTTTAATTAAATGATATTGTTTTTTTTAAATTTTACACTCTATTATTGAGTAGGAGTGATAAATTATTTTCTCCTTCTATTTGATATTTCACATATATAACGGAAAGGTGTGATTTTTTAATGAAGTATTAGACATTTTTTGATACATGTGTGGAAGGAAGTGAATCTTTGTTTATTTTTAAATAGTAACTTCACCTATTGGGAGATTCTTGAGTGAATTGAAGAGTGAAAATTGTTGTGATATTAATATGATTTTTTATCTTCCCACATGTATATAATAAAATATTGGTTATAATAGATTAAAAATCATTCAAAACTCACACTTAATACCACCCATTGGTTTGAGGGAATAAATTATGGATTCTCTCACTAATCAAATCACAATATGAGGATTAATCAATTATAGACAAAAACAACATAACTATTGGTAATTAAATCCATGAACCAATAAACTACTCAATAACTTTATCTATTTACTTATTTTTTTATTTTTAGTTTCCTCAAATAATTCAATTCAAATACCACCATTATTTTACAAATTATGAAAAACATTAATTTTCATCCCACGTTGGATACATCCGATAGTCTATACTCTATTATCGTTTATCTTTATTCTTTTAACAAAAAATTTCACCTCCCTAGGATGGATGTTCTATTATGTAAGAATGAAAAATAGGCATGTAATGTGGCTTCCTATATGTTTTTTAATGGTCTCTATAGACTAACTAAATATCAAACCAATTGCAGGGATCAATGTTAAAAGGGTTTAGAACAATATATAATCGATCGAATCAATCATATTTATGTGGTTAAAGATATTTATATTTAAAAAAAGATAAAAAAATGAATATTATAGAAGGGATGAATAACTTGAGTATTTTTTAAGAAATAGGGTATTAGAATTAATATATAAAATTAGTTTATAAAACCCCTCATATATGGGAATTAAAACATTATAAAATAAGTAATGGGATTAATAATAATAATAATTAGTCAATTAACATAAACATAAAAAAATAAAAAAATAATTTGTTATTGATAAAATACATTTATATAATTCATCCAATCTTTATAAACAATAGTTCATCAAATCAATATTTTCATATTTATCTCAAATATATACCAATCATCATAATCATTCAATTTCACCAAAAAATTCATTTAAATCAATAATTATTTCATTATTAAGAAACTACTTGTACCATAAATAAAAAATATAACAAGAAATCTATTTGATACCTAAAAATTCATATCCTAATAAAATATGAAATATATCATTACAGTAAAAATATATTAATAATTTAAAACCAACCACCCCTATCCATTGAATTTAATCCCTTTTCTCATTTTTTTCATCTTGTTTAATCCTTGATAATTAACATGGACCTATGAAATAAAAACAATCATGTGAAAGTAAAATATATATTTATTTAATATCAAAAATATATGGGTGATTGAATTATACAAATTAAAACCATCCTATAATAAATTTAGAATGTATACTCTCAAATAAATAAATAAAAAACATGAGCCTCCACCTATAATTACTTTTTTCTAAAGTATTTTATCAAGATATTACCTCACAACATGTGTCATGTGATAGAAGAATAGAAAAATTTACATGATTTAAATGAATGAATGTCAAAAGTTAAGATTCTTCCAAATATATGGGTTTTCTTCCTTTCTATAAAATCAATTCTACTGTTACTTGTGGTAGAAAAATCTCTATATAAATAGGATAAATCCAGAAATTTTTAATCAATCATGAGAAATCAAAGGTTAATTCTTTTACAAGCCTAAGTTATTATCCTTTTTTGTGCTACTAGTAATTGGTAGTTCATCCTAATGGTGATTAATGATGGTGGAAAATTTGTGTGGTATAATGATGGAATGTTGGAGGCGAGGAGGTCCTAACGTAACCTACCTTAATTATGAACATAATTAGTTAGTGTTTAATAAGGAATAAGGTATCTTCCATGTCTATTAACCTCCCAAACCCAAACATGAAACCTTTTTCTAAATTTCGTGACATTTGGTATCCCAATTCAGAATTTAGGTGATCTTTTTTTTAGTAATGTTTTTAGGTCATTTATCTTCATAGGTGAGTTTGGTTTGTTTTTTTATTGTGATATATATTTGGTTCCCACATAACCTAAATTAGATATTATTTTAAATAAAAAATGTAGTTTGAGCGATATCCACATTCAAAACTGCTTTTCCAAAATCCTTTACCTTCTCAATCAGACCTATTTTCTCATTTCCCCACCTTAATATATCCTATTTTCTTCTTACTAAAAACATATCCTTTTTCCTTATCATAGTATAAAACAACATTGTCCCTCAAATCCCCACACTCTTCCTAAAAAATATTCACCACCTGGATCATGTTTAACTTCACTTTCTCACCAAAAACCCATAAATACAACTCCCAACCACAAACATCAAATAAGGACCTTATCACTTCTAAAAAAACTTATAATAATTAGTTTTTTTTGTATTTATGCATATAAATAACAAGAAAGTACACAAGAAGTATAATTTTATCCACTATAACCAAAATAACATCAATTAATCATCACTGATTTCTAATCACAATCTCTTTTAGTTAAATTAAATCTCTTTTAGGATTGTGAGATATTCGATCAAAAGTTTCACAATACATAGTTAAATACTCATTAAAGACATTAATTCTAATAAAAATCTAATAGATAATATATGTTAATAACAAAAAACCATTTATTTATGAATTTATAACAAAATAAAAAGTCCAATTCTTTATTTAATTTAACTAAATATTTATATTATATGAATATTGTAACTCATATATACATGGTATAAAAATTATAATAAGTGGTTTATAAGTTTTAAACTAATTTATTATATAATTCATAGTCAAAATAATTTATATATATACATATTTAATAAAACATTCATAAATAAATAAATTTGTCAAATATTTAACACGAGATAAAAAACATTAAAAAATTATAATGATCAAAACCACTTTTAATACAACTTAACGTAATATGGATTATCCTACATCTGTAGTGACCATGACACTATTAGCCCGAAATCAATATCTGTTTTATTACATTGACATAAGATAAAAGGAATAACAACCTACCAAAATAAATAGTGTATTAGTCTTGGTAAATGATATGCATACTTGATTCATTTATTAAATTTGAATATGAACATTTCAATATAAATATTTTTTAGAATAACATTATTTTCTATTGCATAACCTTTCATATCAATCATAATACACTTCATGTATTCCTGTGGAAAGGAAAAAAATTAGGGTAAGATCAAATTCCCTATAAGGGTTATGTAAAATAAAATATATTATAGATTAATAAGCATAATCAACATGGAAAGGTAAATAACTGAACACACATGAAATTTAATTAATAATTTGATTATAATATTTATATAAGTAATAATGATAATTTAAAGGTAAATAACTGAACAAATTCCATTTAGTCAATAAAATAAGAATAAAATGCATCCAGATATAATATCATTTTGAAAATACCAGGAATAGTAATAAAGGCATAATCAATATGGTAAGGTAAATAATTGAGAACACTTTCCATTAAATCAATAAATTGAGAATTAAATGTATCATGAGTTAATATCATTGTGAAAATCTCATGGATAATACTAATAGAATTCTTAATTAAGGAAATTCGTAATTATTATATTTTATGATTTTCGGCATCATGATACCTCTCTTGCTAAGAACATTAACAAGATGGTTTAAAATTTTATGTAGAAACTCATTTAATGTTAGATTTCTTATTTATCCCATGAGACCTACCAATTAATTTGGGTATATATAATTATATTCCCTACCCATCACCATAAGTCTAAATCATTCCTCATATATGAAATAATTGATTTAATTCAGGAATAATGTATTGTATCATCAAATATCTGTATCGAGTGAAGAATACAGATTTATCAATATTTCACCATATAAATAAATAAATTTAAATCTAGAACACCATATGTTAAAATGATACACTGTTTAATAAATAAACATATCCATGGTAAATAATATGGATATTTAGGGGAAATCTAAAGTCCAATGATCATAGGAAAGTTAATATTTCAAGGAAAAGTGAATGAATATACAAATGAATCAAGAAAGTGAATGTCAATAATTTCCTTGGAAAAAATGACCATAAACTATACATAGAATGTATAATAATTGTATCAATACAACATAATCCTAGTAGAGCATAAGTATAATAAGGGTTGTTGAAGTTGATGAATATAAATACCATAAAAATATCATTAATCCATTCTTGAGTAAAATATAATTTTCATTATTAAAATTACTTTTTAAAACTTAAAAAACACATTTTTAAAATAATTTTAATTAAAAATAACCTTTAAAACATAAAAAATAATATTTAAAAAATTTGATAGGTAATGATGACTAGAAATTCCATTCATTCTGTTCACATTAAAACAAAGATTCCTTTCATATTATGTTAAAATCCAAACAAGAATTATTTTGGAAATGAAATGATGATTCCATTCAATTTATTTAGTAAGTAAAAATGGGTGTAAATTTATATACTAAATAATTTGTGAAAAATTAAAACATAATTCAAAACATTATTATAAAAACATAGTTTTGGAAGAAAACAAATTTCTGATCAAAGAGATAAATTAAGTCAGATTTTCTTAAAAATAATCTCACTCATTTTATGTATAATATAGTTTAAAAAATGTAGTATAAATTGAAAATATCAATAATTACAAGATTATAATAAAGTGAAATTCTTTTATTAATAAATGTTCAAATAATTTCCTTTAACTAAAATTCAAGAATAAGCAATCACGATTAGAATGAGATTGTGAAATAAACCCTTAAAATGATCATAATGTGAAAGTAAAGATCAATAAATGAATAAATTATATGTATAAACTAAAAAACCACATAAATAAATTGTAAATAAAATATAATATATTCAAATGTCATTTCACACACAATTCTATAATATCAAATACGCTAAAGATGTAAAATAACCCAATGAAAGGAAATTGAGTTATGAAATTCTTACCACATAGTAACTCTTATGTAAAATCATCATAGATGTAATAATTCAATTGAATATCAAAATAAAAGGAATTATTAAGTAATAATCATATTTCATGTCAAAGTAGTAATATATACACCATATAAAACAAATTAGGTGCATAACATTACAATATTCCCCAGTGAAGAGAAATTGAGATGAAGGCCCTTACCTTATAATTAATTTTGGATGAATGTGATTTAAAATGATTTATAGTGGATTTAAATTATTATTAACTGATAAAAGATCCATATTAATATTTATAATATCATATATAATCCGTTTATATCATATTATAACCTTTTTCTTAATAATCTTTCATTATTTTCATTATTTTGAGTGTTAATTTCCATGTTTTACCATTTGTTCATTGTCATGAATGTTCCGATTATTATACATATTATTTATTTAAATAATATTCAAGATATTAATCATGAAATAATTATCATATTTATATATAAACTATAATTTAAAAACCAGTCATGAAATATCGTTATGAATAATGAACTATGTTAAAATTAAGGAGACTGTATTCCATAGGTACACATTTGTAATGTCTCCATTTTCCAATGATCATTATAGAAAGAGGGTATGAAATATTTTGTATTTCAATAATGAAAAGAGTATCTTATATACCATATTAATTATATATATATATATATATCATCGATTTTTTGTGGTGATTAAGAGATAGTCACACTGCTTCGCGAAGGTGGTAGTCCACATGTACATGAATGATGTTATAATTTTTCAGTGTAAAAATTGAAATATTCTATTTTCAGAATAATAAATATTTCATTAATATATATTTTTTTTTAATTTTTATCTCAAATAACCAGTAACATTATCCTTATTATCTTCCATGAAAAATTTCCTTGAAATATGAATCACAACGTTTCATGAGGCTATAGTCCGCCATACCAATGAGCGACATTATCGTATCCCCTAAAGAATGGAATGTAAAAAGGTAAATATGATATAATGATTAAAGAGGTATAATTATGTTATAAATATGATGTATATACTTTATATACATAATCATACTCAGCCTTGATAGGTGGTAATGAAAAAAACTAAGGACATCGATTCGTGAGGCGATAGTCCGTCGTGCACCTTAATTATGATTTCGAAGCCCATTTTATAGAAGTGGGGATGGTTTTAGGTCATGAAAATATTATAAAAACATCTAAGAATATTAAATATACCGAAGTTATTATATCAACATATTTTAATAATAATTTATGTAGGTGGAGTAATAGATAAAATAAAAACACTCGTTGAACTATGCTACCTCTTCTTTTGGTAACCTCCTTGGGTTTGCATTAAAATCCTTCCTAGGTAGGATTTATGCCAAAAATAAGGATTACAGTATGAGATTATGGAATTTTATAGGTTATTGGGTTAATAATTGGCTAAACCGATATAGGTTTTATGGTGTCTACAATATAGTAGAGGGGGTGTCCTTTTATAAGTGAGTTGAGTGGTACACTTTTAATATTTTAAAAGAAAAATCTCTACCTATGTTTTCACATGAAAAAGGATCCAAAATAGATAATTATCAATCCTTATATATTATTAGATTGATATATGAACATAAAAAGTTTTTAGATAATTTTTAGTCAATTTTAATGCTTATCTTTTTAGTTTAATCCCCACAATAAATAAATTTTTTACTATAAACGTGGAAAATAATTTTTTATTATTTTCACTATTCATTTTGGTCAAAAATTAATTTGAGCTTATTATAAAATATAATTTATTCTTATTTCACATATGGAATCTATTTTTCAAAGTTCTATTTATATTTTTAGAAAAATTAATTTTAAAATTAATCTCGTAAATATGATGAGAAAGAAGGTTTTCAAAGAGAAAATATTCAAAGGTTTTCATTTTTTTATGTCAAAATTAAATATGAAAATGATTCAAATTAAATAAATTGGATTAATATATATAATTCAACTAATTTTACTATAAAAAATTAAACTATAATTTAAATTTATAAATAATTTAAATGAAAAAGCACTTTTCAATTAAAATTTATTATTTTTCACTATTCATAAAAAATATACCATTTTTGGAAAATACCAAAAATTGAACCTAAGATGATTTTGATATTTTGATTTCATAAATTAACATCATATTATAAAATAAATTTTCTAAAATTGATATAAATTAATTTTAAATAATGTGTGAAAAGTGCGGATAAACTATCTTTTAGAAAAATACAGTTTTTCTAAAAACATTTATTTTCCTTTTAATTGATTATTATTTTATTTATAACAAAGAGATAACCATAATTTAGATAATTTATTTATTATTATTCTTACCCACTAATTTAATGGTTATTTTATAATAATATACTATATTATAGTTCATTTTATCTCGGGGTTGTGTATTCCACAAGCTATTAAGGAGATTAAATTTAATGAAATATATTTCACTGGTTGTTTAAGCCCAGTGCTATGTGTCACACGAAATATTAAATAAAATTTCATTATTTTATAATCATGGTATGTTACATTATCCCCACTTTAAATAAAATTTATCCTTGTAATTTAAACTAGATCTTCGAAATCAAGGGTTTGACATTTATAAATACCTTTGTTGAAAAATTGATATCATAAAAGGGTTAATAAAATATTCTCTTAATAAGAGAGAAAAGGAAGAACAAATTTCATATGTAATAACCCATTACTATGTTTTTACATAGTATGAAATTAGTTTAATGTGAAGATATGGACATGGAAGAAAAGTTTAAATAATTATAGAGAACGATATAGGTCATTGATCACAATAAAGTGAATGATTAATTGAAAGTTAAGCACCTAAATACCATAAATTTGTGATGCTTTAGAAGGCCATATTATTACTCATATATGAAGGTAATAAGATAAATTTTTTTCCAAGATCCTTTTCCTAATGTTGAGGAATAGTTTTACTATCTAATAATATAAAAATATATATTTACTTGATGTATTTATATTTCATAAGCACAATTTAAACTTTTGGTTTTTCTTCAATAAATTTCAAATTCATCACTTACTTTAAGAAATGAAGGTCCAAAAAATTGATGTTTTAATATTGAAGCACTAAAATTAAGTTTTAGTACATCATAATACACATAATAGAATTATAAGTCATTCCATCAATATATAGTTATTTTTATTAAAAAATGATTAGCATAAGTTATCCAATATGAATAAATATTGACATAGAAAAGTAATAAATTAATATCTAAAACATCATCCAAAGTTAAACTTATCCTATTTAATAATTGGTTGACTATATGAATATTCCAGGAGGTTATGATCCAAAAATTTATGAATAAGTTCATTGATTTTATAAAATGATCTTATAATAAATCCCCCAAAAACAGGAAGTAGCTCTTAATCATCCGATACCAAACATTTGAATAACTTTATAATGTATTCTTTTATAACATGGTAATAACCTAAATTACAATAAAACCATATTGAAAACATGAATGATTATTTACTCCTTAAGTAAAACACATATTATAGGATATATTTTTTAAATTCTAAAATACTATAAACTCTATCAAGGATAACATAATATACTT
Source organism: Viscum album (assembly GCA_963277665.1). NCBI lineage: Eukaryota > Viridiplantae > Streptophyta > Magnoliopsida > Santalales > Viscaceae > Viscum > Viscum album. Next base: position 395,537,093 of record OY728136.1, on the reverse strand, counting down.
TGTCAATAAATCCTTAATCAGTTCCATGGTAGTCAGTACAATCCAATTTACTTTATCCATTTCAATTATCAATTTATCCCGACATAATTATCTGAAAATCAGAAATATATGAATGGTTATATTTCTCCCAGTCACGTGTTTTCAATGAATTTAAACTTTCCATTGAATACTTTCCTTGGGTTATTAATATCATTCATCATTTTCTTTCAAATACCGTAGGAAAAAGAACTACAATACCATCCTTATACATTACATAATTCTCATAACCATGATATCATTGATAAAATAATCAAATTAAATAGTTCATTAATCTAGACATAATAAAATTGATCATTCCACGTCATATGTGGTAATATCATAAGTTTGACCATGATCTATTAACATCATTTGACAAATAGTCCTTTGAATCTTGGAGAATTTTTTGAGTAGTGCCATATATCCTTATAGTTGAAGCATTGAACATTGGAAAATTTTATCTTACCCTTGTAATCAAAAGCATGGTGGACTTTAAATATAACATTTTAGCAAGCTCTAATTCCCTTCAAGAATTTACCAAGGTGTTTCTATCCCCATTTATTACATTTGGGAAAATATTTCCTTCCCTTCTTAACCTAATACATTTTTTCTCTATTATCCTCTTCTTCTATGGATTCTCTTCAAAAAGATTTTTTTAGATATTTCTTTCTCTATATTTTTATATCATAATAATATGTCCTCATATGATGAGATGTTTTTAAATACTAGTTCACTTAAAAATACTGGATTAAGCTCATCAAATAAATGATCATTTATACTCTTTGTATTACATGAATTGATGCAGTTTCCATTCATTTTTAAAGGAACCATTTATAAATGATGTCATACACCAGATTAGATCATATTATTATGAAAAATAATATACAATCCCAAAACTAGGGAATTACTTAACATAAATTGAAAAATTTATGCATAGATAATGTCATAATCATAAAAATTGTTTCTTTGGGATATTTTTTTAACTCATTCATAATGAATTATAAAGAAAATGTAATCTATCCTAAGCATACCCTTTCGGAGTGTCAAGCCTAGTGTGTTCTATGGTCTATTTTCATGCACCAGTTGATGATAGGATCAAGACCAATGCACCCTTTTTAGAGTTATTACCCCTAGATACATCTATTTGAGAACCAATTCCACATACAGTATCTAGACATGGATTGGTTTTATAAAAAAACACTAAATATATTCCTTATAAAAGAAAATCAGATATGATTCTATAATTATTACACAATTTTATCATAGGGTTATGTTCCCTAATCTATGTTTTCTTAAATATAGATCCCAAGGAATCTACAAAAGTACCTTGGATACCAACTATAGTGACACCAACCCCCAAAGCCCAGAGTTAGTGTCTACATTATTAAATTAGAATAAGATACTAGAAATTTCATCCTAAAGGACCAAATAGTTTAGTAGTCTTGGTATAATAGATACATACATTCTTCCCATATTACACTTTAATACACAAATTAAAACATAATTTTTTTGAGAATAACTTTATTCCCTCTAAAATATCCTTTCCTATCAATCATAGTACACATAATATATTCTCAGGTAAGGGAATCCAAATTATGGTGAGATCAAATTCTAAATAATGGTTAAGTACAACATAAGGTATCATGAATCAATATGTTTAATAAACATGTAAATGTAAATAACCGAACACACAATCCATTTAATAAATAACATTACTATCTTGATTATATAAAGAATGATCAACATGGAAAGTTGAATAACTAAACACATAACATTTAGTCAATAATCAAATAATTAAATGAATTTATAGATAATATCATTGTGAAAATATCATGGATAATAATATAATTCATTGTTAATATAGAAAGGTAAATAAGTAAAAACACATTACATTTAATCAATAAACTGAAAATGAAACGAATCTAGAGATAATATCACTAGGAAGACCTCATGGATAATAGTAACTGAATTCTTAATGAAGAAAATTCTTAATTATTGGATTTAATGATCTAAATCATCATGATACCTATACCATGAAGACCTTTCAGTTGATAGTTTCGAAATGTATATAAAACCTGTTTAATGCTAGATTACTAATTTATATCATGATTCCAAAAAATTCATCAAGGGGATATATAATTCTAAGTCCACTCATCACTGTAGGTGAAAATCATTCCTTATATATATAATAATTGATTTAATTGATGAACAATGTGACTTATCTTCAAATATCTATATTGAGTAAAGAATAATTATTTATAAATATTTCCATAGATAAAAAAATAAATTTGAATTAAAAAATATGTAATAATTATATATATTTTAATAAATAAACATATTCATAATAAATAATATGGATATTTATGAGATATTTAATGTCTAATGATCATAGTAAAGTTAACATTTCATGAGAAATTCAGTGAAAAAAAAAACAAATTAAAAAAATGAATATCAATACATTATTTGGTAAAAATGATCATAAAACATACATATAATGGATATGGATGTTATCAATACAACATATCCCTAGTGTATAATCATTATAATAGGAATTTTTGTTTTTGATGAATAGAAATACAATAAAAGTCAATTAAAACATTATTGAAGAAATGTCATTTTCATTAAAAAAAACACATTTAAAATCATCACAAAACATTTTGAATATAATTTTATTATAAAATAACATATTATTACGATAAAATAATATTTAAAACATTTGATTGGTTATAAAATATGGAAATTTTCCTCATTATTTACATTACAAAATAATGATTCCTGTTACTTTTCATTGAAAGAAAAAAAAACATTGTTTATAAAATGACATGAATATTCATTTTAATTTTTTTAAAAATTAAATATTGGGAAAATTTATTTTATAAATTAATTTTAAAAGGTTTTAAACACTTTTTTCTAAAAACATGGTTTTAGAATAAAATATATTTCTGACCATAGAGAGATATAAAGTTAGATTTTATTAGAAATAAATTTTCAATAATTTTATGTTCCGAAGAGTGAAAAATTGTACTATTAGTTGAAAATATTATGAATAAACATAGGTGAAGAAAATTAAATTCGTATTTAAGAAATGGTAAAATAATTTCCTTCAACTTAAATTATAGAATAAACAATCTTGATTAGAGTGAGATTTTGAAATAAACCCTTACAATGATCATAACATTGAACTGAGGACTAATGAATGAATCAATCATTTGTATCAAATTAAAATAAACATAAAAAAATATATAAATAAAACATATGATAATAAAAATTCATTTCACATGAAATATTATAATATCGAAGTCATCAAAGAAGTAATATAACCCAATGAAAATAAATTGAGCTATAAGATTATTTACCACTTGATAACTCATAAGTCAAATCACCTTGGATGTAATAATTAAAAATAAAATTCAAAATACAATTAATTATAAATTAATCATTATATTATAGGTAAAATAGATAGTATATATATCATATAGAAAAATTAGGTTCCTAAAATTACAATATGCCTCAATGAAGAGAAATTGAGATGAAGTCTATTACCACAAACTTCCTTTTGGTTGAACATTCTTTAACTTTATATATAGTGGTTTTAAACATGTTATTAAATTATAATAGAAACATATTAATATTTATAATATTGTATATGATCCTTTTATAACATCTTATCACTCTTTCGTTAATAATCCTTCATTATATTTATTATTCTGGTGTTAATTGCATTGTTTTCTCATTAATTATTTATAATTAATGTTATGATTCTCATGAATATTATATAGTTCTATAATATATATAACAATAATCATAACATAATTATCATATTCATATATCGACTTTACTTTAAAACCAATCATGAAAGATTGCTTTGAAAAATGTACTATGTTACAATCAATGAGACGATATGTCGTACGTAGGCATGAGTAACGTTTTAATCTTCTCATTATCATTATAGAAATAAGGTAAGTAATATTTTAACATTATAGATTTATAAATATATAATATGTAATATATTATTTATATATGGAATCCATGTGGCATGGTGATGAAAAGAGATTCACTTTACTTTGTGAAGGTGGTAGTCCACACGTACACGAATGATGTTATAATTTTTTAGTGTAAGAATGAAAATGATATATTATTGTTAAATAATATTAAATATTTCATTAATATTAGTATAATTCTATTTATATCCAATATATTAATTTATTTTATCCTTATTAACATCTATTTAAAATGTTAGTGAATGACCAATCACATCATTTAATGATACAGTAGTCCGCTGTACAAATGAGCAATGTTATCCTATACCCAATGGAATGGAATTTAAAGAGGTATATATTAAATAATTAATAATTAGGATTAATTATTTTATATATATTACTTATATACTTTATATCCATCATTATTACCAACTGTGAGAAGTGGTAATGGAAAAACGAATGACATCGGTTCATGAGGTGGTAGTTCGCCGTTCACATGAATGACGATTTTGTAACCCATTTCGTAGAAGTCATAATGGTTTTATGTCATTAGATTAACATATAAAATCTAAATATATGGTATATAATGATTTTATTATATCATAATGTTTTAATAATAATTTAAGGATGTGGAGGTGGAGAAAGAAATAAAATAAAAATATCTGTCGAAGTATGTTACCTATTCTTTAGGTAACCTTTTTAGGTTTACACAAAATGATATCCTTTTTTGGATTCATGAAACAAATAACTCTTTTAATATGAGTGTATAGAAGTTGGTAAGTTAATTGGGTAGGTATGGGGGATGACCTTTCATAAGTGAGGTGAGTGGTATACTTGTAATTTTTGAAAAGAAAAAGGTGTACACATGTTATAAACATGAAAAAGGGTATTAAATGGACTAATATGGATAATTATAAATTATTGGGTCTAAATATGGCCATAAAATATATTTTAGATAAGTTTTTATGTCATTTTAATAATTATTAGTTTAGTTTAACTCCCTTGAAAAACAATTTTAACATTAACTGTGGTAAATATTTTTTATAGATTTAAGTATTAATTTTTGTCAAAAACTATGTTGGAATTATTTGTTAATATACATAATAATTATTAAAAAACTGGAATAAATTTTGAAAAAAAATCAACTTGCAAAAGTGAAAATACTTAATTTAAAATAAATCCTTCAGATGTGATTAGAAAGTGGATTTTCAAAGAGAAAATGTTCAAAGGTTTAAAATTTTTTATATGAAAATTCAAAATGAAAATGATTAAAATAACAAAAATTGGACTAATAGATATATAATTGAACTAATATTAATTTAAAATAAATTCAAAATATAATTTATATTTATAAATAATTTAAATTAGAATACAATTTTTTTTATATTTTGTATATTTCACTATTCATAAAAAAAGTGAAACATTTCAAAAAATACAAAAACGTATCCCCAAGATAATTTTGAAATTCTTATTTCAAAAATGAATTTAATTTTTCCCAATAATATTTATAAAGGTGGTTAAAATTAATTTTAAAAAATGTGAACAAAGCACGACTAAACCGTCTTTTAGAAAAATATAGTTTTCAGAAAACATTTATTTTTTGTTTTAAATGATTATAATTTTATTTTTTATCAATTAATATCCATAATATTCATAATTTAGTTATTACAATTCATACTATCCAATTTAATGGTTTTGTTATATTGGTATACAATATTATGTTTCATTTCGACTCAGGGTTGCATGTTCCACAATCTTTCAAGGAGATTAAATTTTAAGAAATACATTTTGTTAGATGTTTAAGTTTGGTATTGATTTCTTCATATGATATAAAATAAAATGTTCTTATTTTATAATTTTGGAATCTTATAGAATCAAGGATTTTTTTTAGAATTATAATATTCAATAAAATCAGGACCAATAATTATAAAATGGTTTCTCAGCGTAATCGATTTTAGGTAGATAATTACTCAAGGTTCATACCTTAAACCATGATATGTTTTCTAAACAAAATATGTAAATTATTAAATTGAATAACTTGAACTATTAATTTTTAATATGTTCCACATCATTGTTTTTCTTAATGAAAATATAATTTCTATGAACCATAACTATTTGGGTCAAAACCTCGATGTAAAAACATGGATTTTATGACGCCCAATTTTTTTATATCAAAAATATTTACATTTATCCAAAACCAAACTATTATTGTGAAAATTATTATAAAACAAAATATTATTATATAAACTATGGATGTGGAATTGGAAAAACATAATTTTTTGTCTTTGAATATTTATCTTATTAATTATTCACCAATACTAAATTTGATAAAACTAAAGGGATTTTAAGACATCTCCATACTTAAATGGTGCAGAAAGGAATTCAAAACCAAACCAAAATATTTAATGAGAGAGTAAATGATAAAATTAAATGAAAAATAAAAAACAAAATATACCTAAATATTGAACCTCATTATTTCTTTATAACTGATATGGACTAAGATCCCATACTGGTAATCAAATGAATACTACCTCCAAGGGTACCCACAAACTGAAATTGAATCATTAAATGCTTTGGTAAGACCTTTTTTGTAATGACCTAAGTTATAGAAAAATATCCCCCCTTAAATAAATACAATGTCCCATGGATTTCCCACACACAACACTGAAGCCAAACAAATATAGACCATTTTAAGGTAGCCATAGAATTGGTATGTATAAAAAGTTTCAATGAAATTATGAAACATATATAAATATAAATATAAATATAAATATAAATATAAATATAAATATAAATATAAATATAAATTTAAATATAAATTTAAATTTAAATTTAAATATAAATTTAGATATACATATAAATATAAATATAAATATAAATATAAACATAAATATAAATATAAATATAAATATAAATATAAATATAAATATAAATATAAATATGATTATAAATATAAATATAAATATAAATATAAATATAAATATAAATATAAATATAAATATAAATATAAATATAAATATAAATATAAATATAAATATAAATATAAATATAAATATAAATATAAATATAAATATAAATATAAATATAAATATAAATATAAATATAATTACAATTAAAAATATAAATATAAACATAAAAATAAACATAAATATATATATTTAAATATATATTAATATATATATATATATAGACACTAGAAAAAAGCAAAATAATGTTCACTTTAAATATAGACCTAATTAGTATAGCTAATAAAATAGTTTTTTTTCTAAAATTTAATTATTTTAATGCATAATTTATTTTTATATTAATAATGTATTGAAAAAAGATTACTAATTAATTTATATTAAAATAATTATTAATATACCAAAAGTCATTTTCCTATAAAAATAATCTTTCACTATATTATATGATTTTAACTAAAAATAAAAACTATAAATTTTAGGATGATAATTTTGAACAAAATTAACATTATTTACTTATTTATCATGTAAATATTATCATAAGATATTTTTTTGGGTTTTTTCAAAAAATAGTAACTTTTATATGAATAGTGAACAATAATGATTTTACAAATAACATGACTTTTATGACATTATAAGTATAATGTAAGAATTGGAAGAGAAATAAATGTTTTTATAAGACTGAATATGAATTTTATAAGTCTTTTTTTAATTTTAAAAATTTTGGTATTTATTTATAAACCCATAATTTAAATTTTAGAACATATGTAATAATTTTCATTTTTTTAATACCTTATACATTTATTTTTTATATTAATTTTTATTAATTTGATAAATTTAAGAATATTAAATGGACTAAATATTTTGAGTAATTAGGTATAATTTATATAAAAATGTCACTTTTATTTATGAATAATGGATAAATTACTAAAGTAAAAATTAATTACCATGGCAAAAGCTAAAATGGTAAAAGTAAAAATATAAGATTGAATGTCTGAAAACATGTTAAAAACATTTGTGGGAATGTTTAAATAAATAATTTATCAACCTTATAACTTCTAATATATAAAATTTGAAAATTTTCAGGCCACCTTTCTTAATAGGGAATTCCTAATATTGAAAAGTTATGAGTATTTACAAAAATTCCACCCCTTTTTACTTATAAAATAGGATCTTCTCTTCCCCTTTCCCTTAACACCATATCCCCCAAATTTCAAAATAAAATCTTCCTAAAACTCTTCTAAACTTTTATACCCACCTTAAAGAAGATATTTTATTATAAAAAATATAATTTCTATAAGGCCTAACACCCATTACAAATGAGATAATCCAAGAAATAGTGTATAAATTTCTAACTGTCTGTTTCTCTTCTCTATTTATTTAATTGAAATTATTATCAATAATGTTCCATTACACCATTTTAAAATGATAAAATAAATATCATTATTATACTGGTATTCTATTATAATTATGGTACAATCCTTAACCACCTTTTTCTTTTCTATTAAAAAAAATTAAAACGTGAATTGTGCATGTGTGAAGACTACTACCTCCATGAATAAATCTGTTTCATTTTTCACTACCACCTTCATGGACGGTTTTACTTTATAATTTATTAGTATATATGATATATATTTATATAATTAATATATATCATGAATATAGTTAGTTACCGATAACATAAAAAGTAATCACCGTTATAAGGTAATCTATCAATACGAGTAAATAACCGCAAACTAGTTCAACAAAAATTTACTTTTCATGAAATGTGACTAAATTACCATGTGTTAGAATTTTAACATTATGTATATTTATAAAACACAAATTCTAGTAACTTTAATGGTTTATAGATGATGAAATTTTGAAAAATAATGAATATTAATACTTCTTTACAAACCTAGTACAAAACAATCAATATTATTAACATCAATTGTTGAAAATAGATTACAATACAATAATATATGAGGAGAAATTTTAATGATTAAGATTATAAATATAAATTTATATAGATAAGGTTATTAAATACAAAATTAATATTTTTATTTTTTTGATACAAGCGGTTTAATCACTTTATTTGGAATCACGAGTAAAGGTAAGGGTTTCTTTATCTCATTTTCAACTCTAATGGACATGTTTGATATTGTGCACCATTATTTATTTTTTAAATTTTATTTAAATACATAAAAATCTATGTTACATTTCATGACATTTTAATTCCCATTTAATGGTATTCTTCTAATGAATAATTTATTCTTATTTTACCAATACTGTAAGGATTTCATCGACTAAGTTTCTGATTCATTGGGTCAATATTTTTATTACATGAATATAATATTAAATCTATATTTGATCATAAAATTAACCAATTTTATATGGAATTTCATTTTTTATATGGGGAAATTACTTTTCATCATCGATAATTACTTATTTAATAAAATATTTTCCAAATTAAATGTATAGTGTTGGTAAGAATAACACCCATTCTCACTAATGAATATTATCTTGCAAGAGCATGTTTTTACTAACAAAATTTATTTGTTTAGTTAAATAAAATTATTTTTCTCTTTTATATTCCACATTTATTGTTAATTTTTTAATTAAATTAATATGTTTCAACATTTCAATGATGTGGGTTTTTCTTTAAAACCACCTAAAAAGATTAATAAAATAATTTATTTTCATTATTTATTACTTCAGATTTATTAGTTTCTTTTCAAGGATTATTTATTTGGAACTATTTATAATAATTTTTTTATATTATATTTTCCTTCTCAAAATTTTGTAATGTAATTTTCACTTCATCTTTTATAACACTATTTTAAAGGTTTTGTGAAAACCTTTTCATTTCAACTTATATTTTTCATCTAAGGATTATCTCTCATGAGGTGATGTTTTGATCATCCTATATATTTTATAACCACATTAATCCCTTTTTAAGATAAAATTTTTGAGATCCTGTGATTTTTTATGTTCATGTTATGTGTTTTTTTTGATTTTTTTAAAATCAATCTTTTCGATGGGTTCTTTTAGACATGATTATGGTTGATTTTATGGTTCACACATATTTATGGATGAATATGGGTTGGGTATAATATCTCCCTCAAATACATTGGTAAAATATTTTATCTCATGAGATAGGTATTCATGGAAGTAATGATTTTTTTCATATAGGAATGGGAATAATGGGTTTGCTCAAATTTCCCAACATGGACATAATGAGCTTTTTCACATGTACCTACACATAATGGGTTTTATCACAAATGTTATCATGAATTTATATTAATGTCACATTTCCAGAAGTTATTTCACATTTACAAGATGCTTCTCAATTTTATAATTTTCCTTGTTTTCATAACTAGACAATATTTTTAAATTATTTCACACTTTTATATCATACAAAGTTTTTTATAACTATTATATATGGTATTATGATTTTTTACTAAGATATTTATGTCTTCCTCATGTACTCATTCATGTTTATGATTTGATGCATTATGATATATTTTCCCCTAACAAAGAATTTATACCCATCCATTTCTTATATTTTCATCCCCAATGTTATGATGATGATTATATATTGTTAGACAAATAAAATGGTTTAGATTAGCATAATTATGGGGAGAAATGTCAAAGTTTTGTAAAATAATTTGTTTATATAGATAATCTCTGTGACACTAAACCTTTCAATCCTCGAGTTGTGAGACTATTTGTTAGATGTATTGTCTAAAATATGAAAATTTTGTATTATTTATGTTATTTTTAACTTGGGTTGCATTATTTAGCCTCCAAAATTTGTATTTATTAAACCTCTAGGTTAAATAATTATAGGATAATTAGAGGCAGATTTATATTTTTTGGTGGTCTATAGTTTATAAAAATGACATCCGTAAGGTCACTAAAATAAAACTTCTTCCTTGAATAAAAGTGAAAATTGGTGTATAAATTTTTTTTATGTTTTGAAACCTCCAAATCATGGATTAATTTAATATATCATTTACTAGAGAAATCTTCTATTCAGTGACATGTAAAAATCCTTTAACATTAACTTATTATTCCTCACATAATAAAACTATATATCAATTAATATAGTAGGATAAGATTAATCACATATTATATCATTCTTTATAATCCCCAAAATGTAAAATTGATAACCATTATATAACAAAAAACACAATATGGTCACCAAATCATGGTTTACTATTCAATTTATATATTCAAAAAATAATTAATTTTATTTATAACTATATTAATTTTAGAATCTTTACATTGGAGGAATTATTTTCATAGTATGATGATTGATTTTAATACATTTTGGTATCATCCCATTTAAGGATTTTGTTTAATTTATGAGTATATACCTTTAGAAATTGATTAATGAGTAGTATACTCATTTTTTATATGTGATTGATCTTAAATACCGTTGGGTGTCAACCCATGAGGGTAATATTGTTTCTTTTATGATTTTTCTAACCTAGTATGATACCAGGCGAGTTGTTGTGAGTTGGGAAATGAATAAGGTATGTAAAACCTTAACCAAGTGAAGTTAACCCAACATTATAAACTAGTTTTTTTTTTTTAATTTTTGTATTTAATTTCATTATGGGGGTTTCTTATTGTTTAAGACGGTATTAGATGGTTTTATGAGGAATTGGAGGAAAAAAGTGAAGGGGTGAGGTGTATCAAGCGTCAGGTACCTGGTGGATTTATACAAAGTGATCTGTGGTTTATTTGAGGTGCATATAGATATTTTAGGTCTACCATGTTCTTTATGGCTTATTACTGGCTACCTAATAACTTCATGGAAAAAATTCCTTTAATAATGTAAAATTTTTTAATTTCAAAACGAAGAAATAATTCATTCAATAAAGTCCTTAATGATTTCACTTCCATTTATAGTGTAAATACCTTCAGGGGTGTTTAACTCACTCCTTTCTTCATATTAATTGATCCCCCTCCAATATAAATACGATGTACTATGTTTTGGAGAAGGAATTCCTCTTTGTCATGGAAATGATATAAATTTTTTCTATTACACCTATTTTCCGTATATCTCATAGTAATGGCTAACATATCTTCTTCCAAAATACTAGGATGAGTTAGATAATTCATATTCATTAATATAATTTGAATTTGGATGGAGTGAGATGCTATCTTAGATGATACTAAGGTATTTTCCTGGGGTTTATTTTTTATTTCATATTTAATTTCAACAATAGTCCAATCCCAATTTTTTCGGTTTTAGATTATTCTTATACTTAAAGTTTTGGCTTAAAATTATTCATTGGACACCAAAGAGCTAATATATAATTTATTTGGTAGGAAAATACATTCCTTATCTAATAATCATTATGGGATGGCTAAAAATAGTGGAAGGATGAGTGAATTTATCTAAAATAAATTTGGTTTTATCTAGTAGTAGATTACACATATATTTAAATGTAAAACCTAGTATCTCTCAGTGTGTTTATTATATTTATATGTTGGTATTCCATTTTTTTACTTGTTTACGGATTTTATGTTGGGTAGAAGAAACATCATTCAATTTAATTTAATGAAATTAATGGTTTAGACTCTAAGCAAGCCTATGGTGTTGTTTTATATCTAAAATTCACTAGCAATAATATTTTGATCATTGAACATATGATTTTAGTATCCCTTTACACTATATCTTATAGTTAGTATTTTAATATATGAGGTTGTTGAATGATGATTTAAAAAGGGTGTATCTTATACCGGTGTAAAATGTGTTCATGTACACCTATTTTTAATGTTTCAATTGATGGAATGAGATACTCTCATAATTACCTAACTCTGTTATACTTCTTTTCCACTCCTGTAAATGAGACAGTTAGCTTGTCTGTCCTATTTCTATTATATAAGGTTCCCTTTCCCAAAAATGTCATATGTAGTTTACCATGACATTAATTATGGTTTCTCTCATATGTGGGTTTTTTGAAAGTAGGTTTAATATATAATAAACCTTTTGTTATTGGGATTTATTAATTATAGATATAATTTATATTCATGAAGTATTTTAAGAATTTTTTATTTTACTATTTATCTATTCTGTTGGATCTTTTCTGTTGCTATGTACACTTGATCATATGATAAGTGATTAAGGGTGGTTGGTGACTACATACTGAGTGTATCTTTCTCATACCCTATAAAGACCCCATTAAGATGCATGAAGATCTTCTTGTATGTGGAAAAGGTAATGGAAAAACACTCAAAAATGGGATATAACTATATAAGGGTCATGGTATCTTGATGGACTCATTTTGAGAGAAAATAAAGTAATCCAATTATTGGATTGAGGGTTGTCTATGACACTTCCTCTAATATTATTCACACATGGGTCATCAATTATGGGTTCTTATTTCTTATTTGGTTGAAATGTTATATATATATATATATCAAGTTTTTTTTTATTTTAAAATTTCTTCATAAACAGTATAGAATCTTTTTATACATTCATAATTTATTCCTTATATTCTCATACCATATCATGAATTATGTATAAATACATTGATCCACTTGATTATGTTATTTCCAGTTTATACCTGAAGTGTCTTTGGGACTCATTTGGTGGGGATACTAGAGACATAGACCTACTGAGATCTTATCCTAATATCAAGGGGGAAACATCTGTCACCAATATTTAAATCAAAACAATGTGTCTATATCATCCTATATTTGATGTAATCCTACAAATGGATTTGGTTAACCCAATTTTTATCTTCTATAGATTTCTGTACCTGAAGGGTATCTTTATTATCTATATCTTGTATATAATTTACCCTTTGTGGTGAGTGTGAGCTTCAAAACAACATACTATGTCCCAATACAATGCAGATTATGGATATTAACACCAAAATAGATAGTGTTATTCTCAAATTACTAGATCATAAAGAACACTGGTTTTCTATATAGTGGTTTATCATTACCCAAATTCCTTATTTAATTTTTTCTCTAAATTACAACCTAAGAGGGAGGTAGAATTTATTATTTACCTCCTAATTGGAACTAAAACTATATCCATCTCTCAATATTGAATGGATCTGGCTAAATTGAGAGAGTTACAGATCTAGTTGGAGGAGCTTTAGGATAAGAGTTCATTAGGTCCATCACATATTTTTGGGGTGTACTAATAATTTTTTCTAAGAAGTCTTATATGATCCTAGGATTATGTACAGACTATTAGAAGATAGGATCAATCATGGTTAAGAAATATTACCTTTTACACATAATTGGTGATACATTATCAACATCATCAGTTTATATCAAAGGGAATTCATATAACTAATTTCTAGATAATATATAGACAATTTACTTATTTTTTAATACCTTCTAGGCTGACCAAGGATCCTTTCATGTCTATAAATCTAATAAACATCATATTTCATCCATTTTGGAATAATTTTTCAAGGTATTTGTTTATGATATTTTGATTTATTCTATTCCTTAGGATGAAAATGATTCATATATTTGAATAATAATGGAGACCTTACTAGAACATTAAAAATGTGCCAATCAATTGAAATTATATTTTTTGAATCCAGTATTTTATGTTCCTTGGACATGTTATCTCAAAATTGGGAATATTAGTGGTCCTAAAAAAGGTGGAATTAGTGATGAAATAGAAGGTACCATCAAATGTATTTATGATTGGAAATCTTCTTGGGATCATGTGGTATTATCAATTTCCTATCTAATAATTTTCCATGGTAAATAAAATTATGAAAACTCTAATAAATATGAGGCTAATTTTATATAGTCTAACCAGTATCAAAAAACCTTACATGAATTGAAAATAAATTTAACCATGGATCTAATTATTATCTTACCCCATCCTAGCAAGGGTTGGAAGTTACACTTTGATACATCCTTTATGGTTATTACTTGTGTTATCATGCAGGATCATTGAGTAGTGGGGCAATGTTCTAGATAACTTCATCCTCATGAAAATAAATATAATAACCATGATAAAAAAATGGATATTATGGTTCATGTAGTAACATTTTGGAAGAATTATTATTCATTGAATTCTTATCAGTATACACAAATCAGAATATCCTTAAGGATATCATTTTTCATATGGAGATTAAATTAATAGAGTGTTATTGGGTAGAATGAATCTAGTTTTTTGATATTGATATTTGGTATTCGCCTGGTAAAGGAAATATATTTATTGATTCCATCAATAGTAAGATTCACTATTATAAGGTTATAGAGGTAAGGGGAGAGTAGAGAATGATTATTCTTATCGATAATATTCACTTAGAAATGGTCGAGGATTGTAATAAAGAAGATTTAGACCGCATAAATATTACATTTTATATCATATAGATCATTAATGACTCTCAAATATTTGATTATAATTATAACATCACTTAAGAAAAACTCTATGGTGGGGATATACATGATAGATGATTTGGGATTCTCATTCTTTATTATATATCCATAGAAGACTTATAGTTACAATGAGTACAAAGGAGAAAGCAATGAACGAGTACCATTCTTCCCAATGGTAAGATCACCAATATATCATGAAAATTCATTAGTATATATATTTCTTTTTCAATGTCTTAGAATAATGAAATATGTTTTAGGTTTTGTATTTATATCCATACTATATCAATAAAAAATGTTAGATCATCAAAATACCATATTTACTCTTAACACACACAATTTTGTTGTGTGAAAATCAGATGATATCAAAATGGATTTTTTAACCAATTTACCCAGTTTCTCCAAGGGTAAATATGTAGTGTGGGTGATTTCAGACCACCTAATCAAGAAGGATTAATTTTTACATACCAAGGAGGATTATTTAGTGTATTATATTAGTAGAATTTATTTTAGGGAAATTGTAAATATTTATATGGTTTCTATAACACCCCAAGCTTCCATGTTACGTTTCCCTTTGAATAATGTAGTAGCTTTCGTTGTAAAAAACTTGGAGTTTTAACACACCATGACCAATAAAACTAGCAAATATGAATAGTAATACCCACTTTTTGATATTTTATAAATTTTATTTTTCAAAATGAACTTCATTTTTGGATTCAGAATATCAAAAATAGCTTTGGTTCAATTTTTGGTATTTCTCTGAAAAATTTCAATTTCTGATGAATTGTGAAAAACAATGCGATATTATTTAAAACTGACTTTTGATTTAAATAATTAGTTAGTTTATTTAAATTTATATTAGGTAAAAATAGATATATAATACCTATATAAGTTCAATGTAACTCATTGGATTCATTTTATAATATGTTTAGATATATAAAATTCTATTGAACCTTTTACCGTCTTTTAACCACCTACTAGGTACATCTGAAAATTTCCATAAAATGTAATTTTACTACTTCTGTGAATTAAATTTAAAAAATCAGAGAGAAATGGTCATTATCAATAAATAAAATGTGGTTCAATAAGATGAAAATAATTTTTTGTGAACAATATCTTTTGACATTTATTTTCCATGTTTAAAAGTAAATATGGTAATTAAAGGTAAAAATGATATTATAATTACCCCAAAACATGTTATAATTCTATTTTATAAGTGTATTTTTAACAAAATAATCCTTATGAATAAAATATTATCCTCTTTGGTTCACATTGATTAGATTAGGACATTTATTATATTTTATTTAAACAAGAGTTAAAAGTGTTAAGTTCAATGTTTAAAAACTAAACTATTTTTAATATAGGGTTATACATAAGATAAATTGCACTATAAATATTCATTATAAATATAAAAATATTTCCCAAAAAATTTTATTTTATTTATAATTTTTAGACATCAAATAATTAAAGTTAGTTATGACACAATGATGATGGAGTAATTACCTTTTTAATGAAAGATTAAAATAATTGATATTATAAATATCCAAATAAATGTATATAGTGACTTATGATGAATTAAACTAATTTTATAGGTTAATATGACATGTTAGGGTTGATTAAATAAATTTTTTCCAAATTAATTATGATGGTAAGACTTTCAGAAAAACATAATACCAAATAGTGCCAAAATTGACACAATTGAGTTTATAAAACAAATACTACATTATTAATTGATATAAAATTCTTAAAAATATAAGATTCAGAAAAAGGACTCAGATAAGGTTATATATATTAATAATGAACCACTTGGGGTTCTATTGGTTTTTTATAGTATGTTTAGTAACCATTTATTATAATTATACAAGAATATATGGTAAATGTTATACTATTTATCTAAGAGTTAAATCTAAAAGATAATGTTAAAATGGTGACCTAAACCTATATAAAACATATTGGTTGAGAGGATTTAGACACTTAAAGACCTTATAATCAAAATAAATCATTTCGGAGCCATTATAAATCGAAAATGATTTTATTATAGAATAATATTTCAAACAGTTTCTAAAGTGACCCTCACCTCTCTTATAAAAGTGCACTTCCCCTTCTCTCAAAATAACACCTCCAAAGACATTTGGATCGCCCAAAACCTGCAAAACTATCCTCCCAACTACTGTCACTTCATATAGAGTACTTTCTTTGATCAAAACCCAACCTAAAGAGCCATTTTTATCAAATCAAAAGGAAGCACCCGAAGAAGAGGTAATTATTTCACCACCTCTTTCAAGTTCTTTCATTCTTCCACTTCCTCTTTCTTTGTTGTTTCCAAAAAAAAAACAATAAATACTATACCTTCTACATAATATGATATTATTATAAATATGGTAAAACAATATTAATTATTCTATCCATCCTATGAATGACAAGTCACCATATGTGCGTACGTACGACTTACCGTCTCCACGTCGTGGTGTAGTTTGTTATTCAAACACTTAATTATTTGGATGGGTATAATAATGAGTATAAATGACGTAAATAATAAATATAAAATGTTAATTATTCCGTATATATGAAATAAAATCCAATTATATACAATTTCACCTTCAATTTAGTGATATTGTCGCTCGTGCGCACGTACATATTACCGTCTACACAACGCAATAACATTCATTCCCCATCATAATCATTCAAGAATAATTTTAATTTTATGATTAAAAATAATGTTTAAGAACTTAATATCATACTAGATAATAATAAAATACATCCTATCCATAACAAACATTACTTACGTATCAATACATATAAAGGAAAACGAATCTATTAACAAACGAAACAATGATAGAACTAAAATATTATTAACAAAGAAATATTAGAAGATAGTATATGATATCATATTTTTTATATGGTTATTTTATAATTTAATAAAAATGATTTAATTATTATACAAGATGTTAACGTACCCTTGATCAAGGAAAAGTACATGGTAAGGGTTACCTTCACAATCTCTTTATTATCTGAGGTTGTTTATATGTAATTATCTACTGAGACCTCTTTATCTTCCAAATCCGTATTTTCATAAAAATGTATTTCAAAAAATATTTAATATTTCTTAGACTATGGGTTAAATTCAATTGTACCCTTGTTTTACTTTTTATAATTTTTTTGAAAAGAATCTTTTCGTCGTTTTCCAAACACGGTACTTTATGACCTTTTCAACAAATTAAGGTAAGAATGTTTTTTTAACTTATACAGTGGGTACAAATAGTATCCACTATTATAACACCATCAAAGCTTCCCTTAAAATATTATAAGAATATTTTCAAAATAAATGTTTTCTTTTATAATTACGTGACTTTTAATTTATTTCATAATTTCTCTCAAATAATATTGATTTCATCTATGTGGACATTCTTTGATAGATTTTACACTTGTTTGAAGTTGATTTATTATGATACAATCTTCCATATTGTATTGAAGGTTTTTTGATTTTTTTGACTATGGATTTGTTATTTTTATACCATTCATGGTTTATAGTTAAAGTATTGAAATTTAGTATTCTAATTTTAATATGAATGTTTATGTTTTGTTTCAAAATTTTCGTATGAGGAATGAATTAAACTTAGTAATTGACAGGTAGTTCCCACTATAGCTCCTCGATGCATCGACAGGTCTCATAAGACAAACTAGTGTCTTGGCATAAGGCCTTGACAAAATCTAATTTTTAGTCTTGGCATGAGGCCTTGAATATGTGGTTATGATGTCCTACATTATGCATTCCATCATTATTAAATTGGCTATTGATATTGTTTGTGATTATTCTACTAGTAAAATATCCATGAGAATAAGTAAATTGAATTATTTGATTTATATTTTCCATATTATGCTGATGTTTAAATTTAAAAGGATTATGTTTTAGTCTTATACATTTACATAAATGATTATGCTTATTTATGAACGTTTCTTCTATATTGTTATCCATAATGAGCATCCAAGCTCACCCCTCTCTTATGTTTTATTTTTCCCAGGTTGCGAAGAAGTATTTTATTATTAACCAATAAGACTAGGCTAAGGGATAAGAGTGTTTTCAAAGGGGACACAATGATGTTGTTTTTCTTTATTTCATGATGTAATGTAAAACTTATGTATGTATCTAGTACTTCCATGGCTACTAAACTGATTGGTCTTTCGAGACATGATTCCTTGTATCATGCCAATGTTATGTAATAATGCACCAAATCTAGGTAACAGTGGTCGGGGCGTTACAATTGGTATCAGAGGAAGTTTTGTACAAACCTTGCAAGCTAGATTTAGAAAAAAATCTGATTAGAGAACATTACCCTAAGATATACTCTGATGATTTGTATAGAATAATTTCTTAGAATTTTCGTAATGTAGATATTTTTTGAGTTTTCCCAGAAAAAAAACCATGTCTGGATAAAAGAAGTTAGAGGTGGCTCTGGCACAGACATACCTAGGATTGAAAACTCTGATAAGGAGTTTCGAGCTTGACTCAGGGTATCCTAGTACAAGAAAATGGGCCTTGCTTCACTCTTGGTTACGACACTCCCGAGGGATATGCTTGGGATAATTC
Organism: Viscum album; assembly: GCA_963277665.1. Taxonomy (NCBI): domain Eukaryota; kingdom Viridiplantae; phylum Streptophyta; class Magnoliopsida; order Santalales; family Viscaceae; genus Viscum; species Viscum album. The sequence continues at coordinate 395,517,201 of OY728136.1, read as the reverse complement.
AAATTTTCTTTACAAACCCTTATAAATGATTTAGGAGTATATACCTCCTTAAAGAATATTTTTTATGATTTTGGATTATATCCATACACTGTTCAACTTATGTTAAGTGTTTTACATGTTTGTAATTATGTATTGCGATTCATAAATTAATCTAGTGTATGATATTTTTTAGAAATGGTTCTTAGTGGAAGGAATAGAAACTGTATCAATGTACATAATCCATGTAGGGATTTCCCTCTTACACAAAATAATTATAGTGGAGCTAGTGATACAACTGGTGCTGATCAGCTTATCACCATTCTGGGACAACTCACTCATGTTATGAATAAAAAACATACCCTTATGGAGCACCCTGATCCACAACGTGGAGGATCAATGTTAAACATCTTCATGAGAAAACAACCACCAAAATTCAATGGGACTAAAAATCCATTTGTAGCTGAGCAATGGATAAGTTCCTTAGAGAAAATATTTCATTCTTTGGGGAGTAACGAAGGGAAAAAGTTTTCATGGTAGTTTATCGCCTCACAGGAGATGCAGATCAATGGTGATCATTAATTCAAAACACAAAGGAAGATTAATAAGAATAAAATATGGAATGGATGGAGTTTAAGGATGTTTTCTTAGAAAAACAGTTTCCTCGTGACCATCGAGTGGATATGGAAATAAAATTTCTAAGTTTGAGGGAAAAGGAGGATGAGAGTGTCACAATGTGTGAGGATAACATTACAAGGTTATAAAGGCATGTAGAAAATTATATATGTAACCCAAGGAGTAAAATTGATCAATTTTTTTATGGGTTAAAACCATTTCTCCATCGAGCATTAGTCTCACAATCCTTCTCATCATACGAAGATATTGTCTCATGTCCTATCAAGACAGAAAAACATTCTCTAAGTATTACTACGTTAAAGTAATTCAATAGAAGAATAGATATGTTGAACACTCAGGAAATGGAAATAAGGAGAATAAGGGAAAAGTTGAATATCCATCATGTGGTAAATATGGGAATAAACACCCTGGTACTTGCCTAAAGGTAATGAGAGTCTATTACAAGTGTTGTGAAAAAGGCCACCAAGCTCGTGATTTCAAGGGAAAGAAAGAGGTTTTCAATGTTGAATGCTACAATTATAGAGAAATGGTTCATTATGCAAATGAATTTCCTAAGCTATAAGGAAACATACCTCAAAAAAGGCCAAGGGAGAAATGTCAAGCTTATGTGATCACTAATGTTGAGGTTGAAGCTATGAAAGACGTGTTGGAAAGTAATTTAATAGTTTCCTTAAGTTTATCTAATGCTTTATTGTATTCTGGATCATTGTATTGTTTCATATCTTCCTAGTTTACTAAGAAAATTAGATATTTTCAATTTGATTTAACAAGGGAGTTTTTAGTCAAAACTCCCAAGGGAAGTATCAAAGCAACACAAGTTTTGTGAATCAGTTCCCATTAAGTCATATAAATGTTCTTTATCTACTAATCTCATAATCATACCCATGATTGAATTTGATATAATCCTCAGTATGGATTGAATTTCAGACCATTATGCAAAAAATTAGTTTAAGAAGGAGGTTAAAATTTTTCATTATGATAAGAAGTACCTTATCTTCAGAGCAGAAATGTCACCACCTAATTCTTATCTAGATCCACCCCAAGTAGCTCAACTAAATTCAATTGTTGGGGAGGAATAGAATGAAATAACTATATATGAGGAAAAGAATGTTCAAATATATTATGTACCTATAGTGAAAGAATATGTTGACGTTTTTCTAGAGGATTTACTTGGACATCCTCTAGAATGAGAAATTGAGTTTTCCATTGATTTAATTCCTAGTTCAAGGCCCATATTGAGGTCCCCTTATAGAATGACCATTATGAAATTAGTGGAATCAAAGAATCAACTAGAATAATTGAGTAATAAATGATTTATTATCCCTAGTGTTTCTCTATGAGGAGCCCATGTTCTTTTTGTTAAGAATAAAGATGGATCTTTGAGGTTGTGATTTACTACAAGGAGATTGATGCTATAACAATTTAGAACATGTATCCCATACCCCGCATTGATGAGTTATTTGATAAACTTATTGGAGCTCAATATTTTCCAAAGATTGATCTTCGATCTGGATACCATCAGTTATGTGTGAAGAAGGAATACATTCTAAATACAACATTTTGAACCAAGTATACACATTACAAGTTTACTATAATGCATTTTGGACTGACTAATTCACCCTCTATATTCATGGATCTAATGAATGGTGTTTTTAATGAATATTTTGATTAATTTATAGTGGTATATAATGATGATATCATTTTATACTCTAAAATATATGATGATCATGAAAATCACTTGTGATATATTCTAAAAACTCTTAAGAGAAATGAATTATATGGAAGTTTTTCATGTGTGAATTATGGTTTGAGGAGATTTCTTTTCTTGGCCATATTGTCTCTACGAATGGAATATCTTTTGATCCTTCAAAGAAAAAGGTAATCCAAGAATGTCCAGCACCGATGAGTATAACTGAGGTACACTGTTTTATTGGTTTAGAAGGTTAGTAGCAGTGTTTTATCCAGAATTTTTCCCGATTGGCTAACCCATTAACCAAGATCACATGTATAGGGGTTAAATTTGTTTGGACAAAATAGTGGGATTTTTTTTGAATAATTGAAGAGAAGATCAATAAATTCTCCTGTCTTGACTCTTCCATCATGTAATGATTGGGTTTTCATTTATAGTGATGCATCAAATAAAAGACTGGGTTGTGTCCTTATGAAGAATGATATAGTTATTGCTTATGCATCACGGTAGCTAAAAATTCATGAACAAAACTATCCCACTCATGATCTTGTGTTAGAAGCTATAATATTTGATTGGAATATATGAAGACACTATATCTATGGTAAAAAAATGTGATATATATACTGATCACTAGAGTTTGAGGTATATTTTATCCCAAAAATAACCTGACATGAGGCAAAGGAGATGGATCGAACTACTCAAGGACTTTGATTGCACTATAACCTACCACCTGAGGAAGGAAAATAAGGTGGAAGATGCTCTGAGTAGAAAGGATCGTGGTGTTTTGAACAAGATAAGAGTGGAAAAGGATCCTATATACATGGATCTAGTAAAGATGGACATGGGAATAACAATGGAAGGTGAAACATCAATATATTTTCAAATTTTTTCCAAAACATATTTACTAGAAAGGATAAAAAGATCTCAGACTGATGATGAGGAGTTTAAAAAGAAAATTAAAGTTGTGAATGAATGGATATTGATTGACTTCGTATATGAAGATGGAATTTTGGAAATTGGGAAGTGACTTTGTGTTAATAATATGACTGATCTAAACAAGGGAATTGTTGGATGATTCTCATAGATCCAATTTCTCTATACACCTTGGAAGCATTAATATGTATAGAGATTTGAAGGAACATTTTTGGTGGGACAACATGAAGAGAGAGATTGCTGATTATGTGTTAAGATGTATGGGTTTTAAACAAGTGAAAGATGGAAGACAACATCCTAGAGGAGTCATGAAACCTATTACCATACCTGATTGGGAATGGAATGATATTACGATGGACATTGTCCTGAGACTACCAAAGACTACCAGAATGAATGATACAATATGGGTCATTATTGATAGTCTTACCAAGTTAGCACATTTTCATACTATAAGAGCAGATTTACCACTGGAACATCTAGAAAGACTATATATTAATGAAATTGTAAGACTTCCTAGAGTACCCCTATCAATTGTTTCTGATTGTGATCCCTGTTTTACAAAAAGATTCTGGAAAATTCTTCAGAAGGCCTTGGATAATAAACTTTGTTTGAACACTGCCTACCACCATCAAACTGATGGACAATCAGAATAGATTATTCAAACCTTAGAAGACATGTTTAGATATTTATTAGTTGACTTTAAAGGTATGAGGGATCAATATTTACAGATGGTATAATTTTCCTATACTTTTTTTCCATTCAAGTATTTAGATGGCACCATATGATGCATTATATGAAAAGAAATGTCACACACCAACTTGTTGGGATTATGATGATGAAATAAAACTCGTAGGCCCATAACATATTAAGGAAACAATGTAAATGGTAACGGTTATCCAAACCAACATCAAAGAAACTCAATGTAGGCAAAAGATCTATGCCGACAACTGAATGAAGTATTAGGATTTTCAAGTTGGAGATCATGTTTTCTTGAAGGTATATCTATGGAAGGGTGTTATAAGATTCGGTAAGAAGGGTAAATTAAGTCCCAGGTACATTAGACCTTTGGAAATTATAGAATGAATTGGAGTTGTAGATTACCATTTGGCAATGCTTCCAAGTCTCTCCAATGTTTAGGATGTGATCCATGTATCACTGTTAAGAAAATATATTCACGACCCAACACAAGTGCTCACCTATGAAAAATAGAACTACAACCCGATCTGTCTTATTGTAAAGAGCCTATTAAAATTATTGATACCATAGAACAAGTGTTGAGAAACTGGAAAACTCATCTGGTGAATTTTCTATGGAGAAATCATAAGATGGGAGAGGCAACATGAGAACCTGAGGAACTTATGATGAAGAACCACCTGAATATTTTTATGAAGTAATATTCTAGAAATTTGCAGGAAGAAATTATTTGAATGAGGGAAGAATGTAACACCCCAATCTTCCACGATATGTTTCCCTTTGAATAATGCAACAGCTTGCGTTGTACACAACATAGAGTTTTAAAAAACCACGAACAATCAAACTAGATGTTATTTATATTAATACCCACTCTTTGAAATTTTATAAATTTTATTTTTCAAAATAGATGTCATTTTTGGATTTGGAATATAAAAATTAACTTAGGGTAAATTTTTGGTATGTTTCTAAAACATTCAATTTTTGATGAATAGTTTAAAACTCTGCATTATTGTTTAAAACCAACTTTTTATTTAAATAATTATTTATTTTATATAAATTTATATTAGGTAAAAATAGATAAATAATACCTATATAAGTTTAATTTAATTCATTGGAGTCATTTTATAATAAGTTTAGATATATAAAATTTTATTGAACTTTTTACCCTTTTTTTACCCACTTCCTAGGAACATTTGAAAATTTGCATAAAACATAATTTTACTACTTTTGTGAATTTAATTTCAAAAATCTAAGAGACACGATTGATATCAGTAAGTAAAATGTAGTTCAATAAGATGAAAATAATTTTTGGTAAATAGTAACTTTTGACTTTTATTTACCACAGTTAAAAGTAAATAGGGTAATTAAAGGTAAAAATGATATTATAATTTCCATAACATATGTCCTACTTCTATTGAATAAGTGTATTTCGACCTAGATCAACCTTAGGAATAAAATATGATCATCTTAGGTCCACTTGGATTAGATTAGGACATTTATTATATTTTATTTATAGAAGAGTTAAAAGTGTTAAATTCAAAGTTTAATAAATAAACCATTTTAAATATAGACCTATGCATAAGATAAATTCAATTATAAATATTAATTAGAAACTTGAAAATATTTCCTACAAAACAGTATTTTATTTATAATTTTTCGACATTAAATAATTAAATTTATTTATGACACAATGATGATGCAATAATTACCTTACTAATGAATGACTAAAATAATTGATATTATAAATATCCAAATAAATTTAAATTGAGACTTATGATGAATTACACTAATTTTCAAGGTTAATATGACATGTTAGGGTTGATAAAATGAATTTTTCTGAAGTAATAATGCTGTTATGACTTTCAAAAATACAAAATACCAAATAGTGTCAAAATTGACATAATTGAGTTTTTAAAACAAATACTATACTATTAATTGATATAATATTCATAAAAATCTACGGTTCAGCCAATAGAATTAGATAAGGTTATATATATTAATAATGAACCACTTGGAGTTTTATTGGCTTTTTAGAGTATGTTTATTAACCATTTATTATAATAATACAAGAATACATGGTTAAAGTTAAACTATTTAACTAAGAGTTAAAACTAAAAGAAAAGGTTAATCTGGTGACCTAAACCTATATAAAACCAATTGTTTGATTGGTTTAAAACCCATCCCCGCCTTAGTCTCAAAATAAATCATTTTTGAGCCATTAGAAACTGAAAATTATTTTATTATAAAATAATATTTCAAACTTTTCCTAAAGTTACCCTCACATCTCTTATAAAAGGGGACTTCCCCTTTTCTCAAAATCACACCTCCAAATCCATTTGGCTCAGCCTAAACCTACCCAAATATCCTCCCAAAAACCCTCAATTAATCATAGGGGCCTTCCTTTAATCATTATCTAACCTATGGACCACTTTTTATCAAATCAAAAGGATGCACCCGAAGAAGAGGTAATTATTTCACCACCTCTTTCAAGTTCTTTTCTCCTTCCACTTCCAATTTATTTGTTGTTTCCATAAAAAAATAACTCCAATACCTTATATATAATATGATGTTATTATAAATATGGAACATCCATATTCATTATTCTATCCATCATATGAATGACAAGTCACCATACGTGCATACATACGGCTTACCATCTCCACGTCGTGGTGTGGTTTGTTATTCAAACACTTCATTATTTTTATGGGCATAATAATGGGTTTAACTGATGTAAATAATTAATATAACATGTTAATTATTCTGTATATATTATATAACATCCAATTATATACTATTTCACCTTCAATTGAATGATATTGTCGCTCGTGCATACGTACGGATTACCGTCTCCACGAACGCGGAAAGATTTATTCCCCATCGTAATCATTCAAGAATAATTTTCATTTTATAATTAAAAATAATGTTTAATAACTTAATATAATTCTATATATGAATAAAATACATCCTATCCATAACAAACATGACTTATGTAACAAAACATATAAAGGAAAATGAATCAGTTAACACCCGAAATAATGATACAACTAAAAAATTATTAACAAAGAAATATTAGAAGATCATATATGATATTATATTTGTGTATATGGTTCTTTTATAATTTAATAACAATGATTTAACTATTATATATGAGGTTAACATACCCTCGATCAAGGAAAAGTACAAGGTAGGGGTTAAATTTACAATCTCTTTATTATCTGAGGTTGTTTATATTAATGTATCTACTGGGACCTCTTTATCATACACATCCGTGTTTTCCTAAAAATGTATTTCAAAACATATTTAATATTTCCTATACTATGGGTTAAAGTAATTCATACCCTTGTTTTAATTTTTATAAAAAATTTCGTAAGGAATATTTCCGTCATTTTCCAAAGATGGTACTTTATGACCTTTTCAACAAATTAAGGTAAGAATGTTTTTTTAACTTATATGGAGAGTGCATATATTCTCCACCATTATAACACAGTAAAATCTTCCCTTAATGTCTTATAATAATATTTTCAAAATAAATTTTTTCTATTATAATTACGTTACTTTTAAATGATTTCAAAATTTCTCTCAAATATTTTTGATTTTATCTATGTCAACATCCTTTGATAGATTTTACACTTGTTGGAAGTTGATTTATTATGATACAATCTTCCATATTGTATTGAAGGTTTTGTGATGTGTTTGAATATGGATGTTTTATTTTTATACCATTAATGGTTTATGGTAAAAGTACTTTAATTTTGTATGCTAGTTTTAATACAATTTTTTGTGTTATCTTTCAACCTTTTCATATGAGGAATTCATTGGACTTGGTAAGTGACGGGTGGAGCCCACTATAGCTCCTCGATGCATCAGTACGTCTCATGAGACAAACTAGTGTCTCAATACAAGTCCTTGAATTTTTTGTTGTTGTCTAGGTACAAGGCCTTGACTTTGTGGTTATGATGTCCAACATTATTCATTCCATCATCATGAAATTGGATATTGATATTTCATGTAATTATTTGACAAGTAGAATATCCATGTGAATAAGTAAATGACATTATTTGATTTGTATTTTCCATATTATGCTGAAGTTTATGTTTAAAAGGCATGTGTTTTAGTATTATACATTTCCTTAAATGATTATGATTATTTATGAAATTTTCTACTATATTTTTATCCTTATTGAGCATCTGAGCTCACCCCTTTCTTATGTTTTATTTTTTCCTGGATACGAAGAATTATTTTACGATTAACCTGTATGACTAGGGTAAGGGATAAGAGTGTGTTCAAAGGGGACACAATGATGTTGTTTTTCTTTATTTCATGTTGTAATGTAAAACATATGTATGTATCTTGTACTTCCAAAGATACTAAACTGATCGGTCTTTTGGGACATGATTCCTTGTATCTGGACAATGTTATGTAATAATTCACTAACTCTAGGTAACTAGGGTCAGGGAATTACAGTTTCAGCTAGAACACACTCTAATAGAGACCCTATGTTAATGTATTGGTTTTGGAATGGGTAACAAAAGGTATCGGGTTCATAGATGAAGTTTAGTGCTGCATTAAACTCATATACCAATGGCTAATTCAAGTAAACAATTCGTATTCTGGAAAATATGGTAAAATCCTTCATTAGAAATAGATAAGAGAATTTTTATATTTTCAACCTAGTATCATATAGGATATGAATAAGAATGTAAATCTAATTTAGAAATGGATTAAGATGAAAAATAAACTATAAAAAATATTATTTCAATCAGTGAATATGACCCCTATAATTAAAAATGGGTGGCCCCATATTTCTTTTAGTTTCACCAAGTTTGTGTAAATGAGAGAAGATAACCTTGATATATTTCGGTCATTTGGAATTATAGGAAACTTTGGGATTGTAGCATATTAGTTATCCTTACCATCAATGTTTAATTCCAAAACATAATGCTTTCATGTCTCTCAATTGAGGAAACATGTACTTGACCCCTCACACAAGTTTCTATAAAACAATAATTAGTTTGAAGTTGATACATACTATAAAAAACATCTAGTTTATGTCAAGGATTAGTTTCATAAGGTGATATATAGTTATATGATTCCTCTAGTTTGGAAAATATATTTTCATGGTAATCTTCATGATGATACTTGGGAGAGGGAGGTAGAAATAATATTATAATCTCTGGAATTGTTCCCAAAAAAGGTCTACCAAAGATTCTTGAGGGAAAAAAGCCTAATGGTGGGGAGATTATAAAGACCCAGAACATAGAGATTTAGTGATTTCCAATAGTTTCAATCTTTCATTAAACTTTTTGGTGTTATCTAATATTTTATAGGGAATTAGTGGGTTTGGAGTGGAGTTAGAAGAAAAAAGGGAAGGGGATGAGGTGCAACAAGCATATTGTACTTGGTGAATTAGTACTAGGTACCCGATAGATTATGGTCATATATCCATTACCAACCTAGGAAAAATTTCTCTAATGAGGGGAAAATTTATCATTTCAAAACCTAAAACTAATCCCATTAATCACCTCCTTCATAATTTCACTCCTATTTACAATGGAAAGAACATTCTTGGGTGCTCCACTCAATATCATAATCATCTCTATTAATATATCCTTAAAGAGTGATCAAGTTATTTTGTTTGTGTATGGGAGTTCCTCATCATCATGGTATGTCTATGACTTTATTCCATTACACCTTAATTTTTCATAACATTGGGTAAAATATTTTCCTCTAAAATTCATGGCCTAATTAGATCACGAATCTTATTTAATCTTATTTGGATTTTTTATAGTCAGAGGTTATTAGGGATGATAATATGGTATTACCTTGATTTCCATTTCAATTTCATATTTCATGCAAAGAAAGGACCCAACAATAAATCTATTTTGGTTCTTGGATGATTATTTGATTTATATGCTGTCTTTATCATATTCCATGTACCATCAAGAGATAAAATGAAATATATTTTATAGGAAACCCCTTAATTATATCATACTCAATAAAGTTAGGAATCCAACAATATAGGGACATGTGAATTTTATTATAACTCCCTATTATTCATCCAATGATAGTTCCCTTATATTGTTTCCTTAAAAACCTAGTTTTTCTTTGTGTTTTTTTAATTTTTTTTATATTTTCAAGCCATAAATTTCGCTTTTTCCATGTTTTATATTGGTTAAAGGAAATATCATTCCATGTAATTTAAATGAGTGAAATATTTAGTGTCCAATAATTTCTATTTTTTTGTTATAAAACATGATTAATCAATAATATTTGGCTCGTTTCACATGGTATATTTGAGTGCCTTTATAATGTACCATGTTGTTATTTCATTGACATCATAGGATTTTGAATAATACATTAAAAGGTGTATACTGTATGGGTATAAAGAGTGTTCATGAATACCTTTTTATTATCTAAAGGATAATGGAATGAGGAAGAATCACAATTTCATTACTCTATTATATCCCTTTACCCTACACTAAATGAGATAGTTAGCCTATATGACTGTTCTCCATTATACATGAATCCCTTTCCCCCAAATGTGATTGGAATTCCACCCCAACATTAGTTATGGATTATCTCAACTATGAGTTAATCTTGAAGTAGGTTTGATTGAAAAAACAATTCTAATATTGGGATTTATTACATTAGAATATTAATTCTATGCTTGAATTATGTTAAGAATTATCCTTTGATTAATTTGTTTATCTATTATTATGTATTTTTTATATTTATATATACACTTGAGAGTACGATTACTATTTTGGGGTGGGCGGTGACTTTCTAGTGGGAATATTTTAATTACAACCTATATCGGCCTCTCTTAGGATGTGTAAAAATTATTTTATACATGCCACATATAAGGGAAAGGGGATTGAACATGGGAAATTTTTGGTTATGCATTTTGGTATCTTGATAGAATAATATTGGGAAACTATATGAAAATATTTTTGGTGGTGTTAGGTTTATCCCTGACACTTTCTATGAGCTTTTTCACACATTGGCCATTAATTTTGGGTTATTATGACACTTTGGTTGACACATTATACAAATATGTAGTTTTTATACAGTAAATATGCTTCATTGAAGGTATGTTTGTTTTTTTCTATCCAATTCCTCTATGGGAAACATTTGGTTATGTCACATTAGGCATAGACCCCCTGAGCTTGTATTGTAATGGCCCGAACCTCTCCGGCCCATTCCTTTGTCAAAAATAAGGTCAATAAGTGTTCTGGAGGGTAAAATGGACTTTTCCCACACCTTCCAGAATTTTGAAACTACACGCCGTGTAGTTTGAGTACACGCCGTGTACCCCCTTTCTGGGTATACCCTGTGTCGTAGGCTGTGTTCTCGCTGTGTGAAATAATGGGTGCATGCCATGTGCCCAGTTATACACGCCGTGTAGTCCTTCCCCGCATACGTGTTACCAGTCAACGGCCGTGTACCATGTTGGAGCCGTGTCCTTACCATGTGCAATAAATGAGTACACACCGTGTGTCTAAACTACACACCCTGTAGTCTTTCCCTGAGTATGCATTACCCTAAAACCATGTGTTGACCAGTCAATGGCCGTGGAGCTGTGTTGGAAGCCACGTGGAGACAGTGTAAAATAACCGAGTACACGCCATGTACCATGAAGTACACGCCGTGTACCATGAAGTACACACAGAGTAATTTTCCTTTTCTCTCCTATAAAAGGAGGGGTCCCCTCCTCCTTTAAACTCACTCCTCTCCTCCCCTTTCCTCTTAGTAGAGTTCTCCCAAGAGACTCGAAGGCTCTTTCTTCCATAACTTCTTCGTTCGAGCTCTGATTTACGATCTATCATTGGCCACGGGATCGTAACGACGAGGAGGAAGTTCCGAGCTTGGATACATTGTCTTTACTTCGGCCTTTCCTTTCCAACTTCCACCTGAGGAGGTTTTTCTGGGACCCAACAGAAGTGACGGATGCCGACAGACGTCTTCTAAGGTTGATCCGGGGGAGCATTGCGATCAAAACCTGTTGGGGTAGGGATCTTACCTTCGTCTCTCTAATTTTGTGCATCATGAGGGGTGGGTATCTACTTGTTTTCATGAGAAGTAGTTGAACCCTTAAATGAAGATAATAACAGGTTAAATAAAGGGGTTGTGAATTTTTTGTTTGCTGTAACTTTATATCCTGTGATATTATGTTGTGAATTGAATGAGCTTCTGCCTACTGAAAATCACGGTCGTTGGGGGCCTTTGCTTGTGTAATTAAATGTTCCCTCTGTTTCTGTATTTTCTTATGGATAGAAAATTTGTGGAATGTGGAAATTGGTTAATCACGTAAAGTTGGCTGTTTAAAATCTGGAACCCTTTTGTGATCACCTCGATTAAACAAAAATGGAATAATGAACATGTGGGTGTTGGCTGGGATACGTGGCATGTGATGGGGGTGTTTTGTGGGTTGTTGTGTATAGGGTGAGCAGCGGGGCTGTGGTTGACATGGTTGTGGGTTGGTGTGAATGCTATTTTGGTGATGGGAAGCGGGGCTACAATAAATGGTATTAAACGGATAATGATGTATGGGTTTCGGTGCAGTTATGGTTATGGTGGTTGGAAGTGGGGCTGCGGGGATGGGTTGAATGTGAATAGACTTTGGGTTTTGAATAATAAATAAAAGTGTAAGAGTTAATGAATGTTGGGGCGTGGTAATGTAACTGAGTTAATAATCAATGGGGATGTTTGGTTAATAAGAATGACTTGGCTGTGTTGCTTGTGTTTTCCTAACTTGATTTGTGGATGGCAGGGATATGTTTAACGAATGATCGATGTGGTTGGTTGTGGATAGTTTCCCAGTAGTTAAGGAACTAAATAAACTAATTCTACTGAAATGTGAAAACCTAAGTGGGGTGGGGGATGTTTGTTGTATGCATGCTTCATAGTAGCAGTGCCGAGTCATGTACTCAGTTTCTCTGTTTAGAATCCATAGGTTGGGCTGTGTGTTTGGTATACATATATATATCTGTATCTTTTGAGTTTTATCGCACCCCACCCATGTTGAGCACTTAGTGCCGAACACTCCGATTTCATGGGAGAGGATATTTTTCCCTTAGTTACTAGCTCCTTCATGCTTTTTCTCCCCTAGGATGTGATGGATTGAGGCGACCTTACACCTAAGACTCTTCGGGTTGGTTTCGATTGGGGTGGCTTTAGCCCAAGACTCTTTGGACAGGTTCTACTACTTCCCAAGAATATTTGGGATAAGGCCCAGGTGTGTGCGGGAGGGATATGTGGTTGTGAGGCCCAGGTGTGTGCGGGTGAGATATGTGGTTGTGAGGCCCAGGTGTGTGCGGGCGGGATACGTGGTTGTGAGGCCTAGGTGTGTGTGGGCAGGATATGTGGTTGTGAGGCCAAGGTGTGTGTGGGCGGGATAGCTGGTTGTGAGGCCCAGGTGTGTGCGGGCGGGATACGTGGTTGTGAGGCCCAGGTGTGTGCGGGCGGGGAGACTGTGGCAGCGTCATGACGTTTTCCATTAGGAAGAGCAGCTAACTAAAGGGAAATGGTGCGGGGTACCCAATAATCTTGTTTCTTATATATTACTACATGTTTTTCTTGTGTTTTGGTGAGTGTGGCTGGTGAGGTTGGGTGGATAGAATTCCCTTCTAGGTTTATTCTGTTGTTCTCGCTATACATTAGGATGTCTCCCCACTAGTGCACGAGAGCTTTAGGTTTCCCTAATGAGTATACTTGTATGCTCACCCTACGTTTACTTTCAGGTTTCCAGGAGGACTACCAGGGCCGTGTGGGACCCTACTAGTCGAGTTGCTATTCTCTTGTGTTCGTTTGGTATTGTACTTTGATCATTCTTGTACTTATACCTTGTTATAAAATTATTTAAACATGCATGTGGGCATGGTTTGGGTTTATTTATATACACTTGTTCTTTTCCTTTTGGTGGTTGCTTGTCATATTTCAAGATCCTAAATAAATAAAAGGGTAACGACTCCAATATTTGTGAAAATTCATACCCTTGGTGCTTGTCGCCACCCCGGGGCCTACTAGATGTGGGACTCGGGGGTCATTATCTCCCTTTCACCATTGCCAGCTCAGGAGGGGAATCTTTGGTGGGAGGGGGTCATGACAGAATGGTATCAGAGGTGATGGTTGAGAGATAAGATGGAGTCAGGAGTTAGGCAGAGTGAGGATTTCTTGGGATGGTAGGGAAACAGTATTAGTTAATCTTGGTGCGTGACATAGGCTAGGGAAGACCGGATTGGACATGGGATTTTAGGGCCCCCGTGATCCGATGCAAGGAATCTGAGCCTACCGAACGACCAAGTGAGACTACATTTATTGTAGGGTAGAGACCCTAGGGAAGGTACATGCATCATCATGATTGTGTTTTACTTTATTTGGGTGTTTTGGGAAATAAATTAAAATAAAATGATAAAATAAAACCTTGAGATTTTTCCTTACTACTTGTGCTTAGGTGATCCTTGTTTACCAAACAGCTATGGCACCTAGACGTCATCATCGGGTGGCTCAGACGGCCGAGGCCCAGCATATTCAGGTGGTTGATCAGCTGAGGATTGATCGAGAGGAGGAAGATAGCCAGTGCCAGAAGACTCTCCGTTATTTCTAGCGATAGACCCTCAAGAAGTACGAGGGTAGTACTTCGAATACGGAGACGAAGGGGTGACTTGAGGAGCTAGGGATCGCTTTTACCTTGATCCGTGCTCCGAGAAAGTACTGGGTTCCCCTAGAAGTCAGTCAACTGAGAGGTGCGGCGCGACAGTGGTGGACACTCAACCTTGGAGAGAGGATAGAGGCAGAGGTTCCATGGGCTGACTTTGAGAAGGAATTCCGAGAGGAATTCCTTTCTTCCATGATCAAGGTAGAGAAGCGGCAGGAGTTACTCTCCCTTCTATAAGGGAGTATGTCAGTACGAGAGATGGGGATCAAGTTCAAGGATCTCATGTGATTTTCTCCGGATCTCTTTCCGGATGAGGAGTCTCGGACGAGACGTTTGGAGGAGGCACTTCGTCCTTCACTCCAGTATGTTGTCTCCCCCTGCACCCTTCCGATGTACTTGGTGGTATAGAAGAAGGGAGAGGTTTTAGAGAGGATTTACTCACTGGGAGGTGAACCCCGAGAGGGGAACTAGCCAGGGTCATCGAAGGGGAAGGCAGTCAATAGCAGGTCTCCTGCGATGGGACCTTCCAGGTTCAGGCCAGTGGGGAGCAGGCCCCAGCAGTTCCAGTTCAGATCTTCGGGTCCTCGTCCCTTTTTCACGAGCCCAGGACCGAGGTAATTTTCTTGAGGAGGTTTCGGGCACATTCAGATTCGGTGCCCGACCCGAGCTCAGTATGGTGGAGGTGGGCAGGTTTAGCGCCCACCTCAGCAGGACCAGTTGCCGGTGAGGCCCTTCCAGCAGCAGCAGGACCATGCTCCTCCGAAGGAAGACTTTGCGGGAGGAAGACGACCTCAGGGTGCTCCTCAGGGACCTCAACCAGGGCGTGGTTGGGGATGTGGACGACATCAGAGAGGAAGAGGAGCTGGGCGTGGACAATTGCACGCAACAGAGTTGACATCTCTGGTAGGGCCAGAGGTAGTGTGAGGTAAGATTTGTTTGTTCAGCACTCTTGTTTCTACTTTGTTCGATTCGAGAGCATCACACTCCTTTGTTGCACCTATTCTAGCCCATGCTTTGGGACTAGACAGAGAGAGAATTTTCATACCACTAGTACTGAGTACCCCATTTAGAGGCTAGACCAGCGTATCTTGTGTTTTTCGGGGATGTAGGCTGACGTTAGGACCACATCAATCTAGTGGGGACTTTCTTCTGTTACAAATGCAGCCATACGATGTCATCCTAGGCATCGACTGTTTGTTTTCTGTTGGTAATGTTATCGACTGCTTCCGGAGAAGAGTTATGTTCTTCGACATGGACGGGCAGCGTGTAACTTTTGTTGTCAAGAGGAGCTATCAGGTGGGAAGCTGGCGTGTGGAGCCTATCCTTTCCTTGTTAGGTGGGATATCAGTGGTTCCAGCTGATACAGAGATGATGGATGTACCAGAGGTTGTTGGGGAGTTCCTCGATGTATTTCCCGAGGAGTTTGTGACTCTACCCCC
This sequence comes from Viscum album, assembly GCA_963277665.1. Classification (NCBI taxonomy): domain Eukaryota; kingdom Viridiplantae; phylum Streptophyta; class Magnoliopsida; order Santalales; family Viscaceae; genus Viscum; species Viscum album. The sequence goes on along the minus strand of OY728136.1, from coordinate 395,501,177 downwards.
CCCCCCCCCCCCCGATGTGACATTGAGTTCGGGATAGACTTACAACCTGGTGCCCGTCTGATTTCGATGGCCCCTTATCAAATGGCACCTTCGGAGTTGCGAGAGTTGCGGATTCAGATTGACGATCTGATGGAGAAGGGTTTTGTTCGACCCAGTGTATCGCCATGGGGTGCTCCAGTTTTGTTCATGAAGAAGGCAGATGGTGGTCTCAAGCAATGCATAGACTACTGAAGGTTGAACCAGGTAACGGTCAAGAACTACTATACCCTCCCAAGAATAGATGATCTCTTCGAACAACTGAGGGGAGCAGGTTGGTTTTTCCAAGATTGATTTACTATTTGGATATCATCAGCTGAGGGTAAAGGACATCGACATCTCGAAGAAAGATTTTAGGTGCAGGTATGGGCACTTTGAGTTTGTAGTGATGTCGTTTGGAGTTACGAATGCACCGACTATGTTCATGGGACTTATGAACTTTGTCTTCTGAGAGTTCCTGTATGGGTTTATTGTTGTGTTTATCGATGACATCCTGATCTACTCAACATCAGAGGAGGAGCACGTTGAGCATCTCAGGGCAGTCTTGGAAGTCCTTAGACACCACCAGCTTTACGGTAAATTGTCGATGTGTAAGTTCTTGACACAAGAAGTACACATCCTTTGGCACATAGTGTCTCAGCATGGAGTGTCAGTGGACCCGTCGAAGGTGGAGGCAGTTGTTTCTTGGGCGACACCCAAGAGCATGGCAAAAGTTTGTAGTTTCCTGGGGTTGGTAGGTTACTATCGCAGGTTCATTTTGGACTTCTCTCGAGTTGCTGCTCCATTGAAGGCTTTAACGAGGAAGAACCAGGTCTTCCTATGGAGCGAGAAGTGCTAGAAAACTTTCGACTACCTGAAGGAGAAGTTGGTCAGTGCTCCCGTACTTAGGTTTTGAGAGGAAGGGTTATTGTATGAGGTGTTTTGTGATCCTTCTGGCCTTGGTCTGGGGTGCGTGCTGATGCAGAAGAAGGGAGTGGTCTATTATCGGTCTAGGCAGTTACGCCCTCACGAGCTTAACTATGCCACCCATGACCTAAAGCTTCCAGCAGTAGTGTTCGCACTAAAGTTGTGGCGACATTACCTCTTTGGGGAGCGCTTTGTGGTCTTCTCAGATCACAAGAGCCTGCGTTATATCTTCTCCCAGCGTGACATGAACTTACGGCAGTGGAGATGAGTTGAGTTTCTCCAAGACTATGACTTTGAGATCTCTTACACTGAAGGTAAGGTAAACGTTGTGGCTGATGCCCTGAGTAGGAAGTTGCATCAGGAAGTAGTCTGGGAATCCACTGATGCTTGGAAGGCAATGGAAGAGTTGGTTGCCTTACACTTGGATTCTAGGGTAGAAGGTGTTAGAGGCTGTTTGTTTCAGATGACGGTGCAATCCTCTTTGTTGCAACAGGTGGAAGAGTCCCAGTGGGGGGACTCCGTGGCGGAAGTGATGCGGGATCGTGTCAATCAGGGGAATGCTCAAGAAGGATGGTCAGAAGACAACTGACATTGGATGATTTTCCATGGAAGTTTATTTGATCCGGAGGCAATGCGTGAGGGAGTTCTCCATGAGTTCCATATCTCAGCCTTAGAAGTACATCCAGGAGTTTCAAAAATGTACCGAGGCCTGAGGGAACAATTTTGGTGGCCCTTGGTGAAACGGGCAGTGGCGAAGTTTGTGGCTAAATTCCTAGTGTGTCAGCAAGTAAAGGCTGAACACCGTGTTCCCAGTGTTTTGTTTCATCCTTTAGATGTCCTTGAGTGGATGTGGGATGCCATCTCAATGGACTTCATCATAAGACTACCCAGAGCTCAGGGTTGTTATGTAGCTATCTGGGTAATGGTGGATCGGCTGACGAAATCGGCTCACTTCTTAGCAATTAAGGAGTCAGGTCCAGTCAGTACCTTGGAATAGAGGTACGTAGATGAGGTGGTCTGTTTTCATGGATTTCCAAAGACTATCGTCTTAGATCGGGATACTCGGTTTACCTCACTAGTCTGGAGGGGGTTACAACATGCTTTTGGCACCCAGCTACACCTTAGCACTTCTTTCCACCCCCAGACCGATGGGCAGACGAAGCAGACTATCCAGATGTTGGAGGACATGCTGCGAGCATGCATTCTGGATTTCGGAGGATCATGGGTATGACACTTGCCTTTAGTAGAGTTTTCCTACAACAAGAGCTTCCACTCAACTATTGGCATGGCACCGTTTGAGGCTTTGTATAGAAGACCATGTTGTTCACCCATTTTATGGGCAGAGGTTGGTGAGACAGGTGCTCTTGGGCAAGAGGTAGTAAATAGCACCACAGAGAAAGTCCAGCTTGTTCGTGAGAGGTTGAAAGTGGCTCAGGACCGACATAAGTCTTATGCTGGTCGTCGGAGGAGGCCCTTGGAGTTTGAGGTGGGAGATCATGTATTATTGAAGGTTTCCCCCTGACGGGGGAAGTAGAGGTTTGGGAAGGGGAGTAAGCTCTCACCTAGGTTCATCGGACCTTTTGAGGTGTTGATGCGAGTTGGCGAGGTGGCATATCAGCTGGCCCTGCCTCCTCATTTGGAGAAGTTTCATGACGTCTTCCACATCTCCTAGCTTCGTCGGTACTTACATGATGACTCCCACGTTATCGACTGGGGAGATTTAGATATGGGAGATGACACGACCTTCGAGGAATGACCATTCAAGATCAAGGATCCTAAAGAGAAGGTTCTCCATGGATGAACCATTCCGTTGGTTCGAGTGTTGTGGAGGCATGGAGGCCTCGAGGAGAGCACTTGGGAGTGGGAGACCCAGATGCACGCTCAGTACCCGGATTTTTTTTGACTTGTGTTTTCCCTTGTTAGTATGAGCTTTGTGTTGATGTTTTACTCGGTACCTTTGATTTATGGAATGCTTGGATTTTCAGTTGTGAGACCTTTTGTTTCCTTGTTCCCTGGTAATGTGTAACATGTTCGGATGTGTGGGGAAAGGAAAAAACATGACCCTTAATCGAGACGCATTAATGAGGATGCGATTGAACCCGTGTGGGCGAGTCATTGCTTCCTAAAGCGGATAATATCTCGACATAGAAGAAGGAATTTCCCAAACCCACTTGTTCGGGCAGTGTGTTGGTTGTGTGGTGTTGGGGGTAGTGCGAGTTGAAAAATCCTAATGTATGAAAGTGGGAAGACCCAATTCTTAATAGAGATGCATTAATGAGGATGCGATTAAACCCATGTAGGCGAGTCAGTGCTACCTAAAGAGGATAATATCTCGACATGGGAGAAGGAATTCCTGACACATATGATTAGGGTTGTTGGTTGGGTTCCTGTTATAACGAGAACCCTAATAGGTATCTTGTTGGGTTTTCCCTGGGTTGGTTTTTGAATTCTTGAGGACGAGAATGTTTTAAGAGGTATCTGATGTAATGGCCCGGACCCCTCCGGCCCATTCCTTTGTCAAAAATAAGGTCAATAAGTGTTCTAGAGGGTAAAATGGACTTTTCCCACACATTCCAGAATTTTGAAACTACACGCTGTGTAGTTTGAGTACACGTCGTGCACCCACTTTCTAGGTATACCCCGTGTCGCAGGCCGTGTCCTCACTATGTGAAATAATGGGTTCACGCCATGTGCCCAGTTATACACGTCGTGTAGTCCTTCCTCACGTACGCGTTACCAGTAAAAGGTCGTGTACCATGTTGGAGCTGTGTCCTTGATGTGTGCAATAAATGAGTACACGTTGTGTGTCTAAACTACATGTCGTGTAGTCTTTCCCCGCGTATGCACTACCCTCAAACCGTGTGTTGACTAGTCAACGGTCATGGAGCCATGTTGGAAGCTGCGTGGAGACCGTGTAAAATAATCGAGTACACGCCGTGTACCATGAATTACACGCCATGTACTTTTCCTTTTCTCGCCTATAAAAGGAGGGGTTACCTCCTCCTTTCAACTCACTCCTCTCCTCCCGTTTCCTCTCAGAAGAGTTCTCCCAAGAGACTCAAAGGATCTTTCTTCCATAACATCTTCGTTCGAGCTCAGATTTAGGATCTGTCAGCGGCCACAAGATCATAACGACGAGTCAGAACTTCCGAGCTTGGATCCATTGTCTTTCCTTCAGCCTTTCCTTTCCGACTTCCACCCGAGGAGGTTTTTCCGGGACCCGACAGAAGTGACGGATGCCGACGGACATCTTCTATGGTTGATCTGTGGGAGCGTTGCGATCGGAACCTGTTGGGGTAGGGATCTTACCTTCGTCTCTCTAATTTTTTTGCATCATGTGGGGTGGGTATCCGCTTGTTTTCATGAGAAGCAATTGAACCCTTAAATGAAGATAATAACTGGTTAAAGAATGGGGTTGGGAAGTTTGTGTTTGTTGTTACTTTATGTCCTGTGATATTATGTTGTGAATTGAATGAGCTTCTACCTACTAAAAATTTCAGTCGTTGGGGGCCTTTGCCTGCGAAATTAAATGTTTCCCTCTCCTTCTGGATTTTATTATGGATGGAAACATTGTGGAATGTGGAAATTGGTTAATCGCGTAAAGTTGGCTGTTTAAAATCTGGAACCCTTGTGTGATCACCCCGATTAAAAAAATGATATAATGAACATGTGGGTGTTGGCTTGGATACGTGGCATGTGATGGGGGTGTTTTGTGGGTTGTTGTGGATAGGGTGAGCAGAGGGGCTGCGGTTGACTTGGTTGTGGGTTGGTGTGAATGCTATGTTGGTGACCGGCAGCGGGGCTGCGATAAATGGTATTAAAGGGATAATGATGTATGGGTTTCGGTGCGGTTGTGGTTATGGTGGTTGGCAGTGGGGCTGTGGGGAAGGGTTGAATGTGAATGGACTTTGGGTTGTGAATAATAAATAAAATTGAAAGAGTTAATGAATGGTTGGGCGTGGTAATGAAACTGATGTAATAATCAATGGGGCTGTTTGGTTTATAAGAAGGACTTGGTTGTGTTGCTTGTGTTTTCCTAACCTGATTTGTGGATGGCAGGGATATGTTTTATGAATGATCGATGTGGTTGGTTGTGGATAGTTTCCCAGTAGTTAATGAACTAAATAAACTAATTCTACTAAAATGTGAAAACCTAAATGGGATTGGGGTTGTTTTTTGTATACATTCTTCATAGTAGCAGTGCCGAGGAACATGCTCAGTTTCTTTGTTTAGAAGCCATAGGTTGGGCTGTGTGTTTGGTATATATATATATATATATATCTGTATCTTTTGTGTTTTATCGCACCCCACCCATGTTGATCACTTAGTGCCAAACACTCTCATTTCATGGGAGAGGGTGTTTTTCCCTTAGTTACTAGCTCCTTCCTGTTCCTTCTCCCCTATGCTGTGATGGATTGAGGCGACCTTAGACCTAAGACTCTTCGGTTAGGTTTCAATTAGGGTGGCTTTAGCCCAAGACTCTTCGGGCAGGTTCTAATATTTCCCAAGAATCTTCAGGATGAGGCCGAGGTGTGTGCGGGTGGGATAAGTGGTTGTGAGGCCCAGGTGTGTGCGGGCGGGATACGTGGTTGTGAGGCCCAGGTGTGTGCGGGCGGGATACATCGTTTTGAGGCCCAGGTGTGTGCGGGTAGGATACGTGGTTGTGAGGCCCAGGTGTGTGCGGGCGGAATACGTGGTTGTGAGGCCCAGGTGTGTGCGGGCGGGGAGAGTGTGGAAGTGTCAGGACGTTTGCCATTAGGAAGAGTAGCTAACTAAAGGGAAATGGTGCGGGGTACCCAATACTCTTGTTTCATATATACTACTACCTGTTGTGCTTGTGTTTTGGTGATTGTGGCCGGTGAGGTTGGGTGGATAGAATTACTTTCTAGGTTTCTTCTGTTGTTCTCACAGGACATTAGGATGTCTCCCCACTTATGCACCATAGCTTCAGGTTTCCCTATTGGGTATACTTGTATGCTCACCCTACGTTTACTTTCAGGTTTCCAAGAGGACTACCAGGGCCGTGCGGGACCCAACTAGTTGGAAAGTTGGAGTTGTTGTAGTTGATGTTCTCTTTTTTTCTTTTGGTATTGTACTTTGATATTTCTTGTACTTATACCTTGTTATAAAATTATTTAAACATGCATGTGGGCTTGGTTTGGGTTTATTTATATACACTTGTTCTTTTCCTTTTGGGGGTTGACTTGTCCTATTTCCTGATCCTAAATAAATAAAAAGGGTAATGCCTCCCATATTTGTGAAAATTCATACCCTTGGTGCTAGTCGCCACCCGGGGCCTACTGGAGGTGGGACTCAGGGGTCATTATCTCCCTTTCATCATTTCCAAATCAAGAGGGGTATCTTTGGTGGGAGGGGGTCGTGACATGTATCCTTACCAACATGGAGACAACCATTTCAAACTAATATTTAATTCAACCCTAGGTGTTTAATCAATCCTATGATGATTGATATATGTACCTGATGTGTTTTGGTGACTCATCCCAATATTGTGTGTGTAATGGAGAGACTAACATTACACTCAAGTTTCCCAATAATATCTAGAATTCTATGTTTCTTAAATGATTCCTCCCAAAATAACAAAGGTTTTTGACTATAGGTGCTGTTTTATTATGAAAAATTGAAACACTATACGACTTCTATTACAAATATAATATACTATGTAATTATATAAAAATTCAAAAACACAATATTAAAATAATTTTATGAAATTATAGTATAAATATATCCATAAAAAATAGTATGATGTAACATAATAAATTCATACTAATCATGAAATTCATATATCAAGAATGGGTTTACCTATTTGACCAAACAAGTATATCTATAAAAAGGAATAAATATAAAATAAGAATACATCATTATAAGTTCACGAGCATCATTTTGGTTCTGTCTCCACCATTCCATCCGGTTTTATTTTCCAGACCACTTGTACAAGAACTTTGATTTGTAATTCATGTTAGAAATATAGTTTTAATGTCCATTTTGATACACATATAGGTTGTGAGTATAAAAATATATTGTAAACCACAAAAGTCCCTTATTATATATCAAAATAAACTATACGAGTGTGTAAATGATATGGTAAAAAAAATAACACTCAACATAAAAACAATCAAGGTAAGTTATCATGTATTGATAAGGCCACCAACATGCTTGACACTAACTACTTTGACTAATTATATTAAATCATACCAATCATATAAAATTCATTCCAAGACAGTACCCATATATCAAGGATTGTATAACCATCTATATATTATCATTTGAATATACCAATATAGGAACTCAAACTCTAGTATTGTCAAATCATCCCTAGGTTAACATACGAATAAAACAATGATGGATCCACGATATATAGATTTGTCTAAATATTATTATTCAAAAATGAAATTTGATTATTTAGGAAACTCCAACCATGGAATACCCTCATGATTAACATGAGGAGTTTACAACAAGAATGACCCTCATGTCCATAGCATCTGAACCATGAAGAGTCTAAGAAGTAGTTTAAAACAACATGGTATTATCACGATTCCTCTGTTTCCACTCAAGAGAAAAAATATAGTGTGGAACCATGACACACTTCCAATCCCTTAGTATTTCAAAAAAATATCTATAAATAAGTGTCTCCCCAATCACATTTAATCATATCATAGTTAAGAGAAACTTCATTAATCTATTATATGAAATACACAACTCACTACAAGATACCATCTAGTGATCAAAATGAACAATGTTACCACATCCCAACTTACATCACCTAGGGAATATTCATCCCTAAAAATAACCCAATATACCTACTATTACCATTAAATAATATCTATGATAGTAGACTGTGACCCATCATCCCATGTTTTAACTCATGGGTCATATCAATATGAAATGATCATCTATATCATTCTTACTAGGTAGACAATCTCATCTAGAATCCTATGACCTTGACTATAAGTATACCCTTTTTTATCAACCAATAAAAAATCACCCACTAGGTGATTTCATAATCTATAGTCTTATCCAACTACCAAAAAGGAACTAAATGCATTTGGTGAACTATTTACTATACATCAACCAATGATTCCATAATTGATAGGTCACATTAACATGTTTTATAAACCATAAAAGGATTCCCATATTTACCCCACACTTTAATTTTATTATTCTCCCATAACAAAAAACCCAATATTCATGGACATAATTTATTTACTTTTATTTAAATTATACCCCCAAGGTAAGTCCATAATCAATTTAAAGGTAAAATAATTATCTAATAATAACACATAACTGAGACATAAAAATACTCCTAAGTCTTATACAATCGACACCAAAAACAAACCCTATAATTATCTTTTAAAAGGGATATTCTGAACCCATTGTTTATAACCACTTAATAACCATAACCCATAAGGGAAAATACTCATAAAACTCCTCATTGAGTGATTCCAAACCAATTCACAAAGAATAAAAAAGTATTTATGTGATAAAACATTTCCTTAAGAATATCATTTCTATTTTATAATATACTATATTGAAAAAAAGATAAAAATAGCTTAAACAGTACATTAATCTCAAAACATAAATAATTAATCACAAAACAGTTTTATATTCCAAGAACTGAAGGTCTGGTTTCTATGAGATTAGTAACATAATCATATTATTTATTAACACATGCAATCCTTTATCAATAATTTTTCTCCTCTAGACCCTTCACAAGACATCTCACATGATACAAACATCTTCATAACATGGGAAATAGAAACCTAAGAAAGAAGTGACCTCAAATGATTAGTAATGGAAAAGATATATCACAAAGTAGTAGATCATAGTCATGATGAGAACATGATGAAAACATAAATATCCAAATAATAGATCATAATACCATGTATGATAATAAATAAACATGATGGATCCACATAATATCATAAAAATATCATTAAGTAAATATAAAATACAAAAAAAATAACATGTGAACATAACATACGGTGCATAGTACTTAAAAATGCATAATCATGAAAAAAATGTCATTTCATAGAAATAAAATGCATCCTGAAACATTGAATGGATTGATTAGAAAACATGGAAGTGTGTCATAAATTGAAAAACATGTAACATTAGAATGTCCATAATCATAATAAACCATGTGTGAGAAAACCCATTATCCCTATCACTATGTGAACAAAATCATTGTGTTGACAACTCCAAAGGTAAGAAAACTCATCATACACATGCCTATGTGAACAAACTCATTATGTAAATAATTGAATATCTCATGAGATATAAGCCTATAACAATCAATCAGAGGAAAATATAGTACCACACTTACCATCATCTATATATATATGTGACTATTAAAAACAATCACTATGAAAACTCAAATAACTAATGGAAAATGAATGGGCTTGTTATACATATCACATAATAAAAACATATGAAATCATAGGATATAAAAAATATCATTATCGAAAAGGAGTTATAGAAAAATAATATATAAAGCATTACTTTATGAGAGAAAGATAATTTTAATATAATGGGAACCCGAACATGAAAATAGTTATTTAGAAAATATTTTGTATTCATTATTGTAAAAATCATAGTTATGAGTCCCTTTTCAAAATAATACCTCTATTTTTAAAAGAAATGAAAAGAATACCCTACATGAAATTGATTTTGGATCAAAATATATTTTTACCAATATATAAGTAAATAAAATAAATAAAAATCGAATTCATTATAAATATAATGTTTAGTAATAAATTTCTTAACTAAATGAATGGATTTTGAGTTACTAAGACCCTAATATTTACCCTTGATTTAAATAGAATGATTTAAACTCTTGTATAATAAATATAAAAATATTAATTACTTATTTATGTACTTTTTTCTTATATATTTCTATTTATACACTTCATTTGTATCAATTTTCTTCATGTATTATATTTTTTTAATCTGTTTTCAACACTAGGTGTTAATAATATTAAATATTTTGAACTAGGTTTATAAAAATAGTATCAATATAAATTTTTCTACGAAATATAGTAATTTATAAACTATTAATGTTATTAGAGTATATGTTTTATAAGGATTTAGAATGTTATTATACAATTATGCTGTATTAATATTTTCATTTTATGAAAACAAAAATACTAATGAACTGGTTTTGGGTTACTTATTGACATTAACAGATTACCATATAATGATCATAATTTTTTGTGTTATCCAAAATGAATTTTTTTAATGATATATATTAATGATATATATATATTATATGTACTAATCCAATATAAACTAATGCAATCCTTTTTTGTAAGTGAAGGAAAAAAAGAACATGTTTATTTATGGAGGTGGTGGTCCGCACACACACGATTAGCTCTTCTGTTATCCAATAAATGAGAGGGGTGAAGGTGGATAGTAACTGATAATTTAAGAATAATAAATATATTATATAAATATTAATTATTATTTGATAACATCATTAATACCATAAATAAGTTGTTTTAAATAAGACCTAAAATCATCGCTTTTAAAGGTAGTAATATGTGCACACACACAAATGAAAATTATTGTTTTTCATAGTGGATTGAAGAGATTGAATAATGGTTATGACATTATTATAATAATATGTAAATACAATAATTATGATGATGTTATTATTATACTATTTTTATTGGTTGTTTATGATGGAAATAATAATAAATAAACACTATAAAAGATGTGATACCTACATTGTGACTTTGAACATCCTCTTGATTAAGGCATTAGAATTGAAGGATGTAGGTTAATTGGTGATGAAGAAGGGTATAAGGTCATGTAAAGGACTTAATGGAGACGAATGTTTATATGGGTTCCAAGGAAACTTAGATATAGGAATGGAGTATTGAAATGGTAAAAGTGATCATCCTCTTATGTGGGAGGAAGAGGGAATTTTCCATGGAAAAGAATGGAATGTAAGGTGTAGGAATGGAAAAGAATGAAAATAAGGTGATTTAGGTGATTGAAGTTTGGTAGGACATGTAGGTAATAATTATAAAAGTAAAAAATTATTTTTACAAACTCTATAGTGGATGTTAATGTAGGAACATTTGAGCCACCATAGATATATAATTTAAACACTCATTACTCTTAATTAACTATTACTGATATCAAAATATTTATTAATAAAAATATCATGAAACTATTTTTACAAAATTTCACTATGAATAATTTGAATTCGGCTCCGTTTAACTTAATTCAATTTATTTATAGAAGAAAATTAACTTTAAGACCTCAACATATATTGTTTTGAACAACTATTGTTCTATAAAAATTTACTTTTAATAATTATGATTTATTAGTATTATTTAACATTGATTTTCCATTAAATTATTTCTAATTAATTTTTATATATGTTTAAACATAATATTATAATTTTAATTTAGAATTCATTTTAAAAAATACACAATATTAAGAAAAGTATTTTTCTTGAAAATTAATGATTTACCAGGGTAATAAATATTTACCAAAGGTGACTTAATATTTATTCCATAAAATAAATTTTACCTTATTAGTTAATTTAGGCCCATTGATTTTAAATTTAAAATACATTTCAATTGATTCAATTGATGAAAATAAATTTTAAAATACAAATGTATTTAATTTTTTCTGAAAATATTACTTATGTTTTAAATATCAAATATAGGCTTCTAATTCAAACATGATATTTTAAAATATACAATATTACATAAAAAACCTAAATTTGGCCAATAAAAGGGTTTTATATGTTATAGGTTATTCTTATATCCCATTGATGTATTATAAGCCATGATATTTTCAAAAATGATATTTTTCACTATCCATCTAAAAGTCAATTATTTTAGAAAAATTATTCTTATGAGCATGATAAACATAAAAAATGATGATTTTTTTTTCAAATTCACATCCTAAAATTGATAAATTTAACTTTAAAATAAAATGATAAATTATCATGAAAAAAGTTTTTAATAAGGATCATTTTTTGGAATATTAACTATTCTTCTAAATTTTTTTCTAATCATAAAAATATAAAACATAAAAAAAATATCCATTTTATTAAATACATTTTAAGCATAAAATGAAATTTTATTATTTTCCTGGATAAGATAATTGATTCTGATTTAAAATGTTATTTTTTTTTGTTATATACATATTTCATAATTCAGTTAACACTATTTATGTCAAACCCTATCCCTGGAGCCACTAAACTGATGCCTGAAGTTAGTGTATAACATTACCTTGGGCACACCTTCTTATATTCATAAGGCTGCCAACTAGGAGGGTGGGTCTGATGAGACATGAGGGGAGAATATACCCTCTTTATTAGAGTAAACCATAATAGATTGAATAAAAAACAAAGGAAATAATATAACTAATAAACATGAATCACTAATTATTTTCCAAAAATGTGGTACACAACCAAAACCAAACAATAAATATAGAATGTAATTTAATAAAGTGCCAAGTTAATATAAAAAACCAAAAATAAAGACAAATTGGAAAAATTAGCAAAATGAGTTCCAACACCAAGTCCAGTTCCCTATTCCATGAACATACTTGAGCCCTATATCCAACCTCTAGAATAGGGCCATTGACCTTGTCCTGACCTACAACCATGAAATATACTCAAGTACACAATGACGGCCCAATAAGTGTATTGGTACAACTCAGAAGGCCACCACCCACAGTTTCTATAAAATATCCAGTCTAGTCTGTGTATGAAGAAGTATAATAAATGAAAAGAAAAATAATATAAACCAAGTTCTATTTATGAATAGGTTTTCCATTAACAACTTTCATCATTAGTTCAATGTGTTACCCATATCTAACATACATGCTTTGGTCTAATATGACAAACTAAAAAATATACAAGGGGAGTCAAGTTCCCAATATCACAGGGATACTCATTTTATAAATAAATTCATATATCAACTTTCACTGAAGCCACAGTCCATGCATTCACATCATGTGAATTTGTTAGGGGCATAAAGCCTCATCCTGACACCCAAACCCATGTACTACCTCGGTGGGCATAGAGCATCAGTCTCGGCCACCCCGTGGGAGTATAACCTCATTCTAACACCCAATTGTGGGAGTAGAGCTTTTGTCTAACGCTCCATTCATACCAATTATTTATATGATCATGCATTTTTAACCATTATTCACATTTACCACTTTCCACATTCATGCCATAACTCATTTAACTCTTTAATGTTAGGCCAAATCTATCATATAGCATGTTAAAAAGTTAAAAACAATTATAATTGGTTCTATCACATAAATCATTCAATTTGACATTTAAAAACTCAATTATAAGTCCAATGAAGTGGAACATCATAGGTGTCTCCTTAGACTAAGTCTATTAATCCTAAATGGATTCTATGGGGATCATAAGGGGTTTAATTCATTATTTGATTAACCTGATTACCATCTCTTTCAGAGGAAAACAAATGGAAAACAAGAATTTACTTCAACCAAACTACATACACATACATTAGAGAATGAGTACTATGAGATATAACTTATAGACCACCTAACTGAAGTTTATTGATGAATGACCAGTCAACTTTATCCTCTTGTAACACCCCAACCCTAAAAGCCCAGATCCAGTGCATTATTTTAATACATTAGCATGATTAAAAGGGATCTAGTCCTGAAGGACCGATCAATTTAGCAGTATTGGAAAATAGATTACATACAAGAACATAACATTACAATTTATAACATAAAATATAGCATAGACAATCCTTTGAGGATGACATTATTCTCATATATTAACCCTAAATATCAAGCATAATTCAATTCTTGGCATCCTAGGAAAATAAAACATAAGAAATTGGTGAGATCAGATGATCATTAAGGATAAATAATTTAGCGGAAGCTACCATAAATAATCATAAAATTATATTTCAAGGTATAAAATTGAAACAAAATCCATTCAAACATAAATTTCTACATAATATGGAAAAAATAAATCAAATAATTCCATTTAATTATTCACATGGATAATATTCAAGTCAAATATTCACATGTAACATCAATAACTAATCTCATAATGATGGAATGCATAATATCGGACATCATAGCCACAAAGTCAAGGCCTCGTGCCAAGACCCTAAATATAAATTTTGTCAAGGACTTGTGCCAATACACTATTTTGTCTCATGAGACCTACCGATTCATCCAGGGGCTATAGATGGACCTTCCCGTCACTTACTATGTCCAATGCATTCATCATATAAAAAGGGTGAAGCATAGCATAATCATTCATATTAAAACTAGCATAACAAATGTCAATACCTCAACCATAAACCATAAATGGTGTAAAAATAACACATCCAAAGTAAAACATATCAAAACTCATTAAATAAAATATGAAATATTTTATTATAAGAAATCAACCACAATTAAGAATAATATTCAGTAAAGGATGTTGGCATAGTTTAAAATGACCAGTAAAACTCTTTGAGAGAAATATACATTTTCATGAAATAATTTAAAAGTCACAAAATATATAAAAAATTCAATTAAAATATATTTTTAATTCAAGTGTCCAATACCAAATTGAATCTTTTGAAAGTAATTAACATTTTAAAACAATCATGTCTATATAAATAAATCCTTAAAATAATTTTAAAAGTATGGACATTAATTAAATAGATTTATAAAATAAATCTTTAAAACCTTTAAAATGATGATCTAGTTAAAGATACCCTTCCATAAAACCATAAAATATTACTTTTGAAAACATTTTTATGAAACATATAAATGGATGATAAATATGAACCCAATAAATACTTACACATAAACAACCTCTGATAATATTGAGATTGAAGAATTAACCCTTACATTGTACTTTCCTTTAGTCAAGGATATGTTTAACCTCCTGTATAATGACCATAATATGTTATTATATTATACCAAAAACATATGAATATTTTTATATCATACATGATTAATTTATGACTTTATACTACCCATTTAATAATAATTTCCATGTTAAAGTAACATTTCGGGTAATAATCACATTCTTTATCATATTTATTTTAACTAGTTATTCTTGATCATATAACTTAGATCATGATTTACATACTTATATAATATAAAAAATTATTTATATATCATATATATTCAGAATATAAAAATTTATAATAGATAGATATATGAAATGGAAACACCGTTCTTGGAGATGGTAGTCCATAAGTACACATGAACGTTGTTTCCGTTTTCTTATCGTATAGTATGGAAGTAAGTAAATGATATATATTTAACTACATAAAAATATATTATTCCATAAGAATTATATTTCATATTTCTCATAATTAATCAATATGTATATTTTTATAAATATTATTTATTGTTGATTGTTGAAGATGAATCTCATCACGTCGTGGATACGGTAAGCCGTACGTACGCACAAGCTACAATATCATTCTATTGATGGTGAAACAGTATTTAATTGGATGGTATATAATATATAAAGAATCATTACCATGTTATATTCATTACTGAAATTAATTATACACATTATTATACCCATCCAAATAATTTAGTGTTGAATAACTGACTACACCGTGACGTGGAGACGGTAAGCCGTACGTACGCATTCATGGTAACATTTTCATTCATAGGATATATAGATTAATGAATATGACTGTATCAAATTTATAATAACATATCATAATGTATAAGGTAATGGACTTTTTATTTTATTATGGTAAAAACAAATAAATAAAAAGTAGAATTATAAATGAACTTTGAAAGAGGTGATAAAATAATTACCTCTTATTTGGGGGTTTACATTTGTTTTGAACAAAAGGGCTCCTTAGGCTGGAATTATGCTCAAGTTAAGGCCTATAGGATAAATTGAGGAATGTTGGGAGGATATTTGGGCAGGGTTTGGCCAAGCCAAATAGCTTTTTTAGGTGTGAATTTAAGAGAAGGGGAAGTACCCTTTCATAAGAGAGGTGAGGGGCACTTTAGGAAAATCTTGAAATATTAATTTATTATAAAATCATTTTCGGGTTATAATTGCTCAAAATGAATTTATTTAGAGTATAAGATGAGGATGAGTCTAAATCCTCTCAACAAATAGGTTTTAGACATGTTTAGATCACCATATTAATCTTATCTTTTAGATTTAACCCTTAGTTAAATAGTTTAACTTTTACCATGCCTTCTTGTATTTTTATACTACATGGTTAATACAATTACTATTAAATGACAAGAGAAAATAAAGTGGTTCATTAATGACATATTTAAAATTATATAAGTTACTTTTCCAAATCTTATATTTTTAGGACTATTATATAATTTAATAAAATAATATTTTCTTAAAACTCATTTATGTCAATTTTGGCACTATTTAGTATTTGGTTTTTGTTAAAGTCATCAAAACTTGATTATTTTTAAAAAATACATTAAATCAACCATAACATGTCATATTCACCTAGAAATTTTTTTTATGGGATTCAATGTTTCAATTTAATTTAAATTTAATATTTATTATATCATTTATTTTAATCTTTCATTAATAAGGTAATTACTGCATCATCATCGTGTCATAAATAATTTTAATTATTTAATGTCTAAAAATTATAAATAATCTACCATGATTTAGGAAATAGTTTTATATTTCTAATTAATATATATAGTCCTATTTATCTTATGTGTAGCCATATATTAAAAATAGTTTAGTTTTTACAATTTCAATTTACCTTTAATTACCCAATTTACTTTTAAGCATGGTAAATAAAATTCAAAAGTTATTATTCACCAAAAATAATTTTCATCCTATTGAAAAAAATTTTACATACTGATGAAAACTATATCTATCAGATTTTTTAAATTTAATTCAAAGAAATAGTAAAATTACATTTTATGCAAATTTTCCAATGTGCATAGAAGGTGGGTAAAAGACGTTAAAAAGTTCAATAAAATTTTATATATCTAATATTATTATGAAATGACTCAAATGAATTAAATTTGACTAATATATGTATTATGTATCTATTTTTAAATCAATATAAATTTTAATTAAAATTATTATTTAAATGAAAAGCCAGTTTTTATATACTTTGGAGTATGTTTCACTAATTAAAAATTGAATGTTTTCAAAAAATTTCCCAAAATTCAACCTAAGATAATTTTGATATTCTGAATCAAAAAAATAAGTTCATTTTGAAAAATAAAATTTATTATATTTCAAAAAGTGTGTATTGATATTCATAACTTCTTTTTAAACAGCTAGTTTGATTGGTCATAGTGTGCTAGAACTCAGAGACGTGTACAGTTAAAGCTATTGTATTTTTAAAAGAGAAGTGTATTGTAGAATCTTGGGGTATTACATTCTACCCTCCTTAAATAAATTTAATTCTACAAATTTTTAATTGTTCTTAAAAAATAAAATGGTAAAAATAGAAACTTCGTTTGTGGAAAACCCACATCAGAAATAGGGTTAATAAAATTTATTTTTAATAAGAGTGAAAGGGAAATGAAAAAGTCATCACCAAATCAGGATTTTGAATAGGATAACATTGGTGTAAATTAGAGACACATAATTAGAGGAAAAAATTATATATTTATAGGGTGAGACTTAGTTCATCAATCACAAACAAGTGAAAAATAAATTAAAAATTGAGGGCCTGAAAACCATAAATCTATGATTATTTAAAGTTAAATTAGTTCAAAAAAACATAAGGTATTATAATAACAAATTTTTGTAGATTATTTTTTTTGAAGATGAGGGATTAATTTACTACCAAGATAAGAACTCAAGAAAACTTACTTGATTTCATTACCTGTCATAATTATAATCCCATCATGTGTTTGTTATTCAATCTATTTTCACTTCATCCCTTACACTAGGAAATGATTCTTCAAAATAAATTTTTAATGCCTGAAATTGATTTTATAAATCATAAGGCCAACATTTATTTCCTTAATATTCTATATGTTTACTAAAAACCAAAAGGTTAGGTCAAAGTATCTAATAAATTATTATCTAACCTAAAACAAATTATCAAGTGCTCAACTTACCCCATTCCAACTATTAGAGTTATCCAAAATACCTGTGTTCGAACTCACAGTCCAATAATTCATATGGTAGGTAAACATAGTGAAGAACTCTTTTCTCCACATGATAACATGTGACTACCTTCATCATGGATTCTCATAAAATAAGGAAACACCCTGGATTACCATAAAACTGTCTTGAATACATTCATTCTCCCTTCTTCCTTATAGAAGACTAGATATACTCCTTAAATCCAAAAATGTTGTAAACTCCAATAATTATGGAATTAACAAACAATTAATTAATTATATGGTGGTCAAGAACATGAAATATAATTTATCCAAATCCATCATCTCTTATTCTAGAATCACAACCTCTCTATCAAGACCATATTAAAGTTTATCTTTCCCAAAACCATATACTTCCCAAAAACATTTAGCTTTCTATTGAGTCACTTTTCTTAGAAACATTCAATCTCAAATCCTTAATGAAATAGTACTATAGTAAAATCCGTATTTATTTCCATAATTTATATAACTGGTACATCATTGATACAACACTCAAATGACAAAATTCTTCAATCCATAAACACAGATACATTAATTATTACACATCTGTTGTAGTAATAGTTTATGATTTACCTTGATCCCTTTAGTTATTATGAACTATATTTAACTGATGATTAGGACATTTATTTGTATAATGATCCATTTCAGTATAGTTGATACACCAGATATTAGTCTTTTCTTTCTCCCATTTACATTATTTTTCTAGATGACCATTTTTTCCAAACTGATAACAAACACCCATTCCATTTAAGTGCTTCCTAGGGTGATTCTTTCCACAATTATAATATATGGGAAAACCCCTCTTACCCCTCTTCCCATTATTAATATTTATCTTCACCACCATCTTCTTCCCTGGCTTCCCTTTAAAGACAATGGACTAAGAGAATTCTTTACTTATCTTATCAACACATGATACTATTTCCTCATATGATGAGAATACATGGGATACTATTTTCCTTAGAAATTTTGGCTTAAGACCATGGAAGATAGGACCATTCTTACTTTTTGGAACATGTGCATTGTTGGGGTAGTCATTCTTTCTACTAGATGCCATTTCTAAATAATGTTATAAACAAGATTAGGTTACGAGTCATAATGAATGATTCCAAAATAGTGAAATACATTACATAAATTGAAAAAAATTATGCATAACTAATATCATAATCATAAGAATGCATTTTTTTGGGGAAATATTTAATCATAAATACTTCATAATGGTTTGTAATGAAAATTTGAATTATCCTATACATATCCCCCAGGAGTGTCAAACCAGGTGCACAGTAAGGCTTGTTGTCTTGTAAAATGTTACCCTGAGCTAGGCCCAGAACACCTTATCATATTTTTCACCCCTAAGTACATCTGTGCCAAAAACACATCCACTTGTAGTATTGAGATAGGGATGTATTGCTTGGAAGTCCAACATAATCTTTACATTACCAAAATTCTAGGAAGTTCTTCTATACTAATACTCAAATTCTATCATAGGGTAATGTTCCCTAATCATAGTATATCTAAATCTAGTTTCTATGGTTATTTCTAAACTATCTCGGATACCAACATTAATGCCCCAAACCTAGAAGCCTAGAGCCGATTCATTATTTTAATACATTGGCATGATTACAAGGAATCAAGTCCTGAAGGACCGATCAGTTTAGCTGTATTGGAAAATAGATTGCATACAATAATTTAACATTATAATTTCTAATGGAATATAAAACATAGATAATCCATTGAAGATTACATTATTCTGCTACATTAACCCTACATATCAATAATAATTCACTTCTTGGCATCCTGGGAAAATAAAACATAATAAAGGAGTGAGATCAGATTCTCAGTATGGATAAAAAAATATAGCGGAAGCTATCATAAATAATCACAAACTTTTATGGAAAGGTATAAAATTGAAATAAAAGCACTTTAAACATAAAATTCAGCATAATATGGAAAAGATAATACAAATAATTCCATTTACTTATTCACATGGATATTATACAAGTTGACTAATCACATGTAACATCAATAAATAATCTCATAATGATGGAATGCATAATGCAAGAAATCTTAACCACAAATTCAAGGCCTCATGCCAAGACCCCAAATATAAATTTTTTCACGGCCCAATTCCAAGACACTAGTTGGTCCCATGAGACAAACCGATTCATCGATGGGCTATAGTGGTCCCTGTCCGTCACTTACTATGTCCAATGCATTCCACATATGAAAAGGGTGAAACATAACATAATCATTCATATTAAAACTAGAAAATGAAATGTCAATACCTTAACCATAAACCATAAATGGTATAGAAATATCACATACACAGTCAAACATATCATAAATCATTCAATAAAATATGGAATATTTTATTATAATAAATCAACCACAATCAAGAATAATATCCAGTAAAGCATGTTGACATAGTTGAAAATGATCAGTAAAACTCTTTGAGAGTGATATCCATTTTCATGAAATAATTTAAAAGTCACATAATATATAAAGGAAGTCATTTAAAAGAGTTTTTTGAATCAAAGTGTTCCATAACACTTTGAAACTTTTGAAATGAATTACCATTTTAAAACAATCATATCCATATAAATAAATCCTTAAAATCATTTTGAAAGTATTGTAATTAATTATATAGATTTAGAAAAATAAATCATTAAAAAATTTAAAATGATGATATAGTTTAAGATAACCTTTCATGAAACCTTATAATATTCATTTTGAAAATATTTTTATGAACCATGAACATTGATTATAAATATTTCCCAATAAATACTTACTCATAAACAACCTATAATAATAATGTGATTGAAGAATTGACCATTACCTTGTACTTTATTAAAGTCAAGGGTACATTTAAACTCTTGTATAATGACCATAGTATGATATTAAATTATATCAGAACCATATTCATATTTATGATATCATAAATTATTAAATTATGATTTTATACTTCCCGTTTACTTGTAATTTCCATGCTAAAGTAACATTTCAGGTAATAATCGCTTTCTTTATCATATGTCTTTTAACTTATTATTCTTGATCATATCACTTAGATAATGATTTAGATACTTCCAGAATATAAAAAATTATTTATATATCATATATATTCTTAATATAAATATGAATAATAGATAGATATATGAAATGGAAACACCATTCATAGAGATTGTAGTCCTTACGAACACAAAACATTGTTTCTATTTTCTTATCGTATAGTATAGAAGTAAGTAAACAACATGTATTTAACAAAATAAATATAAATTATTCCAGTAGAAATGGTATTTCATATATCTCATTATTAATATATATTTATTTATTTAATTAATTATAAATATTCTTAAATAGTGGTCGTTGAAGATGAATCTCATCCTGTCGTGGAGACGGTAAGCCGTACGTACACACGCGTGACAATATCATTCTATTGATGGTGAAACAGTATTTAATTCGATTGTATATCATATATAAAGAATAATGACCATGTTATATTAATTATTTAAATTAATTATACTCATTATTATACCCATCCAAATAATGTAGTGTTGAATAACAATCTACTCCTTGACTTGGAGACGGTAAGCCGTACATACACTAGCATGGTGACTTTTTCATTCATAATATGGAAAAAATAATGAATATGGTTTTAACATATTAATAATAAAATGTAATCATGTTTAAGGTACTTGATTTATTATTTTAGTATGGTAACAACAAATAAAGAGGAAGTAGAAGAAGAAAAGAACTTTGAAAGAGGTGATAAAATGATTACCTCTTCTTTGGGTGTTTCCTTTTGTTTTGAACAAAAAGAATCCTTAGGTTGGATTTATTATCATGGTAATTCTTCTATGTTGAAATTAGGGAAGTTGGGAAGATATTTGGGCAGAGTTTGGCAGATCAAAATGGCTTTGGAGGTGTGAATTTAAAAGAACGGGAAGAACTGTTTTATAAGAGAGGTGAGGGGTACTTTAGGAAAATCTTAAAATATTAACTTATTATAAAATTATTTTCGGCATCTAATACCTCCAAAAGGATTTATTTCGAGGGAAATATGAGGATGTGTCTCAATAATTTCATCCAATAGGTTTTAGAAATGTTTTGGTCACCATATTATCCTTATCTATTAGATTTAACCCTTAGTTAAATAGTTTAACTTTTACCATGTCTTCTTGTATTTTTATACTACATGGTTAATATAGTTACTATAAAATGACAATAAAACCTCAAGTAGTTACTTAATAACATATTTAACATTATTTAAGTTATTTGGAAATCATATATTTTTTGGACTATTATACAATTTAATAAAATAGTATTTGTTTTAAAAAATCATTTATATCAATTTTGACAATATTCAGTATTTGGTTTTTGATAAAGTAACCAAAACTTGATTCCTTCAAAACAAAAACATTAAATCAACCCTAACATTTCATATTCACCTATAAAATTATTTTATGGCAATAAAACATTGAATTTACAATTATTTTAATATTTAAAACATCATTTATTTTAATCTTTCAATAATAAGGTATTTTCTGCATCATCATTGTGTCATAAATAAATTTAATTATTTAATGTCTAAAAATTATAAATAAAATACCATGATGTACGAAATTGTTTAAAATTTATAATGACTATTTATAATAGAATTTATCTTATATATAAAAAAATATAAATTTTTCTTAGTTATTAATATTTGAATTTAACACTTTTAACTCTTCTTTAATTAAAATATAATAAATGTCCTAATCAAACCCAAAGGGATCATGAAAGATCTCATTTTTTTCCTAAGGGTTATTTTGGTCTAAAAAACATATCCATTTGAATTAGGACATGTGTTGGGGTAATTTTATATTATTATAATATTATTTTTACCTTCAATTACTCTATTTACTTTTAACCGTGGTAAATAAAATTGAAATGGTACTATTCACAAAAAATTATTTTCATCCTATTGAACCACATTTTAATTACTAATGAAAACCATGTTTGTCGGATTTTTGAAATTCAATTCATATAAGTGGTAGAATTATGTTTTATGCAAATTTGAAAATGTACCTTAAAGGTAGGTAAAATATGATAAAAAGTTCAATAAAATTTTATATAACAAATCTATCTTTAAAATTACTCAATTGAATTTAATTGGACTAATATATGTATTATGTAAAAAATTTTAATTCAAGATAAATTTTAATTAAAAATAATTATCTAAATGAAAAAGTCAGTTATTATGTACTATGCAGTATTTTTCACTATTCATAAAAAATTGAATGCCTTAAAAAAATAAAAAAAATTAAACCTATGATAATTTTGATATTCTGAATCAAAAAAATTATTCCATTTTTAAAAAAAAATTTAAAATTTTAAAAAGTGGGTATTACTATTCATAACTACTTTTAAAATGACTAGTTTGATTGGCCTTGGTGTGCTAGAACTCAGAGCTGTGTACAACACAAGCTATTGTATTATTCAAAGAGAAGCATACCATGGAAGCTTGGGGTGTTAAACCTTTTATTTGAACTCAAAAAACTTTCAAATCCCCAACCTCGAATCTTTTTGAAAAAAAGGTTTTTAGGGATTCATAAGTATATGAACAACTACAGAAGGCATTTTCTAGAAAAATAAAAAAAATAGGGGTGTCAGACTAAGCTAGAGCCTAAATTCACCCCCAAAAACAATAAAAATGACCAATAATATAAGTAGAATATTCCCTTGGAAGCTTGAGAGTAATAATTTCATCTCCTAGGCTACTAGAGGAAAAATTGGGAAGGAATTTATTTTATAACCCTTAAATCCATAGGGGGGGATTGTGAATTTTCATCTCTTTAATAAGGAAAATGGTTTAGCATCACGGTAGAAAAAACCATGCATCAACCATGCACTAATATCTACCCAAGTGGGTCCAAGGTTTCATAGTCTCTTAGGATCCCACATGGTTTGAAAAACCATGTGGTGGCCATGCATATGGATCTATCCAAGCCTACATGGTTTTATCCCCCTTCACATTTTCCCCAACATTACACTTTCCTCCCAGGGCCACATGATTATTGTTCATGGTTACTAATAAAGAAGATCCAACCATGAAACATGCACTAGATGGACCTTCTTTCCCCCTTTTCATGCGATGAACCCCCAATACACCCCCAAGAATCCTCATACACATAAGAACCATTTCATTAACAAGAAAGGAGTTTAAAAAACCTAAATAAGAATGTAGCTTATTAGATGTTTGGGATCCTATAACCTCCCAACCTTATAATGTATCATCCTCAGGTAATACTCCCAAGCATTACTATATCTCCAAGGTAAAAATATCAAGCCACTGGGCCTATATATGTGATTCCATATACCATGTTTTTTATCAATAATACTATTATACCAAAAAAATTAAACTAATGGTACAACCTTACATCATAATACTTTATCACTGTGATCCACAATATGAACCAGATGCTCCTCAAAGTACAAATCAACCTCAAGGTAAACATCATAAATTTTGATCACATGATAAGGGTCAAGGAGATACTTCTAATGTCGAGACACATGAGAAACATCATGAATGCCACTATACCGCTATGGAAGAACCAATAAGTATGCCACCAGTCCAATCTGCCCCACAATCTCAAATGACTCCACATAAGTGGGTGTTAACATTCCCTATATCTGAATCCATTAATAACCCAAACGTGGATATGCCTAAAGGAACAAATGATCACCCACTAGAAACTAAATAGATCAAATACATTGATCATCATATGAATTTTATCACTCTGGGATATAGCCATATGTTTTTGAATCAACTGAACTTGCTCTGATGTCGCCCACATGAGACTCGGCCTGAACAACTTGTATTCCCCAACCTCTATCCAACATAAAAAATATCTAAATGGACTACCAAATAAATACACATATGGTTCCAAATGAATAGTATCTTGGTAACTAATTTTATAGGAAAACACAACAAGCACTAATTTATTTTCCCAAGTCCCCCCAAAATCTAGAATACATGCCCACAACATGTCCTCTAACACCTATATAGTATGTTATTACTTCCCATCCATCCATGGGTGAAAATTTGTTCTCATAAGAACATGGATACCCAATGCCTTTCATAACCCTTTCCAAAAGTATAATGTAATATGTAAATCATGATATCAAATAATACTCTTAGGTACCCCATGAAAATATATTATATTCGGAATATAAATGTTTTCCAACTGGTCTATGGTAAAAGTATATCAAAATAGTCAGAAGTGGGAAACCTTTTTCAATTGATCCATAATTACCCACATCACATCATTCTTTCATGGAATACAAAAAATTCCTACCATAAAATCCATGCTAAAGTCATTACACTTACTTTATGGAATGGGAAATGACTACAAAAAACCACACAGTTTTGGATTTTTAGACTTCACCTACCGATATATGTAGCACCACATCAATAAACATGAAACCTATTTATTCATCAATGAACAACAATATTATCTATGAAGATCACAATACATTTTGGTTAAACCCGGGTGTACAAAACACTTAGAGGAATGAAACTCACCTTTAAACTATTATAACATTCAAGTAGGCACAACAACATTCTCATGAACATCAATGATCTCATCATCATTGATAGTCTATTCAGAAGGTGACTCCCCAACTTCAAGGGATTCCCTCAAACCTAAACACTCCGGATCCTCATACAATCTCTCATTGACCTGGATCAGAAGGGTGTAATCTACTAACAAAGACATGAGGGTCATCAATACCTAGACCTACTAAACCTCTAAAATCATCTCAGCAAACAATTCCATCATCTTCTACTCATAACTAGACCCCCTGACTACCTAAGTTCATTCCTTCTAAAATAGAACTTCTTTAACACTGGTCCCTTTTTATGGACATATAGGAAAACTAAAAATCAAATGAATACAGGTACTCAACCCATATACACTATCATATATTAAAATCATGATGAGAGAAAATTTATTTAAGGTTATTATTATCAATAAACATGAAAAAAAGTTCATCCAATAGATAATTTTTCTAACACTATAAATAATAAACCACCATGGTCAATTCATGATCACACGTAGGGTAATTTCATTCTTGTAGACTCAACTGTCGTGACCCATACACCAAAAATTGATTTCTCTACATCAACACTTATCCAAGTCCAATACTATATGAATCACAATACAAAATATACTACATACCCAGATCAAGTAATATTCAGATTGATGTAGAGGTCAATAACTTCTTCAACTCCAAAATAGTACTCTCTCGTAGTTTAAACCATTTGAACATTACACCTTTATTGGTCAATCCCAAAAGTGGTGATTCCAAATGAGAAAAATCCTTAATAAACCTCCAATAATATATCTCTTATACCAAAAATATTCTAATATTGAAAGTATTCTTGGGATTCTCTTAAGATACAACAACTTGAACCTTCTCTGGGTCCACTAATACTCCTTCATCTAAGATGATATGACCCAATAAGTGCAAATTTTAGATCTAGAACTAACATTTGGATAGTTTTACATATATCCTATGCTCTCATAGTGTACTCAAGACGATGTCAAGGTGTTTAGAATCATATTCACGAGTTTGGCAGTACACCAAGAAGTTATATACAAGGAGAAAACCACAAACAAATATAGATATGGGTAAAATATTAGTTTCATTAAAGCCATAAACATAAAACAAACATTTTCAAAGAAGTTTAGTATCATACAAACCATACATGTTTCATTAAATATAGGCATCACTATGAACTCATACAAACCATACTTGTTTCTCAAAGAAGTTTAGTATCATATAAGGTTTGAAACTTAGATGATGATACCCTGGACTCAAATAAATTTTTGAAGAACACAGATTAAACTTTCAGTTTGTAAAAAATATCATTCGTACATGCAAGAGAATATTGAATATTAATTTTCCTTAAATTCAACTTATGATAATCATGAGAAAACAAAAACATCATATTATACTTTTTTGAAAGCATAATTAGAGAACCCCAAGGTGAAAAACTTGCATGAATAAACACTTTATTATCCAACTCCTCAAAATAAGCCTTATGTTATAGATGTTCTCCCAGTTCCATTCTATATGGATGAATAGAAATGGACTCTTCTTCAAGCATCAACTCAATCATGAACTATACCTCACATTATAGAGGCATACTTGGGAATTATTTGAGAAATAAATCCTAAAAATAGTCCACCAAAAGAGAAAAATTCCACTCAACTCCCCAATCATCCAGAACAAGAAACACTACTTGGGCTATAATATCACCTAGATGCTAATGAACTGTCCCTACATGGACTTTCTGGATATCCTATTTCCCATAGTGAGCATATCTGTATCCATAAAAAGATGGGAATGTTACCCATATGTGGTAATAGTTGATATGGGATTGATTCAACACTATCCAATCCATCCCCAATATTAGGTGAAAACCTAACATCATGAGCATAAACAAGTCCTAAAGAAAGTGGCACCCACAAACCTCATATAAACACTCAAAATATTGTCAGATATTTTCTTCTCATACTCATAACAGTGCATCAATTAATGTAACCCCACATATACATTCCACCTCTAGATGATACACATTCACAAACTAATAATATATAAAATATTGTGAGGCTCTTATATCAAATAAATCACTTGGAAGAATTGAAGCTACAATAATTCTTCCTTGAACTATTGATGAACCAGAATCAACACTACTTGATGTGGGAGAAAATATATGAAGATGACCCACATCTATAACTAGGATTTAGTCTGGGTTCCATTTTTTTTATGTCTTCATGATATAAATATTATTATCATTTAGTTCAACATCTATCACCCCAACTAGTATGTCCCATAGAACTTCAACTTCCTTCCTAGTATGGGGTAGTAGACCTCATAATTTCACTCTACATAGGCCATGACCATCCATCACTACCCAACCACCTTGGGTTCCTTCCAAGCCATTGTACATATCCCATCCAATCACATGATTGAAAATATACTGGTGGTTGAGGACACTAGCCACACATGTTTCCTAGCCTTCTATACAGATAACGGTACACCAAGTCACCACCCTAAGAGATCAATGCTCTTCCACGGCTGCTCTTCCACCACTTTGCTAAAAAACCATCAAAACGACGCTTCCTACTATTATAATTTGTACCACTGTACTGGATAATTGAAACCATAAATACTTCACCAAAATCCTCATTTAGGTATCTTTCTGAAATGAGATCCTAATCCACCACCTCATCAAACCTCTTTAAACATAATATATTCGCCTGGTACATGATCTCATATCTATTATCATCCTAGAAACATCTCACGGTAGCTACCTCATCCCCTACAAATGTTGGACTAAATTATTTCATGTAAATGAAGAAGCCAACATAATCCATCACAAACATGGTACCTTGATTCAACCTCATAAATTATGAATCCTTTTTATATCAGAGAGTCTAAATATAAATGTGTTCAAAAAACTTTTCCTGGAAATCATTCCACTGCATACCATCTTTCTGGTCATTATGAACTTGAATATCCCACCATATCTTTTGCAGTCCTCACAAAATATAATCTACCAACTTGACCCGCTTCTCAAGAGTATCACCCAAGTGATCCTGAATCATTTGGATAGACTCTATCCAAAACATGCCTATCTCAGGTCCACCATATCCTTAAATTATAAGAGGGTGATGCAACTAAAATGTTCTAGTCATATCAAACATACTTAGAACATCACACTCTGGGCGTCACTCCAACATATACATAAAATGAGAATTTTTTTTAATGGAAATGATCTTCCCCGCTATTACTTGAAAAAAGGAGGGTTCTTACTACACTACTAGAGTAGCATTCACAGTGATTTCCTCATGTCACTCAACTTGTTGGCATTTCATAGAGAAATCTATCTACAATTCCAAACACATATATCAAAACAAATAATATAAAGTCTCCACATTTCTTCAAAATAATTATCACTTCCAATAATAAAAAACCAATTATATATACACTATCCTAATGAACACGATCTCAATATATCACTAGCCTCAACCATCCCTACAATGGGTCATGGATAAGATAGTGAAACCATGCATTCAAATTAAAATCACATTGAACGCCATACTAATCCCTTTATGTTAGCATCTTTCAACTCTTTAAATAGAACACCATACTTATTAGATACAATTTTAACTATTCAATAATGTCTTTAATGTCTTTATATGGTTCTAAAATCTTTATTAGGAACATTAATTATAACCACAGTAGAATCAAAATTTATTTCAAATACCCAAAACCTAACCATAACTTGTTTCTAATGTGTTCCTTACATGAATCATGTCACATATATCCTTAAGTTCCTAAAATTATTCTTGAATACACAAAATCATTCCATTCGACCCATGATAAAAATTACACAAAACAATAAAACCCCACATCAAGTGCATCACCCAAGGATAAATAACATTCAATTGTAAAAGGAAAAAATAGTGGATGCTGATTGATTCATTACTCCAAATCATAAAAAAAGGAAACATAGGGACTATTCTCACCTTGAATAAAAAATTGTGACTAGATCACATGATGCTTCTAAAATGGAAAACATTGCATTTACAACTTCAATGAATAAGGTTTATTCTCCTACATCACCTCCTGATGATAGATGAAATAAAGCCTCTGACCCGGATGTGAAATCTGCAAACCAGTATAATGAGGAGGAGAGTGTAAATTTGGAATCAGAATAGTCGCATGACATAGAATATCAAAGGCTCAGATATGGTGAAATATCTATGAAAATTTATCTTGAAATAAGACTCCAAATATTCAATAAAAGGTTGGTACAGGAGTATAAGAACACTTCTTGATTTTCTATGACTATTGCTATTTTGTTTTTCCAATCGGAAGGTGAAATACCTTCTGAATTTTGTCACAGTTATTCTTGCACATTACCATCCATGTTTTTTTGACTCATGCACACTGCAACCTCAAAGTGTAGAAGATTCGGCCACTTTGGGTGAGATGTTTCATTTTTCATGCATCCTGAGGACTGCAGATCCTGAGGCCTTTTCTTTCCTGGAATTGATGCACTCACAGTTCAATGTGACTAATCTTCTTGGTTATATAATCATTTTTCACTCTCAATTTTTTTCTGGTGTAAACTCATTACACCTCATGTATGTATTGTAATACTTTTTATTTAAAAAATTTATTTAGGGAATGAATTGGGTGACCAATTCATGTCATTGTTTGTGTTAAAAAACTCCCATGAATGAGCTCATTTACAAAGCTCAACACATCATAATCTTCTATATTAATTACCAAAATGATATAAAAAATAGAAAAGATCTAATCTGATAAAAAATTATCAAAACTCATCTCGAGAGCCACTAAACGAATTCCAAAAGATGGTGCATAAAATTACCTCAGGCGTGCCTCACCATATTCCAGAGGATGCTGTCTAGTAGTGAGGGTCTAATGAGATATGAGGGGATACAATACCCTCTTTATCAGAGTAATACACAAAAATATAATAATAAATAAAGGAAATATTATAAACTATAAACATGCATAACTAATCAGTTTCCCAAATTTGGGTACAAACCCACCACTAAACAATAAATATTCCATGTCAAGTCATACAGTTCCAAGTGCAAATGAAAACCCAAAATAAATACAAGATTTAAAAATACCCAAAATGGTTCCCAACATCAAGTCTATTTCCCTCATCCATGAACATCCTCAACCCCCATATCAACCCTCTAGCATACGTCTCTTGCCCTTGTCATGACATAAAACCACAAAATATGCTTGAGTACCCAATGGTGGCCTAAGAAGGGTGTGCATACAACATAGTAGGACACAAACAATGATGTATAAAAAATATGTAGTCTAGTTAGTGAATTCGTAAGTATGATAAATATAATATAAACTAGGTTCCATTTATTAACTGGTTTTTCATTCGACACTTTCATCATTATTTCTATGTGATACCCATATCTACCAAACATGATTTGGTATAATACATTAAGATAAATAAATATACAATGAGAGTAAAGTTACCAACATTATATGGATATTTATTTCACAAAATAATGAATATATCAACTTTCCCTAGAGTCTGAATGCAAACATTCACATAATGTGAATTTGTTTGGGATATAGAGCCTTATTCCAACACCCAACCCATGTACTACCTTGGGGGGATTAAAGCATCATTATAACCCATCCCATGGGAGTATATCTCTAGTATACGACCAAATATTTGGATTAGAGTCTTAGTATAACACCCCATTCATAATAATTATTCATATGAGAAAGATTTTTTTATCATTATTCACATTTTCTATTTACCACATACATGTCATAACTCATTTAACACATTCATGTTAGGTTAACGCCATCATATTTCAAGTTAACCTTATAAAAAAATTATAATTATATAAATATCATGAACCCTTGAATTTAACATTTAACAACTCAATTCTAATTTCATAGAAGTGTCACACCCCATGGGTGTCTTTAGACATAGTATACTCATCCTCAGCAGATCCCACATGGATCATGAGGGATTAAAATCATCATTCAATTGACCCAATTACCATTTCACACCCAATAAATAAATTTATTGCAAGAATTCACTACAACACAACTGTATAAATATACATTAGGGCATCAAGACTATGGTATATAACATATAAACCACCAACCTCTTATTTGTAGATGAATTCTCACTTAAACATAGCCTTTGATTCAAAATCAAACAACCTTCAAATATCCAAACTAGAATATGATAGAAAAAGATGGCTTTATAGATCTAGAATAGGAGGAACAACTTCAAAAGGCCTTTTACAGAAGACAAATAAATTAGAGATTTAGACACACCTAGATCTTTGATTCCCACCCAACCATACTTCAAATAGCCATGAATAGAAGGATAATTTTCCATTGGAAGCTTGGAATGAATAATTTATTTAACTAGGATTATGGAGAAATAATGGTGAAAAAATTTAGGTTAGAACCATTAAATATTAAGGGGGAAAATGGAAATTAATCCCTCTATAATAAGGAACATGGGTTGACCTTGAAGTTGGCCAAACAATGTGCCAACTATAAACCACCCTCTATCGATGAGGGGACAAGGATTCCTAGTCTCTTGGATTCCTGCATAGTTTTACAAACCATGTAGTGGCTATGAGGAATGGATCTATCAATTCCTTTATAGTTTTAGGCTTTTACTTGCAAGTTTTGTACAACCATGCACCTACCTCCCAGGTCCACATGACTATGGAACATAATTAATACTAATCATGAACTAACCATTAAACATGTACTAGATGTACATTCTTTTTTCATTTTATGCCTTGAACCCTTGAGACACCCCCAGGACTCCTGATACACTCAAGAATAATTTCATTAACAAAAAAAGTGTTTTTCAAAAAACATAAACAATAATCTACCTAATTAGAAGTTTAGGATCTTATAGTTCTTACTTGATAATTTTATAGATATCTTATGATGGTCTATATTTTTTTGGTTTTTTGGTATTTCATATGAAGTAACCTATAGAACAAATTATCCATTTAATGAGAAAAACATAGGGCATTCCATTCAACCCCTTAAAAGAATTTCCTCTTACAATAGCCCGAAGGCCTTCATTTTTTTTATTGATTTCTATAATCCACCTCTCAAGGGGTGAGGTGGAACCCTTACAAGGATTTTAGGTGTAAGTATTACATGGACTATAGGCCTTAGAGGAATTCATTACATGTAGGCTTAAAACATTACAAACAACCTAGAATAACTACTTGGAACTACTCTTCCCCTGTATCTTTATTATGAAATCAGCTCTCCATCATCACATGACTGTTCAGCTAGGATTTCTCGTTCTTGCGTAGACATGTCCTGATGGAAGGTTTTATACCCTCTCATTCTTGTAATCCATTTAGCTTATATAATTTTGAATGCCCCTTTCTCAACATCTTTCTATACCTTGTTCTTTGTAGGTTGTCTAGTTTTCATCTGCACTTAAGGTGGCCTGAAGGCCTTAAGGTGGCCTAAAGGACTTACTAACTCGAAGGCATGGGTGGCCTAAAGTCCTTAAAGGACTCGGAGACCAAATTGGTTGCCTAAATGGCCCAAATAGGGGAATATTACCAACTGTTACAGTGCCAAACAGTACCTGCTACAGTTCCCACTACAATACTGCTACAGTTACCGCAATAGTACTGCTATAGTCCCCCACTCCACTAACAATAAAGTTCCTACTATAATCTCATTATAGTTCGCTAATGTTCCTGATACAGTTCTTATGAAATTTTCTATAGTACCGGCTATAGTCCCGACTACTGTCCCGCTATACTACTAGCTACAGTCTGCTAAAGTACAAGCTACAGTCGCTGCAGTATCGCTACAGTCCCGCTATAGTATGACTATAGCCCTGATACAGTATGACTACAATCCCACTACAGTACCAGATACATTCCCACTATAGTACGACTATAGTCCCTCTACAGTACTGCTACAGTCTGAAAAATTATTCCTCCACCTAGATCTGATCCCAGGTCGCCTAGATGCACTTAAGGAGTCCTCACCAACCGGGTTGA
The DNA here is from genome assembly GCA_963277665.1 of Viscum album. Lineage (NCBI taxonomy): Eukaryota > Viridiplantae > Streptophyta > Magnoliopsida > Santalales > Viscaceae > Viscum > Viscum album. Next base: position 395,467,503 of record OY728136.1, on the reverse strand, counting down.
GGCTCATGTGCAAATTTCTTCCTAAAAATTTAATTATCATAAAGTTTTAGGAATAAATAATTATTGAGAAAATATTATTATTCCTAAAGATATTATATCTAAGGATATATGATCCTCAATATCATAAGGAAGACTAGAAAAACTTATTTTCCGAAACCATTTAAAGTTAATGTATCTAATAACTTGGTCTAATGTCCTATGTGAATGATTCAGTTTTCTATAAGATAATTTATAGATGTAATTTCACTAATATATGGTAACCATTGATTTATAAAATGTTTTTACTTATCATAAAAATAAATTCAGAGTCAATGTAAATATAGAAATTCTATTTTTAAAATCAAAATTTTTAATGTTTAATTTTTTTATGTAAAATATTATAATTTCCACAATGTTTATTTCTTTAAATATAATAACTAGACCACTAATTGTGTTACTAAAAATAAAAATCACCAAGGGGTTTGACTTGTTGTTAAAATAAATCATCCTTGATACAACATGTTAGATAGAACCAGAATACATCCTCTAATTCAAGGTGAAGTGTAAGTGAACACCTAATTAACACTATCCTCTTAATTAATAGTCATTTCATAGGTCCTTATTTAATTCATAGGTCCAAGAGGTTATTAATTCCTTACATCCTAAAAAATACTTGGATTAGTGCATTGACATGGATATTTATTGAGTTCCCCATACATAAGACATCAAAATATTATAGGTTCCCTAGGATTATTTCAATATTATTTCTTCATGTTAACTAAACACTTTATTTTCCAGAAGTTTAATTATTTATATCCTCCTTTACCATAGGTAAATCATCTTATAGCCCTCTTGAGGAAATTTCCTTGATGATTCATCCCACATTTTTGACATATAGGTGGTTGAATATCATTTCTTTAATCAATTGATCTTTCATGAGATTGTATATTTCTTTTATTTGGTGTTTTTGGGAGATTTACTATGTTTACACAGTTAATGATATTTCCTGATATATGGGTTTTCATAATAATAAGTTTTCTCATTCCATCTCCAATTCTGATGGGTTTTTAATTGATTTAATCCCCACATTTCCCTTTCTACCCATGATTACTTCTAGTTCGGGCAACTTTTTAAATCAAAAGGTTTGACATGAGTGATGAAAAATTTACAATACTGGGATATTATCATAATAATAAGAGTAATTCCAACCTAAAAAATTCTTGTTATTTCACATTATAACATTTTCTTATAGTTCCTTTAATTAATCCAATAAAATATTAGTTTGACATAGTATATTTTAATTTGGGTTATCTTATACTTCTCAAAATAATTCCATAAAGTAACTTGGAAATCAATACTTCATAGTGGTTCATAATGAGTAGGTGATAGACCCAAGAATTTTCCCCATGAGTGTTAAAAATGTTATGTAGTAAGGGCCCAGTCACTGTGAACCATAATGGTTATCATGATATACTCAACCAACTATTTTTGGGGTTGTAACGCCAAAATGAATCTATTCCAAAACAAAATTCACTTTTAGTATACATATAGGTGTGTATTGATAGGAAAACCACAAAATCCATACTTTACCCAAACATAAACATGTTATCTTAAATTTATCCTTATGGTGTTATCCTATATTTTCTAAACCAATCATCAAAAAATAAGTAAACTAATACCCAAAATAGCTTAACAATACTATGATACCAACTACAAAAACCCAATTTTAACATAAATAAATAATACATTAGTCTCACAATTTAAATAATAACTCACACCATAGTTACATATTACAAGGACAGAAAGGTTTAGTTCCATAAATTTTTTTTACATAAATATATTATTTTATAACACTTTGAATTTTTTTTTTATATTTATTTTCCTATAGACCCTTTCATATACATATAACATGATATAGTCATATTCATTACATAGGTAATGAAACCATAATAAAGGGGTGATCTCAATTTCCCAGTAAGGTAAAATACATATCATAAAGTATTAGATCATAATCATGAGGAGAGTATTAGAAAAAAATAAATATTTAAATAGGATATCACAAAATATGTGTGATAATTAAAATGTATGATTGAGCTAGATATGATAATAGGAATATCATTAAGTAAACATAAAAGATAAGATATATAATATGTAAACATTAAATAAGGTGAATGTGTAGAGACCATGACCCTAGTATCCCAGAGATGACTTATGATTTATTAAATTTGAATAAGATAAAAGGAATCACACCCCCTATGGACTGGATATTTTCGTAGTCTTATTAAAATAGATACACACAAGAGTCTTACATTAAATTTGAATACACAAATTTAAAAAAAAAATTTGAGAATAAAATTATTCCCTCTACCACATCCTTTCATGTCAATCATTATTCAATGAATAGAATCTAGGGAAAAGAAACAAAATAAGAGGGATATCAAATGCCTAGTAAGGGTTATGTAAAATCGAATATATCATGAATTAGTAAAGAATAATCAATATAAAAAGGTAGATATAAAAACAAACAAGACATTTAATCAATAAAATTTCCATCATAATCAGATAAGACATAATAAATATGTAAAATTAAATAACTAAACACACATTCCATTTAAATAACATCACTATCCTTAAAAGATAAGGCATAGTCAATATATGTTGGTAAAAAACTGAAAATACATTCCATTAAATTGATAACTGAGAATGAAATGCATCCATAGAAATTATAATAGTGAAAATATAATTAAAAATAATGATAAATTAATTATTAATGAAGGAAATTATTAATCATTAGACATTATGAACATAGGTTCGTGATGCCTCTACCATGAATACATTTCAAAAGACAGGTTAAAACAATAAAGTTTGAACCCATCTGGTTCGGCCAACAAATTTTATGATAGTTTACTAATTCACCTCATGAGACTACTAATGAAATGAGGGGATATCTATAACTATGCCCCACCCACGTCTTCATGTCCAATTCATTACTAATATATCAAATAATCTGTTCAATTCATAACCAATGTGTATTATCATTAAATATATGTAAATTAAATGCCATTTTAATACCTGAAAACGCGCCTCTGAGTGGTTTTTACCTCTCAGGTGTGGCGGCTAGGGTTTCACCCCTCGAAGACTGTTCCTCCCCTCCTCTGGCGTTCTTGGTTTCGGTGTCATCTCCCCGGGGTTTCGGTGTGGCACAAGTATTCAGATGTGACTTTTTCGCTCCGGTGGTGGTGTTTCAGGCTTTGGGCTTGGATTTTAGCTAACCTGAGATGGTGAGGTGCATGATTCCTCAGGTGCGGTGTTTTCTTGGCGTCATCTTCTTGGGGCCTTGGTTTTTCTTCCTCAGGTGAAGCTGCTCTAGTGGAGGAGTCTTCTACTTTCGGTTTATATCTTGTTTGACTCAGGGCTAGTGAGGATCAATGTGATTTTTCTTGTGACTTACGGGGGGTGCGACATCAGATTTGTTGCTATTAGGGGGGGGGGATTTTTCCTCCACCAGATCCTTGCCTTCTTGATCAGGCCACATCTTCTGCCTTCGTCAGTGCTTCTTCGACTTCGTCTTCTCCAATAAGCGCCTCTCCTTCTGATGATTCTATGGATTCTGCGCTGGTGAGCGGTGATGTCTTCCTGCTTGCGCAATTTTCTTCTCTTCCTTACCTTCAGATCTGGTTTTAGATCCGAACATCACCGATGAGGATTGATCCTCGTTGATGGATGTTCCTTTGAGAAGCATCTTTGAATCTCTTTTGTGCAAAGGTAAAGCGAGCTTGGGCTCCCTTTGAGTAGTGTCTCCTATTGGTTTGGGGGGTTTCATGGATGCCAATGATGGGGGGAATCGGTCTATTTCATGATTGCCATCATGCCTTGGTTGATTCTTTCTTGGGATTTTCTATTTGTTGTGTCTGTTTAGAAGGCCTTTCTACCTCATCAATTTTAGATTCTTGAAGGATTGTATGGATGCTTGGTTTTGTGCTTCAGGCCCTATGTGTGGCCCTATGTTTTCCCCAGATGGCGTCCACTTCTGGTTTTTCCTATGTTGTTATTTTGGGATGCTGACATCATTGCTTGCACTAGTATTCTCCTTGTTGAATTTGGTTGGTGGTGCTTTTCCAGGTACCGTCAGGTGGGAAACCTCGATTGAGGGATGGGTGTGATGGCACTCATCATTCTTCCATCTGCCCTCTGTTTTTGGATATATGGGTGCCTTGCTGGACTCCTAATCAATTTTTTCTTCTAGTGTTACATCACATTTGGATGACATTGATGTAAGTTTCTCGCATTCTCTATCAGGAGGGCGGCTCGAAAGAGATATGGGTGTGCTAGAACCCTTCATTCGGCTCTCCTCCATATGTTAATGATGGTTGGAGAGGTACTCTGACATGTTGTGTTGTCCAAAAATGGTGCAACTTCATGACAGATGGGGTGATTCATCTTCCAGATTGAACTCATTGTTGCCATGTCTTGCGAAAGGGGCGACAAGGACACTTCTAGTTTTTTATTTTATGGTTTCATCTCTTTTTACTCACAATGTTTTTTTGAACTTGTTTCCCTTTTTGGATTTTCCTTTGTTTATAATGGGTTGCCTCTCTCCCATGTAAAGAGGTCTTTCCTTTGTTTCAATTTTAGGGGTTTTGACCCCCACCTTTTATAAAAAAATTAAATATAGGTATTGAGTAAAGAATATAGATTTATAAATATTTCCCTAGACAAAAAACTTTCAGTATATAACACCATATATATAAATGATATATGGTTTAAGGAAAAATCATATCCATGATAAATAATAATGATATATATGTAAAATTTAATATTTAAGGATCATAAGAGAGTAAATATTTCAAGGGAATGTTAGTAGGTATAAAAAATGAATCAAGGAACTGAATGTTAATAATTTACTAGGTTAAAATGATCATAAACCATAAAAAAGAATAATAAGGATGATATCAATAAAAAATATACCAATTGGATTTTTAATAAAGGGTTTTAGTCATTAAAGAATATACATACAATAAAAAAATATTTAAAATCATTATTGAGGAAAAAATCCATTTCATTTTGAAATTACATTTTTAAAATTTATTTCTTTACAATTTTTTTAAAATACCTTTCTTTGAAAATAATACTTGAAACATATAATGAAATCCTTACAACATTTAACAGTTCATGATTAAAGGAAATTCTATTCATGCTGTACAAGTTAAAAAACATCATTTTAATTATTTGTTTAAAGAAAAACATGCATTAATTTGAAAATGACCAGAATATTCTATTAATTTTTAATAAAAGTAAATATGTATAAAATTTAATTAATATATTATTTATAAAAGGATAAAAAAATTAATTTTTTTTTGAAAACATGATCTTAGAGGAAAGTTGATTTCCAACCGAAAGGAGAAATGATGCCAAATTTTTATTATTTTTATATAAATTATTTTAAAGTACCAAATAGTTGAAAATTTTATTATTACATGAGAGTATAATGAATAGATATAGTATTAGAAAATGATATGGCTTTATTATACAATGAAGAAATAATTTTCTTCAATTGAAATTTATGAATAAACAATCTCTATGAGAATGAGATTATAAAACAAACCGTTACGGTGACCATAACGTTGAATTGAGAATTAATATATAAGTATATCTTGTGTATAAAAATTAATTCCATATAAAACAAGTGGATATAAAATTTAAGAAAATTAAGAGTCATTACACACAGAATATTAGAGTATTATGGATGATGAAGTAATATAACCTTAGGAAAATAAAAGGGGTCATGAAATTTTATAAAACTTGGTAACTCTCAAGTAAAATCCACTTAGATAAAGTAATTTTTATTGAAAGTTAAAATACTAGTAATTATTAATGAATTATGGTATTACATGTCAAAGGATTAATATATATAATATATTAATTAAATTAGGCGTATAATATTATAATGTACCTCAATGAAGATAAATTGAGACGAAGTCCATTACAATGATCATATCATTGAAGTGGGGATTATTAAATGAATTTATTGTGTGTATAATATTTAAATTCAGAGAAAAAATTAAATATAAAAAATAAAATAATCAAATTTCATTATACACATAATCATATCATGACAGTATCAATGAAGTATGTGTTTAACCTAATGAGTAAAAATTGAGTTAAGAAATCCATTAAATTGCACTTATATTTGGGATGAACATGTTTTAACCCCTTATATAGTTATTTTAAACATGTTATAGACTGATAATGGAACCATAATAAGATTTATAATTTCATATAATATCCTTTTATAACATATTATCACCCATTCATTAATAATCATTTATTATTTTCGTTATTTCAGGTTTTAATTAGCTATTTTTCTCATGCATGATTTGTCATGGATGATATAGATCTTACACATATTTTATAGTTATATCATATATAAAAAAATTATCATGAAAAAATTATCATATTTTATATCCATTATAATTTTTAAACTAATCATGAAATATTGTTATGAAAAAAGTACTATGTTACAATCATGGAGATGATAAACCATATATACGCATCAATAATGCATCCATTTTTCAAAGATCATTATATAATGGAGGTAATTAATATTTTTTATTAAAAAAATTATAATAATACAATACATACCATATTATTACATGAAATATATTGAAATATTTCATCCATGTGTTCTGGTGATTAAAAAATAGTCACATCGTTTTATGAAGTTAGTAGTTAAATATACATGAATGATCTTATCATTTTTCAGAGTAAAAAACGAAAATTATATATTATATTTTTATAATGAAAAATATTACATAAATATCATAATTATTTCATTTATATAGCATAGATTAATTAAATTTATCCGTATTACATTCCAGGTAATGTGTTAGTGAAAGATGAATCACATCGCTTTGCGAGGCGGTAGTCCTCCACACACACAAGAGATGTTGTCATATCCACTATGTAATGGAATTTAAATAGTTATATATGATATAATGTCTCAATAATAATAATATTATTATAAATATCATATATATACATTAAATCAATCATCATACCCAACTGTGAGAGGTGGCAATGACAAAATTAATGACATTGTTTCGAGAGGTCGTAGGCCATCTTACACAAGAATGATGATTTCGAAACCCATTTTATGGATGTTTGGATGGTAGTAGGCCACCAAATTAACATAAAAACAAAATATTATATGTAATATACTGATTTCATTATATTTTAATGGTTAAATAATAATTTAGGGAGGTGGAGGAAAAAGTAAAATAAAAACACCCATTGAGGACCAATACCTCTTCTTTGGGTATCCTCCTTAAGTCTGTACCAAAATCCTTACAAGGTTGGATTTATACAAAAAATAAGGATTATAGGATGAAATGAGGAATTTCTAGAAGTTATTTTGGTTTGTATTTTAGAAACCAAAGGGTTTTACTATGTTAAGTAGAGAGGATAGGGGATGCCTTTTATAAGTGAGGTGAGTGACACACTTGTAATTTTTGAATAGAAAAAGGTGTAAACACTTTTTTTACTTGAAACAAGGTTAAAAATATATTATTATAAATAATTATACAATATATTTTTTAAATATGGATATATAATGTATTTTAAAAAAATTTTTGGTCATTTTAAGCCTTATCGTTTTATTTTAACCCCATATAAATCAATTTTCACCTTAACGATGATAATTAATTTTTACCATTTCACTATTAATTTTGGTACAAAATAAGTTGAAATTATTATAAAATTATAATTAATATCATTAAAAATATTTAATAAAATTTTCCAAATTCCATTAACATAAGAGGAAAAATATAATTTAAAATTAATCCTGCTAACATGATGAGAAAGAAATTTTTCAAAGAGAAAATGATCAAATGTTTACAAAATTTTTGTATCACAAGTCAACATGAAAATTACTATAATGACCTAAATTGGATTAAAATATATATAATTAAACTAATTTAACATTAAAACCATTTTAAAATATAATTTAACTTTATAAATAATATAAATGAAAATCCACTTTTCAATTAAAATTAAATATTTTTCAATATTCATCGAAAAATGAAATATTTCAGAAAGATCATTAAAATTGACTCTAATTTTTATATTATGATTTTAAAAAAATTTAAAATTATCAAATACTATTTTTAATATTGATAAATTTTAATTTTATTTTATGTGTAAAAAATGTGATTATAACGTCTTTTAAAAAAATACAATTTTTTAGAAAACATTTATTTTTATTTTAAATGATTATTATTTTATTTATAATAAATTGATATAAATAGTTTTCATAAGTTACTTATTGATATTAAAATACATCAATTTAATGATTAGGTATACTATATTATAGTCTCCTTCTACTTGGGTTTGCGTGTTCCACAAATTATCTAAAAGATTAAATTTAATGAAATATATTTTAAGGGATTTTAAAGATTGGTGTTTTGTGTCACATACACTATCAAATAATTTTTTTATTGTATAATTTTGGGGTTTTAAATTATCCCCACATTAAATAAATTTCATCCTCACAATTTAAAATTGTTCTCGTTAATTAAGGGTTTGACATTTGAAAATATCATTGTTGAAATACCCACATAATAAAAGGGTTGATAAAATATGATCTTAATAAGATAGAAAGGGATGTAAAATGGTCATATAGAATAAAACATAAACTACTTTTTAAGTGGGATAACATTGGTTGAATGTGAAGATATAGACAAGTAATAAAATAATAAATAATTATTGAGTGATTGAGTTCATTGAATACAAGCAAGTGAATGATCAATGGAAATTTAACGGCCTCAAAATTGTAAATACATGATGATTTAAAAGACCACATGATTCATCATATACTAATGTAATAGGATAAACTATTTATATTAAGATCTTTGTTATTAATTTTGAAAAATTATTTTGATGTCTAAGAATATTAGGAAATATACTTACTTGATACGTTTCTATTTCATAAGAACAATTTTATCATTCGGTTATGCATCGACCAATTTCTAATTCAATGATTACTCCAAAAATTAAATATCAAAAAATGAATTTTTTATACTTGAATCATGAAACATCACTTTTCACAGATGATAAGATCCATAAAAGAGTGAAAAGTCTTTCTGTTTATCTCTAACAATTTCCCAAATAAAATAATTTCCTTCAACTGAAATTAAAGAATAAACAATCTCAATGAGAATGAGATCAAGAGATAAACCATTACAAGGATCAAAACATTGAAATAAGTATTATTCAATGAATCATTTATATGTAGAAAATATAAATAAAAAAATATAAATAAAACCAAATATAATTAAAATTAATTACAAGGATAATCTTAGAATATCAAAGATGATAAAGAAGTAATATAACCACATGAAAAGAAATTGAGTTATGAAATAATTTACCGCTTGGTAAATATTAAATAAAATCCCACTAGAATAAATAATTCAAATTGAATCTTAAAATACAATGAATTATTTATGAATCATGATATTAGATTTTAAATGTTTTGTATAGAGGCACTATATGTAACATTCTGTGTTTTTTAACTGAGTCAAAATCCAATCCCATTTTTATCTTCTCAATTAGTGGGGGTGCCATTTAAATTTTTTCATGATCGGAAAAAAAATCCATGAATTATTCTAGCCTTATATCATTTTTCCTATGTTTTTAGAGTTTTGGGGTGTACCTTAGTTTTTTAGAAGATCTTGGGAGTGTTGGAGGACCTAAGACATAGCTTTGGAGTTTGCAGACTCAGGCGTACAATTTAGGGAAAACGATGTGTCTTAGTTTTGAACTACCGTATGGTTTGGGAAAAATATTCTGGGAGGAGCATGGTCAGACAACATATTCTGATGTTTTTGGAGAGAGCTGCCACATGGTTTGGGAATGGTCAGTGAAAACTGTGCAGTAGGCCGCATGAGTATTGGCACTTAGGAATCACACTCACACAGTAGCATGCACTACTGCTGCATGGTTTGGAAAACTGTACAAGTAAACCTTGTAGACTCATTAAATGGAAAAATTACATCCCCCCACTTTTTCCATTTTTTTGTTTATCCCCTTCCCTCCAATGGGTCACATGCATAGTAGGAGGGAGCTCATCCATTTCCTTCATCCACTTCAATTGAACCCTCTCCTCTGTCGGTGGTCTGATTTTATATCCATTGACTATATTGGGACCATCTCAGTAAGGATAACCTCAACCATGATTCTTAATTTTTTATCTTTCACCTAACAGAGCACTAATTCTATTCAAGACATTTCACTCTCTTTTTAGAGATCTCGATGAAAACTAAGATATAATCAAACGACATGGAATTAGAACTTGATATTAGACATGCCTATGTCTACATGTCCATGGTAGGCGGTGCATACATTACTTTGTGTTTTTGAAGAATTTTGGGGATGCGACTTCTAGCACACTTTTGGGTAAATGAGAAAGATTCCAATTTCTTGGTATTAAATTTAATGTATGACCATATGATATTTCTATAAGATTCACATAACCATTTTATTTGGTGTGAGGATGGGTTAGAGGCTATCCACAACCTTGGGTGTTTAGGATACAATGTATTTTTTGTATAAATTGAATTGTTTTTTAAAATTGGTAGTTCATTTATATTTAATTGATTATTTGGATTTTATTTATCCAATTCATACATTTTTTATTAATGTGTTTTTGTAAGTTTTCCATTTTAATAATTTTAAATTGAATTGTTTGTTAAGTGAATATTTTATATATGATTCTTGTGATGTACAATTGGGACATAAGGAGTCATGATGGGCTTAGATGGAGGTTGGGATGGTGGTGGTCATTTAGAATTGAGGCGGTGTGATAATAAGGATAGGATTGGACAAGGTTACTTGGGTGAAGAGATCACCACTTTGGCCTTGACCAGATTTTATTGTGTGGTTTTGACCATAGGTTGGTAATCATGGACATCAGGTTGAGGTGATAAGGTTATCAAGTTGTGGAATAGATCTTGATTTTGGGTGGATTGAACATTTTACTTTAGTGATAAAGTCACAAGGGAATGAGAATTCAGTTATGATGTAGATTAGGGACTATATTTGGCAATTACCACTCACTCGTGATGGCTAAAGAACTGAATTGAGTCATGTTCACATATTTTGATTCTATAATGAGGGGTTTTATGAAAACTTGTGTGGGTAGAGGCCCCCAGCAGAGTAGCTTAGGAAATGTAGTGGGGGTGATTTCCAAAGAAATCCATGTGAAAGGTGAGGAGGCTTTGGTTGATAGTGATGAGGCTATCGGTTGGGGCCTGAGGCCCTCCATGATTGAGTCTCTTGGGCCTGGATTTATGTTGGAGGATGGGAATCACTCTTCCTCAGGACATCAGGATATGGGACGATAGTGGTTTTTATTTGAGGACTAGTATCACTACTCCTCATACTGTCAAGCTTTAATCCAACTCATGCTTTTGAGCAGGGGTCTAAGGGACTAGTTACCTAACTTTGGGAATTCCTTCAGGATGTCAGTGACATGATTTGAGACATGGGTTTTTGGGTTGGTACGAGGTTTTGGGGACTATTTTGGTGGAACCCAAGGGTTCACCTAGGCTATTATACATTAGAAGGATACCATGGACCATGATCCCTATTTAGACATCAGGTTCTTGTCGAAGCAGGTGACATCTCCATAGTTGGTGTTGAGCACTAGTGGAGTGTTTATTTAATAAAAATGCATTGAGTTGCATTAAATTTTATAATAATTAATTCCATCTTAAATACTTTGGTTAATTACAAAAATTTGGGTGGTATCGTATGAAGACACATTCTCTCACCCTACATGGTCCCTTCGATATGCCTACATATTTTATATCATTACATTCAAGTAAATGATCATCCTCATGATATGGATTGTAGTAGGATTTTTTGATGGGATATTGGCATGGGACATTGAGGTCATTCCAAGATGGAGTTTCTAGTTTAGATTCTTTTTTTGTATCAGTATTCCATCTATATGTACATACTATGTTCGACCCTTTAGCGACCCCTTTTTTTGGATATTATTTGTGTGAACTTTTTGGTATGCATGCTCTATTCCACTTAGTTGCTACAAGTATTTTTATTGGCATGTATCCTTATTTTAGGTGCTTTATTCAGTTATCGTTCCACTATTTAAAATGATTGACTGTGCAACCATTATTAGCATGTCTAGTTTTAGTCTTTTGAGACATAAATATCCCACTGCATGTTATATATTATTACTCATACCAGTATTATATATTTATCAAATGGTACATCCTCCCCACAATACCCATTTTACGCCCTTGCCACAAGTTAGAAGCTTTTGGAATTCAGGGACGCATGTTTAAGGATAGTGGCACCCAACCCGATAGCGTTGTTCAGTTGCATAATTGGGTTAGTGATGCTATAAGTCATATCATAACTGTTATTTAATGGGATTTAGTATCAGTGTATGGCTGAATGCTAATAAAATTGAGACTTCTTTTTTTCATGGTTTTTTTACTGGTATTTCTATTTGGTATATGGTAGACTAGATACTAGGTGATGTTAGAACATGATTCAAACTCTTTATTGTGTTCTTGTAACCACATGTATGAGGGATAGATCAAGTTTCTAGTGGTGTTAATTTTAATTCTATTATTCTCAATTTACAGTTCATATGATATTCACCTTGAGTGGTTTAGTTGAAATGTGAATTGTAATATTGTAGTGATATATGACCCTTGACCTAGTGTGGTATTCGAGAATTTGATACCTTTGTCTTGGTATGTCAAGGTATAAGGTTATTGGAACCTTTACCTAATGAGGTAAGTTTTTTTTTCTTTTTTATGCTTGTTTAATATTTTTATGCACATATTATTATATTTTAAATTCTAAATATGCTGGTGCATGTGATTTGAAAAATGTTTTTAATTGATAAATTCATTTTTAAATGTGATGTTACATATAATATAAATATAAATTTCATGTGATATATGAAATGGGCCTTGATATTATGAGATAAGGTAGGTACTATGGATTGGGGTGATTATAATCAATAGGTTGGGTGATGAGGTTGTGAGATTAAGGCAATGATGGTTGTCAGGACGGGCAAGGACCAATGTATATTTTGATACTTGGATCTATTAGGTGTGGGTAATGAGGCAATGATGTTGGGATGCCATGTGGAATGGTTGCGGTAAGAAAGAATATGGGAAGTGGGGATGATCAGTCTTTTTACTACTTTCTATATTGACATGATAAATATATATATTATATGGTTTTTCTGACCATTTGATGGTATTAAGTAGGTTCCTCCTTGATAGATCAAATGGAGTGTCATGAGGGTGATGGATTGGTTCCATAATTGAACAATCAAGTTGAGCCCACTGAGGTTTAGTCATATCATGATCTACATGTAAAACCAAATGTACAAGCTCAGGATTATATCCCCGTGTAAGAAGGACAACTGCCATATCTTACAGCTTTTGGGCTGTGGCTCAATAAGTATCTATGAGAGAGCTTGGTACCTGTGATCCAGAGTATTGAATGGGGTGTTTCGGAAGAGTATCCATCTATGGATTATCTTACTTGATAATTCTATTCCCAAAACATTCTTCGTTTTTAGGGTGTGGGTGGTCCAACAATGACTAAGAATTGCATTTAGAGTTTGCATATGATCTTCAAGAATCTCGATATGCCTTCAGGGTGGAGGGTGAAGTTGGAGACCTACATACTTAGAGAACTGACTAAGAACTAGTTGTATGTGTAGGTGAAGTCTGGTAGACATGATGGTTTGACCTAGAAGGACATTGAGGCCACGTTCTTCAAGAATTTATTCCCAGAGATGCTGAGGGTTGAACGGGCTTGGGTGCTCTTGAGCCTTCATCAAGGTGACATGTCCTTCATGGAATATGCAATGATTTTAAATGATTTATATAACTTTACACTAGGAATGGTGACTAATGAATCCTCAAGGGTGAGGAGCTTTGATGATGGTTTGTGGCACACCATTCAGGTGTATGTAAAAATATTTAGGTTGGAATCATTCTTAGAGGCGGTGAACCTGGTGCTCATAGTTAAGGGATACCTAAAATACAAGTTATAATCAAGTTCATAAGCCACTTTAGGTGACTATAGTAGTAACACTTTAGAGGGAAGGATGTGAGGCTGGGATTAGTTCTAGTAGGATGGTCAATCCAAGAACATATCTAGACCACATTTTAGTGGATATTCTATAGTTTTCTTTCAGTGTGTGCAGTCTGGACAAGTCCATACCCAGAGTGAGCAGTATCCAAAAGAGTGTCAGGAATGTCGGTAGATCGTGCATCTCGAGAGGTTCTAAAGGTCGAATTATTATTTAGTAGTGGGTCAGGTTTGGGGGAAGACTCATGTGTTTGAGATTAAATCAAGATCGGAATCCCATGAGGTTAGTCAAGGTTCATCAGCACTCAAAGTTACTTGTAGAGTTAGTAAGACCTATCAATGGGGTCATTGGTCGGTGGCTAAAGGAGCGTCGAAGGCTGGTGAAGTGTCAGAAATTTGAGCTTCAATCCAGGTGCATGATGTAGATCTACCCAGGGATGACTATAATAATGAGTTGATGATGTATATAGGTACACTATAGGCATAACCAGGTTCCCTTTTTGTTTTCTTTTGTAATGGCATTTGAGGCATGTCCTTATGGGTTCCTGATTTGCATGGGTTGTATATAGGGTCTTAATAGAGATTTTTCAGAAGGTTGGAATCATATTTGGTGCATTGTATTTATATATATGAGGTTTGAGGCACCAGGATAAATGTTTGAGAACCATTTGATATAAGATCAATTATGTTCTTGGCAATGAGACATCAAGGAGATACAGTATATCAAGGTACAAGGCACTAGTGTATCAAGGAGATATATAACATGACTGAGGTATGTAGGAATCTGAGAACTGATGTGGTGTAGTACTCAATTGAGGTGAGAGGCACTGAGATTTATTCGAGAATATATTGATATGTGATACCTCACTGGTTCCATGTTTGACATGGGCATGAGGTAGGTACTCATGTGGTGTAAAATTTTTCGGAGAATCATGTTTAAAACAGGATAACCTAATGAGGTACATGAGTGAAGATTCATCACAAGATGAGTTTTGATTCTGAGAATTGGTCATTGGACCATTATTTTCTTTGATTTTTTTGGGTGTTTTGAGACAGGGGTAAGTCACTCCTATAGTGGGGGATCCCCATTATGGTATGTTGACTTATACCCTTGAGAATGAGGAAGTTTGGGTTGTTTTGAATAAGATTGGTATGTTCGGTACCATCTTCATGTTAGGTTTTATAGATTAGGGATGAGATACATTAAGTTGGGGAGATTTTAATGTCCTATGTATTTGAATCGGGTAAAAATTCACTCCCGTTTTGAATTTTTCAATTAGTGGGTGTTCCCTTTTATTTTTTGATGATCAAAACCAAACTATAAAAGTTCTTCAAGAATTTTATAATGTTTTGATGGGTTTAGAGGCTTGGAGAGTGCCTTGGGTGTTCAAAAGGACTTTAGGAGCATTGGAGGTCCGAAGGCCCAGCTTTGGAATTGCAGAATCTAGTGCACAGTTTAGGGTAAACTGTGTGTCCACTTCCGAGTAACCGAGTATCATATTTTTGAACTACCCCAATGTTTGGGTAAATTGTATGGGGAGGAGCATGACTATGTGGCTCAGTTTTTCGTTTTTATATAGAGGTACCACACTATTTGTTTATGGTTAGGGAAAAATATAAAATATGCCTCATGTGTATTCCCACATAGGTAGTAACCTCCCAATATAGAACACATGGTTGCAGCATGGTTTGAAAAAACCACATAGCCTCATTAAAGTGAGAAGATTTCATTTAACCACTTTTTCCCCTTTTTTATCAATTTATCCCCTTACCCCTCATGGTTCATGTGCACAGTAGGAGGGATCTCATCCCTCTCCTTACTCCTCCCCAATTGACCCCTCTCCTCTATTGGTGGTCTAATTTTAGATCCATTAGATGTGAAAGAACTTCCTTGGTAAATCTAAACTAACCCATGATTATTCTTCATTTATGTTTCTCCTCAAGAAGAACTAACTCTATCCATGCCATTTTACCATATTTCTAGGGTCCTCAATAGAAACTTAGATCTATTACAAAATTATATGAATGATAAATCAATATCAGATGTGACTTTTTCAATGGTCCATGGTTGGTGGTAGACACATTACTTTGAGTTTTTTCAAACTGGGGGGGGGGGCAACATTTAGCATGATTTTGGGTAAATGAGTGATACTAAAATTGATTAGTATTAAAATGAACATATGAGCATATGGTAAGACTAAATGAATCCCTTAACCTCTTTCATTAGTTTGAGGCCAAGTTAGAGGCCGTCATCCAATTTGGGTGTTTAGACTGGGGTGTATTTTTTGTTTGAATTGATTTTTTGTTTAAATTGGATATTCATTTAGAATGAATAAATTATATGGATTTGAGTTATCCAATTCATATAAGTTGTATTGATGAGTTTATTTAACTTTTACAATTCAATAATTTTAAATTGAATTGTTTGTTCAGTGAATCATTTATATATATATGATTCTTGTGATACACTTTTAGGATGAAAGGGGTCATAATGGACTTATTCTAAGGTTGGGATGGCATTAGCCATTCAGAATTGAGGCGGTGTGATCATTGGGATGGGCTTGGCCCGGGTTACTTGGGTGATGAGATCACCAGTTGGGCTTGGACTATATTTTCTTTGAGGTCTTGATCACAGGTTGGGAATCATGGATGTTGGGTTGAGGTGGTGAGGCTGTTAGGCCAGGTCATGGATCAGTATTTTGGGTGGCATAGCCATCAGACCTGAGCGAGAAGGTTACGAGGGCACAAGGTGTTATTGATGGTGTGGCTTAGGCAATATATTTGGTGATTACTGCTAACCCATGATGGCCAAAGCACCGAATTGAGTCGTGTTCACATAGGTTGACTCTATGATGAGGTATGTTTGGTGAATCTAATTGGTAGAGTTCCCCCAGTAGTTTGGATTAAGAAATATGTTGGGGTTATTTCTATATAAATACATGTGGAAGGTAAAGAGCCTTCAGTTGATAGCAATGAGGATATTAATTGGGGGTTGAGACCCAACATGATTGAGGTCATTGGGACTAGATTTATATTAGAGGGCAAAGATCACCGTTCCTGTGGATTTGACGCTATGAGCAAGTCGTTGTTTTTATTAGAGTATAGGTATCTTTGTTCCTCTAGTATTTGGACTTCTATCCAACATGTACTTTTGATAAGTGGTCTAAGGGACCAATTACTTGAGTTTGGGTGTGCCCTCAAGATTTCAGTGACATGATTTGAGACACAAGGTGTCGGGTTGGCATAAGGTACCAATGAATATTGAGGTTGAATCCATGAGTTCAACTAGACTATTTACATTAAAAGGATACCTTGGTCCATGGGCCAAGTATCATTTCCTATTTAGAATTTTGGTGATTGATGAAGCAAGTGACATATCTTTGGTGGATGTTGAGTGCCAGTGGAGTTTGTATTTAACTGAAATGCATTGAGATACTTTATATTTTCTTATAATTCATGTCTACTTAAACACTTAAGTTAAGTACACAGCTTTGGGTGGTATCCTACTAAGACACATTCTCACACCCTACATGGTTCCTTCTATATTCATATATATTTTATGTATTTGGTTCAGGTAAAGGATATTCCTAACTAGTTATACCATAATAGAAATTTTTCACGGGATATTGGCATGGGACCTTGAGGTCATGCATAACTGGATATTTTATTTTATTTTTTTTTGGTGTATTTTAAGGATATTTATATGTACATACTATGGTTGACCCTTTGGATACCCCGTTTTTGGATATTTTTTGTATGACCTATTTGATATACATGCTCTATTATGTTCAGTTGCTACAAGTGGTTTTCTTAAAATATCTCCTTATTTTCACTACTTTATTCAGTAATGATTCGACTATTTAAAATGATTGATTGTGAGTCATCCATTGGTTGGTCAAATTTGAGTCTTATTTATTATTATATATGTTATATGTTATTAATCGGATAAGTATTATATCTTTCTAAGAGGGTATAGCCTCCCCACTAGACCTCTTTTACACCCTCACTACTAGTTTGAAGCCTTTAGATTTTGAGGTGGTACACTTAAATCTAGTGGAACCCAGCCTGATATCACTATTTGTGTGGAGAATCGGGTTGGGTAATCTAAAATATAAAAGATATTTGGTGTACAACATTAAAATATGCCTCAGTGAAGATAAATTGAAATGAATTCCCTTGTAAAGATCATATCATTGAAGTGGGGATTGATCAATTAATTTATTATATGTATCAAATTTAAATCCACTTTAAAAAGTGTAAATAAAATATAAAATAATCAATTTTCCTTAACTATATAATCTTATCATGGCATAATGAATGAAATTCAAGTTTAACCCAATGAATGAAAATTGAGTTATGAAATCCCTTACCTCACACTTATATTTGATTAATAGTTCTTTAACCTAATGTATAGTGGTTTTAAACATGTAAATAAATTATAATAGAACTATATTAATATTTATAATATCATATATTATCATTTTATAACATATTATCAACCATACAATAACAATCATTCATTATTTTCATTGTTTCGGGTGTTAATTTCCTTGTTTTCTTATACATGTTCTACAAGGAAATATCCGATTCTTATGAATATTATATGGTTATATCATCTCCATAATAATAATAATGAACCATGTTTTATATTTTTACATTAATTATACTTTTAAAACTAATCATGAAATATGATTTTGAAAAATAGACTATGTTACAATCATAAAGACGGTATGTCATACGTACGCATGGGTAACGTTTCCATTTTTCAATGATCAGTATGGAAAAGTGGTAAGTAATATTTTATCATATAATAATGATATTTATATCATATATGACAAATAATTTATTCAAATATACTTTTATATATATATATCTTCCATGTGGTGTGGTGATGAAAAGAGAGTCACGTAGCTTCTTTAATGTGGTAGTCCACATGTACATGAACTATGTTATCATCTTTTAGGGTAAAAAGGAAAATGATATATTAACCTTTTAGGATGATAAATATGTCATGAATATAATAATTATTTAATGTATAAAATATATATACATTATATTTATATTTATTTTATTATATTTAAAGCATTAATGAAGGACGAACCATATCGCATCGAGAGGCGGTAGTCCGCTGTACACACTAGCAAAATTTTCATAACCCCTATGGAATGTAAATATTTATATATGATATAATGAATAAATAGGTATAATTATCTTATAAATATAATATATACACTTAATATCCCTTATCAAACCAAACCTTGAGAGTCAGTAATGAAAAAATCAATGACATCGGTTCGCAAGGCGGTAGACCACCAAACACAATATTAATGATTTGATAACACATTTGATAGATTAGGGATAGTTGAAGGTTATAAAATTAAGATAAAAACAACATATTATTTTTAATATACTGAGTTAATATAATAATGGTTCAATAATAATTAAAGTAGGTGAAGGAAGAAATAAAATAAAAGAGCTCGTTAAAGAACACTACCTCTTATTTGGGTATCCTCCATAGGTTTACCCAAAAAACCTTCTTAGGTTGGAATTATTCCAAAAATAAGTTATATAGGTTTATAATAGAGTATTTTAGATGTTATTTGGGAATTTATTTTATGATAAAAATGTTTTTATATTGTTAAGATAAGAGTAGAGGGGGTGGCTGAATATAAGTGAGGTGAGTGGAACACTTGTAATTTTTGAAAAGAAAAAGAAGTAACAACATTTTTCACATGAAAAAAGTGTCAAAAATTAGATTATTTTTTATTATTAAAAATTATAGTATATAAATATTCTTATAAAATATATTTGAGACATGTTTTAGGTTATTTTACCCCTTATATTTTTGTATAACACCCCATAAATCCATTTTTACCTTTACTGTAGTAATTAGTTTTTACTGTTTTCACTATTAATTTTGGTAAAAAAAAGTTTACCTGATTCAAAATTATAAATTATTATTTTTAAAAATGATTTAACAATTTTTATAAATTCAATTAATTTATTTGACAAAATTTAATTTGAAATTAATCACATAGATGTGATGAGAAATTGGGGTTTCAAATAGAAAATGTTCAAAAGATTACAAACTTTTTATATCAAAATTCAGCATAAAAATGATTCAAATGAACTGAATTGGATTAATAAATATATAATTTAACTAATTATACTTTAAAACCACTTAAAAATATAATCTATATTTATAAATAATTTAAAGTAAAGGTATTTTTTAATTAAAAATCGGTATTTTCAATATTCACTGAAAAATGAAATAATTTAGAAAAATTAGAAAAAATCACCCTATGATTTTTTTTATAGTTTGATTTAAAAAATGAATTTAATTTTTTCAAATAAATTTTCTAAAATTCGTAATTTTATATTTTTAAATTATGTGTACAAAGAGCATCTAAACCATATTTTTGAAAAATAATGTTTTTCAGAAAATATTTCTTTTTATTTGAAATGATTCCTATTTTATTTTAATAAACCGATAACCATAATTTTAATAA
This sequence comes from Viscum album, assembly GCA_963277665.1. Taxonomy (NCBI): domain Eukaryota; kingdom Viridiplantae; phylum Streptophyta; class Magnoliopsida; order Santalales; family Viscaceae; genus Viscum; species Viscum album. Next base: position 395,446,879 of record OY728136.1, on the reverse strand, counting down.
TTTATTTTTACTTTTCATTCCCAAAAATTTAATGACTATGTATACTATATTTTAGTTCACTTTTAATCAGGGTTTAATTTTCTTATGTTATCAAAGAGATTAAATTTAATAAAATACATTTTGGGGGTTATTTAAGCTGAGTGTTTGATGTAAAATATAGTATCAAATAAAATGTTATTATTTTAGAACTGTGGGGTGTTATAATATGATACTTGAAAATTCATAACAATGAAAACATGGAATTTTTGCAAGTCAAATGCATATTTTAACTTGGAATATCTTGATAAACTACTTGAAAAAGTGTAATAACTTAATAAACATGAAAATTTTGAATATTAATATACATGGGAAAACATTACTTATAAAACCCATTATACCAGTGCCTTTATAAATAGGTTCATTATACCCACACCTGAAAATATGAAAACCCCTTTCCTACCCATGCCCATGTGAATAAAACCATTATGTACATTCTTGAATATCACATGAGATATAATATTATACCAATTAATTAGAGAGAAATATAGGACCCACCTTTTTTCATCAATACATATGTGTTCCACCTTAAATAAATCATCATAACTTAAAAATAACTCATTAGAAAAAATGGATTTCTTAAACATATCACATAACATGAACTTAAGAAATCATATGTTATAAAAATGTAATTATCCCAAAGGTTCCTAAATTTACTAAATATAAAACACCACTTTATGAGGGGTAGATAATTTGATGATATTTAGAACCAAAAAGTGAAAAGTGGTTTTTCAGGAAAAAATTATTAATCATTGTAAAAATCATAATTACAAGTCCCTTTTCAAAATATGACTTTTTTAAGAGAAAAAATTGAATACCTTACATTAAATTAATTTTTGTTCAAAATTTATTTTCCACCTAAAATAACTAAATAAAATCAATAAAAATGTAAATTTTTGGGAAGATAAATTTAAATAATAAAGTAAGTAACTGCAAGAAAGGATTTTTCGATACCAAGTCCCTTACATTTTCCCTTCATTTCCATCGAATTTTTTAACCTGATCTATCATAGGGATACACATATTAATTAAATATTCCATTAAAATATTGTTATATATTTAAATTTATACAATTAATTGATAAATATTATCTTCATGTATTATATTTTTTTTATCTCTTTTTAACACTGAGTGTTAATAATATTAAACGTTTTGATCTAGGTTAATAAAAGTGGTGTCAAAATTATTTTTTTTATCCCAAAAAATCACTTAAAAACAATTAATAGTATATTATTTTATGTTTAATAAGGACTTATAATTTTATAATACCATACTGTTGGATTTTTAGTTCAATATCATGAAAGCAAAAATGGTAATGAAATAGTTTTCGGTTATTTAATGATATTAAAAGTCTACCTAATAATGATAATAGATTTTTTATTATCCCAAAAGAAACATATTAATGATATATTTAATTATATATATTTTATATACACATCCACTCTAAACTAAAATTATCCATGTTTGTACGTGATAGGAAATGAAACAGGTTTATTCCTGGAGGCTGTAGTTTGCACAATATACGATTGACATTTGTATTACCCAAAAATTAAGAGGGGTGGAGGTGGATTATAAGTGATCATTTAATAATAATATATATATTATATAGATCAAATTTATTCTTCAATACCATAATTAATACTAGGAATTATGGGTGGTGATGAAAAACCAACAACACCAATTTATGGAGGTGGTATTTTGTGCACATGAACTGAAAATGATTCTTTCTTTTCATAGTATATTGAAGGGAATAGATAATGGTTGTAACATTATTATAATAACATCTAAAAACACTAATTTTTATGATATTGTTATTATAATATGGTTATGGTTGGTTTAGAATGTAAATAAGAATAAAGAATGATTAAGAAAGATTTTATACCTACGTTAAGACTCTGAACATCATCATAATAAAGGGATTATATTTGAGGGTATTGGGATATTTATTGGATAAAAGTAAAATTAGGGTATTTAAATTAAGTTAAGTTATGTAATTTTTGGTAGTTTTTAATGGAATTTTTTAATAGGAGTAGATTATTGAAAGGGTAGAAGTGATCCCCCTTTTATAAGTGAGAATGAGGGACCTTTTCAGGGAAAGGAATGATAAGAAAGGGGTAAGAATGATAAATATTGAAATTTAGGTGATTTAGGTGAATAATGGTCAGAAATAATACTATGTAATAATTAAAAAAAAAATTATTTCTAGAAGGTTTAAATGTCATGTTAATATAGGAAATTTCACGCCACCTTAGATCAGTCAATTATACACTTATTACTATTAATTAAATATTAATCATATAAATTTAATTGTTACTAAAAATATAAGCTGACGACTATTAAAATTTTTATTCACTATAAATTATAATTTGGGCTCCATTTATAATTATTCAATTTATTAATTATAAAAAATTTACTTTTAAATCAAATAATTTAATGTGATTAAAAAATATTTTTTAGAAAATTTTTATTTTAATTATTAAGTGTTTTTAGTGTAATTTAAAATTAAATACACATTAAATAAGTGGTAATTCATTTATTTTAATGTTTGAAAATTATTTTATAATTATAATTTATAATTTATTATAAAAAACAAAATATTTTTAAAATTATTATTCATTGAAAATTATCATTTTACTAGGGTAACTAATAATTACCCATTGTAGATTAATCTTTATGACTAAAAAAAATTTTCACTAATTAGATAATTTTGAACCAACGATTTTAAATTTAAAATCTATTTTAGTTTATTTTATTGATAAAAAATAATTTTAAAATTCTAATGTATTTAAAATAATTTTTGGGAAACTATTACTTTTGTTCTAAAAAAATAAAATATATGTCTGTAATTGAAATATGATATCTTAAAATATATAATTTTACATAAAATAAATTTTTTTTTTAATAAAATGTTTCATATGTTTTCGTTTATGATTATAAACAGGTGATGTATTAAGAGTGATGGTTTTTTAAAAGGAATATTTTCACTATTCACCTAAAAATAAAATATTTTAGAAAATATTAAAAAATTCACTATAAGATAATATGAACATGAGAAATCAGAAAAAAAATGTTAAAAGTTTCAAATTCATATCGTAAAAATTATACATTTAACTTTAAAATAAAATCAAAAAATATCATGAAAGGAGGTTTTTATTAGGGAAACTTTTTTTGGTATATAAAATATTTTTTTAATTTTTTTTTCTAATTATAAATATATAAAACTTGAAAACATTTACATTTTATGAAATACATTATAATCATATAAAAATAATTTATTATTCTCTTAGCTATAAAATTTGACTTCAATGTTTTAGGTGATTTTTATTTTTCTTTGTTCTTATATATATATATATAATTCATAACAATTTTACAACTATTTATACTTTCCAATTCAATTGATAACTTGTGATAGTCTTTATTTTGTTTTTATTTTTTGTGTTTCAAGTGGATAAAACCATAGATCATCATATTTGTTTAAATATAAAAACATGGGTTGTTATAATGATTCCATGGTCTAATGAACATATTACACACTTACCAAAGTTACCCATAGGGATAAACTATTATAAAGATAACCCTTGAGAGTTTAATGTTCACTAAACCCTTATAACTATACCACAAGAGACCCTTTAGAGATTATCATATTTTACCTCATGTCTAATGTCCTGTCTAGAGTCCATCTTATATAAAAAGTCTACATGTTAATGTTGAAATAGTTTTTGGGGGGGTTATAAAATCATTGAACCAAGTGATGAAATTACTTTTTTTATCCTAATAGGCTCTACCTATTTTTTTAAAAATAATTTAATATACCCTGATTCTCTATTTAGTTCTCAAAAACATATATTATTATGAACACATATCACACCACATAATAATCACATAATATATTTCATAATATTCAATGGATAAATTACATTGTTTCGATGTGAATGAATTTTTTGATATATCACTTCTTGGAGAAATGGGATTATTCTTGGGGTTATAGATAAAAAATCTCTTGGAAAAGTTCTCATTTTAGAAGAAGAATATTGTAAATAACTACTTATTTTTTTTGAATTATAGAAGAAAGAGGAGTATCTACACCTATAAAAGTGGTAACTAAATGAAGGAAGGATTATGAAGGTAAATTATCTAATTAGGAGGATTTTAGAAAACTAATTGTAATTCTATTGTATTTAACTATATCAAGGCCAATCCTAATGTTTTTTATTACTCTTTATAAAAGATTATAATTTAATAAAAATGAATCTCATCTACTGAAAGCTAAGAGAATGCTAATATATGTATCTAATACAAGTAATTATGGTTAGATGTACAAGAAGTAAGGTGGGTGAATTCTTAAAGGATTTTTAGATACTGATTGAGCAGGACCTATTGATGATAGAAAGTCCACTTCAGGTGGAGTATTAATTTTTTGATGAAAATGTGTTACATAGAAGTCAAAGAAACAAATAGTCGTGAGATTAAGTTCAATTGTGGAATAATATATTTCTTATTCCTAGTAATCTAATTAGATGATGTGTATTAGAGAAAAACTTGATGATATTGATATAAACATTGAATATTCATCGGTTCTCAAATATGATAATTAATGCACCGTCAATATTTCTAAAAATTAATTCCATAATTGTATATTCATAAATGTAAATATAAATAACATTTCATAAAATTTTATGTGGATGATGATAAATTGAAATTAGATTTTCATCCATATAAATAATAAATTTCTGATATTTTAAGTAATCCCCTAACAATTGAAACTTTTAAAAACCCAAGTCATTAAATCAGAGTGAATCTTACACCCATATTTCAAGGTATGAATTTATGAGTATCCTCCTCTTTATTTTCTTATTTATCCAAGAGGATATGTTACCTATAGGGTAATAAATGTCTTCTACTTATTTTAAATAATTTTATTGTGTGTAATGAGTTGTGTAGTAATGATATATCATACGAATCTTTGCTTGTAGAAAAAAATTTATGATTGATTTAATTACTCATTTTTTCTGTAAATAACTAGCTAATATAGACATATAGATTCTCAAATCATGATTCCTTTAATTTGATAATATTTTAGTTTTCCATTAAATATATTAAATTTGGATTTATTATTACTAAGTAGAAGATAATTATATATTTAAAATAAATTGAAAAGAAAAAATTTTAATCCCAAATAGATGGATAATGTGGTATTTTTTTCAACATACGCTGATTCTGATGACTAGTGTGATTTTACTAAGTTTTAAAACATGTGCATATAGTAATTAAAGAATGAAAATTATTTTCATTGTAATCTTTTAGGTGTTTCAGGAAAAATTAAATGGTTCTTGAGAATTGATAAGGTCATACAGAAAATATTTTATTTAGAATGAGATGAAATGAAATGATTTTTTTGGATATTATAATTATTTTTTCTAAGTATTTTTGTGATATCCATAATTTAAAAAATCGGTCCAAATATAGTTTAACTAAAAAACCTCCTAAATCACACACATGGGACTAGGTTTAACCAAACAAGAGTCATTTTAGCCTCTCCAACATAGGTGGAATGGGTGTATACATAACTCTCATATAGAGTGCACCGTGTAACACCCCGAGTTTTTATGATTTGTTTAATAAATTAAATTTATTTGATTTTTTGAGTTTTAAAATAAACCAAGTCAAAATTTAGTTATAATCTACACCAATTTTAATCTTTAACTACAAACAATATAAACATAATTTGTGTAACATGCAACACAGAGTTTCTACAAAATAACATTTTATCATTACAGTTATTTTAAATAATATAGTAGAAACATAGACTTTAGAATTAGTAATATGAATAGTAATAACTAATTTTTAAATATTTTATATAATGGTTTTATATAAATAAAACCTACTAATAATAAACATATAATTTTTGATAAGGTCTTTATATGTTTGGAAATAATATTTTCGTAAAAAAACTGGTTTTTATGTCCTTCATGAACAATAATAAAATTAATTTTAACACTTTTATAAATTTAATTAGATAAAATAAACTTCATTTTTGAATTAATAATGTCAAAAATATCTTTGGGTAAATTGTTTTGGATTTTTCCGAAATATTTCTTTTTTGGATGAATGGTGAAAAATAATGAATTTTAATTGAAAATCGATTTTATGTATAATTTATTTATAAATTTAAATTATATTTTAATTTGTTTTTAAATTATAATTAATTTAATTATACATAAATTAATCCAATTTAGGCCATTAGAACCAATTTCACATAGAGAATTGAATATAAAAACATTTCAATCTTTTGAACTCTTTTACATTAAAAACCTATCATCTCATCCTACCCGTGAGATTAATTTTAAATTATTTTTTAGCACTTTCATGAAGTGAATTTTGAAAAATGGATTCTATATTTGGAATAATCATAATTTTAAATGTATGTTGTGGTAAAATTAGTTTTTGACTAAAGTAATTGATGAAAACAGTTAAAATTAATATAATAATTAAGTTAAAAATGAGTTTAATTAATTATTATATATAGAATATTTGGTTTAAAAAAGTCCCAAAACTTGTTTAAAAATACATTTTTGGTTATATATAAACCATTAAAAATTTAAGAAACTATAATGATATATTTTGGACCCTTGCGGGACAAGTAAAACAAGGGAAGCACATAATGTTTTTCAAAAATACCAAGTGTGTCATTTCCCCCACTTATAAAAGGCCACCACCTTTTACCCAATCTTCACACATCTCCAGACCTTAGGATTGGAAAAAAAATATCCAAATATCCTACCAATTTCCCTTGTTTCTTCCAACAGTCCGAAATTTGGGAATAAATCTATTCATGGAAGCATTTTGGTGCAAGGAAAACAGAGTTACCCAATGAAGAGGCAACATCATTCCACAAGAACTTTTGTTTTATTTCATTCTCTATCCAATAAAATAATGTTATATAAATATTATATAACAACATCAGTATCATAAATATAATAATATTTTGTTAGGTGTAGGATAATACCTACACTCACAGTCACATCCATCAAATGGGATACACAATCATCATTCATGTTTATGACAAAATCTTGCCTCATGAACCGATGTCATTGGTTCTTAAATTAACACCTTAAAAATATGGTATTAATGATGTATTTTATGTTTTGATATGGTATATATGATATTTATGATGTATTTATGCTTTGGTAATTATTATATAACACATACATTTAAACATTCCATTTTGCGGGAATATGATATCTTCGTTTGTGGACATATGGACTACCACCCCATCAAAGTGATGTGATTCGTTCACTATTTACATGGAATGTATTTAGAATGGGTTTAATAAACATATATTTTTCATATGAAATAATAATTATACTATAAAAATATTATTTATATATATCATTTAGTTTTCTTTCTATAAAAATACAATAAGAAAGTGGAAACAGGGTTCATACGTATATACGACCTGTCGTCTCCATGGACGTTGTATTGAATTTTGAATATCATTATTTTATATATTTTTATAAATAAACAAACAATAAATAAATATGATACTTAAATAATCTTTTTCATTCTAGGGATGATTAAATCATGATATAAGTAAGAGAACAAAACATATAACAAATCAAAATACATGTGAAAAACAAAGCCGTTATTACATGAAACACATCATTAACATTGATTTGTTAATAAAGGGTAATAAAGAGTCATAATAAAATCATATATAGTATGATATAATGAAATATTGTTATATAATATATGTATAATAAATATATATATTTTATACTTGAGGTGTTCGTGGGTATGATGAGAGTCAATACATAAGGTATGGGGGTTTCTAGTCTCAATTTTATTTCCAAGAGGCTTATTCATTATTCACCCCCATTTATTTATTTTTGTTAATATAATTAATATGAATTTATTCTATTATTGTTGTCCTTAAATATATGGGTATTTATATATCTATTTTATGATTTCTATTTCATGGGGTTTAATGGTTCAAAAGTTACAAATTCGGTATGGTAATTTTGTCTCGATTATCCTTATTTAAGACACATGTTTTATTGTAAACCTATATTATTTTATGAGGTTTATATACTACCCTTTGAAATGTTATATCATAACTCTCTTTATTTTCATGATATTTCAATCTTTGTGTGATGTTACTATTCCATGGGGATTTTGATTCAAAATTACTGAAGTGGTAAGTGTTTTTGCTACATTCTATTCATTTGTCATGATTATTTATAATTATGCTTCTATTAATGAAATAATATGATCAATATCCTAAAAATTCTCATGAATTTTATTCTCCTATTGTTATTCATTATATCCTCATGTAATGGTACCATTTTTACACTCTTTCATACTTAACATTATTAAGAAAATGTGTTTATGAAAATCCAAATCAATTTCTATCTTTAGTCAAAAGTGTATTTTCAACCAAACACATGTTTTATATAAATGATTTAAAAAAATTATATTATATTTTAACAATATCTTAAAATAAAAATTATTTCAATTATTTTTAAAATATTCCTTTATATGTTTTAAAATCAATTTCAAAAAAATTTTCCTTCAAAAATGTATTATGTTTTAAAAATTGTTTTCAAAGAAATAAATATATTTTCTTCAAGAAATGTTTTTAAAATAACTTTCAAAATTATTTTCCATATATGATGACATATTATGGGTTTAATAATTCCTTTTTTGGGATATGATCCAAGGGAACCATTTATATTATTTCTCTGAATGGTTTGTGTTTTTATGGAATGATTTATATGAAACCCATTTCTATTCCATGGGTTATATTCTTATGAAACCCACTTATTTTCAATGGTTATTATTTTATTAAATGATTATGAAACATATTTCTTTTCCACAAGTTATGATATAATGAATTTTTATGATACCCATTTTATTTGAGGGGTTATGATATGATAAATATTTATGATCTTATGGAACACATATGTATGATTTTATTATAAGACATATGGGAAATATATCTCCTTCCAATTCATTGGGTAAAGATATATCGCATGTATATCTCATGAGATATACATGGATGGAATGAAAAGTTAACTTGGGTCACTAAAGGACTTTGTCTGAAAATATGGTATTGGGAGTAAAACCTGACTAATAATATAGTCATGAGAGTGAACCATGACTACTAATATGGTTAAGGGAGTGAAACCATTCCAATAATATAGCCTTTGAATTAACCCTTTAATACTTGGGAAATAATTTTATATAATTTTTTGTCTACCACAATTCAATAACTTATTAAAATGTTATGATTTTATGGCTTATGATCTTTATTCCCTTATAATTCATGTGTTCTAAACTTCTAATATTTATTTCATGAATCTTGATTATGATATTATATATATATGTTATATGATCTTATAATGTTATTATTATGTTCTCATACCCTTATTATCATTATTATAATTACATATCTCCCTTGTTTAAACTTACTTAGCATTTGAGATAACCCATTCTTATGATTAATTTTAGTGGGTTATGAAGATATATATTATGTTGATTATGTATTATGTGTCCTAGAATAGTTTTTTTCATGGAGAACCTAGTGGGAGATAAGGTATTTCACTTATGTTCCAGTGATTATGATTCCATGTTTCCAAAGTCACTAAACTAATATGATCATTGGGCGTGTGTTTGTGTAATGTATTAAATGTTTTGAAAGAATGATGTAATGTCTATTAATGAGAATAGAGGGTCACTATATTTTCAATCAGAGTGAAGGTTTAGTTAAATTTTTTGAAATAGGATGAGAAAACCTTATTGATTATAAGGCCTTGGCCTTAAACCTTACTTAATGTTGAATTAAATGATTAATTCACATTGAGGATCTTTTCAGGTTTAGAGTTTTAGAGAATTAGATCATAAATCATGAATTACATTCCACATTTAAACAAATTGGTTAAATAAAAGATAGTATTGGTTTTTCACCATCAACAGAAACATATTTAAAATAAAAAATGGCTTCTTTCTTGACACATCCTTGACACTATCATCAAATCATGCACATTTCCTTTGACCTGTGAAAAACATTTCAAAAACCTTGGATGAGCATAAAAATCTTAGTAAGGGATATAAAAGTACAAAAAGAAAACATTAGTCCGTGTATGAAATCATACTTTACTCATTAAACATAATCATTTTAACATACCTCATCAAATCATTAATAAATCATAGAAATCATATTGCATAAAGGTAACTTGAGGCATTCATAACATTCTTACGTAGGGAGTAACGCTCTTGGTTACGTTTGGAATACCCATCACAGTATATTCCCTAAATCTATTCGGAGAAACCTTAACGTTTAACTCCTTCGCGTTACCCAATGCATTGGAGAGCTATATCGGGCTCACCCTCCCTTAGTTTATCACGGAACCATCCGTCTTCATAATAATTCCCAAGAACCATAACATAATCGTGTCACATAAAACATGCATAAAGGAAACATAACATTTACACTTTCCAATAACAAGATATCAATACAACCCATTGATATAAAAACATTATGAAAACCATTTTCCATACCAAAATAAAAGAAAAGTAAAACATGGTATTTATTATTAATTTTAAAAAAAAGGTATGACTTGTAGAGGAAGCCGAAACTCAAATAATGGACACGGTGGCGGAGAAGTCATTGTCGCCGTATACGTACGACAAGAAACATTCCTTTTTTCATTTAGTAAAACGCTTCGTATAAAAAAATATTCATTTTGAATAAGCATAAAAGTAAAAGGGGTTTATACACCGTATAAAAGAAAGTTGTGTATAAAATAAAATATGCTTCAATGAATGAAGATTGAGACGAAGTCCCTAACAAAGACGGTATCCTTGGATTAAGGATAAATAAATTACATAATTATGTGTGACAAATGAATACACCATATATAAGTGGATAATAAGTGTAAAACAATCAAAAGTTATTCAAACATATTCATAGAATGACATATTCAAGGATTACAAGTTTATCCCAAAGAATCAAAATTGGGTTAATAGGTTCCCTTGAAAAAATTTGACATCCTAACGACGTCACTTCAAAATTCAGAAAAAGAGTTGATGAAAGATAAAAAGGGTATCTCATTACTTGGACATAAATTTTACATTAATAAGGATATATAAGAACATATCCCAACTTCATAGTATGTGAATTAAAATACATAACAAAAGAAGTCTTTTAAAAAGAGGAGGGTGGAAGGTTCCCTTACCGACTTGGGTATCTTTCAAAACATACACCCCATGAAAGAAGGACAATACAACATTGATGTAAATACTCATAAAATAAAGTATATTACACAAATTTTAGAATAATGGGAAGTAAATATACCACTCAATGGAAATGGTGGCAAATGTAGCATAAATCTCACGGGAATAAAAGTGAGATGAAAAATCCCTTACGAAAACTCGGCAGCCTAACAACGCCACTTAAAAATTCTAAAAAAGAATTCATGAGAGTAAGAGGGGGTATCTCATCATATAAAAATAAAAATTTCAGTATGGTTAATATAAAATAACATCCTCCAACATAAGAACATGGAGCATAAATGAAATGACATAAAAGAGGGTACATGAAAAGAAAGCGAGAGGTCGGATCCCTTACCTCAAGTCCGAATTGTCTTGTTCGTTTCTTTATATTCATGAATAATAAACTTTGGTCAATTTATAATTGCTTAAGGACCTCCTTTAAATATTATTATTAAGTTCATATCACATATTATAATGTTATAATAATTGTTTAATAATGTTAGTTCATATCAGATGTTTTTGCCGATGTTTGGTACATGAGTAAAAAAAATGATCTTGTTTGAAAATGATTTCCCATGTAGATATAAATAAATCATTTACAAAATATTATTAATGAATAAAATAACATATATATCCAGTAAATATTCATTTTATACTATTCCATAACATTTGGATATAAAAATGAAAAGCACCGTTCATGGAGACGGTATGTCGTACGTAAGCATGAACGCTACTTTCATATTTTTGTCATATTAATGGAGTTAAAAATAAATGAGATATATATATATATATATATATATTATAATTCCATAATAATATATATGTTATATAAGTCACATATGTTCATTAATTTTATTCTTTATACATTCCATGTATTGCATTAACGAGTCACATCACTTGAGGGGGCAGTAGTCAACACTTCCTCATATGAAATTATCGCATTTGCACAACATGAAAAGAATAAAGGTATGTTTTAAATATAAAATACAGAGGAATATAGTAAACCTAAATACCATATATATCATATATAAAATACATTTACATCATAATTTCCACCTTTAAAGGTGTTAAAAGAATATTGAACAATCATCGTTTCGTGAGGTAGAAAATCGCCAACCACAGAAACAGTATGTTATTTAACCATTAGACAAAGGTGTGTGTAAGTTTAGCTATAATACTTCACATTAAAACATCCTAGTATATTGAAGATACTGGTGTTGTTACAAAATAAAAGAATAAAAAGATTTTATGGGGTTGGAGAAGAAAAATAAAACATAAGAACACAAGAGAAAACACTACCTTTAAAATCGGTAACTCTCTTTGATTTAAGATCAAAGGCTTCCTTGGAAAAGATTCTTCCCAAAGTGAGGCTTCAATGATGAATAGTGGTATGTGGAGAGATGAAATGGGAAGGGGTTGGCCGAGCCAAAGTCTTGAGAGGTGTGTGTAAGGTGTTAGAGGTGGGGGCCTTTTATAATAGGAGAAGAGGGGCACTCTTGGAAAGTTATAAAATATTACTTTATTATAAACTGATTTTCGGATTTTAAAGGTCCCAAAATTATATATTTAAAGGATAAGGTGATAATAGTTCGAAATCAACACATAAAATAGGTTTTTGAAAAATTTTGGTCTTATATTTCACATTATCTTTTCATTTTATTTAAATCGTTCATTTACGAGGTAATCACTGTATCATCACGGTGTCATAAATAAATTAATTTATTTAATGTCTAAAAATTATAAAAAATATCATGATGTAGGAAATATTTTTATCTTTATAATTAATATTTATAGTCAAAACTATGACTTATATAACCCCATGTAAAAATTGTTTTAGTAAAACAACACATGTTTGTGACATTTTAATTTTAACATTAAATAAAAAGTTATTAATGTCATTTTCCAACCAAAGTGGCTCCATGGGGTCCCCAAGTTGACCCATGGATTTTCTTGGTCGTCCATGACACATACAATAATGGTAGGACATGTTTCAAGTTCATTTCATATTATTAAAACATTATTTTTACCTTAAATTACACAAATTACCTCTAATCGCGATTAAAAACATAAAAGTTATTATTCACCAAAAAATTATTTTAATCCCATTGACCCACATTTTACTTCCTAATGACAACCATGTATGTCAGATTTTTGAAATTCAAAACACAGAAGTGGTAAAGTTTCATTTAAATGAAAAATCCATCTTTTAAGTACCACTTAGTGGTTTCACTATTCATCAAAAATTGAAGTTTTTTAGAAAAATACCAAAACATCACCCTAATATATATTTGATATTCTGAAATAAAAAATGATGTATATTTTACAAAATTCAAATAATATAAGTTAAATTATTTAATTTGATAATTAATTCCTGTTGTCATGACAAATAGCGTGTTTTTATGAAACAATATATATCAAAAGATTGACACTAGTTTAAGTCCAATTTCAAAGTGAAATTAATTCCAACGACGACTATTGGATTAAATGGTAAAAATATATTTTAATTTCACTTTAAAACCAATTAAAAATATAATCTAATCATATAAATAAATTATATTAAAAATAGGTTTTCAATTAAAATACAACAATTTTCACTATTCATTAAAAAATGAACTTTATCGGAAAAATACCAAAAATTTACACAAAGTAAATTTTGATATCATGATTATAAATAAGAATTTTATTTTTTCAAATGTAACACATAAAATTGTCAAAAAGTAGATTTAGAAGAGGTTCTCCATCAAAAGGCGGTTAATCGACCTTTTAAAGAATATTAGAATGTTTACGCTTAAAATTGGATTCATTTGCATTTATCCTCTAACATTTATTGTAGAGAGTAAAATTTTTGGACAAAAATATATAATCATTTTGTAGTTAGTTCAGTTCATTCCTCCCATTACAACGGCTAGGAATTAACTACCATTTAAAATAATATTATTTTATTATTAGAGTGCAACGTAAGATTCCCAAGAAACTCGTTGTTGCGTATTGGGTATGCCATCGAGCATAGCGTCCCCTTTAACGTAATATTAATATTATATTAAAAAATATGGATAAATGTAAAAATATCATATTCTTTATTTACCTGGGGTGTTACATTGATAACCCTAAGGACATGTATAAGGATAAGTCCAAGGATAAGGAAAGTATAAGAAAATGTCTTGGAATTTTGGAAATGGATAGAGTGAGTGGCTTACTTGAAGAAAATACCATTCTAGATATTATAAAAATATGTAGCTTTTTAATAGATGTACATAGGGGTAATAACCTGGAAACTACCACATTGAGATAGACTCAATTGGGAACTGGTTCCCAAAAATGTTCCTTGGTAGATACCATGTTTGACACTCTAGGGGGATATGATTTGAAAGTTCACAAAATCGTCATGAACACTATTAAAGAATTTAAATACAAATTGGCTATGAATTGACAAGGATAACACTAAGGTTTAATAGCTTAATAATGGTGCCATAATTTATAAATCATATAAGTAATTCCATGAATATGTAGTTTCCCACTGTGATTATTGTTTTTTACTCTATACTTTTTGGGTTTAGTTAATGGATAGAACCAAAAGGAACCACATTAAAGATGATTGTGATGAAAAATGAAATGATTTTTCTCTAGACTATTCAAATGTTACAGGGGTAGGAATGAATAATATCATTACTATGCTCATATGTATTTCTCAAGATATGAATCATGATGAACTTCCATATTAGGAAAGGAGGAAACGATTTTATGTTCAATGCTTCATGAGGAAATTTACACCTTCTTTTAGTTGGCCTTCAGATCCACTTTTTTATAAACAATATATAAATTCCACTGAAAAGATATATTCTATTATTTAGTGTATATAACATAAAAAATTCATCTTGTATATTTATCATTAATAAGGATAAGTGAACCTGTGGAAGAATCTAGTCTAGAAGACGAGGCAGAAAGATGAAATTGAATCCATAGATTGGGATGAGTTCTAGAACTTATTCTTCAATAAGTATTTCCCTCATGTTATTAAAATGAATTTGGATAAGGAATCCTTGAGTTAAGAAAATGTATGATGAATTAGTTGGTAAATATGAATCCAAATTTACAATATTTACAAGGTACGTTGAAGGAATTATCATCCAACTTGAATGTAAGGTTGACATATTCTTCAGTGGATTAAAGAGAAGTTTCCTAAGGGAGTTATCCATAATATAATCTTATATATATGAATGTATTTTTTATTAGGATATAAATGTTGAAATATTTGTTCGAGGTACATATCAATATCATGGTTTTGATAAGAAAAGGAAGATGGAGTTAAAAAGTAAAATTAAAAACCATGGAGAAAAAAAGATGAGCTTTCCTTTATGCTCTATGTCTGGGAAGAAGAATAGAGTAAATTATCTAAAGGGTTATATTAAATTTTTTATGTTAATAAGGGAAGGTCATCAGGGATTTTATTGTAGAAATAATGGGAAGAAGATAGATAAAACTGAAAATAGAGGGAAATATATGTAGAATTCACCCCCACTTTAGTGCATAAAGATAAAGGAGAATGAGAATTATGATAACTAGAACACAAATAAGAATGTTAATGATGATGATTAATGTCATTACTCTCATAAGTTGAGGGAAATTAGGAAATATCACGTGATCACTATTTTGGAGTAGGGGTTCGATAATGATGTGATGAAAGGTACATATTACATCAACTCTAGAACTGCTATTGTCTTATTTAATTCTGGATCTACCCACTCATTCATATATAAATAATTTACTAAGGGAATTATTAATCCACCCAAATTGTTATAAGTGTAATTAGAAGTTAAAACTCCTAATGGTAAAATGATTTTATCTCATGTTTATGATTCGAGTTTGGTTGACATTTGTGGGAATGCTCTTCCTACAAATCTTTCACTATTCATCTAGTTGAATCTGATATCATATTAAGTATGGATTGAATTTCCCTTAATAAATTCCATATAAATTGTTGAGGATGGAATTTTATGTTTTATAATTAAAACCAACCTATTATCTTCTATCAATGTGATGATGATTATGAAATTCCTATGGAGATTACATCTAGTATATGGGTCTTAATTTGCATTGAGAAGGGATGTTTATCTCAAATGGTTTGGGGGAAACTCAACATCGATGACATGCCTATTATTTGATAATTTTTGGATTTATTTCTAGAATATATTTCTTTCCTTCAACTAAAATGTAAATTTGGATTCTCAGTAGAACTCATTCATGGTTCCACACCAATTCCAAAGACTCCCTATAGAATGACCCTGATTGAGTTCTTGGAATTGAAGATGCAACTCCAAGAAATAATTTAAAAGGGGTTCATTTGACCATATTTAAAACCTTGGGGTTCAACTTTTCTTTTTGTGAAAAATAAAAATCAATTAATGAGACTCTACATTGATTTTTAAGAGTTGAACATGATCACGATCGAGAAGAAGTATTATTTTACCCATATTGATGTCTTTTTTGATCAACTGTGTGGAGCTCAATAGTTTTCCAAGATCAATCTTCATTTTTTATATCATAAATTGAGGATCAATAAAAATGATATACCCAAGATGAAATTATGTACAAGGTATGAAAAATATAAATATATAATGATTCCTTTTGTAGTTTCCCTAATATTTTCATGTATTTGATCAACAGAGTCTAGAGATTTCCTTGATTAGTTTGTGGTAGTATTTATAGATGATATTAATATCTATTAAAAGATCAGTGAAGGGAAGGAATAAAACATGATAATTTTAAAAAATACCCAAAGTAAGGAGAAATTGTATGAAAAATTTACAAAGTATGAATTTTTGATAAAACGATTTCATTTTTGTGTCATACAATCTCAAGATAGGGTCTAATAGTAGAAGTATAAAAAATGCTATTAAAAGTTGGACTAGACCAACCATGAGGACAAATATCCATAGTTTCCATGTTTTTGATGGATAGTATTGACAATTTTTGGATAATTTCTCATGAAAATCCAATCTTATAACCAAGTCAACTCAGAAGGGTTCCACGTTTCTTTGGATAGATAAATGTGAGAAATATTTCAAGGAACTGAAGAGAAGGTTAGTTAGTGAACCTGTTCTTACATTACAATGTAGTGGTGAAGGATTTATAATATAGAGTGATTCTTCTAGAAATGGATTGAAATGTGTTATTATGAAGAATAACATGGTTATAGAATATGCCTCATGATAATTTAAGATTAATTAAAGAAATTACCCAACTCATGATTTCTAGTTAACTGTAGTAAATTTTTCATTAAAGATATAATGGAACTATCTTTATGGTGAAAAGTGTTATATATATACTGATCCTAAAAAATTGAAGTATATATTCACACGGAAGGAGTTTAATATGCTCTAGAGAATATGGTTAGATTTGATCAAGGATTATGACTGCTCAATACATTATCACCCTGGGAAAGTGAACAAGGTGGTCAATGATTTGAGTCGAAAGGATCATGTTAGATTATCCATGATGAGGATCATAAAAAGTTATATATTTTAAGATTTTAAAAGGATGGATATTAAAATCCAAAAGGAAGGGGAAAAATATTATCTTGATCAATTGAATGTTCAACTATCTATGCTAGTAAAGATTAAAGTGAAAAAAAGGAATATGTAGAGCTGCAAGAAAAGTTTATAAATTTTCCTGAGTTTAACCTTGATGTAGATTAAATGTTAAGGTTTAGGAACTAAGTATATGTTCGAGCCATACAATATTTGAAGGATTTGTTAGGAGAAACTCGTATTTATTCACTCTCCATTCATCATATAATTAAGAAGACATATATCAATTTTAAAGAATAATTTTTGTTGGATAGTATGAATAGAGATATCATAGAGTTTGTATCTTGGTTCTTGGTATGAAAAAAAGTTCAGGATGAAATACAAAAAGTATAAGGGGATATTGTATCCATTACACATACCATAATGGAAATGGGAGAACTTCACTATGGATTTGTCCATTGGACTCTCCAAAAACTTTAAAGGGAATAATGTTATATTCATGGTATTCGATCACTTACTAAGTCATTACACTATATCTCTATTTGAGAATACATATATCTAGATTATCATGCAAGGATATAAAATTTGTAAGTGATAATGTTTCATGGAGTACTTTATTCCATTGTATTTGGTAAGGATATGAGGTTTACCTCAACGTTTTGGAATATTATTCAGTAATCCGTAGATATAGAATTGGGTTTTAGCACTGCTTATTATCCTCATATGGATATTTAATCTAAAAAAAAATTCAAACTCTTGAGGATGTGTTGAGATTTTGTTCTCTTGATTTAAAAGGTATTTGGTATCAACACATTCCTCTAGTTGAGTTTTCTTATAATAACATATTTCAATCATGAATTATAATGGATCTTTATGAAGAACTATATAAAAATAAATGTAGAGATATAATGTACATGAATGATGTTAGATAAATAAATCAATTGGGACCTGAGATATCTAAGGAAATGGCCGATAGTTTTAGAACCATTTAGAAAAAAATCAAGGTAGATTAATGTTGATATAAATGTTATGATTATAACCATCGACATGATCTTGAATTTGAAATCAATGACAGGGTGTTTCTATGAATCTATCCCTAGAAGAAGGTTTTGAGATTCAGAAAGAAAGGGAAACTAAGCCCGAGGTATATTGGTCCCTTTGAAATTATTAATCGTATCAGGATAGTAGCATATTGGTTGGCACTTCCACTAAATCTATCACAATTACATGACGTGTTCTATGTATATATTATAAGGAAGTACAATCCTATCCATTCACATATAAGGAACTCAAAGGTCATACAAATGGATTAGGATATTTATTATGAGGAATAATATGTTGAAATTATTGATAGTATAGAGAATGTTATACAATAAAAGACCACTCACCCGGTCAAATTTTAGTGGATAAATCACTATTTAGAGGAAGCTATGTGGGAACTTTAGGATATGATGAAGGAGAAGTATCCCAATTTCATTGTGTTAGAATAATAAATTCCGAGGGATAAATTCATTTTAAGGGGGTTAGAATGTAACACCATGTGTTTTTATGATCATTTTTTAATAAATACTTTTTTTGATATCTTGAATTGTATGCTACACAATTTTAAATACTCATTATACTCTACAACAATTTTATCTTGTGCTACACACAACACCATCTTAGCTTGTGTTACACACCACACTTAGTTTCTACGAATCAAAATTTTATTATTAAATTTATTTTAAACAAGAATGTTATAACCTTGAATTTATACTTAATTATATAAATAGTAATGAATACATTATAAATAATTGTTAAGTAAAAACCACTCAAGGAATCCGTTTAGTGTTATTGTGTTGGTTTTGTTTGTTGAAAAATAAGGCTTCTGAGGACATTTGAGGAGGTCTAGAGATATTATTGACATGATATACTGACAATGACCCAAGACAAAGGAATGAATTCCTTGGAAGTAGTACAAAAAATTGTGTACAAAAAGTGATTCCATTTCCCATAGTTTTATAATTTTTTTGGGGTCCAAAATTTGGATGATGGATAGCATTGTGATATATGAATTTCCTTTATGACCTTGTAAAAATGAAAAAGGAATGAGTTTCTAAAAGAATGGAATTTTAAAAGGATGTTTCAAAAAGGCATGGGTCATTGTGGACGGGAATGGAAAATGTGTGAAGATATGTTGGCAGTCTCCACGACTACGAGAAGCATCACAAATGGAAAATTTCTACAATGCTTCACAAAGATAGGGAGAATCATGAATAAAATAAGAAATCATTAAGAAATCATGATGAAAGCTATGGAAGATTCTAAAATCAGAGGAAATGCCTATAAATAGTCCTTTACCCCTTCAGAAATGTATTGAGACTTAACAAAGAATTTGGGGATCTTGATTTCCGAAGGTGGTTCATAAAGGTAGTTCGTACAAAAAAATCATGAAGAATTTAATTCTAAAAGGCTATAATAGCTGACTAAAAATTATGAAAATTGTGAAGGTATGAAGTTCATAAAGTTTATAAAAGCTGACCCAAACTGTGAGCTTTATCAAGGCTAGTTGAGCTTCAAAAAATAAGTGAGATTTTTGAATGGTCGTTTTTTCCTGAAGGCTATTTGAGCTTCACGAAAGAGGTTTTTTTCAAAAAGGTAGTGAGAATAGTGAATTTGTTGAAAATGGATTTCTCAGTAAACTTGTGGTAATGTGATATTCATTAATTGAATGAATGTGGGACCTCAATAGAGAATATACATACAACTGAGGATGTACTCATTATTGATAATGAAGGGACTTACATATCGATAAACTAAGTGTGAACTGTAACAACCCAAGATTTTATGAAAAATATTCTTTTTAATTTCACTAATGTCTTGTGTTATACGCTACACCAAAAGGAGCTTTCAGAATACACATCTCTGACCTGGCTTGAATTATACGCAATTGCAACCTTCCACGATAGCGTGTGTTGTACGCAACACCGAGTTTCGCTAGACAACGATATCCTATTAAGATATTATTAAAACTAGGCGTTATGAATAGTAATAACCACTTTTTAAATTTTAGAAAATTTAGCTCTCAAAATGGACTTCATTTTTGGATTCGGAGTATCGAATTTATCCTAAGGTGAAATTTTGGTACTTTTCGGATAACTTTTATATTCTGATGAATAGTGAAAATTACTAAATTATAATTAAAAACAATTTTTCTTAATCAAAATAATTAATAGTGATAAATTATTAATTTGAGTTGTTTTAAAGTATATTTAGAATATATTTTTACAATTTAATACAATGTTGGTCATTGGATGTAATTTCACATTTAAACCAGACATAAACAAGTGTCAATCTTTTGATAGATATTGTTTCTTAAAAACACGCTATTTGTTTTAACAGCGGAATTTAATTATAAAATTAATTAATGCAACTTCTATGTTATTAATTTGGTAAAATAGACTTCATTTTTGAATTCGGAATATGAAATATAGCTTAGGATTAAATTTTGGCATTGTTCTGAAAAACATCAATTTTTGATGAATAGTGA
Organism: Viscum album; assembly: GCA_963277665.1. Taxonomy (NCBI): domain Eukaryota; kingdom Viridiplantae; phylum Streptophyta; class Magnoliopsida; order Santalales; family Viscaceae; genus Viscum; species Viscum album. The sequence goes on along the minus strand of OY728136.1, from coordinate 395,425,517 downwards.
AACTACTAAGTGGTAGGTTAAAAACTGAATTTTGCATAAAACATAATTTTACCGCTTCTGTGAATGGAATTTCAAAAATCCGACAGACACGGTTGGTATCAGTAAGTAAAATGTGGTTCAATGAGATAAAAATAATTTTTTGGTGAATAGTAACTTTTTACTTTTTTTACCGCGGTTAATAGTAAATAGGGTAACTAAGGGTAAATATGATATTACTATTACCCTAACACATGTCCTAATTCTATTGGACAAGTGTAATTCGACCAAAAAACAACCTTATGAATAAAATAGGACCATTTAGGCCCACTTGGATTAGATTAGGACATTTATTATTATTTAATTCAAAGAAGAGTTAAAAGAGTTAAAATCAATGTTTATTTACTAAAACATTTTTAATATAGGGTTGTACATAAGATAAATTCGATTTTAAATATTAATTAGAAAGCTAAAAATAGTTCCTACATGATGGTATTTTATTTGTAATTTTTAGACATCAAATAAGTTAATTCATTTATGACACAAAGATGATGCAGTAATTATCTTATTAATGAAATATTGACATAATTGATATTATAAATACCAAAATAAATGTAATTTTGACTTTTTATGAATTCCACTAATTTTCTAGGTTACTATGATATATTAGTGTTGATTTAATCAACTGGGTTCGAACATATAATTCTGTTATGACTCTCACAAAAATCATGTATCAAATAGTGTCAAAATTGACACAAAATAGTTTTTAAATCAAATATTATATTATTAATTGTTATTTTATTCCTAAAAATCTAAGGTTCGGCCAAATGACTTAGATAAGGATATATGTATTAATAATATACAATTTGGGGTTCGTTTGGCATGTTATAGTAAGTGTATTAACCATATAGTGAAAGAAAACAAAAAGACACGGTAAAAGTTAAATTATTTAACTTAGAGTTAAATCTAATTGATAAGGTTAAAATAACACCATAAACATGTCTAAATCCTATTGGATGATAGTATTTTGACCCATCCCCACTTTAGCTTCGAAATAAGACCCTTTGGAACCATTATAAACCGATTTTGACTTTAATATAAAATAATATTTTGAGATATTCCTAAGGTGCCCCTCTCCTCCCTTATAAAAGGACACCTCCTCCCCCTCCTCCTCACACCAATTTGAGCACTCAAACTCGGCCAAACCCTGCCAAAATCTCTTCTCCACTTCCCTAGCAACATCCTAGATGTTCTGGTCTTCCTCAAAGACCAATTTTAGTGCCCTAAGAGGAGGTCTCAAAGAGGTGCTTCAAAGAAGAGGAGGTTCGGACACATACGAAGAAAATCGGACCTAAGGTAAGGGAAATATCACAATCTCATTTTTATCCGAGATTGTTTATTCATAAGTATTTACTGGGGTGTATTTTATCATCCACATCCATGTTTCATAAATATGTAATATTATTTCCATCCACCTATAATTGTTTAAATCCATTTTTACCCTTCGGTGAGTTTTTAGTAAAAGAAATGAAAGGAATCTTTTGTCGTTTTTCGTACGAGGTACTTTTTGAATTTTCTGAAAAAAGTACGAGAAGAATGTTTTTTTAACTTATATGACATGAATGGACTTTTTAAAACATTATTTCCAAGAAGCATCCTTTACAAGTTTTCAAGTTTATTTTTAATCAACTTCTTTTAGTTTAAAGTTGTATGACATGTTAATAAAGGAAAAATGTTTTTGAAGAAGAAAGGATATTTTTCTCAAGAATTCATTTCAAGTGTTTTATCTAAATTATTTTCCATCTAAGATAATATAGGGTTCTGTTTTTATCCCAATTATTACATTGATTTGACTATGTTGTGATGGAATTATGTTTATGAATTCCTTTATCTTATATGAATGGTTTTATGATGTCATGTTGTTTAAGAATCCCATTTTTATTACATGGGTTATGAAATGATGTATGCTTTATGATTATGTGGAACACATAAGAAAGGATTCATTATAAGATGGTTTGGACCTATATCTCCCTCCAATGCATTGGGTAAAGATTTTATATCTCATGAGATAGACAGGGCTGGAACGGTAGGTTATACCGGTTCAGTGAAACAGGACTGAAACGAGGGTTACTCGATTCAGAAAGGGACTTTGTCCACTAAGATAGTCTTGGCAATGAGTCTTGACTAACAAGAAATGATTATATATGATTATGTGTGAATGCCACAAAGTTTCATGTTTTAAGTTATGATTATTGTGATTACATTTCACTACCATGATTTATCCCATGTTATGAAATTATGCTCTCTTTTGCAGGTTATGATTTCCAAAATGTTATGTTCTTATGAATATGATGTGATTTATATTTATTTTGTTTACCCTTACTGAGCATTTGAGCTCACCCTTTTATGTTTTTTTTCCCAGGATATAAAGAAAGGTTTTAGGTATAAAAAAAAGGAAGATCTTTATGGGAGATGTTGAAGATCTTTCACCACGATTAGAAGATTTTATTCGAGTTTCCAAAGACACTAAACTATTACGATCCTTGTGTGTGTGTTTTTGTTATGTACTAAGTATTCCGCAAAAGTAATGTAATGTTCATGTATGTCAAGCTTCGGGTCTCTACAGTTGGTATTAGAGGAAAGGTTTAGTCAACCTTTGGAAACTAGTATGCGAGATCTTTAGTGAAATCCTTAGAGATATTTATAAGGTATGTCTAGGGATGTCCCTAAGGATAAGTATATGTATAGGATACAGTCCTAGAACTACGGTAACGATCATAGAATTTAACCTAAGATGTTAGATATTGAGGATACTCCACCTTTATTATGTTGTTTTCCCTAGAATGATTTTTGCCTCTCACACTATTTTTTTTGGGTTTTAGAAAATGGATGGAAACAAGGTGATTCACGATAATGGAGGATATGCTGGACAATGGAATGATATTTTTCATGAGAAACCAAATGAAATGGGATTTGGATGTCCAAACATCATTATTATGCCGAATCAGAAATCTCATAATATGATTAATAAAGTAAAATTTGGTAAGTTTCCTGACTCGGCTAATAAGAGAAAGATGGAGTTTCATGATGATCATAGAGGAAAGAAAGTTCAATTTCCCCTATGTAAATCATGTGGGAAGAGGCATCAAGGAGAATGTTTCAAAGGAACTGGAAGATGCTTTGGGTGTGGAAAAGAAGGACACAAATCCAGTAAGTGCAAAGGAAAAGGTTCAGTTAACACCGGGGATGAGGATAATGGTATTGCTATGACATCAACAATGGTTAAATGTTTTAAATGTGGAATGTACGGGCATTATGAAAACCAATGCCCTAAGGGAAAGTCTCATGAAGATAATCAGTATGGTCGTATTGGTAGTATTTATGTTGATGATGATGAACTGACTACAAATGATATGTGAGATGAAAGAATTGTGGAAGCTCGGTCAATGGTTTAAGAATGTAGTGGAATGATGACATGTTTATCATGTGTAATGTTGTATAAGTAATCTCATGGTACTATGGAATAAAGATACATCTAAGGATTATTACACTATTTTCCTTCCTTGAGTTTGAAAGCGTATGATTAATGGTACAAGTATCCATGAAAGGTTATTCAGATATTTTTGGAATGTAGATGATATGTGCATAATGAAGGGATAAGGAGAAAATGAAATGTTTGACAGTATTCATGAGCTCATGATTGATATAAGGACTAAGTGATATCATGGTTTGAGTATATAGAATTTTAAGGATTTTAGTATGTGAAAAGTGTTAACTTTTAACTGCATTCATGTTTTCACTAAGGTTCAATGGGTATTCAAGAGAATACATTATTAAGGCCTTTGAATGTTTGGAATGTGACCAACAAGACATATATATGGGGATTAACGATAGTATTAAATCTCTGGTTATCGTTTTCACTATATTATGAGAGTGGACTGCAGTATTATGGATAAGCCTAAAGATTAGAATGGATTATGTTGGACATAAGTTAGTATTGTTTAAGGATAAATGATTTTCGATATTATTGATGGGATGTTATAGTAATGTAGTTTTAGAAAAAGGACAACATGCAGGACGGGCGACGACCCATCGCGTCGGACAAGGCTGTGGGAATCGAACCCACAACCGAAGTGCGACTGGCCTTTATCGCCTACCACTGGCCTACAGGAAGTCCCTATTTAGTAGAAACTGGTTTTATTATATTAAGAAGTATGACATATGATGTATAAGTCCATTTTAGGAACCATATATGATTAATCTCACTATAGATCGACTTATGTATATAATTTTTTTTGCTAACCTTTTGTTTGAGACAGATGGAATGACCCGTCATTCTATCACATGATCTGCTAACACTTCACGAATAAAAAATTCAACTTCATTTATTTAAGAGATGAAGTGGAAATTGTTAAAGACACGAACAACAGTGAGATTGTACCAAAATAAAGTAAGTATTTATTCTAATTTAAATTCTTTAACATTAGGGAAACGATCTTGAAAACCAAAAATGTTGTCCTAGTGATCTTATATCTGATGAATCAGATGGTACCTTAGCTCGTCACAAATTTATGGCTTTGTGATTGCTGGGTTTTCCATAGCCATGTTCTCTACCACTCTCCATCAGAACATGATGGTTAGATTTTTCTTCCATATCCATATTTTCACCTATGTGGAAACCCAGTAATTAGTTTATTTGGGTAACCGTTAAGTTTCAAACTTTTGTTTTTAAATAATGGTTTTGGTATTCCTTTTTACGATGTGGGTTTCTATTAATGAAACTTTCGAATAGTAAACCATTTATAACCCCGACGAATTTCGAGGGCAAAATTCATTTTAAGGGGGGTAGAATGTAACAACCCAAGATTTTATGAAAAATATTCTTTTTAATTTCACTAATGTCTTGTGTTATACGCTACACCAAAAGGAGCTTTCACAATACACATCTCTGACCTGGCTTGAATTATACGCAATTGCGACCTTCCACGATAGCGTGTGTTGTACGCAACACCGAGTTTCGCTAAACAACGATATGCTATTAAGATATTATTAAAACTAGCTGTTATGAATAGTAATAACCACTTTTTAAATTTTAGAATATTTACCTCTCAAAATGGACTTCATTTTTGGATTCGGAGTATCGAATTTAGCCTAAGGTGAAATTTTGGTACTTTTCGGATAACTTTCATATTCTGATGAATAGTGAAAATTACTAAATTATAATTAAAAACAATTTTTTTTAATCAAAATAATTAATAGTGATAAATTATTAATTTGAGTTTTTTAAAGTATATTTAGAATATATTTTTACAATTTAATACAATGTTGGTCATTGGATGTAATTTCACATTTAAACCAGACATAAACAAGTGTCAATCTTTTGATAGATATTGTTTCTTAAAAACACGCTATTTGTTTTAACAGCGGAATTTAATTACAAAATTAATTAATGCAACTTCTATGTTATGAATTTGGTAAAATAGACTTCATTTTTGAATTCGGAATATGAAATATAGCTTAGGATGAAATTTTGGCATTGTTCTGAAAAACATCATTTTTTGATGAATAGTGAAACTACTAAGTGGTAGGTTAAAAACTGAATTTTGCGTAAAACTTAATTTTACCGCTTCTGCGAATGGAATTTCAAAAATCCGACAGACACGGTTGATATCAGTAAGTAAAATGTGGTTCAATGAGATAAAAATAATTTTTTGGTGAATAGTAACTTTTTACTTTTTTTATCGCGGTTAATAGTAAATAGGGTAATTAAGGGTAAATATGACATTACTATTACCCTAACACATGTCCTAATTCTATTGGACAAGTGTAATTCGACCAAAAAACAACCTTATGAATAAAATAGGACCATTTAGGCCCACTTGGATTAGATTAGGACATTTATTATTATTTAATTCAAAGAAGAGTTAAAAGAGTTAAAATCAAAGTTTATTTACTAAAACATTTTTAATATAGGGTTGTACAGAAGATAAATTCGATTTTAAATATTCATTAGAAAGATAAAAATATTTCCTACATGATGGTATTTTATTTGTAATTTTTAGACATCAAATAATTTAATTTATTTATGACACAAAGATGATGCAGTAATTATCTTATTAATAAAATATTGACATAATTGATATTATAAATACCAAAATAAATATAATTTGAGACTTTTTATGAATTCCACTAATTTTATAGGTTACTATGATATATTAGTGTTGATTTAATTAACTGGGTTCGAACATATAATTCTGTTATGACTTTCACAAAAATCATGTATCAAATAGTGTCAAAATTGACACAAAATAGTTTTTAAATCAAATATTATATTATTAATTGTTATTTTATTCCTAAAAATCTAAGGTTCGGACAAATGACTTATATAAGGATATATGTATTAATAATATACAATTTGGGGTTCTTTTGGCATGTTATAGTAAGTGTATTAACCATATAGTGAAAGAAAACAAAAAGACACGGTAAAAGTTAAATTATTTAACTTAGAGTTAAATCTAATTGATAAGGTTAAAATAATACCATAAACTTATCTAAATCCTATTGGATGATAGGATTTCGACCCATCCCCACTTTAGCTTCGAAATAAGACCCTTTGGAACCATTATAAACCAATTTTGACTTTAATATAAAATAATATTTTGAGATATTCCTAAGGTGCCCCTCTCCTCCCTTATAAAAGGACACCTCCTCCCCCTCCTCCTCACACCAATTTGAGCACTCAAACTCGGCCAAACCCTGCCAAAATCTCTTCTCCACTTCCCTAGCAACATCCTAGATGTTCTGGTCTTCCTCAAAGACCAATTTTAGTGCCCTAAGAGGAGGTCTCAAAGAGGCGTTTCAAAGAAGAGGAGGTTCGGACACATACGAAGAAAATCGGACCTAAGGTAAGGGAAATATCACAATCTCATTTTTATCCGAGATTGTTTATTCATAAGTATTTATTGGGGTGTATTTTATCATCCACATCCATGTTTCATAAATATGTAATATTATTTCCATCCACCTACAATTTTTTAAATCCATTTTTACCCTTCGGTGAGTTTTTAGTAAAAGAAATGAAAGGAATCTTTTGTCGTTTTTCGTACGAGGTACTTTTTGACTTTTCCGACAAAAGTATGAGAAGAATGTTTTTTTTAACTTATAAGACATGAATGGATTTTTTAAAACATTATTTCCAAGAAGCATCCTTTACAAGTTTTCAAGTTTATTTTTAATCAACTTCTTTTAGTTTAAAGTTGTATGACATGTTAATAAAGGAAAAATGTTTTGGAAGAAGAAAGGATATTTTTCTCAAGAATTCATTTCAAGTGTTTTATCAAAATTATTTTCCATCTAAGATAATATAGGGTTATGTTTTTATCCCAATTATTACATTGATTTGACTATGTTGTGATGGAATTATGTTTATGAATTCCTTTATCTTATATGAATGGTTTTATGATGTCATGTTGTTTAAGAATCCCATGTTTATTACATGGGTTATGAAATGATGTATGATTTATGATTATGTGGCACACATAAGAAATGATTCATTATAAGATGGGTGGGACCTATATCTCCCTCCAATGCATTGGGTAAAGATTTCATATCTCATGAGATAGACAGGGCTGGAACGGTAGGTTATACCGGTTCAGTGAAACAGGACTGAAACGAGGGTTACTCGATTCAGAAAGGGACTTTGTCCACTAAGATAGTCTTGGCAATGAGTCTTGACTAACAAGAAATGATTCTATATGATTATGTGTGAATGCCACAAAGTTTCATGTTTTAAGTTATGATTATTGTGATTACATTTCACTACCATGATTTATCCCATGTTATGAAATTATGCTCTCTTTTGCAGGTTATGATTTCCAAAATGTTATGTTCTTATGAATACGATGTGATTGATATTTCTTTTGTTTACCCATACTGAGCATTTGAGCTCACCCTTTTATGTTTTTTTCCCCAGGATATAAAGAAAGGTTTTAGGTAAAAAAAAGGAAGATCTTTATGGGAGATGTTGAAGATCTTTCACCACGATTAGAAGATTTTATTCCGAGTTTCCAAAGACACTAAACTATTACGATCCTTGTGTGTGTGTTTTTGTTATGTACTATGTATTCCACAAAAGTAATGTAATGTTCATGTACGTCAAGTTTCGGGTCTCTACAGTTGGTATCAGAGGAAAGGTTTAGTCAACCTTTGGAAACTAGGATGCGAGATCTTTAGTGAAATCCTTAGAGATATTTATAAGGTATGTCTAGGGATTTCCCTAAGTATAAGTATATGTATAGGATACAGTCCTAGAACTACGGTAACGATCATAGAATTTAACCTAAGATGTTAGATATTGAGGATACTCCAACTTTATTATGTTGTTTTCCCTAGAATGATTTTTGCCTCTCACACTATTTTTTTTGGGGTTTTAGAAAATGGATGGAAACAAGGTGATTCACGATAATGGAGGATATGTTGGACAATGGAATGATATTTTTCATGAGCAACCAAATGAAATGGGATTTGGATGTCCAAACATCATTATTATGCCGAATTAGAAATCTCATAATATGATTAATAAAGTAAAATTTGGTAAGTTTCCTGACTCGGCTAATAAGAGAAAGATGGAGTTTCATGATGATCAAAGAGGAAAGAAAGTAAAATTTCCCCTATGTAAATCATGTGGGAAGAGGCATCAAGGAGAATGTTTCAAAGGAACTGGAAGATGCTTTGGGTGTGGAAAAGAAGGACACAAAGCCAGTAAGTGCAAAGGAAAAGGTTCAGTTAACACCGGGGATGAGGATAATGGTATTGCTACGACATCAACAATGGTTAAATGTTTTAAATGTGGAATGTACGGGAATTATGCAAACCAATGACCTAAGGGAAAGTCTCATGAATATAATCAGTATGGTCGTATGGGTAGTATTTATGTTGATGATGATGAAGAGACTACAAATGATATGTGAGATGAAAGAATTGTGGAAGCTCGGTCAATGGTTTAAGAATGTAGTTGAATGATGACATGTTTATCATGTGTAATGTTGTATAAGTAATCTCATGGTACTATGGAATAAAGATACATCTAAGGATTATTACACTGTTTTCCTTCCTTGAGTTTTGAAAGCGTATGATTAATGGTACAAGTATCCATGAAAGGTTATTCAGATATTTTTGGAATGTAGATGATATGTGCATAATGAAGGGATAAGGAGAAAATGAAATGTTTGACAGTATTCATGAGCTCATGATTGATATAAGGACTAAGTGATATCATGGTTTGAGTATATAGAATTTTGAGGATTTTAGTATGTGAAAAGTGTTAACTTTTAACTGCATTCATGTTTTCACTAAGGTTCAATGGGTATTCAAGAGAATACATTATTAAGGCCTTTGAATGTTTGGAATGTGACCAACAAGACATATATATATGGGGATTAACGACAGTATTAAATCTCTGGTTATCATTTTCACTATATTATGAGAGTGGACTGCAGTATTATGGATAAGCCTAAAGATTAGAATGGATTATGTTGGACATAATTTAGTATTGTTTAAGGAGAGATGATTTTCGATATTATTGATGGGATGTTATAGTACTGTAGTTTTAGAAAAAGGACAACCTGCAGGATGGGAGACGGCCCATCGCGTCGGACAAGGCTGTGGGAATCGAACCCACAACCGAAGTGCGACTGGCCTTTATCGCCTACCACTGGCCTACAGGAAGTCCCTATTTAGTAGAAACTAGTTTTATTATATTAATAAGTATGACATATGATGTATAAGTCCATTTTGGGAACCATATATGATTAATCTCACTATAGATCGACTTATGTATATAATTTTTTTTGCTAACCTTTTGTTTGAGACAGATGGAATGACCCGTCATTCTATCACATGATCTGCTAACACTTCACGAATAACAAATTCAACTTTATTTATTTAAGAGATGAAGTGGAAATTGTTAAAGGCACGAACAACAGTGAGATTGTACCAAAATAAAGTAAGTATTTATTCTAATTTAAATTCTTTAACATTAGGGAAACGATCTTGAAAACCAAAAATGTTGTCCTAGTGATCTTATATCTGATGAATCAGATGGTACCTTAGATCGTCACAAATTTATGGCTTTGTGATTGCTGGGTTTTCCATAGCCATGTTCTCTACCACTCTCCATCAGAACATGATGGTTAGATTTTTCTTCCATATCCATATTTTCACCTATGTGGAAACCCAGTAATTAGTTTATTTGGGTAACCGTTAAGTTTCAAACTTTTGTTTTTAAATAATGGTTTTGTTATTCCTTTTTACGATGTGGGTTTCTATTAAAGAAACTTTCGAATAGTAAACCATTTATAACCCCGACGAATTTCGAGGGCAAAATTCATTTTAAGGGGGGTAGAATGTAACAACCCAAGATTTTATGAAAAATATTCTTTTTAATTTCACTAATGTCTTGTGTTATACGCTACACCAAAAGAAGCTTTCACAATACACATCTCTGACCTGGCTTGAATTATACGCAATTGCGACCTTCCACGATTGCGTGTGTTGTACGCAACACCGAGTTTCGCTAAACAACGATATGCTATTAAGATATTATTAAAACTAGCCGTTATGAATAGTAATAACCACTTTTTAAATTTTAGAAAATTTAGCTCTCAAAATGGACTTCATTTTTGGATTCGGAGTATCGAATTTAGCCTAAGGTGAAATTTTGGTACTTTTCGGATAACTTTCATATTCTGATGAATAGTGAAAATTACTAAATTATAATTAAAAACAATTTTTTTAATCAAAATAAATAATAGTGATAAATTATTAATTTGAGTTGTTTTAAAGTATATTTAGAATATATTTTTACAATTTAATACAATGTTGGTAATTGGATGTAATTTCACATTTAAACCAGACATAAACAAGTGTCAATCTTTTGATAGATATTGTTTCTTAAAAACACGCTATTTGTTTTAACAGCGGAATTTAATTATAAAATTAATTAATGCAACTTCTATGTTATGAATTTGGTAAAATAGACTTCATTTTTGAATTCGGAATATGAAATATAGCTTAGGATGAAATTTTGGCATTGTTCTGAAAAACATCATTTTTTGATGAATAGTGAAACTACTAAGTGGTAGGTTAAAAACTGAATTTTGCATAAAACTTAATTTTACCGCTTCTGTGAATGGAATTTCAAAAATCCGACAGACACGGTTGATATCAGTAAGTAAAATGTGGTTCAATGAGATAAAAATAATTTTTTGGTGAATAGTAACTTTTTACTTTTTTACCACGATTAATAGTAAATAGGGTAACTAAGGGTAAATATGATATTACTATTACCCTAACACATGTCCTAATTCTATTGGACAAGTGTAATTCGACCAAAAAACAACCTTATGAATAAAATAGGACCATTTAGGCCCACTTGGATTAGATTAGGACATTTATTATTATTTAATTCAAAGAAGAGTTAAAAGAGTTAAAATCAAAGTTTATTTACTAAAACATTTTTAATATAGGGTTGTACATAAGATATATTCGATTTTAAATATTCATTAGAAAGCTAAAAATAGTTCCTACATGATGGTATTTTATTTTTAATTTTTAGACATCAAATAATTTAATTTATTTATGACACAAAGATGATGCAGTAATTATCTTATTAATAAAATATTGACATAATTGATATTATAAATACCAAAATAAATGTAATTTGAGACTTTTTATGAATTCCACTAATTTTATAGGTTACTATGATATATTAGGGTTGATTTAATCAACTGGGTTCGAACATATAATTATGTTATGACTTTCACAAAAATCATGTATCAAATAGTGTCAAAATTGACACAAAATAGTTTTTAAATCCAATATTATATTATTAATTGTTATTTTATTCCTAATAATCTAAGGTTCGGACAAATGACTTATATAAGGATATATGTATTAATAATATACAATTTGGGGTTCCTTTGGCATGTTATAGTAAGTGGATTAACCATATAGTGAAAGAAAACAAAAAGACACGGTAAAAGTTAAATTATTTAACTTAGAGTTAAATCTAATTGATAAGGTTAAAATAATACCATAAACTTGTCTAAATCCTATTGGATGATAGGATTTCGACCCATCCCCACTTTAGCTTCGAAATAAGACCCTTTGGAACCATTATAAACCGATTTTGACTTTAATATAAAATAATATTTTGAGATATTCCTAAGGTGCCCCTCTCCTCCCTTATAAAAGGACACCTCCTCCCCCTCCTCCTCACACCAATTTGAGCACTCAAACTCGGCCAAACCCTGCCAAAATCTCTTCTCCACTTCCCTAGAAACATCCTAGATGTTCTGGTCTTCCTCAAAGACCAATTTTAGTGCCCTAAGAGAAGGTCTCAAAGAGGCGCTTCAAAGAAGAGTAGGTTCGGACACATACGAAGAAAATCGGACCTAAGGTAAGGGAAATATCACAATCTCATTTTTATACGAGATTGTTTATTCATAAGTATTTACTGGGGTGTATTTTATCATCCACATCCATGTTTCATAAATATGTAATATTATTTCCATCCACCTACAATTTTTTAAATCCATTTTTACCCTTCGGTGAGTTTTTAGTAAAAGAAATGAAAGGAATCTTTTGTCGTTTTTCGTACGATGTACTTTTTGACTTTTCCGACAAAAGTACGAGAAGAATGTTTTTTTTAACTTATAAGACATGAATGGATTTTTTAAAACATTATTTCCAAGAAGCATCGTTTACAAGTTTTCACGTTTTTTTTAATCAACTTCTTTTAGTTTAAAGTTGTATGACATGTTAATAAAGGAAATATGTTTTGGAAGAAGAAAGGATATTTTTCTCAAGAATTCATTTCAAGTGTTTTATCAAAATTATTTTCCATCTAAGATAATATAGGGTTCTGTTTTTATCCCAATTATTACATTGATTTGACTATGTTGTGATGGAATTATGTTTATAAATTCCTTTATCTTATATGAATGGTTTTATGATGTCATGTTGTTTAAGAATCCCATTTTTATTACATGGGTTATGAAATGATGTATGATTTATGATTATGTGGCACACATAAGAAATGATTCATTATAAGATGGGTGGGACCTATATCTCCCTCCAATGCATTGGGTAAAGATTTCATATCTCATGAGATAGACAAGGCTGGAACGGTAGGTTATACCGGTTCAGTGAAACAGGACTGAAACGAGGGTTACTCGATTCAGAAAGGGACTTTGTCCACTAAGATAGTCTTGGAAATGAGTCTTGACTAACAAGAAATGATTCTATATGATTATGTGTGAATGCCACAAAGTTTCATGTTTTAAGTTATGATTATTGTGATTACATTTCACTACCATGATTTATCCCATGTTATGAAATTATGCTCTCTTTTGCAGGTTATGATTTCCAAAATGTTATGTTCTTATGAATACGATGTGATTGATATTTCTTTTGTTTACCCTTACTGAGCATTTGAGCTCACCCTTTTATGTTTTTTTCCCCAGGATATAAAGAAAGGTTTTACGTAAAAAAAGGAAGATCTTTATGGGAGATGTTGAAGATCTTTCACCACGATTAGAAGATTTTATTCCGAGTTTCCAAAGACACTAAACTATTACGATCCTTGTGTGTGTGTTTTTGTTATGTACTATGTATTCCGCAAAAGTAATGTAATGTTCTTGTACGTCAAGTTTCGGGTCTCTACAGTTGGTATCAGAGGAAAGGTTTAGTCAACCTTTGGAAACTAGGATGCGAGATCTTTAGTGAAATCCTTAGAGATATTTATAAGGTATGTCTAGGGATTTCCCTAAGTATAAGTATATGTATAGGATACAGTCCTAGAACTACGGTAACGATCATAGAATTTAACCTAAGATGTTAGATATTGAGGATACTCCACCTTTATTATGTTGTTTTCCCTAGAATGATTTTTTCCTCTCACACTATTTTTTTTGGGGTTTTAGAAAATGGATGGAAACAAGGTGATTCACGATAATGGAGGATATGTTGGACAATGGAATGATATTTTTCATGAGCAACCAAATGAAATGGGATTTGGATGTCCAAACATCATTATTATGCCGAATTAGAAATCTCATAATATGATTAATAAAGTAAAATTTGGTAAGTTTCCTGACTCGGCTAATAAGAGAAAGATGGAGTTTCATGATGATCATAGAGGAAAGAAAGTTCAATTTCCCCTATGTAAATCATGTGGGAAGAGGCATCAAGGAGAATGTTTCAAAGGAACTAGAAGATGCTTTGGGTGTGGAAAAGAAGGACACAAAGCCAGTAAGTGCAAAGGAAAAGGTTCAGTTAACACCGGGGATGAGGATAATTGTATTGCTACGACATCAACAATGGTTAAATGTTTTAAATGTGGAATGTACGGGCATTATGCAAACCAATGACCTAAGGGAAAGTCTCATGAATATAATCAGTATGGTCGTATGGGTAGTATTTATGTTGATGATGATGAAGAGACTACAAATGATATGTGAGATGAAAGAATTGTGGAAGCTCGGTCAATGGTTTAAGAATGCAGTGGAATGATGACATGTTTATCATGTGTAATGTTGTATAAGTAATCTCATGGTACTATGGAATAAAGATACATCTAAGGATTATTACACTGTTTTCCTTCCTTGAGTTTTGAAAGCGTATGATTAATGGTACAAGTATCCATGAAAGGTTATTCAGATATTTTTGGAATGTAGATGATATGTGCATAATGAAGGGATAAGGAGAAAATGAAATGTTTGACAGTATTCATGAGCTCATGATTGATATAAGGACTAAGTGATATCATGGTTTGAGTATATAGAATTTTTAGGATTTTAGTATGTGAAAAGTGTTAACTTTTAACTGCATTCATGTTTTCACTAAGGTTCAATGGGTATTCAAGAGAATACATTATTAAGGCCTTTGAATGTTTGGAATGTGACCAACAAGACATATATATGGGGATTAACGACAGTATTAAATCTCTGGTTATCATTTTCACTATATTATGAGAGTGGACTGCAGTATTATGGATAAGCCTAAAGATTAGAATGGATTATGTTGGACATAATTTAGTATTGTTTAAGGATAGATGATTTTCGATATTATTGATGGGATGTTATAGTACTGTAGTTTTAGAAAAAGGACAACCAGCAGGATGGGAGATGGCCCATCGCGTCGGACAAGGCTGTGGGAATCGAACCCACAACCGAAGTGCGACTGGCCTTTATCGCCTACCACTGGCCTACAGGAAGTCCCTGTTTAGTAGAAACTAGTTTTATTATATTAATAAGTATGACATATGATGTATAAGTCCATTTTAGGAACCATATATGATTAATCTCACTATAGATCGACTTATGTATATAATTTTTTTTGCTAACCTTTTGTTTGAGACAGATGGAATGACCCGTCATTCTATCACATGATCTGCTAACACTTCACGAATAACAAATTCAACTTCATTTATTTAAGAGATGAAGTGGAAATTGTTAAAGGCACGAACAACAGTGAGATTGTACCAAAATAAAGTAATTATTTATTCTAATTTAAATTCTTTAACATTAGGGAAATGATCTTGAAAACCAAAAATGTAGTCCTAGTGATCTTATATCTGATGAATCAGATGGTACCTTAGATCGTCACAAATTTATGGCTTTGTGATTGCTGGGTTTTCCATAGCCATGTTCTCTACCACTCTCCATCAGAACATGATGGTTAGATTTTTCTTCCATATCCATATTTTCACCTATGTGGAAACCCAGTAATTAGTTTATTTGGGTAACCGTTAAGTTTCAAACTTTTGTTTTTAAATAATGGTTTTGTTATTCCTTTTTACGATGTGGGTTTCTATTAAAGAAACTTTCGAATAGTAAACCATTTATAACCCCAACGAATTTCGAGGGCAAAATTCATTTTAAGGGGGGTAGAATATAACAACCCAAGATTTTATGAAAAATATTCTTTTTAATTTCACTAATGTCTTGTGGTATACGCTACACCAAAAGAAGATTTCACAATACACATCTCTGACCTGGCTTGAATTATACACAATTGCGACCTTCCACGATAGCGTGTGTTGTACGCAACACCGAGTTTCGCTAAACAACGATATGCTATTAAGATATTATTAAAACTAGCCGTTATGAATAGTAATAACCACTTTTTAAATTTTAGAAAATTTAGCTCTCAAAATGGACTTCATTTTTGGATTCGGAGTATCGAATTTAGCCTAAGAGGAAATTTTGGTACTTTTCGGATAACTTTCATATTCTGATGAATAGTGAAAATTACTAAATTATAATTAAAAACAATTTTTTTTAATCAAAATAATTAATAGTGATAAATTATTAATTTGAGTTGTTTTAAAGTATATTTAGAATATATTTTTACAATTTAATACAATTTTGGTAATTGGATGTAATTTCACATTTAAACCAGACATAAACAAGTGTCAATCTTTTGATAGATATTGTTTCTTAAAAACACGCTATTTGTTTTAACAGCGGAATTTAATTATAAAATTAATTAATGCAACTTCTATGTTATGAATTTGGTAAAATAGACTTCATTTTTGAATTCGGAATATGAAATATAGCTTAGGATGAAATTTTGGCATTGTTCTGAAAAACATCATTTTTTGATGAATAGTGAAACTACTAAGTGGTAGGTTAAAAACTGAATTTTGCATAAAACTTAATTTTACCGCTTCTGTGAATGGAATTTCAAAAATCCGACAGACACGGTTGATATCAGTAAGTAAAATGTGGTTCAATGAGATAAAAATAATTTTTTGGTGAATAGTAACTTTTTACTTTTTTTTACCACGATTAATAGTAAATAAGGTAACTAAGGGTAAATATGATATTACTATTACCCTAACACATGTCCTAATTCTATTGGACAAGTGTAATTCGACCAAAAAACAACCTTATGAATAAAATAGGACCATTTAGGCCCACTTGGATTAGATTAGGACATTTATTATTATTTAATTCAAAGAAGAGTTAAAAGAGTTAAAATCAAAGTTTATTTACTAAAACATTTTTAATATAGGGTTGTACATAATATATATTCGATTTTAAATATTCATTAGAAAGATAAAAATAGTTCCTACATTATGGTATTTTATTTTTAATTTTTAGACATCAAATAATTTAATTTATTTATGACACAAAGATGATGCAGTAATTATCTTATTAATGAAATATTGACATAATTGATATTATAAATACCAAAATAAATGTAATTTGAGACTTTTTATGAATTCCACTAATTTTATCGGTTACTATGATATATTAGTGTTGATTTAATCAACTCGGTTTGAACATATAATTCTGTTATGACTTTCACAAAAATCATGTATCAAATAGTGTCAAAATTGACACAAAATAGTTTTTAAATCAAATATTATATTATTAATTGTTATTTTATTCCTAAAAATCTAAGGTTCGGCCAAATGACTTATATAAGGATATATGTATTAATAATATACAATTTGGGGTTTTTTTGGCATGTTATAGTAAGTGTATTAACCATATAGTGAAAGAAAACAAAAAGACACGGTAAAAGTTAAATTATTTAACTTAGAGTTAAATCTAATTGATAAGGTTAAAAAAATACGCTAAACTTGTCTAAATCCTATTGGATGATAGGATTTCGACCCATCCCCACTTTAGCTTCGAAATAAGACCCTTTGGAACCATTATAAACCGATTTTGACTTTAATATAAAATAATATTTTGAGATATTCCTAAGGTGCCCCTCTCCTCCCTTATAAAAGGACACCTCCTCCCCCTCCTCCTCACACCAATTTGAGCACTCAAACTCCGCCAAACCCTGCCAAAATCTCTTCTCCACTTCCCTAGCAACATCCTAGAGGATCTGGGCTTCCTCAAAGACCAATTTTAGTGCCCTAAGAGGAGGTCTCAAAGAGGCGCTTCAAAGAAGAGGAGGTTCAGACACATACGAAGCAAATCGGACCTAAGGTAAGGGAAATATCACAATCTCATTTTTATCCGAGATTGTTTATTCCTAAGTATTTACTGGGGTGTATTTTATCATCCACATCCATGTTTCATAAATATTTAATATTATTTCCATCCACCTACAATTGTTTAAATCCATTTTTACCCTTCGGTGAGTTTTTAGTAAAAGAAATGAAAGGAATCTTTTGTCGTTTTTCGTACGAGGTACTTTTTTACTTTTCCGACAAAAGTACGAGAAGAATGTTTTTTTAAATTATACAACATGAATGGATTTTTTAAAACATTATTTCCAAGAAGCATCCTTTACAAGTTTTCAAGTTTATTTTTAATTAACTTCTTTTAGTTTCAAGTTGTATGACATGTTAATAAAGGAAAAATGTGTTTGAAGAAGAAAGGATATTTTTCTCAAGAATTCATTTCAAGTGTTTTATCAAAATTATTTTCCATCTAAGAAAATATAGGGTTCTGTTTTTATCCCTATTATTACATTTATTTGACTATGTTGTGATGGAATTATGTTTATGAATTCCTTTATCTTATATGAATGGTTTTATGATGTCATGTTGTTTAAGAATCCCATTTTTATTACATGGGTTATGAAATGATGTATGATTTATGATTATGTGGCACACATAAGAAAGGATTCATTATAAGATGGGTGGGACCTATATCTCCCTCCAATGCATTGGGTAAATATTTTATATCTCATGAGATAGACAGGGCTGGAACGGTAGGTTATACCAGTTCAGTGAAACAGGACTGAAACGAGGGTTACTCGATTCAGAAAGGGACTTTGTCCACTAAGATAGTCTTGGAAATGAGTCTTGACTAACAAGAAATGATTCTCTACGATTATGTGTGAATGCCACAAAGTTTCATGTTTTAAGTTATGATTATTGTGATTACATTTCACTACCATGATTTATCCCATGTTATTAAATTATGCTCTCTTTTGCAGGTTATGATTTCCAAAATGTTATGTTCTTATGAATACGATGTGATTGATATTTCTTTTGTTTACCCTTACTGAGCATTTGAGCTCACCCTTTTATTTTTTTCCCCAGGATATAAAGAACGGTTTTAGGTAAAAAAAATGAAGATCTTTATTGGAGATGTTGAAGATCTTTCACCACGATTAGAAGATTTTATTCTGAGTTTCCAAAGACACTAAACTATTACGATCCTTGTGTGTGTGTTTTTGTTATGTACTAAGTATTCCGCAAAAGTAATGTAATGTTCATGTATGTCAAGCTTCGGGTCTCTACATGAACCCTTTAAAGAGTAGTGATAAGAGGATATATAATAATGTGATCCATTCCACTAGTAGTGATATATTAGAAGATAGTTAGGGTGTGACCCTTGGGAAATAGTGAGATGTACTGAATCTTTGTAAAGTTAATGATCTTGTGCATAGAAGTGATCTAACCCGAACCCTGAATTTTTATAGTGAGCCTTAGTAGATTTGGTACATCAGAACATTTCCATTGTATTCTCTTTATAAGTTTCCTAATGAGGGTGAACCAAATAAATTTTTTGTGTCTTGTGTGTGATTGAATTTATGTTTATATATTTCTATGGGAATATTTGAGAAAAGGAATTTTTTAATGACAAAACATGATTCAAGGGGTAGTTGTTTCAATCTATCATACCTTGAATCACCCCCACATAGGGTATTTAATCTTATGCGGATCACAATTGGTATCCAAGGGAATATTTGAAAGTCAGTAGATCACTCCCAATAGAATAAATTGATGTTTTAAATCACAATGGGATTCCGATCTTCTGTGGAAAAAATTTCAATTATGGAAGATTCAGATGCAACACTATTTCTGATCTTTAGTAATGGATGAATTTACAATAATGATGCATGGAATTTTGGCCAATATCGAAAGTGGTGATTTATCAAAAGATGAAAAAAGGGAATTGGATGCCAAATCCAAAATAATAAATGCATTAGGGGCGCCCTATAATATTAAATATATATGAAGTTAATATTATGTATGTCATCACATTCTATGTGGGAAAAGTTTCTGAATATTTATGAGGGTGACTCAAAATTATAATAATCAAAGCTATAGGTTCTATCAAACAAGTATGAGTATCCCAAAATGAACCCTAATTAGTCTATTGAGGCACTATTTGATCGGGTAAATGTTCTTATGGATCACATGCACAGTCTCAGAGAAATCAATGAAGATATAAAGATTGTTAAGCTCATCTTGAGAGGACTTTAACCTTAGTTCAATTTGAAGGTTTATGTATTGGAAGATAATGATCCATAGAAGATGAAATAGGATAGATTTCATAGTAACCTTGTTGCATATGAGATGATAAATGGAGACAATGAGTCTGTGGAAAAAGGGATTTCCAATTAAGTGGTATTTAAGGCCATGAAGAAGCTCACCATTTAAGATGGTTGGGAAGTAGAAGAGATGAATGAGGGGATGCCATTACGTTCCTCAAATCTTTAAAGTGGAAGAGTAAAGGTAAAAGGGAAACTTCTACCATCATGATTTCATTGTGAAATGTTTGGAAATTTTTAACAAGGTTCCCTAAGAAGTTTTTAAGACATAAGGAGGATGAAGTTGAAATTCCCATAAAGAAGTCTTCATCCTACGTGAATGAAAAAAAACAATTATAAAAAATTTATTAAAAAAGAATATTTTTCTTTCAAAATAAGATGATAGTTTAGAAAAATATGCGGCAGAAGAGTTGGAGGACTCCAAGGATCATGATGAAAATTTTATAGTGGAGGTTTTCAAAAATTACAGGAAAATGGGAGAATGAAACAATTATGAAGGATAATTCGAAGGAAGAATTGACCTTCTGGTCCAATTAGAAGCATGATCTTGGGGAAATAGTTGTTTAGAGTGAAAAAATAAACAAATCCAACAATATGGTTCATGATGAAAAGATTTATATGATGCAACATGAAGATAAGAAGTCTGTGAGAAATGAAGAAATTAAAAAACTAAAGTCATCAATACTAGAATGATCAGAAAATTATATTGAGTACAAACTCAAAATCAAAGAACAAAAAAGATAATTTAATATTTTGACTCACACTCGCAAATATCAAATAAATCAAATAAAAGAACTTTAAGAGTAATTATTTGGCCCATGATGAAGTGTTAAGGAATAATAATTTATTTGAATCTTGATACGACATCTAGAAAGAAAATCATTCTGGAAACATAAAAGTTGAAAGTGGAGAATAGAGGTCTATCATAACAAAATAAATTTTTAAATACAAATTATAAGGATGTTATGTATCCATATTGAAAATAGAATGTAATAATGGTAGAATTCATTCAACAAGCACCTACTCCAAGATTGAAGATTGATTTTGGTATGAATCAAGATTAGAAGTATCAGTTAACCTAAGAGAGAACCAACAGTACAATATTTCTACTTAGTAATGTACCAAACATGAGATTTTATTATTGTGGAATGATAATACACTCAAAAAATATAAATTCCATGTTCAATAAGTACAAATGTAAAATATTCCAACGAAGGTATCCATACAAAACTCAATCATTCATAATAGCATTCTATGGTCACTGTTTCATGGTTGGAGGATTTAGACACATGTAATGATACATATCGTCAATAATGAAGAGAAGTGTGATGAAATAGAATGAATGTGGTCATATGAAGAAATTAAATGTATCATAAAATGAGATGAAAAATAAAAAATCCTTTTGTATCATTGGAAGATGAAGCTGTTCTATCATACTTAGAGTAATATCAATATTATCAATCTATACCAAGTATGAAGCTAAATTCATGGATCAAAAAGAAGAGAGATAAAAAGGTAGACATTGAAGACATTTATATTAAAGCCTCAGATCACATTGGAATATGGATCATTTATAGTGGATGCACCTCTCATATGATATGAAATATGAAATTGGTAATAGGAATCTAATTCGACAAGGAAGATATTGTAAGATTTGGTAATAATGAAGGCCTAAAAATTATTGGTTAAAAAAACCCAAGTTTGGGGGGAAATACATGATACAGGAATGTGTGTTGGTTGTTGAAGGTCTCAGTCAAAAAATTCTAATTGTAAGTTACCTATGTGACATAGTACATCCCATATGTTTTTTAAATAAATTATTTATCATTACAAAAAATGGTGTAGTTTCCTATAAGGAAAGCATATAAAGGGAAATATCTACCTTGTAAGTAGAGAAGATGATATGTGATTTTTGAACAAGGAATATGGAAACAAGTTATAGAATAAACATCTTGGTCAATTGAGTGAAACATCATTGGATGAACAATTGAAATTTTATGCTTCTCAAGAGATCCCTTGGTTTCCACATGATTGTACCTATATGCTTCATTCTTTTCTGAAAGGGAAGATCATTTGAAAGAAATATTAGGTGAAATAAAAAAATATAACAAAAGTGTTTGATTTGGTGCATATTAATGTGTGAAGTCATATCTCACTAAGAGGTATTGATGAGAGGAGATATTATGTTCTCTTAATTAATGATTTTAGTAGAATGAGAAGGGTTTCAATCATCACCCACAAATATGACGTGTTTAGTTGCATAATAACCTATTGAAGGGAAGTTGAAAATATACTAGGTCAAAGAATCTAGTCAACCAAAAAATATAATGGATGAGACTTAAAAAATAGATAAGTGGAGTACTATCGTGAGAAACATGGGATAAGGAACCGAGTTTCAATAGTAAGAACTCCACAACAAAATAAAGTCATTGAGAGAAGAAATCAACTTATTTACAACAAGGCTAGAATAATGCTCATTGAGGAAGATCATATAGTGATGTTTTGGAAATAAGAAATGATTTAATTAATATATACATAAAATATAGAATTATTATGTCCAAAATAATAGAAGACTCCATATGACCTATGGTATGGGAATAATCAAATTGTTATGTACTTCAGAGTCTTCAAAAGTTACTTTTTTATGCTCAATAAGGATAAACAAAGGAACTATGAATCTCTTGGAGATGAAGATATATTTGTTGGATACTCATTGAAAATGGAGTCTTATTAACTGTTCAATAAGAGGCTGGGAAAGTAAGTTGACAGAAAAAATGTAACTGTAGTATATAAGGAGAAGAGTCTTCAACAAATACATGATTAGTCTCTGGAGGATAGTGATGAAGAGATATGAATATTTGGGGATGTTACTATTTTGAAAGGATGATTTAGAAGAAGATTTAGATAAATAAAATGAAGGGAACAAACCAATATATACTAAAATATTGAAGATAAGAGTTTATATTTATAGAAAGAACATAATCAGTGATCATATAGTGCCAGCGCACATAAGGATAATAAATACTCAATAGAAAATATCATTCTTATTATATTTAGAGCCAAAAAAATTTATTAAGTAGCTAGGGATGACAACTGGGTCTAGGATATGAATGAATAGGTTGGAAAATTGAGAATAATCAAGCATGGGAGATTGTTTTGAGGCCAACAGATAAGAATATCATTCAGAATAAATGGATATTTCGTAATAGGATGAATGAAGATAGAACAATGATTAAAAACAAATAACTATAAGTGTGAAAATGGTACTCCCATATAGAGGTTATCGATGTTGATAAATAATTTATAGTTGTTTTAAAACTAGATGAAATCAGATTATTCTTGTCCATAACGGTGCAAAGAAAGTTCAAATTTTTTTATGTATGTATAGTCTTCATTTTCAATGGGTTTCTAGAAGAAGAAGTTTATATTGATCAACTATATTGGTTTCTCATTCATGAATACGAGAATATATTTTTTAAACTGAATAAGGCGCTATATGGGTTGATGCATGCACCAAGAATATGGTATTCAAGGTTATATCAGTTTATAAAGAAGCTCAGTTCTTAGCATGGTGGAGTTGATTAAAACATCTATGTTAATAGTGATAGTAATAAAAGTATTATGGTGTTGATATATGTTGATGATGTACAATTTGGGGATTCAGATGAAGTACAATGCAATAAGTTCACATAATTGATGAAAATTGAATTTGAGATTTCAATGATGGGTAAAATGATGTTTTTCCTTTGTTTATAGGTGACTTAAGAAAATAATGGAACATTCATCAATCAATATAAATATTACAAAGATGTTTGAGAATATTTTAAATGGATAATTACAAAGAGATGATGAATCTAATGGATACCAAGATTAAACTATCACATGAAGATAAAGGTAATGAAAATAATATAACAGAATATAGGAAAATCAATGGTAGTGTATTATACATAACAATGATAGTATCAAATATTGTTTTTGAAAAATGACTAGAATAATAGTATCAATGAAATCCCATGGGAAGGCACTTTAATGGAGTGAAAATAATAATTATTTATATTAAGGGCATGGTGGATTTTAGTTTTTCGTATAATGAAAAATCATAGAAAGATTTATTGGGCTATACAGATGCAGATTGGGCCAGATCAGCAGATGATATAAAATCAATGTCAGTTGGTGCATTTTATCATGCAGGATTGTGTATTTATTATCTAAGAATGATTTTTTTCACTTTATTTAGTATCACATAATCTAAATATATTTTGTCTATTCAAGCATTCACACAATTACTATGGATGAAGTAGTATCTTGATGATATGGGAATTGAAATTAAATCTCTGATTAGAATCCATTACGATGAATCAATTGCTATAAATCTTAGAAAAATATTGTCTATCACTCAAGGACAAAGATCATTGAAATAAAGTATCATTTTATCAAGGATAAGGTGGACCAATGGATTGTGAAGTTGGATTATGTGCCTATAATACTATAGGCTGTAAAAATTCTGACAAATATTGTACCCAAATAAGTGTTTAAACCACATAGATTAGCTCTAGGAGTTTAGTAAACTCCAAAAATATTAAAAATAGTGAATTTAGGACCCCCTCTCACCGAGGTATGTTGTGAATTTCCCTAATGTAATGATATGTGTTATTTACCATATTGCAGCCCAAAATGAAGTGAGCTTCAGGATTATTGGAAAAGGGGGATACATTATTACTATTAAATGGTAGAAAATGTCTTAATAAATATAGGGGAAAAAGTGATATCATAGGGGGAAATATGATAGGGTGAGTAGTGACATATGGTTATTATTAAATCTGATGATTATAATCATGATTTATCAAAGGTTATATATCCCAAAAATTTGGTTCTTGATGAATGTAGTTGAGAGGTTTTGGAATGAAGTTTTTCATTGATGAAATTTTCATAGTACTGTTGTTTCTCACATCAAGAATGGATCATGATGGATTAGAGTATGTATTGAGTAAATCTTTGATATATATCTAAATAACAAGATTTGAATTTTGGTAGAATATGTAATAATCCTTAATGAGTTATCAAAATGTGAAGAGTTATCAACAAACCCATAGGGGGAGATTATTGGGCGGAAATACCTCAAGGTAACATTGTAGTATTTTTGGGTGGAATATGTTTTTTGACAAAGTAGGTTTCCATGGAATGTTTTGGGGTTCCATAAATATTGTTGACCCAATATTTTGACAAAGATCCAATACCAAGGAATGGATACCTTTGAAGCGGTATATAAAATTTTGTAAAGAAGATGATGTCATTTCCCAGTGCATACCAATTTTTTTGGGGTAAAAAATTTGGAGGATGTCTAGCATCACGAAATATTAATTTTTTTAAAGGACTTGTAAAAATATTGAAAAATAATGAGTTTTTTGAAGAGTGTATTTAGTTAAATGAGTTTTGTGAAGGTATGTGTCATCATGGATGAGAATCATGAATTTGCAAATATTTGAAGGTAATCTCCACGACTATGACAAGTATCATGAATGAAAAATTCCCATGGTTCATCCTAATGATATGAAGCATTGAAAATGAAATGGTATAGCATCGTGAAATGGTGATGACATGGATGGAAGCTTTTGAAATTGGAGGAAATTCCTATAAATAGGCATCTACCCCCTTTAGAAAAGTTGAAATACTTAATGAAGATTCTAATGCTCTAGATTCATGAAGGTGGTTCACAATGGTAATTCTTGAAAGAAATTCATGAAGAAAATAGTATTTTGAAGGCTATAAATGAGGATTGAAAATTTTGAGCATCGTGAAAGTATTAAAGTTCATGAAGGCTATAAAAGATGACTGAAAGTTTTGAGCTTTATGAAGGCTAGTTGAGCTTCATGAAAGAAGTGAGCTTCGAGAATGGTGGTTGCTTCATGAAGGCTATTTGATATTTGAAGAAGACGTGTCTTCATGAAGTTAGTGATCATCATGAAAGTGTTTAAAAGGGATTTCCCAATAAATCTGTGGTAAATTGATATTATCAACTTGATGAAAGTGAGTCTTCAATAGAGTATCTATCTACAACTTTGGGTATATTCATTATTGATAATGAAGGGACCAACAAGTCCAAAAACTAAGTTGAACCACTTATATATTAGTGATAAAAGGAAGAGTAAGAAGGTGATACTTTCCACCAACATTGACCTAGTGGAAGATAGTTAGGGAGCGACACTTGGGAAGTAGTGAGTTGATCAAGAACTTTGTTAAGGTAGTGATCCAGAGCATAGAAGTGATCCAGCCCGAACCATGTATTTTGGATGTGTTCCTTAGTGGATTTGGTAGATTGGAATAATTCCATTGTATGATCCTATGATGTATCCTATAGAGATTTAAACAAGTAAAATTGATGTGTCTTGTGCATGGATTCATTTCTGTTTATACTTTTCCCTAGGAGATGGAGAGAATAGAGTTTTCTCCAATGATGAATCAATATCGGAAGGGGAAATTATTTTAATATACCATACCATTATTCACCCCCATTTCATGGTATATAACCTACTAGGGAAAAACTATTATTTATAATTATTTCATATAAATGTGATATATTTATAATAAGTATATAGTTTTCGATAAGGTCATTATATGTTTGAAAATAATATTTTCTTAATAGCACTAATTTTTATATCCATATGTGATAAATAATTAAATAAATTTTAAGCACTTTTAGAAATTGAATTTGATATAATAAACATAATATTTTAATTCATAAATTCAAAACAGTTTTTAGGGTGAATTTTAGGTATTTTTGGAAATATTTCATTTTTGAATAAATAGTAAAAAAAACTGAATTTTAATTCAAACCCGCTTTTTCGTCTAATTTTTTTACATAGTAACATTATATTATAATTTTTTTAAAGTATATTTAGATAAATTATAAATAAATTCTTCAAATTTAGTTCATTATAATGTATTTTACGTTTAAATTGATTATAAAAACATTTCAATCTTTTGAATTGTTTTAGTTTAAAACTTGTCATCTCATCCAACTTGTGAGAAAAATTTTAAATTAATTCTTACCACCTTTTTTATTTAAATTTGAAAAAATGGATTCCATATTTTAAATAATAATTTTTTATAATTTTATTTAATTTTCAAATAATTTTTTTCCATGTTATTAGTTAAATTAGCTAAAATTTATTACAGTGATTAAGGTAAAAATGAGCATAATTAATGACTTAAATTAGAATATAATGTGTAAAAATGACCATAAACATTTTTTAAAATTATTTTATGGAAATATGAAGACCCCTAACCTTATAAGGATCTATAATAGTCCATTTTTGACCCTTTAGGGATAAGTAAAACACAGTGAACACACATTTCTTTTAAAAAAAACCAAATGTGTCCTTTTGCCCACTTATAAAAGGCCACCACTTATTCCCATATGTTCACACCTATGAATAAATTTAGCTCAGACAAACCCATTAAAAATATCCTTCCAAATTACCTCCCTTCATCCAATATTTTTAAATTTGTACAAAAATCAAACCAAGGAATCCCTTTACTGCAAACCAAAAAGAGTTTCCAAAATAAGAGGTAACATCCTTCCAAAAGGACTTTTGTTTTATTTTTTTACCCACCACATAAATTATTATTATATCAATGTTATATAATAAAATAATTATCCTAAATATAATTATATGTTTTTAGGTTTATTTTATGACTAAAAATCACACAAAATTCCATCGAAAGGGATTTACAATCATCATTTACTTCTACGGTCGACTACTACCTTGCGAATTAATGTCGTTGATTATTCCATTACCACCTTTCAAGGTTGGGATTAATGATGTAATTTATATTGTTATATTATATTTATGATATTTATTCTGTCTTTATTCTTCTATAATTTTTATATAATACATACCTTGATAGTTTCCATTTTGTGGGAATACGATAACTTTGTATGTGGATATGTGGACTACTGCCTCCTCAAAGTGATGTGATTCGTTCACGCTTTACACGGAATGCATTATGGATGGGTTTAATAAACATATGTTTTATATATTACATAATAATTCTTATATAAATAATATATATATATATATCATTTTATTTTCATTCATTAAAAATATGAAAATAAAATGGAAATGGTGTTCAAGTGTACATTCGGCCTAGGGTCAAAATGAATAGTGTATTCCATTTCCAATTTCTTTAATTTATATATGAGAGTAATTAAATATATAAAAAATATTTTATTTATATCATGTTTATAATTAAGGAGACAATTAAATAAAAATATAAGTTATAGGACTAAAAATATAACAAATTAAAACACATGAAAAAAACAAAGCTGTTATTACCCAACATGTAAGTTTAACATGGAATTTTTAATAAAAATGTAATGAAAGTCATAATAAATTCATATATGGTATGGTTAATTTAATATGGTTCTTTAATATATTTATAATACACTTATATTTATTATACATGTGTATTTCATGAGTACGAAAAGAGTCAAGACATAAGGTTTGGATATTTATAGCCTCACTTTTATTTATGCAAACCGTATGCCTTATTCACATCTTGTTTTCATTTGTGTGGTGTATATAATGACCAAAAATTTATTCTCTAATTTTTATCCTTACATTTATTGGTATTTACATATCCATTTTATGATATTATATAATTAGGTTTTATGGTTAAAACGTTACCAAATCGGTACGGTAATTTTGTCACAATTTTTCTTCATTGAGACACAGGTTTTGTTATGCACCTCTATTATTTTAAAAGTTGTATATATCTAATTTTGATGTGTTATATCATAAATATCATTATTTTAATGATATTTTAATCTTTTTTTAATTTTATTACTACATGGGTATTTTGATTCAGAATTAATAATGTGGTAAGACTTTATTCACACAACCTCATCGTTTATCCAGATTATCTATGATTATGCTTCAATGGATAAAATATTGTGATTCATATGTAAATAATTCTAATGATTTTTATTCTAATATGGTTATTGATTATATCCTCATGTAATGGCACCATTTCTCTACTCTATTTTTAATTAATAATATTAATAAAACGTTTCTATGAAAGTAAGACATTATTACTCTCTTTGATTGGAAAAATCAATTTTCTTCCAAAACCTTGTTTTTTAAAATTGTTTTTAAATGATATTTTAAGATTATTTTCAAATAAAATTGATTTTAAAAAGATTTATTTATGAGTTTTCAAATTAATTTTCATAGAAAAAGGTTTTTAATTTTTTTTATGTTTTTAAAATAATTTTTCAAATAAAAATGGATATATTCCTCAAGAAATGTTTCTAAAAGATATTAAAAAAATATTTTTCATATAAGGTGGAATCCCTTGGTGTTTGTCATGAATTATTAGAGATATAATCGAAGGGTACCATTAATATTCTTCCTCTCAATGGTTTATGTTTTTATTAAATTATTTCAATGACACATATTTTCCTTTCACGGGTTATATGCTTATGAAATTTGCTTCTTTTCATGGGATATGATTTTGGTGAAATAATTATTAAACCTATCTCTATTCTATATGTTATTATATGATGTCATATTTATTATTATAATTTTATTTTAGGGCTTCTAATATGAATAAGTTTTATGATATTGTTGTACACATATGCATGATTTCATTCTGAGATGGGTGGGACATATATCTCCCTCCAATACATATGGTAAAGATTTATATATCATGAGATAGAAATGGATGTGATAGAGAGTAAACTCGACTTAGTAAAGTAATTTTTTTGCTAAGATGGTATTGGGGATGAACCTTGAATATTAAGATTGTCATGGGAGTGAACCATGACTACTAACATATTTGAGAGAGTAAACCCATTCCACTAATACGACATTGGAATTAAACCATGAATAATATTGAAATAGTTTTATATGATTATGTGTCTTCCAAAATTACATGTATTTTTCATATGTTATGATCTCATGGATTATTCTCTTTATTCCCCTATGATTCATGTTGGATTAACTGACAATCATTATGACATGAATCTTGATTATGATCTTTGAGATGAAGGGTATCTTCTTCTAATGTTATGATAATGTTATCATACCATTATGATCATGATTATGCTTACATATCCCCTTCGTTTACCCTTACTAGGCATTTGATCTCACCCTTTGTTATGTTTCCATTCCCTAGGTTATGAAGATATGTATCATGCATGATGTGTCTAAGATGGGTGGTTTTCATGGAGAACCTAGTGGTATATAATGTAGCTCACTTATGTACTCATGTATATGTTTCCATCAATCTAATGTCACTAAAATAATATGGTATTTGTGTGTGTATTTTTGTAATGTATTAAATGATTTTTAAAAATTATGTAATTTATATTTATGGGATGCAAGGGTTTCTATACCCTGAGAGTATTATTTGTGTGTAAGATCACACATGCATTCCAGCTGGATATAGTGGGGTGACACTAACCCATGAGGGTGAGTGCATGAGTGTGAGTCTGAGAGTCTACCTTGATGCCATAGTTGAAGTTTTGATGGTGTGATGAGTTTTATGTGGATTTTAAATGGAGAAAAACTCAATATATTATGAAGGAACAAGATTAAGTGTACATCAACGTTCAAAATATATGAAAAGAAGGGGATACCTCCACATGTTCCTGGTCTTCCTCTTTAGTCTCTCCTACATGAAATATATTCAAGAGACCACATATCTATCATTAAAGTGACCAAACACCCATATTTTAAGAGAACACACACCTATCTTTAAATTTACCACCTGAAGAATAGATCTAAAACAATATGAGATGAGTGACCATATGAGGATGATTGATTGAGGACATTCATAAAAGATAACAAGCATTCAAATATGTATCGAACCTATGATTTAAATGGATAAAACACATGAGAGAAGTTATAAAATTAGATCAGTTAAGATTTAAAATGAGTTAAAATTCACCAAATGATGTCTAGAGTGACCATTAGAAGAAATAATCTGTCATTCATGAGTCCTACATAGTTTCTTGATCGACTGCCTAAAACAGATAAACCACGACCCACCATCTTCAACCTAACATACTATCGAGTTACATATTATGCCTTACATCATAAATTAGTGATAGTCTAATGATTTATTTCAAAATATTAGGCCATGATCATATTAAGAATTCAAAATTCATGAAGAAGTAACATAATAAGATTCATGATATGGTTGTGATAAGAATAATGGTTTATATTTCCATTAAATAGATGACTTATAAAGAGAAGATAAAATATATAATTATAGTTTGAGGCTATCCCTGAATGGGATGTCCATCTAAATTAATAGATTGGATGAATTTTTTAAGTTTTGAATAGATGTGGGACTATGATAAGTGAATTCACACGTGCGTGTTTGATTTATGAAAGGAAATAAAGAAGTTTCCATGTGAATTCTTATAAATCGAGTGATAAATTAAGAGTTTTTTATTTTATAAATTCTATTATTAACATTTTATATATTTTTATCCATATTAAAAATGAATGAAATAATGAAGCTAAGAATTTAAATAGATAATCTTTATATATTGTTCAGAGGCATGCATGCATCTTGTGCAACATTTTCAAAAACATATATGTATCATGTGTTGTTTTATGATGCTAAAGATATTGGAAAAATTTGATGAAAGATGGGGTCTAAAACCTCATAAATAAGTAATTAAATAAAATAAATAAACAAGGTAATTATATTACATCATTTATTGATATGAATGAAAAAGTATTCTATAATAATTTAAGATGAGTTTTTAATGCTATGAATTTTAGTAGAACTGAGATACTGAGTGAGTTTATTTAATATATCATGTTTATTTGTCAATCGAGTCATAATATGCTTTGTTTTATAAGAAAATGAGAACCAAACATTCTGATGTTTTGATCCTACCATCTTAAATGGGAATCAATTAGAATTTTATTTATGCATATAAATATTCACATTCTTATGATGAAGGTTATTTTTTTGATAATTTCTAAATCCGTGTGAAATTTTCTCTAAGTGATGAGGGAAGTTTTTAATGTTTGTTTGGTGAAGAATAACATACTGATATTTGAATTTCAAAATTATATTTTTAATTATTTTAGGGACATATATTTTGAAGAAATCTATGGTTTCCATTCAATAAAAATTTATGTATTTTATAGGTTGGAGCCAACATCTTTTTGTAGGTAGAAATCCATACCAATTATAGTGGCTATCCCTAATAATAAATGAATAATTATGTTTGTGTGGGATAAAAAACACTATACACTGGGGATGCTGTAATCATTTGGGACGAAAACCTCATTGAATAATTTGTTATGCTTCACTCTTTATTTTTTTACCTTTTTTGGCGAGGTCTTTTCTAAATAAGTAGGAGGGAATATAAGCGTTGAAATAGAAATATAATGTACTAATTCACCCCTTTATATGTGCATACCATACTAATAATATCCCTTTTCATCAGCTCTATCTTACACCCTTGTGTTGGTGGAGTCATTGTTCATTGCGGTTGAACCACATCTTGTCGCTAATCTTGGGCACCATCTTTCTTAGAATAGACATGCGGTGGGGTCAGTGTCATAATAGGGGAGGTTTTCAGCCTCCACCAAAAAATAATAATTGAAATAATAATAATAATAATAATAATCATAATCATAATAATAATTTAATTACTTATTATAATAAAAAACTAATATTATGTGTTTTAAACATAATGTAATGATTAAAAATTTATAATATATAAACAAGGGGATAAAAGATCTTATCTCTAGGGGTTAATTTTCTCTCCAATATAAATTAGTTTAATTTTGAAATATGTAGAATTACCATGATTAGAGGGGGTGACAACATTTTTATTGATGAAACATTCTCTTAGGGATCCAAAAATAAAAAATTATAGACATAACTCCTCAATGAAACAAAGTATACAAAGATTTAATATGCTATCAAAATTTCATTTTATTGTATAACTTGAGATATGCCTATTTTTTCCAATTGGTGAACTTGTTTTTAAAATAATAATCTATCAAATTTAATTCTTTTGATCTCCATATTAAATTATAACATATTTATAAATTCATTGAATGTGAAAGAGAACCCACACCATAATTATTTTAAACATATTATCTCAACCACATTGAGAGATAAATAAAATAAGTAATTTTTTTGGATCACTAGACACGTTAGAAACAAATAATACATCTACAGAGACCTTGATCCTTCATTCTTGATGTTTATATTTTTTTGGGAATTTTGGCCATTTTAGAAATAAAAAAAAAATCTATGATTTGACCTTAACGATGAAGTAAAATTTACTTTTTTAATGTAACATAATTCTTAAATTGATTTTTTTATTCTATGGAATCAATATTTTTCCCATACGAGGTAGGATAATTTTACATCATTTGGTGGCTATGGGGATAAAAGAAATAACTTGGGTAATTAAATTAATTACTCTTATTGTCTTATATCCATCTATGGGAAAACATAAACATTATTATATAAGTGGAATTCTTCTATAAAAAGTTATAAAATAGTTTTAAATTTTGTTTATGCAATGTCAGAATTCATTCATAGGAAAAAACATTTTTTTCCATTTTTTAAAAATATTCAAAAATTATAATGTATTATTGAGTATAAAATTAAAAAAACCACTACTCATTGTCTAAATATTTTACAATATAATTTTTTTCTTAGGGTTTTATTAATATAGGAATGGAATTAAAAAACCCTTGATCTTGATTGACATTGTGAAATTCCATGTTGATCAGACACGTACTGAATCATTGACAAAACATTAAAAATTTGTGACCCAAAAATATCGAATCATCTATAATTTCATTTTAGTATAGATTTTAGGTTCATTTTTTTATAGATAGAGTTATATATTAGATCAATATAGACCTAAATATGACGTTTTTCATTATATTAAGTCCCTCAATGATGATACATCAATTGACATAGAAAATTATTTTTTAAAAACTATATGGATCTTTTATAGGGGGAGTACATCATGTAGTTAATTTGATTTTAAATTACCCAAAATCTCACTTCGATATTTGGTTCTATAAATACATAGATTTTATAACATTTATTATATTCATTTATTTAGTTTTTTATAATCATAAATCTACTTCCTCTAGGAATTAAGGACATATTACATGTAATTAAATAATATTTGTTATATAAATATTATTAGAGTACTTTACCCAACTAACATGTTATTTTTATAATTTTTTTCTCATAATATACTTGATTTCATATTATAATTGAGAAAAATAATAAAAAGGTGAACTCAAACACTCATTAAGGGTTTCATAAAATCATTAGTGTGTTAGTGTAGGGTTCTCAATCAACCATGGGTTGGAGGACAAATTACTCATGAGATTAAGAAAGACCATCATTAACAATGAAACATAAGAAAATTAGGAATAATCATAGAATAATAGTAATCGATTTATCAATAAATACAATTAATGAATTAATCTTACATAATCAATCACAGAATCATCATGAGACATATGAAATGATGTGATCATTATGGGGAATATGTAATAAATGACTCATTAGAAGTATAATTAGTATAAGACTTATCATGGAGAAAATATATTAAGGGATAATTAAAGAAAAAATATGGATTTCATAGACAAATTACCAATTATCATCACCAAGGTATCATAATCGTATAAAAAATCTCATTTCCAAGTTATCATAAACATATTATCAATTCTATTCAATAATGTATCATATATATATTGTACCAAAGGATCATAACCTAGGATTCATATTGTTAATGAAGCTACCAAGAATTTATAAAATCATAAAATATTGGGAATTTACAAATGAATTGGGGGAATATGTAATTCCATTACATTCATTTATGTAACATTTTACATAACTAAATCTTTTACTTAAAAGGGGAAAACAATATTTCATCACATATCATAAATCATTCATCACATTTAATAGCCATTAAAAGTGAAAAATAAAAAATATATGGGTGTTATTTCTGAGAATCCTCAATCTTGGGATCATATAATATGCATTATTTTTCCCATTAATAAATAGATATTCATAAATAGTTTGATCATAGTGGAAGTTAATCAAATGTTTTAATGGATTATTATTAAATACTTATCAAATTAGTCACATATAATCCCATATTGGTAAAGGAACTGATAGAAAATTAATCCTTATTAATGGAAGATAATATAGAAAGGATTCCAATAAGGAAATAATTTAAAAGATATATAAAATTTCCTTATAAAATTAGGTTTATTTTTTTACATATTTAATTTTCATTGTGGATATAAAATCGACGAAATAAGAACTCCCATGTCTATCGATGGTTGCATTATAAGTAAATATTATGAGTAATCCAACCTCTAGAACATAAAATTATGTATAAGGTAACTTAAAAGGTCCCAAATACATGATTCCATGAATAAATTTTTTAACTAAGAAGCCTCAAACCCTATCAATGAACTATTCAAACACCTTCCTTTTCTGAAAACTCACAACACCAAAGAAAATTGAAACCAGGAAAAAATTGAATTAAAATACTCAACACAAAAAATAGGTATTGTGGTTTCTTATAATAAGTCCTACTCCATGGGAAATAAGAAACATAAATAGAAGAGAGTATAAGATAAAACTTAATTAGTTTTAAGAATTCAAAATAGATATGTTACATATATGAAATGGAATTAGACTATATAGTCACTCTAAATAAAGCTAAGAAAATATTAATAATAAAAACATAATGTTGATTAATAGTTTCCCCACCAACTATTTATAGCCGAGATCCCATTGTAGAAGGATCATTATATTGGTTCCTCTATAATTTAATCTTTGCATAAAATCATCTCTTGAATAATATAACCTTCAAATACCTATCCAGACTCATCGACTTCACCTATATCTTCTATCAAATAATGGATTCATCTAGAACTCATCCTCCATCATCTTTATTTCTAGAAGTTTCGAGTACTCTAATTCTAGATAATTCTTTTACTCTACCTCCTTTAAATTAAAAAATACTGATTCCAGTATCCATCAATATAAATTTTTTATCTTAAATATTTAATGATATTTTCATGATTCTAATAATATATAACTTGATGATGCCTTTATAAGGCTTTACCACTATTCTATCTTGGTCACAAGTCACCATATTCTGAAAAACATTTATTCAATAATTAAAATCGTATATTCTATATTTTCTTCAAATATCTCACAACCACCAATCATCCAATACCCATTAAAGAATAACACTACTTTATGATTTATTGATTTATGAATTTTGCTAAAATATGTACATGATTTTAACTCCAACTAACCTAATGCATTTTCACATTCCATCTACCACATGATTTTTGATAAAGTGGTACTTAAATTTAATTTTTTTCCCTATGAGTAACAAAAAAATATTTTTGGTTAAGTGAATCACTCATTTGTACTTATAAAACTCGAATTTGACATCATTCCTTCTTATGATTTCCAATAACAAAACAATCAACCACACTAAATTATTTTCTTAATTATTTAAATACAATTTTCTTAGTTTCTATGGTTGACAATGCTACTATAGGTTAAAATATCAATACCTTTCTCATTATAGCCCCATTGTAAGTAAACACTTAGCCATCTACCCTATTACTTGAGTCCATATCCCATCTAATATTCATATCTGAAAAACATTAAATTAGATTTAGCATTTTTAAATAGAGTGCAAGATCCTATTATCCCTTGAAATACCGAATAATTAACCTAACAAACACCCAATGTTCTTTTCTGGGATTTTATTTGAATCTTCTCACTATACTGATTAGATATATGATATCAGGGCCTC
Source organism: Viscum album (assembly GCA_963277665.1). Classification (NCBI taxonomy): domain Eukaryota; kingdom Viridiplantae; phylum Streptophyta; class Magnoliopsida; order Santalales; family Viscaceae; genus Viscum; species Viscum album. The sequence goes on along the minus strand of OY728136.1, from coordinate 395,388,373 downwards.
TAAAACCATATAGTACACCATAATTACCCATATCTATGTATACAAAACCCTTTCTATGTGCACAACATCTTCATCCCTCATAATACTCCTAACCTTGGAAGGTTTGAAATTTTGAGCTACTATGATGCTCATAAGTTTATACTCACTTATTCTGAATCTCTCTAACACCATCTGTACATACATCAAAAAATTCAAGGAAAACATTTCTAACATTAACTGAAATTATATACCCATTTATGATAATAAACTTATGGAAACAAGATCCTTCATCTAGAATATTTTAGATAGATTAACATTGAACTCTTTAGCCTTTCCTTCATAGGTCAAGATAAGATCATGCCATAAATATAAAAAAAATTACAATTATAACACCTCTATTAACATTCACCTTATGATGGTAGTAGGGATCTAAATTACCCAAAAAATTATCCATTTTCCCTGAAGGGATAAATTTTCTAGTTCCACTCTCTTGTGTTTTTTAATCCCATACAAACTTATTTCGAGCTTACAGAAAATACATTTTATTCAATTATTTGTGAAAAATTTTAGTTTCTCCATATATATCTCTTCGTCCAAATATCCATAAAAACATAGTTTTGAATTTTAATTATTCAGGAAAAACCCTTCCTTGTGACCAGGATAAGTACTATATAAAATTTTAGGTTCTTTACAGTATGAGAGAATATTTCATTGAAACCATATCCTTATAATTATTGGATTCCCTTCACAAACAACCAAATATTATATTATTTTCTATCATCCACTTTTTATTTAGTTGATAAAACAATTTTTTTGTATCTCCCTTTTATGTAGAGTTAATTATATTAGCTCCCATATATCATAGACATAAAATGAATTCAACTATTTATTTATTTTCAACTCTTAATACAATGAGTCATTTATACTTATCAAATGATCTGTGAACATCAATGATTATGGGTTCTCTACCATTCATATGTAGTAGATAGTGAATTCCAGAATAAAACCTTTTTACTATTATTTAAACCCTAGTAGGTAATATAAATCCTCAATTATTAGCTCAATAAAAATTGGTGTTTCTGAATTTGTACCTTGATATTAAATTATCCTTGATCATTGTAGTATATTGGTCCTTTATACAGCCAAAAATTGATCATATTCTTTCAATATAGAACTTTTTTGTACCTCTTTAATATATATACTACATGGAAATTCTAAAATCACCTAGTATCTATTAAAATCTACCATATAATACACTTTTTTCATTACTCATAACTATAAATTCATAATAGTTTTGATTATCTTAAAGGATCTCCCCATTAATGATAATATTTTGTGCTCTAATAACCTTTAACTAATTTTTATCCTGGAGGAAATATCCAACGTTTTTTTCACTATATGAAAAAAATAAACATGTTAAAAAATTATATTCCTACTTATACCTTGGATTGGTTTCTAAATGGGAATACATGATTGATTTAAAAACTTTTAGGTGAGAAAAATTGACAAATACTCTAGTCCATAGCTTCTATAGTTGTTAATTCTTCGTAGGTTTAAAAGGATATCGATTCATGCGATAAGCCCCAAAAAATTACCACTTAGACATAAACTTTCTTTAAAATTGAAGAAATTATTTTCACTATCTTGGACATATCATTCAATTTTTAATTAATGTATTATTCCAAAACTTTTTTTCTAAGTATCGTAGGCATAGTTTACTCCATCCGGATTCTATTTATCCAATATAATTTCTAGATCTCTTTTCCACCATACTCACCATTATTATAAGAGTTATGGAATTTAAACTTCATAATGATCTCATATTTTACCATAGATCTTATTTGAAGAAATTTATGAAAGAAATGGACTTGTTTTTGAGTAAATACAACCACACACATTTTGTGGGATCATCAATGAATTTAACTTAGTACATTTCACCCCCATGAGATCGAAATTGTATTGGTCCCCATATATCTGTATAATCTAACTCAAGATTAAAATTATTTTTTTCCTTTTTTGAAGATAAAAAACCAATTTCAATTAATTCACAAGTATGAAATTTTAACACATTATATACTCCACATGATCATGATTCAACAATCCTTTTATAGCCAAGTTCCATAAACCATTACCACTATAACAAACCTACCATGGTTGACCCACCTCATCACCTGACACAGCCTTTAACTAGCCTTGATGGGTGTTAATGATCTCCAAGGGAAACAAATTAGCTCTTGGGTATCAATATTGTACACATTTGGTGTGATTTCACACTCTGAATCCAAATAAACACATCATAAGTCCCACCATAGATCTAGAATTAACCATCCAAAAACTGGATGTCCATAAAGAAAATAAATAGTTGAAGAATTAAATAAATAACTAAGCATAGAAAATTTTATTATAAGTAATCAACACCATGGAATAAAACATATCAAAATATAAAATAGACATATAGGTTAATCCAAAATAATGATCTAGGATGGCCAGAATGATATATAACCTTCACAAAATAGACCAAAAATTAACTCAAACAACTATAAACCATCTCTATGTGACCCATTTTCACTCACCACGTACTATAAAAACCACCATAAGACTAACCCAAACTTAATATCTGAATGATACAAAATTCATGGCTCCAAAAAGAAAACATGGGAGCTTCATACAACTATTGGTTGCACGGTGGGTGCTAAGCATGGCCAGCAATATTTCACCAATTATCTTATAAAATTCGACTCAAATAAGACAACATAAAAGATATTTTGAATCATATTAAGCAAAATATTTTTTTTATATGTATAAATGATTCCAAAATAACATTCCATGCATGATTTCATAAACCTCACACCATTAATTTATTAAATAATAGTTAAAAAATACACTTAAGGTTAACTATTTTTAAACCCTTGATTGGGGATCTTAGAAAAATTCCATAGACACATATAAAAAATTAATAAAAACCCACCATAAAAACAAATTTCATTATTTTCCTTTGAAAAGGAATAAAAATTGAAAAAACCACCTTACGAAAATTAATAGAATCAATATAATGAAACAAAATTCAACGGGGAACCATGTCATTGAGTAATAAATATCTAGGTCACACTAACAAAACTACTCGAATATTTCATTCATGAAAGTATTACATGGGGACCCAAGGGTGAAAATTTAATATATAATAGATCCAACTAACAAGGTATCTTGTAAAGCTCACTAGTATCAATAATTAATGATACTGGAACTGGTTTTCATAGTTCACTCTATCTAAGGGAACCCTAGTGAAACCTAAATATCCCATTCGCAAACCATTTGGGAAACTGAGTAAAAACCCCCTAGGAGGGTATAACTCTCCTAGAGGAATATCTCATGAGAACACACTAGGTTTGTGTAACATACATCTAGGCTTTCTATATAGCTATATAAGATTTACATTATATGTAAATTGAGGTGATAAATAAAATAAGCCATAGAATTAACACATGAATCAATAATTAACCCTTTTAAATAAACCTAATACCACATCAAACACCCTCTCAACAAACAATACCCTCCAAAATTTCTTAAGAATCAATGAATAAAAAAACTAGGTCAGATTAGGTGAAATCATAAACAATGCTTCAGAGTTTAGGTATCAAATGAGGGTATCAGAAATTTTAGAGGAAACCCTTTTGAAGGTGATAATAAATCTTTTTTCAAAAAAAATATTGGCATGAGAGATATTTCTTCATCATTTAAAATTCATCAATGGAGATTTTCTTGTAAAATAAACTTATTAAATCACTGAACTCCTTGAACCATTTGAAATATCATGAAGAATCAATATCCATAAAATCACATAAAAAATTATTAGTACTCCCCTTTTAGAAAATGACACTTAATATCATCAGATACCCTTTTTTAAATTAAATGAGTGAAAATAAAACCCATTTAAAATCACTAATTCTATTTAGAAAATCTCTCTGGGAATTATTTAAAGAACATGGACTTCAATGAAATTATTTATAAAACAAATAAAAACATTAAATAACATTATTAGAAGTGATAAAATTCTTATAAAATCATAAAATCTTAGAAAATGATCACATATATTTTTCACATAAAAAATAATAAATTAAAAATCTTCATGAATTCCATGACAATCCATTTAAGGTAAAGGAAAAAAATACACACCTCAATGCAAGAGGAACCAAGTCACAATGAATCGCCTTTGTTGGAATTATTTTATCAACTATGGAAACAAACTTCAAATAGCTAACAATGAAAACCCCAAAATTTAGGTCACCATTTACCATAAATTAAACTATATGAATTGCTAGGGTCCTTAGGGGAGTGTGAAGAAAATGAAAAATTGAAGGACCAGAAATGATAAATTAAGAAAAAGAGGAAAGGATGGGTTTAACTTTAAAACATTGTTTAAATATATGGTGGAGGATAAAAAGTATTTATAAAGTTTGGGTAGATTCTCTATTGTTCATACCTAGGATCTACAAAATGAGTATGGTGGAAAATGAGATCAAGAACCATAAATTCAAATGAGAAGAAAAGATAAATTCCATATTTAACAGATTCGCGGTAGCTCACATGGTTAGGATTCATGGTTCACCAAACCATGTACCATCCATAATGCTCACACTAGAACAAACATACACACCTCACATTATTGGTTTTCATGGTTTCTCCGGAATATGAATCAACTATGAAATTCACCCCCATAGAAAAAAAATTCCATTCACAATTACATAAATGCCCATATTATTTGAAAAACCAATCAATAACCACACATAACCCACAATCATTAAATGTACAAACTATTTATGATTATCTACATGGTTTCCCCAAACAATTTACAACCATGTAGTAGAGGTAAAACATTAAAATATTTAAATTTATTACATAAAACATCCAAAAACATAAATTATCCAAAAATAATATAGTCATACCACAACAATGGAATTAGTTTGTATCAACTATTCACCCCATAATTATCTATAACTTGATAATGAATTTTGTAATATCAGAATGAAGGAAATGTGAAATCATTTCTACACCTCATTATTGAGTTGGAAGGAAAAAAAGTAACTATAGAGAATCCTCAAGAATGAATCCAAAAAGAACAAGAAAAAATAATAATATAAATTGGATGGATCCACAAATATCTATAAATATCAAAGCACCACTCCTATATTACATTAGGATATAAGTTATCTAATAAGATTGAGACCTGTTATATGAGTCCCCATAATTAAAAAATTACTCAAATTGGTGATATCAAAAATAAGGACACCTCTATACAAAATATCACTAATGATCAAATTGACGATCCCATTATTCTAACTACAATAATCTATCACTAATCGAAACCCTTACCCCATTAGTAATGAACCACACTATAAAATTCAAAAAACCACAAAATAAAGTTCTTCCATAATTCCATCCACTATTTTCAACCCAAAAATAAATGAAACACAACCTAAGATCATTCCATATTATGAATAACATGGGCCCACCTTGGGTCTCAATAATAAAAAACAGGTAACCTAGGAACCCAACATCCAATCACCACCTCATAACAAACCCATAATATTCAATGTCTTGTAATAGGAAGTACTTGAAATAACTGATCCAAACCCCTTTCTAGGAACCCGAGAAAATAACCATGTTATTCTCATGTCCAACCTATTAAAAACCAATCCTCAAGTCAACAAAATAAAAAATAAAAAATAATCAATCCATGGTATGAGAACATAAAAGATCATTGAGGGAACTGAGGTAAGAAATCATCTTAAAGGAGCATTCCACAGTGGCACCCTAAGAGGATGGAACCTAGTTCTCTTCCTTCACCGATTAGTAGGTGAGTAACTGAGACAAAAACTTTTCAAAACTCCTCTTCGTACATGTACACTAATATTGACACATGATATATTTTTACATCATTATAAAACCAAGATATATAAAAATGGAGGAAGTGTGTAACTATATCATCACCTCCCCACATAGCCTAAAATAATCTTTCCTCTCTTGAAGAATTATTAATTGATCCGCACCTTTTGAGATTCCCATGGGTTGATAAACTAAACATATCTAGTCATAAAAGGACTCATAATAACTACAAACATGTTGGTCCTCCCTTACTTAGTAAAATATTATTGGGGTCACCTCTATCAAATGACGGTATAAAATATAACTCTATTCCATTATGACTAATGGTATCAAGTGTAGGGACTTCAGCATGCACCACTCCTTAGATGCATCCTTCTAATTTTGAGCTTAAGATTTATTAATGAGGTAATCCACCACTATATTTAACTTTCTATGAGTGTAGACTATCTTGAATTCATAATCCTATAGAAGCTCTAGCTAATACCAATACCTTATATTATTTTATCTCTAATACACAATGTAACTGAATCTCTTTTAATCTATGTAAGCTATAAATCACTAACCAAAAATTCAATGTATTTTATTATTTATGGTAAAATACAGTACTACATGATCTATGTAAATGATTTCATAGTTCTGATCATGTGGTCTTAGATACCATAGACCAATATCAATGTCCAACTTCTTTTTCATTAAAACACATCTATGACATTTCTCTGATGCATCAAAATAACCACTTACTCAATTACTTCCTTGATACATGGGAAAATTGATACATTGATTTACCTTTTCCTCAGATCCTCAAAATCTCCCTAGCATAAATTGAAATAAATAAATGGATTCCATTTATTTGTAAGAGAACTAATGTGATTTTTGGTCCTATAAAACAATACCATAAATATTCTGTTATACCCCCACTAACATAAGAAATTTCTATACCATGAACATGTTCATGGGTGGTTCCCAAGTGATCACAATCTTGATTTGATGGGTTAGACCTGTACCCCAAATATATCAATAAATAAGAAATCAACTTCTCAAATATTGTTTTTTTATTTTATATTTTAATATATAGATAGTTATCCCATTATATATCAAGGATGATCCTATAATTCTCAATATAATTATCCTCTAATGTCAAAAAAATGAGGATTTCATCATTGAATAACACTAGGGAATGGTCCATGAATGGTTAGAATATGTAGTTTTAGTATCCCATACACATGTCTATGGTGTGTATTATGTAAAATAACAATAACATGGACTTGTAATTGTCATACTGACACCAAAATTCTATATTCAAAATTTTATCCCCAAGGACTAAAAACTGATGATATATGGACCTAAGGTAAATTTTTTATCCACCGTTCTCTCTTCAGTGGGTCAAATAGTTCTTCCATCATTGGTAGATTATATCTTTTCTTAGTATTATCATCAATAAGGTGGTGATATTCAATTATAAGACTTAGTTTCCCAAACCAATTCTTGAAAAAAAGCAATACTCAGGGGGCACACAATGTCTAAAAAAATAATTTCTTAAAAAATTCCTCTAATTTCATTTCTAACATTGGGAGATTGGCTTGGGATATATGATAAAATACTGATGACATTTTTTTACTTAGGATAAAAGTAAATGACAAAGTGGATTTCAATATGAAAGGGTAACATTGGGATGTATTATAAAAATGGTCTATATACTCCTTTACAACTATATGATGATGATAAAATAATACATTCATAACCTATAAAACTAAGCCTTACTGATGGGTAGTTTGTAGAAACTTCTTATCGGAAGTCCTCTATAATCCTAATAAATATCCAAATTTATCATGGAATAGTATGTCAATAAATTATATCAATAACACAAAAATATCTAATGATTGAATTATTCCAAGGTATAAACTATGTATAACCATTCCATACCAATGATATCTCTATATGGGCTCATATGTACCATATTGAGGTCCCACAAAAAGAGATCTCCCCCAAGTTAAATGTCTCACCATTAGTAGATATGGGTGAGAATGTGGTCACCTTATGTAAGAGTATCTAGCCACATATTTGGTTTTGGTTATCCACTAGTAGCTCAAACTATCTTACTAGATATATAGAAAAAAATAATTTATTATACCGGTGTTGATAAGTATGTGTTCCATAGTATAAAAGACATAGATCACACCTCAATCCATGTCGGATGCTACATGGTCAAAGTCTCCATAACATGAATCTATTCATAGCCCCATGTTTAACTCCTATATCATAATAATGACCACCTAGAAGTGGTGGTGGTAGAAGGGAATATTTGATTCATAAAATTATCGATACTTCTAATACACCACCGTATTTATACTAATACCTCCTTCTAGAAATAATCCATTTCCACCATGGGTTGGGTAATGATATCTATACTAGCTCTATCATAGATATCCATATACTATTTATCCTTGGATTTTGTTAGTTTATTGTCTCATTGAGTAGACTCAAGCTATATGGCCTCATTTTATAAAATTAGAAAAAATCATTTCTCTTTACTGAATTGAGCTTGAAAAATACTCCTCTTTTTGGGATCATTCAGACTAGGATCATACATGTGTATTCCTCTATTATTGGAATCCTTACATTTATTATTGAATAGTTTATACTAAAAAAGCCACTCCAAGAAAACTGAAAACTACACTGGTCGCTGGATGCACTCCCTCAAGAATCCCTTGATCACTAGTGATATATCTAGAACCCTGATATATGTGGGGAAGCATAATTTCACAACCCCATCTCAAATATGTCCTCTAATCCCCCACTCAAAATTTTATTCTCATATAAATCCATCATGATTCATATCATTGGAGTACAACATGAGTTCTATGAACCTCAAATTGAACATAGTTATGGGCATACTACCTTGGTACAGTTTCAAAAACCCATACACTTACATTATACTTATATATATTGGGTATTAATCTATAAAGAGGTCCTCAAACTCTAACCATGGTAGAGTTGCATGATCATGGGTTTTTAAATGAAAATATCAGAAATATATAACCATAATATGAAGAATACTTGATTTTATATACACCATGAAATCAATGATCATATAAATTAAGAAATACATGTGATTCAACGCCTCTAGTTTATCCACTACATCTTATGGATCTATCCATCCTTGAGATTTAGTAATCCTATATCACTAGAACTCATGTATCATGTTCAATATATGATTTGTCTCATATATATCAACTAGAACATTAATCTCATCAGTAACTGTAATATAACCCCCTATAACATAGGTTTAGGATCTTCCCTCTATTCAATATAATAAAGATTCCATAAATAATATCTTATTAAGGGAGTCTCTCAATTAGGTCCCTAAATCAATTCCTACTAACTAATGGAAGGAGCTTCTAGAACTGACACCAGATCATCATGGACCTATATTTGAATCCTAGATAGTTGTATATAGGGTTTTATCATGTATCAAATAGGAAGAGACAATGGTTATTAAATTATATTTTTGTGAAATTACTCATGAATGATTTAAAAATATATAATCAGACACTATTTGATGCACATGAAATTCCATACATACCCATTAAATGGTGGATTAATGTTTTATTTTATTAATAGATTATTAGAGTCCGTGAAAGATGATAAGTTGTCTTACCATACCTATTATGGGTTTTTTATCTGAAAATAGAATTCAATACCGCTTAACACCATTCCAATAAATTCATTAAAAAAATCATAGGCCTCTTAACATAAAAACTCTTTTATATGGATGTAAATCTTCATTTGATACAATTATAACGTGACCTGACCAATCATGGCTCATTATGGACCAGTGGTTGGCAGTGTGTTCCACCACAATCCAAAATTAAATTAACTAGGGTTTGATAACTAGATAAAAGAAGGCTTTTATCACATGATATACCTTATCTTAATGAAAATGTAACAAAAATACATATATTCAAATCCCAAAAAACTAGTAACGATTTAAAAAATATAATCACAAAAGAGTAAAATACAAACATCAAACTCTAAACATTCAAAAAAATTAAAATGGAGGAAAACATTGTATTTATATTAAAATAAAAGAGTATAATATCAAAATGTAAATAATTCCCTAAAATAGGTAGAAATATAGTTCATTTTCACAAAAACACCCAAAATGAACTCTGATGGATTCCTTTACTGTCAAAAACCACTAAGAACAAGCTCTGTTAAATCCACACACTCTTATATAATTTCATAATTGTCTATCATATATAAAATCACAACATATTTGAGAAATAATTCCCATTATGGGGTGATTATATACATATAAAATGGGATTCTTAAAAAACATAATAATTAATAATAAATTCAATCAAAATCAAAGACAAAATAGAACCAAAATATTCTTTAGGGGTAAGTAACCAAGGAAAATAGAAAGTAGTAATATTTTGGGATCATCTCCATAAAGACCATATATCATAAGAAAAAATTGATACTCAGTGAATTACCAGACATGAAACACCCATACTTCCAAGACTTATGAAAACAACTTCACCTCTATGAATTCATAGTGAGGTCTAATGCCTCACTACTGTACACATATCTGTTAACAATGAAACTACACTAATAGAGGATGAACACCTCATAAAGGATACAATATTTACCATTGTATTACTGAATACATGGATGGAGGATCTATTTCATATATTATGAGAGAGTGTATTACCACATCATTCATGTGTGGGACCTAGTCAATGATGTTGAGGGAATGATCATGGGAGTGTCTAAACCGATGAATGAAATAGAGGAATCATGCCTCAGGTCTAGGGGAGTACTATAATATATAATTTATATTAATACCTATCACCTATTAAATTATCTCACAATAGGAGTAATGAACCTCATTTATTCTCTAATCATGTCACCCAAACACCAGACATAATCCCCACAGAGCTAAAAAATTTAAACTACCAATAAAAAATTATAAATAGACTTTGATGTGGAATAAAGGCCTTCAATCATGATATATATGAAAATATTTTAGGATGGTGTACTTACTTATTAAATTTTTACACCAGGGTGAAAAGGTGTTTGAAATACCTTAAAATTGGGACTATATAGAATATAATACAACTAATGTAGAGTATATACCTTGAGTGGAAGCTATGAACATTCCTTAGAGTACTATTCATGTCCTAAATAAAACAAAGCATGTTATCCCATTAACATGGTGTGTGATTCCTTATATTAATCTAGGCTTGAAATAATATGGATTAGTTAGGCCAATTGATGTAAATGATTTATACCCATTGGAAACAAACTATATGGTATCACCCAACCATCAGGATGGGTTAGAGGAGATTTGAGTTTCCACAACCACCCATGTAACTAATCATGTTGTGATACTTAAGGGAGGTTATACCATGGGTTATCCCATCAAACCACTCATTCAGGATTGGTCAGAGTGTCTAGATCACTCATTGGACCTTCCCAATGAATTAGAACAGGTCTTTGGGCCACTACAAGGATGGCTTGGTTAGTCAGTTTGGGCCTCTTAGCCTATAATTACATTGACTTTGTATTATCCTATTTTTTCCCACCATATATATACTCTCTAATTTCACTATTGTGTTTGTATTAGTTATTCATCTTATAGTAAATACAATGATCTAGATTCATCCCTCTCAACAAATCCTCTTAAAAAAATATATCCTCTATCCCCTAGGTTGTTGACTCTTCACCTCAATGAGAAATGCCACTTCCTTTATCATTCCTGATATAATCCACTACTATTCCAAGCTATCCAAGCTTCCATCTGATAATTCTAACCACTATGAGGTGAAACATGATTTATTATGGTCTTTTTATTATGAGTAAGAAAAAGATGGAGATGTGAGAGGGGGATAGTGGTTGGGAGTATTATGATAAAAGTTTGAGTATAAAGGCACCATTAATTATCCCATTCTATCCTATTCTTATTATCCCACCACACATGCTATCATGATGCATGTGGAAGTGGGGGTCATGGTGGTAGATTAATGTTCGAACACCCTAACCTACCCCCCTTGATTTTATTCTTTTTACAAACACCAATAAATATGATTACACAATTGAAAAAATTACATTCAATAATTTATTGAATCTAATATTCAATGAAATAATATATATGTTATGGTACATGTGAATTGGAATAAGAAATTAAAAAGAAACCCCTAGCTTTAATATATTATACATCACGTTGAGATTCACCCCTACACTAATATTTTTTGTAATTATTTACAATTCCATTAGATCAACCCTAAAAATATAGATCTTATAGGGTTTATTTCAATGATATATGATACAATTAATAATTTATTATTAATGTAATTAAATACATATTTTAAAAAATACATTTAATAGTTGAAATAGGCTTCGTCTAGGGGTTAAAACTTGAATTTAAATTCTATTTCCCCTAAAGAAACTCCCTTGTCCCAAGAAAAATTATGATGATATATTTTCCACAAAAGGAACTGTATAAAATATATTGGTAATTCTATATTGCATACAAACATATGGGATAATATTATAAATCATGATACATATATAAAGTGCTGATGAAAAAAATTAAATATTATATGTTTTTGAAAATATTTTATTATAATATTAATAAAAAATTTCAAAGTATTTAGGTAAAAAATATGGTTTCTATATACCTTGGTTCTAAGTTCCATATAAGGTTTTGAGTAAATTATGATTTTGATTTACCTATGATGAAATCACTATGGAATGTGAAATAAAAAATAGTTCCTAGAATAATTTATTTAAGAAGAATAAATTTCATTCATTAGAGGATGAAAAAACATAAGAAACAAAATAGAAAAAAATAAGGATTAAAATAACCTTAATGATGAATTTCCGTTGGATATCATATAAAACAAATTGAGGAATATAATGTTGGATAAGATCCATAGGTTGAGACCATTGTAGAACTAAAAGTGGAGTTGGAGTATACACTTAAAAAATAGATGTTTTAAGAGACAAAATGGAGAAATCCATTATTTGGATATGTGACTCTAATATATATATATATATATATATATATATTCATTTAAAGACAATTGGAATACTAATCTAGATAATGTTAAATAAAAAAAATCTAAAAATATACCAAAAATATGATCTCAAGGTCCATGTTGTAAAATAATCTTGGATCATCGATATATTGACCAATGTAGTGAAATATATGTATAAAGGGGTTAATTATATAAAAGGATATGATATTGAGATTTGATGAAATCATAATTTTCAATAATTTTTTATGGATACTTTGAATAAATTTACTAGATAGAACTCCACCATCCTTCCAAGGAGGGACTTGAATATTTGATGCATAGACCACTGGTAAGTTTCTATAGTGTCCATCATGATATATGGAATAATCTAGTTGAAATATGTTCCCTAGGGTGACCTAAATATAGTGTCCTTTTAATATTTCAGGGACATATAGATTTGATAATTTATGGAATTCCCATGCATGAAAGAGAGGGCTTAGAAGACAATGGTTGTGTTCATATGAAACTATAAGACTAGGATTGGAAATTTTTCCTTTAATAAATAATGATTGTGATCATGAAGGATGATATAGACTCAATTATATCCATTATTCTTCTTGTATGGGAACATTTTGGATAACTACAAGGGTACTAAACCTCCATAATGATGTTAGATTTGATTAGTTAATCAACTTTAGCATTGACTGTGGTACCATGATCGATGTGGATTCTTTAGGCACATACTTTTATCCATTATGGCCAATGGTAAGTCCATGATGGTGAAAGATGACTTATGTATGAATCCCTATAATATTCTTGTATTTTGATACTATTTCATCATGGTGTTTCTTCTAGAATGCAACATATTAACATTGTTCCTTGAGAGGCATGATAACACTGACTAGTGTTGACCTCGAGTATTACTCTATAATGACGTTATCCTATATTAGTATATCAATGGTGGTGGAAAATCCTTCATCAAAGGTCAATCAAGATAAATCCAATTCCTATTGATAAGAATCATGAGGACTTAAGATAGGATATGGTTTTTAATACATGTGCATATGAGATATAGAACCACCTTACCATGTGTTCGAAGAATCTTTGTAATCATATTATTGAATCTTGGTTCATTTAAGACTATTTTAGTATAGTTTTTGGCTCCTATCCCTTTTGGTATTTAACATAGCAATCCTCCAACTATAACTAAACATAGTAGTTTGGTCAACTTCCATTGAGCTAAACATGCTCTTCAGTATATATGGTGAAAAAATTTATTTGTAAGCATAGGATAAACTATTTGACATTAAATGGGAGAGGTATTCTTATTCCTCATAATCACCTTCCATTTATAAAATTTGTAGGTGATATTGTTTCACTATATTATACTTGGATAAATGAAATGGAACTAGAGGATAAGATTGTTTCTTCCAGATGGTGGGTTTGTAGAAAAATACTACTCTTTAGGTCATCCTAGAGATTAACTGAGGTGTATGTCAAGGGATAAATATAATTGAAAAACTCACTTCTATTATACAATAGATAGTTTAAAAACATTTATATTAAAAAACATAAAATTAATAGGATTCAGATGATTCTAAATGGAATGAATCCCCTTGGATAATTCCCTCTCAACTATTGAGGGATTACATGAGAAACTAGAGATATAATGATGAGATGACTACGTGTATGTGGATTCATGTCCTCCATAGAAGGGTGTTGAAAGTGTAATCTCATAAGAAAACTATGAATTCTGTATTGGATACCAAATAACTAAACTAGTACTTTAGTTAGATCATATGGACTGGTTTCTATTTTTCCTCATCATTCCCTTGAATAATCTAGTTGGATAGTTTTAAATCAATGTATTTATATGCTATATTGTAAAGAATTATGGTTAAGATGAGATTGATCCCAGAGTTAGTGTTCACTAAGAACTAGTGGACATCGAAATCATTGATTTATCCTAACAAGTAATGGGTTCATATGAAATCCTCTATGATTTGTTTCAAATAGTCCATAAAAAATAAGATAACATCCTGATAGTCCTCATGCTCTACATTCTCCATATCACAGTCTTTAGAAATAACCAATTTAGTATGAAAATACAAGGGGGCCTTAAAATCATTGATGAGGGACTTGTGAGAAAGTTTTTACACGTGAAGTATTTCATGGATTGATAGTTATTTTGGGATGCTGGTGAGTTCATTTCACACATAATACATCCATGATTGAGGTATTTATTATTTTAGAGGTTGGATCCATAACAAGAAGTGTGTAGGTCCCAACTAGTTGAGGCAAAGGCATGTAACTACTACATTGTAAAAAAAAAATTTGTTTGAATTTTTGTGGATAAGAAAAATGGTTAATTATATTAATAATCCATGGATATTTATTGTAGGATTTCATCATGGAGAGATATTCAAAATATGCTTGATGAGATTATTGTCTTCTTATCTTAGTTGTGTTAATAATTTTTTTGTGGAAAAAACCTAAGGAATGGTTCTTTCCGTGGGTATTATTTTCCTTGAATAAAAAACTATAATGATAAGTAATAGGAGGATTCATCTAGAATGATTTATATTTCAGAAATGTATAAAATTCCATAAAACTAATGTCCTTGAAATAGGCATATATTTTATCTCATTATAGGATTCCTCTAGATTATGATTGTCTATGGGAATTAATTTTAATTTGGGGGAAAGGAAGTTCAAGATATTGAAAATAATTTTATTCATTGGTGGAGAATCATAATTCTTCATGTAATACTAACATAGGCTTATTTGAACTTTATACGACCATAATGCTGACAGTTTCATCATAATGGATAAGCTATTCGGGGAGGGTGCTGGATGAATATGTCATTCATAAATGATCATTTGGGTTTAATAAATTACCTTTCATGGTATCCAATCATAAAAATCATGTTCTACGTTTTTAGACTTGATTTGGATCCCCATTATACATTTAAACATTAAGGATGAAAAAAATTCATGTCGAATGTATATTAGGATCACTTAGTTAAATTATGGCATGATCTAACATGCCTTGGAGATAATACTTAAATAAAAAGAAATCATGGACAACGTGTCCAAGGAAAATTTGGTTTGTGAAATAGTTAGTAAGGCTCCTCATCTTAGCCTCTTGAATCTTTTTTATATTTGAGATATTGAGAATGTTCTTCTCTATGGAATAGTTAAAGAAGCTTGGAATGTTACTAATATTTGAAATAGTATGCCTTTTTATGAGGATATATAAATGGTTTTCATTGTTGTCACTTAAAATAGAACTAGGGAAAATCATTAGTGTGATTATGTGCTTAATATGGTTTTTAAAAAGATTATTAGATATGGATAAGTTGAGGGGTTGTATTATACATCAAAAAAATTTCTATACCCTTCACATTTTTTTCACAAACATGGGAGGTACATGATGATACATTTGATTGGTCTATTTCTTGTCTTTATATATATGATGATCTCTCTAACTGAATTCAATTAATCTTCTTGGATATTTCACGTAGATGAGGGTCAGAACAAGTTAATTTCATAAATTATCCACACACACCCCTATGTACCTATCCTAGTAAAGTCATAAATTTAATGAGTAGATCAAAACATTTTACTTAGTGATAAGGATAATGATGTGTTCATTATTCTACTATTTTCATATGGATGGATTGGTGATTCTTATCCTTCCTAAAGGGGATTTGAACTAGTAGAATAATTTTCAATAATGATCCTCCTATGTAGTGTTGTATCCTAGAACAAGGTTTCTCTACTAAATAAATGAGGGTCCCAAGAATCAATATTCAAATAAGAAGATCATTACAACCTCCTTATACTATGGGGTTCCCAACATTAAGAAACACATAACGGTAAAGCCTATAAGGTACTGATCTAGGTGACATGTTCAATTAATGGAGGGAAAATGGGTTTAAAAAATTGGTTTAGGGGATCATGGTACACTCAATTTGGGTATAACACCATTTAAATATGTACTAAAGCTTTCTACATATCCATGTATTCTAAGAAATTTATAAAGGAACTATTCAACTCATCACATATGACTTCACCATATTTCTACCCCTTGGATGACAAGATCACTTATAAAGTAGAGTAGCTACAATACAATGGTGGGAAGTCATGTTGATCCACCCGAGAGGGGGCGATGGAGAATAATATATTTTACCTCAAGTGGGTAGAGAAAACAAAATTGGTTCATGTTGATTTACCAAGTATTGTTTGATGGGGAAGATCCATGGGGATTGAGACATGATCATCTTGAACACCCTTATGATCTGGATGGTATCCTTAAAGGATCTTAGTGTTAATCTATCCACATACCAAGATACCCTAGTTCAAATTAGTGATTCAAGAAACCATATCAGTTTTCCCGGTGGATTCGACACCATGGGAGATTCAGAAAACCATTTATTTTATTGATGGTTGAGAAGGTATTTGGAATTACAAGGCCATGAGGAATTTCCAAGACCATGCCATATATCTTCTGTTTGGTATGTACATATTTATAAGGGTTCACATATCATTACTAATATTCATGATAAAATTATTAATACCATACCCATTTAATATTATCATGATTATGATGGTCAAGGGGACTAGTAATGATGAAATTCATTGTAGAAATTGACATTAGTTGATATTTTTTAGAATAATTAAATGGATAGGATTTTGAAATCAACTATAAATGTTGAAGAGTACTAAAAGATAGGGAATAAAACTTACCCTAACATACAACCTATACATGGGAGGGATACCTCCTCAGCATTATGACATAACACTATAACACTCTTGATACACACTCAATGGAAATTCTAATGATATCCACCTAAGTTAGGATACTGATCTCCTAAGGGAATTCTGAGATCTACTATTCAAAATTATTAGTCATAGGCCTGAAGGTTTTTAGAGCTCCATGGATAAGACAACTAATGGATCTCAAGGGGTTATACCTCTCCCATAGATTCTACTAGAGATATAATAAATGGATTTGGATGTGAAACTCTAGGAAAGAGAAGTATAGAGTCACTAGTGTCCACGTCAAACCCAAATTTTTATTTTCTTCCTATGTTTCAACATATCTCTTGGCCTTTGGTTTTTCCCTTGAGTTCTAGGTGTTCTAGATTGAAATTTTGAGTTTCAGGCTATTTTTATCTAGTTTCATGGTTTAGGTTCATAGTTATGGGAAACCATGCTCCATTCCATTTGAAATCATGTGAGTACTTGGTTGTATCAAGTCATTGGTACATGACTCACACATATTTACAAAAACCATTCAAAAAGTGTGTGCAAGGTTCTATCATTTTGGATAGAACCATGTCCCATTATTGGTGCACTATTTACTGAAATCTACATCAAAACCATGTGAGTGCCCAGTAAGTCCATTAAGGGTCTTGAGGATGGCGCTTGATTTGGTAAAATATGTGGCTTAACCATTAGTAGTGCCCAATTCATTAACATTATGAAATAACTCTTCCACCCTCTTAGGATTTTAACCCCAAATGACCATTTTTTTCCTCTCCAGGTTTGTGAAACCCAAATGGGTCGTCTATCTCCTTCTCTAAGATTGGTTTCTTCTCCCATGGTGTAAATATAGGGCTTCTTCAAGGGTTTGTGTATATTCTTCAAGGAATTCGCCTCCTATATTATTAATCTTCATCATTATTCAATTTTAACTTGAATTATTCTTATTACATGGTCTCTTGGATCTAGGGTTTATGTTTAATTGGGTTTTAATTATGTTTTTTTTCTTGGATAAGGTTTCTATTGTTTGTTCTTTCTTCTCTATAACCTCATTGAGTTGTTTCGGATTGGATTTGTTGAAGTGCATGTGATATAAGGTAGGATTACCTTTTCATTTGTCCTATTAAATTTATGAATCTTTTATTTCATGTGTTTCACACCTTTCTTGGATATGAAATAGAAATTTATGATTTTGAAAATAATTATTTGATATGAAATGAGGTGGTTTTCTTGATTTTTTTGATATAAATAGCATAGTTTTTTTAAGCTATATAGTCCAATTATTTGATAAAATTCCAAGTAAGGTTTCAAAAGTGTTTTATGAATTTTAAAGAATTATTTTGGCTTAGTAATTTGTTTGGATTCTAAAATTATGATTTTCATTTACTAATTGGGGTATTTCCAAAATGGTCTTGGATTTGAAAGAGTTTTATGTTTGATTTTTTAGAAAATGTTTTGGAATATGATGAGGGATTGTGGACCATTTGTCATTTTGATGAAAGTGGATTTGGTATAAAAATATGGCGTGGGATATTAAATGCAATTTAATAAATGGATGTGAAATGTAAAATGGAATGTTTTAATCTTTTGGGAAGGGGGATTTGGTTCATTGGAAACCTGGGATTCATTGAAGGGTGTTTGAGGCCCATTAGGAACTTTTGTGAAATTTGTTATCCTGAAAAACCTATTTATTTGATTCTCATGCCTTTTTTTGTTTAATTTTGTGGGAGGACCACACCGAGAGTATCCCATGTGATCAAATGGTTTAAATGAAATATATATTTCATTAGGGTGGCTTAGGGGGTGACTTGCTATGTGTTTTTCTTATGTATGATGTATGTGTATGTGATTGAATTCTTGTTTGGTATTGTTGGTTCACCCACACTTTAATATTTACTTGGGAACCTGGCATAAATAGAAGATTTTCAGTGAAAGGCTACTACAATAGATTAGTATTTCACTCTAGCTAGTGGCCCATAGTAGGGGATTTGTTTTGTTTTTGTTTCCATGGGCGAGTGCCCCTCGGTCAGACCGGGTAGGGTGTGATCGAGCGTGTTGGTGAGAATTGATTTCATTGTGTGAGGCATTCCTTTGTGATGATAAAAAATTTATAACTTGTTCTAGATTATTCCACTGAGCTCCTAGGTTATCCCAAGGACTTTAGTGATTAGTTCATTGTGGTGGATGATTAAGATGCTTCGTTGGATGGTTTCTATTGTGTGCTATTTTTCCATTTCCCTTATTATGTGACCATTGTTTTATTCTTCACTACGGGAAAAATGGGTATTTGTGACGGAGATAAATCTCATCGCAAATAGTCCTGTTAGAAACTTATTTGGGACGGGAAAATTCCCCCGTCGCAAATAAGTAGTTATTTGCGACGGGTTAGCTTTCCCCGTCGCAAAAGGACTAGCGCGCTTTGTGCGCCAAATCGCGGGAAAGTAATTTGCGACGGGCGGTTACCGCCCGTCGCAAATAACCGGCGGCGGTAAAAGATATTTGCGACGGGAATATACCCCCGTCGCAAATAGTATGTCGGCAGGTTATTATTCGCCACGGGACCCGTCACAAATAACTATTTAACCATTGACCGTAATAAATGCGGGCTAAGGTATTTGCGACGGGTACCGTCGCAAATAATACTATTTGAGACGGGTATCCTGTCGCAAATAATCTAACCTATAAATACCTCCCCATCGGTTTTTTTCATTCATTCTCAATCTCCATCTTCTACTTCTCTCAAAACTCTATTTTTAGAGTTCATTGTTTCTTATGTTTAATTTTTTTTTCCTGAGTTGATATTGAAGTTTTCAACAACGATCAGAGATCAACCTCAGATCAATTTTAAAGGTATTTATGTTCATTTTAATTTAATATTTATCTTAAATTTTTTATTAGTTTCAATTATTCATAATTAGTTTTAATTTAATTATGTTTAGATTTTTTTGTTACTTAATAAATTTAAATTATTAGTATTCATTGTTCATAGTTAATGGTAATTAGGAATAATTAGTAATAATTACCAATAATTAAGAATAAATACTAATAATTAGTAATAAATACCAATAATTAGGAATAATTAGTAATAATTACCAATAATTACCGATAATTAGTAATAATTAGTAATAATTACTAATAATTAGTAATAATTACCAATAATTAGTAATAATTTCCAATAATTACCAATAATTAGTAATAATTAGTAATAATTACTAATAATTAGCAATAATTAGTTATAATTACCAATAATTAGTAATAATTTCCAATAATAAATAATAATTACCAATATTTAGAACTAAATAGTAATAATGAGTAATAATTACCAATAATTAGGAATAATTAGTAATAATTACCAATAATTACCAATAATTAGTAATAATTAATAATAATTACCAATAATTAGCAATAATTAGTAATAATTACCAATAATTAGTAATAATTAAAAATAATTACCAATAATTAGTAATAATTAACAATAATTATCCATAATTAGTAATAATTACCAATAATTATCCATAATTAGTAATAATTACAAATAATTACCAATAATTAGTAATAATTCGGAATAATTACCAATAATGACCACTAATTAGTAATAATTAATAATAATTACCAATAATTAGTAATAATTAGTAATAATTACCAATAATTAGTAATAATTAGTAATAATAAGTAATAATTAGTAATAATTACTAATAATTAGTAATAATTACCAATAATTAGTAATAATTAGTAATAATTAGTAATAATTAGTAATAATTAGTAATAATTAGTAATAATTACCAATAATTAGTAATAATTACCAATAATTAGTAATAATTACCAATAATTAGTAATAATTACCAATAATTAGTAATATTTACCAATAATTACCAATAATTAGTAATAATTACCAATAATTACCAATAATTAGTAATAATTACCAATAATTAGTAATAATTACCAATAATTAGTAATAATTAGTAATAATTACCAATAATTAGTAATAATTACCAATAATTAGTAATAATTACCAATAATTAGTAATAATTACCAATAATTAGCAATAATTACCAATAATTAGTAATAATTAGTAATAATTAGTAATAATTAGTAATAATTAGTAATAATTACCAATAATTAGTAATAATTACCAATAATTAGTAATAATTAACAATAATTATAATAATTAGTAATAATTAGTAATAATTACCAATAATTAGTAATAATTAGTAATAATTAGTAATAATTACCAATAATTAGTAATAATTACCAATAATTAGTAATAATTACCAATAATTAGTAATAAATACCAATAATAAGTAATAATTACCAATAATTAGTAATAATTACCAATAATTAGTAATAATTAGGAATAATTACCGATAACTAGTAATAATTACCAATAATTAGTAATAATTACCAATAATTCGTAATAATTACCAATAACTAGTAATAATTAGGAATAATTACTAATAATTAGAAATAATTTCCAATAATTAGTAATAATTACCAATAATTAACAATAATTACCTGTAATTACCAATAATTACCAATAATTACCAATAATTACCAATAATTACCAATAATTACCAATGATTACCAATAATTACCAATAATTACAAAAAATTACCAATAATTACCAATAATTACCAATAATTACCAATAATTACCAATAATTAGTAATAATTACCAATAATTCATAATAATTACCAATAATTCGTAATAATTACCAATAATTCGTAATAATTACTAATAATTAGTAATAATTACCAATAATTCGTAATAATTACCAATAATTAGTAATAATTACCAATAATTAGTAATAATTAGTAATAATTACCAATAATTAGTAATAATTAGTAATAATTAGTAATAATTGCCAATATTTACCAATAATTACCAATAATTACCAATAATTACCAATAATTACCAATAATTGCCAATAATTACCAATAATTACCAATAATTACCAATAATAACCAATAATTTGGAATAATTACCAATAATTTGGAATAATTACCAATAATTAGGAATAATAACATTATTACATTATTTTTATATTTTATTATTATTATTAAAATAATATAATTTTCTATATTATATACAATTCTCTTTCCATCTGTGTGTTTTCTGTCTCCACATGTAATATATGCATTCTTTTTCAAAATTATCAACCTACTCGCCAATTGAGAGGTGAAAGTGAATGCAAATATTAAATGTGGAGACAGAATGTTGAACACACAGATGAAAGGAGAATTGTATATATTATAGAAAATTATATTATTTTAATAATAATAATAAAATATACTAATAATGTAATAATGTTTTTATTATATAATTAATATTTATGAAAACATTATATTAGTATTATTAAAAAAAATAAAAAATCAATATAATATTAAAATTATCAATATTTGTAACAGGTTTTGCTTTATTCTCAACATATTCAACCCTTGTTTGAGTGTTTTTTCTAACAAATTATTCAAAACCAGTAATGCTTTTATATTTTATAGAAAAATATTAAACAACGAGGTCGTCAATAGTCATTATTAGATGACCGCATATGGATAAATCAACGTAGAAATCCAAACAGTTCTGGTTTAAATCCACTATATATAGAGGGTGTGGAGACTTTTTTTATCATTTGCGGCATCAAATCCAGAATTTGTTTCAGAAGGAAAAATAAAATTCCATTGTAGAAAATGTGCATTGAGAACTTTTGACACGTTTGACAAAGTGGGGGGATATCTCTTACGTTTTGGTTTTCAACCAGATTATGTTTTTTGTATCAACATGGTGAATGCAGTTCCAGAGTAGGTGATACCAACTTGATTTCGGATCCATCCCAGTTTCATGATTTTGTACATGATGTTGTAGGTTCATCTGTTCAATATACAAGAACTCCGGCTGATATAGATTCAAATCCTGAGTTAGCACCGTCTGAATTTTATGAGTTGTTGAGGTTTGCTGAGGATGCATTATATCCTGGCTGCAATATGAGAAAATTAGAAGTAGTTGCAAAATTTATGGCTATCAAATCAGATAATGGAATGTCAAACACCTGTTTTGACCAGATACTTTCTTTGCTTAAAACACTGTTACCCGAAGGAAATGTTTTTCCTGCAAATTACTATGAGAGTAAGAGGCTGGTTCGAAATTTGGGACTTACTTGTCAGAAGATTCATGCATGTTCAAATGACTACATTTTATATTCTGGGGAAAATGAGTCGTTGGATAGTTGTCCCACATGTGGGCAATTGAGATATAAAGAAGGGCAACATGGGAAGTCTAGTTTGATTCCAGTAAAACAGTTGAGATATTTTCCGCTACATCCAGACTTCAGCGTTTATTCATGTCTAAGAATACAGCGAAAAAGATGTCATGGCATAAAGAGAATATTTCAACTGATAAAAGCTTGAATCATCCAGCCAATGGTGATTCATGGAAACATTTTGATAGAGTGCATCCTTCCTTTTCTTTAGAAGCTAGAAATGTTCGACTGGGCCTTTCCACTGATGGTTTCTGTCCGTTCGGATCTTATGGTAGTCAATATTCATGTTGTCCTGTTTTTTTAACTCCGTACAATTTACCTATGTGGATGTTGATGAAGGAGCCATATATGTTTTTGACTTTACTAATTCCAGGACATCCAAAGAAAAATATTGATGTTTATTTGAAACCATTGATTTATGAGTTAAGTTTATTGTGGAGTACTGGTGTCAGTACATATGATGTTTCTATGAAACAGAATTTCATACTGAGAGCAGCATTGATGTGGACAATTAGTGACTTCCCGGCTTATGGGATGTTATCGGGCTGCAGTACACATGGTCAAAAATCATGTCCTTACTATATGGGAGAGAACAAAGCATTTATTCTCATTTATGGAAAGAAACCTTGTTATTTTGACTGTCATCGCAGATTTCTTCCAGCTGATCATCCTTTTCGCAGAAATAGATCTCATTTTAGAAAAGAAACAATTGAAAGGAATGGACCTCCAAAAATGCTATCAGGTTCGGAGTTAAAATCAGTTGTATTTTCATTACCTCTCATCACTTTTGGTCCCATAATAAACCAATAAAAAATTTCTGGTTTTGGGAAAGAACACAATTAGATTAAACGTAGCATATTTTGGGATTTTCCATATTGGTCTGATTTGTTGGTCCGCCACATGTTGGATGTCATTCATATTGAGAAGAACTGTTTTGATAATTTGTTTTATACAGTTATGGATATTCCAGGAAAGAGAAAAGACAATAGAAATGCACATTTAGATCTTTCCCAAATTTGTAGGCATCCAGAACTGGAACTGTTTGAGAATGTCAGAACATAATGATTACTGAAACCAAAAGCAGCTTATACACTGTCTAAAGAAAACCGTTTATTATTTTGTTAGGGGATTGCAGATTTGAGACTTCCAGATGGTTGTGCTTCCAATTTGGGTAGATCTGTAAAGAATGGTCATATTACTAGATTAAAAAGTCATGATTGTTATGTTATAATGGAAAGACTTATACCCATTGGATTAAGAGGTTTGTTGAATTCAGTGATTTGGGATTCCATAACAGACATGTCTCATTTTTTTCGGGAAATTTGTGCGGCTACAGCAGATTATGATGCTCTATGAAAACTTTAAGAAGATGTTGTTGTAATTATATGTAAACTGGAAAAAATATATCCGCCATCTTTCTTCGAGTCAATGGAACATTTGATGTTACATTTGCCATATGAAGCCAAATGTGGAGGTCCAGTATAGTTTCGATAGATGTACCCATTTGAAAGATGCATGAAAAAATTGAAAAGAAAAGTACGTAACAAAGTATATGTTGAAGGATCTATTGTAGAAGATTATTTGCAAGAGGAAATATCTTTTTTCTGCTCCCATTATTTAGAATCTGAGTATCCTTCAAAACACAACCGAATGGGATGGAATGAGAGGAATATAGATGAAATCGAAAATCAATTATCTGTTTTCACCAGCCAGAGCTTGGTTTTGGTAGAGTTTATGAACGCTGGCTTTCAGATGATGAACCTCACAGAGATCATACGTATGTTCTGCTCAACTGTGAAGAGATGACAGCAGTTGTACTGTAAGTGTTTATATCACTTAATATATCATTTATGTTAGAGTAAATAACATTTTTTATAGGTTGTATGATAATAATATCTAGAAACAAATTCCACAAATTACAGCAGTTGCTCTCGAAGAACGCCGACGGAAAAATTTCTCTCAGTGGTTTCAAAAACTGGTAAAATAAATTCTTTATCTTTTAGCAACTCATTAAATGTATAGTTTACTATATTGATAATTATTTCACAAATTTTCAGGTGTCTCGACATGCTGATAAAATTGGAAAACAGCTGTGTATATTGAGTAACCAACCATCCAAACCTGTTAAAACATATAATGCATATGTGGTGAATGGATTTCAATTTCACACACATGCATATGTGGAATCAAAAAAAACAATGAAGAGTGGAGTTAGCTTGAGAGTATCTCATCATCGAGAAAATGGAGTTGACTTTTATGGCATACTTGATGAAATCATTGAACTCTGTTATCTTGGACAACATTACATAACCATGTTCAAATGTTGGTGGTTGGATACAGAGAGAGGCGTGCGTGTTCATCCAACTCATGGAATCATTGATATTAAATGTAAAAGTGTTCTCGCAGTAAATGAACCATTCTTATTCGCTCAACAGGCACATCAAGTTTATTACGCAAAGTACTATGCTACATCAAGAGACTTGATTGATTGGTGGAGTGTAATAAAAATCAAAATTCGAGACAATCAGTTTAGTCAAAGTGAATGTGCTTTCACTGATGTGCAATGAATTAAAGTTTTTCAACAGAGTACTCAAAATCAATCTTTTTTACAAAGAGACATGAGTATCGATGACGACACCCCACATTTAAGAGTCGGTGATGACGATGATGTTAATGATGTCACATATTAATTTGAAATGGTAAGAGATGAAGCAACTGGAACCCGAATGGATATCGATGATGTTGAGGAGGAATATGAAGATGACATTGACATATATGAAGATGATGATGAAGATGAACACTGATAGAATTCCATGGTAGTTATATACAATCATAATATATATATATATAATAGTAATTATCAATTATTTGCTAATAACATTAACATTTTCTGTTTCAGATGGATGACGAAACATTTCGTGCGTTGGCGGATGCTGACCTGCCTTTCGATGCGGATGAGTTGCTGGCAGATGACTTTTAGCCTGCAGGCACTCCAGGGAGTACGTGGAGGGGGCGCGGTCTTGCATGATTGATGATTCCTGACCCCGTCCCCGAGCGGCGTCCACGTCTTGGGTTTGATCCATGCACATGGAGGTGTGATAACCTTTGTGATAACCTGTGGATTTGACTAAGATTTCATTAATCTATTCATATAAGATATGTTTATTATTTTTATAGTTTTCCGCATATAGCAGTCAGAAAGGGCAGTGCTATTTTGCGCAACTATTTCTCTCAGCCTTGGACCACATGGGAGCAAATTCCCATTGATGTGCAGCAGACCCTGTTCAACCATTGGTTGGTACGTACGTAAATAAATAATTTTTATTTTGAAAATTATTTCATTTCTAACTTGATATTTTTATTTATTTGTAGGGTTTATGGTATCCGATAGAGGATACCATGCGTAACGCCATCCACGAGGCATGGGAGGTGGCCATGCGTGATCGCTTTCGTCAGTTTTTGCACAATTTAAGAAAATCTATCACGAAGAAAGCAGGAGTGTCAGATTATGACGAGTCATGTAGAGCACACCGACCAGAGTACATTTCATCCCATGTACAGGATGGATTATGTGCGCACTGGTTGAGTGGTGCCTTTTAGAGGAGATCATCGGTGAGGAGGCAGAATCGGGGGAGATAGGAGGTGACTCATTGAGCTGGGAGTCGTTCTTTCAGTACTCATAGACATCATCTGGTACATACATTATTTATAAATATTTTATATAACTATAAATATTAACAGTTTATTTTTTATTCTTATAGGCTGTCGAGCACCCCGATATTACGGAGTACGACGTATATCAGAGGATGTATAGTGATCCTGCTACTGGGGAGCTCAGAGGTGATAGTTAGCATCACATCATGGTTAGTATTATTTGTTTTCATGTTTAAAAATTAACTGCATATAATATATTCACAATTTTAATTTTAAATTGAAACTACAGGGGTCATATGAGGCCGCAGCATCACAGATCCGTCCTGAGAGTCAGGCCGAGTCATCAGATCATACCACTGGATGTCAGTTTGATGAGGCAGCATGGATGCAGGCCACCCAGTATGCCTTCGAGAAGGGCCGGGTAGTTGGTATCGGCTCTCAACTGACTCCCAGAGATTATTAGGGCAGTGCTGCGATGTCGGCGTCCAGCTCGAGAGGATCTCGTGCATCTTCTTCTACTACATAGTATGAGGATCAGTTGCGATCTCAGACTGCACTGATAGAGAGTCTCTGACAGGAGCAGGAGAAGATGCCTTAGCAGCAGCAACAACATGAGGAGGAGCGTCGACGCCAGCAGTAGCTGTACGAGGAGTAGATGAGTCGGTGGAAACAGCAGCAGCAGGAGCAGATGGAGTACATGCGCTGACTCACACATGCTTTAGGGATGGAGTTTCCTCCACCAGTATCTGCAGATCCCCCCTACCCCCTCCTTCAGATTAGAGTTTGTTTTTATGTTATAAAGTTTGTTAAATCAAAATATGATTTTTTTCTATTCGTAGTTTCTGTCTCATTATAAAATATTAATAATATTATATTTTGAAATAACAATATTAATATGAATAATAATATTATTTATATTTTATAATATTAAATTATATATATATATATATATTAAAATTTTATAATATTAAAATTTAATTATTTTTTTTTGTAATATTTGAATTATTTTAATATTTGAATGTAAAATAATTCTATTATTTTTATATTAATTAAAATAACTTATTAATATTTTTTTTATTTATGAATTATAATTATAATATTATTATATTAATTAAATCATTTATTAATATTCTATTATTTTTTATTTTTGAATTATAATTCTATTATTATTATATTAATTAAAATAATTTATTAATAATTTATTATTTTTATTTGTGAATTATAATTCTATTATTATATTAATTAAAATTATTTATTAATATTTTATTATTTTTTATTTTTGAATTATAATTGGATTATTATTATATCAATTAAAATAATTTATTAATAATTTATTTGTTTTATTTTTTTATAGTATTTGCGACGGGATACTATACCGATCACAAATAGTATTATTATTATATTCATTAAAATAATTTATTAATAGTTTTTGAATTTTTTTAAAAATTAGTAATTGTGACGGGCCCCGCCGCAATTACTATTTTAAAAGTTTTTACAAATACACGGAGTAATATTTGATACGGGAAGGATCCTCATCGCAAATAATGTCTTTAGCGATGGGCCCAACACAAATAATTGTTGTAGCGATACCATTTTCCGCAACGGTCTATTTGCGACGGGATCCCGTCGCAAATGGCCCATCACAAATACCTGTTTTTCTAGTAGTGCTTGAATTAAATACATTTTTTAATAGTTATGTGATATATTTCAATGAATTTTGGAAATCATTTTGGAAATGTTTTATACTCCATGCCCCCCTTTTTAGACAAAAAAGCATCTTACTCCTCAACAAGTTTAAGGTATTCTTCTTGGAAAAAATTTGGATTTGAATGGAAAAAGGGAAATGGTCCAAGTTTTGTTTTAAAGTAAAAAATTTTTGGAAGATCTTACATTTATATATTGTATTTCAAACATGATGTTTTGGTTTCTTTTATTTAAAAGAGATGAATTTGTAGTAGATTTTTTCTAGAATGCCTATTGAGTTTTAACACTCACGCCTGTAGTACTTTCTTATTTTTAGCTCTTGGTATAGGTTTGAACTTGGTTTTGAAGTCCATGGGTAGTGTTTGTCTCTATGTATTGGATATAGAACCTCGGGGTCATGTGGATTCATTGTGGTTATTGGGTTTATTTTCATTTTTTAGTTTGTTTTAATATTAATATTGGTATAAATGATATTTAGTTTGGATTTATTGTATTCATTCTATTCGGGATGATATATTTGTTTTCAATATTTGATTTTTTTATATTGGGATAAATTATTCCATTGGATTCTATATTGATGCCCAAAACTAGTTTCCAACTCAGGAGGATCGGGAACGCTACTCGGGGATTATCTCGAGCCAAATCGGGTGATCAGTTCATGGTCGACTCAAGTTTGTTTCTAAAAAAGTGGTATAATAGGAGGCTGGTTCTTTAGAGGAACTATATTTTAACGTGAAATTTTTTATTTGAGTTGCCAAGGTAGATGTATTGGGACTTACATAACTTGGGGTGTGGGTATGAGGGAGTGTTTTGACAACATCTGAGATGTTGAACCTCGGGTTGCCCTGCGGAGTTGGGGTTTTTTTGTTTCACTGGTTCTTGTTGGTTTTTTGGTGTTTTTTATATAAAATTCTAGTTTTTATAATGATATTACTGAGTTTTCAAGGCTTGTAATTCCATTTGGAGTTTTGGATGTGGTCCAAGAATACTCGCCATGATGGTGGCACGATTAACATGTGGCTGCCAACCATATAGTCAAGTCAACCATCAACACATGTTTCCCCTTGTGAGTTGCTTTGAGTCCCTCATATTTTTTATTTGTTTTAAAAAATATTTTGGAATTATGAAAAAAAAATATGTAAATTTCTAATAGTTTGGTTTTGGGAAGCTGGAAAAATAATTTTCATAATTATTTTGAATAACAATTATAAACTAGATTTTTATAAGTTTATTTTGGGTAAAATATGGAGTGGTTTAATAAGGATAAATTTTTATAAATAAAACATAGGTTTTATATTAATTAATTTTTTAAAATAAAAAATTAATTTTAAATATGTTTTTGTATTTTTGTTTTATATGATAATAAATGAGTTTTTAATCAATA
Source organism: Viscum album (assembly GCA_963277665.1). Classification (NCBI taxonomy): domain Eukaryota; kingdom Viridiplantae; phylum Streptophyta; class Magnoliopsida; order Santalales; family Viscaceae; genus Viscum; species Viscum album. The sequence continues at coordinate 395,357,728 of OY728136.1, read as the reverse complement.
TTTTTTGATAGAATGAGATTCGTTAAGCTTCTGATTTTATTTTGAATAGGGTCAATTAGATTGTTTGGATTGAATCAATAGGATTTTATTTTGAGATGGATAAAATGGATTGGTTTTATGAGTTTTAAAATGGATTTTTAATTGCTGGTTAGTGATATTTTGAAATATTTTATGAATTTTGAAATGGGAAGTGGATTGAGAATATGAAAATTGGTCTGAATGTTTGTTTGAAAAATGGGAATATTTTATTTTGAACTTTGGTATTCACATGGGTTCTCACATGAATAGATATGTGTGTTAATGTTGATATATGATGAAAATGGAGGATGAATGATTATATGGTCATTAGTTGATGGGAGCCCTGGGTGGAAGGGGAATGTGCATGTGTAAGGATCCATGGAATACCATTGGTGAGGGTAAAACTTACCAAGTTTGTTTTTTCTTTTCAAAAGTATCCTTAATATAAATAAATACAATGTTTTAATAAACATAGTTGGGTGTTGTGTTTTCTTGTGATTGGTAAGTTTGTTTAAGTGATGTTTTAGGATTGAGAATGCATGTTGATGAATTGGTTTTGATTGACTTGTTTTTTTATTATTTCTTAGTATAATCCACCAACAATGATTTCCTGGATATTGGAGGTGCAGTTATTGGTAGTTCACTATTAGAATACCCTCATGTTGATCATCCCATAGTCTTCCTTCTTTATTTTAAAAAGTTGAATCCTCCCCTCTTTTATGGTCTAGTAGATCCAATTGAATAGGAAGAGTAGATGAAGAATATATAATGAAACTAAAATTTCATTGAGTTACATGGGTCATTAAAGGTAAAGTTTTCAACCTATATATATGAAGGTTCAACCTGGATTTGGTGGAAGTAGGTCTCTCAAAAACAAGACTCAGGAAGATCTTACCTCGATGTTATTTATAGATTCATTCATTTGAATATATTTCTATGAGGTAGTGAAGGTTTGTAAAGGGATGAAGATGTGTTATATACAGTAAGGTGATGGATTAGTGTTAGAGTTATTTTTTCATTTTTTGAATCTGGTTTCTTACCATCTGGAGTGGGCTGCAGATGATTCTTTAAAGGCTCTATGTTTTGAGAATGGGATTTGTCTAAAATTTCAATGAATGGTGGAAGAGATCAGTCATACCACCTTTACCGACATGGTGACGTATACTGTTCATGTTGAAGCTATGATATTAGGTGTGCTGATGATGGACAATCATCCTCCAGTCTTAGGAAGTGAGGCTGGAAATTCCATTAAAGAGATGGGAAGACAACCTGAAGCTATTTGTTTTGGTCATGGAATTAAAAGGCCTCTAGATATTTTATAAAACATTTTAATGCATCAGATCATGGTGTGTCCCTGGTGTGGAAATCATATCCTTAAGAAAACATCATGTTGAGTGCCCCAAAAACCATCCATACCTTTGGATTCCTTGGTAACTTATAATGGTTCTATCAGGGTGTTCCTAGGAAGTGACTTGGATCCAGATTCACCCCTTACAAAAACACCCATACCCAATTATTGGAGTAGGGTGTCATTTGGGATATGTTTAAGGCCCCATTTTATGTAATACTTATTTTTTTGTAATGGTTGTGTTTGGAGGTGTCTTATGGTGTTGAATTTTCTTGAAAACATAAATTATGATGTAGTGGATCTCTAGAGAACCCCTATTTTAATAAATTCGTGTCTTTTGGAAATTCTAAAATCCAGTTGCCTCTCAATTGGGGTGAAGGAAGATAATTCATGTACATATTCTAAATCCCTATCTTAGTAAAAGTGACTTGTTAGAGAAATGTTAGTCTCGTGGTGTATCATGTTGTTTTGGTTCTTCTTGGGGAGATGTGTGGCTTCTCATGACACTAAAAGAGTGGGTTTTGATCAATAGTTATTAGCTCATGACTGTGAGGTAGTGGATTCTTCAAGGCATTAAGGATCTAGCCATAGTCCCTAGATCCAATATTGTAAACAATTTGGATCATTGAGGTGTAAAGGATCTTGGTCTAGCTTTTATATTCAGTGATAGAATGAGGACTAATTAAGATTTTTATAGCTTCTTCATATCCATAGGACTCATTTTGTGGTAAGAGGCTTAGAGGTATCGTTTCCTCATAGCGGTCCTTATGTTTGGAATGTTCATCTTTGTTTATAAGGAGGTGTCATAGTTTTATTTTCATGAAATCCCAGTGGTAGTTCCTTTTCATATGTGCATCCCTAATTGGTTCTCCCTATAAAGTTATACTTAATGATTTGGTTTTGGTTTTGGTTTGTGCTTATATGTAGATGATGATTCATGGTTTGGGTTTTGTTGCTTTATTTGGAATTTCCTTCATCAGGGGCCCCTTGTTGTTGGGGATTTGGTCTATGTCGGTAGTTCTTGGGATGGATTAAGATGGTTGGTTCTTAATGATGGGGAGACCCACCATGATACTTATTGAGGTTTCTTTTAGAGTTCATCACTACTAGTTGGTTTCTAATGGTGGGGAGTCCATTCTGTCCTCCAATGTTGGCAATTTAGTTTGATTTCTAGCTTTTTTATGGATGGAGGTTGTTTCATTTTGATGTTGTTGTGTTTATAATTCCTCTATATTTGGGTGAACATTGGAATTTTGGAGTACATCCAATAGGTTTGTCCTTGCATATATTTTGTGGGTGGTAGTTTTCATTTTATGTCATTTCATGAGAAATAGTTTGGGTTTTTTGGTTAGTTTTTATTAAGAGGTAAGAGTTATGTTCTGGTGTTGGTTGAGTTGGTCTTGGTTTGAGTGGTAGTATCATGTGGTTTTAGGATCCCTTTGTTTTTGATAGATCAAATGGATGATGTTTTGGATTACTAAGGGTATAATGTATAATGGTATGAAGAATTTTCATACCCATATTTTTATTATCATCCTCTGTTCTGATTTATCTTTTGACCTTTGGTTTTTCCCTCGAGTTATGTGTGTTCTAGATTTAAATTTTCAGTTTTAGGATGTTTTTTTCCTATTTCACAGTTTAAGTGAATGGTTAGTAGAAACCATGTTCCCTTATCTAGGAAACTATATAGATCCTTGGTTATCTCAGGTCTAGGGTACATGACCCACATATGGATAGTCAAACCATGCGAAAGGCATGCACATGATTCTGCCATTTTTGGACAGAAGCATGCCACATGGTTTACGAAATCTTGAGGCCAAACCGTGTGAGTGAACAGTGTGTCCATTAAAGGGTACATGATTGGTGCACAGTTCAGAAAACCATGTGTCCTAACCGTACAAGGTTCCCAGGTAATTAAAATTATGAAATTATTCCTCTTCCCTCTCATGATTTTAAACCCAAAATTCCCATTTTTTTCCTATAATAGTTCTTATGACCCATAGGGGGATTCTTCTTCCTTCTACAAGAATTTCAACCTCTCAAATGGTTTGAATATAGGGTTTCTTCAGGTTTTTTAGGGGGTTTACTCAAGCCATTCTCCTCCTCTATTCATCCTCTTCACCCTACTTCCATTTTCGTTTGATTTCTTCTTTTTTCCATGGTCTCTTAGATCTAGGTTTCATATTTTTTGGGTTTTAATTATATTTTTCTTGGTCAAGGTTACTCTTGGTTGTTTATTCTTATCGAAACCATCATAGAGTTGTCTTGGGTTGGAATTTTTGAAGCACATGTGATTTGAGGTAGGTTTCCCTTTGCACTTATATGTAAAATTTAGGAATCTTTTATTTCTTTTTTTTACCACCTTCCATTGATATTTAATAATTTTGTATGATTTAAGAATAATTGTTTGATATGAAATGAGGTGGTTTTATTGATTGTTTTGAAGTACATTGAATTGTTTTTTTAATCTATGCACACCAAGTGTTTGATAAAATGAATGGATGGATTTTGTATGTGATTTGATAATTTTACATAATTATTTTTGGCTTGGTAAAGGTTCTAGGAATATAAAATGATGATTTGGTTTTCATAAATAGTTTTTCCCAAATGGTTTTGTATTTAGAAGCAATGTATGTTTGATGGTTTGGAATATGATGATGGTTTGTGGCCCGTTTGGCATGTTGATGAATTTGGATTTGTTTTAAAACTGCAGTTTGAGTGCATAAATGAAATTATATAAATGGTTTTGAAATATAAAATGGTGTTTTTGAAACTTTTTTGAAAGGTGTATTTGGTTCCTTGGAAATGAGTGATTTATCAAAGCATGATTGAGGACCCTTTGTCCCTTTTGGGAAATTGGTTATCTTGAAAACCCTATTTGGATGAATCTTTTTCCTTTTTATGTTTATTGTTGTGGGAGGAAAATGGTGAGAGTCTCTCTTGTGATTAATGGTTAAAATAAAAGTATTATTCATTGGCATCACTCTGGGTTAACTTGTTGTGTGACTTTATTGTGTATGATGTATGTGTATTTGATTGGATTCTTATTTGTAATTATTAACCAACCAAAACATTAGTATTTTCTTGGGAACATATCCTAGCTAGTGGATTTTCAGTGAATGGTTACTAAAATAGATTAGGATTTCACTCTTATTAGTGGACCATATTAGTCCATTTGTTTTGTTTTTTTTTCTATGAGATATTACCCCTAGGTTAGACAAGGTCGGGTGCAATCTAGTGTGTCCATGAGAATTGATGTCATCGGGTGAGGGATACCTTCAAGATGAGTCAAGATATATAGTATGTTATAGATTATTCCACTGAGCTCCAACGTTCACCCATGTTCTTCATCACCTAGTTTTATGTAGGGAATGATTGAGATTATTTGTTGGATGGTTACTCTGGTGTGATATTTTCTATTTCCCTTATTATGTGACCATTGATGTCGTTTCCTATCATAGTGTACTCCTTCGTTAAAAGTGATGTGTCAGATTTCAAATTTTTATAGAGAATTATTTGAAAATTTTATATACCCCCTTTCCCCCTTTTTAAATAAAAACATCATCTTGATGCTTGATGATGTTAATGTCTACTTCTTAGAAAAGAATTTGGATTTTAAAGAAAATAGGGAAATGGACCAAGTTTTGATTTAATGTGAAAAATGTGCGGATGATATTAATTTTATATATTGTATTTAAAACATGATTTTGTTGTTTCTTTTATTTAAAGGATGTACATTGGGAATTGATTTTTTCAGGCACACCTACTGAGTTTTAAAACTCAGGCCTATAGTTATTTATTATTTTTACCTCTTGGTAAAGATTCTATTTTTGAAAAAAATTTCATGTGAAATTGGTGGTTTTTATTATCGGAGAGTGTCCCTCAGGGCCACATGGATGTTTTGTGGTCATCAAGTTATGTTGGGGGTTTGTTGTTCTATTTTTTTGTATTTTAAAATTTTGTGTAAATGATATTCAGTTTCAATATTTTTTTTATTTATTCTATTCAGGATGATCAATTTGTTTCCATTGTTTTATTTATTTATATTGAGAAACATAATTCCCTTGGGTTTTCTATTAATTCCCCAACAGTAGTTTCCAGCCCAGGAGGATTGGGAATTCCTCTTTGGCCTTGTCTCGGGCCGACTCGAGTGACTGGTTTGGGGTCGACTCAGGTTGGGTTGTGATAGGCCTGAACATGACCCGAATAATGCTAATGGAAATATCATCTAACAAGCTCTCATATTACAATTAAACTCATATAAAGGGATAATACTTCTTTAAAGTAGTGAGTTGGCAGAAATTTATTGGATGGAGTGAAAGAGACCACCTTTTCTATAGATCTCTAGGTGGGAGTGCTTTCATCTGAGACACCCTACCCTAGATCACTGGGATGTTTTGTGAGATAACTTGATCTTAAACAACATTCCCAGTAATCATGGGGATTTTACATCCTCATGTTGAGGAAAAATTCTACGTAACTTTTCTCAACCATATATTGATATATATATATGAGGGTGTTAGGCCAAATCATTTCATATCCCCCACCTCTAGTGCAGTGTTGGGGAGAAGGGCTGCTGAAAACACTAGGGGAGGTTATGTGGATAACCCATGTAAGTAATACAACGTATATTGGATGCACATGTACTTGTAGATGTGCCATAATATTTTTTACACATCAACCTCTAGAATTATCTTTCTAAATCGATAGGTTTTCCCGATCAGTTTTTTATAGAATAGGCATGAATATCTCTTTTAAATCCCCAGTGCTCTCATATTTGTAATGATTAATGGTGATATACTGTTAATTATTCATATTATCACATTCATTATAGTGTAGAAGTTATGTGGGTGTGATCTTGTCTATGTCATGAGATCCTTCTCATGGTCTTTACTATAGGTTCCATTAATGGTACCTCTACAGTTTTTTGGTATCATAATATAATTATTCAATGTGGGGAGGACCTCCTTGATAAAATTATTAACAATTAATATGAACATTAGAGTTGTTTTTTACTTCACCTTGTATAGGAAAACTGGGATGGTATGCCTCTTCCTCATAAGGAAGATCTCCATGATTGTTGTTGGCAGTTTTAGTGGTTGGGAGAGTCAATCCAAAATACCGAGTGGGTAGAAGAGGTCTCAATTCAAGTATGGTGTGGTTTATAAATTTTATTGATATTGGGGTAGCATAGTATGTGTTTAAAACTGTAAATAATATTCTCATAGAGAGGGAGTTATAACATTCTCCCAATATGTGCATTGTGCATTCTGGATCACGATTTTTGGGATTAAAGTTGGATCGTTATAACACCCCAACTCCAGTAACCTAGAGTTTTTGGCTGGCTTACACTATTGGTATAAGATAAAAGATATCCCATCATTAAGGATCATATAGTTTAGTAGTCTTGGGAGTCTATATACATAAATTATTCTCACATTGCAATTGAAAACATGAAATAAGGCTTAAAATTATAATGAGATAATTATTATTTCATCTAGTATATCCCTAAAATAATTCATAAATCCCTTCATGGCATCCTAAGGAAAGGAAAATATAATAAATGATGATCTTAAATACTTATTATGAGAAATCACATAGAAAAAGATATCATAAAATAAATAAATCATGAATATAATGTAAGAGATAAACAATGATCAAATATTACATATAACTAATATCATAAAAGGGAAATACATCATTTGATAACATAAATAAATAAATAATCACATGGATAAAAAGAACAAGTTTCATAATTATAGAATAAATAATTTTGGATATCATAATCTTACAATCAAGGACTCTTTCCAAGACATCATACATAAATAGGTAATGCATACACAAAATACCAAAAATTGTTTATCTTATAATACATACCAATGCATAAAGGGGTTAAAAAGGCCCCCCTCATCACTTAATATTTCAAATTTATTCATCATATGAAAGAAATGAAAAACAATTCAACACATAATCAAAAAAAATTCATATTGAAAAACCAGAATATGAAATGTTAATATTTTCCATAGTCAATAAATAGAACAACAAGATCACAATACATATATAGAAATAATGTGGATGGTATCATTTGATAATATCCATGGTAATGTTTATGACTGATTAACTAATTTTGAGATGGTTAAAAATACCCTAAAAAGGACATTCAAGACTTTCTTTGGAAACGTGTGAAAAATTCCATTTTCATTTGATAAAATTTTAAATAAAAATTTACTGAATATTGAGAAAATGATGTTACTTGAAAATAACTTGGGAAAATATTAATTTAATTTTAAAATAAAATAATTTTAATTATGTAAGAAAAAATAATTCATTCATTGAAATTTAAAATAATGATTCCCTTCACACTTTTGAAAAAAAGACAAAAGTACCTCATTCAGAAAGTGAAAAGACGATTAATTTTAAAAAAATAAAAAAATTAAAATATATATTAAAAAAAATTAAAAAATAATATAATTATATTTGAAAAATTCTTGAAAACATTATATGGAACATGGATATGAGGGAGAAAGATTCCTGACCAAATGGAAAAATGAGGTCGGTTTCCATTAAATTTTCTTTAGTAATTTTAAATACCAAAGATAGGAAAAGGAAAATAAAATAAATTAAATCCATAGAAAATAAAATTATATTTATATATCTGGAGTTTAAAATAGAAATATCTTCTAAATTCCTTTAATTAAAATTTAAACATAAATAATCATTAACTCAAATGTGAATGTAGAAAAAATTTCGTTCTTAGATTTCATCTTGGTCAAACTTGTTCTAACCTCCTATATAATAAATATACCATAATTATTAACTTTATTAAAAACATATAATATGATTATTCCCTTAAAATTTGACCTTTTATTTTATTCATTACCATGTCTTATATAATTATTTAATATTTTATGATCATGTCATTTGTTTTGAGGATGTTTAGGTTATAATCCTAAAACAACCTTGGTATATTGAACATGGTCAAATGGGCCATTTTTCCATCATCTCAAAAATATTATTCCAGATATAATTAAATTTTTATACAGTAAATATAAATTTATAACTAACCAAAAAAATATGTTCAGGAAAAATTAATCTTGTTGATTCATAGAAACAGTAGTCTTTACATACAAATTAATGGATTTTTCATTTTCATAATGGATGAATATGAAATTTTATAGATGAATATTTTATTTAAAAAAATAATATTTATATATTATATATTATATTTATTTATTAAATCCATCTATATCACTACCCATGTAAACCATAATCTAAAAGAAAACCACATCACTTCGTGGAGGTGGTAGTCCACACATAAGCACGAGTGACATTCTCATTTTCCAGTAAATCAAAGAGTAAGAAGGTAGATTATATATCACACTTAAAAAGTATTATTATGTCATAAATATAATTCATGAACAATATATCAATCATAATAACCAACCCTTATGTATTTTGATGAAAAAATAAATATATATCTTTTTGGAGGTAGTAGCCCACACATACACAGAAGCGAATATTTTATTTTTAATTTGATAGGAAGAAGGTGGATAAAAGTTATACCATAAATAGAATAACATTTTTTTATATGGTATATAATGATTTTATTATATCATTATGGTTAGGATATATTTGAAGAAGTTAGATGAAGAAATAAAATTAAATAACTCGATTAAGAGTTATATATCTTTATAAGAAATCCTCATATGGATTATAATATAGGAATTACTAAGATGGTCGTAAGGGAATAGTATAATCTCTTAGAAATGGGGAGATTATTTGGGGTGTGATTTGTTAAGGATTGGTTGAACTAAGTGGATCAAAGTTTTTGAACAGGTTTGGAGAGGGGGTTCCATTTTATAAGTGAGGTGGGTGGAAATGTTGTAAATACGTGAAATATTATTATATATTTTATTTATTAATCAATTAATGTGGCTCAAAATTTTAATTTTTTAAAATATTATAGGTATATGGTATAAATATAGAGAACCAATATAATTTAGAGAAGTTATTAGTCATTTTAACCCTTATCTTTTAAAATAAAACCCCATTAAAAACTATTTTATCCTTTACCGCAACAATGAATTTTTACCTTAATTACCATTCATTATGAACCAAACTAAAATTGAACTATTTTAAAAAATATGAACCTCCTGATTCAAAAATATTAAATCCATTTTAGAATATAATTTTCTATATTTGGTACAAATTATATTCAAAATTGGTACATGTAAAGAAACAAAAAATGTTTTAGAAAAATGCACATTTCAGAATAAAATGATTTTATACAAAAAAAATGTATAATTTTGATTAAAATGGAATTAATGTAATTATTTATGACAAGAGGATATTATTTTGACATTTAAACAAATAAAAAACAATTTCATCCATGAAAATACATAATTAATAGAATGCTTCAAAATAGTTTTTTTATTAGAATAAAAAAATTACTCGGATTTACAAAATGTCAAACATAGATTTCAAAGTTCAAAATAAAATTTCTAAATAAATTGTATTGATTTGTAAATAAAACAAGATATATTATTAATGTTTTATAAGAGTTATTATTATTATTATAACATTATAAAGACTTAAAACTTGAAATATTTTTAAAATTGTTATTCCATAGTATTCACCCAAAAATCCTCTTTTTTAGAAAAATATCTACATTTTACCCAAAGATAATTATTTGATACTAATTATAAAAACTAAGTTCATTTTTTGAAATAAAATTCCTAAAAATGAAATAAATAAATACTAATTATTTATACATAAAATACCTAAAAATAATGTTATGAATAATGTATTTTTTGTGGAAGAAATGAATTTATTAATATACATTTCATTGTAAAAAAATTAAATGAATTTAATTTTTTAATTGAATTTGTTATTTTTATTTAAGAAGAAATGTAACTATATTTTTTATAATTTAGTAATTCCAATTCATACCCAACAACATAATGATCGTGTCATAACAGTCATCATTAAATAATATTCGTTCAATAGTATATTGTTGTTCATTTAATCTTAGTGTTTCATGTATGACAAGCTATTATACATAATATTCATGAACTAAAATATTGGGGTGTTAAATTTTATACTACTTATATAATTTGTTTCCTCACAATTTTAATTTATTTTTAGCATATCATTTGATTTTTATAGATTTTATCATGAATTTTAATTTTTATGTTAAGGATAGTTAAATATATTTTTCATAAAAAATATGTATGCATTTATAAAACATTTACTTGGGAATATTTTTATATAGGATTTTCTTAAAAGTTAAATGATACATTTGATACATAACATGATATATTCATTATCCATTTCTTTTGTTCAAGGAATTATAATAAAATATACTGACATGATTACTTTCCACATTCAATGTTATATTCCCCTGTGATTGAATATTTAAATATATTTTAACCTATAAGTATAATAATGGATGATTAAATGGAATTTTTCAGGCTTGAATCATTAAAACTAAACCTTTAATAGATTATAATATCTAAAAATGAATGAAAAGTTATTTCTCTTATCTAAAAAAGAATTATAACAAGTAAATATAATATATAATATTAATAAACTTTCTTGAGAACTAGTAATACATTGATTCCTAAAACATCAATAATAACACCCATAGAAATAATCAAACACATTAACTAGTAAAATATTGATTTTTTTGTTCTTAATTTAATAATTCATAAATCCTTGAGTATAATTAACCCCAAAAAATTAGGATTATGAAATAGACAATCATAAGTATAACAATAAGGTTTGAAACTAGGGAATAAATATTCATCTTAACAGAAACCACTTGAGATATTCTCATAACAGCCATATCTCCCCTAGGTTTACTAATTGAAATTTTATTCCCCATAGTATGAAGGTATGATTTTATATACATGAAAGAATTTAATTATGGCATAGATCGAGAATTAAATAAATCATGAGTTTATCATCAAATTACCTTTTATCACAACTTAGGGAATTTCAACAGTAGTTGTAGTATTTAAATAATATTGTACTTTCTCCCTTAGCCTTTTTGGACATAAATGCTCTTAACACTTGGGGGATTTGTTTGTGTAGTCCCCCATACACTTATAGTTTAAATATTTTAATTTTTGGATTCTTACGTGCCCTTTTATTCACACACTTAATGGAATTTCTCGACACATTTGAAGAAAACTTCCATTCCCTTCAAGAGAGTACCATGGTGTTTCTTTATATAATTATCACATGTAGGAAGTTCCATGATTCCATTTCCCCCACTTCCCAATTTATTTTTTCTTGGTTATTTGTCCTAATTTTATTCTAATGATTTAATTTTAAAATATATGAATTATAATTTTTTTCCATTTTGATGGAACTTGATATCATATCAGTTTATGATGAAATTTTTTGAGAGATTAGTTATGACATTCTACAATTTTAATGCATAAAATATTAATTAAATTTTATAACAAATAATAATACATATAATATTTTATGTTTTGTATCTTTTAAACTGGTAAATTACAACACGGAAAACATAAAATTTATTCTAATCCACTTGAAAGGATTTTTTATTGATTCATCCTGATGGTATACATAAAAAGAGGTGAGAATAATTCCCAATAAGGGAATAAACAGAAGAAATATTTCTAATTTTATCATGATACATAACAATAAGGAATTATCAGAAGAATATGAACCTAGTCATAACAGAGTGATATTGATTAATGACATGGAAAATTGGATACGACATACAAATGATACATTCATAATCATATCACCAAGGTGTCATAAAACAGAATTTACATTGTTAATCCATAAGGTGTCATAAAACATTTCACTTCTAGAGATTTATTGATTATCCAATGAATTATAAAGCTATCAAGGAACACCCTTCAAATGTCTAAATTCATGTGTTCCATATATGAAATCATTTTATAAGTAACCCTCTAGAAATAATGAACAAATTTTATGTAAAGTCACTAATTTCATAAAATTCTTACATATATGAACATTACATAATTTTTAATCCACAAAAATTAAATGTTGATTTTATACATGGAAATAACCAGTCAGTAAATTCATTTTTCATCTTTGTTAATAACCATGTATAAAGAAGAGGATTGGGTATTCACAATATGAGATTAATTTACATAAAAGAGAAAAATTCATGAAATGATTTTGGCAACGTGATATGTATAACTCATTAACTAAGAAAAGATCATAATGAGTGGGGAAAAAGGTCTCCCATTAGTATTAAAAATTAGTATTGTGAAAATAAAAATTTTATGACAATAATTTAATTCAATGCCTAACAGATATAACAAAAAGGTGTACTTGAATGGAAAATAAGAAGAGGAGAGTTCCCTTACATTGCGATGTAACTTTATAAACCATGGAGGGGGTATACATGGGACTATGTAGACACTTTGGAGGGAATTTAAAGATAGTAAATGGGAAGAATTTCATTCTTAAGGATTTTTGAGTAAAGAGGAATGGGGGGATGGGTGTGTATTTATAGTAAAATAGAGGGAATTACTTAAAAATTTCTAAATATATGTCTTATAAATCTTGGTTGTGGAAAATTAAAAACAAATGTATTATCCATGATTTTTATCATTATTTAATAAATTTAATTAATGTTTTATAATATTTTAATTTATTTGAACAAAAATTCATTATTAAAATTAACATTGTTAATGGAAAATTAATTTTTTGAAGTCAAATAGTTTAAATATCACTGTTTCCATTTAAGACTTTGGAATGTCATTTATAGGTTTAGAAATTGATTTAAATCCATTAAAAACATAATATTAAAAAAATAATATATTTTTGAAGAGAAATATAACGACATAATTTTTACACCACTTTGATGTTTTTATGATGTCGTAATAATTATAGTATATAAAAAATATTTTATATTTCACAGATAAATTGACAATCTTAGAAAATCCTGAAAAATTAATTGTTGTCTGATTTCAATTTGATCGATTCAAAAATGTGATCCACTTTTTAAGAAAAATTTTCAAAATAATATATATTTAATCTTTCAATATAAATTACTTATTTTTTGAAAACCACCAATTTTTATTATACAATTAAATATTTATCCCTTATAAAAACTATATATAATTGAATAATTTTTTTAAATAAATTATTTTATTTTCAAAAATTTAAATACCTTATCATTAGTTTTATTAAATTTTAACGGAAATGAAATATACACACTTTCTTGAAAATTTAATTCATGGTAACTTATTCTAAAAATATATTTGAGAAAATTCTTTAATAATAAGTATTTTATGTAAGGGTGTAACAAAAAATAATAATGTAGAATCTATATAAGTTTTAATTCATTTATAAAATAATTAAACCATAATACTAATAAGTCATAGATATATAACTACTTATTACCTTGACATAGGCTCTAAGGGTAAGGTGTGCAATGATGGTAGTTTTATTTGGTGGTTCAACCAACATTGATCAATTGGTGATCTCCAATAATTGGAACTTATATTGTATGTTATTTCAGTCAATCCTCACTTGATAAAACTCTACATGGGATTGATTAAGTGAAAGAAATGATTTTATGACACCCCATAGTTCTAAAAAATGATCTAGATAAGGAATGATTCAACTAGTTGAGGTCATCTCTTCTTCCTCCTATATTCAATTAACTCTTGTCATCACCCTTAGTATAAATTAGCCGTATTGGTTACATTATAATGGCTTCATTACCAATAATCATTATTTCAAATGGTTATATAGAAAAATGTTCATTTTGAAAAATAATCACGTAATAATAGTGTAATGGTTATATCCTAATGGTTATATTCCAAATTACATCCTATAAATATAACACAAAACAAAAACATATTTTACTTCATTACCAATGTTTTTTTAAATTATATTGATAATAACTATCATATTCCTAGTATTTTGTTTTATTTTTAATGTTTTCATGGAAGTTATAATCATCCTATAAGATTTTTACTTTACAGAGTATACCATTAAATGGTCACTATTTTTTGGATTTTATATACATATACTAGGATTAACTGTAGTAATCAGTATTATTACTTTTTATGTAATATTATTTTTGAAATTTTTTTTTCTCCCAATGTGAAATATTATAATGTTATCATTATGAAATATGAGTTCTTTTATTAATTATAGAAGTAATTTTCAGGTCTTTATATGACCTATAATAATATTTCACCCTTGAAATTTCACTATTTTCTAAAAAAGGGGATATTTTTCTTTCATCACTTATTCTAGTTCTCAACTGGATTCTTAAAACCTAATATATATACAAAAGACATTAAAAATTCATGTTGTATTATTCCTCAACACTTATTCCCTTTTATCAAGGATCTTTATCAGTTCTTCTTAATAGGGAAATTCATGTTAAAAATCCACACCATTAATATCAACTTTATGTATTGGGTAAGATATATAAATTATCAATAGATACAAGTGTAAGATATTTTAGGCATTAGAAATATTATGAGGTAGTGATAATCCCTAAGAAACCACTAAACATTCTTTGAAATATAAATTTTTTAATGTCCTTATTAATAATTTCCTTTTCATTTTAAATACCATAACTACTTTCTATGGCGATATCCTGAGAAATACATGATCCATAATTTAAACTTCTATGTCCTTACTTTAATTTTCAGCATAATTGTTTTTTGAAATATGAGTAGAATTTATTTGTTTTTTAATCACTTTTATATTTTCTATAGTCTTCTTTATAATGTCTTCACACAATATTTTCCCTTATCAATGTTCACCCAAATAAGTTAGAGTTCTACACTATTTTATTTAGAGTGATTCAAAAGTGTCCATTTGAATACTCAAGTGAATACTGTTATTATTGGAGAATTGAACAAGTTTAATATGTTGGTTACAATTCCCTAGAAAATCATGCGAGCTGGCCCTTAACATATCTTCTGATGCTTGAATTTCTCTCTCATACTTCCCATAAATTTGAAGATGATAGTCTACGGTCAGGTTTAATTTTGTATTCATAGCCTTATTAAGGATCTTAAAAAACATATAAGTAAACACTAGACCCCAGTAAGAAATAATAGATAGTGGTACTCCATGTAGTCTTACAACTTCATGAATATAATGGTGATCTAGGTTCTCTTAAGAGAAATCAACCTTTATTGAAATGAAATGGGTATACATTTTTATCATATCAATAATCACCCATATAGAATTATTTCCATTGGATGTATTATGTAGGCTATTAAAAAATTCCATTGTGATGTTGTCCCACTTTAGCATAGGTATGGGTAGCGATTTCAATAACTCTTTGGGGGGAGTAAGGGTTTTTCTTTTCTGGTAGCTCTGCAATGCCTTCTCCTGCTTCCTGACTATGGCAGCAATGATGCCAGTCCCTTCCCCATCAGCAGGGGAGGGACCTTCATCATCCTCTAATGGAGTGGATTCACTATTTTCTCCCTTTTACAAACCTATGCTTATTCCCATGTAACTAATTTTACCCAAGTACTCTAAGGTTCCCGACTTTTATGATGGATGGACTAAACTTCCATTGTTGATCAAAGAGTTTAACGAAGCTTCGACACTCCAAAATCATACCCTATTTTCATAATTTTCATAGTAAAGGACTTATGTGGACATATTTTATAGATTCCTTTTCGATTCATGGGATCTATATAATGCAGATACAATCAGTTTACTGGATAATAAAAACTTCATAACCCATTTGTGGTTAGAGGAAGATCTAATACAAGACACATATAATGTGCCTTTTATCTACAATGGGTCCCTCTTCCACCTCTATTGATGGAATTAAAAATATCATATGAAGCATGACTCACCATTGGTGGTGATTTTGGTGAGTTTTCCATAACCTACCCCTTTTATTTCAAAATAATTATATTGTTAGGATGATTGGGAACCTCATAGGTAGGTTCTTATGCTTTGATAACTGAACCACTATTGTATTCCATCCTATTATTCATCGAGTGTGTGTTGAAATAGATGTTTCATGAAATCCTTATGATTTATATTTGAATTATAGTAGGAAATGAATTTTGTTGTAGGTATGAGGTGTTGTATGAACACTGGGTTGTTTTTTTATGATTGAAAGCAGTTGGGACACATTTAATAGACAGATAGATGTGGGTTTAGATAGCATATCATGGAAAATGGTGTGGGATTTAGTGGTAGAAAGGCTTCAGTGACCGGTTTTGCAGATGAGGCCTCTAGTGAGGGGAAAGTGGGTGTGAAAATTAAGTCAAGGGTTGATCTTGTTGAACCAAAAGATAGGAGAGTTTATTTCCAAAATATGGATGTGGCTTTGGGAAACATGGGTATGGGACATAACATTAGAGATGTGTCTGGTATGGATGCACATTTTAAGGAAGTTATTCAAGTAAGTGCTATACCCATGCATAGTAGTCAATCAAAGATCAAAATTTTGGATTCATATGAGGCAGGGGTTGACATGTTCTCGGTTGATTTCTAGTAATCCTTCCTACCTTCCTTTTAAGGATGACCATTCAGATTTGAAGACTCAGTTAGGAAACCATAAACTGAATGTAGATGAAATTTTTCATATATTAAATCTCAATCTTAGAGGGATTTTTGTTTTTGAGTCTGTGTGCCCAAGGATTGAAACTCTATAGGAACATAATGTGGTTTCAATGGGAGTGGTAAATAAAGATGAATATAATGAGATAAGGAAATATGTAGGTGAAAAAATTCAAGGGAACCTACACACATGGAACACAGTGCCAGCTGGTTGAAGGCAACAGGTGTGGTGAGACTAGAAAAAATCATTCAAATAGTTAATGTTTGAATTTTTTTTGTGTGTCTTGAGGTTGATAACTCACGATAGGAATTAGAGGTAGGTATGTATCGATATCCTGCTATTAGGGAGGTCCCTTCTGCTAGTTTATTATAACATCAAACTTCTATTGACAACATTGTTGGCCTACGGGAGATAGATGATCAAATTCAGAACCTTGAAAGTGATCAGGTCAGCGCCTCGATGGATGGATGAGTGAGAATTCATAAAGATACGAAGGATTACTCCACAATGCATCATCTAATGGATAAATTATCGTAGAATAAATAAAAGAATTTGGAAAAATAATGTAAGTCAAGTGATTCACTTGAAAAATACCTTGAATTTATCATGTTCTTAGAAGAATAAGTGGTTGAATATGTCTTGTCTCTCATTGATATTAAAGAAGAAGCATCTAAAATGATAGGGATATCTTTAAGGATGACTCTCAACTAGAATAAATATATCTAGATTGACAATTAAGACCTGATATTGGTTGGGGGATTCAATAACGGGAAGATCATCTTTGTGAGTATATCTAGAACTGGGACAAGCTGACCTTTTAGTTTGAAAATTTTATAATGGAGGAACCAGACACTGAGGAATACAATATGTCATGAAAATTATTTAGTGAATTTAATTATGGTAGGATTAAATTATTATTTAATGACTCTATTGTTTCTTTTTGTGGTTGAACTCATGTATTCTTACTTTTTCCCTAAAAGTGTTTGATAAATGAAAATTTAATTTTTAGTGAGTCAGCAATAACCCTTCGGTATGTTTTCACTCAACCTCAAGTTTTTGACGCATTAAGAAACATGATATGTAATAAACTACATCAATTTTAATATTACCCCACCAATAATTATCAAGAGGGTCCCTATATATTTTAATACTTTCAAGATTTATGGAGAATATAGAGCTAGGGGTTACATCCTTATGATCATTCTTTGTGTAAAAAATTTATTGGGCACATAGACATATGCAAAATTTCAGTACACCTTCACGATCAATATTGAATTCAAGAAAATTTCCTCTCTATATTCTTTTTCATCAATGAGTCATCTCTTTGAGCTTCCATGATCTTCTTATGTAATTATAAATGAGAAATTATTTACGATAGAATTGAAAAAATCTCTTCCCTCATGATTCCTAAGACTAAAATTAGTTGTCTCTTGATCAATGGATCTCCATAAATCCTTATCAATGTGGGAACACAAGGATATTTCATACTCAATTCATTATTGTATTTTTTTTCTCTTATGAGTTGATAGTTACATGAGAAATCCTAGTATTTAAGAATATTTAATGATCTCCTTTGTATAATGAATAGTTACTTTAAAGTATATATATACTTTATAGTTTGGTGTTCTACATATATATCTAAATTTCACCCATAAATATTGTGTATCCATATCTTCATATAAAAAATAACTTCAACAAAATTCAGGTCATGAGTATGAAAATTTTCTACAATTTACATTAATTTTCAATATTCATAGGTGACCACTTTATCATTTTTCACAGAGAAACATACAATCCATTTTATTGATGAATCACCATAAGAAACAAATATTTATCTGAAAGATAGTAAAATTGGAATGGGTGCACTAACCAACCGCTTGTTCCATTCTTTGAATATTTCATTTTAAAGACCCTGAAATTTCATGGAATTTTTTTTAAAATACTTTGGAATTTTATGAGTCTGTGGCTTCTGATGGCACCTGATTACTAGGCCTGGTGTTCCTGGAATCAATTTCTGAAGTTTAGCTCTGGTACATTCAGTAATGGAATGAGCGGGTTTTTCAATATTTTGAACAAGTGCTCGAAATTGAATTCGGAGGGAACCGTTTAACTCTAAGTTCCGGTAATTTCTTAAGAGGACCTTTACTGTAGATGCATTTGCATGGGAGAAGAAGTTAATTTTTTGTGGATTCAATTAGAAGTGAATAAAAAATTTGGAACAATTTTTTATTTATATCTTTGTGGTTATCCTAAATGAGGGAGTTGGGGTGGGACCCAGTAGTTCCAAACTACCCATGTGAGGATAAATGTGAGGTGGGGTGCACACAATCCCCAACCCTTCACATTCTCTAAAACTCTTTAAACTCCCTCTTAATTTTGTGAAACCTTTCCACCTTCTCTCTCTCTCTGCCTCATAACTCTTTCCAACACACTTTAAAAAAACTAATTAAACCACTTCAATTAATTAATTAAGTGTTTTGAAATTTAAATTTTGAAAGGCATGGCATGAATAAATAAAATAATAAGAAGACTTATTTTATTTTTGGTTGGATTTTTGTGTTGAGATTTTAGGGAGAGAGCTCTTGAGTTTTGAATAATGCTTCATCTCCTTTGTTGAAGAACGCCAACTCTCTGATGAAGAGAATTGACTCTGCGACCCCATATTCACCATCCTCTTCTTCCTCCATGACAAGGGAGGAGACACCAACGTGAGATCTCACCAACAACGTCACTCCTTGTTTTCTTCTCTCCATGATAAAAGTGGGAGACATCACTTCCTCCTCGGATGCTCTCCATCGACGTCTACGCACCTCGTGACGCCCTCAATCCTGACACCCGACATTCGATATTTTTTTTGAGGTAGGGGTGTGTTTGTATTGAGTAATGATTGGTTTTCCTTCCTTGTTTTTATTCCTCTTAAAACGCTTCTTATCGGACTAATACGGAAGGGACCGGAACAAACTAACACGGTCCGATTCCTCCACGTTCTTATGAATATGTGAACTTATTTAGCTGTTCTTGAGAAGTGAATCAATCTATGCTTTTGGAGCCAATTGGAGGCCCGAAAACATCGTAAACATCCTCAAAGAGTCGGGGCGACCTAGAAGAGGATGTTTCGTAGAAATCGGATCATCAGAACAAAGAACGGACACCTCGGGAGGTGTGCTGGCCAAAGGCGTTGTTTTCTGGAAAATTCCAGAATACACGGCTTGTCCTCTAGGAGCACACGCCATGTAGTACAAGATTACTGTGGCTTCTGTTTCAAACTTTAGAAAAGTAGTACACATTGTTTGACTCTAGACACACAGCGTGTACTCTCCGCACTGTTCGTCAGTGGAGACTTCGATGGACATGGCGTGTATTCAGGGAAAATACATGAACACGGACATAAATACATGGCCAAGTAACACGGAGTGTATTCTCTTTATAGAATGGAGGAAGCATATTCATGAGGCTCGACATGTAATCTTGGAGATACATGGACACAGGAAGACCACATGGCCAAGAGGCACAGCGTGTACTACCTTTGAAATGGCAGAAGCAGCTTCATGATGACTCGGCATGTATTCTGGGAATACACAGACACAGGGTGGAGTACATGGGCATGTACTCCACCACACGACCAGGCATGGCCAATTCACATAGAACCGACCCTAGAGGTTTGGACATAGTGTGTAACTATACCACACACCGTGTACTTACTTATCTATATGACCAGCCCTGTGACACGGGCCATTTCATATGGGCAGTACCCAGTGTCTGATGACATGGTGTGTATTGCTTACCTACATGCCGTGTACGTTAGAGAAATGGATTGGTCGTCTTGACTTCCATGAATTGGGAAAATTTTTCTTGGTTTTTCCCCTATGAAGTGGGATGGAACTACGGGATACATCAACTCTGGACTTCGTGATAGTTGATGTATCGATCTTTGACTCAAGGAGAAGACCCTCTGGAAATCGAGTGAGGTATGTGCGGAAACCCTAGAGTTGGATGCGACTGCGATGACTACCGTACTAGGATCCTACATGGGTTCGACGACGATGGCGACTGTACTTGGATCCTCTGTGGGTTCGGTAATGAGGACGAATGTACTAGGATCTTACGTGGGTTCGGCAGCAAAGGTTACTGTACTTAGATTGTACGTGGGTTCGGCAGTGACGACTTCTGTACTTGTATCCTATGTGGGTTCGTCAGGAGAGATGATTCAGAGGCTACATCTATCATCTCCACCGTTCTTTGTGATTAGTATACCTATGTGAGATGAGTCTTGACTTTCAGTCATTATCATCGATGTGATTGACTTTCTATCCTGTGTGGAATAGTTTGTGCTTTCCTATGTGGACTGGGTTGTACTTGGGCTCGTGCGTTGGAGCCAGACTGGAATTGATGACTTAGGTATATGTATGGGCATATAAATAAGTAGAGTTGGTTGATCCTTTGTGTGTTTGTATCTTTCTTTTGTGTTTTATCCTTTTTGAATTCTGGGAGACCTTCTGGGGTCTCGAGGTCCCTACTGAGTATCTTATACTCACCCCTGCACGGGATATGCCGACACTACGTTGTGTTGGATGCAGATAATAGACAGTACTAATCGAGGTAGAGTCTTGTGGAGCGGGATGGTACCCGGAGGTGGAAAACTTGGAGGAACCTACAAGGAGCGGACGACCGGACCCGAGGAGTTGAGGAGACCTTTTATACCCACCCTTTAGGTGGGATATCCAGAGGACGACTCAGTGGTTGCTAGTTAACTTTACTACAGTCGTTCATTCTTTTTTGTTGTACTGTACTTTCAGTTGGGTTTGTATTCTGGCCTATTTACCTTCCATAACTTACTTTTATACTTATTTTACTTAGTGTTTACTTTAGCTTGCGTACTCTGTTGTGTTTTTTTACTTATATAAAGGAAATGCCTTCCCTTTTATCGAGATTTACACCTTTGGTGCTAGTCACAAGCCCCTTGTCTATGGAAGGTGGGCTTGGGGTTGTCACGGCACAGGCCCCAAGGATGGTTCGTGACATTCATCATAATATTTAGTCCAAATAAACTTGAAACCCTGTTTAGTTAACTTTGTTACTAGTTTCAAAAGCCCTGTTTTTCCCAAACCTTCTATAATATGTATATATAAACCATAGAAACTATGAATCTTAGTTATTTTTTCAGGTGATTCCACTCTTCTATATCCATTTTCATGTAAGGGTTAATTGAGATTTCTCAACTTGTTAAAATGTTCTCCATGTATGCAACTTTTTTTAATGAGAAATCACATTTACAAAATTTTGAAAATAAATTCTCTTTACATAGAGTTGTTTCATGACCATAGATGATCCTCATGTTATTTATGAATTTTGTAATATATCAAAATTTGATCAGAAAATACAACCATGAATGTATGAAAGTGGTCCATAAGGATTCTATTAATAAAACCTATAAAATAATAGGATCACTAGTTAAACCAAGGGGCATAAAAAACTCATATTTTCAATATATAATTTGGAAATCATATATAATGATATATTCCTTTTTTGTCTTCAATTGGTGATACCCAAATCGATGATCAATCATGGGAAATAATTAATCCCTTATAGTTGGACAAATGAATCATCAAACCTTAGAAGTGGGTATTTTTTATTTATTATGATCTGATTAATATAAATATAGAAAATTCATATCTTCAACGATCGATCATTATTTTTCAAAAATAGAATAGGTTCTCCCCAAGGAGATAGCCTTGTTCTAAAAACCATTCCTTAAGAGGTATTGTAGTTGCTTAATTAATTTCTATAACTCCACAAATTCAATTCTCTATGGGGTGTTAGATATTGGCTTGAACCTAGGTATGAGTATATTAGATAAATAAATGTATCTTTATTGAGGAGTTCTTGCTAAATATTCAAGAAATACAACAATGTATTCCAGAACAATTGGTATATTTTATATCCTTATACCTACATCTTGTTCTCCCTCTTCACCAATCACCTCTACAAAGAATTACGTAGGAGGTTCTTCTTGGTAAAGCATAGTCTATGTAATCTATCCTCTAAAAATACATTTATATTGTTTATTCAAGACCACAAAATTTTCCCTGATTCTATAGTTGATCTTTACATTACACTTTAAGAGCCAATACGTCACTAGTATAGTGTCAAATTCCACCATGAGAATGACTACTAGATTTACAATGAGATTTTAATCAGCAAAGATGATAATAAATTTTCTATACACCTTCAATTCTTGGATAATCACTTCAAGAGTATTAAATTATATATTGTTTATAGATGTTTGTGTTTCAATTAAACATTCTATATACACTTGGATAAAATAAATGAATGCATAGAACCTAAGTCAAACAATGTAATTTCTATATTTGAGAGATTAATGAGTGTACATACCTCCACATTGTTTGGGTCCTCTACTTCATCCATTGTGAGTTTAGATATATAAAATTATTCTATTAGCCTTTTCTAAGGTTTACAGTGGTTACCCTCCATTATCTACTATTTTGGATATTTATTTGAAATGTTCCCTAGATTTTACACCTGAAGAATTGATCATTATCTTAAGCTTACACCATATTACCTTTTTCTTTTCATTGAGATGTTGTCAAATCATATCACTATAGTAGTTTTGAGATATATGTACATCATTTTTAAAACTGAATCACATTTTAATTCCATGAAAGTTGTCCCCCAAATGTTTCTTTCCCCATTTTTCCGCATAGGATGTTTTAGTTTCTTTTATTATATTCCATGACAAAATATATTCCTTGAGTTTAGCTCCAATGATATCTTATCTTAATTCAGCCTATGAGACCACTGCATATCTACAAAATACATTTCAACCTTGATAAAACATTATACTGTCTCATCATATATATCATAGTCTCAATGTCACGAACCAACCCAAATACCCCAGTACATTAGTATACAGGTTTGTTTATGAAAAATAGTATCAGATGTTTGAGGTTATTCATCTCTGTTGAAGTTAGTATAGATTCTAAGAGGTCCTAGTAGATAATAGGTAGGATTTTCATGACATAATGGGTATTTACAAGTGAGTGTCTGAACATATCTCATATTTTGGAGCCTTAAGTCACCATGGTTGTTTGGGAAGAATGTATTTGAGGAATAATTTGATCTAATTATATTTATTATATACATGATCAGCATATATTAAAGACCCAAAAGTTTGAATTCAATTATATGAAATTAATTTTCTTTTATATCTTGATTTATTTGATGATCTATGTATCATTGATGACATTTTATATTGCCTATTGATATTGTGTAGTACCATAAACCCAAAAAAAATGTTTGAACATGTTGTAGTAAGAAACTACTGGAAATCTATATCAAATGAATCCTCTCATATAACATAACCCAGTTGTGATAGTAGTGCATGAATTATAATATTTGGTATTGGTAGATGTATTCATTCTTGTTTGGGTTTCAGTAGTGGAACCTCGAAATGATAAATGTAGAGATTATGCCTAAGATTTTCTTTGATAGAAACCACCATATTTCTATGACTCAATTGATCAGCTAGGGGTATAAGATTGGTTAAAAAATATTGAGTTGTTTTTTAAGTTCCTAGGAATGGATGATCAAATAAAGGTGAATTATGCAACCATCAAACATGAAGGGTCTAGAAAAATATGGTCGGATTAAATAGTTACATTGAAGAAACATGAGGGATTCGAGTAGAATACTTAAAAAATATTATCACATTATATACCTATATGAAATTGACAATTATAGAAACATATATAGAACTTATTAACCTTAATCAAGGTGTAGCAAACATGACTTAGTATACAAATATCATTGCTGAACTTATTTAGTTCTCTCATGAGGTAGTGACGAATGAGAAGATGAAGGCTTGAAGAATCGAGATGAAACATCAATGTAATATATGAACATAGGATTTCATGATAAATATCACCTTTTATGCAGATGTTCTAGTTAAATATTTTATTTCTGAGCATGTCGTGGCTGGTATGTCAGGGTTTGGGGAGTCTCTATTACTATTAAAGGTAGTTCTATTAGTTCCTCTAAATTAAATTGTAATTGGGATAAGTCTCACGTACGATATCAATAATATACATCAACAAAAACATCCTCATATTTTGGTGGTGTCCCACTAAATTTCTTTCAAAGGATAATGATTGGGAATGTAAAGTAGGTTTTTACATAAAACCCCAAAGATGTATGGTTCATGAGGTCACTCAGGCCAAATATAGATGTTATGTTATATATTTTATTCCCCAACAAGTTCAACGAAACACTTATAACCAAAAATAATTTTAGTACTATTATATGATTCATGATCTAAGGGGTTAAAGCTATAGTAATTCTGAATGAATCTTCCCCAGAGTGGAGTCTCTAGAAGAAACTGATACAAGACTAGTTATAGTGAGAGTTTACTTCACTATAGCTATCTATTTAATGACTATTTTATTTGATACTCGTGGATATTACTCTTTTATATAAACCCTCATTATAAATTTTATAAACCTTCCTATTAAGATTACAGATTATCTGATGGATATTGCTACACCCCATAGATTGAAGAGTGAGAAAGGATGCTAATAAACTAATTATTCTTTCTTCATATCATAGATCGATATTATCTTGGATTTTTTGTTCCTTAATTTTAATCCTCTAAATTTCATTCTCAAGATCGATCTATTGATTTCCCTTAAATCCAAGATTGTTTATTATCTTCAACAGGGCTCCTTTTCTTACTCTAGAGGGGTGTGCCATGTTTTTAAGGGAGAATGGGACCTAAAGATGATTAGAGTCATTCCTAATCATATGGATTTGGGTATAGTGATATTTATGTTTTATTTTTACCTAGAGTAGAAATCATTGAGTGGTGATCTTCCACCAATGGTATTTGAGTTCCCAAATTCATTTCCATCTTAATTTTTGGCTTACCACTAGTATGGGAAGTGGAGTTTTCTATTGATTTAGTAAATGGTACCAAACCTATTTTTATTCCCATGTACCATATAGAATCAGCTCAATTGAAGGAGTTAAATTATCGGTGCGATGATATTTCAAGTAATGAATACATTCTACCTAGTGTTTCACCTTTGTTGTTTCATGTTCTATTCATGAAGAAAGATGATGGAACC
Organism: Viscum album; assembly: GCA_963277665.1. Lineage (NCBI taxonomy): Eukaryota > Viridiplantae > Streptophyta > Magnoliopsida > Santalales > Viscaceae > Viscum > Viscum album. Next base: position 395,331,660 of record OY728136.1, on the reverse strand, counting down.
CTTTTAATTTGTGTACATTATTGAAAACTCAACTGATTCATGGTAAGTAAAAAGTATCTATTGCCTCATATTGATGATTTATTTTATAATTTTAAAGTGGTTATGTGGTTTTCAATTATCAACTATTGGTTTTTTTATCACCAGCTAATAATCAAAGAGTCTAATACTATGAAAACCACCTTCTGGTGTAGGTTTGACCATTATGGGTACCTTATTATTCCCTTTGGTCTGAATAATTCTCTGATAGTTTTTATGGAACCAATGAACTTGATATTACATGAGTAACTCGATTCATTCATGGTGGTCTTGTGGATAAAATCGTCGTTTGTTCTATAATAATGTATGACTCTGGGTGTTATATGAGAATAAATATTAAGATTTTGAGAGATCATTGAATTTATTCCAAGCTATTGAAATATAGTTTTTATATTTTGGAAGTAAATTTCATTGGACACATTGTCTTAGAATATGATATTCTAGTTTATCATGTGAATTTGAAGGCTATTATGCCATTGGAAAAACTACACAACATTTTTTGAGATTTGGAGATTCTTCATCTAACTGGGGTACTACAATTGGTTTTTTAAATAAATGTAAATTTGGATAATTTTATGAATTATCTCACTCAGAAAGGAGTTAAATCATTATGGTCTTCAAAGTGTTCTGAAAATTTATGATGAATTGTAGTTCCTTTGGACCTTTTCCCCAATGGTTAATCTTCTAGAGGTTAGGTTGGGCTATGTGGTCCTTTTTGAAGCATTAGGTTCAGGTTTGGGATATATTCTTATGTAGGGGGATCATGAAATGAACATTGGTTCCTAAAAGGATAGGCCTTATGATAAGAACTATCCTACTCATTATCTCATACTTATACTTTTAAGAGTTTTTGAATTAAATTTTTGGGGTAAAGATTTTCCATCTTTTATGATAAAAAAATTATGAGATATAACTTCCTGAAGAATGACATCAATATCTATCAGATTTTAGGGGTCGAGTACCTAAAATCATTAAATGTTGATATTACCTATGCTCCTAGTAAGTTAATTTCATTCCTAATTCTTTGAGTTGGAAAATTTTGACACTGGATCTGAAATAATCATGAGAGGATTGGAATTTTGTTGCTCTATTTTCTCATATGAATTTAGTTGTTCATGATGATAAGATGGAGATTTTTCTGGAAAGAATTAATTTCACCTACATAATTATCATGTTGATTTTTCTTGAACAACTTGATGAGTTTCATGGAACTAGGGACTCTCATTATGATGGAGTGGACACTAATGAGTGGTCATTATCTTCCAATAGTATTCTATTCTTCAAGAAATGGTATGCCGGACTATTTCCTATGATAAAAACTATGACAAGGGATTTCAATAATACCTAGTGGGAAGTACCCCTTAACACCATATAGATTTTATATGATATGATTTAATGTTTCTGGTGACCTGATATGAAATGGGACTTTATTGACATTATTTCCTATTATTATACATGTTAACATGTAATGGTCACGAATTTTAAACCTTTGGGTTTTCTCTATCCCTTCCCCACATGAATTGTAAGTTGAAAGATATTTCAATGGATTTAGTGGTTGGGTTTCATGTACCACTCAATGGAAGAATATGATATGAGTAATGATTAATTATCTCCCCAAATTGGCACACTTTAAAACCATTAGTGATTCTTTCTAAGTTATCAAAAGAAGAAGTTTTTATGTGAAATAAATCATCAGATTGAATGTACTTCCATATTATATAGTTTATGATAGTGATCCCCATTTCACTTCTTATTTTTTAGAGAGACCTCTTAGAGGTTATATGATCCTAGGTTAGTTTGAGGATGACATATCATCCATAAATAGATGACCACATAGAATGATATATACATATTATTGATGACATATTTCATGCTCACATTATTGAAATTGGTAGAGATTAGGATATCCATTTTGGGATTATTGAGTTTTCATATAATAATTCTTTTTAGTCCATAATTAAAATTATACATTTTGGGTCCTTGGACAACCAGCATTGTAGATATCTATTATGTCGGTTTGAGATCAGTGAATATTCTTTGGTTAGACTCAGTTTGATCCAAGATATGTTAATGAAAATTCAATTGATTCATCAGATAATGATGACAACTCAAATCTAATGAAATCCTATTATTTCATCATAGAAAACCATTGGAGTTTTTAGTTTCTGATTTGGTGTTTCTATAAGTTTCTCCTCACTTAGGCCACTATTGACTTGAAAAATGGTGAAATATAGCACCAATATTAATGAGTCCATTTAATATTGTAGAGTAGGTTGTAAAGGTAGCTTAATGTTTAGAATTTCAACCTTAGATTATAGAAATACATGATTTATTACATTTTTTATGGTTTAGAAAGTGTTGGGACCAAGTTGGATGGAGAATGAGTTTGAAGAATTATCTATTACAGAGTTTTGTCTTTTGTTGTCAAAGAAGATAAATCAATTCACTTTGTAAATGAATTGAAACCAGTTGATGCTTTACTAATATGTATTTCACAAATATCATATGTTAGGATAACTTGTGATTTAAGCCATATGAAGGAGAGGGGGAGAAATGATGATTCCAGTCATATATAGTTTTGATTGGAAGGAATGATGCTGCTGGAAGATGGGACGTTTCAGAACTTTCCATTGTAACTCTGACGATGCAAAATCTACTCTGTCAAAGGATATATATCATGATGGTGGTGTTCGTGATGAAAGCTGAGAATGGTTATGAGAAGAAGTAAAAAGATAAATGAAAAAGTAACAGACAATATGGAGGCGACACAAAAGAACAGTTTAAGGTGGCACCGTTTTCCAGTGTTTTCCAAATCTTAGGCCCTGAAAATCGAGAGATGAAGATGTGTTTCTAGAAATGGATGTTGAGCGCAACAATGACGATGGTTTAGATTTTTCTGCACAAGGCATGATTTAAGTTCATAACATCAAAAAATTGAAAAGGCATGGAGTGAGAGGAAATTTAGGCAAGTTGTGCTAAAAAATAAAGTGGTTCGTGAAATAGTAGCGGGATGCGTGAAATATCAGCAGGATGAATGAAAAAATAAAGGTTGTGAGAAATATTGGTGTTGTACGCGAAATAGAGGAATGATGTTTTTTGCACAAAAGGTGATTCGATATCAGAAGATTGAAAACAAGCAAAGGCATGAGGTGTGTGAACAAAATAGATCATTGCACGAAATATGATGTTGGGGGAAATAGTTTTTAGGCACATAAAGAGGTTTTATGCACAGATTAGTGTTTTTCGCATAGGGTTCAAAAGCCTTATAAATATGAGGTAAACCCATCGAATTTGTTAATTCTAGACACATAGAATAAATCCTGATCTATGGTGCACATAAAATTATATGCTAAGTGATTTTCGTGAAAAGAAAGAGGTTTTCACGTAAAAGAGAAGTTGTGCGAAAAAGTGAAAAATTGCGTGAAAAAGGAAGTTGTGCAAAATAAGTTTTCCATGCCAAAAGAGAATTTTTTTGTACAAGGATTTTGAATTTCTCATAAGAAACTCTAAATTTTGCGTGAAAATTTTGGGGTCTTCGCACATATTTAGACGTGTGTATGGGAGTTCTTACCAGCTTTTGGGTAGGAAAGTGAAGATCTGTACTTCAGAGAATACAACTGTTACATTGTAATGAAGCACTAAAATAGTGTAATTACCAATTTGTGTTAAGAGAGTTCACACGTGCTTGAATATTGTTTTTCAAGTGCTACGTGAGTGTAAGGGTATATATTAATCATTGTATTCCACATCAAAGGATTGTTTTCTAGTGGATTGGGTAGTATTGGATTATTTCCGTACCATACTAAGGATGTAGCTACTCTTGTTGAGTAGTGAACCTTGTAAATATTGTGTTCTTGTTGTTGTGTGTGTTCGTTAGATAAGAAACTCTTTAACAGGAGATTAAGTATGTTTAAATTAGATGGAAAAAGAAAAAGAAAAATATATCACTGATTCACCCCCTTCGCCTCTCAATGATACTTGGATCCTGACTGGGAACTTTAGAAAGTATCTTTTTGACCTGTATCATTTCTCGCTCTAGGATGTCCTTGATATGGATCCAAATTTATTTTTGATTAATCTACTAATTTCTAATATTGAATTTGAGATTAAGTTTAATCATTGAAATTTCATACCTCTTGTTCATGTTCTTTAGTAACATGGTTTTGATTCACTTGTGAATTGGGGGAATGAGGATTTTATGAGATAATAGTTTCCTCTTATCATTGTCATAGAGTATTCTTAGTTGGCGTTATAGGGTAAGAAAGAGTTTATGGTCTCGAGGCTATGAAATCTCATCACCCACATTCATGTACTTATAACCCCTTATTTTGAACATATTTTTTGTGTCTTATTTTCGATCATTTTTTATGTTTTTGGGAATTTTTTTTTGTTTTCTAGTTTGTACACAATTGGAAAATGGTTAGGGAAAATAATGCAGTTCAACCCATAAAATCATGTGTCCAATATGGTGGTTATGGTGGGATTTACATAGTTAGTTCAAATCATGAGGCCTCAACTCCACATCATGAAGCTTGGGATAGAGTTGATTCATAGGATTGGAACATTGGTGGGACACATTTTCTTAACATGCATTGCCAAACCATGCATCCCTTTTCAAAATATAAAAGAGACCACATGGTGGGTGCATGATTTTTCTAATATTGTGACCAAACCATACACCCTTTCTAAAATCATATTGAAGGCACACAATTAGGCACATTATTATATAAAATTATTTAGTTTAACCCAAGAAGCCATTTGATGGGTTTTTAATCTTTGAAAAATCATAATTAAAATCTTAGACCCCCATTTAAATACTAAAACTCCCCTCATAAAACTAATTTGACACATTAGTTTTGGTAGATCTCTAGATAATATTTTAGCCTCTCCAACCTATTCTCTTTATGAATTTATGTTCTTTTGGATGAGATTGATTCCTCTATAGTAAGTGAAACCACTTTGATTGAGAATTAATCTTCTCCTCATTTATCTCCCTTAATAATAGAGATGAATCCTCATGATGTCGATGCATTAGAGCCTTGATTTTATGATGTGGGAATCTATGTTTCCTTACATGATCTTTCTTACATTTTTATCTCAATTTGAAGTTCCCATTTAGGTTTTTTATGTAATCACGAGAAAAAGTTAGCAGGTTCCATTAGGCTTTTCCTACACTATAAACCTTAATTTCGTACTTTAACAAAAATGTATTTTTAATTTCATTTCTAAATATGGAATTATGATAATTATTATGTTCAAATTCAAATGAATTATATTTGTGAAATAAAACCATTTTCCAAAGGCTTTGGAAATATTGGGTAGAATTTTAGAAAAGATTTCTTGAGATGAAAAGTTTTTCCATGAAATGATTAGGTGTTTATTAATGAAAAATTTTCTTTAAATGAATGATTGTTGAAAAAATAAAGAATCTAATGAAACCAAAAGTTTTTGTTTTGAAATTGAATTATAATTCTAAGCTTAAATTTTTTAATTTTAATGAACCAAATTTAAATAAATTATTTTACCATGATTTATTGATTGATTAGTTGAATTAACATGTGATCCTGTGGAGTTAGTGCATGAATATGACAAGAACAGAAGGAAACAAACTCCCTAACAATGTATTGATGAGGAAAAAAAACCTAAACCAAGTTTTTCATGCTTCTATATAATGGGAAGTTAGAAATTATATCATAATGGATTGATCCATATAGATGTTCACATACACCTTGAACCATGATTGATTGAACGAGTTGTGTGAGTATCCTAGAGCTAAGAACTAGTGAACCTGAAGTAAGAAGACCATGGTTCTTCATTTTCTTTAATTATTAAATACTAATGTTTTATGGAACAACTTTATTCATTCCCCTTCTATTTTATAAAAAAATATTAAATTAATTATGTTTTGATACAACAACCAAATAATCTTATTTTATTAGATAGTTTAAAATTATTTACCACGCCTTTTTATGTAAATTGATGCATAAATGATTTATATGTATTGAAACTGGTTATATAATAATTAGTGAAATCCTACTGGGATATTTTGATCACACCCTAACTCTTCCATTGGGAGTTTGTAGATTATTTTATTCTTGGTCTAGGAAAAGAGAATGAGACACTTAGATATAGTGTATCTACATGACTATTAAGACCTTGGGCGATGGTGCAGACTAGTAGAGCTCTCGATCACTTATTTTAGGGATAATTTTAGACTTTTTCTTGATGGATTATTTCTTTTAATTTTGGGTGATTCACTATTTGGGATTTTTTTATCTAATTTTGGTACTTTTCTCTATGAAGAGTGTTTGGAATTCCAACTGTTCATTGATTTATCTCCCACTATTCTATATTTATTTGTTTGTTCTGGTGAAAAAAATAATAATTCCCTATGACTCAATGTTGATGTCATGCTCTAGTAACTAACCCATGGGGATCAATTATTCCATTCATGACTTATTAGTGCTCGAGTAGGTACAAGTGTACAAGGGTATTTTGCATATTCCTCATTATATGGGGTCATAGTCCACAAAATAACTTATAAACTTTTACCTTATGATTCATATAAAAATATAGTGGTCTATCTAGGATTTCATGTAATATTTATTTTATATCTTCCTACTTATTCATTTTTCTTTTACTTCAACTCTATGAATTCCTTTCTTTATTTTTTTTGCATCGAATGATGAAAATATTTATTGAAAAAGATTCTCCAAAACATTTTATATTCAAAATAATTAATATCACCATTTAGATTCATGTTTTTAATCATATTACACCACTGATAAACTTTTCCTTCTAATTTTTATAATTCCATGATGAATTTATTTAGATTTAAAAAATAGAGTATATAAAATATGTTTTATATAGAGGCAATCCATTGTTCTTTAATCAATGGATCAATATATCCACTAAAATAGGGGTTTCATTCACAAATGAAGGATTCAACTTCATTTTGTTCCCTTCACGGTGAATCTAGATTCAAAAAAAGATTCAGGTTATTATTCATAACCTAGGATACATGATTCATCATCCTCAAGAAGTATCTAATTAGATCTTATATCATGTTAGCAAGGTCATCAGTGCATCGTCCATTTCATTCACTATTAATGTGTTTCCTTCTATTTCAAACCATGTTTCCAAAAGAATAAAACATTAGTGAGAGAAACATTACTTTTTTGAATATTATAATTTTAAATGGAGTTTAATTATTAAATATTTAAAAAAACATGCTTCAAGGTTGTTATTATTTAATTTTATCTAATTTCAATTACATTGTCTATATATCCTTTATAATGGTTCATAAAATGAACATGATTAACCAAATAATATCCCATGGGCGTATCAAACTAAGTCTTTATCAAGACCTCTATACTATTAACTAGGTGAATATTGAATTAATACCCAATCCAACCTTTTTAGGGTTATTACCTCTAGGTACAACTATACCAGAGCCACATCCACTTTTAGTATCTTGGCAAATATTTCATTTCTTGAAAACTGCTCCTTTGATACATTACCAAGATTTTTGGATGATTAATCATATTTAAACTTATCCATATGGTTCATAAAAAGTATTTTTTATCCTAATTTCTATAAATTACTAAAACATACATTGATACCAACTACAAAATCATGTCTTTTTAATACATTAAGGACTCCTTATATAGTATAATATTTAATAAAAAAATATTTATTTAGGTTTTATTTATTTGAAACTAGGAACATAATACATGAAAATATAAAATATATTATAATCCACTTAAAAGGATTCATTATTGATTCATCATAGGGTACTTTTACTACATCTCCTATCTTGGGGACATACATCAAAAGAATGGGTGAGCATAAATCTGAATAAGGGAATAAAAATTGAAAAATTTAGAATATGATCCTGAAGTATAACAATAATACAAAATTTTAAGAACATGAGGCATATTGTAATATAATGGTCAAAATGATAACATGGGAATGAGGGTACAATATAAAAAAGAGATATTCACAAGCATATAACAATGTTTTGCAATCAAGGTGTCATAAAATATAATTACAAATGTTATTCACTTGGGTATTGTAAAACATGTCATCTATAAAGATTTATTGTTTACCAAATTCATTAGAGTGATATAAAGGCACACCCCTAATATTGATAATTTTATGTGTTCTATATAGATAATGAAATAGATTTTTTTGTAAACAAACTACGGGAAATAATGAATGGGTTTCACGTAAATTCATTGATTTTAGATTATCTTTCATACATGAACACTACATCATTTTTAACCCATGAAAATGAAAGGTTGGTATTAGATAGGTAAATACCTAATAAATAAATTTGGATTACATATAGTTGAATACCAATATATAAGAAAGAGTGTTGGGTATTAATGATATAAGAAAATTTCATTTAAAATAAATATATTCACGAAATGGTTTGGGAAACATGATTTATATACAATAGGGATTATGAAAAGGAATAATTTTAGGGAATGATGGTTTCACATGGGTAGAACACTATTTGTAATGTGATGGGAAAATAAAGCATATAAAAAATAAAATTGAACATTTTGAATACATACTGTAATAGGGGAACTTAAAAAGAAAAGAAGATGATGAGTGTTCCCTTACATTGGATTTCTACTTTATAAATCATGGAGTGGGAAACCATAGGACCTTGGAGATATTTTTAAGGGAATTTTGAGAGGTTAAATGAGTATAATTTCATTCTTGTGGTATTTATAGAGTAGAGGAATGGGGGATGGGTGGGAATTTATAGTAAAAGATGATTAATTTTTTAATAATTTCAAAATACAAGTCATTGAAATTTTGGTTTTGGAAAAAAGAAAAACATAGTATTAACCATGGTTTTTTCTCATGGGTTTTGAAATTTAATCCATTTTTTATTTTAATTAAAATAATCATACCCAAAAATCCTATTCAATATTACTTTGGATATGGAAAATTAAATTTCCTAAATAATAATGTTTTTAAATTCTTAATTTTTATTTTAGACTACGTAAATATATTAATAGGTTTAAAAATTGATTTAAATCCATCAAAATCCATTATATTAAAAAATATATATTTTTGTAAAAAATTATTTAGCATAATCATTACATCACTTCTATGTGTTTAGGATGAAAAAATACTTACTGTATACTATACCATATTTTATATTTTACCAAAAAAATGTGAATGACTCAAAACATTATATTAAATTCACCATTAGATAGTATTGGAATTATTGTCTCAAACATGCTATCAATTTTATCAGTAAAATTTTAGAAAAAAATATTTTATTTTTATATATAATATACTTATTTATTGAACGACACCAATTTCTATTCTCAAGTAATATTTATATCCCTTTGAAAAAAATATATAATCAGATAAAAAATATTTATAAATAAATGTTGTTTTTAAACCATTTGTAAACCTTATTATTCTTTTTTAAAATGAAGTTTATTTCAAAACTAAATGTATTTACCTTCTAGATAAATGAAATCATGGTATATTTTTATAAAAACCAATTTTTTCATATTCTTTAATAATATTCATTTTATATATTTTTTTAACACAAAATAAGATTTCGAAATAAAAAAATAGTTAATTTATTTAGAAATAATTACAGCTCAATACTACTAGGGACTAGTTATATAACCCCTCAGTACACTAGAGAAGGATCTAAGGGTAAGTTGTGTGATTATGGTAGTTTGATGATGTGTCTTGAGAAACAATTCTCTAGTGGTGATATCCACTAGCTCTAACTTCTCTCATAGGTGATTTAATTTTAACCTTTATTATTGAATCTATATTAGGTCGTGATCAAGGGAAATCCATAATGATTCTACCTCCCTCACTAGATATAAAAAATGAGCTTCATAATGAATAATTCTACATGTCTTTCCATTTTTTCTTCCTTATGAATTCAATTAACTATTATAACTACCCTTAATGTGCACTAAGCATAATGATGCCTGGTGGTAATATAGAAAAACTGTCATATTGACCAGTAGTCAGATAATATTTCTGTAATATCCATATCCTAATGGCCTCATTTCAGATTAAATCCCATAAATATACCACCAAACATCAAAATTCTCCACTTTATTCCGAATTACTTTTAAAATTCCTTTGATGGTTTCTATCATATTCCTAAAATTTCTTTTTTTTCATTTAATATTTTTCATCGTATATGTAATCATCCTGGATGAGTATGATCCTGTATAGTATACCATTGTGTGGTCAATATTCTTTGGTTTATTTATCCATGTAAAAGTATTATATATAGAAATCAATATTATTATTTGACATGTTATAATCATTTTTAATAGTTTTTATATGTAATTCTATTGTGTAATATAAGAAAATAGTCATTATGAAAAGGGGGTTCTTTTATTAAGCATAGATGGAATTTTTTGGTTGAAATAAATATAAACATCAAAGTCTTGTCTTAATACCATAAAATAACTGATAAATCTTACTTTCTGGATTATTTATATAGTGTACATACGCCTTTATAATATTGTAATGTTTTCTTCATACTCAAAAAACATTTCTCTCATCCTTCCATATTAAATTAAGTAATTTTATTTCTATATCAGCTTATTTCTCTCAAGGGAAAAAATTCTCAAATAATATTAACATTGAAGCATTCCATTACATTATCACACTCCCCCCCCATCATTTGTATTTTGAATCAATAAACACCATTGATCATCACCTTTATTTAAAAAATACACTAAAAATTAACTTTCTCCCTTTTATTATTTCTAAAATATATATTTTTAATAGACTCGATCCACTATATTTCTATCAATATGGAAGTAGTTTCATTTGAGGATGTAGGATTATAGTACATGAAGAGGTACAACATCAATAAATCATTCTATGTGGAAATTGGTTCTTCCATACATGAAAGTTTATTAGTCATTTCATGGGTCGATTTTACTAATATAGAGGATAATCTACTCATCACCAACACTAATTATGTTAACTTTCTCACGGGGGATATCACTATATTGATGATGGATGTTGACATGTTATCCATATATTCTATTAAAATCAATTTTTAAATAATGAAATACACTATATTAGATCATAACATAATGAATCATAGTGTTTAATTACATATATATAGTAATAACTAACATAAATTGATAATTTATGCATATAAAATCTCATAATTATGAGTTTAGTGTCTTAGGGAATATCATAAAATAAAAAAAATTTAAATATTTCATAATTGTTCATAAATAGAATTTGAATTGATCATATCATATCCCATGGGGGTTTCAATCTAGTTGTGAAATCATTTTCCCTATCATCATCCACTGATTGAAGACCGATTTGATACTCAAAAAATGTTTTTCAAGGTATTTACACCTATGTGAATCTATGATACAACAATATCAACTTTCCATTTTCTAGATGGGTTTCCATTTCAAGGAAACCAAAAAATATAAAGTTCACCAAAAATTTTAATTCTTTTATATACTTATACTTATCATAAGATTTTTTTATAGGGTATTGTTCTCTGGTAAATGTTTTTCAAAAATCGAGTTCCCAAGGGTCCTACTAAACATCCTTTCATTAAAACTATAACACTCGGAATCCTGTACCTAGGAACTTATGGTAATCTTAAATCATTGGAAAATTATACAGGATATCATTTCCTAATGGATAAAATAGTTTATCAGTCTTGGGAGACTAGATACATAAATTATTATCACATTACAAATTAAAAAAATGAAATATAACTTCAAATTTTAGTGATAAATTTATTATTTCTTCTATTATATCATTTAAATCATTCATATATTTGTTCTTGGTATCCCATGAAAATGGAAACACAATAAAGGGTGATATCATATTCTCAATAAGGTAAAGTGTGCAACATTAGATATCATTTAATAAATAAATTATAATTCATATGATAGAGTTTAGAAATAATCACATATTCCATATAACTAATCTTATAAAGGGGGAATATATAAATGGATGATCTAAAAATATAAATAATCATATGGATAATATTATCTGATTTCACAATGATATAATTCATAATAACATACATCATAATCTTATCGTTAAAGCCTCGTGCCAAGACATGATATGTAAATAGGTAATTTGTACACAAAATACAAAATTTGGTTTGCTTAATCCAGCCTAATAATGCATAGAGGGGCTATAATGGGTCCCAGTCATCCCTTACCAAGTATAATATATTCAAAATATGAATGAAAATAATAAAAATTCAATATATAATCAATATAATCATTCATATTTAAAAACTAACATAGAAAATGTCAATCTTTTCTAAAGTCAATAAATAGAACAAAATGAACATAAATCTTCCATATAAATATGGTGGATAGTATAATTGGATTATATACCTAGTAAATTATCATTATTATCATATAATATTGACATAGATGAAAATAACTTTAAAATAACATTCACACCTTTATTTGAAAACATGAGAAAAATATCATTTTCTTTTAAAGAAATTTTTAATAAATAATTTCAAAAATATTAAAACAATTATTTTTTTAAAAAATAACCTTGTAAAAATGAAATGTAATATTAAAAACAAATAATATTTTTGATCATAGGAAAACTGTCCATTCGATAAACATTATAACAAATATTTCTTTCCAACGTTTGGTAAAAGTAAAAAAGTACCACATTTAGTAAATGACATGAAGATATATTTTGTAAAATTGAAATGAAAGTTAAATTTATTTGAATATTAATTTATAAAATAATTGTAGAACATTAAAAACGTTCTTGAAAACATTATAATGAACATGGAAAATGGGGAGAATGATTGCTAACCAAAAGGATAAGTAAGCCATGTTTTACATACAAATATTTTGTATCTCCTTTTAAGTACCAATGATAAGAAAATAAAAACAATAAATTTAGAATCCATATATATAGAGTATAATATAATATATATATTTTTAAAATATAGATATATTATAATTTTTTTCATTGTAAATTTAATCACAAACAATCCCGAATGAAAATGATACTGCAGAATAAACCCAAACTTGGGATTTGTGCTTGGCGAGACACATTCCAACCTCCTATATAATAAAATTATACTAATTATTTACATGATTACGAACCTATTATAGTTTTATTTTCTTATCATAATCCCATTTATTTAATTTATTACCATGTTTTACATAGTAACTAAATCAATTAATTTCATGTCAGATGTTTTGAGGGTGTTTAGTTCATAATACCCAAACAACTTCCATAGATTGAACATGTTCAAAGGGTAAATTTATAAATAATACCTAGAATATTATTTAGGAAATAATTATCATTTTTATTCATTAAATACAATTTTATAACCTTCTTGAAAATTTTATCATGAAAAAAATCGTGTCACTTCATGGGGATAATAGTTCGTATGTATACAAGAACAATGTTTTAATCTTTCTAATGGATAAAGTAATAAAACAATCCTACAATAGATCATAATATCTATAAAATGTGGAAAATCCATTCCTCCTATCCCTATTCACTTACTGAAACAATAAATAGTTAATGCATGCTATGATAACTAATATGAAAAACTATAATTTGAAAGGTTAATCACAATTATTTTTATATTAATACCCAATTAACTACTTAATTCCTTAAGAAAATAAATAAATTTAAAAATCATCAAATAATATCTAAATATTTTCAAAACCTAAATAATATTGAAAAAATATAACAAAATATCCATAAACAACTTAACATTAATCCCTAAAAAATATCTTGTCGATCCTAATGTCATATACTAAACAATTGAAATCCTTGATCATATATTCTTCTACAAAAAGATAATAACCTAAATCACCATAATACCTAAATTAAAACATATATGTTTTCAAAAGTTAACTCTATTGTTATTACGAAATTAAAACACATATTATCAAATATTTTCCATAAATCAAAAAATGCAATAAAATTCATAAATAAAAACCTAAATCACTTTTCATCAAATAACTGATCAATTTCATGGACAACAATTATATACAATATAATTTATTATTCTCTATATTATCTTTATCACAACTAAACATTATTCTCTCAAAATCATGCTTATATTAAGGGGTTATCTATCTCATAATAAACTATTTCTCCAAAATACCATCATACCACTAAATCACTTTTATAGGACATGAGTAAAATTCCACATATGATTCAAAATCCTAAAAATAAAAACTAATTTTAAAAAATATATATGTTTAATGATTCATATAACCTGAATATAATTTATAATACACTTAACAATACAATTCTGAAACCCTATTATAAAAACACCTCAATCATTCCACTTCAATTATTAGAATAGAATATAACTGTCCTTAGTCTAGAAGTCAGTCTATGGATTATAAAATTGACTAAGATAATTCCCAAGATACACAAATATAATAAATTTAACATTAAATGGTACCATATGAAGTTATTTATTTCCATCCATTGAACTATTCACTTTTCTTATCGTATTAGTGTGTTTATGCCCTTCGTTTCAGAAGGACAAAATTATCTCATTCCATTCAAAAATTTACCTGGGTTTTTCTTCCCACATTATTGAAATTCAAGAAGATAAATATTCATTACTTCACAGTCTTCATGAAAATATAGTTTTATCTTATATGGTTCCTTAAAAAATCACATATTTTTATGTTTTTAATCATATATGTAGAGACATGGTTAAGAATAATCAAAATCTATCACATTCTATCTGTCATTTCATTTGGTAACTCATGAAGACAATATTTTAATTATCCATAACATTACACATTAAAATGATTTCATATGGTTTAGACATTAACTAAACAAAATCATAGTATGAGAAAAATTAATCATAGTGATAAACCATAGAATCATGAAAAATAATTGATATGATATTTAAATCATGGGACATTATTTTCAATCTATGAAACCATAGGTTTAACCTTGGTCATCCATGGAAATTATTTAATAAAATACTTTATAATCGTTTATAAAAAAAATTTAATTGAACCTAGTATATCAAATTGGTGTTTCTATCTAGGTGTGATTTCTTCAGACTACTATCATGTACTAGTGATGATCGAGTTAATACCTTATCTTCTCCTTTAAGAGTTATTAAACCAAGGTGAATCTATGACATAACCTCATCCACTTGATTGTATCCATATAAGGATATATTTTCTAAGAAATAAACACTCCATTCATTATAATAATATATTATATTCTCTTGAACATAGTCTTTTCCTTATGGTTCTCATAGATTTTTTATCATCCCAGTTTCATAAAATAACTATACCTTTCTAAAATATCAACTAAGATAACCCCTGATTTATATATATGAATATTACATCTTATTAGATCAATACTCATGACAAATAATTTTTATCCACACCAGAACTATAAAGGGATTCTATGTTTAGAATCAGGTATACATGAACAATAGATACATTAAAAGATCTTAATTATCTCCCACTATGTTTATCCCAACTATAAACCATCATATAAATACTATATTTACAAGTATTCTTCATATCTAGGGAAAATGAATTATAATAAATGATGAGATTAGATTATCAGTAAGGGAAAATAAGGTATTTTTTAATCGATGACCATTTTTAAGAATAACATGAGAATAAGGGTATGGGAATATGAGCGTAACATTTTAAAATCATGCCCAAATATTCATAGATTAAAATCATGAGTCCAAGCCAAAATATTGGTATTTCATAAGACTTGAATCATTAATGAATCAAAGAACTTGAGTCATGAGATGCTACAATTAGTGTAATATCATTTGAAAAAAGGGTATCATAAAGTGTTACATAATCATAATCATAGAAATATTATGTTAAATAGACCCACTAAAAATTAATCAAGCTTTAGTATTTGGACAAATACTCATTTACTAGCTTTGGTCTTGGGATAAACATCATTGTACCCTTTTTGGTCTTGTAATAACCTCTAGTGTGACATGTTTTGGGATTAAAATAACATATTGTGTACCCTTTATACTCATAAAACATTAATATTTACCCAATTAATTCTAGTTATATAACAAAACCACCCATCACATAACTATAATGCATTTATATGTATTTTAAAATATGATGAAAACATTTATAATTTCATCATAGATTAACCCATTCAAAAGAAAAACTATTTCATCACTATTTCTTCAACAGAATCAAAAGAAATCTAGGGGAAAAATAAATATGTTACCATTAGATATATTACATACTTAGACCATTTAAATAATTAGAGTATTATATATTATCCACCAATTATAAGTACCCGACCTTATTACATTACATAATCTTGAATTTAGTCATGAACTCAGTTCCTTTAACATTGAGGATATTTTAATGTTTATATATTTAGAGAATTGGGATATATTATATTCACAAAATTAAACATTATTACATAGTGGATACCATAAAAACAATATTCATTTCTAGAAAAATATAAGACTTTTCACATTAAACATGATTTCTTTGACTAATATTAAAACATTTATCTTGGACTTATTCTTTTTATTACACATCCTTATAACATGGGAAAATAATTTAAAAACATATAATGAGCACAAAATCTCAATAAGGGATATAAAAATAATGAAAGAACACATTAGTCCATGAACACTTGTAATGAATGGAATCATTTTCAAAAGAATACTTGTCACCCATATATAATTACTTTGTGAAACAACTAATTCAGAAAATATCTTCAAAAAACATAAGAACATAAATAGAATCTTAAATGTATCTTGGGGCATTACTTACATTATCTTGTAACCCTCTAGGCTACCTTTTAATTTGAAACCCTCGCAACTACCTTACAATTTGTGTAACCATCGCAGTTACATTTGGGGTAACCATGAAGCCGACCTCCAAATTACACTTACCCAATGAATTAGAGGGAAATATATGTCCCACCCTTCATCATAAGAAATTCCCTGGAACTAGAACACAATCATACAGTTTGAATATTTCATAAAACTATTGCATTTAAAATTCTTTAAAACAAAATTTTAAAAGAGGATTTTAGAATAAAATCCCCTTACATAAATCATATAATTGAAGTGAGACTAAATAGAGTATATGGAATATGTATATATATAATAAATACAAATAAATCAACATAATAGAAACAATTTTCACCACAAAAACAATTTTAATACCACATAAATAATGAAGTACAAGGTTAACCCAAAGAATGGAAGTCGGGTTAAGAATTCCCCTACCTCGGATTTGTCTTACATCTAACTACTTTAAAACTCCTGTAAAATGTTTAAAAGAGTGTTATTAATATTTTAAAGAAACATATCCATCTTTATAATTTTTTATATGATCATTTCATTACATCATTTCACCCTTTAATTGTTAGTATTTTTTTCCTTGCACTATTTTTGGTTAAGTTCTTTACTTGATTTCCATGATTGGTTCATGATGGTTTTTCTTGTCAATTGGAAGTGAAACTCCAGAATTGGAATGGAGTAGTATTTACATATTTATATAACCATAAATTATACCATTTATCAATTTTAATTCTTACAGGATGATGATTCATAAGTTAAAACATTGATGTTCATTTAGATAATTTTAGTGGTTCTTTGATAATAATGACATCATTTTATTTTATCAATTAAAACCATGTGTAAAAAAGAATTACAGAACCATGGATGAGACATAATACATATATTATAACTGTGTTAAATCGTAAAAATGGTTTCATGAACAACTTTTATGTAATTAAAGAAAATTGAAATCACATCATCCAGGATATCGGTAATTCGACACATCACAAACATTGTTTTGAATTATTTGAATAAGTGGGGGAGGAGAAGAAGACTGTTGAGGAATTCTCAATAAAAATGAGGACATATATAATATACAAGATTCTAGATCTTTCATAACACTTGGATAATATGAGGTGAGGGATTATGAATAAATGAAAAGAACTCAAAATAAAGGAAATTTTTAGAAATCCCTTACAAAAATTCGATAACCTAACGACATCGCTTAAAATTTCATAAAATAAATTGATGAGAGAAAATGTGTCTTTCATAATTATTACATAATATTGTTAGTATGAGGGATATGTAATGAAATATTACAAAATAATCCTAAGGGAATGAAAAATAATAACTCAAAATGAAGGAAAAGAATGAAAATAAAAGAGGATGTTTACCTCTTGACCTCTTCTCCTTGAGATCCTTCTTAGGCCTTTGGTTTTGGCCTTTTGGTGAGACCAAAAACTCTAGTACATGGGGAATATCCTTGGGAGGAGTTTTGGAAAAAACTTAGGTAAGAATCAAGGCATGAATAGGTGTGGTGGGAAGAGGGGAATGAGGGTGGTTTTTGAAGTGGAGGAGAGGGGGTATTTTTCATTATTTTAATCATTATTATAATATTTTTTCTCATGCCTATGAATAATCTTAATTAATTTGACCCCAAATAGAAATAATGGCATGTGAGTTGGAACAAAGTGGGATTACATCACTTATGATGTCATAAATAGTTTATTTTACTAATAATTTGAATATACAGTATTTTACCTTATTTCACTATTCATAAAAAATTCATGAATTTTAGAAAAATCCCAAAAATTCATCCTTAATATTTCTCGATGTATAGAATTCAAAAATTAACTCCATTTTTGAAAAATTATTTTCTAAATATTACGAATTTAATTTTTAAATAAAATCATACTTAATTCAAAAATTAACAATTTTAAAACTATAATTGTTTTTATATAACATTGAAAAATTAATCAAAATGTAATTATATTCAAGAATTAATAAAATAAAATAATAGTAAAATTTTATGTTCATTAGGGTCATATTACTATTCATAAGGGTATGTTATAATTCACCAAAAATCAATTTGGTTCCATTAGACTCAAAATAATATACTGAACACAATTGTAGATGGCCAATTTTCAAAATTAAAAACATAAAAGTGGAAACATTATTTTTAAAGGATAGTTATAAATATCTACTTATAAAAAAATTTCATGCATTTCCATTTATTTTTAAAAAACCTTGGGGTTTTACAATATCCCCACCTTCTAAATATTTCCTCCTCACAATTTTATTTACTTATTAAACAAGTGAGGGTACCTTTATCTCATAGCATTTTTAGACACCCATGTTGCTTCTTCTACTATGTAGTTTCACTACAAAACCATTAACTAGTGGATTACATATTTTTCAATACTTTTTCCCTTGGATCAGGGATATAAACTAGTTTCTCTTCAAAAGAAAGCTTCTCTTCCAGCTGAACTGCTTCTGGTCTCAAGACATGTGATGAATCTGGCACATACTTCCTCAACATTGAAACATGAAAAACATTTTGTAACTGAGACAAAATTAGAGGCAAAGATAATTGGTATGAAACTATTCCAACTTTCTCCAAGATTTCAAAAGGACTAATGAACCAAGGACTTAGCTTCCCTTTCTTAGGAAAAAACATCACACTTTTCCAAAGAGAAATTTTAAGGAAAATATGGTCACCTACCTCGAAAGAGAAGTCTTTCCTTCTATTATCTGCATAATTTTTCTGCCCTCTCTAAGCCATCCTCATGTGTTTCTATATCATCCTATCTTTCTCAGAATATTTCTCTACTAATTATTGCCCCATCGACTTTCATTCACCAAATTCATCACAAAAATCCGGGGTCACACCACTTTCTATAGAATTCCTCACAAGGTTCCATCTATATACTAGAAGGAAATCTATTATTATAAGAAAACTCAATGAAAGAAGGATGCTGATCCCAAATTACCTTGTATTCCATTGAAGAATTCAGAAGCACATCCTTCAATGTCTAAATTGTTCTCTCTGAAAGCCCATCCGATTGAGGATGAAAATCTGTACTGAAATTTAATTTTATGCCCAACGACTTCTAAAGTCCCTTCCAAAAGTTAGAAGTGAACCTAGGATCCCGGTCAGATACAATGGATAGAATAACTCCATGAATCCTAAAAATATCATTGAGATATATTCAAAAAAGTTGATCCAAAGTCATTGTTTCTTGAATAGAAAGAAAATGTGCCAAATTTGTTAGCTGATCAACAATAACCCAAATTGCATTGTGACCACGAGATGTCTTCGGTAGTCCCATCGCAAAGTCCATGGATACATTCTCCCACTTCCACTCTGGAATTGGGAAATGTTGAATCACCACTTTTTGTAATTGACATTCTACTTTAACCTGTTGACATGTCAAAAATTTCATGGTAAAATGAGAAATATCTCTTTTCATTTGATCCCACTAATAGTACTCCTGGAGGACAATGTACATCATAGTACTGCCAGGATGAACTGAAAATTGAGAACTATGAGCTTCACACAAAAAATCTCTCTTCAACTGATAATCACAAGGCACACACAACCTTTTACCAAATCTTAAAACACAATCTCTATCAAGGATAAATTCTAGAAACTTACCCATTTTTACCAATTCTTCCTTTTTCTGTAGCTGATGGTTCTCCTTTGCGCTTGCTTAATTATTGCTGATAACGATGCCTGCACTAAACCCTGATACAAAATATATGTATTTCTTACACCAACAACTTATAAGCCAAAATTCATCAAATCATTAATCAAGGGATCATGTCCCAAACACAACATGGTTAATGATGCAAGATGTTTTTGACACAAGGCATCCAACACTTTTTTTTTCTTTTCCATGATGGTAATTAATCATGCAATCATAATACTTTATCAGTTAAATCCATCTTCTCTACCTTATATTTAATTCCTTTTGAGTGAATATATATTTCAGACTTTTATGGCCAGTATATATTTGACATTTGGATCCATATAAATGATTCCTCCAAATTTTCAAAGCAAACAAACATAGATACCAATTCCAAACCATCTGTGGGATAATTTTATTTAGGTGGTTTTAGTTGTCTTGAAGAGTAAGAAATTAACTAATCATTATATATCAAAACAAAACCAATTCTATTCAGAGAAGCATCACTATAGATTACAAACTCACCATTTCGGGAAGATTAGGACAAAAATGGAGCATTCACCAATCTCTTCTTCAATTCATAAAAAAACATCACATTATTCTATCAAAATAAATTTAACCCCTTCTCATGTTAACATAGTTATTGGGAAAGATAATTGTGCAAAGTTATTAACAAAATGTCAGTAATAACATGGAAACCAAAAAAACTACGAATCTCTATAACATTTTTAGATCTTTTCCATTCATTAACCACTTTTGTTTTGGTAGGATCAACTTTTATTCCATCCTTATTTTACAATGTTCCATTGAAAATATATCTATTGCAACCAAAAATGAAACTCGATGAATTTTCCATGCAGTTTCTTTTCTTTTAAGGTTTGTAAAACAACCCTTAGATGTTTTTCATGCTCCTATTTATTTTTAGAAAATACCATAATTTCATCAATAAAATCAACCACGATCCTATACAAGAACTCATAAAATATTATATTCATAAGATTCATGAATACATAAGGTGAATTTGTTAGTAAAAATGGCATAAAAACAAATTCATAATTCCCATATCTAGTATGAAAGTTTGTTTTTGGGATGTCATCCTCCATCACCTTCAGCTGATGGTATCTGAATCTCATGTCAATCTTCGAAAAGTACTGAGCTCCATGGAGCTGATAAAACAAGTCATCGATATGAGGAAAATGATACTTGTTTTTAATTGTGATGTTAGTAAAATATCTATAATAAATTCAAAGTCTCCTGTAACCATCTTTCTTTTTAACGAATAAAACAAGGGAACCACATAGTGAAGTGCTAGTACAAATAAATATTTTATCAGGAAAATCCTACAACTGATTTTTCTATTCATGAAGTTCTATTTGAGCGATATGATATTGGGGTTTTGAAGTTGGCCTAGAATCAAGAACTAAGTCAATTTTGAATTCAACTTCTCGATTAGGTATGATACCGGGTAGCTAATTAGGAAAACATCACAGTATTAATTTACCCTAGGAACATCATCAATCTGAACAGTTCCCTTGTATTCAACAATATGAGCATGATAAATTTAATTTCCATATTTCAATAGTTTCTCAGCTTCCTCGTATGTTTTCAATTTTATGGGTTCTTTCTTATATACAAATTGAAACTCTTTCTGGAAAACAAATTCTTTATCTCTATAGTCAAAATTAGCATGATAAACAAAAACAAATCCATTCCTATAATAACATCAAACTCTAGTAGGGGTAAAACAACAAGGTTTTCTGGTAATGTCTTTCCATATACCACAATTGAATGATTATTATTATTCCTATTTGCTATTATATTTCCCTTGGTAGTCTTAACAACAAGTTCTAGTCTCATTGGTTGAGGTGATATTTTCAATTTACAAGAAAATTTATCTGAGATGAAGGAATGTGTAAAACTCGTATCAAACAAAACTTTAGAAAAATATCAGTAAACTAACAATGTACCAAATATAGCTTCATTGGATGGCTTGACATATGCTGATGTAGTCGCAAAAGATATCACTAAACCTTTCTACGTATAGTCTTGATTCTTTGCATCATTTGGACCTCTCTTTGGGAAGGAATTTCCATAATGACCCATCTCTCCGCATTTAAAACACTTTACAGTTTTCTTATCAGGATTAGTCTTAGGATCATTTTCATCACAATATTGGGCCATATGTCTAAACTTACCACATTTGAAATACTTCAAAAATTTGGTAAGACATTTTACTAGAGTGAATCTTTCCAAACTTTTCAAAAACTGGAAACTGTATTTTCTTACCATCAGATTTCTTTTGTTGATTCTTTCCCATTACATGCCATATGGGCCTCTTATTCTACTTGTTTCCAAAATGCACGTGATCATTAGAAAACTCCATCTCTACCGTCTTAGCACAGAAAAAAAGTTTATCATAACTTTTAACTTCACGGGAGGCCAATTCCCTTTGATACCATGGATTCAGACCTAAGTAAAAGTGGTTGAATTTGATATTAAGATCCAAGATAAGATTTGGAGCATACCTCACCAATCGGGTGATGTTATCTTCATTAATGACCACAGAATCTTCCTCCTTCTATTTTAATTCAAGTAATTTCTTCTCCATCCTAAGTCTCACCACCTTAGCAAAATATTTTTCAAGGAGAAGACTTTTAAATTGATCCCATTTTAAGGAATAAAAATTGTCTATATCCCTGATATTCCTTACCATTTTCCACCGCTGGTCAGATTCATCCTTAAAATAGTAAATGGAAAGACTTACCTTTGTATTGTTTGAACATCCCCTAACATCAAATATCTTTTCAAGGGATTTAATGCATCCTTCATCCGCTACTGGGTCAAAAGATTCTTTGAAATAATGAGGGTGTTGTCTCATAAAATTTTCCACTATTGTCATGTTACGTTGTGGTACCTCTAGTTGGTCTCTTGAATGGATGCCACCACCATTTATTTCTTGTGTTAGCTGAACCATTACTGTAACAAACTACTAAGTTCCAATCCCTACCATTCTGGGCTACAGATTTAGAAGGATGTCATTCTCTCAGTGCCTTTCTTCTTCAGCTTCCATATTCCGTCTGCGATTAACCATTCAAAAAAACATATCTTAGTCGAAGAAAAATGGTAATATATAAATTTTATATCATTTCAAATTTACCACTGGTTAAAAAAAATTATTGTAATATATTAACATCATCCTACCCCAAATGTTATCTATACCATCATCTGGTACCAACTATAAGGACCCGACCATATTACGTTGTATAATCTTGAATTTAGTACAGAATTCACTTCATTTTACATTGAGGTTATTTTCAATTTTATATGATTATATAATTGGGAAATGGTTCATTTTTTAAATTACACATTGTTATAGAGTGGATACCATAAAAATAGTATTCATTTATTGCAATATATAAGACTGTTCATACAAAACATGATTTCTTTGACTAATATTCATATAGTTAACTTGGATTCTTTATTTGTCTTACAAGTACATATAACATATTAGAATAATTTAAAAACTTTGTATGAGAACAATATCTTGGTAAGGGATATAAAAATAATAAAATAACACATTAGTCTATGAACACTTGTAACACATGAAATCATTTTCAAAAGACATACTTGTCACCCATATATACTTACTTTGTAAAAAATGTTATTTAAAAAATATCCACACAAAACATAAGAACATAAATAAAATCATAAAGGTATCTTGGGGCATTACTTAAATAATATTGTAACCCTCTCAGCTACCTTATAATTTGTAATCCATAAGGATAACTTATAATTTGTGTATCCATCTAATTTACACTTGGAGTAACCATACGATCGACCTACAACTTACACATAACCAATGAATTATAGGGAAATATAGGTACCTAAATTCATCATAAACAATTCCCAAGAACCATAACACAATCATACAATATGAATAATCTCATAAAAAACATTTCATTTGAAATTTCATAAAACAGAATTTTAAAAGGGGATTTTAACATAAATGCCCCTTACATAAATCATATAATTGAAGTGAGAATTAATAGAATGGATGGAAAATGTATATAAAATGTACATATGAATAAATAATCATAATATAAACAATTTTCATCACACAAACAATTTTCATACCACATAAATAATAAAATAGAAGTTTAACCCAAAGAATAGAAATCGGGTTAGAATTCCCTTACCTCGGGTTTGTCTTAATTCCAACTCATTTAAACCTTCTATATAATGATTAAAATAGTGTTATTAATATCATACAAAAACACATACATATTTATGATTATTTATATGATCATTTAATTACATCATTTCATCATTTAGTTGTTAGTATGTTCTTCCTTGCACTATTTTTTGGTGAGTTTTTTACATGATTTCCATTATTTGTTCATGATGGTTGTTCTTGTCAACTGGAAGTGAAAATATAGAGTAGTAATGGAGTAGTGTTTACATGTTCACAAAACCATAAATTATACCATTTATCATATTGAATTATTACATGAGGATGATTCATAAGTTAAAACATTAATGATGTTCGTTTAGATCATTTTAGTGGTTCTTTGATAATAATGACCTAATATTGTTTTATAAATTAAAACCATGTGTACAAAAGAATTCCATAACCATGGATGAGAAATAATACATATATTATAACCTGGTTCAACCATAAAAATGGTTTCATGATCATATTTTAAGGAATTACAACAAATTTAAATCACATCATCCATGATGTCAGTAATTCAACAAATCACAAACAATGTTTTAATTCCATGAATAAGTGGGGGAGGAGAAGAAGATTGATGAGGAATTTTTCTTGAACACAAGAAAATAATTAATATTCAAGATTCTAGAGCTTTCATTCCTCTAGGATAAGAGGAGGTTAGGAAATAATAATAAAACAAAGGAACCCAAAATAAAATAAAATTTGAGAAATGCCTTAGGAAAATTCTGCAGCCTAACGGCATCACTTAAAATTTCATAAAATAATTTGATGATAGAAAAGGGTTATCTTTTAATTATTACATAATATTGGATGTAAGTTGGATATGGAATGAAATATCCTAAAATAAATCAGATTAATGGAAAAATAATAACATAAAATGAATGAAAATAATGAAAATAAAAGAGGATGTATACCTATTGATCTCTTGTCCTTGAGATCCTTCTTAAGGCCTTTGGTTTTGGCCTTTTAGTGAGACCAGAAGCAATAGAAAGTGGGGAAGATCCATGGGAGGAGTTTTGGGATCAAATTAGCTAAGGATCATGTCTTGAGAGGTGTGGGAGTAAGAGGGGAATGAGTATGGTATTTATAGTGGAGAAGAGGGGGTATTTTTCATTATTTTAATCATTATTAAAATATTTTTTCTCAAGACTATGAATTATATTAATTAATGTGACCCAAAATATAAATAATTGAATGTGAGTTCCAATAAAGTGAGATTAAATCACTTATGATGTCATAAATATTGTATTTATTCTGATAATTTGATTATATGACATTTTACCGTATTTCACTATTCATTGAAAATTCATGAATTTCAGAAAAATCCCAAAAATTCACCCTTACCATTTCCTGACATTTAGAATTAAAAAACTGAACTCCATTTTTTGAAAATAATTTTCTAAATATTAATAATTTAATTTTTAAATAAAATCACACTAAATTCAAAAATTTACAATTTTTAAACTATAACTGTTTTTATATCACATTGAAAAATTAATCAAAATTTTATTATCTTCAAGGCTTAAGAAAATAATATAATAGTACATTTTTATATTAATTAGAGTCATATTACTATTAATAATGGTATATTATTATTCACCTAAAATAAAGTCGGTTCCATTAGACTCCAAATAACTTACTGAACACAATTATAGATGACTGTTTTTTGAAATTGAAAACAGAAAATTGGGAAAATTATTTTTAAAGGCTAGTTATAAATATCTCCATAAAAAAGTTTCATGAATTTATATTTATTTTTAAAAAACCTTGGGGTGTTTCAAAAATAATATTTAAACACTCATTTATTAATAATTATTTATTAAAATCATCTTTTCCTTGTGTTAACTGTTTCATTTTTCTTGAATGTTTCACTTCAACAGTTTTGATTATTGCATATTTATCATGGTTACATAACATAAATAACCAGGATCATGATATAAATTTAATATATAATAATTATATTTATATTTACAACGTTACATAAAAGGAAGTGATAGAAATATGAATTACATTATTCAAGGTGATGGTAATACATATGTATGCATGAATGAACTTTTATCTTTTTTTAATGAAACAATTGAGAGATTGGAATAAGGATAATAATATTTTATAATTTAATATCCATAATTAAATAATATTTATCATATTTATTTGTTAAATATATCATTTTATATATCAACATGATGAAGTGATGCAGAATGAATTATATTGTTATGTGGAGGCAGTCATCAACTTGTACGCACGAGCAATACTCTCATTCCCCATTTGATGGAAAAGACATGGAAATGGTAGTTCCATCATAATAATAAAATATATTGTATATTTTTGATATTTTATTAATCATGTTATGATTGGTATGATATGTTTATAGGACACAGAAGAAGTAATTAAACTTAAAGATCTCAGTTAATATTTATACCCCATTTTTGAGGGACTTACATTGAATTACTCCTTAATCCTTGGAAGATTGGTCTTAAGAGAATAATAAAAGATCTAGTATGGATAAAAGTATTATAATAATGTTTTTTTTATATTTATTTTTTGATAAATTATTCTTAAATAATACAGGAGAAGAGGTACCTTTATCAAGTGAGAGGTGTGATACATAAGGAATTACTTAAAATATTTCAGTATCATAATGTCAATTTTGATGTAAAATTTTCTCACAAAATGGTCATAAATTATAAATTACGATAATATATGTTCAAAAAATCTTCAAAAAATAGTAAGTATAACATATTATGTGTAATTATCACATTTATCACTTAGTTTAACCCTCTATGTAAAACTATTTTAACCTTAATCATGGTTACAAAATTTTGTTGTTTTTACTTTTAATTATGAAAAATGGCTGAGTTGAAACTATTAAATGAAATTAATTATAATGATTAAAAATGTAGAATAAATTTTAAGATATTAAATTTCTATAATTTTTAGGAAATCATTTTAATATATTTGTGAAATGTGAAATGAAAATCTTTTTTAGAAAAATTTCTTCTTCATATAAAAGTGAATTTACATTCTTCACTTGCGTAGTAAAACTATCAAATGAGTCTTAAAAATATTTAATTAAATATAAATTATTTAAATATCACTAAAAAATTTAATCAATAATTATTTCATAAATTCATTATGATAAAATACATTAACCACAAGAAATTTTTTTTTAGAAATTTTTTTTTGAGCCTAAAAAATAACAAAGACCAAAATAATGTATAATACTAATTAATATGTAATTAGTTTGATTATTTATAATTAAATTATACTTAATTTACATTAATATTAAATTTATAAAATAATATTACTTTTAAATTAATAATTTTAATAGAAATAAATACAACTTTTACAAAAATCATTATTTTTCACTATTCACTGGAAAGTACAAATTTTTTTATGAAAATACTAAATTTTCACAATAAGATAATATTGACATGAATATTTCAAAAATTATATTCATTACCTAAAATAAAATTTATGAAAATAGTATAAGTTAAATATAATGGATGTATTGAAAATTCAATAAACACTATTTTTGAAGCATAATATGACATTACTGAAAATTGAGTACATGTCTATAATTTAGTAATCAATAAATTTCTATTATGAAAAACACAAATAATTTTTTTTCATAAATTGTTTAATATATATTCATTCATAAAATTTAATGGCTAGGTTATAAAGTTAAAATTTAATAATAATATTTTTATAGTATATTGTAGTTCTCTTAAAGCTTGATGATTCATGCTAATCCAGTTAACAAGAATAATATTATTTCAAAATAAATTTTCATAGTGTTATATTTTAACCACCTTAAATAAATTGTATCATTCCAGTTGTTATCTTGGTAATAAATTTTTTTACCCCAAGAGATTCATTTTTTGTGAATGATGTGTCAATATGTGTTGGATAATTGAGGATGATGTAATAATGATTAGATATTTACAATAGATTCATATGATATCATTGGATGTCATTATAGGATACTTATCCTTGTAATTGTGATGATTGTTTAAGATGATATTAAATGGAAAATAAATTTGTGGAGTAACCTGAATAAGTTTTCAATTTTTACATCAATTGAAACCATCCTTTTATTGTGTAAATAGTTTTTCGAGAAGTCCATGAATATATTTATTGGATGAGGATGTCAATCGAAGAAAATGAAAAAATATATTAATTTCATGATGGATGAAAAAGGTTTCAATGCATTAATTTTAAAGATAAGATCATGAATTTTAATTCCATGATAAATCATATGTTTCATTTTACATTCAGGGATTAAATTTTTACATATTTCATAAACTAAGTATATTTTTTAATGAATACATAAAAAACTAGTCAACAATAAAGACAACCGTGGATCCTCTCAAACACAGATGTCTGATCCTATGGTTAACTAGGTGGGAGAGAATTAACATGGCTCTTCTGTGGGAGGGTTAGGTGTGGTTGAGAACCTATATAGTTATGCATGTCTACGTGGGTTTGTGAATAACATCTCCATGGTGTGCACCAGTTATGTTTAAAAGGGTGAAAATGCCGGTCGTATCCCATTTCTATATGTGCATAGTGTTCTAGGTGAAAACCCAGGTTTCAAGACTGGCAGTAGCAACAAAACAATATCTAATATAGAGAATCACACAATAGAGTTAATGTTATATGTTTTATTAGATGATGCATGACACATTTCCCCCACTAAAAATAATATTGGAATTTTAGGATCAGTCTAATCTAGTTTATCAAAAACTATCTAATCCACCCTACATTCATCTTTAGCCTCATATACCAAAAGGTATTTTGATTGTGTTTGTTTACATATCTATGTCTTAAGATATCTTTTACATGTCCACTGATCAAATTGAAGACAAGAACACATTCATGAAATAACTAGGCCATACATGTAAATTCATCTTGCATGCATTACATGATTTAAAGAACATGATTCAGATGACTATAATCAAGTTTGTCAAGAAAATCAATGGGCCCGTATGGGGCGCAGCTTCAGCTAGGGTTTCCCCCCACCACTACCATCCTCTTCTCGGCTTCGGAGGTCTTCGGTCATCCCGCCCTTGCATTTCATCCCTACGACCTCGGTGTGTGGTCTGTGACGGCTTCGGGGGTCCGGATCTGTTCCGCTGCTTCTTCTCATTGCATCCCGATTGAGGTTTCAATTGATTCTCTACCCTTTCACTCTTTCAAGCTCCATTCACCTTCGATCCTCTTCCTTCTTCCTGGATCATTGGAAAGACCACAGTGGAGGCTTTCTTGTCGGTTCGTCTCAGGGGTCGTCCGCGGAGGTCTTCTCAGGGTTTAGTGGCAGTGCTTCCAGCCCTAGGTGGCGCTACTCTGCTTTTCTCGACCTGTGCAGTCTAGGTGCTTGTGGGTGATCTATGGTGGGGGTTTCGGGTTTGTTCCTCCTCCAGAGGTGAGGTTATGATTTAGCATGGGTTTGCGGATCCTTGTTAGCACATCGAGGTCCAGTGGTTGAAGCCTTCTGCGAGGTATGGGATAGAAGATACTATCTCCTTGGGCAATTTTGATGGTGGCAGTGGGTGTTGCATTTTTGGTTCGGTTCAATGAATCGAGATTGGGCGTAGCTATGGATGGTTCAAGGTTTTTCTTGGGATATGTCTGATCTGCTGTGTTCTTCTGGATTTGGGTTTGATCTGCTTTAGAAATGCTGGAAAAGGGTCTGTGGCGTTCTTCTTGGTATGAGGTTGAACTACGTTTCCTGCGGAGTAGGGTGTAGCATCCGGAAGGCCTGGTATTCCTCTCTCTAGTTTATGCATTTCCCTTTGTGGATGTTCTATTTTCAGGGTTCATCTCAATTTCATTGAGGGTTTTGGTTGTGGATTTGGGCTGGTGTCGACGATCACACCGGTGGGTGTTTGTGGAGACTGGGTCTGAGGTTTGTCCGGTCATCCCTATGTTCGTCTTCCCTGGTTCGTGGTACCTCAACCTTCGCTTGGTTTTTTTGGCTTTAGTTGTGATGTTTGGTCAGTTTGAATGTTTGAATGGTTTTTTCTTCCATTTTGTTTGTTTGTTTTAAGTATTGAAGTGGTGTCTTGGTGATGTGATGAAGTCATGTTTGGTTTCTCACTTTTTTCCTTAAAAGTGTTTTCATTTATTAAAAAACTATTTTAGTCAAGTTTGTCAAGAATTAATCATAAGAATAAATAACATGATGATACTTTGATTGCACAATAAAATGTATAAAATCCAACAAGGAAAAAAATAATCATAAGATACATCACATGAAAACTAAACCATCATGAGAAGCCATCACATAATGAATGTGTATTATCTATCGCATGAATCTTACATCATTTACAACTTCCATTTCATGAGGACATTGTTGATTCTTGAGTGGTTATCCATCAACAATATATTGAAGTATAACACGATCATTAAAGTGATCATGTTATGTTATTATGTGATCTAATGATCATTATAACATCGCCTAATGAATCTGACACTTTCAAAAATGAAAATACTAGAGAGATCTCAGGATCCTCCAAAGATTTGAACGATTCTTCATTATGTCATAAAATCTACAGGAGAGGAAGTATTATACTTATTATTTTAATTGAGGCAATTGTCTAGGGTGGATGATATTTATTAATTCATAGAGTGCTCTCATTTCTCCTTAAAAATGATAATATTTTTTCCTTGATCATGAGAAGAATAGAAGGATCCCAAATGATACTTTTCACATGATAGTGGAGGCAATAAGCATGATCTAATCATGGGAGGGGTATCTAGGGATAACCTAGTCTCAAATATGTGAGAGGAATCCCTTAAAAATCCTTGGTTTCAAGATGGGTTTGAGACAAAATAGACCACCTCATTTTTCAGATAAATTAACAAGAAGAACTCATGATCCATACCTGGATTTTTTGAATGAGACAGAGGAGGATAACATGAACTGTTCAAGTAAATCCACTATCTGAAACTGGTTCCTGTAAAGAGAATCAGAGTTCCAGTTTTGTATGATGGAATATATATTAATATGAAAACATGCATGATTCTATTCAAATTAATAAATTTAGAACCATTTATAATAATTGAGCCACCATAAACCAGTAGAAACCAATCTTCATGAAGATAGTGGGCTATAAGGGAGTGAGATATTCAAGGCAGTCCAAAGAAACATGAAGCAAACCATTTAAGGACACATAAAATAATAAGAATACTATTTTATATATTCTAGGTATTTCAACTATATTATACATCACTCAATTGGTGTGATTGAGTTGTGAATCATTTGTGTAGTATATGATTCAATCCGGTATAAAAAATATATATGATATTATATGCATTAATTACACACATTTATTGAGGATGAGAATTCAACATTTGAAGAAAGAATTTCTTGAGTATTTTTTAACAAAAGAAATTAATCTTTAATAAGTAATTAGATAATTTTTTTCAAGATCACTAAGTTGTAAAGGTTCTTGAATTATACATGAGAAATTATGATCCATAATGATTATGGGGGAAGACCGAGAAATCATCATATAGTGGATCAGGCTATATAAAGAATAAGGGAACAACTAGGGGATCTATGTAGTTTCTAGAAGATTTTTATTGGGGGACCTTAGCAATAACTATAGAGGAAGGTAATGTTTGATTGTATAAACAACTATTGAAGGTGGATTGGAACTAGGTATAACAATTTTTTAATTGGGGGAACACCTAGTCACTATTTTTAATTAGTTTTGGATATAGTGGATAATCCATGTTGGGGGGACTAACTAACAAGGAAAGGAGTAGTTAGTTTTACCAAACATTGTAAATACTTTTTTTATCTTCTAATTTATATCATTGATCAAGGTGAGACTTAGAGACACAAGAAGACTGGATTGTGTCCTTAACTAGTGAAAATAATTAAATTTAAAAGAAATAGATTATATAATGAAAGTGAACATTGATTCTCCCCCACCCACTCTCAATGACCACATACCAATACAAGATCTTCACAATGGTTAAATATTCAATTTTTTTTGAAAACCAACATCATACAAAAGGATAAGAAAACATCATTTTAGTAGGGGGAGTGGGAAATATAAATCTTAAATAAAATAACACTTAATTGGGTTCCTAGATACAAATATGATTAGTGTGCTATGAAAATAAGAATATGTAGTAGAAAAATAATGTCCAAATAATAATATATAGTGATGGATAACATGATTATGATAAAGATAATGTTCACAAAACCATAAATCAGAAGGGTTGAAAACAACCATTAGCTCTTTAAAAATCATTATAAAAAGATAAAAAATAATTTTTAATTTCCTAGAGTTAATGATTTATTTTATAGTGGAATATGAGAAAATATATTTAATTTAATCCTTTGGTTTTTTAACTAATCTCTACCATTATCCCATATTCTAATTATGATAGAATAATATGAATTTTTCATGCCTGAATCACTAAATAATATTTTAATAGATCATAAGATCTATAAAAGGACAAAATTTTATTCTTATTCTCACTACTAATTTATAGAAACAAAATATTGATAGTATATGGTAATATAAAAAATATGAGTAAACTATCAATTGAAAGGTTAATAAAAAACATTTCAATATTAATACATAAAAAACTACTTAATTCCTTATAAAAATAACTAAATTTTAGATATCCAAAAATCATGCTTAGCCATTTATAAAACCCAAAAATATATATATATAAGTCAAAAAATCCAAAATTAACATAACATTATTCATTAAACAAGAAAAATAACACTTAATTCCATATACCAAACATTTGAATACCTTGATCATATAATATCTTAAAAAATTTTATTACCCCGAATCACTATAAAAATTCAATTAAAACATATATTATTTCAAATATTAACACTATCTTTATTCTTCATATAAAAACATAAACTATAGAATATATTACCTAAATCAAAAAATGCAATAAACATTATAAAAGATAACATAAATCACTTCTTCGTCAAATCACAAATCAATTTCAGGGTCACAAATAATATATAATTTAATTTATCATAAAATTTTATCTCTTTATCGCAAATAAACATTATTATCTCAACATCAAGCATATATTAAGGTTTATCTATATATAATTCAGTTTCTCCCAAAAATATCACCATGAAACTAGATCACATGTCTAGGTCATCAAAACAATGAATGATATGGTTGAAAATACAAAAATAAAAATAACTATAGAACAATAATAAAATGTTTCATGATTCATATAACTATAATTTCATTTATAACAAAAATTTACCACATAATTATTAAACCCTAATATATAAAAACTTAAATCATTGCAATTAAATTATTGAAATAAGATGAGCATGTCCTTGGTCTAGGAGTTAGTCTTTGGATTAGGGAATTAACATGGATAACTCCCAAATTCCACACACATATGACATTGGAATAAAAATGGAAACATATAATGTTCTTCATTTCTTTCTTTTTAAATATTGATTTTATATTATAAATTGTGTTTAGGCCCTTATTTTCCACACATATAACATCTTCACCTTCCTTTAATACATTTACCTAGTTGATTCTTCCCACATTATTGACATATAGAAAGCCAAATATGCATTCATTCATGTTAATTATGAAACTATAGTTTATATTATTTTTTCATTCAAAAAATCACCTATGTTAATGTTTTTAATAATATATTGAAATATCTATATAGGAATAATCATAATATTTCATATTACATCTCCCATATCATTTGGTTTCTCATGAGGAAAATCACTACATCATCTATCACATTCAAAATTATCCTGATTCCTCTTGGTTTTATCCAATGACTAAAACTAAAAAATAATAGTTTAATTAACCACAATCATAGTGAGAACCCATATAATCATGGAAATTAATTTATAGGATGTCTAAATAATTTCAAATTATTTTAAATATATGGAACCTTTGGTTAATCCCTTATCATCCATGGTAATTATATATTAAAATCATTCATAGTGGTTTATAAAGAAAATTTTAATTAACCCACGCATTTCCCTTAATGTACCCTCTTCTGGGATTGGGATAACCTACAATGTACCCTCTTTTGGGATTGGGATAAACTCCCATATAACATTTGATCTCATATAACATTAATCTTAACCCAATGTAATAGAGGGATAAAATATAACCACCTATCACATAATAAAAATCCAATAATATGTTTACCATAAGATCATAAAAGCATTTAAATTTTTTTCATTGCCTAACCCTAGGAAAGAATTCATGTTTCATCAATATTTTATCCTTATAACCGATAATAATTTTTAATAATAATAATTATTTTAACATTGGATCCTTTTCCCAGTAAATTATAATAACCATCAATGTATGTTGTGATAAATGAAAATAACCTTAAAAGATCACAAAAATTTTTCATGAATAAAATACCCTTTTCATTTTAAAATCAGTTTTTTAAAAATCAGAAAAATTTCAAAAAATTAACAAAATCTTTTATTTAATAAGAATATTGGAAACTATACATGAAATATTCAATAAAATATTAGTTATGATAATATTAATATTCATTCATTTGGTTTACAACAAAACAAATATTTCATTCACACAATTGGTAAAAAAGAACATTGTTCGGAAAAAACAAGAATATAAATTCTAAAACTTTTTATATAAATTATATCATGTGTAAAAATTAATTTAATCAATTATTTGATATTATTAATTAATTATTGAAAATATTTTGGATAAAATATGTACATGGAAGAAAAAATTCTTATCCGAATAAAAAAATAATGATTTTTTCCATAAAAACATTTATTTAGAATTTAGATTTCTTAGAGAGAGGAAAATGAATGAAAAAATGTAATTTCTAGAAATAAGTAGAGGATAATAAAAAAATAATATTTAAGATTGATATATCATATAATTTAATTTTCAAAAATTTATGTATAATCAATTCCAGGAAAAATTTGAATGTAGTGTAAAATCCTTAATTATTTGAAAATATCTAAATCAAAATGTCAAAAAAGATAGAAAAATATATATATTTTTATAAACAAATAATTTACATAAAAATAGTCATAATATTAATTTATTCACTATATATAAACCACAAAAATGAAACAAGTGGTGATTATAGAATATGAATCACAAAAATTAATGTGAGAAGAGGAACCCTTACCTTATATCTGTATTGAATAGTAAGAAATCCATGAATAAGTATATTATATTTATATTTATTATGTTTATATTATAGGAATATTTAAATAAATATAATTTCATATATAATTAAATTATAAAATTTTAACAAATTCTTCCTAATAATTTTTTTTAAAATATTTGTTTCTATGTGTTACCCAATTCTGTTTTCATAATGTTTGTTTTAGTAGTTTTAATTAATTCATCATGATTATGATTTCATAATATCTAGAATCCTGATAATGATATAAATATCATATATAAATGTAATATATATATAACTATCCTTAAATTTTAGATATTGAAAAACGAATTACACCATTCATAGAGATGGTAACATGTACACACGCATAAATGTTGTTTCTAGTATTTTTAATGGAAATAAGGAATGAACGATATATAATATTTTTCTATTATATATTCATAATAATATCATAAATGAAATATATTTTTTAAATTCATCATCATATTAAAAAAAATGGTGGTGATTGAAAATTTATCCTATCAATACACGTTACCAGTAGACCAAACATACACACAAACAATACTTGAATTTCCCATTTGATGGGAAGGATTTTAAAAATGATTATGAAATCATCATAATAAAATATTAGTATATTGATGATAATTAAATAACATAATATTATAGTTAAAACTATTTTAGAGGATATAGATGAAGAACTAAAATTTTAGAAACTCGTTTAAGATATATACATCTTATTTAGGTGACCTTATTTAGCTTACAACGTAATCAATGAAAATCAGTCTTAGATGAAGAAAAAGTGCCCTACGATGAAGTTAGTTAAACATGGAATGATTTAGGGTAGGGATTTTACAATCTAAAAGGCTCAAATATTTTGAATTGTAGAGTATAAGTGGTATCATTTTATAAGTGAGGGTAGCGATACACGTGGAATTACTTAAATGATTTCAATAATATAAGGTCACTTTCTTGTGAAAGTCACTCAAAATGGATAAGAATTTGATTTTCCAAAAATATAAGTTCCAAAAATATTCAATAATTTATAATTATACATGTTTACGCGGCATTATTAAACCTATTATTTATTCCCCCCTTATAAACCCATTTTAATATTAACTGTGGTAACAAAATTTTACTGTTTTACAATTCATTATAACTATATTTAAGTTGACCATGTTACATTATATTAATTATTATAATTAAAATTTTAAATTAATTTTTAACAATTCAATTTATATATATAGGAAAAATAGTTTTAATATAAGGGTGAAAATATCAATGAAATAAGTTTTTTGGAAAATT
The DNA here is from genome assembly GCA_963277665.1 of Viscum album. Lineage (NCBI taxonomy): Eukaryota > Viridiplantae > Streptophyta > Magnoliopsida > Santalales > Viscaceae > Viscum > Viscum album. Next base: position 395,294,441 of record OY728136.1, on the reverse strand, counting down.
TATTTTTATAAAAAAAACAAAATTTACAATCATTATTTCCCTAAAAAAATATCAAATGAATGTTAAAATATATTAAGGAATATATAATCCATAAATTTAATTAAAAAATTAATCTGTATTTATTCATTTAATTTATTTTGATATAAAAATGTCTTCTTTAATATCAAAATATTTTTAAATAACATTCTATTTGATAGCGTATACAATATACAACACCGAGAATAAATAAACCATAGAATATTTTTATTTAAATTTTATTGTTATAAAAAAATCGATTAAATTGGTAGATATAAATTAGTTTAAACAAATTATATAATATATAAAATGTTCATACTCAATAAAAATTTCATTATTAATGATTAGGAAATAAGCACTAAAATTTTTAGTGAATTCATTTTATACTTTTAAAATACTTGTTCTTAAAATATGAGTTTTTAATATTTTTATGTGTGAATATTATAATTAATTTTTAGATATTTTAGAATATTTATTTGATAAAAATTATAATATTTTTTAATTAATCATGTCAAAATATGCTTAGAATGGATTTTTTATAATTTTATGAAAAGTTTTATTTTTTAATGAAATGGGGAAATACTGTTTTTATTGAAAAATCTCTTTTATTTTGATGTACAAAGAAAGAAAAATTCTATTTTAGATTAGTTTAAAATTTTAATAGTTTATTTTTATTAAAAATAATCGAATAAAAGTTTTTTATTAAACCTTATACAATAATTTTTTATAAAAGAATTTTATTCTTAAAAAGTCATTTTTATGGAAAATCCATTTTCCTCACAATTTGTGCGCTTAATTTTAAATTAAAGTGTAACACTTATATAAATATATTTTCATGAAATGTATTAAATATATTGAATCATAATTACTATAATTTTATGATATGCTTAAAAAAATTTTGTACAATATTAATAGTGACCATAATAATTTTATGTTGCCACAATAATTGAAAATTGGGTTAATTTGGGTTAAAACTAATGAAATAAGGCCAAAAATTCATTCAAAATATTTCATTAATTTAATTTAATGATTATATTACCTTAATAGTCATCAAAAATGTAAAAATATTAATTTTATTTATATTTACCTTTGATTTTACCATTATAATATTTTTATTAAAGTCTAAAGTAAAAAATGTCACTCTCTTGATTTTAATATTTATAATATTTTTTGAAATGGATAAAACAAAAATAAATTGACTTATAAATTATTATTTTAAATACATATTACTATTTTTATCATTGTAACTTATATATAATATTTAGTGATAAAATAATTACCTTATATGATTATGTAATGCCGACATAGTGATTGTGCAAGTAGTGGAAAAAATCAAGTTAATGATTTTAAAAACTCTATAATTAATAATTTTTTGGCTGATTTACTATTTCCAATTAATTTTATAGATCCAAATTACATATTATGGACCATTTAAATGTTTATATTCTAATCCCATTATTATCTTGATGTCATTAAATTCAAATTAAATGATTAGTGTTACAAATGTAATTAGTGATATTTTATGTTAAATAATATTTTATTAAATTAATTAAAAATCATAAAAATATTTAAATAGGAAAATTAAAATTATATAAATTTTTAAATGTCATAATAATTCCATTTATAATCCAATTTTCACCATTTATGTAGAATAAAAACCCATTAATGTTGAAAAAGTCATTAACATGGTTAAGGATAAAATTTGTTAACTAAGGGGTTAAACCAATAGATAAGGTTTAAAATGATATATAAACCAACAAAATTTTTATTGGTTTATTATATCAACCCCGTATTCTTCCTAAATTATTATTAATATATTTTTCTACCCATTTTACATGATTTAAATAAAAAATATATTATAATATTTAATGAATTTCTAAATATGATCCATCCCTCTCGTATAAAAGGACACCCTCTTTATCTTATTTAAAACAATTTTACCTATCTATCATTAAAAAACATAGAACAATTCTATTTTAAACATTTATATCCATGATTTATATGTTTTTTTGATCCTAAAATACCATTTAAATTTTCCAACAAAATGGATCTAAGGGAGGTCTTCCAAAGATGAGGTAATCACCAAACCCCACTTATTTCAATATATTTCTTATTCTAACTCTATAAACTATTTTTAAAGAATGATGATATAATATAATAAATATCTAATAAGTCAGGATATGTAATTATGACTATGTAAATACCCCTTTTTATTTCCATTTCCATCATATGGGTAAATAACACATTGTTCATGTGTATATGTAGACTACCGTCTCCATGAATCGATGTGTGTTGTTTTCCCTCACCACCTCTAATGAATTATTATAATAATTATTTAAATATATATACATTATTAATTTCATAATTATAACATTTTAAATATAATATATCATATATTTTCTGACTTCTCTATTGATTAAAAATGATAACATCATTCCTGCGTTTGTTTGGATTACCAGCTCCACAAAGCGATGTGATTCATTTTTCATCACCACATCATATAAATGATATATATAACCTTTTATAAAGATATAATTTAAAATTTTTTAAATAATAATAATTATAATAGGATAAAACAATAGATACCTTATTTAACCCATGTTCATTGATAAAATGGGAACGTTACTCATTCGTACAGATGACCAATTGCCTCCATGATTATAAAGTAGTTAATTTTTCATAAACTTACTTAATTATAGTTTTTAAAAGTATAATTTATGAATAAAAAATATAATTTTTCAAGAATATTTCTCTAAATATTATTGAACAAATATCCATTTGACCACTACTAATATACGGATTTTGTTTTGAAATTGTGATTCGAACGCCCTCAAAACACTGGATGTCGACATAAGAGATTATGTAATTAAATATTAAATTGAAATAAATGAATTAAATATTTTAAATATAATTTAATAAAAATATTAAAATTTTATTAAAGATTTAAATTATTTATTTTTTATTATATAATAGTTAAATAATATACAAGAAAATTATGGACTCTATTATGGGATTTCATCTCAATTTCCTTTCACTATAGAATATTTTAATTTTATTCTCCCAATTTAGTTTATATGTTGTTATTAGTTCCCATTTTAATTTTTATATCATTAATGGTTCATAAATACATTTTTTTCATGATAAAACAAATTATTTCATCCAAGTGGATTTATTTTGAACGTTACCATGTGGTAAGGGGATTCTTAACAAAATCTTCTTTCATTGGGTTATATCAATTATTCATTAATTATATTATGTCAAGATTATGTGTGAAAATAATTTTTTTATTTAAGTTATATTTACACTTTTTTATTTATATTTGTTAAACATAATAAATCCATTGAATAAATCTCAATTAAAATATATAATATGTGTAAGAGTTATTCGTATCAAATTATATTTTTAGGAAAAATATTTATGTTATGAACCTATATTATTTTATGAGTTGTATATAATACTCACTTGAAATGTTATATAATGAATTTACTTATTTTCATAATATTTAATTTTTCATTAGATGTTATTCTTTCATGGTATTTATGATTAAAATATTACCACTATGGAAAAAGGTTTGTATTTCGACCCCATTTAAATTGAGATTGTTAATTATTGAATTTATATTAAGAAACTATATGATAATTTCTTGATAAATACATTTAATTTTTCTTCACATCTTTATATTTAGGGAATTTTTATGTTTTAGGACCATTTTACTACCTTTTTTACTAAAAATTGTTCAAAAAATATTTTTAAGTAAAACTAAATTAATTTTTCATATTTTGGTCAAAAAAACATTTACTTCCATATTCATGTTTTTTAAAATGTTTTAAATAATTCTTTTGAATATTCTTAAATTAGTTTTTAAATTATTCTTATTATTTTATTATTTTAGATAAACTTTTAATAAAAAAATTTCGTTCTATTATTTGAACAAGTTACTTTTTACCAAAGCTATGAATAAAATCCTTGTTTTAACAATTACGGCATTAATGAAATTTCCCTCTATCATGAAAACTCAGTGATTTGAATATTACTTTAGAATTTATATTTTTATTTTCAATGAAAATGGTTTTCAAAATTATTTTTGATGTTTTTAGTTTTTAAAGTGATTTTCAATGTGGATTAAAAGTTTCTCCAGAATTGTATATTAATATATTTATTGTATTTATATTAATAAACATCAATAAAGATTTAATTTACTTATACTACACTAAGGATATTTTGTAATAATACCATCCTTATTCTTTTTCTGGATGTATTATTATTGTTTCAATGCTATTTTCCTTGAACTAAGTTATTTTCAATGGGTTAACCAAGATATAAAGGAATGGTGGTGTTTTTTAAGGGAGTTATGTTTAAATGTGAAATTTTATAAATGTTTAATTCATGAATGGTACATAGAATTTATTTATAAAAAAGGGTGATATTGATATAGTTCAAGATGATGGGTGTGATTGATACCAATTATATGACAGGAGATCCGGATATAGTTTATATGATAGATGAGAATGATATAACTTATTCGACGGGTGAGCCTGATATTGACCTCCAATGCGTTTTGTAGCATTTCGTTTATTTAATGGAATTAAAGAGGTAGTTAACTATATAGGTTTTCCTCTATACTTAAATTGGATATATTTATTTTTAAAGGGATTACTAAGATAATTTTTCAGAATTCCAACGCATTTTATTTATGATTTCTATTGGTTTTTAATGATTACATTATTTAACACTGACATTACATGTCTCAGGATTATTGGATCCAATGAATCTTGACTTTTCTACTGATTTATTTCACTTCACAAATTTAATTATTCATATTTTTATTGGTATGATTTCTTTTATATTATGATCATTTACTCCAATTAGGCCATCAAACCCTTAAACTCATCTTATGATCACTGATAAAATTCAATTATTAATGCTTATTTTTACCCTTACTAAGAGTTTGAGCTCACCCTTATTATGTTTTATTTTTTCCCAGGTTATGAAGATTGATTTTAAATTAATTATGTTTAGAATGATTTTATTATTTTATAAATTTATGGGAAATTTTGAAGACTTAATATGGAATTATAATATATGGTTATATTGGTAAAAATACTAATGGCTATTGTTCGGTTAGTGTTTTTCTTAATTCTATAAAACCTTAACCCTAAAAGTTCATTCAGTATTTCAGTGATAATATTTTTCCATTTGATGTTACATGTTTTTTATGGATAAAATTGGATCATGTTTATCGATATTCGAGCTATAAATGTAATTTTAATGTTTTTATCATTGGATTTAGGAGTACGGATTTAGGGTTGTCGTAGCTCATATCAGGGTAAAGGTTTAAATAACATTGTAGATTATGTTATTTTCGTGTTATATTAACATAATAGTAATGGATACCATCATGGATTTATATGATTAAGGTTGATTATATGTTAAAAATTTTCAACACCCCTTTGAGGTTTTACGTGATAGGATTTGAGGTGATTAATGATATTTTTTGAGATGTTTTATTGCGGTAAGGAATATGTTACCCTTGTTTTTAACTTTAATGATTATTTCAGATGAATATTATTACAATATTGGGGATGTAAACTAAAAATAATGATATAACCTTTGAAGTTAAAACATTATTAAAATTTTGATGTTACTGAAGCTAATTGGGATAAAATGTTTTTTATTTAGGGAATTGTATATGTTTAAACATTGTTTTTATTATTAAATTTTGGAGATTAATTTATTATTTCTTTATATGAATTTTTATACATGTTCGATATTATCTAACCTTGTGATAATTATTTTATTTTTGGTTAATAACTAAATAAAATAGGAATAGATTGTTATCCTTTTAAGAATTATGTGATATATTTGATGTTAATTTTAGTGCTTTAGTCATCAAAAATCATCATTAATACTTCTATTTTGGAAAAAATGATGATATTTTAGTGTAAATTAATTAAATAATAATATTTAGGTTAGTGGATTTAAATAAAATCAGTTATGTATGTTTTTTGTATTTTATTAATCTAGATGGTGAAAAAATTTATAAAACCTTGGAAATGGATATTAAAAAAATCATATTTCATTAATTAATGATTAATTAACAGTCTTTTCACACCACATTGGTTTTTGGGTTTTTTGGCCATTTAATTTCTCTTGATCATCCAATTTATTTTTGTTAACGTTATCAGTCACTCTCAATCCTTAATTGGGCCTTGATATTCTTTTCCTTCATGGAAATTATTTCACATCACACTAATTTTCTCTTTTTTTGAAACCTAGTTATGTTTTGTTTTCGATTTCCTTTATATTTCCTTTTCCATCTTTCTAATAGAAAGTTCTATCATCTTGTTTTATGAAGCGTGTTTTAAAAAAATCATTATAAAATTTAAACTCTTTATTTCAAGATCACTTTAAAATTTTTAGGATGAAATATATTAATGGGTGGGAGAATTTAATATAAAAAACATTTAGTTGAACACTATGATATATAGTATATACAACATGCCATATCGTGTATAAATAAACCATTAAATGTTATTATTTACATTTTATAGTTATAACCTAGATATTAAATTGGTAGATATGAATAATACTAACAAAATCATGATATATATATAAAGGTCATACCCAATAATATTTTACTGATTAATGAAAATATCATTAGAAGGAACCCTACATCTCCACCTTTCCTTAGTTCATGATCTGGTGTGTGGTATAACGGATGAAGACTTATACACTTTTTTACACTACCTGTAGATGGAATAACTATGACAGATGCCTAAAACACTAAAACGATATCGTTGATGATGGTTTTTCTATCATCCAACACTTTTTTGGTATAAAATCAACATGTACGGTTTATCCTAAAAAACTGAAAATTTCGGGGAGGGGTTTTATGTGACCATTTAGGTTCAATCAATATATAATTTATAGCCCACTTAGAACATGAAAAATCATTCCTAGCCGAGTTGAAGGATCTAAAATTTGGCCTAAAACTATACCAAGAGAATAAAATTACACTTTCTAGTGTTTAACATATTATGCAAGTCACAATATTTTTTTAAAGGACTTGGAATTTTCCTAATGGTTAGCCTAGAATTTATTGCAGGCTTATTCTTCTATGGTCGAAGGGGGTATAAATATCACTAATACTTAGAGAAAAGGAAATAAGCCAGTGGACTACATGTCGCTATATAATTATTTTAATAGAGATGTGGATATATTTACATTGTATTAAAGTATACCATTATCATTAAAATATTTCTCTTTTTCTCTTGGTCTTATTTTTTCTCACACCATGATTTTTTGTTTTTTGGTAAATTTTTTCCTCCTTTATGATACTCCTTTTGATTTTAATTGTAAAGATGTATAATAGAAAATATCATGGGATCTTGTTATATGATGAAACATTTTCTTAATTGTTATATGATGTAAAAAGAGAAAATTAAGTGGATATATAACATATTATTAATGATTGGTATTTTATGTAAAAATATTCTAAATATAAATTAAGCATAAATAAATTATTATATTTCAATATTATTTTCTATTATAATTGCGTTATTCATACGATGTTCATGGTAGAGTTAGTATGTTTTTCTTATTTTTTAATAAAAATATGTGGAAACATATCTTATAATAGGGGAATATTAACATGGTCGATGTGGGATAGAGTGGGTGATATTTTGAAAGTCGTGGAATTGATATTGTGGTTATAGGAAGGGGATAATTGTGTAGTTTAAGTAATTATGTGGATAGGTTTTTATTTTTTAGTCATGTTTTCCTATAGAATTGAGAATTAAATCCAAAAATTAAATCCATTAATGGGAATGGTTTGTGATAATTTGGAATGATGTTAGAGTAAATAAATAATTTAAACCACTAGATGAATGGGGATTGGTATATGTTAATAATAATTTGTTGTAATTACCAATATAGTAATGGTATATGTAGTCCAAAAAAGTATAAAAAATTGACATAAAATATGGGATGTAGTATTAGTTATATGATATTACTATTTATGGAATTTAAATGAGATTGGGGAATATAATGTGGATTGTAATTTTGAAATCTGGATTGGATAATTAAATACTACAATGAATGTCATGTATCTGTTAGAAAGAGGATTTTTGTAGATGATGGAGTTGGTTAGTTTCTGGCTAGATGTTGAAGTGGTGATGATTTATGGCAGAGATAGTTATATTGGTAGAATCATTATGTTTTGTAGAAAAAAATTGTTTATTATGGTGTTTTTTTCCTATGCACCCATTTTATTTTTTATCTATTTCTTATACACCACCACCTGATAGGATAACATCATTAACTCCCATATGAGGTCTTGGGTTCTGGTTGTATGCTAAAACCTAGGATAGAGGTGATATTGTTAGTTGACTAATCCACCATATGTACTATCTTTTCTACACATGGTATATGTTATGATAGTTTAAGGTTATAATATAAGGTGATTTTGGTATATCGTGTATACATGGTGGATATGTGCATGTTAGAAGTAGCGTGATAAGTTGATGTTATTTATGATACATTATATGTTTTTGTGTGGTATACCGATGTGGTATTAATATTACTATGATGTATTATATATGGAAATGGATATGTGGTTGTGTTGGTAATGTTGTCACATGCCATGCCAGTATGAATGGGCTGATATCGCTAAGATATATGCCATTAGGGTGTGAGGGTGATTAGTTTAATGGGGTAAAAATTACATGGTACCTTCCATTATATATTTTCTTCATTATTATGTTATTATGTTTTATTTTGTATTTCATGAGTAATCCATGGTAATGAATTTTTTAGTTGTTTATTTATTGAGACATTAGAATTATTATTCCAAATTTTCATGAGATGTAATAAGGAGGATCCTACTAAGAATAAATGTATAATATACCCAATATTCACTATTTATTTATCATATTTATAAGAGGGATTTAGTGATAAGGACGAAATTACTAGTGAAAAATATATACTTATATAGTGTTCATAATGTCACTATTATAAAAGTTACTAATTATGGGTATTCATACGAACACTTTGATTTATGTATAACATTACATGAATTATGTTATGAGTTTTATTTTATATTTTGTTATATTTAATTATTTTTTTCTTTTCTTTTGATCCTACAATTTATATGTAAAATTCATCCCATATATATATTTTATACCATTGGTGATTGTCTTCCTATCATAGTATATTAGAAGTGGGATTCAAGGGTCCAAATCAACTTCATTCCAAGCCTAATAGGGATTTTTTATTGGATAGTTCATGATAGAATATAATCAAAGCTATCGTAGATAATTTAGATGGATCTTAGATTTAAAAATTGGTATGGACTACATGGGTTTCGTAGGGAAAAAAAATTTATTAAACTTGTTACATGACGTAGATAAGGGAGATTGGCTAGGACTTAAGAGATTAGTGCCCCATGTTATTTCACATAATGATCTTAGGATTACTGAACATACTATGTAAAATGGTGTTAATCATAGGGTAGAGAACCAATTTTGGTACATAAATAATAATTTTATAACATGTGTCTGAATTGGGGTCATTTTGGGAAAATAAAATGAATTTAATTAAATTTCATATTTTTATGATTATGAGTAATTATTTAGTTTGAAGAGATAACTAGAAAAAGGTTTTTTCATGTGGTTTAGTTGGAGTGTTGTATTCAGATACTTCAACATACTATATGAGGATCAATACATAAGAAAAGGATTTATGGAGAAATTCTTTGTGTGTTTTAGTGTTAATTATTTCCAAATTATGATAATTTTTTTTGATAAGGAGATATGGACGTAGATTTTGGATCTAGATATTTCATTTTTTTCAGGATCTATAGTTGGAAATAGAAATGGGTTCTAGTGATATTCAATATGTTGTGGGAAGTTTATTTCTAATGGTGGTTGTTTTTTAGATGTTATTGAAGAGTATGAGGTACTTTGAGAGGAAAATCATAGTCAGTTATAGTATGACATCATTTCTTCATCATTGAAGGAAGAGAACAAGATAGAGATTCCCTATATTTGAAAGGGAGACATGTGTGTATGATAATATGTGTCAGGAACTGGCCCAAATACTCTAGTACCCTAACACCTGACCTGATCCTTATATATCCCGAAGTCTATTATTGATCCCCATCTGTTGGAAACAATCACTTAACATCATACAACATAAAAAGGTGGAAATAATTTAACATATAAACAATGGTAGAAAAATAGACACATTATTATGCTAAAAATTTACCAAAGGAAATAATACCATAAACAAAAATAGTATATCAAAACCCAAACATTACATAATTAAAGAACAAAAAATTGATAAGAAAAAAAAAACTCAAATTCCCCAAAGGTATCAATACTCCATGATAAAATATTCAAAACATCCACCTACTCAAAGATAGACATTCCCTTTAGTTGAACCAGACAATAGAAAATATACAAAATCTGGATGGAAATGGTACGGTGTGAGCTAAAAAACCAAGTAGGGTCTCACCAAGTGTTCTATAAGAATAATCCATAATAATAAACCGAATCATGATTTCAATTTCAAATAAAATAGCTATGGAAGTTCTATTCTATTTTTAAAATAAAACATGATTTTCAATTCAAGTGATGGAAACATTTCAAACAATGACTTAAGTATACATTTTATAGAAAAGAGCTTATATAAATCACTATGCATGATTAAAAACAATTCACAATCAATGGAATACATAAAAAAATATTCAATAAAATAAACATGGTCATCTAAATTTGTGTATGGTAGTTTCAAGTCATAATATCCTCACACTCTCATATCAGTGATCATGGAATAAGTGTACACACGTGCCTTAAACATAGGATGAATAGAATTCATCAATGTTTTATCAAGAATATGACCCTACTAAATAGTTTTTTTGTCATCATTATCATTATCAATCCATTTCTAGTAAAAAAATCCCTGCATTCTTGTCCTAAATAACCCAATAACTATCCAGGCTTGCATGTTCACAATAAATCGATCAACAATGTGAAAATCCTTTCAAATAAGTTTAAAATACAATGTCCCCATGTCCATTTTAAATATTACAATTTCATTCAAAAAAACATAGGGTTTTCATCATCATTACATTACATTTCAAAATAAAACCCACCATATGTTTTTATCAAATCAATTTAGTAATTTTTTATCAAAAATAAAATTCTAAATCAATTCTAAAATTTCCATCAATTTCAAATAACACCCAAATTTCCAATTCCATTGGAATTGGGGTGTTTCCCCCAAAATCTATATGAATTCAATTTAAAATCCAAATTCACATCGGATAGGGTTTTTATAAATCAATATAAATAAATTAAATCAAGTCATGAAATTCAATTGTCAATTACACGGTGAAATTAAAATAGAACCACCTATCTTTTCTCATGAAGATCACATACCACAACACCCACAACAAGATTTTTCAAACACGAATGATGATAATGAATATCTAGAAATAAAACCTCGATTAAATATCCAAATAAATGGAGTTTATATCCATCAAAACATAAGGATATAAAAAAACCTATAGTGTAAATAAATAGATATATGGAGATAAGTAATGATAGATTATCAATTACATGAGAGGGATAAAACAAGGTTCTCCGTGTTTTGATTTTCCTATGAAGGGGATTGGCCAGTAGAAAAAGTATTATTGAGAGACTCCATGACCTAATATTTCATGAAATATCATGTTAGGGTTGAGTGGGGGAAGATTAGGGAGTTTTGTAATTTTTAAAATAATTTTCAAAAATAAAATGTCATGCCCTCATTGTTAGCTGGGTAGGGTCGCATGGTTTGAAAAACCATGCACCCTAACCATGAACCCATCTAATGGGGTGCATGGTTTCTACAGGGTGCGAGAATGATTTTTAAATCCATGTTCTAACCATGAAAAAACCACTTCCTAGGGTTTCAAGGTTTGAACTAAGTGGTTGCATTGTATGGGAAAACCATTCTCCAACTATGTACAACCCAGCAATTTTAAAAAAATTCAACTTTTCAGCTGAAACCACCTCAGACAAACCCTATCCAAATCATGATAAAAAAAGAGGGATGAGAAGTACACAAAAAATAGTAACAAGATGTTAAAACCTCCTCACCATAGAAACCGTATATCACAAAAAAAAGTGTATAAAGAAGATTCCATATCAAAAAGATGACGCAACTTCTCTCTCCTCAGTCCCTCTCTCTCCCATGTCTCGTGTGTAGGAAAACCGTGATTCCATAACACTCATTCCAAAGGAATCATTCTCCTATAATGTACCATTGTCTCATAATCAAAAATACACATAAGATTCTTTCTCATGGATAAATCAGTCCAAACTTCAAGATCAATCCATCTCAAAACATGATACATATCAGAAAGATACTTTCATAACTGCTATATATGAAACATATTTTGTATTAACATCAACATTGGTGGGATTTATATATGATAAGATAGTTTCCCCACTTACTTAAAATTTTTAAAAGGACCCAAAAAATTGAGGGAAATCTTCTCTTCCCTCCCAAGACATTGATGACCTAAACAAGGTGAAAAGTTCAATAATTGATAATCACTCATTGAAAACTCCAACAGTTTAGGATGATGATCAATATTGTATTAACACTAACTTCATGCCATTAAAAATATATAACAAATCAACTGAATCTTTTTTGTCATATCTTTAACCATTCCCATTCCATAATAAGATATTTCATTGACCTCTAAACAACATAATACATATTTACATGGTCGACCATACATGGCCTCCAAAAGAGCCACTCTAGTAATGAACTGGTAACAATTTTTATAGGAAGACTCAACTAGTCAAAGATAGTTATCCCAATCTCCACCAAAATAAAGGATGAAAGAATATATAATATCCTTAAGAATATATATAGCTCTCTATTTCTGGCCATACATCTTTAGATGATATGAAAGTCTTAAACAAACCTACAAACCTAATTCATCCTGGAGGACTTTACAAAAGTGAGAGGTAAAACAAACATCTATATTAGATACTATAGTAGATGGAAATATATGAAAATGAACAATCACTCTCACATAGAGATTCAATAAATCCTGAAATTTGGTATCATCACTAATGGGCATAATGTGATGCAATTTTGGAAAACTATTGATCACAAACCATATCGCATTCTTCTTTCTCTGTGTAAGGAGAAACCCAAAAACAATGTCCGTAAATATATCATAAAACATCCAAGTAGGAATTGGTAGTGGATAATGAAACCCCAAATGATTATATTATCGAGAATTGACTTTTTTTAAAGTAGAGTATCATGAAACAAAGAGATCAATGTATCATATCATACTTGACCACTATATTCATCACTCTATATCGAAAATCATATTTTTAGTTCTTTGGAGCACAACCCAATGATAATTATGTCAATCCTTGATGACATCATTTCTCACATGTAATGACACAACAAACCATTTCTGAAATCATAGCACACCCTATGTAGAGAGTGACCACTCTACAACGATCTTACCACCATAATGAGAGTCTAAGATTCTACCAAATTCTTCATCAAGAATTTGTTCCTAAAGAATCATCTCGAGAAGTGTAGAGGTCAACTGAACAATAGAAAAGAAAACCTCAACCCCTAGTCCCCAAACACTAATATGAAATTGTGGAAAAATAGACCTCAAGTTAAAATATTTTGATGATTATTTCATGTACTAAGTTGGAAGTTATCTTTTAAAATAATCTTCAATGAAATTACATTTCCCTAGGGTATAAGAATTATTGAGATAAAAATATTTTAGGTAATTCACCCAAAACCTCTGGCAGTGATTAATTTTTTTTTGAGAGAATATATAACTCAATCTCTTATGGTTGGAATACATGGTAAACCATTTTCTGAAAAGGTAATTTTTTCAATTGTAATGTGTAAGAAATTCAACTACAAATTCGTGTGTATGGATAGGATAATTATTCTTGTGTAGACTATGCCGCCATGGGCTATTGGAAACAACATTATCACCCTACTTAAGAACACATACCAAAACTGAATTTGATGAATCACAAAAGACAACATAGAACTTCTCAACGATTAGAAGAGTCAACAGTAGTGTAGAAGTGAAAAACAATTCATCTTAAAAAAGAACTCTGATATTTCCTATCCCAAGAAAACTTCACTCCCTTCCGAGTTAGAGAGGTTATAGAAGAAGTAAACTTTGATAAATTCTTTATAAACTAATGATAAAATCATGTTAGACCCAAGAAGTTCAGAATACAAAAAACATTCCATAGATGATCAAATGTCATAATAACTTTCACCTTATCAGGATCAACTGAAAAACCATTTCCTGAGACCTAGTGAACTAAGAACATCACTTCCCAAATCCAAAAATAACATTATGATAACATTCCCAAAAGTTGGTGATTTCTCTATAATTCCAAAACTTCTCTTGAATTACACACATGATCTTTATCAGACATAGATTAAACCAGTATTTCATCCATGCAATCCACAATAAACATATCATGATACTCATGGAAAATCTATTTCATTAAATCCATAAATTTTGAAGGATAATTAATTTGAACAAATTTAATGAAAAAGTACTCAAAATGATTATAACTTCTTCATAAGGTAGTTTTCAGAAAACCAGATTCTTTTATTCTCCACTAGTGATAACCTGATCAAATATAAATCTTTGAGAACAAATTTTACCCTTTACATTATTAAAATATATCATCAATCTATGGTAATGGGTTCTAGTTTTTTACCATAACACGATTGAGTTTTTAAGAATCATTACATATGATAAGTGTACCATCATATGTCATAGCAAAGAAAATGGGCACCCTATAAGTTGAAAAACTCAGGGGTATAAATTATTTCTATAAAAGATCATCCGACTGAGTCTTCAACTTGTAAATTTCAGTTGGTTCCATGCGATAAGAACAAATATATGCAGCTTGACTTCCAAACACTACATAAATAGAAAAATCTACCTCCCTTATCAAGGCGTAAAAATTTAGGGAATCTCGACAATAATTGGATAAAAATAATCACTCAAATATTCCCAGTCTTGATCAAAATAAGAAACTGATATTACATTTCCAAACATTGAAAACAAATGTACATATATAGATGACCTTGGTTCCCATTCTCTGTGAAGAACACAACACACCCAATTGATCATAGTAAATGAGTCCCGTTGATGATAATAATCAATCCTGGATTTTTTAGAAATGAGCCAATCCATCTTGAAAAATGAGATCAATAGGTTTTATGTCAAGAACTAGGAAATCTGTAAGACCCACAATATTTTACAGTATATCTCTTCTTTAATAAATTTTTATTTTTTTGATATCATACGTTGCACACAACACTGATCTTAAACGAACCACGACATACTATTAATATTAATATATAAATAGAAATTATCTCATAGACTTTTAAATTGGTGGTTATAAAAAAGATTAACTATCTTGTTACATTTATTATTAAATTAATTTGTTATCAATTAATTATAAATAAATATAAAAACCAATTTAATATAAATTAATTTTTTTCTTCATAAAAACTATTATTATGTGCTCAAGGTTTTTTATCCCAATAAATTAAATTAATTACTATTAGAAAATTTTATTAATTAATTTTTTATATAATATATTATATATAATTCTTAAAATTCAACCAATTTTTTTTATAGTCTTGATAGTAAATTAAATCCATTTTTATGCATAAAAACAATATTTTTATAAAGGTAGTTATGATATATTTTGATAGCACACTAGTTTTAAATCTAGTTTAGAGTAATTTATAAATTATATTTGAAAAAATAAACTTCTTATTTGTGTTTTAAATAATAATATATACTTTGGTTAAATTTTATGTATTTCTCTAACTATTTTCATGTTTTGATGAACAATGGAAAATACTAACTTTTAATTGAAAATAGATTTTTAGTTTCAAATATTTTTAGTGTAAAATAATATTTTTGATGTGTTTTAAATTATAATTGGATAAATTTTTTATCATTTAATCCAATTTGAGTAATTTTAATCAATTCCACATTGAAATAGGATATAAAAACATTTCAATATTTTAAATATGTTTACTTTAAGAATTCATTATTTCATCCTATATGTAGGAATAGTTTTAAAATAATTTCTATAACTTATTTGAATTAAAATATCAAAAATGGATTAAATATTTTGAATCATATAGTCTAAATTTAGAAAATAGTTTCATTTTATTTTCCACAATATTAATAAAAGACTTAGTAATTTTATTTACCACAGTTAAAGGTAAATAAGGAAATTAATGTTAAAAATGATATTATAAATATTAGAATATTACCATAAAACTTGTCTAAATTTTATTTTATGACTTAGTGTCAACCAAAACCATCATTGATCTGATTTTATGAGCTCTTGGATCCACTTGGATGAATTTAAGCCATTTATAGTATTGTATTTTAAAGAAAAGTCAAAGATGTCATACTTATGTATTTAATAAGGTAAATATTTTTATATGGGGTTACTTAGAGGATAGATTAAAAAATAAATAGTATTTGGAAATATAAAATGTTACTATTGATCATGGTAATATTTTTTTATTGTTTTGGGAAATAAATATTTAACTTATAGTCTTACACAATGATGATGTTGAAATTGTTTAATAAATGACAATATCAAATAAATGATATTAAATAAAATACAATAAATGTAAATTGAGATATATAATGTCATCTAATAATTTTATAGATGGAATAGATAGATGAGGGATTTATTAAAGGTTTTATTCAATGTAATATTGTGCATTTATAATTTTTAATATTAAATATATGGAATAGTATCAAAATAGATATTAATTGCATTTTAAAATAAATAATATTTCCTTAAAACATATAATATTTATGAAAAAATAAAATTCGGCCAAATAATTTTAATAAGATTTAAAATTTCATAAAAGTTTCATTTATGGTTCTTTTTTCATTTTATAGTAACTATATTAACACTTAAGGAGGAAGAACACATGTCGTCAGAGTACGAGTTAAAGTGATTAAATAATGGTTAAAGCCAAAAGATAAGGGTAAGAATGTGAACTATACTTGTCTAAAAATTATTCCTTAAGATTATTTATACCCATCATAAAAGTTTCTTTAAAATAACTCAATTTAATTGTTTCTGAATCAAATATTAATTTATATTAATTTAATATTCATATACATTTCAAAAGTTCCTCTAACCTAAATTATAAAAGGGTACCTCCTCCCTCACTTATGAACACCACATTTAGCCTTCATGATTAACAAAACCATACCCATTTATCTTATTTCCATCCATATACATGTTCATTATGTTATTTTCTTCCAAAAATACAAACTATAGACCCCTTAATAAGAGATCTAAAGAAATTCCACTAAAGAAGATGTAATTGTTTTTACAAACTCATCCATGTTCATTTGTTGTTATACATCAGATTAATGTGTTTTTTACATCATAAATTAATAAATATTATCTCATATATATTAGGATATGTTATTATAATTATTTTAAAACCATTTTACACCTTTTATCCATTCAATAAAAAACGAAAGAACTGTGTCTGTGTACGTACGACTTACTATCTCTACACCATGGTGTAATCTATTTTCAAAAACCAATTTATTTGGATTTGTATAATGATGGAAATACTATACATATATGATAATTCAGAAAATGATATTTATTATATAAAATTAATATACCATCCAATTCTTTACCTTTTCACTATCAAAGAAATGATACTATCACTCATGCATATATACAACCTTCCATCTCCACGACGCGATGCGATTCATTTTCCTTGTTCAAAATTAAATAATGATTATAAAAATCTATTTAATGATTAAATATGATATATATAACATTAATATCATTCTGGAGATTATTTATATATATCCTGTGCAAAATAACTATGAAGTTAATGACAAAACTTTCATAGGTAAATGAAGTCGTTAATACCCGAAACAAGGGTAATAATGAAATATTATCAACAAAAAATTGATAAAGTAAAATAGAAGAGAATATATGATATTATAAATATTAATATGGTCATTATATAAGTTAATAAGTGTCTTAAACCCACTATAAAGAATGTTAAATAACATTCGACGAAAGGAATCATAACGTAAGTGATTTTTATCTTACTTTTATTTGGGTGGGATATATGCCTTATTCAACACATATATATTTATTTGTGGTTTATATACTACCCCTTAAATATAATATCATGAATATCAATGTAAAAACCTTTACCGGATAAACCCTAAATTAGTCACACAAGCTATCCTATGACAAGGCCCGAGAGGTATTCCTGATCCTCTTAGTCTGGCGACAAGCGCAAAGGGCATCAACAAAGTAACGATGGGAAATTTTTTTTCCCTATATAAATGAACATAAAAAGGTATAATAATAGAATAGAATCCAAAAATAAATAAAACAAAAAAAACTAAATAATAATTGAAAAAAAACTAACTAAAGATGATAAACACTAAACTACACGTGACCCCGTTGGTCACTCTTCGATCCCAAGACTCAACATCGCCCACAGGGATTGAGATCGAACTGAAACATGCACCTTAAATAAAAAAAAGATTAAAGTATAGTAATGAGTATTAAAAAAAAGTAGGTATGCCCATTTAATCTATTTCTAATAGGTTTATTTTAAATAAAGAAACATTAATTTTAGGTTTGAACTAAAATATATAAAAGTGTGATTATCAAAAATTTTCCCTTAAAATAAAATCACGGTCTATTTCCCTTTTTCAATTAAAAAATTCCCTTTTAAAGAAATAGACATTGACATTTTAAATGGGGTGAAATTTACACTAAAAGGGAGGAAGGAAGTGTTAAAAATTTTCAAAAACATTTTTCATATACATTCAAAAACAAATCATTATTTTAGTTATAACCCACACTATTCCATAAGAAATATCAACAATCATACAACAATGGAAATGGGAAATAACACACAATATTATCTATCCAATAATGGATCAAAAAATTCATGCCAGTAGACATGGGTAAAACCTAGGTGATCATGAATAGTCTAGAATGTATTATACACGTGACCCATCCCAAAGGAATTACCTGCCTAATGAAATCATAATGCCCAAATGCTCGATTTTCGCCATACCTAGCCTGAACAAGGTGCCCAATACCATAGTAATTATAAAAAAACATAACCCCTGCTATGGGGCACTAGCCAGTACATAAACTAAACAAGTGAAGTAATCATTCACTAAAAATTTTCTTGATTGATGGGTTCCCATGTCAAGATGTATAAATAGGGTGAGCCGACCAATTCCAACAGAGAATCCAATCACATACATATATATTATAATATTACAAAATAGGAATCATATGAGTCATACCAAGGATCATACCATTTCCTCAAACATAAAAAAGTAAACAGGTCCTAAGGATTCCATAGTAAGGACATCCCAACCATTTAACATGACAAAAGGAAAGGGATTATACAAAGAGGGTTTTGAAAATAATTACTTTCACCATTTTCACAAATGTGTGAAATGGGCCTTTTATCATTTTACATAAAACCATAAATTCAAAAGAACCAAGTACATTTCCTAAAAAATATGGAAAAAATCTTATTTCTATTTCACAACCATTTAGGAAACAATGCCTTCAAATTACTCACATTTCAAGTGTAATAAAATAAATTTTTTAATCAAAATTTCAAATAGGATTCTAATCGACAACACAAGTCAAACCACATTTTAAAACCAATGCACAGTATTTTTAAAATAAAAAGTAAATTGGAACACCAGTCAAGGAACCCAAATAATATTTTTTATTACTATGAATTTGTTAACAAGGCCTAACAATGCCTTTGATGTCACAAAAGACATAAAAAACCCCAACAAAAATTTAAGAATTTCACAAAACCATCATTTATCGAGAAAAAATTCCATATTTTAAAGATAGGTGTAAACACACCATTTTCCATTTCAAAATCATTTATACAATTTCCTTAAAACAATTCCATTATACTTTTAAAACAAACAATTTCTTACAAAATCACCTAACATTCCATTCATTGGTGACACATATAAAAACATGTTAAATCCCAATACTCATTACTTGATAAAACCCGAAATGAATTAAGAACCCATAAAATCCACCCTAGACATCATTTAATATAATAATAACACGTTTAAAAATCCAAACCATGTACTTTATATCACAAGTTACTCACAAAATCCAATCAGAAATTTAATCGAATACATGGTGTGCATTTTCGAGCATAACAATTCTATTTATGATAATTCAAAGTATAAAATACCACTTTGTACACTAAATGATTAAAATGATGATCATAAATAAATTTTTATAAATTAAATATGGTGAAAAAAGCATGAGACTAAGGGTTATTAAATTTAAAAGGAAAGTGCATGGGAAAACCCACTTCATTTAAAGTCAACCAATTATTCTAAAGACTACACATCACAAATTATCAGGTAAACTATGTGAAAAAAAAATCAATCAAAAACTCATTAAATTTAAAGGTAAATGCATATGGATACCTACTTCAAAGGGAAACCAGGATAGAGCTTTCAAACCCTAGAAGTAGCCCACTCACACGCACACACTTCCATAGATATATATATATATATATCCTAAAGCTGATGCATGCGTTCACCATAACACAAGGGAACACACACATATAATATATATATTTATACATATCCATACCCAGGAATAAGTACGTATGCCCTTGAAAAAATATAACAATATCCTAAAACAATATCTTGAAACTCATAAAACCCATAAGATTCAAAAATAAAGGGTGTGAAACAAACAACGTGTTTAAAAGCTTACCCCCAAATGATGGTGGTAGAGAAAATTGACCTAAACTTCCTTGAATTCGGAAGAAGTTGCCGAAACATGAACCATTAGGTCTCAAGATACCACTTGCATACCCTAAAATTGAAAGAATCAAGAAGAAAACAAAACCCTCACCTATGGGTTCAGCGGAACCAAAAATGAAGAAGATACATGTCGAAGGATGCGTTAGTGAGGTGGTTCTAGGGAAAGGAGGTCACTGAAGGTAAAGTCCATGGAGAAGGATTTTCTTCCAGAGGAGCGATTGCGGCCAGATGTCTTAGAGGGGAGGTCAGTATCACGGGACAGAAGGAAGGGGAGGGGGGTCGACCATGTTGTGAGGTAAGGGGACAGGGTCATGTCTCAAGGTAAGGGAGATACATATTAGTGTTTTTTTCATTTTATTTTAATTTTATTTTTAATTATATTGATTTATATTTAAAAAAAATAAACAATGAATAAAATTAATCATAAAATCAAAGATAAATAAAATAATCACAAAGTTTCAGGTCGGGGTGTGACAATTCTCCCCATAATGACAACTTCTACCCCCAGAATGTACCAAGAGATTGAGTTGTTCAAACCCAAAGAAAAGATGATTTAAAACCAAGGAAAACCAAAAAAATCAAATAACAAAGTACCAAAAATCACTACCATTCAAAATTAAAAATGACATATTCCCAAAATAAACTATAATAAAATCTTCAATAGATGCCAAACATCCAAAAGAAACATGACACAAGAAAAAAGAGCTAGAAAAAACAACAAAGTGATTACAAAGAGGATAAATAATCTTTTATAAACACAACACCACATGGAACACCACGATCACTAACACAAAACCATCAAAGAAACTAGTCGCAGTCTATTTGGGATCTCCATGAGCATCTATTACAAGACCCACTATCCAAGTCAATCAACAACTTTGATCAGGTTCATACGGAGGGGAGACAATAATTTTATCCATAAATAACACCTAGAGTTTGGATTCACCATGATATCATTCCATGGTGTCCTCCCCACCAAATTAATACTCCAGAAAAAAATTGATTTCGCAAACTGGAAGAACTCTCAAATCCTAAAGAAATATAGAAAAAAACATATAAATAAAGCATGGGAAAACAAAAACCAAAATTCTACGTCAAAAACATTAAGAATGTTACAAAGACGACCTCATTAAATAGGAGTTCCCAAAATACATTCAAAATTATTATACACACCCTAAAACAATACAACAACATAGATTTCCATAATTACAACAAAAAGGGAATTTGAAATAAAAGAAAATATTCTGATTGAGCACGCATCAGCGCTACATTCATCCAACCAACTGGAAGGTTCTCCAAGGGAGTTGATCAATCCCCATGTATCTTCTTGGCACAATTCTAGGAAAACCATTGAAAATCACCAAAACATCCATCGGTATTATAGATATTAGGTGCTCCGTGACATGAAAACTTCACATTCCCCACCTTCTCACACTAAAAACACATCCAATACTTACTCTCGAATGAATATAGTGAGGCAGAAAATAATGGACTTCTTATACATATTCTCAATTGGATAGACATAGCTAAATCAGTTTTGACCTGAACGGCCTGCCTCATGACTACTTCACAATCATCAGGGAATGAAGGCACAGATTGAAGAAATTGATATCAGAGACCCTTTTCAAAGAATCAAGCCTTCAAAAATTCAACCCCAATAAGGTTGGTGAGATATGAAACAAGCTCAGTGAAGTTTTGTCGATACTCCAACACCATTAAATCGCCCTGATTGAGACCATACAACCTTGAACCCATAGATATCTTCACATCATCGTGGATGTAATGTTTGATGAACAAGGATTTAAAGCATTCCCACTAGAAATTATTCTATGATTTTTCCTGAATAATGGATTTCTACGATTCCCAATTTAAGTCTTCAAACATGATGGTGGAAATATCCATCTTAACAGGTTCAAGAGATTCAAGACAAAAAATGATCTACTTGGTATTCTACAACCATTCCTCATCTTTACCTAGTTCTGACTGCCCAAGGAAATAAGGAGGGTTCGAATATTTGAACCTTTGGATGAACTCCTGATGTTGAGAAACACCAGGATCCATATCTAAAATAGAAAAAACAACATATAAATAATAACATGATCAACTGAAAGACACACAATGAATGAACCTCCCATAGATGCATTTCAAAATGTCGTAGAACTTAGTGGGGAAGTAATTTGAAAAGACAGATCACTACACCAAAAAAACATATCCTAATATAAAATTACACACCTCATCATTAAATCAATAAACCAAACTCAAGAAATCATTTCAATCACACCCCTAACACATCAAATCCAAATCCCAAAAGAAAAAATCCAGACACAAAAAAGGAAACATAACTCACTCCCACTTTTTAAAACCTTGAAATCCCTATTTCTGAAGAACATTTTCAGAAAACATAACAAGACTTATAAAGAAAACACCACAATTAGTATTTTGTTTAGCCTCACATGTATAAATTTATGTGTTTACTTAATCACCCATCAATAACTTCAAATTTCCATCCACTTTTTGTATACATACATTCATATAAAAACATGTGGGAACTCAGATGAGTACAAAGGTCCGAAAAAAAGAAACATTATCACTTTCCAAACCACATTAAAAAAAAATAACCTAACCTATTTTAATACCACCCATCATCATCAATGAAATAAATTTTAAATTCCATATTCATTTTCACAATTTAACATATCACAAAACCTACTAAAAACCCCCAAAAAATTTTCCATAATAACCCCCATTTTCAAAAAACCCATTTCACTCTCAAAAGGATTCAAAGTTTCAGTTATAAAAACCATATTTTTTTTATAAAACAATCATCATTTTGTCAAACCGAACATCATTTTAAAATAAAAAAACACCCCAAACCCATATTAGGATAACCTAAAGTAAAAAATGAAAACAACTTAAAACTAAATGGGTCAAAAATTCCAAAATCACAAATGAACCCAAAATAACTCACTAGGGGAAACTAGTGTTGATGGGTGACTTGGTCGTATGGTTGGTGACCATATTTCAATCAAACCACCATCACAAAGAGTCTTTCAGAACAATGTTCCAAGATCCACATTGGTTTCTGGGCATAGAAATATCACAGAGGCAATTGGCCTAACTCTTGTTTTATTTCTCCGAATACCAAGAAACCCAGAAGAACCAAAAAAACCAAGAAAACCTAGAATTCCAATGGTAACTCAAAGTTCATTCATGAATGTGTCAACCAAACACTCTTGTAGACCTCAAACCCAAGCTTCGACAATCCTTTGCCTTCTACATTAAAATCCCAAATAAAAAAGTGTGCCCTAAAAGCTAGGTCCTTAAAGTAACCGACCTCTAATACCATATCTCCACGAACCAACCTAGGACAACCCTTAATCAGTCACTCGAGCTGACCCGCCACAAGGCCTGAGAGGTCTTCCTGATCTTATCATACTGGAAATAAGAACTAAGGGAATCAACATAGTGATGATGGGAATGATTTATCCCAATATAAATAATTATAATGTAGTGGAATAATATAATTTGAGCCCAAAATAAACTAAAAAAACATATTAGAAAGAACTAAAAAAAATAAAACTAACCCAACTTGATGACCACTAAACTCTACCTCACCTTGCGGGTCACTCTCAAATCTGAAGACTCAACATCTCCTATGGAAATCGAGATCAAACTAAATCCTGCACCTGATACTAAAAATAAGAATGAAGTATTGGCATGAGTATTAAAACTCATTTGGTGTTACTAAATAATCTATTCCCAAGGGATTTACATTAAAATGAAGAAACATTAATTTTAAGTTTGAACTAAAATATATAAAAGTAAGTTTTTTCACACATTTTCCCTTTAAATAAAATCACATTTCATTTCATTTTTTCAATGAAAAACCAAATTCCTTTTTTAATAAATAGACATTGATATTTTAAAGTAGGGGACATTTACACTAAAAAGGGAGGAAGGAAATGTAAAAAATTCTCAAAACCTTTTTCCATAAAAATTTGAAAGCACTTTATCATTTTAAATGTAATCCACACTATTCCAGAAGCAAGCTAAAAAATCATACAACAATGTAAATGGTAAATAACACGAAAGAGTATCAAGCCAACAATGCAATCAAAACATTCATTCTAGGGGACATGGGTAAAACCTAGGAGATTGTGAATAGTTTATAATTTACAATACTCATGACTCATCCCGAAGGCATTCCCTACCTGATGACATCATAATTCCCAAACACGCGATCTATTCCCTACCTGTCCTAACTGAGGGTCCAAATCCCATAATAATAATAACAAAATATAACCCTCTACAATGGGCTAGTAGCCAGTGCGTAATCTAAATTAGTGCATCAATCGTTCACCGGAACTTCTCTCTCTATTCTAAGTTCCAATGTCAAGATGTATAAATATGGTGAGCCAATCGATTCCAACTAAGTATCCAATCACATACAAATATATAATAATAATAATCCATAATAGGCATCACCTGTGTCTCCCAAAGGATCAAGCCCTTTCCTTAAACTTGGAAAATTAAATAGGTCTTGAGGATTCCATAGTGAGCACATCACAACCATTTAACATGAATAAGGAAAGAGAGTATCCAAAGAGGGTTTCATAATAATTATTTTCACCATTTTCACTAAAGTACCAAACTGTCCTTTAAGCGTTTTCCATAAAACCATCGCATTAAAATAACTAAGTACATTTCCTAAAAAAGGGGAAACGATCTTTTTTCTATTTCATAGCCATTTAGGAAACAATTCCTTAAATGTACTCACATTTCATGTGAAATAAAAACCCATTTTAATCAAAATTCCAAATATGATTCTAATTGAAAACACAAGTAAAACAAAATTTTAAAACCAATGCACATTATTTTTAAATTCAAAACAAAATTGAAACACTCTTCATGGAACCCAAATCATCATTTTTTAAACCACAAAGATGTTTGTAAGGCCTAACCATGTATTTCATGTCACAAAACACATATAAAATACCAACGGGAAATTAATCAATTCAAAAAACCAATATGTATTGAATGGACAATCCATATTTTAAAATTATGTGAAAACACTATATTCCATTTCAAAAACAATTATACCATTTTATTAAAACATTTCCATTACACTTTCAAAACAAACCACTAATTAGAAAAGCACCTGAAATTCCATTCATTGGAAATGAATATCAAAACACATTAAATACCAATACCCATTCTTTGATAAAACTAAAAATCAGGTGGGAAACCATACATTCAACCCAAGAAGTAATTTTATATTATACTAACACATTTACAAATCCAAAGTAAGTACATTATATCACAAGTTACTCACAAAATCCAATCAATAATTTAATCAAAAACATAGTGTGCATTTTTTAACACATCAATTCTATTTGTCATAAATCAATGTATAATATTCCACTTTGTGCACCAAATGATTTATCCAGGGATCATACATCAATGTTTATATATTAAAGAAGGTGAAATGATCATGAAAGTAATGGTTCTTAAATTCAAAAGGAAAGTACATGGGAAAACCCACTTCTTTTAAAGTTAAACAATTATTCTAAAAACTACAGATCACAAATTAGCATGGAAACTAAGTTAAAAACAAGTTGTCCATTACTCTTAAAAATTAAAGGTCAAAGAATAGGGAGACATAATTTAGAGGGAATCCAAGATATATCATTCTATCAATAGAAGCATCTAGATCGCATGAATGCACATCAATATATATATATATATACATAAACTGAATATTGTATTCCTAGAACCATGAGTGAACACACACATAGAACATATATATATTTATACATATCCATACCTTGGAATAAGCGTGCATGCCCTTGAAAAAAGATTACAATATCCTAAAAAAATATTGTGGGACTCGTAAACACCATAATATCCTAAAATAAAGGGTGTAAAACCAACAAAGAGGTAATAAACTGTAACACTCCAAGATTCCATGGTACACTTCTCTTTGAATAATGTGATAGCGTGTGTTGTACGCAACATCGAGTTCTAACACACCATAACCAATCAAACTAGCAGTTATGAATAGTAATGCCTACCTTTTGAAATTATATATATTTTATTTTTTAAAATGGACTTCATTTTTGGATTCGGAATATCTAATTTAGCCTAAGGTGAAATTTTGGAACTATTCGGATAACTTTAATATTTTGATGAATAGTGAAAATTACTAAATTTGAATTAAAAACAAATTTTTTAATAAAAATAATTAATAGTGATAAATTATTAATTTGAATGGTTTTAAAGTATATTTAGAATATATTTTTAACATTTAATATAATGTTGGTCATTGGACATAATTTTACAATTAAACCGGACATAAACAAGTGTCAATCTTTTGATAGTTATTATCTCTTAAAAACACGCTTTTTGTTTTAACAACGGGAATTAATATTAAATTAATTTCTGCCACTTTTGTGTTTTGAATTTGTAAAAATGGATTCCATATTTGAAATCAGGATGTTCAAATTGTGTAAATAGGTAACTTTTATTTTTAGAAATTTTGAATAATTACTTCGGTAAATATTTTATTTACCATGGTTAAGGGTAAATCCGATAAATAAAGGTTAATAAATAATATTATAATAATACTAAATTACCCTAAAACGTGTCCTAGACTTATTGGTTGATACCAGTTCGACCATAGGCATCTTTGGGACGATTTTGGGACCCCATGGAGCCACTTGTATGCGATAGGGACACTTTATTTTAATTAAGTTAAAATGAATACAAAAATAACACAAGCATATATCTTTTAGAAAAAAACTTTTTACATAGGGTTATATATGTTGGATTTTTGACTATAATCATTAATTAAAAATATAAAACGATTTCCTAAATAATGATATTTTATTTATAATTTTTAGAGATTACATAAGTTAATTTTTTTATGACATAATGATGATGCAGTAATTAACGTAATAGTGAAAATTTAAAATAATTGATATTATAAATACCCAAATAAATATAATTTGAGACTTTTAATGAATTACAATAATTTTATAGGATAATATTACATATTAGGATTGATTTAATTAACTTTTTTCGAAGTAATCATTCTGTTATGAGTTTCACAAAAATCAACTATTGAATAGTGTCAAAATAGACATAAAAGAGTTTTTAAAACAAATGTTATATTATTAATTGATATTAAATTCTTAAAAATTTAAGGTTCAGCCAAGAGACTTATATCTTGTTATTTGTATCATTAATGGACCACATGGGGTTCTCTTGAATGTATATAGTATGTTTATTAACTATATAATATAAAAATACAAAGTGACATGGTAAATGTCAAACTAATTAACTAAGAGTTAATACTTAAATATAAGGTTAATATAGTAAACCAAACCTGTCTAAATTCTATTGGTTGAATGGTTTTCGACCGATCCCCACCTTAACATTTAAATAATTAAGTTTGGAGCCATTATAAACAGAATATGAATTTATTATAAATTAACATTTCTAGCTTTTCCTAAGGTGCCCCTCACCCCTCTTATAAAAGGGCACTCCTCCTTCTCATTTATTCACACCTTCAAAGCCTTTTAGTTTGGCCAAACTCTGCCCAAATACACTGCCAAAATCTCTCACTACAACCTAGAGGCCTTATATTGATCAGAAATCCAACCTAAGGATCCCTTTTGATCAAATTAAAAGGAAGAACCCGAAGAAGAGGTAATGATTTCACCACCCTTTTCCAAGTTCCTTTCTTCTTCCACTTCTTCTTCCTTTGTTATTACCATTCCAAAATAATCACTCCAGTATCTTATATATAATGTTATGTTATTATAAATATGGTACAACCATATTCAGTATTCTATCCACCCTTTCAATAACATGTCACCATATGTGCGAACGTACGGCTTACCGTCTCCACGTCGTGGTGTAATTGTTATTCAATATTTTATTATTTGGATGGGTATAATAATGATGTCTAACTCATGTAAATAATAAATATAACATGTTAATTATTCTGTATATATGATCTAGCATCAATTTATATGTTATTTTAAAATCAATAGAATGATATTGTCGCTCGTGTGTACGTACGGACTACCATCTCCACGAACGCGATGAGCTTCATTCTCCATCGTATCCATTCAAGTATAATTATAATTTGATGATTTGAAATTAATGTTTAAGGAATTGATATAATTCTGTATATGAATAATATACAACCTATCCATGACAAACATGGCTTATGTAACAAAACATATAAAATAAAATGAGTAAGTTAACACCTAAAACGATGATAATACTAAGATATTATTAACAAAGCAATGTTAAAAGATCATATATGATATCATATGAATGTATATGATTCATTTATAATTTAATAACAATTATTTCACTATTATACAGGAGGTTAACCTACCCAAACCAAGGAAAAGTACAATGTAATGGTTATTTTACAATCTCTTCATTATCCTAGGTTGTTTATACGTAATAATCTACTGGGATCTCTTTATCATCCACATCCATGTTTCTTAAAAATGAATTTCAAAACATTTTTACTATTTACTAGAATATGGGTTAAAGTCATTTATACCCTTGTTTGACTTTTTATAAGAGTTTTATAAAGGAATATTTCCATCGTTTTCAAAACAAGGTGCTTTTTAACCTTTTCGACAAAATTAAGGTATGAATGTTTTTTTTAACATATACGGCGGGTGCAGCTATTTTCCGCCATTATAAAATCATCGAATCTTCCCTTACAAGCTTATAAGAATATTTTCAAAGAAAATTTTTTATTTCATAAATATAAGACTCTTAAATGATTTCAAAATAGAAGGAGTTATTTCTCTAAAAATAGTTTTGATTTCATCTATGTCAACATCCTTTGATGGATTTAATGCTTATTGGAAGTTGATTTATTATGATACAAAACTTCTATATTGTATTGAAGTTTTTGTGATATTTTTTACTATGGATGTACTATTTTTATACCGTTCATATTTTATGGTGAAAGTATTGACATTTCGTATTCTAGTTTTAATACAAATGTTTATGTTATGTTTAAACCTTTTCATATGGGAATGCATTGGATTTAATATGTGACGGGTGGAGCCCTCTATAGCTCCTCGATGAATCGGTAGGTCTCATGCGACAAACTAGTGTCTTGGAACAAGACCTTGGAAAAATCTTATTTGTAGTCTTGGCACGAGGCCTTGGCTATGTGGTTATGATAGTCTGGAATTATGCATTCCATCATTATGAAAGTGGTTATTGATTTTTCATGTGATTATTCGATTAGTAGAATATCCATGTGAATAAGTAAATGGAATTATTTCATTTTCCTTTTTCTATACTATGTTTAAGTTCAAGTTTAAAAGGATTTTTTTTAGTTATACATTGCCTTAAATGTTTATTCTTATTTATGAAAGTTTCCGCTATATTGTTATCCTTACTGGGTATTTGAGCTCACCCCTTTTCTATGTTTTATTTTTCCCAAGAACTGAAAAGGTAAATTATGAATGACCTATAGGGATATTATGTGGGGATATGAGTGTTGAATATTGAGGCAATATGTTGTTGTAGTAGTTTTTCACTTTATGATGTAATGCAGAACTTATGAATATATCTAGTGTTTCCAAGGCTACTAAACCAATCAGTCTTTCGAGATTTGATCTTTCTTATGATCATGCCAATGTTATGTAATAATGCATAAACACTAGGTAACTGGGGTCGGGGCGTCATAGAAACTTACCCCCAAATAATAGTGGTAGGAAAAATCCACCTAAACCACCTCACCTTTAGTAGAGGTTGTCAAAACATGGACCAATGGGTCCTGAGATACCACTTTCATACCCTAATATAAAAATAATCAAGAAAACTAAATCTAACCCTCACCTAGGGGTTCGGCCGAACCAAAAACTAAAGAAGATACATGTCGAAAGAGGTGTTAGTGAGGTCGCACAAGGGATATGAGGTTGTTAGATGGAAAATACATGGAGAGGGAGGTTCTTTGAGAGGACAAAGCATGGATAGAGGTATGAGAGGGGGGGTTTAGTGTCGCACGATAAGAGGAACGAGAGGGTGGTCAACCGGATTGTGAGGCTAGGGGGATGGATATGTCACAATGTAAGTGGTATGGGGAATATAGATTAGGTTTTTTTCATTTTTTTTATTTTAGTTTTAATTCAATTGGTTTAAATTAAAAAAAAAGAAAAAAATGAATAAAATTTAATAGAAACTCCATGATAAATAAAACAATTTCAAAGTGTTAGGTTGGGGTGTGACAATAAATATATTCATGGTATTAAAATATTCATTTGATGTTATGGGGCACAAGATTCAACTGATTAAAAATTGATAACATTTATTTTACAATCATATAATTATTCAGGATTTTTTATGTTTAAGTCTCTACTATGGAGCATTTTTCTTCCACTTTGATTTTCATTAAAAAAAAATTAAAAATATTTTTAATATTATCCTATGAATGCTATAATATATTTCCCATTTTCTACTTTTTATAAAATGAATTGAAAGGATGTTTTTTATTTTTACAAATGAAGTACTTTATTATTTTTTCAAAAAAACTATAGAAGGATTATTTTTTAACTTATGTTGCATGAGCGGATTTTTCTGCCGTCATTAGACCTTAATGTTTTGAATATTAGTTTATAAGATTAAATGGTTCTTTCAAAATAAAATATTTTCTTTCATAAATGTGCATCTTTTAAGATAAATAATTTCAAATTAAAAATGGCTATTTCTTTGAAAAAATCAAATATTTTATTTACCATATTACACAGAACAGTTTGTTATTATGTTTACTAATTGGGAAATGTTATTTTCATTTTGTATGTTTATATTGATTATGTTTTAACCAATTCATATAAATAATTAATTGGACATAATAAGTTATAGGAGGGGCCTAATATAGTCCCTAGATGCATTGGTAAGTCTCATGAGACAAACTAGACTGGGTTTTGGCCAAGGCATTTACCATTTATTAGATTTTTGGTACAACACCAAAAAAATGTTGTATTCTTGGAACAAATCCTTGATAGTATTATATTCATGGTATGAATAATCAAATGTATTGTTCAAGTATTTGGAATTATCCATTCCATTATTATGAATTCAGTTACTGATATTCATTGATATTATTTTATTAGTTACAATATCCATGGTTAAGATTCATTTCCATGTGATTATTTATATAGAATTATTTTATCACCTTTTATTCCTATCATATTATGCTCAAATTATTGATTAAATGGATTTTTTTCAGTTATATACATTTAAATATTTTTTATGAATTAGATCATCATAGTTTCTTCTATACAATTACCCTTAATGATTATTTGAGCTCACCCCTTTCTTATATTTATTTTCCCTTTGGATGACATGATGTGTTTTGTGAATGATTATTATAGGTCTTGCTATGGGAATAATATTGATCTATACCAAAATACTTTATTTATTTTATGTTCAAAATGTAATTTTAATTTCATGTATGTATATATTTTTTTAAAACACTAAACTATTCCATCCTTCAAGTTGGGATTCCTTATATCTTATACCAATGTAATAAGTTAACCATTAACTTTGGTCTACAGGGGTCAGGGTCTTTAAAAAATACTATACAAGATCTATCTCTAATAAAGGGAACACATAAGTAGTCCAATGAAGACCCTTATCTATCATTATTCCAAAGGGTGTAGTAATATCCATCACATAAGAAAAAATATTCATAATAAGATTTAAATGATTTAAAATATGAGTTGATATAAATGAGTGAGATGCACCAATAGAAAATAAATCAAACACTAAAAGTGAAGCTATAGTTATGCAACCTCTCAAAGTCACTAGACCCATATCTAGTTTCTCTAGAGACTCTTCCCCTATATGAATAAGATAATTTCTAGATGCATATGGCTAGAACCCCATTGATCATGATGTATCCGATTGCACCACAATAATTTTGGGTGCTAATGATCCCATGAAACAGTGTGTAGAAAATAATATATAACAAAAATTATAAATGTTTCTTGATCATCAACAGGAGATTCATATATTGGGTTCCTCTGTGAATACATGTTTTGAATTTCTAGGCTTTCCACAGTGGAAGAAAGCCAAAGGGCCTCTTCTAAAAAATTCACGAGGTCTAAAAGAACCCTTCTATCAATATCTACAAATATACATATCACACTTACTATTACCTTTGAAGGAACTCATAGAACTACCATTGGGAGAAAAGGAAATTCTATCAACCATGACTTACCAAGAAGAAAAAAGCTCGAACATCAATTACCTATCCATCACGTCCGCATAAGAATAATGATTCAATAAAAAATCCGGGAATGAATATCATATTGAAGTCCCATATCAAACCATCGAGTATTTATCTTCTAATTAGTTATAATATCAAATTCAAATTTCACAATCTCAATGAATCATTTCATTTATTCAGTCACAGTCCTATCATCCTGATCATGTTTAAAAAACACAATAGCCCCAGTTATCAACATAGACTCTCGATAGAAATGGTAGGTGAAAATAAATTTCATGTACTTTCACTCTAAACCCACATGCTTATTCGCTATCACTATCATGTCCCAGATTATCCTCCTAGGCCCCTCAATCTTAATAGTAGAACACTTTACCTTAATATCTTCATGCATTTCCATGAAATGAAAGATAATATATATATTTTTTATCTAGTCCTCATCCACTTTAGGATCAATATATACTTATAATATATGTGTATATTAGGGAAGGAACTCGTAAAAAAAATTACCAGATTCTTCCCACCAATGTTCCATAATTTGAGGCTAAGTAGGTATAGGTGTAGATTCATATCCCAGATCCTAGACAATACACACAACAACCTCAAAAAATATTTTGGTTTAAGGGGGGATTTTCTTACTGTGGTCCACTTTAATAATCCTCCTGGATCATATTCATGTGTCTTATTAGATGCATGATGCTACATAACATCAACAAACAACATTGAAAATATCTGAATATTAATCAGATCAATAACTCATTAAAGATAACCAAGGTAATTTAATCACATCAGATAGATAAACAAGATTAGTATTTCAACTACCCAAATAAATAGAATAGAAAGTACTAGAATTAATCCTCAAAACGTATTTACCATACCATATTTGGTTACTTAAGTCTCATTATGATGATATCTATCAAGAAACTCACTCATAATTGCAACCTATGTCA
The DNA here is from genome assembly GCA_963277665.1 of Viscum album. Classification (NCBI taxonomy): domain Eukaryota; kingdom Viridiplantae; phylum Streptophyta; class Magnoliopsida; order Santalales; family Viscaceae; genus Viscum; species Viscum album. The sequence continues at coordinate 395,260,267 of OY728136.1, read as the reverse complement.
TGAAAAGATATAAAGCTACATACTGACATCAAGGAAAGATGCACAACCTACATCTTTAATAGCACATTGTCACAAAATTCCCCAGATACACTGGAACCATGACACCCAAGATAATCCAGACACCGCCCGAAGGGTGTTACCGGTCCTCTCGGGTTTGAAACTACCACCTAGAATAATACAACCTAAAAAGGGGGAATATATTTTCCACATAAACAATGGCAGAAGCATATACACATTATTATGCTAAAAAACTCAAAAACGAGATGGTACTGGAAACAAAAAAGGAATATTGAAACCTAAATAGTACACCATCATAGTATTAGAAACTAAGAATATCAAAATATAACTATCCCAAAGGTATCAACACTCCAAGCCCAATGGGAAAAGACTATCCACTTCCTCGAAGAGGCAGTTTTTCTCTAAGTGAATTCAAAAGAAAAAAAATCTACAAACACCATAAGGATAATGTATGGTGTATGATAAAAACATAGTATCATGTTACCATGTGTTTTATAAAAGGATTCCAAAATAATAATAATAAATAATGCCTTAAATTTTAAATAATACAGAAAAGGTAGTGTAATTTCATATTAAAAAAACTTCATTTCATATAATGGAAATATTTCAAACCATGTATTAAGTATAAATTTTATATAAAATAGTTTATATAAATCACTATACCTGAGTAAAAAAAGTTCTTAAATAAATGGAATACATTTCAAAATTGTCACAATAAAAAACATGGTCATTTACCATATGATATGATTGTTTCAAATCATGATATCCTCACAATCTCATATTAATGATATTGGAAAATATGTAAGCAGATCCCTCAGTATTGGGATGAATAGGACTCATCGAAATTCTATTAGGAATATGATGTAACTAAATAGATTTTTTTTATTATTTTCATTACTAATTTATTTCTAGGGAATTATATTCCATGCATACTTATCCCAAATGACCCACTAACTACCCAGAATCTATTATTCTCAATCAATAAATCAGTAATGGGAAAATTATTTCAAATCAGTTAAAAATACAATTGCATCATTTCCAATTACATTATTCCAATTTCATTACAATGAAAAAACATAAGCTTTTCATCATAATTTCATTCATTTAAAAAAAACATTCATAGGCTCTTATCAGATCAATTTAATCCATTTTCTCAAAAATAAATTTCCAAATCAATTCACACATCTCTATCAATTTCAAACCAAACCTGAATTTCTAATTCCATTGGAATTGGGGATATCCCACAAAATAAATTCCAATTCAATTTAAAATCCCAATTCCCATTGGATTGGGTTATCATTACTCAGTCAAAATAAGTGAAATCAATTCAATTAATTTAATGTTCAATTATATGGTGTAACTAAAATGTAACCGCCTACCTTTAATCATGAATATCACGTAACACAACACCCATAATGGGATTTTAAAACTATAAATGACATCAATAGATATATATAAATACAACCTACATTTAAGATACAAATTAGTGGTATTAAGATACATCATGAACATGATGATATACAAGACCCTATTGGGGAAGGAAAGATAAATTTGTAGAGAATGAATGAGAGAATATCACTTACTTGAGAGGGATCGAACATGGTTCATTGTGCTTCATTCCACAAAGGAAGTGGTTTAGAGGATCCAAAAAGGGTTTATAAGAGCCTCTAAGACCTAGTATTTCATGTAATATCGAGTTAGAATTAGGAAGGGTAAGAAAAGTGTAGTAAAACATATTAAAATAAGTTTAAAAAAACTACATGCACAGTTATCTAGGAATGGCATCATGGGTAGACAAAATGTGCTCCCTAATTATGTGACCCTCTACTAGGGTGCATTATTTCTACAAGGTGGGGGTATAATGGTTTTCACTGGGTGGGTGAACAGTTTGGGAAACCCATGTGCCAACCATGCACAACCATGAAATTTCCAAAATTTTCAACTTTTAACCTAAATCCACTTGATATAAACCCCAACCTAAGCATGATAGAAAAGTAGGTTTAAGGAGAATATGAAAGTATTATCAGGATGTTAAAAAATGGATTTTAGTTCAAATATCTTGTTTCTTATTCTCTAGATATTTTTCTATAAGTGAAGACTAGGAATGATAATTTAAGGAGGTACTGCATCTGGAGATCCAATGTTGGGTTATCTTATTAACGCTATTATCATATCTCAAGGTGATTACTAAGGATGAGGTAACAAAAAATATTCTATAATGTGTTGATTCATATCAATAGGGAAGTCATCAACATTTTTCAATGAAATTTTTTTTGTTGATAGTGAGTTAATATTATATATTTTATTCACATTTCTTTAGAGATAAAAGTTCTAATACCTCTATTAAAACATTTAGTTTGTTTTTATTTTTTTACAGATTTCATGTATATCAGAAGTCTTAGTGCATTGAATTCCTTCAGTATTAGTATGAAGTGAGAAGTCTAATTAAAATGTATCCTTTATAATAGTTGTCTTTGAGATCTTATCAGTAACATAAAAGGGTTCTCAATATTTTGTTAAGTATAATAGAGTTGTAGTAGGCATGGGGTAATCTCATGAAATCCCTAGTCCTTAAGAAAACAATGAAAAGGGAGGTTATGGTTGTAGTTTTCATCATGTTCAGTGATTCATATGAGTATAACCTTTTTAGACACATTATATAGTGTTGTTAGTAATGGTGGGACTATACATCATTCTTGATACCATCTATTTATCTTCTAACAAAGTGTATAACATGTTAAATTTAGGATATTCCCACTCCATCATTCAAACATCCTTAATCCAAGATCTATGAATAAATTAGGAGAGACATCTAGTTCCTATTGTGTTTAATGTTCCCTTATGATATTATTCTAGAATTTTAATTTTTTTTCTAGGTTTTTAACTTTTGATGGGGAATGATTAGTTAATTGTGGATTTCTTATAATTATGGATACAACAATACAATATCATACTTGGAATGGATTAAATGAATTTTTTTAATGTTATTTTCAATTTCCCATAAGTCAATTTTGTTTTCCCTAATATGGATTATAGAATTATAATATTTTTTTCCAGAACTAGAATCATAATTATTATTGACATTTACAGGCTCATTCTTTTACTTTTTAGAACTATTTTTGGATGATTTATTTAGAGTTATGGATGATTTTTTGGATTTTTTTTCTAATAGTGGATATGATTACACACCCGCGTCCTTATATAATGTTCATGATGGAGTTGTAACCTATGTTCTATATATATTTCCTTCTTATCAAATGAAACCTTTTATGTTATAGTAGTTACAAATTCAAATCAATGATATATTATAAAGGGTTTTTTCTGGCCCAGTGTATTTCCTTTGGATGTTCCTATTTTATTTGAATGGAATGTGGATAATAACTTTCATTTATGTATCTATTACCATTGGATGAATCTGGAGATGGTGAAGCATTGTTATCCCCACATGAGGATTGATGATATGTTTTATTAGTTAAATAGATCTTGTTGGTTCTCGAAGACCAATATACAATCAAGGTATCATTAGATAACGGGGAATGTGAAATGTATCCTAAATATTATATTAAAATATAAATGTGAAAATTTTGATTTCATGTTTATTCCCTCCATTTTCATGGGGAAAAAATTATTTTCATGTGATTGATAAAATCATTTATTCGTGAGGTACAAGATCAAATTTTGGTTATTTTCTTTAATGATATTCTCATTTATTTGAAATCAAATTGTGATTATGCTTGGATTTTTAAGACTATTCTATGATTTATATGATGACCTATTATATATATAAAACTATATATGTTTTGTTTTGAGGATTCATGTGTATTTACATGGACATGTTATATCTTAATAAATATTATATATGGATCATTTAATGATTGAGAGAGTTATTTCTTGGAAATCTCATAATAATGTTCAATATATTAATTGTTTTATTAGTAATTAAATATATCATTAGAAGTCTATGATCTATTTATACTATATATTGGATCCTTTTAAATCCATCACTAGGACTAATTATGTCTTTATATGGTTAGTCCAGTTTCAGGTAGTTTTGTGTACTTGAAGGTGAAATTGATCTGTTTTATTTTTCACCACCTACACATGAAATGAGTCATGGTAAATATTTTCTATAATTCTTCTAATCTCAATCAAGTTTGTGTTTTAATTAATTATATAGTGGTGATATTCTATTGATCTCTTTGGATATATCTTTATGAACATAACAATGCTACACATGATGTTCAGGATTAAAGAACAATGTTTTCCTTGAATGTTTTGTGAAATTACCTCACCAATGAGCATTTTTTGTTGTCTTAGAAATTAAAACAATCCTAAGATATATCTTATCTTATGATGATTTAAATCCACATATATGAAGGTGGATAATGTTCTTACATTGTTATGGATTCAAGATCCCCTATAACCCTATAAAAATAAATGTGGTAGAAGATGTTATGGGGAGTAAGTCTCAAGCCGATGATATATGTTAGGTTAGTGATACATAGAGGATAATTCAAGATCATTTTTATTTATATCCCAATAGTAAGCCTTCAAGTGATAGGGATTATTTGTATCACATAACTATATATTATTACATAATTAAATAGGTAGCAGAGTATCATATACGAGATCCTGAGGTGTATGTGTAGTAAGATCATGACATCAATGGTGATCATATGAGGTATCATTAGAGTATGAAACACTTCAGATGTAATTAAATAAAATGATGTTTCTTCATAAATGATTTCTTAGGTGGTTTTATTTTAGTTTTAATGATAAATCTTATTAGTGAACAATAATATGTCCAAGATGCACCATTATTGAAGGATTTAGTTTTAAAGGTCAAGCATAAAGCAGTTTGTGGTTAAGTTTTTTCCTTGGTATCAGATGTGTTGGTAGGTGAAGGGTAATAATCAAGTTACTAATGGTTTTATAAGGCTGTAAGTTGATCCACAATTATAGTGGGAGAAAATTTTGATGGAGATAATTATAATTCAACGTCAAATTTTGGGAGTATGTGATGATATATGGATTATTTTGTACTATTTGATTATGTATAACAATTTTTTATAATCATAGAGTTGTGTTGAGTAGATACTTTAGTGAGGTATCATGTTGAATAGGATTTTATACTTCATGGTGTTTTGAGGATAAAAATATTTGATCTCATTCTTTTTTTACCACATTAATGTGGAAGTATTTACAACATGCTTCTGGCTCCCAATTATGACATTATATCATTCTTCATTTTTAGATAGATGGTTAGATTGAAAATACATTATAGATGCAAGATAATATATCATGGATGTGTGCTATATACTTCATAGGTTCATATGTAATTAATTTTACTTTGGATGAGTTCTCCTATTATAATAAATATCAATATTCCACTGATAAGGATCCATATAAAGAATTTTATGGGTGTCCTTCATGTTTTATGTTGTTTTGGACTGAGGTTGGAGATATATTGATTCATGGGGAATATTTGGTGAAGAACACATTTGAAAAGGTGAAAGTGATTAGTGAGTGAGAAAAGTAATATCAAGACTAAAAGAACTCAAATATTGATCATAGTAGAATACCTATAGAGTTTAATGATAGTTATCATGTGTTATTGAAGGTTTCACAAAATCATGGATAATAGATGTTTGGCAGAGGAAGTAAGCTTTCCCCTCAATTTTTTAGACCTTTTGATGTGTTGTACTGTATTAATAAGTTGGTATATTGGTTATATCTTCCTTTATAGATTGATCATATCCATTAACTCTTCCATGTGTCGTACATTTTTCAATATCTTCCTCTTGTTTCACATGTCCATGATTACTTTGAGTCGGATAATGATAAGGATATGATATTAAGAGAGTGAACTATCGAGATTTGGGATCATTGATATATAATATTGTGTAGGCTTTCCATTCCTGTAGTTATTTTCATGAAGTGTCCCTGTAGCTTGGAGTAGTATATATTGGAAAATGATTCAGAGCTTTTTTCATAGATTCTTGCGTTTTTTAGAAATTTTTTGTTGTGATTTTGACATTATATATATATATATATTGGTAGTTTTATTTTGTTATGTATTTTTGTTATAATTGGGAAGGTTTTTGTTTGAGATTATTATCATGAATTTTTTCACTTGTAGATATATTTTCTTCATCTTGATTGTTTTTTATTATTGTGGAATATAATCATTTTAGTGTTATATAATCGAGTGGATTATATTTCATTTAGTCATTTAGTTTGTGGATTTGGGGTGTTAGAGATGTTAAAAATGTATTTATAGGTGAATTATATAAGTTTTATAAGTAAATTAGGTAGAATTCATCCATGTATTAGCATCATGTCATGACCATGTTCATTGCACCATAGTTGGATCACTAGAGGATAAGAGTTTCTAGGCCCTGACTGAATATATCATGATCTATAACATTACAACAATAAGGATCGGGTTGTGGATTGGAGTATTCATTATAGGGATTTTCTATTTCCTTAAATGTCTATATATATATATATTCCAAAATCTTTAGGATAATTTTACGGGTCTTTGGGTTAAAACATGGAGTCTTTTGCTAATAAATCTGGGTGTTGTTATTTATAGGAAGGTTGTGTTGTGGTGTTCTTTTATTGTGGAAACTAGGTCTGTGAGAGTGAGGTAGAGGACTATTCCATTAAATTTTGGTAGTCAAATATTTTTTCATGGTAATATCTATTATACTATTACATTCCTTGGTTTTATAGATTTTGACCCTGACATTTGGGAAGATCATGACATGATTCTCTGAGTGGACCTATTATGACTCCTTGCATTATTCCTTTATTTTTATCCCTCGGATTATAAATTAAAATTAAACAAGCCTATGTAACTATTTATATTCCCTATAGTATTCCTTAAACCATTTTTATCCATTTTCTAGTTTTTTCAACACCTCGATCTTCTCATAGAGGATTTCTGTCCTTGGATTCAAGTTATTGATTCATTGTGATCTAAGGTGATGTTCACTTCTACTTTTATATTTAATCTTATTTTCTATCATCCTATATTATTAAATTTATTCCTTCTCATAATTCCATAATAGAATCTATTTTTTATTTTTTTATTTTTTGGATGATTTCTTGATGGAGGTTGATATATCATAGGTTTTAGAGGGTTTCTACTAGGATAATTAGTGTTTTTATCCTCTTTTTATTCCCATTATTTTGTAATGATCATTGAATAATCATTCATAGTAAGGGATTAAAAATATATCTTATTTTTTAAATTTTAAATGTACAATTTTCATGCCTATGTTTTCAATGAGTAATTAGTTGGAATTAAAATAATATTTATACTAAAATAGATTAATGAAATTGGAAGATGAAAAACTAAATCTCATGTGATTTCTATGACTTCTATATATTGTTTTGGTGTTTTTGTTTATGATGATATTTTTAGATTGGTCTTTAAAACCGTTAATTTATTAATAAAAATTAATTATTGGTTACAGATGTCAATAATGTAATAGTTCGTGGATATATAAATATGTAATTTATGATTTTTATTTTTATATAAGGATGGTTTAAAGAGTAGTAAAGCATGAATAAATGGGGATGTTTGAATATTGGAATATACTATAATTCTGATCTTCTTTTTTTGGTAAGAGTTGAGTTAGTATGGTTTGATTTATGTGGATGACAATGGCATGATAAAATATTTTATTATAGATATGGTTTAATGTATTCAATATGTGGTAGAGTGGGATTTGTTGTGGATGTAGAGGAATTGATATTGTGGTTGTAAGAAGGGGATAGTTTGGTTTCAGGTGCATTAATGTGGTAAGATGGTGCATGTTGTTCCCCAATTTCCCATGGAATATGGAATGGTATTTAAATTAATAAAATGGTTAATGGAAATTTTTTGTGAAAATTTATAATGTTGGTAGAATAATTAATTTAATAAAATAATTAGTTGAATGTTTAATGGGTTATGTTAACATGTACTAGATTAGATTGTTAATTTGGAAATGAGATAATTTGTTTTTCAAATGAATAAATAATGAGGAAAATGATGTTAAGTAATATGGTTATATGATATTATCATGGATAAAATAAAAATTTATTAATGAATTTAATTTTGCTAGTAATTATTGAATGATGATTTATTAATAAAATAATAAATTAAAGTTATGCAGATGCTTTTTATAAGTCATGTGGGTATGATGAAGTTGATTCAAGTGGTGGATAGAGGAGTAACTGGTGATGAAATGTTCTGGAAATAGATATGGATGTATTTTTTTTGTGAAATGTAGTAGACACTTATGTTTTAATAGTGTGTATTTATACACATATGTTGTATTTTATGTCATTTTTTACACAATACCAACTGAGTTAAATAATATTACAGATACCAATATAAGTTCTTGGCTTCTAGTTATGCAATAACAAATAAGATAAAGCTGATATGGATGAATGAATAATCCTGTTTCTCAACTCTCTTTTCTAGTCATAGTATAGGCTGTGATGGATTAATGTTGTTGTATGAGGTTACATGGTTATCCTTTTGGTTCATGATGGACCTGTTCAAGAGAGGATGATAACATGAGGTGGATTCCATTAATAGTATTTCTATAATAATGTTTCGGTGTGTGAATGTGGTTGGAATGTTCTTGATATGTATTATATATGGTTATGGATATTTTTTTTGTTTTTATGATGTGGTTATTTGGTGTATGGATATGGTGGGGTTAAGATCACCTGAAAATATGAATTTTTGGAATGTAGGTGACTAGTTAAGCAGAGAAATTAGTATTAGGTACCTTCTATTATATATATTAAAATTATTATTCTATTATTTTTATGGATTTCAGGAGTATTCCTTCGTGAGGTAGGGTGGAGAAATGATTTATTATTAGAAAACAGTTCGTGTCACTATTTATTATATTAGTCATTAGTATGCTTCTTATGTATTTTCAAAAGATGTTTAGTGAGGATTTTACCAAGTATAATTATATGTTAACCCTATATTCTATATTTTTCCCATATTCATATAAGGATATAGTTGATCAGGTTAGACAATACTAGCTCAAGAAGTGGTGTTAGCCGATGTTCATGGAGTCACAATTATTAGTGTTTCTTATTTTGGGTACTCATTTAGAGAATTTTTTATTTTAATTCCCCTAACTTTAGTTACCAAGATATAGTGTTTAATTTATTACATGTTAATAAGACAACATGAGAGAACATACAAAAAGAACCCATATTAGTTTTCCTTAAGATAGTAGATTTGTAAAAATTACATTAAAATATGACATTGAAAATAATTTCAGTAAAAATAATTATTCATAAATAATATGCATAGAGTCGATAATACATAGTATTCCTCTACATTAACTGGAAAAATGGGAAATATAGTGGAAGGGTGAGTTCAAACACTTAGCAAGGTATAGTGTACAATGGACTCTAGCATGAAATAATCATGGAATAAGTAATATACTGGAATAAATGATTCTATATCAATGAATTTAGAAATAAAACAAAATCATGGGAGGTTATGATGATAAATAATTATATGTATACCAATAAATGATATTAAAATGACTGTAATGACTGGAATTCATAACAATAGACATCATAAACATATTATTGAGGCCTTATTCCATGAATTCCACTATAAAGTGTAAGGATGCTCCCATTACCCTATTTTTTGTCTCATGATACCTATGAGTTACCTAAAGCAATATATAATTACCAGATCTACCCATCAAAAAAATTATAATTTATTATATCACATACTAAAAGATCATTGGAATTCTATGGAATATTGTTCAAGGATGGAAAAAATAAAATTATATTTAATAATTTCTCAATGAATATTATCTTGAAATATTTTTTTTCTATTGAATAATGGATTTTATCAACATGTTATTATCATTTACGCATTCAATGAATTAAAAATAATTTATTTATAAATTTATGGAACATAAAATAAATAATTAGGGATTCGTAGTGTTAAAACAAGTTCCCTTATAAATTATAAAATATAAAATAATTGTTATCAAGAACAAAAAAATGATTAAGATGGTCATTGTGTGGATGAAATTTTAAAAATTTGTTTTCAATGGTATGAGAAAAAGAAATATTATATAAAAACACTTTAATAATTATGATTAAGTAATCACACATATTTTATAAGAATTAAGGATATAAAATTTCGATAAAGAAAAACCTCTAGGTTACAATAGATTGATAACAAAGGTGACCTTGTTCTAAAATTGAGTTTAACCAAATTAAGAACTAATAAAGGCTCCATAGGCTATATATAACGACCCATACTTTACATACATTGTTATTACTTCAGAATTGAAGAACACTTATCAAAACATATAACAAAACCAGGAAAGGACCGTATAGGTATAGTTTCTTTAGAAACTGGAAAGTATAAACAACTGGTTCATAAAGCATCTAATTTACCTCCCTTTTATTTCATCATATCTAGAGTCCCTTTTTGGCATATTCTACTTAATAAACTTCTTCCTAACCCGGGGAAATAAAACATACAAAAGGGTGAGCTCAAATGCTCAGTAAGAGTAAACAAATGAAATATCAATCACATCATATACATAAGCACATAACTTTTGGAAATCTTAACCTGCAAAAGAGATCATAATTTCATAACATGGGATAAATCATAATAGTGAAATGTAATCCCAATAATCATAACATAAAACATGAAACTTTGTGGCATACACACATAATCATTGAGAATCATTTCTTGGTAGTCAAGACTCATTGCCAAGACTATCTTAGTGGACAAAGTCCACTTCTAAACTGAGTTCACTCCTCGTTTTAGTCCTGTTTCACTGAACCAGTTTAACCTTCCGTTCCAGCCATGTCTATCTCATGAGATATAAAATCTTTACCCAATTCATTGGAGAGAGATATAGGTCCCACCCATCTCATAATGATACCATTCTTATGTGTGCCACAAAATCATAAACCATACATCATAGCATAACCCATGTAATAAAAATTGGAATCTTAAACATCATGGAATCATAAAACAATTCATATAAGATAAAGGAATTTATAAAAATGTTTCCATCACAACATAATCAAATCCATGTAATAATAGGGATAAAAACAAAACCCTATATTATCTTAGATGGAAAATAATTTTGATAAAACTCTTGAACTCCATTCTTGAGGAAAATATCCTTTCTACTTCAAAAACATTTTTTCATTTCTTAACATGTCATACAATATAAAAGAGGTTGATTAAAAATAAACTTGAAAACTTGTAAATGAAGATTCTTGGAAATAATGTTTTAAAAATCTACTCATGCCTTATAAGTTAAAAAAAACATTCTTCGTACTTTTGTCGGAAAAGTCAAAAAGCACCTCGTACGAAAGACGACAAAAGATTCCTTTAATATCCTTTACTAAGAACTACCCGAAGGATAAAATTGGATTTAATCAATTTTAGGTGGATGGAAATAATATTACATATTTAGGAAACATGGATGTGTATGATAAAATGCACCCCAGTAAATGCCAAAGTATAAACAACCTCGGACAAAAATGAGATTGTGATATTTCCCTTACCTTAGGTCTGATAGGCTTCGGAAGTGTCCGAACCTCCAGTATAATGATTTACATAACGTCATTGACTTATTCCAGAATCATACTCATTTTTATGATATCATATATGGTTCACTTATGACTTTATTTTACCCATTATTTTGTAAATTCCATGTTAAAGAGCATTGTGGGTAAAATCGTTTTATTTGTCGTCCCTGTTTTGACTTGAAATTATTCATATGATTAATTAGATCATGATTACTTAAATACAGAATATAAAACATTATTTATATATAATATATATTCAGAATATACATATATATAATGGATCGATAAATGGAAAGAAATACACCGTTCATGGAGACGGTAGGTCGTACGTACGCATGAACGCTGTTTTCGTTTCCTTATTGAGTTGAATGGAATTAAGTAGATGAAATACATATATATAAACATAAATCCAGTATCATTATTATGTCATATATTTCATGATTACTTATTATATATACATTATAATCATTCATGAATGGTTAACGTGGAGAATGAATCTCATCGCGTCGTGGAGACGGTAGTCCGTACGTACGCACGAGCGATGATATCGTTCTCATGATCATGGAATTGTATTGGAGTGTATGTATACTATATCAGAATCAATATCACTTTACAATAATCATATATAGTTATTATTTACACCATTATACCCATCCATGTAAGGTCGTGGTGAAAAATAGATTACACCACGTCGTGGAGACGGTATTCCGTACGTACGCACGCGCAGTGATTTCATTTTCCGTAGGATGGATAGATTTTGAAATAGGGTTGTTTCATACTTATAATAACATATCAGTATATGAGTGATACTGATGTTATTACTTCATAATGAAACATCAAAAGAAGAATAAGTGGAAGAAGAAATAAAGATGAAAGAATCGGTAACAGACATTACCTCTTCTTTGAAGTGCTTCTTTGAGACCTCCTTTTAGGGAACTAAAATTGGTCTTTGAAGAAGACCAGGACCTCTAGGATGTCTCTAGGGAAGTGGAGAGGGTAAATTTTCATGGGTTGGCAGAGCATGAAGGCTCAATGTGGTGTGAGGAAGAGAGGGAGGAGGTGCCCTTTTATAAGGGAGGAGAGGGGCACCTTTGGAATAACTAAAAATATTATTTTATTATAAAGCCAAATTTGATTTTAAATATCTCCAAATTGATTTATTTCAAAAATAAGGTTGGTATGGGTAGAAATAATCTCATCCAATAGAATTTATACAAGTTTAGATTCCTATTTGGACCTTATCATTTAGATTTAACATTAAGTTAAATAATTTTACTTTTACCGTGTCTTCTTGTGTTCTTACACTATAAGGTTAATAAACTTACGATAACAATCCAAACGAACCCCAAGTTGTTTATTATTAGTATATATAACCTTATCTAAGTCATTTGGCCGAACCTTAGATTTTTAGGAATAAAATAACAATTAATAATATAATAGTTTTTTTAAAAACTATTTTATGTCAAATTTGACACTATTTAGTAATTGATTTTTTTGAAAATTATAACAGAATGATTAGTCCGAAAAAAGTTAATTAAGTCAATAATAACATGTCATATTAACCTATAAAATTATTTTAATTCATAAAAAGTCTCAAATTACTTTTATTTGGGTATTTATAACATTAATTAAGTCAATATTTCATTAATAAGATAATTATTGCATCATCTTTGTGTCATAAATAAATTAAATTATTTAATGTCTAAAAATTACAAATAAAATACCATTATGTAGGAAATAATATTAGCTTTCTAATGAATATTTATAGTCTAATTTAGCTTATATATAACCTTATATTAAAAATTATTTACTTATTAAACTTTGATTTTAACTATTTTAACCCTTCTTTAAATAAATTTATAATAAATGTCCTAATCTAATCCAAGTGGGCATAAATGGTCATATTTTATTCCTAAGTTTGTTTATGGTCGAATTAAATTTATCCAACAGAATTAGGACATGTGTTAGGGTAATAATAATATCATTTTTACCCTTAATTACCCTATTTACTTTTAACCGTGGTAAATAATAGTAAAAAGTTACTATTCACGAAAAATTATTTTCATCTCATTTAACAACATTTTACTTACTGACATCAACCGTGTCTCTCGGATTTTTGGAATTCCACTCACAGAAGCGGTAAAATTATGTTTTATGAAAAATTCAGTTTTTTAACTACCACTTAGTGGTTTCACTATTCATCAAAAATTGAATGTTTTCAGAAAAATACCAAAATTTCACCCTAGGATAATTTCGATATTCTGAATCCAAAAATGAAGTCCATTTTGAAAAATAAAATTTATAGAATTTCAAAAAGTGGTTATTACTATTCATAACGGCTAGTTTTAGTTATATTTTATTAGCATATCATTGTTTAGTGAAACTCGGTATTGCCTACGACGCAAGCTATCGAGAAAGGTCGTGATTTCGTGTAAAGCAAGCCAAGGAAGTGTTGTGTGTAGAAAAAGATTCATTTGATGATTTATATAACATAAAGGTCTCGGGTGTTACATTCTACCCCCCTTAAAATGAATTTCTCCCTCAAAATTCGTCACTTTGTAACAAACAGATGAGGATACCTCTCCATCATCATATCCTCAAGCTCCCATGTAGCTTCTTCTAATTGGTGGTTCCTCTATAAAACATTCACCAATCGAGTGGTCTTGTTTCATAGGACTTTTTCTCTATGATCCAGAATCTTTATCGGCTGTTCTTCATAAGAAATATCCTGCTCCAGCGGTACAACTTCTGAGTTAAGTACATGTGAAGGATTAGGTATGTACTTTCTCAGGAGAGATACAAGGAACACATCGTGAACTTGAGAGAGATTCGGTGGAAGCGCCAATCGGTAAGCTACCTTCCCAACACGATCCAGTATTTCGAAAGGACCGATATATCCAGGGCTCAACTTCCCCTTCTTTCCAAATCTCATGACCCTCTTCCAGGGAGATATTCGTAAGAACACTTTATCACCTACTTCAAACTCTAGGTCTTTTCTCCAGTTGTCGGCATAACATTTCTGTCGACTCTGAGCTGCTCTTATGTGTTGTTGAATAGATCTAACATTTTCTGCCATTTCATCAACGAGATCGGGTCCTAATAGCTTTCTTTCCCCAACTTTATCCCAGCAAGTTGGAGTCCTGCATTTCTTTCCATAGAGAGCTTTATAAGGAGCCATCTGAATACTTGAGTGAAAGCTATTATTATAAGAAAATTCCACCAAAGGTAGGTGTTGATCCCAACCACCTTTGAAATCCATAGAGAAAGCTCTCAACATATCTTCTATAGTTTGAATTGTTCTCTCAGACTGACCGTCTGTCTGAGGATGATAAGCAGTGCCGAAACTCAACTCTGTATCCAGAGTATGCTGAAGACTTCTCCAGAACTTCGAGGTAAATCTCGGATCCCGATCAGATATAATAGAAAGTTGTACTCCATGCAATCTTACCACTTCCTTTACATATATCCGGGTAAGCTGATCCAGAGAGAAATCCTCTCTAATAGCAATGAAGTGTGCGGACTTTGTAAGACGGTCCACTATGACCTAGATAGCATTATTGCCTTTGGAAGTTTTAGGAAGTCCTGTGACAAAGTCTATAGTGATGTTTTCTCATTTCCATTCGGGTATGGGTAATGGTTGTAACATCCCCTTAGACTTCTTTCTCTCAGCTTTAACTTGTTGACAAACCAATCAACGAGAGACATATTCAGCAACATCTCTTTTCATGCCATCCCACTAGAAGTACTCTTTCAGGTCCCTATACATCTTCATGATTCTAGGATGAATATAAAATGAAGAACTATGAGCCTCATCCAGCAGATCCTTCTTTAATTCGGGGATGGGAGGAACACAAACCCGATTCTTGAACATTATTATCCCATCACAATCCAGGTTGAATTCAGGAACATTTCTTACCTTCTTTTGTAACTCGACATCTTCTTTCTGTGCCTCTTTAATCTTCACATGTATAAATGGTTGAACATTCATTTGAGAAAGATACAATTTTTCCACTTTCATTATAATTCCAAGATCCATCCATTGTAAATCCATAAATATTGGATCTTTTGTGATCCTCATCATGTATAAACTATCATGGTCTTGTCGACTTAATGCATCTGCCACCTTGTTTTCTTTCCCAGGGTGGTAATGAATTGAGCAGTCGTAATCCTTAATCAGCTCCAACCTTCTTCTTTGGCGCATATTCATATCTTTTTGTGTGAAAATATACTTTAAACTTTTATGATCAGTATAAATATCACACCTCTCACCATAAAGGTTATGCATCCAAATATTTTATGAAAAGATTACCGCAGATAACTCCAAATCATGAGTTGGGTAATTTTACTCATGTATTTTCAACTTTCGTGAGGCATAAGCTATCACCATATCATTTTGCATAAGAACACACCCCAAAACCTTCTTGGATGCATCACTGTAGATCGCAAACCTTTCTCCACTACAAGGCAGTGTGAGCACAGGTGCACTAGATAACCTTCTTTTCAACTCATTGAAATTCTCTTCACATTCCTCTTTCTAAACAAACTTAACTCCTTTCTGAGTCAACTTGGTGAGTGGATTAGATAATCGTGAAAAATGTTTCACAAAATGTAGATAATATCCATACAAACCAAGAAAACTTCGGATCTCAATTACTGTTGTTGGTCTCGACCATCTTTCGATAACCTCAGTTTTTGCTGGATCCACAGATATCCCCTCTTTTGAGATTATGTGACCCAAAAATGAAACTTTTTGAAGCCAAAATTCACACTTAGTAAATTTGGAATAAATCTTCTCCTTTATCAGGGTCTTCAATATAATTCTCAAGTGATCTTCATGTTCTTCCTTCATCTTTGAATAGACAAGAATATCGTCTATAAAGACTACCAAAAATTGATCATGATAGTCTCTAAAGACTCTATTCATTAGATCCATGAAGATTGCTGGGGCATTTGTAAGACCAAATGGCATCACTATAAATTCATAGTGTCCATACCTTGTACGGAAAGCCGTCTTTGGTATATCCTCCATTTTGACTCTTAATTGATGATACCCTGAACTAAGATCAATCTTGGAAAAGTATTGTGCTCCACGTAGTTGGTCAAATAGGTCATCAATGCATGGGAGAGGATATTTGTTCTTGATAGTGATCTTGTTAAGTTCTCGATAATCAATGCAGAGTCTCATTGATCCATCTTTCTTCTTAACAAACAGAACAGGTGATCCCCAAGGTGATGCACTAGGGCGTATGAACCCCTTATCAATATTCTCTTGGAGTTTCTTCTTCAATTCCTGCAACTCAATTGGGGCCATTCTATAAGGTGTCTTTGAAATAGGCAAAGCATCCGGTACGAGTTCTATTAAAAACTCAACTTCACAATTAGGTGGAAGACTCGGTAATTCCTCCGGAAAGACATCATCAAACTCCCATACAATGGGAATATTCTTAATCGTGAGTTTCTCAACAACCATTTTAGATAAATAACCTTCATTTAGTGGAATAAATACCCATAAAATGGAAGAAATTTCCACTATAAGGTTATGTTCATCCTTGCATCGATAGACGATCATAGATTGATCTGGAATATGAAATGTGACTTCTCTTCTTTGGCAATTGATATGAGTTCCATGTAGAGAAAGCTAATCCAAGCCAAGAATCACATCAAATTCCACTATAGGAAGGATCACAAGATTTGCAGGAAGCACTTTCCCACAAACTTCAATCGGAGAAGAATTATAAACTTTTGATGCTACTATTGTGCCATTAAGGTTTGTCACAGCTAACTCAACATCTAACTGTTGAGGTAATATGGTGATATCCTTAGAAAATTCTTCATAAATAAAGGAGTGGGGGGATCTAGAATCAAATAAAACATTTGATACTTTAGAGTGTATGGTAAGTGTACCTTTCACCACATCATTATCGTACTCCACATCGCTGATAGAAATTGCATGTGACTTTCCTTTGTCTTTAGCCTTAAGAGTTTGTTGACGTCGACCATCATCATCAACCCTTGGATTTGGGCATTGATTGTCATAATGACCCATCTCCTTGCACTTGAAACATTGAAGTGTAGTTTGGTCAATCTGTGTATCCCTTCCTTTGTTTTCATCATTAGACATCTTCTTCCCATCATTGCGGCATTCAAATGCCCGATGACCTTCCTTTCCACATTTGAAACATTTACTTGTCCCTTTAAGACAACTCCCTCCATGTTTCTTTCCACACTTTAATCATAAGGAAATGATCATCTTCTTTTCAGTGTGCTCTTTATATTTTCCTTTGAATTCCATTTTCCTCTTCTTATCAAACCCATATGACTGATGGGTTACTTCAATCTCCATCTCGACTTTGAGAGCACATCGAACGATTTCCGCATAGCTATTGAAGTCCCTTATGGCTAACGCCCTTCGAATACTTGGTTTTAAGCCACTAAAGAATCGATCGATCTTACTCTCAGGTTGGATAATAATACTAGAAGCGTACCTTGCAAGTCTTTTAAAATTTTCTTCATAAGTACCAACAGATTCATCATCCTTTTGCTTCAGTTCAAGAAACTCTTTCTCCATCTTTGTTCGGAGAATACGAGGGAAGTACTTATTGAAAAATAAGTTCTTGAACTCGTCCCATTCCATGGACTCAATTTCAACCCTTTTCCTCATATTCTTAATAAGATTCCACCATTGATCAGAATCTCTTTCCAAACGATACACTGCTAGGATGACTTTATCATGTTCAGAACATTGAAGAACTAAAAATATCATTTCAGTAGTACTAATCCATTGTTCAGCAACTAATGGATCAATAGACCCGCTGAAAGAAGGTGGACGCTGCCTCATTAAGGATTCAACAGAATTTTGCTCCTTCCTTTGCTCGTTTGGAAGTCCTGCATGATTCATAGCTTGAGAAATTTGTGTGACCATGGCTACAAGATTTTGCATTCCGGATCCCATAACATTTGGTTGCTCCGGGGGACAATCATTGCATTGCCCGTCGCATTCCGCATTAACACGGTTCCTTCGGGTTCCAGCCATTGACTAAAACCAAGAATAATTGTGTGAGAAACACTAATTATAATAGGAAAACCACATAATCATGAATAAAATTTAAAACTTAAGGTCCTATCCTAGGTTATTCATGGTCATTTCTAAAACACAAAGATTGTGTTCTATGCTTATAATTATCCTTAGGGTTCTTAATAAGGCTTTCACATCCTAGTTTCCGAAGGTTGACTATACCTTTCCTCTAATACCAACTATAACGACCCATAGTTTACATACATTGTTATTACATTAGAATTGAAGCACACTTATTACGACATATAACAAAACTAGGAAAGGACTATATAGGTATAGTGTCTTTAGAAACTGGAAAGCATAAACAACTGGTTCATAAAGAATCTACTTTGCCTCCAATTTATTTCATCATATCTAGAGTCCCTTTTTGGCATATTCTACTTAATAACCTTCTTCCTGACCTGGGGAAATAAAACATATAAAAGGGTGATCTCAAATTCTCAGTAAGAGTAAACAAAAGAAATATCAATCACATCATATACATAAGCACATAACTTTTGGAAATCTTAACCTGCAAAAGAGATCATAATTTCATAACATGGGATAAATCATAGTAGTGAAATGTAATCCCAATAATCATAAGTTAAAACATGAAACATTGTGGCATACACACATAATCATTGAGAATCATTTCATGTTATCCAAGACTCATTTCCAAGACTATCTTAGTGGAAAAAGTCCACTTTTGAACCGAGTTCACTCCTCGTTTCAGTCCTGTTTCACTGAACCGGTTTAACCTGCCATTCCAGCCATGTCTATCTCATGAGATATAAAATCTTTACCCAATGCATTGGCGGGAGATATAGGTCCCACCCATCTCATAATGATACCATTCTTATGTGTGCCACAAAATCATAAACCATACATAATAGCCAAACCCATGTAATAAAAATGGGAATCTTAAACATCGTGACATCATAAAACAATTCATACAAGATAAACTAATTCATAAAAATATTTCCATCACAACATAATCAAATCCATGTAATAATAGGGATAAAAACAGAACCCTATATCGTCTTAGATGGAAAATAATTTTGATAAAACTCTTGAACTCCATTCTTGAGGAAAATATCCTTTCTACTTCAAAATATTTTTTTCCTTTCTTAACATTTCATACAATATAAAAGAGGTTGATTAAGAATAATCTTGAAAACATGTAAATAAAGCTTCTTGGAAATAATTTTTTAAAAATCTATTCATGCCTTATAAGTTAAAAAAACATTCTTCGTACTTTTGTTGGAAAAGTCAAAAAGTAACTCGTACGAAAAACAAAAAAATATTCCTTTCATATCATTTACTATGAACTCACCAAAGGGTAAAATTGGATTTAAACAATTTTAGGTGGATAGAAATAATATTACATATTGAGAAAACATGTATGTGTATGATAAAATGCACCCGAGTAAATGCCAAAGTATAAACAATCTCGGATAAAAATGAGATTGTGATATTTCCCTTACCTTAGGTCTGATTTGCTTCAGAAGTGTTCGAACCTACTTTATAATGATTTAAATAATGTCATTGACTTATTATAGAATCATACTCATTGTTATGATATCATATATGGTTCACTTATGACTTTATTTTACCCGTTTGTTTGTAAATTCCATTTTAAAGAGCATTTTGGGTAAAATCGTTTTATTTTTCGTCCGTGTTTTGACTTGTAATTATTCATATGATTACTTAGATCATGATTACATAAATCCAGAATGTAAAACATTATTTATATATAATATATATTCGGAATATACATATATATAATGGATCGATAAATGGAAAGAAATACACCGTTCATGGAGACGGTAGGCCGTACGTATGCGTGAACTCTGTTTTCGTTTCCTTATTTGAGTTGAATGGAATTAAGTGGATGAAATACATATATATACACATAAATACAGTATCATTATTATGTTATATATTTAATTATTACTTATTATATATACTTTATAATCATTCATGAATGGTTAACGTGGAGAATGAATCTCATCGTGTCGTGGAGACGGTAGTCCGTACGTACACACGAGCGATGATATCGTTCTCATGATCGTGGAATTGTATTGGAGTGTATGTATACTATATCAGAATCAATATCACTTTAAAATAATCATATATATTTATTATGTACACCATTATACCAATCCAAATAAGGTGGTGGTGGAAAATAGATTACACCACAGCGTGGAGACGGTATTCCGTACGTACGCACGCGCGGTGATTTCATTTTCCGTAGGATGGATAGATGGTGAAATAGGGTTGTTTCATACTTATAATAAAATATCAGTATATTAGTGATACTGATGTTATTACTTCATAATGAAACAACTAAAGAAGAATAAGTGGAAGAAGAAATAAATATGAAAGAATCGGTATCGGGCATTACCTCTTCTTTGAAGTGCTTCTTTGAGACCTCCTTTTAGGGCACTAAAATTGGTCTTTGAAGAAGACCCGGACCTCTAGGATTTCTCTAGGGAGGTGTAGAGGTGAATTTGGGAGGGTTTGGCTGAGATGTAAGGCTCAAACTGGTGTGAGGAAGAGAGGGAGGAGGTGCCCTTTTATAAGGGAGGAGAGGAGCACCTTTGGAATAACTAAAAATATTATTTTATTATAAAGCCAAATTTGGTTTTAAATAGATCAAAATTGATTTATTTTGAAGCTAAGGTGGGTATGGGTCGAAATACTCTCATTCAATTTAATTTAGACAAGTTTAGGTTCTTATTTTGACCTTATCATTTAGATTTATCATTAAGTTAAATAATTTTACTTTTACCGTGTCTTCTTGTTTTCTTACACTATAAGGATAATAAACTTACTATAACAATCCAAACGAACCCAAAGTTGTTTAATATTAATATATATCACATTATCTAAGTCATTTGGCCGAACGTTAGATTTTTTGGAATAAAATAACAATTAATAATATAATATTTGTTTTAACAACTATTTTATGTCAATTTTGACACTATTTAGTAATTGATTTTTGTGAAAATCATAAAAGAATGATTAGTTCAAAAAAAGTTAATTAAATAAATAATAACATGTCATATTAACCAATAAAATAATTGGAATTCAGAAAAAGTCTCAAATTACATTTATTTGGGTATTTATAACATCAATTATGTCAATATTTCATTAATAAGATAATTACTGCATCATCTTTGTGTCATATATAAATTAAATTATTTAATGTCTAAAAATTACAAATAAAATACCATTATGTAGGAAATCTTTTAATATTTCTAATTAATATTTATAGTCGAATTTATCTTATATATAACCTTATATTAAAAATTATTTACTTATTAAACATTGATTTTAACTATTTTAACCCTTCTTTAAATAAATTAATAATAAATGTCCTAATCTAATACAAGTGGGCCTAAATGGTCATATTTTATTCCTAAGTTTGTTTTTGGTAGAATTACACTTATCCAATAGAATTAAGACATGTGTTAGGGTATTAATAATATCATTTTTACCCTTAATTACCCTATTTACTTTTAACCGTGGTAAATAAAATTAAAAAGTTACTATTCACAAAAAATTATTTTCATCTCATTGAACCAAATTTTATTTACTGAAATCAACCGTGTCTCTCAGATTTTTGAAATTCCACCCACAGAAGCGGTAAAATTATATTTTATGAAAAAAACAGTTTTTTAACTACCACTTAGTGGTTTCACTATTCATCAAAAATTGAATGTTTTTAAAAAAATACCAACATTTCACCCTAGGATAATGTCGATATTCCGAATCCAAAAATGAAGTCCATTTTGAAAAATAAAATTTATAAAATTTCAAAAAGTGGTTATTACTATTCATAACGGCTAGTTTTAATAATATTTTATTAGCATATCATTGTTTAGTGAAACTTGGTATTGCGTACGACGCAAGCTATCGAGGAAGGTCGCGATTTCATGTAAAGAAAGCCAAGCAAGTGTTGTGTGTAGAAAAAGATTCCTTTGATGCTTTATATAACATAAAAGTCTCAGGTGTTACACTATATCTATATCATCCTTAGATAAATTACAGTTTTAAACACAATAAATTCATAATACCATAAATATATGACATACATAGTGATTTTTGAGCAAAGGAAAACAAAGAGTTTTTTTCCTCTTCAAGGAATTATGAAATTATAATGTATTCTGAATAGAGTATAATATGAATGAAATGGATCCTAAAATGTATATGATTTTATAAGTGAAGTTCCTAGTGGATCATTTAGTCACATTGAGAGGGGGTGTGAATGAATGTATCCCAATTTTACAATTATATTCCATCTTAAAATTCTACCCCACCATTTATTATTGGAATATTTGTACTAGTTAGGATGTATGTATCAATTTTTTGATTCCCAAAAAAATTATCTTTTCATGATAATAATTAAATGGAGTGTAGTACATGGTATTTATAAGGTTTATTACAAATGTGGTTACCTAATATATGTTATATTTGGTTTCATTCTAAGACATATATTTTTGAACTATTATCATAACTACTATGAGGGAGTTATTATCATGAACCCATTGGAAGTTTTCAACCTAGACCAATTGTTTATTATATTATTAATGTGAAGAGGCTATCTCGTGATAATCCTTTATTATCTCCTATATTTTTCTTTATACTGGCTTCTTCCAGTTCTTCATCCCATCAACTATATGGGATTAGAATTTATTGGTAGTGTATATTCATCAATGGTTCTTCTCAAGGAACTACTGAAAAAGATCTTCCTTTAGATCTAAGTTCTATTTTCATATGTTTTAATAGCTTTTTTCTTAACATAAATATTTAACTATAACAAAATAATATATTATAATTTGTTTTCAAAATAATTGTGTACTTTATCTTCTGAAAATGTATCTTACAGATCTTCATATTCATGTTTTCCATCATTTATAAATATCCAACTAATTCTTAAAAAATGCAAGTCCATGATCCTGAAAAAATTTTACCTGATGATATTTTTGAATTTCTTATATAGATACTCTTTGTTTTCAAGACATTATGGTCTCTAACTATCTTCAAAAATTATGAAACCTCAATGAAATCTGGTTCCTACTTGATCTCATGGTCATCTTTCTGACTGATCTATCTAGAAAAAGACATCCTGGAGTTTTAAGTCACTTTTCAAACTTCTTCACTCCTTCCTTAAATCGCAGCATGGATCACATCTCTAAACTCATTGTATTTTTATCTTTGATGTCCAATTATGTAATTAATCCTTGATTTTGACTACACATAAATGATATGTGAAATATCTATGAATTATATGGTTGTTCAAATTATATGTACTTTACTCTTATTTTGATTCTTCTACTATCTCTAAATCCTTTGATTCTTCAAACAATCTCTTAAACAACACAAGGGATTATATCTTTCACCTTTTATTGCTCCAAAACCTCATTTAATTTTAACTAATGACATATCATATTTTGTTCTGGATTCTAACCACAATAAGTTTGGATCTAATCCGTTTCTAGTTTTCATATTAGATCAATCCCGTATTCAAAACATGTTTACTTCCTTGACTTATAAAACTTATATTCATCAATAAATTTGTTATTATATCATCTTCAATCACTTTCTATTCAGAACATCTACTCCATTTTCCATGAATTTGGATTTTCAAGAGTTATTATTTAACATAATTGTATCCATCATACTTTACTTCTCCTCATGAAAATCTTCAACATTAGTTTCAACTTATTTAATACTTATGTTATGGTCGACTATCTAATGTTTTATGATCTTAAAGAATCGTTATATTTTATTTCTTTAAAATCTCTCTTCACTTTTGGGACTCATATATTATTTGTCTTACGATCATTTTCCTTTCATTAAATCCACAAATATTGTATCATAGTTAATATTCTCATAATTATGATGTTTGTATCACTAAAATAATATAATATAATCATCTATTTTATGTATTTAAGAATATTCTATACTTTTTTAAATCAATAATTTTCATAACAAATAACTCTTTTATTTCATGTGACACCCATTTACAGAGAGTATGGAACTCTTACTAAGCACTGCGAATCTCAAGACGTTTCATATATTTCATCCAGTAAAAATTTCATAAGAATATTTAAATATCATGATTCTATGTGATTTTGATATATTTTTCAAATTATCCAGATCATATATGACTCTTAAAATGAATAATATGACTCATTCAAACTCAGTGTGGCTCCTAGAACATTACAATGATTTCAATTTAGGGTATATAATTGAATCTTACAGATTCATTTAATTCATTAATATAAATCCTCTAGATATAATATATATCCTAAGAATTTTACTCTTTTCATAATTTTTTTAATTTCATTTGTAAGGAATATATCCATGCCTTTTACAAATTCTTATACATTCTTATTTGGAAAATATCTTCTATATGAAAAAATATACTACATCTCTCAGAAATTTCTTTATTTTGTTATTTATATCATATAAATCTCAATTATTCTGTCTTTCATTCTTCTTCTCTTCTAGGATTTTGATTTCCACTAATTCATGTTACTTCTAAATATGCAATTTCTGTTATTCTATAGTCCCCATTTAATAGTTCATCCTATAAAATTTCACATGTCTTTCTTCTGGATATCATGTCTTCTAGTAGTGTATATTACATGAATTCATCATATGGATGATTTCTAAATTAGCATCCACCATAGCTCCACAAGTATTTTTAAGAAAATTCGTTCTAGAGTATGTCCAACATCAATTTTCAACACTTTCTACACACAATAATGGATTATCATAAACTCTTGAAAGAGAATTTCAACATTATTTATTTCATAAATCTTCAACACATGACTTAAGTTTATACATAAATTTTTCTCAACAACCACAAGATATATATGATCCACTTTAGTTCTTCTAAACATCATGTCTTCTATTATTTATGTAAATTAGTAGGACACTATCAGTGTTTATATTTTGGAAATATATATGAAATTTGTCTATATTTTGATGTGTTAACTTATATTATACAATCATATAGAACTTATATTGTAAGATCCATCTTCTCCTTCAATGTAAATTTTATTACCATTGAAATTTACAATAATTTAAACTAACCATTATCTATTGGTTTCTTCCAATATTTATAAAAATACAACACTCATCATTATATTTTTGGTTCTTCAATATCTCCCATCATATTTATTATCAACACCTAGTACCTTCCTATCCAACTAGATCCAATGATTCATCAAGATTTTCCCTTGCAGCTTTCCTAACCATATTGAAAATAAATGAAAATCCTCAATAGTTATGGAGAAATAATAATCATCATATACTACTTCACCATTTATATTCTACCATTTTCATCCTTTTGTTCTTAAAAAATAACATTATATCTCAAGTTAAAGATAATATGAATTATATAAAAGAAATGAGCCACACATTTATGCTCTCCAAGTCTTTTTGATCCATTTACAATGAAGAAAAAAATATTGAAAAACATATAAAGTAAATATTTCTATATATAATTCATCAAGTGATTAAAATTTTGATATTTTTTCTAGGGGTTTTCCAAAATAATTACATTCAACTAATTTGCTATATTAATTTAATTTAATTAATATAATAATCCAAAATTCCATCATTAACTGGACCTTTAGTTTCCAAAATATCCAACATGCATAACAAAAATATCTGAGTACTTTAATTTTTTAATTGTACAAAATTTGACCTATTTCACTCCTATTTAATAAAACTATAGAACCCTTGTCTCTAAAAATTAAAAAAAAATATATTTCTTAATAGATATGTATTTCTAGAAGGTATTGAAGTACACTCTCCCTAGAGTGGTAAACTCCATCAAACTTTGTAATCATTGATAGTACCAACTAAAACACTATGGTGGATACCAATAAAAGTGTTCTATTGAGGCCCCAAGATTCAAATTGAAATTATTTCCACTATGATCGATATATTTTGGTATCTACATGGTGTATAAATATATTTTTGTGGTCCTTATGTTCTCCACTAAATTTTATAAACCTTAATTCACTATGAAATTTATATAAAAAAACATATGTGGGAACAAGATAGTATCATTTTTCTCATTAGCTAGATTAATAAGGTTGAGACATATTTACCAACCTATAATATTAATTTAATCAATATCTAGCTATAAAAGAACTCCTTATGAATAGTTTCTTTTTTATTTTTCGTTATAGAACTTTTGTGGATCATTTGTAATTATTTCTCTTACCATCATCTTTCAGTTTTTTTTAAAAAATTTTATTTTTCACTTCTACTTGAAATTCACATGAAATATTCAGAGTTTCTTTCATATTCCTTTCTTATTATAACTATTTAATCCAAATTATCTTTCATACATTAATAAGAATGTTCAAATTTTTCCTTATTTCAATATTTCTTCTACATAATCTCCTTTGAAGAATATAAGTTCCTTGATGATTGATTCCTCTTGATCACAAGCTCCACGTGTAACAATAGAAAAATATTGTAACATATAACAGTGTGTCTTTCCTATTAATATATTATATATAACATCTAAATATTATTTAATATTCCCTAAACTAAAAATATATTATGTAGATAAAATTATCTATATGAAATGTATTCAACCAAACCAATTCACTTGTTTATCTCTTAGATTGATATGACTTTTTTTCTAGATTACATCTATTAACATTAATGTTCATATATTTCCTACACATTTATATCATTTATCTTTTTCATCTATAAAATAATAAACTATTTTTTCTTGTGACATATTCTATTACTTTATTATTGGTTGTATAATGTTTTTTTATCTTCTATTTATTTACTCCCAAGGAATACTTACCTTCTATCTTCCTTTTACTTTTCTTCAAACCTTATAGTGTTCTTCCATTAGAATCTAAGTCACTCTTTCTTAGAGTAACCTAGAATTTATTATCACTACAAACACTTTTTTATGACTTTTATAGAAGGTATTGATATATTTATATTTATTGGAAGTAAATATATTTATCTTCTTATATATGGGATGGTTTAACCTAGAAGTACTTTTCAAAACGCTTATTTTTTATCTTATTTAATATAGGCCTTCCCTATCTATATATAACTGATATGTTGTACTAGTAGTCAATGTAATTTTTTATGAACATTTCATAACACCCAAAAATGTTGAAAATCATGATTTCTTTATATGTGTTGTAGTCTTACAAAATTATATCAATGTGTATTGCATTTAATGAAAACAACCTTTGAAGATCCTCTCAATGAACTGAAGTCCCTACCTTCTCTTATATAGAACCTTTTTAAGAGGTGGGTTTCTCACAACGTTTCTTCACAAACATATGTTTTGATTTGTAATTTTAACTTGTACTATTAAAATAATTGTAATTAGTGTATAAATAATTTACATAACTTATGGTTACCTTCATCTATTTGTATAAATTATATTTAACATCTAATTATTAAAATAACTTACTTCCACTAGTATGATATTTTCAAATGGTAGATACCTTTTTAGTAATCTTTATGGCCATAAATATTCTCTCTCATTGATGGAAATATCTAGGTTGAGCTTCTTCAAAATTTCTTATTTTAGACTCATGTTTAATTCATTTTATGCTAATTATATTCATCTTAATATTGACATAATGTATTCAAAAATCCAAATCATTACTAATTAATTCAATAAAATATTATTGCTAGATAAAATCACTATTGAAAAAAATTTCATGCTTTTTAATCTTTTGACCTTGATTTCTAGTTTAGAATTCATGAAATAAATGGAAGCCTTAAATTCATATCCTCTGTGAATGGATACCCTATATAAAAATAGCCTCAATAACAAATTTATCATAAATAATCCTTTTCAATTATTTATAATTAGTTAAAATATTTCATCGATAAGTGACAATTATTCTTAACAATCTTAAATGAGTTTATTAAGAGTGTTAAACTATAACTTTTTAGTTAATGTATTCTCTTTTTCATCAGCATCCATTCCCAACCATGTTTTCTCATTATATAAGTCTAGGATGAACTCAAATATATATATGTTAGCTTGCAAAAAACAATTCTTTATATAATCTTTGACTTCGGTGTATAGGTGGTCAATTGATTTAACAGTTTAACCCTCCCTTTACACTATATAGAGTGAACAAGACTTTTCTAGAGTGTATATATCAATGGATTTAATATATAAAAAACCACTAATTTGATTACAATTAATTAATGGTTTGTTCTTCTTTGGATGATTTTGATAAAAAAAACTTTCATAACATATTAGACTCAATTTTATTCCTATTTTTTAATGTATATTTGAAAAATCTTTATCAAAATTAATTCGTATAACTTCTATTTTCTCCTTCCAAGTTATCATAATAACTTCTAAGAATATATATTTAATTTGAATCAGTTCAAAAAATATAGGAGAAAAAAATTAATATTTAATTAGAGTGAACCTTTCTATGACTCCAATTTAAGTGACTAGTGCATTGTATAGTCACACTAAGAGATGGGTGAATCGGTATAGACCAATTTCAAGAATTTATTCCACATTAATATTTTTTCACATTTGTGTTACTCAAACCACTAAAACAGTTAATATGCATATATATTTTTATGTTCCAAATAAATATTAACACAACATGAAAAAAATGTGATCATAGTAAATGGTATTTACAATGTTTGATCCCAATATGGTTACCCATTCCATGTTTTTTTCAATTTCATACCAATAAAAATATTTCCCAATATTTTATTGAATTAATATAAAGGGAAATTTATTACCCTAAACCCATTGGTTTTTATTCATCCCAAACCAAATATTTAATATATTATTTAGGTGAATAGTTTATCCCTTAGTAATCCATTCTTCTATATTTATAGGTTGTTTATAAAATCACTAATAGTTTTTAATCATATATTTTATTTGGGATTCGATTATATTATTTACCTATAGTCTTCAATAGTTATTCTCAAATAACTATTTACTAAACTTTTCATACATATTCATGATATCTTTAGATCAACTATAAGATATTATTTCTCAACACAAGTATTAAAATATCATTAAATAATATAATCCAATATATATTAATTTCTATCTTATAATCTATATTTTGGGAACATAAATTATGAATCTTCATTATTTGATTTCAAATCTTCTAAAATACATTAATTTATGATTTGAAACTTTTATTTATATATGATCAAAACATAAAATCCAATAATGTTTGGAATTTACTAGTAAATTTCTCCCTATTTTATTGATCATCCTCAATATCTATCTCTCTTTATGATTATAAACTCCTTAACATCATTTCTCCTCAATTTATACCCTTAAAAAATTTATGAAACATCCATGAAATATAGAGCTTACATAAACTCATGGTGTCCCATTCTATTTAATTCATATAATCTTAATCACATTGAAATTGAATTCACATAAATTATATGTGAAATATCTTGGAATATTTCAATTTTCTAACATACACAGACTTTAATCTACTTCAAATTATTCATTTTTTCTACAACTATTTATTATTTAAAATATATATGACGAGGCTCTTGAAATTTTGGTCTTTACCATATAATTTTTATTCTATTTTTACAAACTATAGAAAAATAAATATTATTTTCTAGTTTGGTTTCTAATTAACATAACTCCTAATTGACACACCATTCGACCTTCAGCTTAAGATCAATCCAAGCTTTAACACATATAAACTCACTTCGATTTGTTAACATTTAACAATATGGACTATAGAAATTCTATCAATCAAATCACTTTCCTGTTAGGACTTGTACTCCATCTTTATTGACCCTATATTTTCCAATGTTCTTCTTTTTTATAAGTGAATCCATTGAACATCACTTCTAAACTTAAACATTATCAGTATTAATATGAATTTAATTTCATACATCTCTATATTATAACTTCTTATTTTAAATTCTCCTTGAGTATTATTATTTCTTATTTATTTTTTATCTAGATTCACCTTTTAGACTCTCATAAGATTAATCTTTTGATTATTTTATCCATCATTAAATAAAATCACATTATATCACAATTAATATCATAATCATAATGATATTTTTTATTTAAAAAGAAGGTTGTATAATATTTTATATTGAATTATTGAATTATATTTTTTTATATCTCTATCTCCTTAATTTTATGACTAATTAATCTTATGTTTAATGTTTATCTATTTCATAAGTGTAAATTTGATTTACAAAACACTGTGAGACTCAAAAATTTTCCAATATTTCAATTAAAAGCATTGTTATAAGTGCATATGAATGTTATGATTATTTATGACTTCCAAGACTTTTACCAATTATCTAATTTATAGATAAGTCTTCATATAATTTAAATTGTTTTGATTAACTCAATGTTTCTCCCAAAAAATTACTGATTTTTTCACATCAAGTTATTAAAATAACTCTTATAGATTCACTAAAGGTACACTTATAAAATATAAAGATATATGATGTGTAATAAGTATCATACAGATTGTGAAAAGTTTTTATTTATTCACTTTTACACTTATCACATAAAAATGAGTATTTCATTGGAAATATTTATTTCTTATGTATAAAAGGAATGCATCCATGAATTTTACAAATTCTTCTACATACCAATTAGGAAACAATATTCAATTTGAAATAAACTATATTAAATCACTATAATATTATTTTCTTTTATAGTTACAATGTACACCTCCAAATTCTTCTAACTTCAAAAATCTTTATCTTTTGGTCCTCTGATCTCCACTACTACATGTATCTTTTGAATGAATAACCACCTATATCTGTGACTCTTCCTTTAAAAGATAATCCTTTAAATTCCATGATTGTGTCTTATTGGTATCATATAATCTAGTATTTTATCTACTATGAATCCTTATTTGGAATTAATTTGATCTTAGCAAGCTCCATAAATCCACATTTTACATCCCGAAAGTGTCATCTAGAGTTAGTTCAAACATTACTTTTCAATACTTTTTCCAGCAAGAAGGGTATTTCATAAAATCTATCAAGAAAATGTAGTCCATAGGGATTTCATCAATATTAAAAAAAGTTAAAACATTAAAAGTAATTTTTAGATAAAAAATATCCATTCTATATGTTATAATTCATTATATCTGGACAGCATCCCTTCTATAATCTGGGTAAATCATATGGACCCCTTTAGAGTGTAAATTTTGATAGTGGGTATGAAATCTACCTCACCTTATGATGTGTTAAATTCGAGACTATAACCATCCAAAAATCCTACATATTTCTCTATATTAACCTTCCATATAGTTTTTATTACCATTTACTTTACCAAAATCTGATAATTATCATAAGTTATTAGGGTCTTCAACTATTTATAAACTGTTGGAAACAAAATAAACACTGATCAACATCTATTGGTTACTTAAATAAGGAAAATATATACAATTGTATTGAAATAATATTTAAATATTAAATTTAAAATATATAATGATACAAAAATTTAAATATAAATAGGAATTTAAAATATTCAGATATAGAGAGAGGGAAACCCTTTCCTCTCTTGTTCTTCTTAGCCTAGAGCCAACACATAGACCAAACTAAATTATTCCAGATTTAGGAAAGTGAAATGGGAGATACTCATTCAAATAGTTATTAAAGAAGAATTCAATTGTTGTGTGAGGATAAGTGAAAATATATAGTGGTTATTTAAATTTATGTTGAGTGGAATCCCATGGAATAATGCTTTTATTATTTAATTTTTTCCATTATCTTATATGTTACACAATCCCTCCATTATTTCTTATGCCTCCCTTCATTCTCTACTATAAATATTAGTACCAAAATAAGGAGAATAGTAGTTGATAAAAATAGTTTCTTAATTTTTACATATAATTGATGCTATATTTATCATATTTCTTCATATCTCTCCATTTTTATAGTATTTTACAATTTTTACCAAAAATTACCAAATTTAATACCACAACTAATTTAAACAACCTAATTATAAATAAGACATCCATTTTATAAAAGTAAATATGTAATTATGTATTTTTAAATATTTAAACACAAATTATGCATTTAATAAAAATGTGGTATCAGAGTTAACACCATTTTATTACTGAAATATTTTACACATTAATGCACCCATATCCCTTAAATATATAACCCATTATTATAACATCATAACCCCTAATTGAATTTATAATATAGTAACCCTTTCATGGGGCGGTTTTACCACCATTTACATGTTATTGATTTCCACTAACCATGAACTTATTTTGTAGACGATTCTTCATGAATAAAAAATATTAACGTTCTGTGTGGAACTAGTTAAGAGAAAACCCTATAGATACTACCTCATTACTAATATATGATAAATAAAATTCATAAGGGATGTTATTACTTGTCTAATACATCATTTATCTATTTTTTATCAATAAACACTTTTCATGTAAAGACCCGTAAATTTCAAGGAAATTTTTTTTTCTTAATTTTCTTTGAAATTTTACAAGAGCGCAGTTTCTGACAGCACCTGATTCTGAGGCCCGGTGTGCCCGGAACCATTTTCCGAAGTTTGGCTCAGGTACGTTCAGTGAACGGACGAGCGGGTTTTTCTAACTTTTGAACCGGTGCCCGGAATCGAATTCTGAGGGCACCGATGAAATCGCAGCGCCGTTATTCGCTTGGAAACGCCTCTTCCGGAGTTGCATTTGCTCGGGTGTGGTTTTTAATTTTCGGGCTTAAAGATAAGAAATAAAATAATTTTGCGACAACTTTATTTTATTTCACTTAAGCCACTTGGAAGCCACTTAAAGGCGGCCAGAACTAAGTTGAACTGGATAGGATGCTATCCATAAATATCCTACCCCCTTGGTAGGATATTTGTGAGGTGGGGCCCGCACGAGCCCCGCCGTTTCTTTCCGCTAAGAAACGCACCTGCAAAAACCCGTCTTAATGAAAGTCAACTGACGCGTTTCTTAAAATCTTAACAGACCATTTAATTGGGAAGTTTATTTCGTGAATTAAATGGGCTGTTTCTTTTGTTGAATTAATTCAACGAATTGATGGATCGTTTCTTAACCAGTTTTCAAATTCATTGGCGTAATAATAAAATAAGTCCAACGCTCGACCTCTGGTTACTTGCGCATTGAGAAGATTTGAGAGGACCCTTGTATCTTCTTCTCCCTTGCGAAGAACGTGAAGTAGGCGAAGAACGCGAAGAACGCGAAGAACGCCGAACCTGGAAGTCGACGACGCTTCCGTCTGAGATGTTCTTCCCCGCTCTGATCTCTGATCACCGACCGTTTGAGGTGAGTGATTTCGGATTTCCTCACAAGGTTCTTTTCTTTTTGTTTTAAACACAGATTTAATTATTTATAATTTAAATCTATTGTTCTTGGTCCATTGAGCTCGCCGACTCAAAGCCGGATTCCGCGATGACGCGACGCCTCCCCGCGACGACGCGACTATCCGTCTCTTCCGCGACGAGCTTTTCCACAAAGAACTCCCGCGCGCGACGATCAGCGAGGTAGGGATTTATTTTGGGAATTACCCCCCTTTATTCCCATCAATGCTTCTTTAAAGAAGTTAAAGAACCGGTTTTTGAACAATTTTTAAACTTATTAAAATTGTTTTTTCCTGTGTAGAATAAAAATTCTCCCGTCATTTATATCTAACGCGGAGGGTGCGGGCCAAACGAACACGGCCCAACGACCCTCCGCCGTTCTTCATTTTGTGCGGATTTGACGGGCGACGACAGAACGTGCCGCAACGGATGTTTGACGATCCCGCAGTGAAGAACGAGTCCCTGGAGGAGCAACGGCGCAGACGGGAAGAAAAACGGGCCACCGGAGCGACTTCGGTGGCCCGCGGAAGCCGGCGGCGGCGCGGGTCGCCGGTACGGCGGCGCCCGGTGCACCGCCGGATGAGGCCGCCGCGGCACCGGCAGCGGCGGCGGTGCTCGCGGGACACGGCTGAAGCCGCGTCCGACACCAGGACACACCCCGCGGGTGTCCCGCGGGTGTCCCGCGGGTGTCACACGGGGGCGGCGGCACCCCCCGCGTCACCCGGGACGCGGCTTCAGCCACGTCCGGTCGTCTGGACGACACCCCGCGGGTGTCACGCGGGGCGGCGGCTCCCCCCGCGTCGCCCACTCGGCCACTCGGCCGCTCGGCCGAGCCGGGCCGGGCTGGCCGAGCCAGACCGGTCCGACCCAGTCGAACCGGTTCGGACCGGGTTGACCCAGTTCGGCCGAAACAGGGGGGTCGGGCCGGGTCGGCCCGGGCCCGTACCCCCCATCTTCGGATGGTCTTCGTTCAAACGCCCGTAACTTGATCTACGGGCCTCCAAACGACCCGCCGTCAGCGAAAACACGATCCTTGAATCGAGACGGTCGTTTCAGTATATCACACTCAAGGTTTCGGAATACTTTGAGTTCGGCCGGGTTGTTTCGTACACGAAACCAACCGGGCCTTCGGAGCGGAAACGCTCATATCTTGAGCTACGGACGTCCGATTGACGTGCCGTCAGCTTTGTTGAGTTCCTCTTTGTGAGACGGATCTTCTGGAACACTCCGTCCGAGGTTTGGACGCAGGTGGAGTATGGTCGGGTAGGTTTTTCCTTAAAAACTATCTGGGCCCCTGGGACGAAAAAGCCAATAACTCTCAGATCGGGCGTCCGATTGACGCGCCGTCTGCGACGTTGAGTTCCTGGTGACGATACAGAACTTTTGGATTCATCACCTTTGGACATTGTGTCAGTTGATGTATCAGCCTCTCGGCTCGTGGAGCGGACCCTCACGAACGAGCTTGCTGTGTGCGGGAACCCTAGTGTTGGCTGCGACTGCTTCTTCGACAGCGACGACCGTGCAGAGATCCTCAGTGGACTGCGGCGATGACTGTGCAGAGATCCTCCGTGGACTCCGACGACGACCGTGCAGAGATCCTCAGTAGACTGCGGCGATGACTGTGCAGAGATCCTCAGTGGACTGCGACGACTGCTGCACTCAACGATCCTACGTGGATCAGTGCTACCGATCCTATGTGGGTCCGATCCTGTGTGGGTCAGCGCTTAGTGGTTCTGTGTGAGCCAGTGCCTACAGGTCCTGCGTGGGCCCGATCTTGTGTGGGTACGATCCTGTGTGGGTCACTGCGAGGTTAGTACCTATCGATCCTTCGTGGGTCCGATGACTTAGATGGTTCAGTGATCATCTTATCGTCATCCGAAGAAGTATATCCTGTGTGAGCTGAGTCTTGTGTTTCTCTCCTTTGGGGATTGTGTTGAGCTATCCTGTGTGGGTTTACTGTTTACTCTCCTTTGTGGCTTGTGTTGAGTTATCCTGTGTGGGTATACGTTTTTCATTCCTGTGTGGACTGGGTTGTGCTTGGGCTCGGGCGTTGGAGCCGAACGGGAATTGATGACTTAGGTATATGTATGGGAATATACCAAAGCCATGTCAGATGTTACTTCGTGATTGTGTCTTTCCATTGTGGATTATCCTTTGTGGATTTCGGGAGACCTTCAGGGGTCTCGGGGTCCCTACTGAGTAGCTTATACTCACCCCTGCACGGGCTTTGCCCACACTACATTGTGTTGGTTGCAGACGACGGACAACGCTGACCGCGGTGGAAGCGTGCGGAGTAGGACAGTACCTGGAGGTGGACCACTGGGCAGGACGTACTCGAAGCGGTCAGGTGGACCCGAGGAGCAGTGGGGACTATCTGTACCCACCCTTCAGGTGGGACTTACAAAGGACGGCTCGACGCTGCAGTTTTCCCTTTTCAGTTGCTATTTTTCCTTTCAGTTGTACTTTACAGTTGGGCTTGTATTTCCGGCCCCTTTTACTTTCAGCATAGCTTGTATAGTTTTTACTTAGTGTTTACTTTTCCGCTTGCTTACTTTGTCGTGCTTGTTTACTTTTCAAAGGCAATGCCTTCCCTTTTTGTTGGGATTTACGCCTTGGTGCTAGTTGCCAGCCCCAGGCCTATGGAAGGAGGGATTGGGGTAGTCACGGCATGGGCCCCGAGGAGGGGTCGTGACAAATTGGTATCAGAGGTGGTCGGTTCTACCGCAGACTCTGATATTTCTTCTATGTGAAGCAATAGTGTTTAGCGTATTGAGTTTGGTTATCAGTCCAGGGAGTCCAGTGTTGGTGCGGCGGCCGACGTATCCATACACCAGGACCCTGACTTCTGATTTCCGACTTAATGCACGATAACATTGATTGCATGTGTGTTTCAAGTTTTCATTGTGATTACTTGTGTCAGCTCACCAGGTATACTGTTCTGACCGTGGTGCACTTGTTTCCTTTTCAGGATGGCACGACGACAGCAGCCAGCTAGGGTTCCTAGAGTAGTGCGCGAAGACAGCCCGCCGAGCGACAAGGCCTCGGTACAGGGCCCGTTGACAGCAGAGGCACCGGCGGTACCTTTACCCGCCGAGCCCCCGATGCTTCCAGCACTGGCAGCTGACGACGCATGACGCCTCGGAGCTCTGCACGAGTTCCAGCGCCAGCGACCACCCAGGTTCCGTGGGGAGTCGGACCCCCAGGCAGCCGAGGACTGGCTGGAGGCGGTCGTCCGAGTTTTCAGGCTAGTGAGGACACCAGCAGACCTCATGGTGATCCTCGCGGTGACCCTACTGCATGCAGCAGCAGTACGATGGTGGATCCTGATTCTCCAGGTACACGATGAGGCCATACTCATCTGGACGGACTTCGAGGGTCTCTTTCGCTCAGAGTTCGTCCCGACCACCCTCCATGCGGTGCGCATTCAGGAGCTTCTTCAGCTGCGGCAGGGTAGCTTGACAGTCGCTCAGTACGCGGCGAGGTTCACCGACCTTTCTCGGTACTCGACAGACATGGTACGGGACCCCTTCTTCCGGGCCCGGACCTTCGAGCAGGGTTTGAGACACGAGATCAGTTCATCGCTGATCTCCCTCAGCATCCCGACCTAGGCAAGAGTACTGGAGAGAGCCCTCCTCATCGAGAGCTTCCTAGCTGAGTCCACAGCGAGACCTACCGCAGGGCGGCAGATAGCGGAGTCTTCCGCAGCGGGTAGCCGGCGGATGACTCAGGGTTCCAGGTGGACCAGACCTTCCGGCAGGCGACCTCGGGACACTGGCTCAGCAGTGCAGGGCACCCCGCCCGGAGCCAGTCTTCCGAGAGGCAGGCAGTGCTACGAGTGCGGCGGGCGGGGCCACATGGCTCGTGACTGCCCAACCCGTCATACCGAGGGACAGCAGACGGTGGAGGGACCACCCAGGCAGAGGCAGAGGGTCGACCGTGGCGGTCCACAGGGAGGAGGCGGACGAGGCAGAGGAGCTGGCCGAGCAGCAGGTGGTGGGCGACGCTTTGAGGCTCTGCCACCACCACCACCACCAGGAGGCCCGCCCCGACCACTGGGAGCTGGCGGGCAGAGATAGGCTCAGCTCCAGGCAGCGGAGGCCTACGACCATGGCGCGCCAGAGATGATTCGAGGTACAATCTGTGTCTATTCCACCCTTGCTGCAGTTCTGATAGACACAGGAGCGAGTCACTCTTTCATAACCACTTCCCTTGTTCGGAGCTCGGAGATTCCGACAGAGTCGTTGGCTCGATCCTTACGGCTAGAGACTCCTATGGGAGAAGACTCGACGATTACACACTGGTGCCGGCAGTGTGAGCTTACTCTAGGAGGCAAGAGCTTCGGCTGGGATCTTCTTGTAGCGGCATCGAGGCCTTACGACGTCATCTTGGGCATGGATTGGTTATCTACGGTCCATGATCAGATTGACTGCATTAGGCGCAAGGTGCTATGTGTGCGCACTGACGGGAGCAGGTTCACCTTCACTGGTGAGAAGGGAGCCTTAGAAGCACAGGATGGACTCACGCAGAGGAGAGGTCAGCCCATCACTCATCAGTTGGCTAGCCTCATCCTGGGAGCAGTTGACGTGCGGAGTCCCAGTATTCCTGCAGTGGTGGATCAGTACGCGGACATCTTTCCCGACGACGTTCCAGGACTACCTCCTCGTAGAGAGGTAGACTTTTATTTTGACCTGTACCCCGGGACATCCCCGATATCCACTCTAGCATATCGGATGGCCCCCGCTGAGCTTCGAGAGCTGCGGGTACAGTTGGAGGACTTGCAGGGCAAGGGGTTCATCCAACCCAGTGTATCACCCTGGGCTTCCCCGATATTGTTCGCCAAGAAGGCGGACGGGAGCTTGCGACTGTGTGTCGATTATCATCACCTAAACCAGGTGACAGTGAGAAACAAGTATCCGCTACACATGATTTATGACCTCTTCGACCATCTCAAGGGAGCACGGTGGTTCTCGAAGATAGACCTCAGGTCAGGCTATCATCAGCTCAGAGTTCGAGACGAGGATGTGAAGAAGACGGCCTTCAGGTGTCGGTATGGCCACTATGAGTTCTTTGTTATGCCTTTCGGCGTGACAAACTCTCCAACAGTGTTCATGAGCCTCATGAACAGGATCTTCCAGCCATACCTCGATCGATTTGTCGTAGTCTTCATCGACAACATTTTGGTGTACTCGACGACAGAGGAGGAGCACGCCTACCACCTGCGTGTTGTACTAGACATGCTCCGAGAGCACCATCTTTATGGAAAGCTCTCGAAGTGTCAGTTCTGGTTACGTGAGGTCCACTTCTTGGGGCACGTCATTTCTGAGGCGGGAGATGCAGTGGATCCCGCGAATATCGAGGCAGTGCTAGCTTGGGAGCCACCCAAGAGCGTGACAGAGGTGCGGAGTTTCTTGGGCCTAGCTGGATACTATCGGAGATTTGTGCCGGACTTCTCCAGAGTTGCGGCCCCACTCTCAGCGTTGACGAAGAAGGGGAAACCCTTCGTGTGGCCAGACAGATGTCAGCAGAGCTTCCAGGAGCTGAGGCAGAGGTTGACCATCGCACCTATCTTGAGGTTGCCTGAGGAGGGAGTTGGATACGTGGTCTACTGCGAT
Source organism: Viscum album (assembly GCA_963277665.1). Lineage (NCBI taxonomy): Eukaryota > Viridiplantae > Streptophyta > Magnoliopsida > Santalales > Viscaceae > Viscum > Viscum album. Next base: position 395,220,636 of record OY728136.1, on the reverse strand, counting down.
GCATCAGGGACTGGACTCGGGTGTGTCCTGATGCAGGAGCGGGCCGTGATTGCCTACGGATCATGTCAGTTGAGGCCTCATGAGTAGAACTACGCTACCCATGACTTGGAGTCGGCAGCAGTGGTCTTCGCCCTGAAGACATGGAAACACTATCTGATGGGCGAGTGCTTCACAGTCTTTTCTGACCACCAGAGTCTCAGGTACATCTTCTCTCAGAAGGACCTGATTTTGAGACCGCGGCGATGGCTCGAGTTCCTCCAGGACTATGACTTTGAGATAGTCTATACTCTTGGGAAGGGGAACGTGGTGGTTGATGCCCTTAGCTGGAGGACGGGCATCCAGCTACTTGAGGAGGCGACAGAGCAGCTAGCCGCTTTGCAGATATCCTTCGTGGATAGAGACGGAGCAGCCTTCCTTCAGTCTCTCACAGTCTCTCCTCCACTTCTTCAGTGGGTCAGAGAGGCACAGCGTGGGGACGCTGACTGTGAGACACGGCGTGCACAGATATCCTCGGGACAGGCACCTGATGGTATCTCCCTTGGAGAAGAGAACGATGTCCTTTTCAGAGGACGTACCTTGGTACCAGTCGCTTTACGAGAGGAGGTGCCGAGAGAGTTTCACACTTCTCCTTTGGCGGTACATCCTGGAGTGGCGAAGATGTACCAGGATCTCAGGCGACAGCACTGGTGGCCGGGCATGAAGAAGGATGTGGCAGAGTTCGTTTCATGGTGCCTCACCTGCCAGCAGGTGAAGGCAGAGCATCAGGTACCAGCAGGCTTGGTACAGCCCTTGGAGGTCCCGGATTGGAAGTGGGACGGGATATATATGGACTTCGTGACTGGACTTCCACGCACTTCCAGAGGTCACGACTCCATTTGGGTGATTTTTGACCGACTCACCAAGTCGGCACACTTCTTACCCATCCGAGAGCAGGGCTCAGTGGATAGCTTGGGGCGTCTCTACGTTCAAGAGATTGTACAACTTCACAGTGTTCCATCGAATATTGTCTCCGATCGGGACGCTCGTTTTACTTCCCGGCTTTGGAAGGGGTTGCAGGAGGCGTTCGGGACGCAACTACGTCTGAGCACCGCCTTTCACCCTCAGACGGATGGTCAGACGGAGAGGACCATTCAGACACTCGAGGACATGCTCCGCGCATGTGTCCTCGACTTTGGTCGCAGCTGGGAGGGCCACCTACCCTTGGTGGAGTTCACGTACAACAACAGCTACCACTCCACCATCGGGATGGAACCCTACGAGGCGTTGTACGGCAGGCCTTGCAGATCCCCTTTATGCTGGACAGACCCTGGGGAGTCAGCACTTGTGGGACCAGAGATGGTCCAGGCCACGACAGAGAAGGTCCAGGTCATCCAGGAGCGGATGAGGACAGCTCAGAGCTGGCAGAAGTCATATGCTGACAGGAGGCGGAGGCCACTAGATTTCGAGGATGGCGACCACGTCTTCTTGCAGGTCTCACCTCGACGTGGTTTGAGGAGATTTGGCCGAGGCGGCAAGTTGTCTCCATGCTTCATCGGACCCTTCCAGGTCCTCAGCAGGGTTGGCGAGGTGGCTTATCTCCTGGCTCTGCCACCTCAGTTGCACCGGGTGCACGACGTCTTCCACGTATCCCAGCTGAGGAGATACGTGCATGACCCGACGCACATCATTGACTATGGGGAGCTGGACGTGGATGATGGGGCAACTTTTGCGGAGGTCCTAGTGGAGATAGAGGATCGAAATGAGCGGGTCCTACGTGGGCGATCGATTCCTCTTGTGCGCATCAGATGGCAGCACGAGAACCTCCAGGAGAGAACTTGGGAGCGGGAGGCTCAGATGCGTGCTCAGTACCCACATTTGTTTCCCTAGTTTTTTATGTATCATTACGGGGACGTAAAGTCCTGAGGTGGGAGTAATGTAAAGACCTGTAAATTTCAAGGAAATTTTTATTCTTAATTTTCTTTCGAATTTTGCAAGAGCGCAGTTTCTGACGGCACCTGATTCCGAGGCCCAGTGTGCCAGGAACCATTTTCCGAGGTTTGGCTCGGGTACGTTCAATGAACGGATGAGCGGGTTTTTCTAACTTTTGAACCGGTGCCTAGAATCGAATTCTGAGGGCACCGAGGAAATTGCAGTGCCAGTATTCGCTTGGAAACGCCTCTTCCGGAGTTTCGTTTGCTCGGGTGTGGTTTTTAATTTTCGGGCTTAAAGTTAAGAAATAAAATAATTTTGCGACAACTTTATTTTATTTCACTTAAGCCACTTGGAAGACACTTAAAGGTGGCCTGAACTGAGTTGAACTGGATATGATGCTATCCAAAAATATCCTACCCCCTTGGTAGGATATTTGTGAGGTGGGGCCCGCACGAGCCCCGCCGTTTCTTTCCCCTAAGAAACGCACCTGTGAAAACCCGTCTTAATGAAAGTCAACTGAGGCGTTTCTTAAAATCTTAACAGACCATTTAATTGGGTGGTTTATTTCGTGAATTAAATGAGTTGTTTCTTTCGTTGAATTAATTCAACGAATTGATGGATCGTTTCTTAACCAGTTTTCAAATTCGTTGGCGTAATAATAAGATAAGGCCGACGCTCGACCTCTAGTTACTTGCGCATTGAGAAGATTTGAGAGGACCCTTGTATCTTCTTCTCCCTTGCGAAGAACGCGAAGAACGCGAAGAACGCAAAGAACGCCGAACCCGGAAGTCGACAACGCTTCCGTCTGAGACGTTCTTCCCCGCTCCGATCTCCAATCACCGACCGTTTGAGGTGAGTGATTTTGGATTTCTCACAAGGTTCTTTTCTTTTGGTTTTAAACACAGATTTAATTATTTATAATTTAAATCTGTTGTTCTTGGTCCGTTGAGCTCGCCGACTCAACGCCAGATTCCGCGACGACGCGATGCCTCCCCGCGACGACACGAAGATCCCTCTCTTCCGCGATGAGCTTTTCCGCAAAGAACACTCGCGCGCGACGATCAGCGAGGTAGGGATTTATTTTGGGAATTACCCCCCTTAATTCCCGTCAATGTTTCTTTAAAGAAGTTAAAGAACCGGTTTGCGAACAATTTTTAAACATATTAAAATTGTTGTTTCCTGTGTGGAATAAAAATTCTCCCATCATTTATATCTAATGCGGAGGGTGTGGGCCAAACGAACACGGCCCGACGACCCTCCGTCGTTCTTCATTTTGTGCGGATTTGGCGGGCAACGACGGAACGTGCCGCAACGGATGTTTGATGATCCCGAAGTGAAGAACGAGTCCCGGGAGGAGCAACGGCGCAGACGGGAAGAAAAACGGGCCACCGGAGCGACTCCGGTGGCCCGCGGAAGCTGGCGGCCCGCGGAAGCCGGCGGTGGCGCGGGTCGCCGGCACGGCGGCACCCGGCGCACCGCCGGACCAGGCCGCTGCAGCACCGGCCGCGGCGGCGGTGCTCGCGGGACGCGGCTGAAGCCGCGTCCGGCGCCAGGAGACACCCCGCGGGTGTCCCTCGGGTGTCGCGCGGGGGCGGCGGCACCCCCCGCGTCACCCGGGACGCAGCTTCAGCCGCGTCCGGTCGCCTGGCCGACACCCCGCGGGTGTCACGCGGGGGTGTCACGCGGGGCGGCGGCTCCCCCCGCGTCTGCCACTCAGCCACTCGGCCGCTCGGCCGAGCCAGGCCGGGCTGGCCGAGCCAGACCGGTCCGACCCGGTCGGACCGGTTCGGACCGGGTTGACCCGGTTCAGCCGACCCATGGGGGGTCGGGCTGGGTCGGCCCGGGCCCGTACCCCCCGTCTTCGAATGGTCTTCGTTCAAACGCTCGTAACTTGTGATACGGGCCTCCAAACGACCCGCCGTCATTGGCAACACGATCCTTGGATCGAGACGGTCGTTTCAGTATATCGCACTCAAGGTTTCAGAATTCTTTGAGTTCGGCCGGGTTGGTTCGTACACGAAAACAACCGGGCCTTCGGAGCGGAAACACTCATATCTTGAGCTACGGACGTCCGATTGACGTGCCATCAGCTTTGTTGAGTTCCTCTTTGTGAGACGGATCTTCTGGCACACTCTGCTCGAGGTTTGGACGCAGGTGGAGTACGGTCGGGTTGGTTTTGCCTTAAAAACCAACCGGGCCCCTGGGACGAAAAAGCCAATAAATCTCAGATCGGGCGTCCGATTGACACGCCGTCTGCGACGTTGAGTTCCTGTTGACGATACGGAACTTTTGGATACATCAAATTCAAACTTTGTGTCAGTTGATGTATCAGCCTCTCGGATCGTGGAGCGGACCCTCCCGAACGAGCTTGCTGTGTGCGGGAACCCTAGTGCTGGCTGCGACTACTTCTTCGACAGCGACGACCGTGCAGAGATCCTCAGTGGACTGCGGCGATGACTGTGTAGAGATCCTCTGTGGACTCTGACGACGACTGTGCAGAGATCCTCAGTGGACCGCTGCGACGACTGTGCAGAGATCCCCAGTGGACTGTGACGACTGCTGCACTCAGCGATCCTACGTGGATCAGTGCTACCGATCCTGTGTGGGTCAGCGCTCAGCGGTTCTGTGTGAGCCAGCACCTACAGGTCCTGCGTGGGCCCGATCCTGTGTGGGTCCGATCCTGTGTGGGTCACTATGAGGTTAGTACCTATCGATCCTTTGTGGGTTCGACGACTTAGATGGTTTAGTGATCATCTTATCGTCATCCGAAAAAGTATATCCTGTGTGAGATGAGTCTTGTGTTTCTCTCCTTGGGGGATTGTGTTGAGCTATCCTGTGTGGGATTACTGTTTACTCTCCTTTCTGGCTTGTGTTGAGTTATCCTGTGTGGGTATACGTTTTTCTTTCCTGTGTGGACTGGGTTGTGCTTGGGCTCGGGCGTTGGAGCCGAATGGGAATTGATGACTTAGGTATATGTATGGGCATATACCTAAGTCGTGTCAGATGTTACTTCGTGATTGTATCGTTCCTTTGTGGATTATCCTTTTTGGATTTCGGGAGACCTTCGGGGGTATAGGGGTCCCTACTGAATAGCTTATACTCACCCCTGCACGGGCTTTGCCCGCACTACGTTGTGTTGGTTGCAGACGACGGACAGCGCTAACCGTGGTGGAAGCGTGCGGAGCAGGACAGTACCTGGAGGTGGACCATTGGGCGGGACGTACTCAGAGCGGTCAGGTGGACCCGAGGAGCAGTGTAGACTATCTGTACCCACCCTTCAGGTGGGACTTCCAGAGGACGGCTCGACGCTGCATTTTTCCCTTTTCTGTTGCTGTTTTTCCTTTCAGTTGTACTTTACAGTTGGGCTTGTATTTTCGGCCCCTTTTACTTTCATCACAGCTTGTACAATTTTTACTTAGTGTTAACTTTTCCGCTTGCTTACTTTGTGGTGCTTGTTTACTTTTCAAAGGCAATGCCTTCCCTTTTTGTTGGGATTTACGCCTTGGTGCTAGTCGCCAGCCCCTGGCTTATGGAAGGCGGGCTTGGGGTAGTCACGGCACGGGCCCCGAGGACGGGTCGTGACATTTCATTTCCCTTCATACAATTAATTATAATGTTAACCATATAATTTCTATATCACCAATGATTAACATGAAACAATTTCATATAACTTCCATATTTACTCTTAATACCTTTAAATTCATTCATAAAAATCCACTAAAAACAATTTTTAATTTTAGTTCTTTCAATATATCAATTTTTGGCTTTCATTTTATTTGATTTTTCACTATGATTTTTCTAATAATGATGTTAATTGTAGATTTCAAGCTAAGATTCATTTACATTTGTATTTTCATTATTTTTTTTATTTTTCAATCATTAGTTATATAAGACATGATAAATTTTTAACATTTATTTTTACAACATTTTTTTAGTAAAATATTATTTGTTATTACTATATTTTCTTAAGTATTTTAACTATATGTGAAAATACATACATTATGGGATTTGTTTTTTAATTTGTTATATTAGATTTTATTTGTGGTTTTATTTTCTTAAGTTAGTGTGATTTATGAGGATAATGACTCCATGTTGTGTGTTTTATACCCTCAATTCTTGGCGCTAAACCATGACATATAGAGGAGGTCTTTGAGGATTACACTCCTCTTTTCCACCACCCAGTGATGGGATGGGTCTAAAAAAGGTTCATTTAAGACGAATGATTAGTATATTTTACTTTTATTCCCTTATAGATAAAAATACATAGGTTATTGAATCCATATAAGATGATTTAAATGGAATATTCTCATTTTTAAAAATTTGGGAACCGAATTTTATAATTAATCAGTTTGAGAAACTTTACATCGTATTATTGAGATTATTTTCAAATTCCGAACATAATGGAATATTCTTTTGTGTAATTTTGAACTCCCAAGATAACACTTTTTTATGAATGAGTGTTTTTTTATATAAAAAATCATGGTTACTATATAATGACAATTTTAGAAAGGATGATGCATGTGAAGTTTTATATTGACGATTTAATCTAGATTAATATTAAGATTTATACAAAACATTAATGATATTGTATAACTATAAAATTTGAAGATATTATCTATAATGATGGATTATGAACTGTTAGGGGGTATACCAATCTATGAACCTTTTAGTAGTGTTATGATCATAGAAACTAGAATTGTAGACTTCTAATATGGACATAAGGATTAAACATGGATGTTAAATTATAATACTTATTTATCAGGTAATTTTACAATATATGGGTATTATGTATGGAGCATGGGTAATGATCAGTGAGGGTTATACAAAAGTTCACTATGTGAAGTCCAAGGGATTAAAATCTTATAAAAAATACAAAATCATCATGTTATTTTATTGATTGATATAACGAATCGTTGAAGATCGACTTATATTATTCAAAGCTCTTATCCATTTATGTTGATAGTGAGTGTAATTCCCTAGTCTATGTAAATGTATAATACTATTTTAAAATTTTATAAATCTACGTATTTAAATGCTTTTTTGTGGTTATGGTATGGATACCTAGTAAATAATTATGTTATTTGTGGATTTTGGATCGACCATGAGTACTGGGACCGTGTAGAGTTATTAAGAGTATTGGAATTCACTGGGAATTATGTATTTAAATTTGGTCTAGATTTGGGGGTTTTGTATATCTATTTTTTTTGGAACAAATTTTTGAGGGGGTTTACATGTGTTAAAAAATATTATATATATTTTGGAAAGAATCTATGGTTATTTGGGAGTTTCACCAGTTTCTGAAAAAATTTCAATCTTTAGTGGAATAAGGCACACCATATAATAAAATAAACTCATGTTTTTAAGGGTATCCATAAGTAAAAATAAATACCTAATATGGAATTTTTACCTAAGAAATTTTCTACTCATATAAATTTTCATTCTCAAACATAAGATTCACCCTAAGAAGAGTTGGAAAATGGGAAAGTGTGAATGTATAATTAACTCTTTGATACATAAAATCAACTCAAAGTCACCATGTATATGTAACAAGGTTTGATACATAAAAATAAAACCTATATATATAAGAGTAACTCGTACATATATAATGGTCACTCCATACATAGGGGTCTATACATAAGGGTCTATACATAACTATCATTACATAATAGTAACTCATCCATATATACAGGTATATACATAGGGGACTATACATAAATATTGATGATATGTATTGGTCCAATGAGATGATATAGGATGGAACCCATTATGTTAGAGTCCAAATGTAATGGAATAAGTTTTTTCTAAATTCCTAGTGGGTATTTCTACGAATTAGTACTTTACAATAACCTAATAGTGGGGTGGGGGATGAATTGACTTCATTAATGTTTTACATAAATAAAAAATAATATTCAAATATTTTTGGTTTTAACCATCATTATTATATGTTAGTAAAATGGAATAAGATATAAATAAATATTAGTACACAAATGTATTTATAGTGGTTCTAGGAAAAAGAAAATTTCCCTATTCCACTCCACCAACACCCAATGTCGGTATAGTAATTTTTATAAACATATCCTCTTCTTATGGACTACCCAGATGAGGGAAAAAATATATCACATATTACAAAAGATCAAAAATCCTATTCTCAAGGATATTCCTTTAAGTGGTATGTTTATAACCTTTAGAAAATTACCACAAGAGTTCTCACTTATAGAAACAAAAAAAATAGAAAAGATAATAGGTTCACAACACAAGTACATGTTGAAAATAATGGAATATAGGGATATTCCAACGAGATGAATATGCCTCCAAATTTTATCTCTAGAAGATTCATCAAATATATTAAATTTTCAAAAATTACCATATATCCTATAAATATTTTTTATTATTTTATTTGAAATATAATAGAAATGATTTGACATTGGATGAAAAATATAGTCAAAGTTCATGTAATAGTCATAGAGTTATTCAATTCTTCTATACTATAATATATATTTTTAATCTATTGGGATTTAAAATATATTATTACTGAATATTGTTATGTTATTAAAACCCCGGAAGATATAAAATATTCCTAAAATAGAAATGTTAATGATGTCCTACTTTTTCTCCTCATAAAGATGTATAAATTATAATATCTGAGTAACAAATCCTCCTTGAAATAAACACCATGATTAAATAGAAAAAAATATATAGATGAAGGAATAATAATTTCTAAATAAAATAAATAATTCAGACTATTGAGTCATAATTACATATATTTAGATACTCATAAAAAAAATTTTCATCCGTAAGATATTTTAAGCATTATAAGATTTTCATAAATTTCATAATAAATTTCTTCCACATAATACATTATTTTCTATAAGAAATTAATGTCTAAAATATATTGTTTGGATTATTATATTCTCTCTCAATGTTAAAAAATTTAAGATCATAGATAATATGGAAACATTATTTCTATAATACAATATCATAGTCTTAAAATATTTTGACCCCATATATGAGATATCAATATCACATAAGTAAATTTAAGCACACATAAGATATTTCATTCTCTATATGATATTTTTGAACTCTTTATGATTTTCTAATTTTCAAAATATCCATTGTGTAAAAAATTGTATGATTTTTAGATATTTACAATATTCCAGTAGTTTTTCACATTGTAAGAAAATTTAAATTTCCCAAATTCCTCTTGTAAGAAATGTGAAATTATAATTCTTTGTTTATAATACAATTCACGTAATTTTTGATAATATTTCTCATAACATAATAACTTTTAGACAACCCATAATATAATTTCCAAAATCCATAATTCTATAAAACTATATTTAACCACTTTTAGGAAATAATATTTCTTCCGGCGCATTAGATAATTTCCTTCAAAAATTTTCTTCACAAAGAAATATAACAAATTGAACTCAAGCATCCATAAAATGACATATAAGAAAAAAATTAATTTTTTAACTGACATTACATGATGTAATTTAATTATGAAAATTAATGGATATTTTCTTGTACCAAAACATATGAAATATTGATATAATTTGGAATAAAAGTTTCATGACTAAAAATCTCCCCCTTTTGATAATCACAAGAACCATAAAAATTTAAACCAAAACAGTACATATGTCTAGGATATAAACAATCAAAGAATACATAATATAGGATTAGAAATAAAATTTAAATTTATATAATTTGTAATTATATAATTTATATCTATTTATCTTCTCCCCCCTTTTCAGGAAAACTCTCTTATATTTAGCCTAATGATAAAAAAACATTTACTTATATCTTAACCACATTTTCTGATATCAAAAATAAAGATAAAGTTCTAATGTAGAATAAATTTACTATTACACACTAAATTATTAAACCAAAATATAATTTATTATTGGAATAAATAATGATATCATAATGACTTAAATTATTTGAATCATAATATAAAACCAATATGAATAGAACATAAAATTGTTTAACAAATAACCAAACTAAAAAAGAATATTATCCTTTTAATTAGTGAGTAGGTTTTCATGATGGTTTTAGGTTCTAATTGGTGGTTTATAGGAGAGGATGAGGCATTTTAAAAGATATTTATGAAGTTGGTATTGGTTGAGGAGGAGTTGTAGCATTAAAAAATAGTTCACTATTCATAATTGTTGCACTAGAATTAACAACATAACCAAAATTATTAATTTTTGAAACCTTACGCAGAGCATAAAATGTATTTTAACTTATTTTAATTTTGTTTTATCTCATAATAATTGGATTAAATAGTATAATGAAATCTTTTTGATAAAACATATGGAGATCATATCTTATATTCTACAAGATTATTCCCATTTTTTATCTGAAAAAAAGAAGAAGGGTCAAAAAGACTCTTTTAACATTATATTAGTCTCTAGAAATCTATCAATAAGATAATTACCTGTAGTTTTTCTACCTATCATCTAAAAAGTGTATTAACATACATGTTTATCCTCTTAATGATATCACTTTGACTAAATTCTCATATGATAGAATATCAATTCTATAATTTATGACCACAAACATCAAGATATTCATGACTTTCAAACTTGTTAACACGTATAGACAATAGAACATAAAATATTCTTATATAAAGTACTAAATTTTTTGAATATGTAATAGTAGATTAATGAATAAATAAAATAAAAATATGATATTCCCGGAAATAATTATCCTATTTTTTGCAGCCTCCGTGGATAATTCCTCAGAATCAAAAGTGTAAGAATCACCAAGAGTCTACTAAAGCATGATCAATCAAGAGTTTAATATTTGAATGTTTTTATCTATTAATGAAATAATATCCGATATAATATTCATAAAAATATATATTCTGAATGGTTGTTCTATGAGTTATCCTTTAAATAAAAAAATAATATTCTTGAAAAATGAAACTAGTTTATTCAGAGTTTTGTTTATAATTTTTATAGAAATATATTTGATAGATTGATAATCCTTCATTTCTGTAGTGAGGTCTATTATTAAAATTTTGAAGAGTTTCCTAAGAAAATAAATCACACTAAAATTACTGTATAATTTCTTTAAAAAAAATTTATTTAGACAAATTTCTATCCTTTTTAAAAAGTGTATTAGTTACTCTCCCAACAAAACATGAAAGTACTAAAGGAGGAGAAGGAATCCAATTAATATACTAAAACTAAGTTGGGATAATTCTATTCATTAAATAAATGCCTTTATGGGAAATCAGATCTGTTATTATCACCAAAAGACAATTTTTAAACAATCTATCACTTATATAGTGTTAAAAGAAAGTTTGGATTCTGATATTTCATTCAAATATCCAAACTATTATTTATAATATTTATATTTGACTCTAAAATAGCGATTTCTCCATATATCATGATGATTTAAGATAATATAATTTTAAAAAAAGTCCAAAATTAATTATTCAATCCTAAACTACTCTCATCTTTATTTTTTAAGGGGAATTTCCCTCCTTCTTCATTAAAACAAGAATGTTCAATCTCAACTACTCTTAATTAGGAATCCCAAACAGATTCTTATCTTGAATATCCTCTTAATATGATTCCAAAAATTATTTTATTTGTAAAAAACCTCATTTAACTTTCACTACCTTATAGATATAACCAAGAATAACTTATTAAACTAGCCTTAAAGACATATCAATAAATAAAAGATCACTCAGAATCTCAATATTTGAATAGAAATCACTAAGAATTATTAGATCCTCCTTCCTACCACATTGAAAAACTAATGTATTTCTAATATATTTATACACATTAGTAATAATATGGCCCTAAAACACACCAAGAATTGATTGTTTAAAATTAGAAACTTATTCTTCTACCATAACTCTATCTTCAATAATGGGTGAAGGGATCTCCTCTGAGATTATTTCTATATTTATCATGGAAAGATGATATTTTCCATTTTTATAGAAACTTAAATATAATTTTTTACTTGATAGTAGGTTTATTTTTATAAACATATTCCTTATTAATTGTATTAGAATAATTATACTCATGAAATGATTTTTGAACACCGTATTCTTTACCATCCCCACTAGGTATAGTGGTTATGTCTACCTCTCTCTTAGGTAGACTAGAATTAGTAATACCTTACATTGAATGATTCTCATAAAAATATATATATTCCTTTTCAATTTATTATTCATCTCTAATGCGAATAATATTATTCAAAGAATACCAAAAATATACAATATTATTTTGAAATCTAAATCCAATATTATTTAAACCAAAGAACTAGGAATCCATATCTTTACTCAGCTCAGCTTCTATTCTTATAAAAACTGGAGTTAATATCCACACAAATGGATATAAATATAGATATTTTTTATAATTATAGTGTATATATATTAATATCTACACTGTAAAATTAACTTTATTCTTGATGAAAATTAGGTGTAAGTGATAAATTTCTTGAAAAAAGACATTCTCAAATACTCATAAAAAATAAGTAATTCTTGGGTGAATAAATATTACTAAATTCATTTTCTCAACCCAAATTTATTTAAATAGTTTCTACTCTATAATTTAATATTAAAATTAGTAATGTGTTATCTCAGTATGAAAAAAATCATCAATGCTGATAAAAGTTTAATCAATCAGAAGAATACTCATATGAGTACAATAAAAAACATCATTCTTATCTACTGAAGAAATAATAAAAACTATATTTATAACCTTAAAAATAAATATGTATTTATTCTTAGTAATACTAATATAAATATATCATAAAAATATACGAATTAATTTATATATATAAACTTATAATTCTATTAATCAAAAAAATTTCCAGTATTAGAAATTTTTCACATTCTTTAACAATATGTGTGTATGATCTAGCCAATTAAAATCGATATCTCCCCCCCCCAAATGTCAATAATGTCACTATATTTTAACTACAAGATGAATAATATTTTACCATCTTATAATTTCCCATTATTGGAAAACACATATTTTTTGTTGTTCAAAGGTTTTATTTTTAGGGTGTAAGGGGTTCATATTCAAGAGAGATAACTATGTGGTTTGGAAATGTTAATGTTTTTTAGCCAAATACTGATTAAATATTTTGTAATGAATGTGAAGACTCGCTAAAAATTATGTGAAAATGAAATAAATAAATAAATAAATGAAATTAAAAATAGTAAAAAATCAATATTTAAATACAGTATTCAAAATAAATAATTAAACCTAAATTTGAATAAAAATTAAAAAGAATTAAATTTAAAATAGTTTTAATTAATTTTTAAGAAAATTATATCATTTAGTAGGTATGATTTTTATGTAAATTAAATACAATTTATTTATAATATTTATAAATCTAATTGAAATATCCCTCATTTGTTTGTGATCTCTTAGAAAAACATGATTAAATATATATTCTTAGTTCTAGAATTATTTTTAAAAATCCTAGAAACATTTATATTACTAGATTTTTCACATTTGATTGAAATATGATAAAAATTAAATCTTAAATACTTTATAGTATGTTTTATACACAAAACTTGTGAAGAAAACTACAAGTTTCAAATTATTCTACTTCATCAGTACATAATATGACAAAGTGTTTCTTTTTTACGTGAATAAGAAACCAAAGATATTACTTAGATATGATTGATTCTTGAAGTTTTTTTTCATTCAAACTACATCCTCCAAATTTTTTAATCAAATATAAAATAAAATAAAAGTGGGTTTTTTTAAAAAAATATAATGAAATAGAACCGTTCATATACCTTTAAATTCTTTTAGTAGTTATTAAATATTATTCCGTATGATTTTCCAATCAAGAATATAAAAAATAAAAAATATAAATTTCTGGTCTATGAGTGGTTAGATATAGAAAATTTCCAATAATCCATTTATATATCATGTTGGAAACTAATTTAATATCGTTAAATTAATAATTTTTTATATTATAACTCAATGGAGTTTCTCATACATTACTATGTTCATGTTCAACTCTTTTATGAAATCCATGGGTGTATTTAAATAGATTGAAAACATTCCAAAATAATGTATGATAAATTATAAATCTAAGAAATAAATTTAAATAACTCATCATTATCATTTTTAATTTCTTTTTCAAGAGTTTTTGAAAAACATTATACACATTTGGGTTTTTTGAACCAAAAATAACGTTATCAACTAAAATTTGTACAAGTAAAATATATTTTGATGAGGTTTTATTATATAAAATTGAGTATACCAATCCCACTAAATTTGTTTTGATAAAATAAAAAAACATAGTCTTTAATATATAATAGTTGGTTATTGTTTAAGACTATATAGTGGTTGAGTATAATTGAAAATAAAATTGGGAAATTATGGATTTTCAAAATGATGAAGTTGTACAATATATAGTTACACCGTAAAAAATTTAGAAATTTATATTTTACATTTATTTTTAAAAGTTGAAAATTCTTATATTATTAATAAGATAAAATGATTTTATTGGTATTTAATGTGGTGATGGGTTTAAAGGATTCCTCATAATATATTCATTCTTCTTTATTATTACCATTACCATCAGTTCCATATTTATTTATAAAAATTATACCCTGATAATTTTTTATTCCTAAATACCAATTTAGTAATAATAACTAGATATTAAAAAGTTATATCTACTAATTTTCATAAATTATTAACAATGAACTATTTTAACTATTAATACATAGATAATAGAAAACTCTCATCACTCAAGGATACATCGATTTCTTTCGATCAAAGCTGTTCTCAAAAAGAATAAAACTAGGGTATGTTTCCTATATATATCCTTATAAAAAATACCTCTTTTAAGCTTCCTATAAAAATTTATAATGGATGGGTTTTTAAATTTTCTAGGCTCTCTAGGTAGAACAATACTAGGTTCATAGGATTCCCACCTCTTGAGACTAGATTCATCATGATCATGTTAGAAATCATATTCATTTATTTTCATATAGGAGAGGTACATGTCCTAAATTATATATATAATGTATTAGGTCATAAATTTGAGTCTTTTATTATCAAAGGGATTAATTTAATTGAATTTTAATGAATTAATTTCATCAATTATCAGTGAATTTTTGTTGGACACTCAATAACCATTAGATGTGGCAGAATAACCTAGTATGATTCCTTCATCATCCTTGGGGTCAAACATGGAAGTATTTTCCAATATATTCATGATATAAATCATGAATCCAAAAAAATTAGAGTATAAAACCATTGGTTCTATATTATTCTATATCTCATATTGTTTTTTCATATTATCAGTCTTATTAAAACTCAAATTATGACATAACATTATGTTTTTATATCTTCAACCCATAATTTAATAGGAATAATGTATTCCAATAATATTTTTCTATCAATTTATATAAATTTTTATTCCTCTTTTCAATAAAATTATTCTACTATGGTGGCCAAAGTTCATAGAAAGTATGCTCAATTCCATGTTTTGAACAAATGGAATGAAATTAAATATTCTCAAACTCAAGTCCATAATCACTTCTTAGAAAAATAATTTTGATATCCTTTTATTTTTGAACTATCTTTCAAAATTTAATTAAAATAAAAAATTATTCACCTTAAATATTAAAAATAAACCAAATTAAATCTATAAAACTCAATAACCAATACATGAAAAATTGAATTTACACTAATCCTCTATATTCTGTATGGTTCACATAAATCCTAGGGATATTTTTTAAATGTATATATGTAGAAAACTATTTAATTGGTTTCAAATATGACTTGTGCTACTTAACCATTTGGTATAAATAAAATAGATTCTATTTGTAAAATTTAATTTTGGGAAAATTATAAATTGAATTTTTATTAGGTGATATTCATAAATAATATATATTAAAATATCTAATTCTTCAGTTAAAAATCAATGATTCAACTATTTAATAATTTAAATAGATAATTTTTTTACAAAAATAATTAAGTTATAGAGTGTAATCATTTTTAGTAATAGGAGACTTTAATTTAAGAAAATTAATTTTTAAAATGTAATGGGTGTTTTAAATAAAGAAAATTGAAAAAACATCATCACAAAGATGAAGAATACTTTTCAATTTATTCTTTAATACATCCTCATATATTAATTTTTGATTGGAATAGAATTATGATCGGTAAGTAATGTAACTCCAACTATATTTATATTATCATTTTCACTAAAAAAGACATTACCTCAATCAACCTTTTATGATTTTCTTGATAATTCTATACTCATATTTTGTTAACAACCAATATCCATATACTATTGGGATTTGAAATATTTTTTAATGTTTTCCTTTTAAGAAATGTTTGATCTTTTGGTACACGTATTCTATTGGGTTCAACAGTGTTAGTGACAATGATTTGGGAAAATATATCTATCTTCATATAGTACATATTTTAATATTTTTTTATTGTAAAATTATAGTAGTATAATGTTTTTTATTCTAAAAATTTAGTTATTTTTTCGACTAGAATTACTACCACAATTCCTATTTATTTCATTATGAAAAAAATAATAAAAATGTTTTTATTTATTGAACCAAAAACAGAAAAATTATATATAGTTACTTTTTTTCTACATCACTTATTATTCTTTATTTACAATAATTAATTTAGTTGTTCTAAGTGTTTTATTAATGTAATCCAACCTTAGTAGTGCACTTGTCACCTGATTTTTAGGATTCAATCTCTTTTGATAATTCATTAATTCTAATTTCATGTATAACACAAGTGGATGCCTATTTATCTAAATTTTATATCATATTTTATTTTCTTATAAATTTTATATCTTTTAGTTATCACATCATAATAATAATTTTTAATTAATCCATGATTCTTCTTTATTGATTCAAAATTTTCTTACAGAATAGACTAATATTTATCTACTTATTCTAATGAACAATTTCTAGAATCAAAATCAGGTTTATGAACAAATTAATAAAGATATTGTACCTCATTATTTTTTTTCCCAAAAGAATCTGTGGAAATTCTAATCACAATGTTCCCCTTCTTAATTAGAATCTATATTATCACAAGAGACTTATAATACACTCCACGTGGTTCTCATTTATTTCAATTCATTTTCAATGCAATTTAATCTTATATGATGTTTTTTCTCAGAAATCATTATTTTTTTATGTTGAGGGAATTTAGGTATAATATATACAAGATTGGACCATTCATAATGTTAAAATTTCTTTTTATATCCATCAAATTTATTATAATTTTAATGGATTTTTTGAATCATTTTGTCTTCATATAGAACATATTGAAATTTCATTCCACTAGAGAATGTTATATGTCATACTATGGATATCTTGAGTCTTCTCCATTATATAATAAATGTAATGACATTTATTTATCTTTATTCTCATTATTTGAAGTAAAAACATTCAAAGAGTACTTTTCTATTTTGATAAATTTGTGATCATTATCCAAAGATTACACTTCATCTCAATACATTGTTAATGTTATTATAATCTAGATCCATTATTCCTATAAGATAATATCTCTGTCGTAAGGTATTTTGACAACATGTAAGAAATTTTGACCTCATTTATGATAATTGAGGCACGTGTAACATATTTCTATATGTGTGTGATATTTTATAACTCCTTATGATATTTAAGTTTTCCAAATATCTAAGACCTTTGAACTTTCAAAAAGATAACTCCTCTACTCACATTCCCATTCAGATTGACAATCATATCTTGACCATGGATGACCAAAATCACTTGGTAACATTACTTCCATCATCATTGATATCTCAGTATCACTAATTGACTGTTACAACAATGCTTAAGGATTAATCCAAAGGAAGATATCCATGGAGAAGGTATAATCCTTAACTGAATTCATCAATGTTTATTTCTTCTTATACATCTTTTAAATCAATTATAAATATCATAATATAATAAAATCAATAGATTTATATTATTTTAAATTTATTGATCTTGTAGGAAAAATATTTTATACATTCGTCTTATAAAATAGTAAATGAAAACATTAATCTTGGGTAAATATAAACTATTATCTCCGTGAAGCAATGAATTTTATTTTTAATTACTGTAACCCACAGATGGTCATTAATAGAGGTTTAATTAACATATATATTCTCAAATTAATATTTATTATTTTATAAAATAGAATATTACATTTATTCTTCCCATTCCATTTTTTGGAAAACGATAACATCGCTTGTTCTTACATGTGGACTAAAACCTCCCCAAAGCGTTGTGATTCGTTATTCATTTCATCCTTACAAGGATGATAATAAGAATGTATTTAAAACATAAAAATTATATTTATATTATTATTATTATGAGAAGTTAAAATATTATATTCTTTACTTCCTTTTCAAGCATTGGTAAAATAAAAACATTGCTCATGCATTTATGTGTAATACTAACTCCATGAATGACATATCTCATTTTTCATTACCACATTACATTGATGATTTTAAGTGTTTTTAAAATATAAACATGATAATTATAATATGATTAACATTATGTAGATGGTGGATCCATGCCCCCTTTTACAATGGTCAATATATAAAACTTACATTAATGGGTAAGGATCGAACGATCGCTATAAGTCTGAAACAAACAGAACAGATTTAAAATTAAATAAAACATGATAAGTATAGAATTAAAATGATTAATATAAAATCAAAAGGATATTAATAAAGAAATTTATTAGTATTATCTTGATATTCATGGGTTAGATAATGTACTAAATTATTATTTACTTGAGTTAAAGGATTTTTCTTTAAAATACTATCTAAAATGTTTTAGATGTTTTTTATCTATGTTCATGTTTTTTATATTTTTCATGAAATTTATTATTTATAGTAAAAATATTTTTATTCCTCATTTTAAACTACTTTTTTTTTATTTCTATTCAATGGATTAAATATAAATCATTATTATTTTTTTTATATGCATTACATTCAATTTTTTACAAATGTGTAAAAAGAATGTTTTTTAAAGTTCACCGCATGACTACATTTTTCATTTATAATATTCATTATTTGTTATCAATATTAATCTACATGTTTCATTTTTTTCTCCATTAATATAAAATCCATTTTATTTAAATAATTTCATTTTTTTGAAAATTATACTTCTAAAATAAAATTATATATCTTCTTGGTTTCAAAGTGGCCTTATAATATTATTAAAATTATATTTCTCATGCTTTAAAGTATATTATACTTTGATGGGGATATTCTATAATGATATAATCCAATTTCGTTCTTTAGGTATGTTATGATCAAGATATTCTATTTACTACGGAATATTTAAATTATGTATCCTTGATTAAATATGGATATTTATTTATTGTTAATATATATTGATTATGTATTTCATTAACCATTAAATATATAATTAATTAACTACAAATGCGTTCGTGATGAGTGGGACCCATAATTATATATCCCACGGTGTATTAACCGTTACAATGAAATTGAAAATAATGGGTATCACTTGCTGTATTATATATATATATATATATAAGATCTTTAGGTCTTAGAATGAGGCCTTGACAATAATATCATGATGTCTTGATAGGATTCCTTGGTATAGGATCTTTCTATCTAGGAACAAGTCATTGATGAGAAGATAAAAATTTATTTACTTGGGAATAAAAATGAGTAATATTACACATTCCACCACAATGAAATCGGTTCTTTTTTATGTGATTTTTTAATCTATGAATATATTTCGTACTGAAGTTATAGATTTTATTACACAATTATTTTTTATTTACTATTCTTGATAAAAGGTTTTTTCCAAGTTTTATTTTCATTTTTTTCAAGAAACCCTCATGAGTTTTATTTTTTCCATTATCCCTACTTATGAAGTGTTATTTCTTGACACTAATAAATGAGGTCATTAATGTGTATGTAAATTATTATTTCAGATATAACATTATTAGAAAAAAATAAATCCTTATTCTAGTTTTTTCCAAATTTTTTACAATGGAGTAACAAGTTTATTTAATTTTTATATCAATTAATGATCTCTATTTCACTCTTCTTATAATATAAAATTTCATTAATAGAACCTAAGGATGTGTAAGAATAATTACACGTTCAATGGTGATAAAACATGAATAAATCAAAAGTATCATGAGTGAAAAAATGTGTATAGATATAATAATATAATTTATGAGATATGTTGAAGAGTTATCAATGAATAATAAAATATAGATATAATTGGAAAATTACTATTTGATAAGAATAACATGTGTTTTGTTATGTAATAATTTTTTTATAATTATTGAGAAATATAAACCTAAAAATTATATGGGATGTAAGTGACCTATACTTTTGTTAGCATTATAGCTATGAATGACACAATTTAGGTATATATGGTTAGTTTCAAATTTAACACCTGAAGAGAATTTTTTTCTATCTGATTCATGTGTATGGATATGAGTGTTATAGTTGGTACCGAAGAAAAGATTTTGATAATTTTGGATATTATAATAATTTTTAAGGGAAAAATTTTGGGGACAGTATGATGGTTTCGGATTATAATATAGATGAATTCTATAACCATAAAAGTTATTTCACTATAGTTATTATGATTATTTTCAGCATAATTGAAAGATTTGAATAGAATATGACATAGTTAAAAATATCTTAGTTTATATCCTCTTCATAATATACATTATTATTAATTTAATAACACTAATCATTTTATGTTTTAGAATATATTTTGAACTAGTAATAATCAAGTTATTAATTTCAAGAAGGGGTAATGTATTGTTTTTTTATCAATAATATGAATAAGATATGAGATGTAGTGATAAATATTGTGTTCATACCTAATCTAATAGATCATGTTATAACATCAACCATAACCAAGGTGTGTTTCTTTATGTTACATATAAGAGAAAATGGAGTATTATATGTGTTTTGGTAATAAATATCCTAAAGGTAAAAAGTATCAACATCCAATGGATTGATAAAGTTGGTAGAAGAAGCTAAAGAAATTCTTCAATGGAATAAGAATATGTTTTATATATGAAAAGATTAAGAATAAGTAAAAAATAAATATATTAAAAATTAATGGTTCAATTACCAATAAAGAGAAGTATAAATTTCTTCCAAAGGTATCAACTTATTATTTTAAATGTTGGTGTATGGGCATTATGAAAATCATTTCCCAAGGAGGAACGATCATCCAGGGGATTATAAAGATCATAAGAAAATGATAATGTACATATGTTATACAAATGAAGATAAAGAATATATGAATAACCAAAAAAATGAATGAATTATTATGAAATAAGATGAATAATATTGGTTAAAGGATTATGAATGATGTTAACTTATTTAATTTTTTAAATATATGGTTTCAAGAGTTATAATGTAGTGGTATTTTATTTATCAATTGATAATCGTTAAGAATTATCATAATTTCAAAATCATAGGTACACATTATAGGTCAGAAGCCATTATATTCAAATACGAGAAATGTAATTTTGGGAGATGGTTATAGATTTTTAATAGATGATTGTGGTATATATAAAAATGAGGTTTAATATATGATTTTTTATATAGTTTAATTAGGGAAGAATGTTATTCTATTTTTGGAGACATAAATTGAACGATATAGATACCCTTTTGGGTAAATATCTTCTTTGATAGTGATATAATTATGGTTAATTGGAATAAAGGTGTTATCATATTTTAGAACATTATATGATTAAGGTGAATGAAAAAATTTTATTCTAATATGAGATTTTATATATTACATTATCTGATAAATAAATATTGAGAAAAATATATAAGAATAAATTATTTTTTCATAGTTTTATGTCATGGTGACTTAGGTTATTTTGAGAAGACAACAGGGTATATAAATTTTTCGTATGTGAATTTATGAGTGTTTAATGTTGTTTGGAGATAAATGATAAGAATATTTTGGAAGAATATGTGATAAAAATTATTAATCTAAATATTTTAATTTTTTATTATATATTTTAAATATATTTATGTCCGGTTATTCAAGAAAATATTTATATTTAAATTTTAATGTTATATTTGAGGTTTTAGAGATATGTGTAAAAATGATTATTTATATTTGATTTTATCTTAATTTATACGAACCATTTTGGTTTTGGTAAATGCACAGAGATATGAAGAATAAATTTTTAATATTTTAATGTTCTTATCATTCAATGAAAATTAATTTTAGTGTTTTAGACATGAAAACTTCATGTTGGTTTTTATTATTAGAGATAAATCAGAGTTGTCATATTTCTCAAAACACAACCAAAGGAAAAAATTCTAATTATAGAATAAAAATAAATCATGTAGTAAGTTTTTTTATTCACTATATTGATAGATAAATAATTCCTCAACTAAATAATGAGGTAAATAAATCATTAGAGTCTTATGTTGAAAATATTACTTAGTTACATGGTATGGTTTTGGAAAGTCAATCATAGTTATGGGTTTTATTAATTTATGCATATTATTTACAAATATTTTTAATGGGATAAAATGATTATTTAAACTTAACTAGAAATTAAGGTTCATGTTAAAATATAAATTTTATTTTATTACAATTTCATGATTAACACTTTTTTTATTAGATAAAAAAATTATATAACACAATTTCATTAAGGGGAGAATGCGACACCTTGACATTTTTGAAAGTATTACTTGAAATAAATATATTGTTGGATATAATGTGATATAAGATACACCATAATAAAGTAAATAATAATTTATTAAAATAAATAGTAAACATCAATACATGATTATTAAATTATGATAAATCAAAATAATTAATAGTTTTTAGTTAGTAATGTGATAAAAGTTTAAGACAACTTAAATTCTAGAAAGGTCATTTTTCTAGAAAAGATGTGTTTTCTCATATTTTATATTTTAATTTGAAATATAATTATATAAATTATCCTATTTAAATTTGATAAAATGAACTTAATTTTTGAATTAATTATATCTAAATTTTCGTATGCTGAATTTTCGAGATTTTTCTCAAATAATTGATTTTTGTGTAAATGTTTAAAGGAACAATATTTAAAAATACTATCTAATTTATGAAATTATCATGATATACAAATGAAGTGAAAGTTCATGAAATTTTTTTTCTATAATATATATATATATTAATAAATATATTTAACTTAAAAATATAAGGTTGGTCTTAGAAATATATGTTTGACATTTTCGGAAATCTATGTAATTTTGTCATTCAAATAAAAAACATTTCTTCACTTTTAATGAATTTTTAACATGTTTAATTAAGGTTTTTCTTATTTTATATTTATTTTTTTATTTTTTTAATATAATCTAATTAATTCCATTGGAATAAAAATTTCATGTCACTTGGGTGTGACATCATTTTCATTCATAAAAAAAGAATTTTTCTAAAAATATTATTTCTTTAACTTTTTTAAACTTTTATTAATATTGATTTTTACCACATTTGGAAATTGAATATTAATAAATGGTTTCCTTATTTTGAATAATAATTTTCACATTTTTAATTATTTAAATTTTATTTTTAGTGATAATTAATAGTTACCATGGAAAAAAATTCACCACATTAATATGGGGTAAAATAAGAGATAGGGCTTGAAATATTATTAAAAAAAGTCTAAATTTTATTATTTAGTTTTATTTAGAGCTGAACTTATCTTGTATTCAAAAATGATTTGAATTTGATGAGATTTCCATCAGAAAAACATTTACTATATTATAATGTTCATAATATTAACAAGGGATCCACTCCTCTCACTTATAAAAGAGAACCTTGTATCCCCACTTACTCACCTCTACAAAAAAATAGAGTGATTAGAGTGGGTTCTCATATGGTTTTATGCACAACCACTACTAAATCAATTTATGTATAAATTATATTGGGAAATGAAGAACCCCCTCTAATCATAGAATTTAGAGGGTGTTCACAAACCCCTCTGAATTGTTTTGCACTATTTTTTTAATGTGGTTTTATTTTAGAGGTGGTTATGTCAAAACAAATTCTACTTTAATAATTAGTGGTGGTATATATTCTGTTAGAGGTTCAATATATATATATATATAGTTGGATTCATGGGGTTCTATATATATACATATGTGTGTATTATTTGGTTTTTTTTATGAAAATTATGGGGGTTCACATTACCCTCTAATCTCTTACCATAGTGGGGGTTCACAACCCATTCTAATCACAAAATTTTTTGGGGGTTCACAACCCTGTCTAATTTAAAATATCAGAGGGGTTGTGAACCCCCACTATTTTCTTAAAAATAATATATATATATATATAATTAACAAAAAATATATAAATGTATTTTCATATATTATAACATATTATATAAATTTATTAATATAAATAATTTACATTATTCTATCTAATCATATTTATATGTATACATAAGTATAATTATATAATGTGTATAGACATTAATATACATAAATATTGTTTTAAATTGTATTTAATAAAATATTAATTATAATATAAAATAATAAATATATTATATAAATACATATATAAATATAATTTATTTCCAAACTCATAAAAACCATTTGTAATTTTTTAGAATAATAATTATAGATTATAAAGATATATACTCACACATGCATCAATATAATTAGAGGGGGTTTTAACCCCTCTATTATAATAAATATGAGACGCTTTATAACGGCCAATTAGTGGGGGGCTTTACACCTCCAATGTTTATTATTATTTTTATAATACTTAAAATTATAGAATGTGTGTGTTTGTGTATTATAAATACATTATATAAATATATTTAAAAACATTATATACATATTATATAAATACATTAAATAAATACAAATATATATAGAAACATAAATGTAAGTATATAAAAGAATTAAATATATATATATATATTAATATATTACATATATATTCTATATATTATATTATTAAATATATATATATATATATATATTTACAAATAAATAAATTTATATTATTATATAGATAAGAATGAGATTTATATATTAAATATGTATTTGTATACATAATATTATATTATAATTATATGTATAGATGTATAAATATTTGAAAAATTTAATCAATATATAAATATTATATTATTTATGTAATATAAATATTATATAATATTTATATTGTATACATATAAATGTATTTATAAAATGTATACTATATTATATTCATATAAATATGCAATATAAATATATATATATATATATATTAATATTTTTTAACTGTTTACGTATAAATAATATATATATATTTCATAATATGTCTGGGTAATATATAAATATATATACATGTAATATATATGTTTATGAAAATAAGTATAAGAAATTCAAAATAAATATATAAATACACATTTGTGTTTGTGTGTATGTTTGATTAAAATATATTTATAAATACATACATACATAATTTTATTTAAATATATGTAAATATATAGTTTTCAGAGTTGTAGAGAAAATATAGATAAAAATATATATTTATAATAATTTTAATATATATATATATAAGTATTAATACAAATTTACACATATAATTTATATAAATATAGATAAGGTTATTTATTTAAATATATTATGGAAAGAAAATTGTCTTTAATAACATATAAATATATATAAATACAATAATATGTATTATATTGATATATGGTATAGTACCATAGTGGTTCCAATGGAGGGCGATTAATGGAGGAAGTAAGGGATTGATTCCAGCATACATCATATTTTTTAAGGCTGGATGATAATTTTCTCAATGGGGGGTGGCCGAAGGCCTCATGTGGACACGACGACTCAAGGACATTGGGGTAGGGGAGTTGTGGTCATGAGAACATGAGGTCACCTGGAGGGGAATTTGATGGGGTCATATAATGGAAACATGAGGGTGGAGTGGGAACTGTACACTGGAAGGTTGGGGTGGGAGGTGAAACTAGAGGGGGAAATAGGACATGGGTATGTGGGGTGGGTCGGTGGGTTTACAAAATAAGAGAAAACATTAGGTGTGGTTTCCCCAACCACCCTTAAATTAATCACAATTAGGGATGGTTTTAGTATCCCCTAATAAAATCTTTTCTCGTAAATTTAATTCCACATTAGATGGGGTTAGACCCCCCACTAATGTAAATGTAGGTAAAATTCATCATGGCTTTACCATTGCTTCCTCAAAACCACAGCTAAGAACAATAGAAAGGAACATTAGTGATAGTTTCTCATAGCCACAACTAAATTATTTAGAAGGGGCTAAACCTCTTCTAAAGTAAAAAAATAACCCCCTCCAAATTGGTCATTTTTCTATAGTGCATGCACATTGAGAACCCTATATCAACCAATACCTAAAAAATCACTTCCCAAATTTCCTTAACATTATCTAGAGTTCCTGGTCTTACCAAAAGGCCAATCATAAAGGCTTAATGTGTAATCCAATAGAAGATATCCAAGGAGGAGGTATAATTATTTACTGAATTATTTAATATTTATATATATGTATACCTCCTTAAAATATATTATAACCATTATAAAATAATGAAATCATTAATTTTACTATACTAAAATGTAATTATGTTGATGTAATAACTATTTAATACCTCTGATCCATATAATGTGAAATGAAAACATCATTCATGCATACATATAGACATTAGGTTCTTGAAGTAGTAAAAAAATGCAATGGGAATTTCCCAAATCTGATTTTTTTTTCATGATCGATGATTAATCCAATGTTTAACACAACATTAAATGTCATGATCAACAAAATTAAATCAAGTAATTATACAATAAAAATTATTCCATAACCAGATGGAGGATCATCACATCTTATTTATAATTAATTTAATTAATTGAAGAACTACCTTTTTTGGAATTATTTATTCATTGATGAATAAGGAAACAGATCTGTGTTGCTGCATCATTGCCTTGTAGTAATCAAGTGCAGATTACATCTAGTGGGGATCCACATGTGTTCCATGAGTCTCCAGATGTCACTGAAGAAATATCTATGTTCTAGCATGGAAGATCCTGGCTCTTGCATCATCCTTCTTTGATCACTTCCACTATCGCTTACAAATCATTTTCCTTGATCTAGTGGAGGATTATTTCTCTCTATTCTTTGGAGTGTTTTCAGAGAAGGGAGTTCTCTAGAATTGATAGATTTCTCTAATTCTAGTTTGTGCAACCTAAGGAAAATAATGGCTTATGGAGAAAATAACATAATAGGGTTTATATATCACTAGAGATAAAATATAATAATTACACAGGTGCCCTTAATTATTTATTCAACCCAAGTAAAACCCCGTTTTATATAATAATAATAAAATCATTATTTCTAAACATGATCGTAACACACAAATTATAATTAAATATTATTTAATCAAATATTTTTCCTTATTTATTATTTCCTGCCAAAAATAAATTTTCATTCTTCCATTCCTCCATAATATTTATTAGACCTTGAATAATTTATATTTATTTATTAAATAAATATAACTTTATTATTCATCAATAAAAAAATAGAGAGTATTTTTAATAAAATGGAAAATAAATAATTATATGAGACCAAGCATAAATGAATGATTATTAAACCATGTATAGAAATAATATTTATTCATCACGTCAAATAATAAATATTAATATATTATTTAACTTAGATTCTAAATATACTTAGTGTGTGACCCTCTAGGCCTCTTTCTCAGTGGTATTAGGCAGAGTTGCCTAAAGTCCAAGGTTAACATCTAAAAACAGGACAAGGCATCCATATAAAGAAAATTTAATTCT
The DNA here is from genome assembly GCA_963277665.1 of Viscum album. Taxonomy (NCBI): domain Eukaryota; kingdom Viridiplantae; phylum Streptophyta; class Magnoliopsida; order Santalales; family Viscaceae; genus Viscum; species Viscum album. The sequence continues at coordinate 395,192,928 of OY728136.1, read as the reverse complement.
TTAATGAAATAATACCTCATATGAATGATTTATATGTAATATAATATCTTTATCATGATATCTCAAATCAATCTAGTTGCATGCTGGTGCCATCAACCTATGTTCTCGTTGTCTTTTTCTTTGACATTCTGAAAATAGAAACTTCTAATAGAACACATTGTCCATGGATTTATTTAGGATATATAATTTCCATCAGATGGATTGAGATATTAAACTTTTTAACAAATATAAGTGATAAATCATTTCTCACATTATTGAATAATTTAATAGTACTCGTGACACACCCTGCATATCCTTTATCACCGAAAACTTCTATCTTCATGGTTTTCATTAATACATAAAAGTACATGACTCATAATATTCATTAAAATTAATCTTAATGTCTAAGGACTAACACACAAATCCGAATATAGGAACATCCAGTGAAACATATAAATGTGTATTTCCTACTAGTGGGCCTTATTTTATTAATATGCAACTGAATATTAACAAGTTTGTACACCATGAGAAGGTGGATTAAAGTCCTAGGAGTCTCCACCCCTTATATACTATATCATTTTTATCCTAAAAATGATATCATCTTGATATAAAAATATATTCAATAATAGTTTCATAGAACATATGTTTTCTCATCATAATGGGGAACTTATATTCTCTTTTAGTATGATAGCTTCTCTTATAGAAATACCATAAACTTTGTCACACATAAGAAAAACAATGATTTGATAAGTATTTTATTAATATTAAAAACAATAAATACATTTTTATCATAAAGTAAAAAAGAAGTTCATTCTAGGGAACCAAATCCAATAGACTCCCACTTTCACTAGGTCCAGTTTCTAATAACCTTCAGTCCCCTAGATCCCACATGATACTCATGTTTCTACTAAGATAGGCCTTTAGTCAAGGGGTCCAATACATTCTATTATGTTTGTACTCTTATCACTAAAACATCACCCTTCTGATTGAAATCCCTCAAGATGTAATACTTCCAGAGTATATTCTTTGTCTGTTGGTGTGACCTTGGATCTTTTTCAAGATCCACTACTACCGTCATATCATAATTCAATGGGATATTCTCTTTACTTCTATGTACCATATAAAGATCTTGGAAAATGTTCTGAATCCAAATGGATTACATGGTTACATTAAAAGATGTTACATACTTGGAATATATTTTAGAATCATTGAAAACTTGCCACATTAATCGTTCCCTTCTCAAAAAAACTCCATTGAGACAGAAAACATTTCCTAATTGTGATCTCAGATCATTCAAATCTGTCTAAAAACTAGCATCAGTATAACCTCTGATGACCATATCCTCATCTCCTATATACACAAGTAATACCTACTAAGTTATTCTTAGATAATTTTGTATAGACTTAACAGTAGTCCAATTTTATTCTCATTTATCTTCTTAGTATCTTCTTACCATGATCAGTGCATAAGAATCTTTAATTATGGTACATAACATGTCAAACATGAATGATCCTATCACTGAAGAGTATGAGATCTTACTCATTCTCTATTTCTCATTTTGTGTCTAAGGACATATTTTATTAGAAAGATGTAAAACATGTGAAACTGGAACCAATCCTCTCCTGGATTATTCTGTACTAAATATATTCAATATCAGGTAAACATATGTATTTTGACATAGTCCAGGAAGCCACTTTGATATATCATGAATGATCTTGATTCCTAGAATATAGGCTTTTTCATCTAAGCCTATCATCGAGAAACACTTGTTTAATCAGACCTTAACTCACTATATGACTGGTATTTTGTTTCTAATAACTAATATGTAATCAACATATACTAATAGTTTAATGACCACATTCCCACTAAACCTCTATGAAAATCAAGCCTTACATTTTTTATTTATAAAACCAAATTATTTTAGGAATACAATGAATCAATTATTCCTTGACCTAGATACTTGATTCAATCCATAAATGGATCTATACAACATGAAATTTTTTTTGGCATCACCTGGAGTAACAAGACCTTCCAATTGTTTCATATAAACATCTTCCTAAAGGTCCTCGTTAAGGATTTTAGTATTTATATCCATATTCCAAATATCATATTCATGGTAAGATACTATTGAAATTAAAATTCTAATGGATTTAAACACAAAAACTTGTTAAAAGGTTTCATCGTAGTAAATTCCTTGATTTTTTCTATGATCTTTATCCATTAGTCTTTCTTTATTTTTATTTACATTACCTTCTATGTACTTCTTCATCATGAATGTCCATTTTCATCCAAAAATATTTATGTCAATAGGAACGTAAACTAGAACCCAAACTCAGTTCATAAACATGGAATTCATTTTAGAATTCATGAATTCTTCTATATTGTAGATTCTGATCTCCCTACTACCTCCTTATAAGAGAGAGAGGTTCATCATTGTTAACAAGTAATGAATCACTATCTTCGGTGATTAGAAAACCATATATATCTGGTTCTATTACCTCACATATGCACATATATAGTACTTACATTTTAGGAACTACTTCTACCAGGGGGAAATGTGGGATATATTCTTAAACCAACTCTTATATATCTTGAGCATCAACTTCATCGAAGTCAATCGTGATCCCACTATCATTTTTTAGGATGTCTCCCTCACAATAATGATGATTTTTTTTTGAGATTTTACTTTCTTTCTCGAGGGGTTTTATAGGTAGTATCCCTTTGTTTACTTGGGATACTCTATAAATATACACCTCATTCCTCAGGGAGCTTGATTTATTTATTGAGAATGCCTTCAAAAACTCCTAGAAATCCATTCACAGGTATATGATAAAATAGGTTGTTGTCCACTCTATAGATATATGGGAATTACCTTTTCTGTTTAATTGGTACACGGTTTAATGTTTATGTCATAGTTTTTAATGAATATCTCAAAAATTATAATGGAAGATCTGTATGACTCATCCTCGACCTTACCATGTCCAATAATATATTGTTCCACCTTTCACTAAAACCATTCCACTATAGTGTATAAGGTGGAGTGAGTTGAGATAGAATCCCAAAATCCCTTATAAAGTCTATGAACTCTTGGTTAAGATATTCACCACCTATATCTGACCAAAGATTATTTAGCTTCTTGAAAAGATGATTTTATACATCATTCTTGAATTCCTTGAATGTATCAAAGGACTCAGACTTATACCTCATCATGTTGATATAGTCATATCTACTCAGTTTTTCAGTAGAAGTTATGGAGTAAGAAGTGAACCAATCCAATTTTTTGTATCCCTATCACCATGTCCAATGAATGGTGGTTTAGTTATTTTCCATTGTAATCAAGAATGACATCTATCAAGTGTTTTTAGCACAAAAAAGTCTAAATAAACATATTGATAGAGATTTGTCAAATGTTTCACATTTACATGACCAAGATGGTGATTCCATGGCTAGGTGTTAAATGATTCATGTGAACATGATTCATTATCGATTTCCAACCCTAGGTTTTCAATATTTTACTACATGAAGAGCATTATTTAAATATTCCACACCATAATATTTGTTGTCCTTATAAAATAAACATATTTTATTCCTAAATTTCAAAATAAACCTGTATGTATCTAAACATCAAATAGAAATTTTGTTGCTGGGAACTAGAGGTATATAATAATAATCTCTTAAAATGATAATCCTTCCCAATGGACATGAAAGGTGGTAGTCACCAATGTCCATATCCGCTAGCCTCACACTATTAGAAGCTCATCGATCCACCTCTCATCTTGAAATCTACAATAATATACTTTTTACCTACATTTGGATATAGATATGAGAACCAAAAGGTGTATATAATACCCAATGTGTAGAAATGGAAATATTGAACTTGATAGTGAGTGAACCTTTATATTCCCCTTAATTTTGAGTGTATTTCCTCTTCAAGCTGCAAAACTTTCCACATAAAAAAAACTACCTCCTTCTCCATTCACTACCTTAGGATATTCTTCTTATTGGTAGGATGGTACTCAGGAGATTTATAATTTTTATAAGTATTGTTCCCCTTTTCCTTTCCCTTACATTTTTTATTCACCATATGAACCATAGGTTTATCACACGCAATATCCTTATCCACCCAGAATATTAATATAATAAGTTTTTAAAGACTCTTCTCATTATTTTTCATATAATAATTGATAATGAAACTAGAAAAGGTTATTGGAAGTGATGAAAGTATATGATTTTTATGCAACTCATCTGGGAATTTAACCCGTAAGATGTAGAAGAATTCAATGTAGCTGATTGTATTGACTAAATGAGACCCAGATGAAGTAGACTCTCCAATATAAGTTGTGAAAAAAATAATTATTGATTGCATAACTATCTTGTAATGCCTTATCTTGATAGTGATCCTCATAGTGAGACATCATTCTATAGGTATCTAAATCCTCATTTCACTTAAAATATCATTGGAAATGGATTATAGTAGAAAGAAATGATCATTTTTAGAATCATTTTGATGTTTCTTATAGAGATATAACTTGTCATCACTTTTCTCGTCTCTAGGAACAATAGGCCAAGGTTCTTCCTAAAAATGAAATTTCTTTCATAGAGAAGGATGAAACGAATGAACCTTTTCCACTCATAGAAATTTGTGCTCTTGAGAATGTTTTCATTCAGTATTATGGATCCCAATGATATGTCCGATTTTATTATATTGGTGTTTCTACAAAATAATATTACAATAATTTTAATACATTATCTGATAAAATTTAGACAAACAAATAAATATTATATATATTATTCTCCAAAAATTTTATCAAACCCAATATCCCCAACTATTGGAATATAAATATCTTTTTACTTGTGCATTATAGTGACAAAGATCCATATTCCAATTCTCATTACCCCATCTTTGGATAGCCAAGTATCTCAAATGGTTTTATGTAGGAATTCCATATTCCAACTACATTAACTCATAGTTTCTTAATCTACTGATTGGACTCCCCAATCTTGAAATCATTAATTTTTTTCCCTCAACGTTTTCCTCTCAATTACACCATGTACAACTTTCAAAATAAACTCTTAAGGTGAACCATGATAAGTCAAACCAAAAACACATTTTACAATTCCCCATTAATTATAAGCACCCCAAATTTGACTGGTCGATCACTTCGAACTATGGTTTGATTTTAACCGAAGTAGTGGAATTCTATACCAACATAATATTTTATTGAAGGATTTTATCATTTTATGCATAAATTTACAATTATTACCTTTATCACATGCTTTTTAATATTAATTAGTATTACATAAGTGATTAAACAACCATAGATAATATTTACGCATAAGAGTGTTTATTTTAGTTCTATCTTGCATTTTTGTTAATTAATTTGTTATGTAATAATGAAAGGAAATCCATTATGAAATAACTATGAAACTAAAATTAATTAAATATTAAATAGGTATGATCATGATATCCTAGTAGTTGTTATTTTATCTAGACTTTGATAAACTAACCGTTGACAAGGGCAAAAACTCATTTAACCAATTATGATTCATGTGGAAGCTTTTATCAGTTCACCTATGTATCTCCTCAGATTGGTTTCTCCTTAGCTCCAATCTTGAACCACCTACACTATCATGGGTACCCCATCTATAACATATGAATTTTAATGACATTAATGTGAGGGGAAAAGGGGTTTAAATAAAATAAACAATTTGAATAAATTCCGTACATAATGAAATGATAAAAGGAACGCATGACAATAGTTAAATTTAAAAATAAATTAAATAAAACCAGTCACATACACAAGGTATGTTCTTATTAATGATCATCCACATGCATGAAATTAATTACCCATTTAATAAAACATTCATTAAATTTTTAATCGTTCTTAATTAAGATAAATTTTTCTCTAATCTATATATTTTTATATTTAATTAATCAAACCTTTGATAATAATTACCATCCAATTTTATTTGATATTATCATCACTTATACTTTTAAACAAATTCAATAATGTCATTTAAAATTAAATTTTTCCATAAATATACCTTAGAGGCAACATGGTGAATACCCATATGATTATCTATAACATGATTTATACTCATATAATTGTTTATTCATTTTAAAATATATCATAAACGACTTATCACTTACATTCATGACATGTACTTCATGGAGGATTACTTGAATTATATGATTTTAGGACATGTTTTATGCTTAAATTCACGTAGAGTAAAAACTTTTAATATTGCTCATACATGATCTGTAGATTTCAACATTACAATGATTTTAATTAAACATTTAAATATTTATTTATATTAAAAATTATTTCATGTCATGTCCTATATTTATGACCACACACAAGTTCATGTCTCAAGGAGTACATTGTAAAAAAAATTAAATCTATGTAACTTGGTATAATTACATGGCGTGTGCATCTCAGCTACATAGTGTGTATATCTATCACCGTCTATTCAAGCTACATACCAAGGGACTTAGTGTGTGAATCATACCTCAGAAACTGGAGTAAACTTCATGTCCAATGTGATATACATCATGTGATCTCTAAATTACGCGGTCACCAATCAGTTAGTTCGGGTATTAAAATACACAGCTCATATTAGACACAAAAGGACTACAGACCATGTACGCCAGTTACAAAACATGTACTCTAGTTGGCCATGGACTATCCTGTCCTAGTTAACATGTGGTGTAATAATTAACTACATTGTGTGTCATCAATGCACACAGTTTTAGAAATTACCAAATTAACTCTTGTTGTATTGACCACATGTACACGAGGTTTAATTCACATTATGCGATTTGTACACGTATGTTTTCATTCTAGAAACGTTGGAACCTCTAGATGAGTTCCTCAATTTTTTTTAATCATTAAATCAATCATTTCAATTAGATATATGAGAAATTAATAAGGAAGTAGAAGATCTCACAATTTTGATTAAAATAATGATTAATCTTGAATTCAAAAACTAAATTAATATGTGTAAATAAAAAACAATAGTTAAATAATTCTACATAATTATGTGACTACTCTAATACCAATTATAGAATCTAGGAATAGTTGAAGGATGTGATGGTTGGTGCCAAACTCTTATTTTTTCTATGAACAATGACTAATATGAGATTTAACACAACGCTGAACATTGTGATCAACATAATTAAATAAACTAATTAGATAATATAAATTATTTTGGAACTAAAGGGAATATAATTAATTATTATTTATAATTAATTAAATAATTATCTTTGTTTCAATTCTTTGTTAATTCCTAATTTAGGAAAAATATCTATGTTGTTACGTCGTAGATTTATAGGAATAATGTATAGATTCCCTCTAGTGGTGATCTGCTTGTGTTACAAGAGTCTGCAGACTTCACAAAAGGAATCTTTGATTTCTATCATGATAGATCCTTATTCTTGCATGATCAGCCTTTGATCGCATCTAGAATCACATCCAAATCTTTCTTATTGATCCGGTTGAGGGGGATTTCTCTCTGTTATTATGAGAATTATTGGACAATGGAGCTTTCTTGGATTTTAATAATTCCCCAATTCCATTTTGAACAACCCAAAAAAATACATTATCTATTGAACAAATAAGATAATTGGGTTTGTATATCACTAGGGTTAAAATAATATAATTTGACATGTGCCCTTAATTATTTATTTAATCCTAGTGAAACTGCATATCAAATAATAATTATTATATATTTATTTCTCAACATGTACTTAACATGAAAATTATAATTAAAAATTATTTCATTAAATAATATTCAATAATTATTATTTCTCACTGAACACAAAAATCTCAGTCTTCCATTACTCCATAATAGTTATCAGACCATTAGTAATTTCTATTTATTTGTTAAATAAATATCATTATACTATTCATAAATAAAAAAAATATTGTATTTACTAAAAAAATCATATGTAAACAATAATACATGAAAAAGTATTAAACCATGTACAAAAATAATATTTAGTCAACCTTTTAAATAATAAAATGTAATACATTATTTAACTAAGATTCTGGATATACGTAGTGTGTGAACCTCTAAGCCTCTTTCTCAATTGCGTTATACGGAGCGGCCTAAAGTCCAAGGTTAGTGTCTAAAAACATTCCAAGGATCTCATAGATAAAGAATTTAATCCCTTAATTAAATAATTCTTCATATTAACTATTACTGCATAATATAATCCCTTTATCACGATATCTCAAATCATATAGGTTGCATGTTGGTTCCATTAACCTATATGTTCGATGTCTCTTTATTAGACATTCCTAAAATATAACCCTCATATAGAACACCATGTAAATGGATTTATTTAGGATATATCATTTCCATCATAGGGCCTGAGATATTAAGATCCATTAAAGAACATAAGGGATAAATCCTTTCTCACATTATTCAATAATGCAATATTACTCATGATGCAACCAATAAATCTTACCATGCCAAAAACATCTTTTATCATGGTTTTCGTCAATACATCAAGGCATGAGACTCATAATATTATTTAATACTAACTTTAAAGTCTAAGGACTAATACCCACAATCAATAATAATAATATCTAATGACACATATAAATATTTATTTCCTATTATTGGGCCCCATTCAAGTAATATCCTACTAGATATTACCAAGGAAATAAAACCTGAGAAGGTTCCTCAAAATCTTATGTGTCTCCACCCCTGATATCATATATCATTTCTGTCCCTCAAATGATATCATCCATCTATAGAACAAATATTCAAGAATAGTTTCATATCACTTCCGTGTTCTCATCATAGTGGGGAACTACTCTAACATTTTAGTGCGAAGAATACTCCTAGAAAATTATCATATACTATTTTTTGAAGAATAACAATCCTGATGTGATAATTAGTTTTTTAATATTCAAAACAATGAATACTTTTTTATCATTATGTACATAGAAGTTGGTTCTAGGGAACAAACTCTATCATGGACTACTATCTTCATGAGGTGATGTATTTTATTTTTCTTCACCATGTCACATGGATGATTATAAATATATATTTAATGGATATATATTATATTTATGAAAAATTCATTATTATTTTAAGATAACATATTATCTACCATCTTAACCTTCCATTTGTTGGAAAATGATAATGCCTCCTATGTTTAAGTGTGGACAATCGATGTGATTTATTTTTATTTTATTTCTTACAAGGATGGCGATAAGGATGAATCTAATGAATAAATAATATATTTATAATAATATATTTATTATATAATGGTAAAAATTTTCTTTTTTTCTTTCATTTCCATCAATTGAAAAATGAAGCCGTCATTTATTCTTACGTGGAAACTACCACCTTCAAGAACGGTGTATCTCTTTTTCAATACTACCTTTCATGGATAGTTTTTTTTTCAATATATAGAAATGATAATTATAACATGTTTAATATTATAGAGATAATTAAATTATAAACCCTTTGGAAAAGTTTAAAATAATAATGTTATTTTAAAGTTCATGGACCAAATGATCTCAAAACATATGATGAAAAAATAATTGATTTTGAAACTATATGTGGAATGATAAATATTGGATTAAAAGTAATAATAAGGAACCTGAAAAGAAATCTTAAGAAAAAAATTATTAATATAATTTTATTTTTACAGGAAAAGATAATGTATAAAATAATTTAGGACTCGATGCAACACGTTTTTCTTTTAAACATTTTTAATTTTTTAAACACTTTTCCTCCATATCCATGGTATTCTGAATGTTTTAAGAATGATCTTATTTACGATTAAAATATTTTTAAAGGAAATTTTCATCTAATTTTGACATTATTTTAAATAGTTTGAATAATACATCATTATAGCACATTCAGTTTGGGTTTTATTTTACTTTTTACAAAAGTTCAAAAAGAATGTTTTCACATTTACCCCATGGTCTCCTTTTCCCACTATCATAACTTTTATATTTTATAAGAATAAATATATAAGTTTCTTTTATTTTTTTCGTATAATATCATATTCTTATTGATATTTTAATCTCTTAGTTTATAAAAATATTTATTTACAAAATTAAAGAGATATATGTTCTAGTTTTAAAAGAGACTTGATAACATCTTTGTAAAATTAATTTTTTATCCTTTAATTTATAATATATTTCACTGGGGATATGATATAATGATACCATAAACTTTATTTCTCTTGGTGAATTATGATCAAGTTATTATATTTATCGATGAATATTTACATTCAATATTCATGATTCAATAATGATATTTATTATTTATTTCATTGATCATTCAATATAACAGGGTTTCAATAGAATGTTGTTAATGATGGGTGGGTCAAAGAATTATATACCCCTTAATGCATCATTAGGTATCATGAGACAAACAAGAATGGGTATTTTTTAGTTTATAGCATCCCATATATATGTAATATTATGATGACTTGGAGTGATCCCTTGACGATAATTTCATTACAGAAGCCCCTTACATAATAGCATGATATATTATAATGAGGAATTAAAAGTAATAATGTAATGTCATGGAATAAGAGGTATGATGTCCTATATTATACATTCCACCACTGTAAAATCTATTATTGGTTTTCTGGTGATTTTTATATGTTGAACATATTTCAATCTCAAGTTATTGATTACATAGAATATTTAATTATTATTTAGATTCCCATGATAAAAGGTTTGATTGAAAGGATATGATTTAAAGTTTTATTGTTAAGAAAAATTGATGAATATATTTTTTCATTTATGGCTGTTTATGAAATTTTAATAAAAATATTTCATAAATGATGTTGATTTTATTTGTTTGTTATTTTTTACTTGATCTCGAAGTTTATTATGTAAAAAATGAAAACATTCTTATAGTTTTTGTGATTTTGAATATAATAATAATTTTAACAATTTTTTATATCACTTAATGCGTTTTGTTTCACTCATCCCATATTTTACAATGTTTTTCATGAGACTTACAAATGTGTACTAATTTTGGAAAGGACTGTGCTAGAATATATTGAATGACAAAAATTGACAAATGTAACCAAGAGTGTAAAAATAATATATTGTTTTGTAGTAAAAGTTTAACAATTCTTATAGAATTAGAAAATTTGTGCATAATGTTAAAAAATACAATTTTATTGCAAAATACATTTGTTTTTTATGTAAATGGGCTTTCTTAATTATCTATAACTCTAATCCTAAATAGTTTTTGAGATGTAAGTGAATCAGTATTTGTTTTTGAAATTTTAATTATAGATTTTAGAAACTTTTTTTCTTCAGTTGGTATTGAAGAAAATATGTAAAGAGTATGATTTTGTCACCAGATCCAATTGCAAGGGTTTGGTGTGTTCTGCATGGTGCTTATCCATCTATAGATTATTTGAAGATATATTACATGGTCTACTTATCCCCTTAGTGTATTATTTGGAGAAATTTTAGAGGGGATACTTATCAGTCAATGGATTATATTATATTTCGATGGTATTATGGTGGGTATCTACCCAAACCATGGTTGGTTCTGAATCTTGTTTGGAGACATAGGGAACTATCCAAATTAGGTATAGTTAAAGTCATATGACACTATCAAACACAATTATTAAGGTTCATTTATTTCATTTATGATTTGATTTATTTATTACGGAACATAATGAAACACGGTTAAATTAGATTTTTTTTACTTTATTTCTAGTTGTGTGTTGAGTTTTTCTCACACCCATATTTGAAAACTATGGGTTCTCAAGTAGAATTCATAATATCAGGTTTGGAAATTTATAAGGTATATAATATTGATGTATAATATGGGTAATTTATGTGGATCATGGGATATGGGACCAGAACATTATTTTGGAATAGTTTTGATGATATATTTATATTTTTTCATTTTTGGTTTATTTTGGAAATTTACATCATGATCCACCCATAGGGGGTCTTGATTATGTTTTTGTGACTTTTGTAAAAAGTACCATAGTTCATATTAATATGAAATGGGTTGATATATTTTTTATTTTGATTTTTGAAATTATTTTTGGTTATTTTGGTCATTTCTACTAACATATGTTTTTCTTACTTCCACTATTATTTACGGGTATCTAATCTAGGGGTGTAATCTCCTCGTGAAATTTTGAGACCCCCATAACTAGTGGGTATCCACTACCATATGTTATGATGCATCTATGATCATATGGAATGCTGAAATGGTCACAATAGAAGTTATTCAGTTTGAGATGTGATAAAGGTCAATTTGATACTTGTTTCAATTAGTTTATTTAAATATTTGGGAAAGTTGAACATGATATAGGATATTTTCTGATCTTAGAACAGATCTTGTAACTGGGAATTGCTAACCCAAATTTAAAGGATTTCAATGTTACCATGGATGGGAATGTTATTATTTGTTTTAAATTTTTCATGTGGGTTACTTCCATAAATGTGATACACTTGAATTTCGACTTATCATTATGGGGTTTTACTCTTTACTTATAGTGGAATGAGGGTTTGTGTTAATTTATCATTTTAGGAATATATGATTCATATGTGATTTTGTGGATTTATTATGATTGTTTACTTTGATTCTAACATAGTTTTCTATTATCTAAAGTGTCGATCACAATATATGTAGAGTTTTTACTATAATGCACGATGTTAGCATCTTATCTATCCAATTTCATATATTATTTTTATTATTGTTACTTGGGGAAAATTATCTTGTCATATGTAGTTCAATTTAATTAAAATGTTTATAAAATATTTTATATGTTTTCTCTATAACATTTTATTATAATTTGCTTTAACTGAACCAAAAATGTGATAACCTTTTTAAAAGAAGGAGAAAATGAATGAATGAAAAGAAATGATTAGAATACTATATATATGTTATGATGGCCTTAAAATGGGTATATGGGTCTAGATAGATCACCTAGATTGTGAAAATTCTTATGATATAGGGTGTGTAGGATACCATGATATTTTGAATGATATTACTTTCCTTAAAATTGGGATATCAAGAATTGTGAAAAAAAGTTGTTTTGAGGAGTTTATTCTTCATTGCATATATATTCCACTATAGTGACTTCTATTGGAGCACTATGAGCTTGGTGAAGAGAATTACCCACTAGTATTTAGGATGAAACACCCTATTTTAATGAAATAAAACATAGATGATCAACACTTTGAGAGATTATTGTGAGTTTTAAAGTCAATGGAGAGAGAGTATTGGTGACATATAGATTCTATGTTATAGTAATGAAAGAGTTTTAGATGTAGGACCAACCAATTTTATGGGTGATTGTGGCCTCCAGTCTTCTAATATCTTGGTGGAATCAATAAAATCTATATTTTACCACATTTAGACACCCACTAGGAGGATAGTGAAGTAAGAAATCTATATTATGCAAGGGGAAAATAGACATTGGGGGATGTTCTAGTACAAAACGACCAACTTATTGTGTTATATTTAGTTTTTTTACATACCTTTTTCTATGATAATTTCTTTTCTAGAGACATTTAGGGTGGATATGACGTAAGTTTTTATGAACCATATATAGATAGGTATGTCTATTTTTGTGTATATGGCACATTTTATTAATCTTCAACAGTGTTCCCCAATTTTGGATGTGAAGTATACATATAGGGAAATGTAATTTGAATATGGTTTAATATTTGAGATTAAAAGACATGTGACTATTTTTGAACTACATTATTTTATTAATATCGTAAAATAGGACCTCATAAATGATAGATACCTAAATGTAAGAAGTGAATCAAGGTACTTGGATTCTATTAGGGGAACTAGTATTAAGTCCTATATTAGTTGGAATCATCAATTTGATGGTTCACACAAGGGTAGTGGTGAAAGAAGTTTCTAGTGTAGTGGCCCATATCATACTCCATGGGGAGGCTGTTCTATAGATTATTACCAGTGTGGTGGGATTGGAAATATATTGACTCAGTTTCCATGAACACTAGATGAGTATCAGGTATTCAAAAAGATAGGGTACATGAATTGGTATTTCAGGAGAACTAAGTTGTTAGTTAGGGGAAAGGGATCGAAATAGATGTTTGAATAAGAGTTGGATTATTTATACTTTAGAAGGGGGCTAGATAAAGCTCCACTAGTTGTTCGGGATGAGTTAGAGGATATAATAAAAGTAAAAATAAGTGGAAATAATAAGGATGAAACACCCCAAACTTTAGTTACATTAAATTTTTATTATGTATTTTTTATCTTATATAATACTTAAGTTCAATTTTGGGAGTTTATGGACAGTTTTGAAGTGTTTTGGAAGTATTTATAAGGGTTTATAGTTTGATCATGGTTATTATATTGCACGCAATATCTCTAAGAAATAGTTCATGGTGATGTTTTCAGTCACTGGGATGGTTCACGGTTGGATCATGGATTTTCCAAATTGTGTACATACCAGGGGAATGTTTGTGGGTGGATACAATGAGAAAATAATATTTGGTGTACAATTTTTCACACCATATGAGAAACCCTGTGAGGGGGGTGACCATAAGATAGTAACACTATATAGTTGGGGCACAATTTTACCAACCATGTGGGAAAAAACCAAGATACATCTTGGTTCTTCTCTAGTAACATGCACATGATTTTAACTCAGTTTGACAAATAGTGTGGTGTAACCATCCTAAAGGAATTTAATTCTTTAAAAAATAGGATTTAATTTAGATTAATTCCTTAAGACCCTCATTATTCTCTTATTCTTCTAGGATCTCAAACTTTATTCCTCTCCTAATCTCCCTTGGTGATTACCTTTGGTAAGGAAGACAATTTTGACCTAATATACGTGTGTTGGAGATCTGTAATCAATGATAAGTCCTTGTTATTCATATATATACTCTTATATTCTCACTTAGAGAAATAAATTTTATATAATATATATATATAACATATATGATTTAAATATTGATCTTATCTTTTTTTCATCTATTTAATGGAATGTATCTTGATCCCAGATATAGAAGTTCATAGGGTCGTTCTCTATTTTCATTAGTCATTGAGAGGTAGGTGGTTTCTCTCTCATATTAAATTTAAGGGTTAGTTTTTTTGAACAAAATTATTTTATTTTCTATGGAAAAATTGTTTTATTTCATTATGGAAAGAATTTTGGGTTTGTGTTTTTGAAATATGGTAGACTGAATGGATTTTAAAAAACCTTTTTTCTTACAATTTTAAAATTATGGTTTCAAAATTAGAACATGGTTTTTATGTAAGAAAAATATTTCAATTTAGTTTTTCAAATAAGTCATTTTTTATAATGAATGAATTATAATGGAATTTGGAATAATTGGGTTTGTGTGTGTTGAAAGTAGGATATACCATGGTTATGAAGTACCATCATCAATGTGGGATGGGGTATTGTCATGAACTACCATCATCAATACATGACACCAAATATTGTGTGTGTGGATGAGATTGTGTGTGTTTGACAATGGGAATAGTTGTTCCAAACATTAAATAATATTATTATGACTTTTTATGGATTACTTAAATTAATTTCATTTATATACATGTATAAACTGTCTAACTATTTTTTGACTATTTTAGATAAATTTTTTCACAAGTTCCTATCCTAGTAGTGTGATTTGAGAAATCTACAAAGATTTCATAAAGAGTTTATATTCAACCCATTCTTGGAAACATTGGTGAATTTTCACATTTCATTTATTAGTAAACATGAAAGGTAAAGGTACCATACTTCTTTTGTGATGTGTCTTGATGTCATGATAATGACATGTGAAGTCGGATCTTGGAGGTAATTCAAGTTTTTCTTTGGATGGTTCCACTATGTTTTAATTAGGCTATGATGTTTCTTAATATTTTCAAGTTATTTTATTTTATACCCATTACAAATATGATATTTATGTAATTTTGGTTTTACCTTTGAGTTTTATTATTTATACACATGCATCATTTAGGATGTCTTGGGTTTTAAAATTTTTTATCGAACGGTTGTTTTATTTCTATAGGGAAAATTTTCCGCTAATTTTCCATTAAGACATTGGAATTTATTTCCAGATTTTTTTGTCTTGATAAAATCACCTAAGGTTAGTGTTACTCTATCTCTTATTATGCCAATCATTTGGGGTGGAATGTTACAAATGGTATCATCCTTTTTCATTCCGCCTATCTCATGGGATGATGTCAAGGAGATAAGAATGTTATAACTTGAAATGTAAAGTTTAAAAATATGTATTTAACCTTTTTATACTAAACATAAAGTTACTAGGGTGGTTTGGATAAAATTTGTTTTAACAAACTTTTAGATATATATTCATCTCATCATCTTGGGTTTAGCAGATGAGTGTAGTGTATAATTCATTAGTACTAAGACATCACACTAGGAAAGAATTGTTCATATTTTTTTTGATGAATTGTAAAAAATTATTAAAATAGTATATTGGTTGGATTAAAAATCAGGTTCTAAAAGAATGTTTCTTCTCCGGATTTATAATTTTCTAATACATTATTTTTTTTATGTGTGATGAATAAAGGTTATTTTTTTAGGTTATAAAAAATGGAACTCGATAGATGTCACATAAATTAGAAATAAGAATATATGGAAAATGTGGTTAAACATGATCCATTAGTGAACCAACAACATGTCCAGTGTATCATTTAGTATTTCATAGACATTGACAGTAGAAATCCGAATAATGACCTAAATATTTGAATCACCCTATATGGTTTAAAAACAAAATACACCCATCCCTATATGGGATTTCAAGCCTAAAAACAATAAGTAGGGATTAATACAAGGAATTTAATATTTTATTTCCTTAGTGAATTAACTTAGCTACTGATCAATCTACTGATATATTTATTCACGGATCCAGCATGATAATTATGGGATATATATTTCTAGGTGAAACTAGATCAAATAATTACATGGAAGGACATTGAAGAATTATTAATCAAATAATTATATTCTTTCAGATTATAGATCATAATAAAAAATAATTTCATTAGCCAAAAAAATTATAACCTATCTATGATAGTGTATGAAACTATGTTTAGGAATGTTTTATTTAATGAAATTTCCACTAGTGTTTCCTTGAAGGCACACAAATTTGAGTTTGGGATATGATCAAATATTCTCCCAAAGATATTTTTCTTTGTATAATGGATTTTATAGAGATGGTAAATAGAGAGAAAATGAGAGAATAAGATATATCTATAAATCTATATTGGGTGAGTATGTTTATCTCCATGATAATAGTTGAGAACTCAAATGTTGGGAATAATATGAAATGGGAAACCTATATCCAAGTCATTGGAGCATCTCAGAATCATACCATAGGGTCAGTTAACTTTCCTCCATGACCCATGAGTAATCCAAGGTTTTTTTAGAGTGGTTCACTTGAGCATAACAAGAATGAATATATGACACCCCCAAGAGAATGTAACAACTGTAATGAAATTTGTATTTTCCAGTGTTATTATCATAGTTATCTTATATTAGTAGCCAAGAATATATATCATGTTTCTTAGACATCTAATGCATCAATAGGAAAATGTCCTTCAAATAACTCTCTTCCTTAAAAACCAAGTGAGCCAAGTGATTCTAGGAACACCAAGAATCCTCATATAATAAAATCTTATCTAGGAAGAAGGGATTAAGGGGTAACAAATAAGAAATTATATGGGGATGAGAAGATGATCGCAAAGGATCAATCTGATTTATTGATGGTGTGAGGTGATATTATTTCTAACTATACCATGATGCAAGATTTGATTGATATAGGTGTGTCTCAATATTTAATTAATTCATATGTTTCTGATCATATGGTTTTACAATTTGGGATAATACCTTTTGTTTTCAAACATAAAACACCTCTAGTATGGTGATTATGTCAATCCTTTATGTGGTTAGTGTAGTCAATAACTATTTTTGGTGATGAATCGGTTTAGGATATCTATATTAGTGAGATAGACATATATGAACTAATTTTGGTAATAGATTTGTTAATGTATCATAAAGACAACATTGAATGTTATGCCTATCAGACCAGTTTGATAACTTTTGATCGAATTAGGCATCTATTTAAAGGAAATTGGAATGTGAATGCATGAAGAGAAAGAACCTTGGTACCAGTGGTTGGGAATATATCATATTAGTAGGCAGTGACTATGTTAGATTCAATTGATGTAATTGAACACAAATATTTTCCTACTATCACTAACCAATTTACTAATGTCCTTCCTAATAATTTCTCTAGGTTACCACCCAAAAGAGAAGATTAATTTAATATTTATCTCCTACTAGGGACCATTATTATTTAATTACCATATTATAGGTTGTAACTAATAGAATTGAGGGAATTTAATGTTCATATTGAAGTGCTGGAAAGAAAATGGTTCATTAAACATAGTTAATCTACATAGAAAACACATGTTCTTCTTATAAAGAAGTTGTATGTAACACTGTTACATTTGGAGAATTAACAAAAACTCATCCAAGTTACAATAAAGAAAAAATATTAGATTCCACAAATTGAAAATGTTTTTTTAGGAATTAAATGGATAAAATTGATTCTCTATGATTGATTTATGATTGGGTTATCACCAATTTCTAGTTTGGAAGGAATATATTTAAAAAGAATACTTTATGAGAAATTATGGTCACTATGAATACATAATTATGACCCTTGGTCTTGTGAACAGACGAACAATGTTTATGGAATTGATTAATCAAATATTTAATAGGTTTATTTAATCTTATATAGTGGTGTTCATTGATGATATTCAACTATAATATAGGATTATGGTTCATCATGAGAAACACCTAGCTAGAGTGTTGGGTATGTTTCAAGAGCATTTTCATAATGATAATCTTTCAAAGTGTGATTTATGAATACTATAGTTATGTTTCCTCAGTCACATTATTTTTTAAGGACGAGTGTCTGTATATCCAAAAAATATATAAGTTGTTATCTCTTTAAAACCACTAAATAATGGTTTTGATATATGCAATTTCATTTAATGATCGGATATTATTGATACTTTGTTATTTTTCTGGCTTTGTATCACACATGAAAATATTCTAAAGGAATTTTCTTTCATTATAGAGAATAAAAAATTTCAAATTACACTTCCAAGATCTTAAGGTCTATCTTTAATAATCACCTATCAATACTTCCAGGGTTCTATTAGTGTTACATGGTCTATTATAAAGCATTCGGATCTATGTTGTGATTTTTTCTCTTGAATAGAGATCATTTTGTCACTTATGGATCATGAATGTTATGTATTCATGAAAATAAATTCCTAAAAAATATTAATAATTAGATTTTATAGTATTTTTTTTGAAAACATGGTGTCATCATTTTTTTGATGATAAATTCATAGTGTTTATGAATCATAAGAGAATTTATCACATTTTCTCATAAAGATACTTTAATCTAATACAACAAATATGGATAGATTATATACAAATATTTTACTTCAGCATCATATATAATATAATGTATTAAGTTTCTTTCTATTTTTTTATGAATATAGTTTAGTTTTCTAAATAAGCTCACTAATCTAACACTAAATGTGAAATTATGAGGTACAAACTCAATGGTGGGGAGAATATTAATGGAATCATTTTCGATGCTAGATCTGTGATGTGTTTTAGAGATTGGACTATAGTTCCTCCAACATATCCGGAACAACTTCTTAATTACTACAACCATTCAAAATTTTTTGTTGATCATGGTATTCAATGGATTTATAATATGTTGCGAGAATAGTTTTGGTGGGTTGTAATAAAGAGGAACGTGTTATATTTTATTTCAGGATTCCTCACCTATCAACAGGTCAAGGACAACCACCAAAGAGTAGCTTGTGTGTTTCATTTTTTACCTATTATCATATATAGATGGAATATTTTTCGATGGATTTTATTACACGCCTACCAAGAATGATTCATAAACGTGATGCATTATGGGTCATTATAGATCGAATCTCCTATTCAACTCACATTATCCCCATTCATGAATTTAATATGGTTGAAAAGTTATAAAAAATATACATATGGGAATTGATAATGTTTCAAGACAAACCAGTTTTGATTGTGTTTGATTATGACCCTAGGTTTACATATTATTCATTAATGTTCATGAAAAAAAAACTTATAACTAGTATACCCATGAGGACGACTTATCTTTCTTAAATAGATGGATAATATGAATGGATGATCCAAACATTTTATCATATTCATATAGGTTGTGATATAGATTTTGGAGGATCATGTGAATAAAATATAACATTAGTGGAGTTCTCATACAATAATAGTCATCAGGATTTAATACATATGTTTACATTCAAATCCTTATATAGTAATCCTTATAATTATCCACTTTGTTTGGTAGAGATATGTGATACTTCCCTTACCATACATAGAATTGTTCATGAGAAAAAAAAAGAAAATATAGATGATCAGAAGGAGAATGTTGATGCCTTAGATTCTTAAAAAATAATATCTAGATCACCATCATCGACCATTATCATTTTAAGTGGGTGATCAAATTTTATTGGGAATCCCTCTAAGGATAGGGCCTCTTCATTTTGGTATGAAGGGAAATTTTTTCCCTTAGTATATGAACCATTGATGATACTCAAGCATATTAGTAATGTGTATTTCTGGTTATATGTACCACCAAGGTTCAGTTCTATGAAAATGTGTTTCATATATCTCAATTAAAGAACTACCAACCTGATTCGAAACATATGACTCAATGGGGCCATGGTAATCATTAGTTGGATTCTATAGTAATTCATGTTCTGATAAAAATTTTGGATAGTACAAATAAGATCTTACATTTGAAAAGAATCTATTTGTTATAGTTTTTCTATTAGTATGTCCAGATTTAGGAAGACACACTATAACCTAAGGAGGAGATGCTAAATCAGTTGCCCACGATCTTCCAATGCAATGTTATAATCATACTTTATAATATTATAAGGATTTGTTTTGGTGGTAAGGTATCACCATTGGTTTCATATACATTACACTTTTAGAATGTATTTTGTGCATACATAATACTTCATTAGGGTTTTATTAGATTCCGGATAGTTATTAGGTTTTTCAGAAGTGTTTTAATGGGTTTATAGTTTGAGAACCATTAGTAGAAGCCATTCAAATTCTATAGGAAACCATGAATGGGGATGATTGTATTCACTAGGATAGTTCACTATTATACAATGTCATTTCAAAACCATGTATATGTTAGGGAAATTTTTGTTAGTGGAGATAGTGGGAAAATAATGGTTGGCCCATGGTTATTCAAACCATGCGAGACAACCACGAGATGGGGTGTCCTTGAGATTTTATAAACATAAAGTTGGTGCATGGTTTTACAAACCTTGTGTCACAAATCATGAATATACCAAGATCTTTTTCTGTAGAATATTCATTTTTTCACACAGTTTAAAAATCATGCGAACTAATAATGAGATGAGCATTTAATGTTCTAAAAATCATGTTTTATTTTGGACTAAGGCCCTGAAACCCTCATTATTCTTATATTTTTCCATGGTCTAAAACTCATTTCCTCTATTTGGCTCACTTGGAAATTTCCTTTCATTTGGAAGATGATTTTACATATAAGTGTGTTGGAAATCTATAATTGATGGTGAGCACTCATTCTTCCTTTTTGTTCTTAGATCCACTCTCCACTTCTCTCTCAAAGCCATATATATGATCAATTATAGTTAGATTAATTTGTAATGGTTTAAATATTAACGAGATCTTATTTCATCTATTGAGGACATGTTGTTGTGTGCTCAAATTTAGATTTTCATAGTGTCTTTATTCGCTTTCATCCTTCTTTGAGAGGTTTCTAGATTCTCCCTCATCTAAAAATAATTAGGAACATGAATGATTAGTATAATTCATATGTTTTATTTTAATTTATTTTGAAATGTTGTATGATGCCTTGATGGAAACGTTTTTGGCTTTGTGTTTTGTAAATATGGGAAATAATCTGTCTTTTTAGAGAAGCCCTTTTTTTATAATTTTAAAATGATAGATTAAAAATTATGATGTTATTTCAATGAAATAAAAAAATTAATGAAAAAATTTCAAAGGTTTAATTGATTTCGGAATAATTATTTGGCATGGAATTTTGAATAATTAGGTTGGAGTGTGTTTAAAGTTTGATGGATAATTGTCCTGAAGAACCACTATCAAAATGTGGGATGAATTATGGTCATGAAGTACCATTATCAATGTGTGACACCATGATTGAGTGTGTTGATGGGAATGTGTGTGTGTGTTGGAATTATGAATACATATGAAAAATAATAAATAATGGTATTGTTCTAGTTTACAGATTACTCACAAGAATTTCATTTATAGATATGTATAAATTGCCTTCCTATTTTTAACTAGTTTATATAAATTGTGTTATCTTGTTCTCATCCTAGTGGTGTGAGTTCGGAAGTCTCTTGTGATTTATTGCTGAACTTATACTCATCCCATCCTTGGGATCTTTGGTTTATTTACAGATTTCAATTACAAGGACATAATTAAGGAAAATGAATATTACTTCTCTAGTTATGTGTCCTTATACCATTAGTAGGTTATGTGTAGCTCGAGATTGGATATAGTTTTACTGATTCTTGGGATGGGGCCCCTACAGTGCCTTTAGGTTACATTATTTTCATCCTTTTCTGGTTATTTTATTCTCCACTATCACTCTAATATTGTCGTACTTTTGGTTTTACATTTGAGTTTTAATGTTTATACACAATTATCATTTATAATTTCATGGTAGTTTATATTTTCTATTAATAGTTTGTCTTATTTCTATAGGGTAAATTGTTCCCCAATGTTCTCTTATGAACCTAGGATTTATTATCCAATTTTAGTGTATTGGGGAAATCACATAATGTTAGTTTCACTCCTTCCATTCATAATACAACGAGGTGGGGTTGGTTGTTAAAAATATGGTTTCGTTTGGGGGAGTTATGAAGAGAGTCAATGATGATCTTTAAGAAAATTTCACACCATTGAGACAAAAATTTTCGATTTTTATACTATACTGACCACAGTTGAATCACACTCCTTTATATATTCATATTTTTTTATGTCATGGGTCTAGAAATAAAGAACCTTTATAGAGTACTTTCAATTAATAAATTTTTTTGATATTGTTATCAGATTATCCAAAGTTACAAAGAGTGTTCATAGTGATTGGTGGTTAAATATTCATTTGGGATTTTGTTGTGCTACATATAAGAAATTTTGATGCGATATTTGTGATAGAATAACTATTTATCTATTGATACCAAATAAACTATTATCATCGATTTGTATCATTAAAATCATTTAAGGGTATACAGTTGTGTTTGTGTAAAATAATAAGATATTTAAGAAGTATATATGGGACCTGATCTTTAGTATCTGAGTGGGATCACATTAATTTTTTTATAATTTTTTTGGATGTTCATAAGATGCTTCAGGTACTTTTTTATTCCCATAATTAATCAATTTTTTGATTCATTTCTTGATTATTTATCTTTGTTTTCAGCCAATTAGGAGAAAAAATTTAAAATTTATATTTTCTAAGAACAAAAAATATATATATACAACCTTATTTGATAGATCTTGTTGGGGTGATTATTTTTTGTTTGACAAGAAGGTGGGTGGTTTTATGAGATTGTGTGTGTATTATCATTATTTTAACTAGGTGATAGTTGATAACTAATTTATACTCCATATATTTATGATATGTTTAACCAGATGGGAGGAGATAGAGTGCTCTCTAGGTTTAATTTGAAACAGGGTATTATCAGTTGACTGTGAGGCCTTATAAAAATTATTTTATGACATTTATGAGTAGGTATAGAATATATTAGTACCTTGTGATTTCTTTTTATTTAAAAAATATTCCATCAATGTTAATATACCTTATTAATCAGGTATTGTTCCTTATTTTAAAGCATTTTTGGTCATTTTTATGATGATATTCCCAAGTACTCTTAGTCGAGGGAGGATCACACTCAAAATTTAGATATTTTTTTTAGTAAACCAAATATCAATTGGTTGTATTTTAAGATATTGAATTTTTAGTTTTGGATTGATCTAGCTCACTTCTTAGGTCATGTGATATCAAAGGCTAGTGTATCAATATACATTGAGAGTGTAGAGGATATCAATTCATAGGAGAGGCCACAAAATGTTTTTGAGAACTACAGTTTATTAGGATTGATTAGTAATTACCATATAATCATATAATACTTTTCAAAATTTGAAACATCAATAATTTCCATGAATAAGAAGGGTGGAAAGATTTTTTACTTAAGTACTTCCAAGATATCCTTTTTAGAGAATAAGGGGAGATTCATGATTGTGGTGATCCTAAACTTACTAGATCTTAGTAATGATTATAAACTATATTGTGAGGCATCATCTAGTGAACCAGTTTCTTTCATTCTAAGTTTTTTAAATATTATAAGGAATATTTTCAAATTTAGCTTCTAAGATGGAGTGAGATTTTGAGTCTCTATTATCCTGGAATTGATATTATACAATGATTTATTATATTAATATCACATGTTTGTAGTTTTTCAGTTTTAATGGAAAATCTATTAAAATAATTTTCATATCATAAATCTAAGGGCACCCTTGAGTCTAGAATGTGAGGTTTACATTAGGCTTAGCCTATGGTTGGTCAACACAAGATGTCCAGTTGAGGAAATAGTTGGCAGTTATTTTAATTAAAATAAATAGTTAAATTTATTTAATTTATTTTAGACACCCATAACCTCAACTGATCTATATATACTGCCGTATAACAATTAACATGGTTTATATGCTTTAAATCTTGTATAGTTTAGAGGAAATCTGATGTTCATCATTTTTGGGTCAAGAATGGAAGATGGGATTCTATCACATCAAGGTGGATAAAGGGGAAAAGTAAGATAAATGTATTATCCTTTACTGGTGAATTAATTACTTTCCTATGATCGATCTCCTTTCAAGTTAAGAATCTTCAATTGGGGTTTCCATCCAATTTATTAAATTTTTAAAGAATGGAGTTGATTTAATTATTTATTTTGGGTGATTTCATGCCCTTTGCATGATCCCATTGATTATTTATATTGTTTTAATAAATATAATTATTTTTTTCAATTTTTTTACCCTCATCTCACTAATATATGATCATTGTCTAATAAATCTTGGACAACAAAGTTTTCACCCTTATTCTTATGCCTCTCCACTACATGTTCTTCATGTTCTTCATTGATGGCCTATTGGGCCATGATTCGACATTATCAGGTAGGTTGTGCAAGATTGGACACAATTATTTAAGTTGGATGTGTGAAAAAAGTCCAAATGGGTGATTTTTGAATAGTTTAGGAATGATTGTGGGAGATTATTCATGGATTATGAATCCGGAGTAGTGATGTATTGTGATGTGAGGCACTATGGGTGTCAGGTGGTGATGTGGTCTTCGAGCGGCTAACTAAAATATGATTTTCAGCCTCCAGAGGTCTGGGATTGATAGAGAGTGGTATATTCCCTCAACTAGTGGTATCAGATGGTGATATCCAAGGTGGAGTTATTGAATATAGAAGACATGTGAAACCTCTTTTCATCTCTGTGAAAATCTTGACTATGCACTGTGTATCATGGAAGAACACATGCTGTTTAACCCCCTATATGTGATGATAGGGTCTCATATGAAGTTAAATATCTCATGAAGTTTAGGTAAGCCTACATTCTGTGTGACCATGCCCAATTTCTAAAACCATTCCCAAGAAATACATGCTTAGGTCCCCATGTTTATAGATATTTTTTGTACCTACATGGGCATAGGCAGGAATACAAGGGCGTTAGTTGAGATTCAAAACCAGGACTCTGAGAAGTCATATACGCCATGTATCTTAGAGTTCAAATAGGGTAAAAGACTTAGCTTCCTAAGACATGTCTTGGGAGAACACATCTAGGTACAGGAGTGGGGTCACATGATTTTTTGGCCCCACATATGCTATATAGTCCGATATAAATCTTTTATCTCTCTTATATCCTTAGTTTTGATTTGGTTTTTTTCCATAAGTAGCCTATCAAGAGTGTTTTTACATGTATAACATTATTTTTTACTATGAAGTGGATGTTTAGATGTGACGTATGTTATTCTAGGCTTTATTAATATTCTTGTGATGTTTGAAGATGGATGTGTTAATGGAGGATCATCATATAGATGATGGGGTTAGTACTCCCCTGTTACACCAGGGTGTATTTTCCCCATTTAATCAGATAATGATGTAGTTGGTACCCCCTTTTGGAATGGTTGTGGTTACCTATGATAATAGAAATATTTTGGGGTCAAAATACCTCCGTCACAATAGGTATTGGGTTCTTCAAGCTATCAGAGAGATTTTGGCATCAGTACTCAACAGTCAGATCAGGGCATGGGTTCCTCATATTATTTAAGAGCTAGGGTCCATACTCCCCTTAAAACTATATGGATAAGTTTTTATAGCTATGAAGTAGCACTCCCTCATCTTGGAGCTCTATAAAGGTGGAGATCCTCTATAGGAGATGTTTTCTCCCTCAGACGTAGAAGAAAACTGTGTGGTGTGGGCCACTCCACTCATATTCTGATGAGGTTTCATTTGATGTTGGGAATCGGGGATGGAATTTTGGAGCCATAGGCTAACTAATCAACTTTGGATGGTCTGTGATATGTATAACCCCTTTCTATTAGTTATGGGTTTATTTATGAGTATATATATGTTTATCTGATAGGTTTTCCTTCCAACATTCTTTGGGTTGCGTGTACTATTATTGTATCTCTATATTTATCACTTTATGTTTTGTGGAATCCTATTGGGTGTATATATAATCACCCATGCATGGAAGTTTCCCACATATGACACATATTATATAGATGACATACATATTGGTGGTGATTATAGTGTATCATGGTGATACCTGGGTTAATTGACCATGTACGGTGGTTAAGCTTAAATATTAATAGCATATCTCTCTCTCTCTTTTATCTTCATTTCCGATTTTTTTGAATTTGGGACATAATTTATGGTTCCCCTGTTTATCACTAATTGTTACAATATTTACATTATATTACTCATAAAAATTTCATAGAGATGATTGGGTGCCTGTGTTCTAGTATATTAGGAAATATACTCCTATTTTAGTTATTCATTCTTATAACTTGTCACTACCCCCAGTCCTATTGGAGGTCGGCTTAGGGTTGTGGTATCCCAGCCTTCCACTTTCCAGGTGGGCCTTGGGAGGTTGGATCATTACAGTGTGGTATCTGTGATAGTTAAAATATGAGGTAGAAACTCAATGGTGGGTAGGATATTAATGGAAGGATTCTAGATGTTAGATCAGTGATGTGTTTTAGAGATCAGAATGTAGTTCCTCCAACATATCTGTAACAACTTCTTAATGACTACCACCATTCAAAATCATTTGTTGATCATGGTATTCAATGGATTTATAATATGTTTCTAGAATTGTTTTTGTGGGTTGTAATAAATAGTAAGGTGTTATATTTTATTTCAGGATTCCTCACCTATAAACAGGTCAAGGACAACCACCAAAGAGTAGCTGGTGTGTTTCATTATTTACCTATTATAATATAGATGGAATATTTTTCGATGGATTTTATTATAGTTCTACTAGGAATGATTCATTAACATGATTCCTTATGTGTCATTATGGATCTACTCGCCTAGTCAACTCACACTATCCCCATTCATGAATTTAATATGGTTGAAATTTTTTTTAAAAAAATATACATACGGGAATTGATAATGTTTCAAGAAAAACTGGTTTTGATTGTGTGGGATTACAACCCTAGGTATACATCTGTAATGCCCTGACCCCAGTTTCCCAGAGTCGGTACATTATTTTAATACATTGGCATGATTATAAGGAATCAAGTCCCGAAGGACCGATCGGTTTAGTAGTCTTGGAAAATAGATTACATACATTAACATTACATTACAATTTCAAACATAAAACACAGCGTAAATAGTTCCTTGAGAACGCCACTATTCCCTTTATCTTAACCCTTCATATCAATCATAATACACTTTTTGTAATCCTAGGAAAAATAAAACATAGAAAGGGGTGAGCTCAAACGCTCAGTAAGGGTAAGCAATACAGCGGAAAATGACATAAATATTAAGCATGGGTAATAATTGAAACCACATGCCTTTACCAATAAAAAACATAGATACTTCTATGGAAAGAATATGAGTTGAGTAAATAATTCCATAATAAAACATAATCATGGGTATTCTACTAGTCAAATAACCACATGAACCATCAATATTATTTCCATAATGAGGGAATGTATAATGCCAGACATTCTAAAACATTTTGTCAAGGCCTCGGCCAAGAAGTCTAAAAATGATTAATGCCTCGGCCAAATCCATATATCAAAATTAGAAAGGGCCTTGACCAATTCCATGTCTAGTTGTCTCATGAGACCTACAGATTCATCGAGGAGCTATAGCGTTCTCCACCCGTCACTTACTATGTCCAATACATTCCGCATATGAAAATGATGAAACTTAACATAAACATTCATATAAGAACTAGGATACGAAATGTCAATAATTTAACCATAAACCATGAATGTTATAAAAATAACACATCCATAGTCAAACATATCACAAAACCTTCAATACAATATGGACGTTTTTTATCATAATAAATCAACTTCAAAACAAGTTTAAAATCCATTAATGTATTTTACATAGATGGAAATGATTTCTAAAACTCTTTTATAGAAAATTACCCTTTTAATGAAAAAACATAAAAGTCACACAATTTGGAAAATAAGTCATTTAATGAAATTTTTTAATCAAAGTGTCTCATACCACTTTGAAACTTTTTAAAGGAATTAACATTTTAGAAACATTCATGTTTATATAAATAAATGCTTAAAACCAATTTTGAAGACATGAACATTAATGAGAAAGATTTAGAAGAATAAATATTTAAAACATTTGAAATGATGTTTTAGTAAAAATTCCCTTAAAATAATCCCTTTGAAAACTCTTTCATATAACATATACATGGATAATAAATATGTCCCAGTAGATACTTACTTTAAAAAAACCACGGATAATAAAGAGATTGTGAAATTAACCCTTACCAATTTGGTAAGTTACGAAACATATACCCCATGAAAGAGGTATCATACAATGAATATGTAAATACACAGAAATTAAATTTTATTACACAAAGAATACAATTATGGGCAGTACATACACCACACAAAAGGTAATAGTGGAAATATGGCATGAATCTCACGGGAATAAGGAGTGAGATGAAAACCACTTACCTTGTACTTTTCCTTTGTCGAGGGTAGGGTAATTTCTTGGATAATGGTTAAATGATTTTTATTAAATTATAAAAGAATAATATACATTAATATGATATCATATATGGTCTTTTAACATTTATTTGTTAATGACATCTTAGTATTATCATCGTTTCGGGTGTTAACTTACTCGTTTTATTTTATAAGTTTTGTGACATAATCCTTGTTGGTTATGGATAGGTTGTATATTATACATATACAGAATGATATCAAGTCCATAAACATTATTTTTAATCATAAAATGATAATTATACTTGAATGTATATGATGGGGAATGAATCTCATCACGTTTGTGGAGACGGTAGTCCGTACGTACGCACGAACGCTACTTCCATTTCATTTTTCATTTTAAAATAAATGAAAACCAAATAATACATAGGTATATTATTATTCCAGTATAATATAATATCTTATATTTGTTACTTATTTTCATTAATATCATCATTTATATGTTCCATGTATGGTATAAACGAGTCATATAACTATGTGGGGGCGGTAGTCCGCACTTCCTCAAATGAAATTATCGTATATATATACAACATGAAATGAACAGTGGTATGATATAAAATGGAATTAAATAATATTATATATAAAATAAATATTATTAATATCATATTTAATTATATTTCCATCATAATGGCCACCATGAGAGGTGGTAGGAGATAATTGAACAATCATCGCTTTATGAGGCGTTTGGTTTCCATCCACAGAAACATTATGTTATTCACCCATTATATAGAGGTGTGTGTAAGTGTTGTTATAATACTTATAATAAATATATCCTAGTATATTTAGTATACTGTTTTTTTTACAAAATAAAATAATAATAAGAGTTTAGGGGTTGGATAAGTAAAATAAAAGAAAAGAAGCTAAGAGAAATAGTTTCCTTAAATTTGGGTAAATCCCTTTGGTTTGAACCAAAAAGGACTCTTGAAGTGCCTTCTACCTAAGGTAAGGCTTATAAGAGGAGGATAGGGATTTAGGGAGATTAATTGGACCGAGGTTGGACGATCCAAAATGCTTTAGAGGTGTGTGGAATTGGTTATAAGTGGTGTCCTTTTATAACGGGGGGAGGGGCTCTTTAGGAAAAACATAAAGTATTATTTTATAATAAATTCCTATTCAGTTTATAATGGATCCAAAGTATATTATTCAAAGACTAATGTGGGATGGGTCGAAATACTTTCAACCAGTAGATTTTAGACAAGTCTGGGTCATTATATTAACCTAATCTTTTAGTTTTAACTCTTGGTTAATTAGTTTGACACTTACCATGTCACTTTGTATTTTTATATTATATAGTTAATAAACATACTATATACCTCCAAGACCCCCAAGTGGTCCATTAATGAAACACCTATCATGATACTAGTCATTTGGATGAACCTTATATTTTTAGGAATTTAATATCAATTAATAATATAATATTTGTTTTAAAAAATCTTTTATGTCAATTTTGACACTATTTGGTATTTGTTTTTTGTAAAAATCATAACAGCATGATTACATCAAAAAAAGTTAATTAAATAAATCCTAACATGTAATATTAACCTATAAATGTTTTTTAATTCACTAAAAGTCTCAAATTATATTTATTTGTATATTTATAATATCAATTATTTTAATATTTCACTAATAAGGTAATTACTGCATCATCATTGTGTCATAAATAAATTAAATTATTTAATGTCTAAAAATTATTAATGAAATATAATTATGTATGAAATATTTTTATCTTTATAATGAATATTTATAGTCTAAAATATAACATATATAACCCTGTGTAAATTTTTTTTTCTAAAAGATATAGGCTTATGTCATTTTTGTATTTACTTTAACTTAATTAATATAAAGTTTCATTACCACTTACTAGTAGATCCATGGGGTCCTAAAATCGACGCAAAGATGACCATGGTCAGAAATATATCAACCAATATGGTTAAGACACGTTTTAGGGTAATTTATTAATATTATAATATTATTTTTTTACCCTTATTTACCGGATTTACTCTTTAATCATGGTAAATAAAATATTTACCGAAGTAATTATTCAAAATGTCTAAAAAAAGTTATGTATTTACACAATTTGGACATCCTGATTCCAAATATGGAGTCCATTTTTCAAAATTCAAAACACAGAAGTGGCAGAAATTAATTTAAAATCAATTCCTGCTGTCAAAACAAAAAACGTGTTTTTAAGAAATAATAACTATCAAAATATTGACACTTGTTTATGTCCGGTTTAAATGTGAAATTATGTAAAATGAATAAAATTGTATTAAATGGTAAAACTATATTATAAATATACCTTAAAACTACTCAAATTCATAATTTATCACTATTAATTATTTCGATTAAAAAAGTTGTTTTAAATTAAAATTTTGTAAATTTCACTATTCATCAAAAATTGACATTTTTCAGAAAAATACCAAAATTTCACCCTAGGCAAATTTTGATATTCCGAATCCAAAAATGAAGTCAATTTTGAATGAAAAAAATTATAAAATTTCAAAAGGTGGGTATTACAATTCATAACGGATATTTTGATTGGTCACCGTGTGTTAGAATCTCAAAGTTTCATACAATGCAAGCTATTGCATTATTCGAAGGGAAACGTACCATGGAATATTGGGGTGTTACATTATTCCCTCATTTAATAAATTTCATCCTCACAATTTGAAATTAGTTTTCAAAAATTAAAGGTTGAAAATAGAAAATATCGTTGGGAAAACTCACATTGAAAATTTGGTTAATAAAATATAGTCTTAATATGAGGAAAAAAGGAAATGAAAGGGTCACCACCAAATTATGATCTCTATTAGGAGAAAATTGGTTGCAATTATAGACATATAATTGGAGGAAAAATTAAATATTTATAGTTAGTGATTGAGGTCATCAATCACAGCCAAGTGTAAAATTGAGGGACTTAAATTCATTAATCTATGATGATTTAAAATACCATCGGTTGAAGAAATCATATGGTATTAGGATAACACATTTTTTGTTTTAAGATCCCTTCACTAAAGTATAAGAATTAATTTCTTCATAGAATAAGAGAAGAAGAAAAATATATAATTGACAAGTAGAGTCCCATCCATTAATAAATTTCTACCACAAACTCATCTTTCACTCTAAAGGATAATAGAACATAAAAATAATATTCTATTTATCCTATTCATATAGGGTTTAAAAAAATGAATTTATAATTCATCTAGAAGAATTTTTTAAAAAAGACTACATTATTCAATCAAGGACATCATGTGGGCCAGTGGTAGGTGATACACCCTTGTCGCCCTACGGTTGTGGGTTCAAGTCTTGCGGCCTTGCCGGATGCGACAGGTTGCCGCCCGACCTACGGGTTGTCCTTTTTATGGAAATCCAAAAAATTTCTCAAACTAGACTTATCCAAAATATTTATGTCCAAACTCATAGTCCAAAATTTATGTAGAAGATAAACACAATGAAGATCCTTTTTTCCACAGAATAACATGTGAACACCCTCATCATGTATTATTTTAAAACATGGTAACATCATGAATTACCATGAAATATTATTGATTACATTTATGCTCCCTTGTTATTTATAAAACATTTGATATACTCCTTCTATCCAGAAATGTTGTAAACTACAACACTGATGGAATATACAAATCATTAATCAGTTTAAAGGTAGTCAAGAATATCTAATATAATTTACCCAAATCAACCATCTCTTTTTCCAAAATTAGTACCTCAATAGTAAGACCATATTACGGAATATCTTACCTTAAACCTTGTAATTTCCAAAATGTTTAACTCACTATAGAGTCACTTTTCTTAGTACCATAAAATCTCAAATCCCCAATGAAATAGTACTACAGTAATATCTTTATTTATTTCCAGTACATCATTGATACAACAATTAAATGAAATAATTATTTAATAAAAAAATAAGAACACTAATCATTCCTCTTCATCTGTGGTAGTATCCTAACATGATTATTATCCAATAGTATTATTTTCGGTATAGTCTGATGACTTAAACATTGATTTGTGTAGTGTCCCTACTCCTTCCAGATGAAGAATTGTACATTTGAAACTTTTCTCTTACCCTTGAAGTCACGTACTTGGTGTCCTTTTTATCGACACTTATAACATACTCTCATTCCCTTTAGGAATTTTCCAAGTTGATTTTTTCCATAGTTATCACATATAGGAAAATCCTTTTTTACCTTTTTCCATTTATCGGTTCTTCTCTCTACCATCATTTCCTTCTCTAGCTTTCCTTCAAATCCATAAGACTCCGAGAATTCATTACTAATCATATCAACACATTATACTATTTTTTCATATGATGATAATACGTGGGAGACTATTTCCCTTCTAAATTATGGCCTCAGACAATGAAAGATATGATCTCTCTTACTCTTTGGATAATGCTTATTGCTGGGGTTCTCATTCATTATACTAGTTGCCATTTCTAAACAATGGCATACACTAGATTAGTTTATGAATATAAATACCTAATCCCAAATATGTAAAACTCTTAACATAAATTAAACATTTTATGGATACAGTACATAATCATAAAAATGTCTTTTTGGAAAAAAGTATATACTCATAAACCCTTCATAATGGTTTGTAAAGAAAATGAGAATTATCCTAAGCATATCCCTTGGGAGTGTCGTAACCAAGAGTGTAGAAATGCCCATTTTCGTGCACCAGTTCCCGTTCGAGTATAGATCAAAGCGTTGTTTTCGGGTTTTACCCCTAGGTACATCTGTGCCAGAGCCGCCTCTACCTGCTCCTATCCAGACAGAGATGTATTGCTCAGAAAACTCACAAAATCTCTACAATATCAAAATTCTAGAAAGTTCTTCAATACTAACCCTCAAAGTCTATCTTAGGGCTACATGCTCTAATCAAGGTTTATCTGAATCTAACATCCAAGGATATTGTTAAACTTCCTCTGATACGAATGGAAATGCCCCGACCCCAGTTACCCGGATTCGGTACATTATTTTAATACATTGGCATGATTACAAGGAATCAATTCCCGAAGGGATGATTGGTTTAGTAGTCTTGGAAAATATATTACATACATTAACATTACATTAAAAATTCAAACATTAAACACAGCATAAATATTTCATTGAGAACGCCATTATTCCCTTTAGATTAACCCTGCATATCAATCATATTACACTTCTTAGAATCTTGGTAAAAATAAAACATAGAAAGGGGTGAGCTCAAATGCTCATTAAGGGTATGAAATACAAAAGAAAATGAAATAAATATTAATCATGGGGAATAATTGAAACCACATGCCTTTACCAATAATAAACATGAATACTTATATGGAAAGAATATGAGTTGAGTAAATAATGCCATAATAAAACATAATCATGGGTATTCTACTAGTCGAATAACCACATGAACCATCAATATTATTTCTATAATGAGGGAATGTATAATGCCGGACATTCTAAAACATTTTGTCAAGGCCTTGGCCAAGATGTCTAAAAATGATTAACGGCTAGACCAAAACTATATATCAAAATGGGAAAGGTCCTTGGCCAATTCCACGTCTAGTTGTCTCATGATACCTACCGATGCATCAAGGAGCTATAGCGGTCTCCACCCGTCACTTAATATGTCCAATACATTCCTCATATGAAAAGTATGAAACTTAACATAAACATTCGTATAAGAACTAGGATACAAAATTTCAATACTTTAACCATAAACCATGAATGGTATAAAAATAACACATCCACAGTCAGACATATCACAAAACCTTCAATACAATATGAAAGTTTTGTATCATAATAAATCAACTTCAAAATAAGTTTAAAATCCATTAAAGGATTTGACATAGATGGAAATGATTTGTAAAAATCATAAATAGAAAATTCACATTTTCATGAAAACATTTAAAAGTCACACAATTTGGAAAAGTAGTAATTTAAATATATTTTTTAATCAAAGTGTCCCATACCACTTTCAATCTTTTGAAAGGAATTAACATTTTAAAAACATTCATGTCCATATAAATAAATCCTTGAAACCCATTTTTAAGACATGAACATTAATGAGAAATATTTAGAAGAATAAATATTTAAAACATTTGAGATGATGTTTTATTAAAAAGTCCCTTAAAATAATCCCTATCAAAACTGTTTCATAAAACATGGACATGGATAATAAATATGTCCCAGTAGATACATACGTTAAAACAACCTCGGATAATAAAGAGATTGCAAAATTAACCCTTACCAATTTGGTAGCTTACGAAACATACACCCCATGAAAGAGGTATCATACAATGAATATGTAAATACACATAAATTAAAGTTTATTACACAAATAATACAATTATGGGAACTACATACATCACACAAAAGGTAATAGTGGTAGTATGGCATGAATCTCATGGGAATAAGGAGGGAGATGAAAACCCCTTACCTTGTACTTTTCCTTTGTCGAGGGTAGGGTAATTTCCTGTATAATGGTTAAATGATTGTTATTAAAATTTACAAGAATAATATACATTAATATGATATCATATATGGTCTTTTAACATTTATTTGTTAATAACATCCTAGTATTATCATCGTTTCGGGTGTTATCTTACTCATTTTATTTTATAAGTTTTTTTACATAAGTCGTGTTTGTTATTGATAGGTTGTATCTTATACATATCTAGAATGATATCAAGTCCCTGAATGTTAATTTTAATCATAAAATGATAATTATACTTGAATGGATATGATGGTGAATGAATCTCATCGCGTTCGTGGATATGGTAGTCCGTACGTACGCACGAACGCTACTTCCATTTCATTTTTCATTTTAAAAGGAATCGAAAACAAATAATACATAGGTATATTATTATTCCAGTATAATATAATATCTTATATTTATTACTTATGTTCATTAATACCATCCTTTATATGTTCCATTTATGGTATAAACGAGTCATATAACTATGAGGGGGCAGTAGTCCGCAGTTCCCCAAATACAATTATCGTATATATATACAACATGAAATGAATAATGGTATGATATTAAATGGAATTACAGAAGCTTATATATAAAATAAATATCATTAATATCATATTTAATTATTGTTCCATCATAATGGCCACAATGAGAGGTGGTAGGAGATAATTGAACAATCATCGCTTCGTGAGGCGTTTGGTTTCCATCCACAGAAACATTATGTTCTCCACCCATTAGAAGAATGTGTGTGTAAGTGTTGTTATAATACTTCTAATAAAAATATACTAGTATATTTAGGATATTGTTTCTGTTACAAAATAAAATAATAAGAAGAGTTTATGGGTTGGATAATTAAAATAAAAGAAAAGAAGCTAAGAGAAAGTTGTAGACGCCGGAAAAGTCCGTTGCTCCCAAACGAAGCTCCGGATGCGGAAAGCGAGGTCATATTTGGAGTCGGAAGGATGTTTCGGAGGGCCCGGAGGCCTTGCGCGGAATTTCAGAGGCACGCGCGCAAAGGGGATGTTCCGCGCGCAAACCCCCCGGGATGCGCGCAATGCGCCGGTCCGGCGCGCAATTTTGCGCGCCGCGGGTCCGCGCGACTCCCTTACGCGCCGCGCCCGATTCCGCGCCCGCGGGGGGAATTTCGCGCTCACATCCTGGATTCCGCGCCCGGGGTTGCCTATAAATACAAGGCGACCCCCAACGTTTCAAAGGTTGCTGGAAGTCGAAACGTCTCCCGTGCGCGCAATTCAACCCCTTCCGCGCGCAATGACGAACTTCAGGTAACCTCCTTTCTTTCGCGCAAGAAAGCCTCGGGGTCCGCCTTCGCGCGCAATCCCCGCTGGCTCCTTTCATTTGAATAAAAACTCACCCTAAGGCCTTTGCGCGCAAAAGAACCCGCTTGCGCGCAATTGCCCCCGGGGTGCGCGCAATCCGGCCTGATTGCGCGCACCCCCCCTTCTTTCAAGTGGCCATTCGTTAAAGAATGAGCCGTTGCCCCCGCGCGCTATCCGAAGCCCGGTGTGAGCAATCTCAAGCATCCGCGCGCAAGGCGCTGGCCCAATTGCGCGCCAGCCGCCCCGATTGCGCGCCGGCCCGCAGTATTGCGCGCAAAGCTTCCTTTTTGCGCGCAATCTGCCAGGGTCGTCCCCGTTGACCTCCTAAGGTTACCCGCCTGTGTGGCACCCGATGATTCTCATCCCGGGTGCCCGCACCGTGCGTTGTCTTCCCGTGCGGCCCTCCAGGCTTGCGCGAAGTGACACGCACCTATGTCCAGCATGACGTTAAACTGCATACTCGTCCAGCATGACGTTAAACTGCATATACGTCCTGCACGACGTTAAACTGTACATCGTCCGCGCTGCAAGACGTTAAACTGCCAAGTACTTCGTCCGGCAACCTATGCCCAGCATGACGTTAAACTGCACACCCGTCCAAGCTGCACGACGTTAAACTGCCTAGCCCCCATCGTCCGTGCTGCAAGACGTTAAACTGCCAAGTGCCTCGTCCTCAACACATGACGTTAAACTGTACTTCGTCTGGCAAGACGCTAAACCGTCCGCAACCTGATCCCGTGCTCCGCACGCAGGGTCTCCCCCGGTTTGGACGTGGCCCCCACCCGCTCGTCTCTGCAGGGATGTCGGGATTGTCCCCCTTTTGGGACGATTTAATGGGAGTGGCTTTTCCCTACGGGGGCAGGGTATTACAAACCCCTAGTTTCTCGTGGGAGGCTGCACATGTGTATCTCCATTGCACCTCCCCACTGCCGAAGCCAGTAGAGGGTCTGACTGGGATCGAGGTGTCTTTTGCTTTCGGTCCAAGTCCCTTCCAACTGAGTTTTGCAGTATCCGGGCTGCCCCAAGTGCGTAAGTCCTGACAGATTGAACTACGTGGACTTTGATCCCTGTCTTCTATACAGGGTACGTAGGAAGCCTCCCTGAGGTCCAAGCCCACCACCTGGTCGTCCCGGTCGTATTTACGTCGGTTCGTCCATCAGTGGACCCCTCCAGGGTTCACGCTTGCGTTGATTCACCTATGAATCCGCCCCTGTGGGAGACTGCCCGTGTGTATCTCCACGGTGCCTCCCCACAGCCCCCCTTTTCCATTTCCCCTTTTATCGTCCAGCATGACGTTAAACTGTATGCCCGAACTACGTTGACTTTGATCCGTGTTAACGCGCGGTACGTAGGAAGCCCCTCTGGGGTCCAAGCTCTTCACTTCATCATCCATCCTGATCCTTACCCGGGCCGCCACATCCCGGTGGGGTCATGCCACTTCACTTCACTCCACGTTACTTGGGAAGCCGCCCATGTGCTGGCCCCAGCGTCGGAGGTTCCCCGCAAGGGGTTCTGTCATCTGATCCACTTTTCGTGTTGATCGGTCCGATGCCGTCCCCGCTGGACGTTAAACTCGCGGCATACCCCGTGTTAAACACGGGAAGCTGAGGAAAACCTCAGGTGACACAGTTCCCCGCACCTAGTACGGGATGCCTCAGGCCATCGTGCCTTCGAGAAGCCCTATTAGGGACGGAAGACAGACGTGCAGAGCCGCAGTGTTACGACACGCCCCCAGCACCCAGAGCCACCCGGCCTTCTCACCGCAGGTTGCTGCCCCGCCCAGACTCCTTGGAACGTCCGGGCGGAAGCAGCGTAATTAACCGGTGTCCATGAAGATATGGCGCCGGGAACGAGATTCACGAACATTCTTAAGTCTATGAGGGAGACCCGGATTAGGCGACAAGTTCCGAGGAGACGTCCAAGGAAGGAGAAGCCGACATCCCATCATCCCGGTTTCGATCAAGGAGCAGACGCCCCTGAATAAGGGACGGATGCCGCCCGCCCTTGGAAAGCGGGACTGCGGGACCACAAGCCGCGCGCCCATCCCCTCGGGTTGACGGGTGCACGCGCGAACGCATCCTGGCGGAACAGCGTAACCCGACGCACATCCGCACCGAAACAGAAAAATGGTGAACCCGACGTGAATCTCTTCTCCTCGATACAAAGACCGATGGCTTTCAGAGGTGTTGGAAGACCGGCGTGTTGCCCGGCCAAGCATTCAGTCTTACCCGCCAGGGGCTGGGGAAGGGACATCGGGCACTCCGTCTCGCAACGTCGAGGGCCTGGGTTCCCCCCACGGAAGGCGTCGTGGCGCTAATGGTTGGTTGTCGATTCCTTTTTCCTGTCAGTATTAATGGGTCATTCTCCCTGCTTTCAGAAATCAGGTCGCCCGATCTAGTGCCCGAACGCCACCCGCCCACTGGCGCAGGGACAGGGGAAACACCGACGCGGCTACTCCGCGCGGTCCCGCCCGTTCCACAGCCGTCCCAGCAGCCGCAATTGCGGGACGACCACGCCCTCTCTCCCCCTCGGAGGTCATCCAGAGAAGGGTGATCAACACCCTGGTGCGGAGATACGAGGAAGAGGGAGTCATCCCCACTAGGGAAATGGCTCGCCTAGACCTTGAGGAGGCTGCGCCTCGCCACCACCGCCGCCCCCGAGGGCCGCGCAGGGAGGCACCGCCGCCTACCTCAACGTCCAACCGCTTCGGGAGCTTATCCCCGGAGCGCTCTGACAGTTCCCTTCCCTATGCGGATGAAGTGGAAGATGCCCAGGATCACCCTATCCGAGGTCCGCTCCAGGGATCCACGATAAGGGCTCCCGCCAGGCCACGGCGACATCGCCGCCAGGCCCCTCAAGTCGAGGAACAGGCTCTCCACCTGCCCGCGCCGCTCATCCCGGATCGTCTGTCTCGACGCCAACGTCGGGCACGAGCGGAAGAGGATGCCCACCTTGGGGCTCTAGAAACAGCGGCCGCATTGGCCCAAGCCACTGCTGGCTCCAGTCGCCAGGCCTCTGCGCATCCTGAGACCATTCTCTCGGTTGATCGAGCCGATCCATGCTGGCAGATGCACTTTGACGGTGCCTCCCGGAGCCCCACCGGTAGGAGACTCGATAATCCTAAGCTCAACAGAGTGGGCTTGGGTATCGTCTTCATTACCCCGGAGCGAGCCGTGCTGCCATACTCTTTCCTGTTGTCAGAGGGCTGTACCAACAATGAGGCGGAATACCATGCCCTCATCACCGGCCTCGAGTTAGCTCTCGAGATCGACGTGCCCCATCTGTGTGTGAAAGGGGACTCCGAGCTGGTCATTAAGCAGATCAATGGCGACTATGTTGTCAGGAAGCCGGAACTTGTGCCATTGTTGGAGTGCACCCTCCTTCTGATGGCCCGGTTCCCTTCTCGGCCAGAAATTGTCCATATTCCCCGGTCGCAGAACGGTCGAGCAGATGCTTTGGCCAGCCTGGCTGCGTCACTTGCGGAACCTGAACAGGACAACCTGATCGTCCGCGTGACGCGCCGCAGGCTCATCGCTCCCGTTATCCCGGAAGAAGATCGCGGCCCGTTGGTAAGTAATCTCACCACGGTTGCCCCTATGCCCGGAGCCCCGAGTACCCCAGATATAGCAGTCGGATTAGCCCCTGATTGGAGGACGCCTTTGGTTGAGTACCTCCAACATGGCATTCTTCCGTCAGATCGGGCCGAGCGCGAGCGAGTTCGACGCCGTGCATCGCAGTTCGTCCTCCAGAGTAGTCCCGGCCTGGAGCAGATCCTCTACAAACGCGGATTTGATGGTGTTCTCCTCCGTTGCCTTCAGGGAGTTGAGATCCCACGAGTCATGCAAGAGGTTCATGCTGGTTCATGCGGCGCCCACCAAACTGGGCCGAAGCTGTCCCACCAGATTCGGAGGTTGGGATACTTCTGGCCCTCTATGATCCATGACTGCATCGAGTACGCCAGGAGGTGCCATGCGTGCCAGGTTCACGCGAACTTTGTGCATCGGCCGCCGGAGCCTCTCCATACCACAAGGTATTCCTGGCCCTTTGCAGTCTGGGGACTGGACGTTGTGGGACCTTACCCGCCGGCGACAGCTCGCCAGTGCCGGTTCATTCTGACCGCCACGGACTTCTTCTCCAAATGGGCAGAAGCGATTCCGCTCAGAGAGGTCAAATCCTGTTCGATCGCTGACTTCGTGACCTCCAACATCATCTATCGATTTGGAGTGCCTCACGCGATCCTCACGGATAACGGAACCAATTTCCGAGCAGCCGAGTTGAAGAAGTTGTACGCCAAGTATAACATCCGCTCGAACCATACATCTCGCTATCATGCGCAGGCGAATGGACAGATCGAGGCGTTTAACAAAACCCTCTCTAACATTCTGCAAAAGATGGTTGGTCAGAACAAGAAGAGTTGGCCGGACAAGCTCCCCAACGCCCTCTGGGCTTATCGGACGACGACTCGCAATTCCACCCAGATGACCCCTTATTCCCTGGTGTATGGAGCTGAGGCCGTCCTGCCCATCGAGATCCAGTTACCGTCCTTGCGCACTGCGGTCTACGACCAGCAAGCGCCGGACAGAGTTGCTGAAGCCCGTCTAGTCGAGTTGGAAGCACTGGATGAGAATAGACTTCGCGCTTTGCACAACTTGGAGAGGCATCAAAGCAGGATGGCTCGAGCTTTCAATAAGAAGGTTCGCCTCCGCTCCTTCCTACAGGGTGATCTAGTGCTAGCCCTAAGAGCACCGATGATCCCCGGCAGGAAGCCGCCCAAGTTGGAGCCCAAGTGGGAGGGACCTTTTGTTGTCCACAAGGTCTATCCCAATGGCGCGTACTCCCTAGCGACTATGGATGGTGAGCGTGTCACTCCTCCCACCAACGCTAGGTT
Organism: Viscum album; assembly: GCA_963277665.1. Classification (NCBI taxonomy): domain Eukaryota; kingdom Viridiplantae; phylum Streptophyta; class Magnoliopsida; order Santalales; family Viscaceae; genus Viscum; species Viscum album. The sequence continues at coordinate 395,150,842 of OY728136.1, read as the reverse complement.
CCTCAAGCAATACTTTGCCTGAGTGTCACCACGTCCTGCACGACGTTAAACTGCATTCGTCCAGGCTACAAGACATTAAACTGTTCAGCATTCGTCCGCGCTGCAAGACGTTAAACTGCCAAGTGCTTCGTCCCGCATGACGCTAAACTGCACTACGTCCGAGCTACAAGACGTTAAACTGTTCAGCATTCGTCCTGCATGACGTTAAACTGCCTCTCCAGAACTACGTATGGCTTGATTCCCATCCTTATGGGATACGTAGGACCGCCTGAACCCTCGTGTTTCAGGCCCAGCCCCATCCTTCGGGAATTTCCATCCCATCTCGGGCCCTTGGCCCAGTTGCCCCGGGGTGTGCGGCGTATGGTGTGAGTGCGGGGCTATGCCCTCATTCACGTCGGTTTGTTCGTCACGCTGTACGCCCCCCTCCACGTTTGGGGATGCCTTCTGCTCCCCCCTTCTTTTTTCCTCATCGTCCTGCATGACGTTAAACTGCACTTCAAGAACTACGTATGGCTTGATTCCCATCCTTATGGGATACGTAGGACCGCCTGGACATCATGTTTCAGGCCCAGCCCCATTTCCCGGGAATCCCTATCCCGCGTTGGGCCTCTGGCCCCAGTTCCCCTCCTTTTTGTGCGAGGCGTATCGCGTGAGCGGGGGATTATGTCCTCATTCGCGTCGGTCTACTGGTCGCGCCGTACGCCTCCCCCGTGTGTGGGACTACCTCACACCCCTCATCGTCCTGCATGACGTTAAACTGCCTTTCCAGAACTACATATGGCTTGATTCCCATCCTTATGGGATACGTAGGACCGCCTGGACGCTTGTGTCTCAGGTCCAGCCCCGTCTCTTGGTTGATCACGGGGACCTGCCCCCCTTCGGTTGCTCTCAGGGTGAGTCCTCCGACCCTTTCCGGAGATCTGTTAACATGTTTTGGGGTGCTTCGGTCTATGACTCGTAGTGTCAGATTCAATCCCGACAAGTCCTGTGTTGCTTGTCAGGCCTCGCGCTTCCTCTTGTTCGAGCCTTCACTCAAAGGGATCCTCGTTAGCGGTTTGGGTACGATGCCTCAGTGCTCTCCCACCGCTCCGGGTCGATTTACCGGCGGGTCTTGGGCCGCAAATCGATATGAATCCTGCGATTGAGCGGTTGATGCTCGTTTGCTTGCCCCGTCTTAGGCTGACGCGATCGGATGTTGTGTTGCGAATGCGTCAGCAACATCCTTGATCGCCATGTCAGCTCTCTCGGGCTCTGAACATTGGTTGCGCAGTCCTCATCACACTCCGCCTTTGTGCGTTGTAGTGGGATCTTGACACTCTCTTCATACCGACCTCCGGTACGCCTCTACACGTTAGGCAGACCAACCAGGGTAATGATGTCGTTCGAGGCTCCCATGATCTGAGCACCAAGGATATATGCAGATATCCTCCCTAAGGGCCATGCGTAGCTGGACCCTCGTCCCCATAAGGAGGAGGGAGTCGCCCGAACAATTGCGTTCTGGGCCCAGTATATCTGGAGGCTAGCATCTCTGCCCCTCGGGTGATGGACATACGCAGACCCCCATCCCAAGACTCTTCTCCTGGAATCGTGCGTGACCGCAGGGCTGGGTATGCTCCCACCTCCGCCGTGTCCGCCGTACCGCGGTAAGCGGATTCCTCCATGGTCCGAACCACACGACCTTAAACTGTGTTGTCTGGTCCTACCACACGACCGTAAACTGTGATCGTCTTGGCCGCCCGACGAGAAACGGCACTGCATCGTGATGTCCTCCTCAGGGGACACTCATGTTGGGCGCTGGTTAATGACCACGCCATTCATCAATGCCTTCCATGGCTTGATTATTGTGGCGACGCCAGAGATTTCTCAATCACGGGCATGTCGCCGCACAAAGAAAAACCATTCATCTTTAAGGACAAACAAGAAATATCAAATGCCGCTCCTTTTGTGTGCGAGGGTCAGACCCGCACTCTTCCCCGCGCTGGTGCCCGATTGTGTTGCACCGCGCTTCAAGAACTACGTGCGGCTTGATTCCCATCCTTATGGGATACGTAGGAACGCCCGGATGTTTGAAACTTCGGGTCCAGCCCCCCACCTCTTAGAGATTCCCCCTTCTCTGGGGAATCCGCCGCCTTCAGGTCACCCTCAAGGCGTGTTCCCCGACCCCTTGCCGTGGTCCACCGGTGTCAAGAGTACTCTGGTTTATTGCCAGGAGGGTCAGGATCCGCTTGGTCAGGTTTCCTCCACTTTTCAGGCTTCGTGCTCCCTTTCATTCGGACCCATCGTCTACGCCCTGGGTGGAGCCCCCGTGAACGGTTCGGACACAATGCCTCAGTGCTCTCCCACCGACTCGGGCCGGTACCCCCAATGGCCTCGGGCAGCAAATCGATATAAATCCTGCGATTGAGCGGTCGATGCTCGTTTGCTGCCTCATTCCACCAACGGTTGGTGCGATGTTGATGCTGCTTTTCCGCCACGGTCGGCAGTATTCTCATATCGTCACGCCGGTGCTCCCGGTCCTCGAGTGAATGGCCGCATGATTCACATTTTCCACCTCCCATTCTGACCAGGCGAAACCTCGACACTCTTGACACTATCCCTCAGTGCATCTTCGCATATCCAGGGGATATGACCACGATGTGGCGTGCTTTGAGCCCTTATGGTCCGAGCTCTAAGACCTTAAACTAAGATCTCCCCTTATGGTCCGAGCTCTAAGACCTTAAACTAAGATCTCCCCTTATGGTCCGAGCTCTAAGACCTTAAACTAAGATCTCCCCTTATGGTCCGAGCTCTAAGACCTTAAACTAAGATCCCCCCTTTATGGTCCGAGCTCTAAGACCTTAAACTAAGATCTCCCCTTATGGTCCGAGCTCTAAGACCTTAAACTAAGATCTCCCCTTATGGTCCGAGCTCTAAGACCTTAAACTAAGATCTCTCCTTATGGTCCGAGCTCTAAGACCTTAAACTAAGATCTCCCCTTATGGTCCGAGCTCTAAGACCTTAAACTAAGATCTCCCCTTATGGTCCGAGCTCTAAGACCTTAAACTAAGATCCCCCCTTTATGGTCCGAGCTCTAAGACCTTAAACTAAGATCTCCCCTTCTGGTCCGAGCTCTAAGACCTTAAACTAAGATCTAGCCCTTATGGTCCGAGCTCTAAGACCTTAAACTAAGATCCTCTAGCCCTTATGGTCCGAGCTCTAAGACCTTAAACTAAGATCCTCTAGCCCTTATGGTCCGAGCTCTAAGACCTTAAACTAAGATCCTCCACCTTTATGGTCCGAGCTCTAAGACCTTAAACTAAGATCCAGCCCTTATGGTCCGAGCTCTAAGACCCTAAACTAAGATCTACCCCAAATGGGGTCCTACGTCCTGCATGACGTTAAACTGCACTCACAGAACTACGTGTGGCTTGATCTCCAGCCTGATGGAGTACGTAGGAACGCCCGGACATTTCGACTCGGGTCCAGCCTCAGGGATCGATAAGTCCCGCCCCTCCTCGTCGCCGGCCGTCTGGCCTGACTTCGGGTAGAGTGGTGCAGTTGTGATATTCTCCCCGATTCAGCTCGGGATGCCCCATCGCAATGATGGGAAGCGACAGTTTCCTCGTCAGAGAGGTGCTGTCTGAGAATTGAGGTGACTCACGGCCAGATTAGTGCATCCGCCCAATACGCTTTCCCCACGGTGGCGCAATTTTGAGAGCGTTGGATTCTGTCCGAACAAATCGTCACTTCGCCCCACGCTTCGCATGCCCTGTTGATCTGGATTTTCCACCCTTGTGTCTGAAGGAACCCCAAAGCGGTATTCATGATGACATGTGGTCCGCCTCCTGCAATATGAATGATGGCCTTTTTCGGTCCGTCTATTGCAGTTGTTATGGTCGATCCACTGTCCGCCTACCGTCTTGGGCATTTCCTGGAAGGCCGATCGTTGTGGATGTCTGGATTCGGGACACGCGATTCACCCTTTCTCATTTCCCTATGTTCGGATAAAATCTCAACGCCCCTAGCGTTGTCCCGCTCGTGTGTTGGAACAAGTTGGGGGACGATACATTGGTTAGGTCTGAGGTCTCCTTTCCCAGGAATGGCCTCCCTCTTTTCTCCAGAAACCCAGGCCCAATTATGGATGCCTGATGCTTGGTTAACACTCCCGCAAGACAACGAATTGTGGTTGAGCATGTTAAACCAAAAGACGCAGATAAATATGGCGATTCATACAAGTGGATCAAAATATTAAGTAGCGGAAGCAAATGTTCTGGGAATGGAAAAAAACAGCCCTTAGGGATTAGCGTGCTGAATGAGTCTTTCTAATGCCGCTACCCTTTGGCTGGCGGCCTCCAGGGCTGCTTCTCGTTCTCTGCGTGCCCTCTCCTCGTCGGCGGTCGCAGCACGCAGTTCGTCAATCCTGGCCTGTGCACGCTCCCGCTCGACTTGGAGTGTGACCATCTGTTGGCCCGCCTCCGTCAGCTGTACCTGAGCGTCGATCAGTTGTGCCGATAGTTGCTCCACAAGCTCGGTACATGCTGCGACGAAGGCCTCCTTCTCTGCCGCCTGCCCTTCGAGGCGCCGGACTTCCTGCTCTGCCGCGATGAGCGCCTGCGTGCTCTCCGACATGTCCCGACTTTGTGCGACGTCGGCACGCCGGCGGCTCTCGCGCATCTTCTCGGCCATGAAATCACGGACCGTCAGATGGAGGCGTTGAGCATCAGCTCCCCCGGCACACAGGAAGCGCAGCCAGGTCTGAAGTGATCCCATGCGCCCCAGCCATTCCGATGGGTCTCGCTTGAGGAAGCGCTGGATGCACTTCCACCCCCTGCGTCGCGTTACCCGGCTATCCTCGACCGCCTCCGCGTCCGAGTCATCCATCTCCTCTGGGTCGGCAGGCCGGTAGGCAGGGAAGGCAGCCAGCAGGTCTGCTGCAGGGTCCGCCCCTGGGAGGTCCTCACGAGGGATAGGTTCCCCAACATCCGGGCAACCTTCTTCTCTCTCCCCAGCGGCGCTGACACCCTCGTCAGCCCCCAACCTCTCTCCGGTGGCAGCACCGCCGACGCCCGCAGCCCCTTGATCAGCAGTTGGTGGGGCCGGCTCGGTTTGGGAAGCCTATTCCGGAGCAAGCGGCATGTCCACCACTGGTCCACTCGTAGATGGCCCGGGTTCGGCAACCCGACGAGCCTCCGATGTTGAGATCACTGCGCAGGGCATGCCATGGTTAGTCACGGATCGTCAATGGCAAGCACCAGCAGTAAAGTAGGGAGACTTACGGGAGTTCGGAGCATCATCTTCCGCTACCCCGGTCGCCGCAGGAACAGTTGCAGCAGGGGACCCCTTAGCGCTTGTCAATTCGATAATGGGTGCCTGGCCCCCGCCTTGTCCTGCTGGCGCCTCTCCTACTCCTGTTGAGGACGCCTGACCGACGTCCGTGTGCTCCTGAGAAGGATGGAGAAACGGGTTAGAAGCTGCATAAGAGAATGGATGAAGCAAGTTGAGTAGGGATAGAAGCGGACCTCGAGGAGCTCAGTGACATCAACGTTGTCAGAGCCGGCCACCTCGCCGCTCTCCCGTGGGCTCCCCCGATGGGACCTTCCCTCGGAGCCTTCATCCTCCCCCGTCTCCTCCTCCTCCTCGGAGTCGTTACTGTCATCTTCTTCCGGCGGCATCTGTTCCGGAGCGGGCTCGAGACCGAGCATCACCTTCACCAGAAGGGATGGCTCCGCACGCTGACCACGTTGGCGTGCGTACTCGTCCATGGCCGTCAGATATGCATATTGCCGGTTGAAGTCTACCCTGTCGGTGATCTGGAGGCGCCCGACCTCTGGCAGATAGATTCCTTCTCTGAGTATCTTTCGCCAGATGACGTCGGTCCCCAGTGACTGCCGCAGGGTCATCCAGGCCGACCACAGCGCCGGGAAGACTGCATCGTGGGAGGGTTCGAGCAGACGTCTCACCTGCTTCCCGGGCCGCTCCTCGACCGCCGCATGTGCCCCCTCTCTGGGCGCCGAGGTCGTGGCGGCAGCCTGCGATGCGCCCGCCGCCGAAGTCCCTGCCCGCGCCGGCTCCGCTGCTTGGCGCGCCTCCGTTCTCCCCCGTGTGGCGGCGCCTCGCCTCCTTCCTTGACGCCCGGTCTCCGCACGGGTAGCCTCGAGCCGCCGAACTAGCTTCCGCAAGAGCCCCTCAGGGTACGCGATGGCCCAGTGTTCGGCGTACTCGGTTGCCAAGCCTGCGTTAACTCCGGTAGGAGGGAGGGTGATGACGTCGCCAGAGCCGAAGGCGACGAACATCAGCCACATCTGGCGAAGGACGCCGGGGTTCGTCTCCTCCCGGGCAGCAGTGAATACCCTCTTCGGCATCCGCTGAAGGCACCCGAACTGCCTGGCGAACCGGGTCGGCACGTAAGGCTCGCAGATCACCTTCCCGTCGATCCGAGCCACGAGCACCCCGCCCCGCATGTTCAGGAAGTATTCATGCTGCTCCAGCGGGCCCTGTCCGTTGTCGATCATCTGGCCGACGGGAGTGGGGAACGGGCTGAAGTTGAAATTGGCATGATTGCCAATCCGAACCCTCACGCCCTCCTCACTGAGGGTCATCGGAGCGACCCCCGCAATGTTCAGCAGGGAGGGTCGCAGGCCGTTGCCCGGAGGACTGATGGCATTTGGGAACGTATACCCACCAAGGTGAGCAGCCACCCAGCCGTGGAAGAACTGAAAGGGCCCACAGATCCTTCGTGGCGACCCCCCTCGTGAGATGCGTCCCAGAATGGCATACAGCCTCGCCAGTACTGGGACCCCGAGGTTGTACCTCTTATTGGCAGCCATGGCGCCCGCCATCGCCAGCGTCGCCGGACGGACGCCCATCCTCGCATCCCGCACTGGCAGGAGCCACCCGCTCAGAAAGGCGGCCAGGAACGCCGCGTACCGGACGTTCGGGTCCCGGGCCTCGATGACGTGGTACCCCCATGAGCGGTAATCGCCCGTCTCCAGGACCCGCCAGTACGACCCGTTCCGGCTCCTCTGAGCTGCGGTCGGGCACCGCTTCCCCCTGCCTGGCATCTTGACCGCCGGGTCATGCTCCAGGAACTGGCCGAACCAATCCTTGTAGGCTATGTCCTTCTGGAAGTCTTGGATCCCGAGCCGCTGCGTAGCCAGGTCAAGAAGATGCCAGGTCAGAATGGGAGTCTGTGACCTGTCCTCCCAGATGTTCTTCGGTGGCAGGAACTCATCGTACTGGTAGCCCTCCAGCGGGATACCTCCGATGCAGTGGATGTCCCAGAGACCGATGCCGACCTCCCCATGGTGAAGATGGAAGGTGTTGGTATCCGGGGACCAGCGAGTGAACAGCTCCGGCCCGAGCTCAGACTGCTGGTAGAAGTGGAACTGCGACGTCCACACCGCCTCGAACAGGCCGATGTACCGCAGCTCCTCTGCGAAGTGATCGCAAGTGTGGCGTACCCAGAACGCCCAGGCCCATTCACTGGTAAAGTTGCCCCCGGATCGCAAGTCCCAGTCCTTCAGCCAGCCCTTGGTGTCGTCAGTGACACTCTGACGGTATGTGCTCGAGTAGAGGGCTGGAGAATTCTCCGCTGTAGGCTCACCCCCATCAATGGTTCGCGTCCTCGGGTTCAGGACGTAGACATCCAAGTGCCTGGTTTCCCTGGCAGGATGCCCATTGTTGGTGATGTTATAGCGGTGAAGCTCGTCCTCCCGAGTCACCCAGGTTCGCGGCGCATCAACCTCGAATCCTGGCACCGGAACCTCATCGAGGATGCCGAAGTTCCAGAGCGGCAGGTTGTCCGACAGTGGATATGTCTTCTGGCCCGGCGTTAGTATGTCGAACAAGGATTGATTGTTGGAAACAATCTCCTTGGCTCCGTAAACCTCCTCGTTCGTCGCCATCTCAGCTCTGCGAGTGGCGGCATCCCCCTCATTTCCTCTGTGCGCGGCCATCTCAGAAGTTTCGGGAGTCGTGCGGGTTAAGGGATGAAGAGTGCGGGATCGGACGAGGCTGGTGGAAAAGTTTGAAGGTTGGCGCGCAATCCAAGCGGACGGCGCGCAATTGGGAAGACTGTCGCGCAAAGTTCCGGGGTTTCGCGCAAAAACAGGCGAAATCCGGACGGTTTTGCGCGCCGATCGGGCGAATTTCGCGACCGGAAGAGGCAATTTCGCGCACGAGAGCTTTGGAGCTTATCGCGCGGAAGGCCAGAGTACGGAACGCGGGACCCAGCGCCCCTATTTATAGGCGAGGCCGGGCCCGCGCTGCGCGGAAAGCGCTTTGCGCGACCGCAGCGGCGAATTTCGCGACCGGTGCCCCTTTTTGCGCGCCTAAGTCCCGCGCCGCCCAGGACTTCGGCATTCCGGCGTCTCCCTCGGAACCCGATCGTTGCGACCTCTCGCCGATCAGATTCCGAGGGGGGGCTTTTGTAGACGCCGGAAAAGTCCGTTGCTCCCAAACGAAGCTCCGGATGCGGAAAGCGAGGTCATATTTGGAGTCGGAAGGATGTTTCGGAGGGCCCGGAGGCCTTGCGCGGAATTTCAGAGGCACGCGCGCAAAGGGGATGTTCCGCACGCAAACCCCCCGGGATGCGCGCAATGCGCCGGTCCGGCGCGCAATTTTGCGCGCCGCGGGTCCGCGCGACTCCCTTACGCGCCGCGCCCGATTCCGCGCCCGCGGGGGGAATTTCGCGCTCGCATCCTGGATTCCGCGCCCGGGGTTGCCTATAAATACAAGGCGACCCCCAACGTTTCAAAGGTTGCTGGAAGTCGAAACGTCTCCCGTGCGCGCAATTCAACCCCTTCCGCGCGCAATGACGAACTTCAGGTAACCTCCTTTCTTTCGCGCAAGAAAGCCTCGGGGTCCGCCTTCGCGCGCAATCCCCGCTGGCTCCTTTCATTTGAATAAAAACTCACCCTAAGGCCTTTGCGCGCAAAAGAACCCGCTTGCGCGCAATTGCCCCCGGGGTGCGCGCAATCCGGCCTGATTGCGCGCACCCCCCCTTCTTTCAAGTGGCCATTCGTTAAAGAATGAGCCGTTGCCCCCGCGCGCTATCCGAAGCCCGGTGTGAGCAATCTCAAGCATCCGCGCGCAAGGCGCTGGCCCAATTGCGCGCCAGCCGCCCCGATTGCGCGCCGGCCCGCAGTATTGCGCGCAAAGCTTCCTTTTTGCGCGCAATCTGCCAGGGTCGTCCCCGTTGACCTCCTAAGGTTACCCGCCTGTGTGGCACCCGATGATTCTCATCCCGGGTGCCCGCACCGTGCGTTGTCTTCCCGTGCGGCCCTCCAGGCTTGCGCGAAGTGACACGCACCTATGTCCAGCATGACGTTAAACTGCATACTCGTCCAGCATGACGTTAAACTGCATATATGTCCTGCACGACGTTAAACTGTACATCGTCCGCGCTGCAAGACGTTAAACTGCCAAGTGCTTCGTCCGGCAACCTATGCCCAGCATGACGTTAAACTGCACACCCGTCCAAGCTGCACGACGTTAAACTGCCTAGCCCCCATCGTCCGTGCTGCAAGACGTTAAACTGCCAAGTGCCTCGTCCTCAACACATGACGTTAAACTGTACTTCGTCTGGCAAGACGCTAAACCGTCCGCAACCTGATCCCGTGCTCCGCACGCAGGGTCTCCCCCGGTTTGGACGTGGCCCCCACCCGCTCGTCTCTGCAGGGATGTCGGGATTGTCCCCCTTTTGGGACGATTTAATGGGAGTGGCTTTTCCCTACGGGGGCAGGGTATTACAAACCCCTAGTTTCTCGTGGGAGGCTGCACATGTGTATCTCCATTGCACCTCCCCACTGCCGAAGCCAGTAGAGGGTCTGACTGGGATCGAGGTGTCTTTTGCTTTCGGTCCAAGTCCCTTCCAACTGAGTTTTGCAGTATCCGGGCTGCCCCAAGTGCGTAAGTCCTGACAGATTGAACTACGTGGACTTTGATCCCTGTCTTCTATACAGGGTACGTAGGAAGCCTCCCTGAGGTCCAAGCCCACCACCTGGTCGTCCCGGTCGTATTTACGTCGGTTCGTCCATCAGTGGACCCCTCCAGGGTTCACGCTTGCGTTGATTCACCTATGAATCCGCCCCTGTGGGAGACTGCCCGTGTGTATCTCCACGGTGCCTCCCCACAGCCCCCCTTTTCCATTTCCCCTTTTATCGTCCAGCATGACGTTAAACTGTATGCCCGAACTACGTTGACTTTGATCCGTGTTAACGCGCGGTACGTAGGAAGCCCCTCTGGGGTCCAAGCTCTTCACTTCATCATCCATCCTGATCCTTACCCGGGCCGCCACATCCCGGTGGGGTCATGCCACTTCACTTCACTCCACGTTACTTGGGAAGCCGCCCATGTGCTGGCCCCAGCGTCGGAGGTTCCCCGCAAGGGGTTCTGTCATCTGATCCACTTTTCGTGTTGATCGGTCCGATGCCGTCCCCGCTGGACGTTAAACTCGCGGCATACCCCGTGTTAAACACGGGAAGCTGAGGAAAACCTCAGGTGACACAGTTCCCCGCACCTAGTACGGGATGCCTCAGGCCATCGTGCCTTCGAGAAGCCCTATTAGGGACGGAAGACAGACGTGCAGAGCCGTAGTGTTACGACACGCCCCCAGCACCCAGAGCCACCCGGCCTTCTCACCGCAGGTTGCTGCCCCGCCCAGACTCCTTGGAACGTCCGGGCGGAAGCAGCGTAATTAACCGGTGTCCATGAAGATATGGCGCCGGGAACGAGATTCACGAACATTCTTAAGTCTATGAGGGAGACCCGGATTAGGCGACAAGTTCCGAGGAGACGTCCAAGGAAGGAGAAGCCGACATCCCATCATCCCGGTTTCGATCAAGGAGCAGACGCCCCTGAATAAGGGACGGATGCCGCCCGCCCTTGGAAAGCGGGACTGCGGGACCACAAGCCGCGCGCCCATCCCCTCGGGTTGACGGGTGCACGCGCGAACGCGTCCTGGCGGAACAGCGTAACCCGACGCACATCCGCACCGAAACAAAAGTGTTACCTTTAATTTGGGTAACTCCCTTTGGTTTGAACAAAAAAGGACTCTTGAAGTGACTTCTGCCTAAGGTAATGCTTATAAGAGGAGGATAGTGATGTAGGGAGTTTAATTGTAAAGATTTTGGACTATTCAAAAGGCTTGAGAGGTGTGAGTAATTGGTTAGAAGTGGTGTCCTTTTATAAGGGGGGGAGGGGCTCTTTAGAAAAAACATAAAGTATTATTTTATAATAAATTTCTATTTGGTTTATAATGGTTAAAAAGTGTATTATTCAAAGCATAAGGTGGGGATGGGTCGAAATCCTTTCAACCAATATATTTTAGGCAGGTTTCATTCATTATATTAACCTTATATTTTAGTTTTAACTCTTGGTTAATTAGTTTGACACTTACCATGTCACTTATAATTTTTATATTATATAGTTAATAAACTTACTATATACATCTAAGAGACCCCCATTTGGTCCATTAATGATACACCTATCATGATACAAGTCATTTGGCCAAACCATAGATTTTTAGGAATTTAATATCAATTAATAATATAATATTTGTTTTGAAAACTCTTTTATGTCAATTTTGACACTATTTGGTATTTTATTTTTGTAAAAATCATAACAGCATGATTACTTAGAAAAATGTTCATTAAATAAATCCTAACATTTCATATTAACTTATAAAATTCTTGTAATTCAATAAAAGTCTAAATTATATTTATTTGTATATTTATAATATCAATTATTTTAATATTTCACTAATAAGTTAATTATTGCATCATCATTATGACATAAATAAATTAATTTATTTAATGTCTAAAAATATTAAATAAACTAAAATTATATAGGAAATATTTTTATATTTATAGTTAATATTTATAGATGAAAATATAACATATATAACCCTATTTAAAAAAAATCTAAAAGAAATTGGCTTATGTCATTTTTGTATTTACTTTAACATAATTAATATAAAGTGTCATTATCACATACAAGTGGATCCATGGGGTCCCAAAATCGACCCAAAGATTCCCATGGTCGGACATGTATCAACCAATAGGGTTAAGACACGTTTTAGGGTAATTTATTATTATTGTAATATTATTTTTTTACCCTTATTTATCGGATTTAACCTTTAACCATGGTAAATAAAATATTTACCGAAGTTATTATTCAAAATGTCTAAAAATAAAAGTTACGTATTTACAAAATTTGGAGATCCTGATTCCAAATATGTAGTCCATTTTTAAAAATTAAAAACACATAAGTGGCAGAAATTAATTTAAAATTAATTCCTGCTGTCAAAACGAAAAACTTGTTTTTAAGAAATAATAACTATCAAAAGATTAAAACTTGTTTATGTCCTGTTTAAATGTGAAATTATGTAAAATGAATAAATTTTATTAAATGGTAAAACTATATTCTAAATATACTTTAAAACCACTCAAATTCATAATTTATCACTATTAATTATTTTGATTAAAAAAGTTGTTTTTAATTAAAATTTAGTAATTTTCATTGTTCATCAAAAATTGAAAGTTTTCAGAAAAATACCAAAATTTCACCCTAGGCTAATATCGATATTACGAATCCAAAAATGAAGTCAATTTTTAATGATAAAATTTATAAGATTTGAATAGTTGGGTATTACTATTCATGATGGCTATTTTGATTGGTCACAGTGTGTTAGAATCTTGAAGTTGCATACAATGCAAGGTATTGCATTATTCAAAGGGAAACATACCATGGAAGCTTGGGGTGTTACATTCTTCCCTCATTTAATAAATAGCATCCTCACAATTTGAAATTATTTTTTGAAAATAAAAGGTTGAAAATAGAAAATATCTTTGGGAAAACCCATATTGAGAATTAGGTTAATAAAATATTGTCTTCATATGAGGAAAAGGGAAATGAATGGGTCACCACAAAATTATGATCATTATTAGGAGAACATTGGTTGCAATTATAGACATAATTGGAGGGAAAAGTAAATATTTATAGGTAGTGATTGAGGTCATCAATCACAAACAAGTGTAAAATTGAGGGCCTTAAATTCATCAATCTATGATGATTTAAAATACCATCGGTTCAACAAAACATATGGTATTAGGATAACACATTTTTTTTAAGATCCCATCACTAAAGTATAAGTATTAATTTTTCATAGAATAAGAGAAGAAGAAAAATATATACATGACAAGCAGAGTCCCATCCTTTAACTAATTTCTACCACAAACTCATATTTCACTCTAAAAGATAATAGAACTTAAAAATAATATTCTATTTACCCTATTTGTATAGGGTTTTAAAAAATGAATTTATAATTCATCTAGTAGAATTTTTTAAAAAAGACTACATTATTCAATCCAGGACATCATGTGGGCTAGTGGTAGGTGATACACCCTTGTCGCCCTTCGTTTGTGGGTTCAAGTCTCACGGCCTTTCCAGACGCGACAGGTTGCTGCCCAACCTCCGAGTTGTCCTTTTTATGGAAATCCAAAAATAATCTCAAACTAGACTTATCCAAAATACTTCTGTCCAAACTCATAGTCCAAAATTTATGCGGAAGATAAACACAATGAAGATCCTTTTTGCCACAGAATAACATTTGAACATCCTAATCATTTATTATTTTAAAACATGGTAACATCCTAAATTACCATAAAATTTTATTGATTACATTCATGCTCCCTTATTCTTTATAGAATACTTCATATACTTCTTATATCCAGAAATGTTGTAAAATCCAACACTGATGGAATATAAAATTCATTAATCAGTTTCAAGGTAGTTCATAATATCCAATATAATTTACCCAAATCAACCATCTCTTATTCCAAAATCAGTACCACAATATTAGGACCATATTAAGGTATATCTTTCTTTCAACCATGTAATTTCCAAAAAGTTTAGATCACTTTAGAGTCACTTTTCATAGTACCATAAAATCTCAAATCCTCAATGAAATAGTACTATAGTACAATCTTTATTTATTTCTAGTACATCATTGAGACAACACTTAAATGAAATAATTTTTTAATAACAACATAAGAACACTAATCATTCCTCTTCATCTGTGGTAGTATCCTAACTTGATTAATATCCAATAGCATTATTTGTGGCATAGTCTGATGACTTGAACATTGATTTGTGTAGTGTCCTCACTACTTTCAGATGAAGCATTGTACATTTGAGACCTTTTTCATACCCTTGAATTCACTTACATGGTGTCCTTTTTCTAGACACTTATAGCGTACTCTCATTCCCTTCAAGAATATTCCAAGGTGATTCATTCCACAGTTATCACATATGGGAAAATCCTTATTTACCTTTTTCAATTTCTCTGTCCTTCTCTCTACCATCCTTTCCTTCTCTGGCTTGCCTTCAAAGCCATAGGACTTCGAGAAATCATTACTTATCATATCAACACATGATACTATTTCTTCATAGTATGATAATATGTGGGAGACTATTTCCCTTCTAAATTCGGGCTTAAGACCATGAAAGATATGATCTTTCTTACCCTTTGGATCATGCGTATTGCTGGATTTCTCATTCATTCTATTGGGCACCATTTATAAACAATGGAATACCTTAGATTAGATTATGAATAGAAATTCCTAATACCAAACTTGTAAAACACTTAAAATAAATTATACACTTTATGGATATAATCCATAATCATAAAAATGTTTTGTTGGAGAATGTATATACTCATAAACCCTTCAAAATGGTCTGTAAAGAAAATGAGAATTATCCTAAGCATATCCCCCGGGAGTGTCGTAACCAAGAGTGCACCAAGGCCCGTTGTCATGCACCAGTTCCCATTCGAGTCTAGCTTAAAGAGGTGTTTTCATGTTTTACCCCTAGGTACATCTGTGACAGAGTCGCCTCTACCTGCTCGTATCCAGACATGGATGTATTGCTCGGAAAACTCACAAAATCTCTACAATATCAAAATTCTATGAAGTATTTATATACTAATCCTCAAAGTATATCTTAGGGATACATGCCCTAATCAGAGTTTATCTAAATCTAACTTCCAAGGTTATTGCTAAACTTCATCTGATACCAACTGTAACGCCCCGACCCTAGTTACCCGAATTTAGTAAATTACTTTTATACATTTGAATGATTATAAGGAATCAAGTCCTGAAGGACCGATTGGTTTAGCAGTCTTGGAAAATAGATTACATACATTAACATTACATTACAATTTCAAACATAAAACACAGCGTAAATAGTTTTTTGAGAATACCATTATTCCATTTATATTAACCCTGCATATAAATCATAACACACTTCTTGGAATCCTGGAAAAAATAAAACATAGAAAGGGGTGAGCTTAAACGCTCAGTAAAGGTAAAAAATACAACAGAAAATGACATAAATATTAATCATGGTGAATAATTGAAACCACATGCCATTACCAATAATAAACATGAATACTTTTATGGTACGAATATGAGTTGAGTAAATAATGCCATAATAAAACAAAATCATGGGTATTCTATTAGTCGAATAACCAAATGAACCATCAATATTATTTCCATAATGAGGGAATATATAATGCCAGACATTCTAAAACACTTTTTCATGGCCTCAACCAAGACATCTAAAATTGACTAAGACCTCGGCCAAAACTATATATAAAAATGGGAAAGGTCCTCAGCCAATTCCACGTCTAGTTGTCTCATGAGACCTACCGATGCATCGATGAGCTATATAGGGCTCCACCCGTCACTTACTATGTCCAATACATTCCTCATATGAAAAGGATGAAACTTAACATAAACATTCATATAAGAACTAGGATACGAAATGTCAATAATTTAACCATAAACCATGAATGGTATAAAAATAATGCATCCAAAGTCAAACATATCACAAAACCTTCAATACAATATGGAAGTTTTGTATCATAATAAATCAACTTCAAAACAATTTTAATATCTATTAAAGGATTTTACATAGATGGAAATGATTTGTAAAACTATTTGATAGAAATACCCCTTTTCATGAAAAAATTTAAAAGTCACACATATTTTGGAAAGAAGTCATTTAAAGGCATTTTTGAATAAAAGTGTCACATACCACTTTGAATCTTTTGAAAGGAATTAACATTTTGAAAACATTCATGTCCATATAAATAAATCCTTAAACCCATTTTGAAGACATAGACATTAATGAGAAAGATTTAGAAGAATAAATATTTAAAACTTTTGAAATGATGTTTTAGTAAAAAGTCCCTTAAAATAATCCCTTTGAAAACTCTTTCATAAAACATGGACATGGATAATAAATATGTCCCAGTAGATACTTACGTAAAAACAATCTCGGATAATAAAGAGATTGCGAAATTAACCCTTACCAATTTAGTAACTTACGAAACATACACCCCATGAAAGAGGTATCATACAAGGAATATGTAAATACATATAAATTAAATTGTATTATAGAAATAATACAATTATGGGAAGTTCATACAACACACAGAAGGTAATATTCTCAATATGGCATGAATCTCATGGGCATAAGGAGTGAGATGAAAACCCCTTACCTTGTACTTTTCCTTTGTCGAGGGTAGGGTAATTTACTCTATAATGGTTAAATGATTATTATTAAATTATACAAGAATAATATACATTAATATGATATCATATATGATCTTTTAACATTTCTTTTTTAATAATATCTTAGTATTATCATCGTTTCGTGTGTTAACTTACTTGTTTTATTTTATAAGTTTTGTTACATTAGCCATGTTTTTTATGGATAGGTTGTATATTATACATATCCAGAATGATATCATGTCCTTAAACATTATTTTTAATCATAAAATGATAATTAGACTTGAATGGATATGATGGGGAATGAATCTCATCGCGTTCGTGGAGACGGTAGTCCGTCCGTACGCACGAACGCTACTTCCATTTCATTTTTCATTTTAAACAGAATCAAAACATAATAATAAATAGGTATATTATTATTCCAGTATAATATAATATCTTATAATTGTTACTTATGTTCATTAATACCATCCTTTATATGTTCCATGTATGGAATAAAAGAGTCATATCACTATGAGGGGGCGGTAGTCCGCACTTCCTCAAATGAAATTATCGTATATATATACAACCTGAAATGAATAATGGTATGATATAAAATAGAATTATAGATGATTTTATATAAAATAAATATCATTAATATCATATTTAATTATAGTTCCATCATAATGGCCACCATGAGAGGTGGTAGGAGATAATTGAACAATCATCGCTTCGTGAGGTGTTTGGTTGCCAACCACAGAAACATTATGTTCTTCACCCATTATATGGATGTGTGTGTAATTGTAGTAATAATACATCTAATAACAATATCCTAGTATATTTAGGATACTGTTTTTGTTACAAAAGAAAATAATAATAAGAGTTTAGGGGTTGGGTAAGTAAAATAAAAGAAAAGAAGCTAAGAGAAATCGTTACCTTTAATTTGGGTAACTCCCTTTGGTTTGAACCAAAAAAGGACTCTTGAAGTGACTTCTGCCTAAAGTAAGGCTTATAAAAGGAGGAGAGTGATGTAGGTAGATTAATTGGATAGAGGTTGGACGAGCCAAAAGGCTTGAGAGGTGTGAGGAATTAGTTAGAAGTGGAGTCCTTTTATAAGGGGGGGAGGGGCTCTTTATGAAAAACATAAAGTATTATTTTATAATAAATTCCTATTCGGTTTATAATGGATCCAAAGTGTATTATTAAAAGAATAAGGTGGGGATGAGTCGAAATAATTTCAACCAATATATTTTAGATAGGTTCAGGTCATTATATTAACCTTATCTTTTAGGTTTAACTCTTGGTTAATTAGTTTGACACTTACCATGTCACTTTGTATTATTATATTATATAGTTAATAAACATACTATATACCTCCAAGAGACCCCCAAGTGGTCCATTAATGATACAAATATTATGATAAAAGTCATTTGCCCTAACCTTAAATTTTTAGGAATTTAATATCAATTAATAATATAATTTTGGTTTAAAAACTCTTTTAGGTCAATTTCAACACTATTTGGTATTTTATTTTTGTGAAAATCATAACAGCAGTATTACTTCAAAAAAAAGTTAATTAAATTAATTATAACATGTCATATTAACCTATAAATTTTTTTGAATTCATTAAAAGTCTCGAATTATATTTATTTGGGTATTTATAATATAAATTATTTTAATATTTCACTAATAAGGTAATTACTGTATCATCATTGTGTCATAAATAAATTAAATTATTTAATGTCTAAAAATTATAAATAAAATAAAATTATATAGGAAATCGTTTTATATTTATAATGAATATTTATAGTCAAAAATATAACATACATAACCCTATGTAAAAAAACATTCTAAACGATATGGGCTTATGTCATTTTTGTATTTACTTTAACTTAATTAATATAAAGTGTCATTATCACTTAGAAGTGGATCCATGGGGTCCCAAAATCGACCCAAAGATGTCCATGGTCGAACATTTATCAACCAATAGGGTTAAGACACGTTTTAGGGTAATTTATTGTTGTTATAATATTATTTTGTTACCCTTATTTATTAGATTTGCCCTTTAACCATGGTAAATAAAATACTTACCGAATTAATTATTCCAAATGTCTAAAAATAAAAGTTATCTATTTACACAATTTGTAAATTTGGATTCCAAATATTGAGTCCATTTTTCAAAATTCAAAACACAGAAGTGGAAGAAATGTATTTATAATTAATTCCCGCTGTCAAAACAAAAAACATGTTTTTAAGAAATAATAACTATCAAAAGATTGACACTTGTTTATGTCCGTTTTAAATGTGAAATTATGTAAAATGAACAAAACTGTATTAAATGGTAAAATTATATTCTAAATATACATTATAACCACTCAAATTAATAATTTATCACTATTAATTATTTCGATTCAAAAAGTTTTTTTAATTAAAATTTAGTAATTTTCACTATTCATCAAAAATTGAAATTTTTAGAAAAATACCAAAATTTCACCCTAGGTTAATTTTGATATTACGAATCCTAAAATGAAGTCAATTTTGAATGGTAAAATTTATAAAATTTCAAAAAGTGTGTATTACTATTCATAACAGTTATTTTGATTGGTCACAGTGTGTTAGAATCTCTAAGTTTCATACAATGCAAGCTATTGCATTATTCAAAGAGAAACATATCGTGGAAGCTTGGGGTGTTACAACATCTTATTCATTGATGTTCGTGCAAAAAACCGTTATAACCGGTTTGTCCATGAGGGAAACATATAATGATCAAACAGATGGATAATATGAATGGCTGATCCGAACATTTTATCATATTCATATAGGTTTTGATATATATTTTGGAGGATCATGTAAATAAAATATAACATCAGTGGATTTTTCATAAAATAATAGTCATCAGGATTTAATACATATGCATCCTTTCAAATATTTTTATATTCATCCTTATAATTATCCACTTTGTTTGGTAGAGATATGTGATACTTACCTTATCATACCTAGAACTATGCATGAGAAAAAGAAGAAAATATAGATGACCAGAAGGAGAATGTTGATTCCTTATATTCTTAAAAAATAATATGTAGATCACCATCATCGACCATTATCATTTTATGTGGGTGATCACGTTTTATTGGGAATCCCTCTAAGGATAGGGCCTCTTCATTTTGGTATGAAGGGAAATTTTTTCCCTTAGTATATAAACCATTTGTGATACTCAAGCATATTGGTAATGTGTATTTTTGGTTATATGTACCACCAAGGTTCAGTTCTATGAAAATGTGTTTTGTATATCTCAATTAAGGAACTACCAACCAGATTCGAAACATGTGACTCAATGGGACCTTGGTAATCATTAGTTGGATTCCATATTAATTCTTGTGCTGATAAGAATTTTGGATAGGAAAGAGAATATCATACATGGGAAAAGAATCTATTTGTTATAGTTTTTCTATTAGTACGACTTGGTTTAGGAAGAGACATAGTAACCAGAGGATGAGGTGCTAAATTAGTGGCCCAGGATCTTCCAAATAAATGCTAGAATCATACATTCTAATATTATAATGACTTATTTTAGGGGTAATGTAACACCATTGGTTTCATATACATTACACTTTTAGTATGTATTTTTTGTATACATAATATTTCATTAGGTTTTTATTAGATTATGGATAGTTATTATGTTTTTTGAAAGTGATTTAATTGATTTATAGTTTGAGAACCATTAGTAAAAACCATTCAAATTCTTTAGGAAACCATGTATGGGGATGATGGTATTCCCTAGGAGAGTGCACTATTAGACAATGTCATTTCAAAACCATGCATATATTAGGGAAATGTGTGTGAGTGGAGAAAGTGGGAAAAGAATGGTTGGCCCATGGTTATTCAAACCATGTGAGACAACCACGAGATGGGGTGTCCTTGAGATTTTATCACCACAAAGTTGATGCATGGTTTTTAAAACATTGTGTCAAAAATAATGAATTTACCAAGATCTTTTTAGGTATAATATTCATTTTTTCACACAATTTGAAAAATCGTGCGAACTAATAATGAGATGAGAATTTAATTTTCTAAAAATCATGTTTTATTTTGGAATAAGGACCTAAAACCCTCATTACTCTTATATTATTCCAAGGTCTTAAACTCATTTCCTATCTTTGGATCCCTTTGAAATTTCCTTTCATTTGGAAGATTATTTTACATATAAGTGTGTTGGAAATCTGTAATTGATGGTGAGCACTCATTCTTCCTTGTTGTTCTTAGATCAACTCTCCACTTCTCTCTCAAAGCCATATATATGATCAATTATAGGTAGATTAATGTGTAATGGTTTAAATATCGATGAGATCTTGTTTCATCTATTGAGGGGATGATGTTGTGTGATGGAATTTAGATTTTCATAGTGTCTTTATTCTCTTTCATCCTTTTTTGAGAGGTTTCTAGATTCTACCTCCTCTCAACATAATTAGAAACAATAATGATTAGTAGAATTCATATTTTTTATTGTAATTTATTTGTAAAAGTTTTATGATGTCTTGACAGAAACATGTATGTCTTTGTGTTTTGTAAATATGGGAAATAATATGTCTTTTTAGATAACCCCTTTGTTTATAATTTTAAAATGATAGATTAAAAATTTTGTTGTGCTTTCAAAGAAATAAAAAAAAAATGAGAATTTTTCTAAGGTTTAATTGATTTATGAATAATTATTTGGCATGGAATTTTGAATAATTAGGATGGAGTGTGTTGAAAGTGTGATGGATAATGGTACTGAAGAACCACTATCAAAACGTGGGATAATGTATGGTCATGAAGTACCACTATCAATGTGTGACACCCTGATTGAGTATGTTGATGGAAATGTGTGTGTGTGCGTGAATTGGGAATACATATGAAAAATAATATATAATGGTATTGCTATAGTTTATGGATTACTCACATGAATTTAATTTATATATATGTATAAACTATCTTACTATTTTTAACTATTTTATATAAATTGTGATATCTTGTTCTCATCCTAGTGGTGTGAGTTGGTAAGTCTCTTTTGATTTCCTATGGAGCTTATACTCATCCCATACTTGGGAACTTTGGTTTATTAGCAGATTTCAATTATAAGGACATAATGAAGGAAAATTCATATTACTTCTCTAGTTATGTGTCTTTATACCATTAGTAGGGTATGTGGAGATAGAGCATGGAGCTAGTTTCAGTTATTCTTGCGATGGGGCCCCTACGGAGCCTTTAGGTTACATTATTTCTCAACATTTTTGGGTTATTATTTCTCCATTATCACTCTAATATTGTTGTACTTTTGGTTTTAATTTTGAGTTTTAATGTTTATACACAAGTATCATTCGGATTTTCATGTTATTTTATATTTTCTATTAATAGGTTGTCCTATTTCTATAGGGTAAATTGTTCCCAAATGTTCTCTTATTAACCTAGGATTTATTGTCATATTTTGTTATATTGGGGAAATATCCTAATGTTAGTTTTACTCCTTCCATTCATAATACAATGAGGTGGGGAGGGTTGTTAAAATGGTGGTTTAGTTTGGGGGAGTTATAAAGAGGGTCAAGGATGATCTTTAGGAAAAGTTCACACAATTGAGCCAAATTTTTTCGATTTTGATACTAGACTTTCAACAGTTGAATCACACTCTTTTATATATTCATAGTTTTTTGATGTCATTGGTCTAGAAATAAAGAACCTATACAGAGTAATTTCAATTAATAAAATTTTTGGAGATTCATATCAGGGTATCCAAAGTTACAAAGAGTGTTCCATAGTGATTGGTGGTTAAATATTCATTTGGGATTTTTATGTGCTACATATAATAAATTTTGATGTGATATTTGTGATAGAATAACTTTTTATCTATTGATACCAAATAAACTATTATCATCGATGTGTATCTTTCAAATCTTTTAAGGGTATAAAATTATGTTTATGTTAAATAATAAGATATTCAAGCAGAATATATGGGACCTGACCTTTAGTATCTGAGTGGGATCACATTAAATTTTTTTAGTGTTTTCTTGGATGTTCATAAGATGCTTTAAGTAGTTTTTTATTCCCATAATTAATCAATTTTATGATTCATTTCCTGATTATTTATCTTGGTTTCCAGCCAATTAGGAGACAAAATATAAAATTTAACTTTTCTAAGAACAATATATATATATATATACAACCTTATTGGATAGATCTTGTTGGGGTGATTATGATTTATTTTACAAGAAGGTGGGTGGTTCTATGATATTTTGTGTTGATTATCATAATTTGAACTAGGGGATAGTTGAGAACTAATTCCTACACCACATATTTATGACATATTTAACTAGATGGGAGGAGATAGAGTGCTCTCTAGGTTTAATTTGAAACAGGGTATTATTAGTTGAGTGTGAGGCCATATAAAAAATATTTTATGACATTTATGAGTTGGTATAGAATATATGAGTACCTTGTCATGTCTTTTTATTTAAAAAAATATTCCATCAATGTTTATAGCCCTGATTAATCAAGTATTTTTCATTATTTTAGTGAATTTGTGGTCATTTTTTATGATGATATTCCCAAGTACTCATAGATGAGGGAGGATCACACACAAAATTTAGATATTTTCTTAAGTAAACAAAATATGAATTTGTTGTATTTTAAGACATTGAATTGTTAGTTTTGGATTGATCTATTTCCCTTCTTAGGGCATATGATATCAAAGGCTAGTGTATCAGTATACATTGAGAGTGTAGAGGATATCAATTCTTAGGAGAGGCCACAAAATGTTTTTGAGAACTATAGTTTCTTATGACTGATTAGTAATTACCATAGAATCATATAATACTATTCCAAATTGGAAACATCAATAATGACCATGAATAAAAAGTCTGGAAAGATTTTTTACTTAAGTGATTCCAAGATATCATTTTTAGAGAACAAGGGGAGATTCATGATTGTGGTGATCCTAAACATACTGGATCATAGTAATGATTATAAACTATATTGTGATGCATCCTGTAGTGACCCAGTTTTTTTCCTTCTAATATTTTTAAATATTATAAGGAATATTTTCAAAGTTAGGTTCTAAGACGGAGTGAGTTTTTGAGTCTCAGTGAGCCTAAAATTGATATTATACAATGATTTGTTATTTTAATATATCATGTTTGTATTTTTTTAGGTCTAATGGAAAATCTATTAAAATAATTTTCATATCAGAAATCTAAGGGCACCATTGAGTCTAGAATGTGAGGTTTACCCTGTGATCAGCCTACAGTTGGTCAATACGAGACTTCTAGTTGAGGAAATCGATGGAAGTGAATTTAATTAAAATAAATAGTTAAATTTATTTAATTTATTTTAGGCACCCACAACCTCAACTGATCTATATATACTGCATTATAACAATTATCATGGTTTATATGATTAAAATCTTGGATAATTTAGAGGAAATATGATGTTCATCATTTTAGGGTCAAGAATGGAAGATGGAAGTCAATCAGATCAAGGTGGATCAAGGGGAAAAGTTAGAGAAAGGTATTCTCCTTTATTGGTGAATTAATTCCTTGCCTATGATCGATCTCCTTTCAAGTTAGGAATCATCAATTGGGGTTTCCATCCAATTTATTAAATTTTTAAATAATGGAGTTGATTTAATTATTTATTTTGGGTGATTTCATTCCCTTTTCATGACCCCATTGATTATTTAAATTGTTTTAATAAATATTATTCTTTTTTTCAATTTTGTTACCCTCATATCACTGATATAGGATCATTGGCTAATAAATATTGGACAACAAAGTTTTTACTCTTATTCTTGTGCCTTTCCACTACATGTTCTTCGTGTTCTTCATCATTGGCCTATTAGGCCATGATTCTACGTTATCAAGTCGGTTTGTGCAAGATTGGACATAATGATTTAAGTTGGATGTGTGAAAAAAGTCCAAATGGGTGATTTTTGAATAGTTTAGGAAAGATTCTAGGAGATTATTCATGGATTATGAATCGGGAGTAGCGATGTATTCTGATTTGAGGTGCTACGGGTGTTGGGTGGTGATGTGGTATTCGAGCAGCTAACTAAAATCTGATTTTCAACCTCCAAGGTTATGGGATTGATAGAGAGTGGTATTTTACCTCAACTAGTGGTATCAAATTGGTGATATCAAAGGTGGATTTATTGAATATAAAAGACATGTGAAAACTCTTTCCATCTCTGTAAAAATCTTGACTATGAATTGTGTATCATGGAAGAACACATGGTGTTTATCCCCATATATGTGATGATAGGGTCTTATAT
Source organism: Viscum album (assembly GCA_963277665.1). Taxonomy (NCBI): domain Eukaryota; kingdom Viridiplantae; phylum Streptophyta; class Magnoliopsida; order Santalales; family Viscaceae; genus Viscum; species Viscum album. The sequence goes on along the minus strand of OY728136.1, from coordinate 395,126,017 downwards.
GAAGTTAAATATCACATAATGTTTAGGTAATCCTATATTCTATGTGACCATTACCAATTTCTAAAACCATGCACAAGACATACATGCTTAGGTCCCCATGTTGATAGATATGTTGTGTACCTACACAGGCATAGGCAGTAATACATGCGCATTAGTTGAGATTCAAAACCAAGACTCTAAGAGGTCATATATGCCATGTATCTTAAATGTCAAACTGGGTAAAATACTTAGCTTCATGAGCCATGTCTTGGGAGAACACATCTAGGTACAGGAGTGGGGTCACATTATTTTTTGGCCCCATATATGCAATATAGTTCGATATAAATCTTTTATCTATCTTATATCCTTAGTTTTGATATGGTTTTTTCCCATGAGTAGCCTTTCATGAGTGTTTTTACATGTATAACATGATTTTGGACTATGTAGTGGATGTTTATATATGGTGTAAATTATTCTAAGATTTATTAATATTTTTGTGATGTTTTAAGATGGATGTGTTAATGGGGGATCATCATATAGATGATGGGTTAGTAATCCCCTGTTACACCAGGGTGTGGTTTCCCCATTTTATTAGATAATGATGTAGTCAGTACCCCCGTTTGGAATGGGTGAGGTTCACAATGCTAATAGAGATATGTTGGGGTCAATATACCTCTATCACCATAGGTATTGGGTTCCTCAAGCTATCAGAGAGATATTAGCTTTAGTACTCACCATTATGATCAGGGCATGGGTTCCTCATATTCATTAAGAGGCAGGGTCCATAATCCCATTAAAAATATATGGAGAAGTTTTTATACCTATTAAGTAGCACTCCCTCATCCTGGAGCTCTATAAAGGTGCATATCCTCTATAGGAGATGTGTTCTCCCTCAGACGTAGAGCAAAAATGTGAGGTGTGGGCCACTCCACTCATATTCTGACTAGGTTGCATTTGATATTTGGAATTAGTGATGGAATTTTGGAGGTGTAGAATAAATCATCAACTTTTGATGGTCTGTGATATGGATAACCCCTTTCTATTAGTTATTGTTTTATTTATGAGTATATATATTTGTATCTGATAGGTTTTTCTTCCCACTTTCTTTGGGTTGAGTGTACTATTATTGTATCTCTCTATTTATCCCTTTATGTTTTGTGGAATTCTATTGGGTGTATATATACTCACCCATGCATGGAATTTTCCCAGATATGTGACATCTTATATTGATGACATACATATTGGTGGTGATTATAGTGGATCATGGTGATACCTGGGTTAATTGACCATGTACGGTGGTTAAGATTTAATATTAAGAGCATCTCTCTCTCTCTCTCTCTCTCTTTTATCTTCATTTCCAATTTTTGTTATGTTGGGACATAATTTATGGTTCCCTTTTTTATATCTAACTATTATAATATTTTCTTTATATTACTCATAAAAATTTCATGGAGATAATTGGGTGCATGTGTTCCAGTATATTAGGAAATGTACTCCTATTTTTGTTATTCATTCTTGGAACTTGTCACCAGCCCCTGTCCTATTGAAGGTGGGCTTGGGGTTGTGGTATCCTGACCTTCCACTTTCCAGGTGGGCCCTAGGAGGTTGGATCATTACAGTGCGGTATCAGTGATAGTTAAACCTTAGAAATATGTTTATACATTTTCCCATTATTAGGATTGTTTCGGAACATAGGGAAAAATTTACGAAGTCACTCAAGTAAGACTTTCAAGCTATGGAACCTAATGTCTATGCGATCACTAATATATCCATACAAATAGACTCTGAATACCTTCATGTCAACTCAACAGAGAAATTCATTGTTTATAGGGAAAAATGGTACATGAATCATATAGGATTGAGTCCTTTGACTATCTTTCTTGATTAAATTCCCCACATATATATATATATATATGTCTTATCACATGACCATGTTACATCTAGATTACTTTATGATGCCTAAATGAAGATATCCCAACTTTTCACCAATTAATGATTATGATGATAAAATGATGAGTTTTGATGCATCATTTCAGGGGCCATCAAATGATGTGTTTCTTCAAGGTGAGATGGTAAAATCAATCCTTCATGTCGAGTAGTGGATAGTACTATTAGTTCTGGATGAGGATATACATATGATTATCACACTTTTAGAGTATTAGTATTAGAGATCATTGAGGTACTATACTGAATGAGATCACCATCCAACATAAGATTGTCTTGAGTCTGTGAATTGAGTCTTCAGTATAGTTTATGCCCTAATAGATCAAGTGGTTAAATTGGAAGCCAGTCTTCTCCTTGAAGATATTGGGAACTTGTGGAATTTGGTTATACAGACCCACAAAGAGATGAAACTCTCGCGTTCTGCCTTCCAACTGCTATTTTACGAGGATTATTTCTCATATTTTTTAGGATAAGTTAGGATTTTATAGATTCGTGAGTTTAATTAGGGTATTATGTTAGTATCCGAGTATTCCCTGGGGATCACTAACCTTATGTGGTACTTAATCAACATGTTTCAAGATGGATTCACTCTCAAGAGGAATCCAAAGTATGGTCTCTGTAGATATATTCATCCTATTGTGGTATTCTTATGTATTAACACTTATACTAGAGTGTTGGAGTAGACACTAGTGAATAAGAGATTTGTAGAAGAGGCATGTTGGGTGGTTGGATCTGGAAGTGGGAATCTTGTGGCTGAGTGGTCTGTAAAAGGTATGAGGCATCGAATGTCCATATATCTACAAAGGAGCCATTCTTGGAGTCAAATACATGTGTTTTTTGTCCCAGGGAACATGAAAAGAATCCAATAATCTTGGATAGGTGTGATGTTATTCTTGTGATGGGTGTGGTCACTAGGCTCATGATTTCCTAACCCACCATGCTAAGCAGGTCATCAAGACAGTGGATGGACCACCACATCATATGTAGTATCATGATCTGTCATCCACTAGAGGTGTTCAAGGTTTACATCATCTAGTCAGTGCTATAATAAGAGCATGAATATATTCAAATTTAGGAGGAGTTGGAGGCAGTGGAAGTTACATGAACCTACCACAACTACCACTAAGTATCCCCTATCAAGGTTAGAGAGATGCTGGTTGGGGCCTAGGGAAATTGTAGGCAATAGATGGCTATGACTAGAATGAAAGAGATATGATATGATGTATGATATATATTTTTCTTATATTGAATCAGTATTAGTATACATTTCTCCAATTCATTCCTTCATCTCATTATTTATAGTGTGAGAGTTGGTGCTTCTAGTTGAGACCATAGCCAAACAGTTCAGACTAAAGGTTTCTATAAGAAGCTCTAGTTTATTTTATTAAACAAGAATATTAAGTCTTGAGGATTTGTACAGATTTTCATTTCCTGATCCATGCCATTATAAAGAACACCTACCCCCTTTTTTGAGAATTTATGATAAATTTAATAAATTTTGATGCATGAGTTAGTTATCAGAGTTCAATATCAGGTTTGTATACCACCAGTTAGGGGTTCACGAGTCTCATATTAGAATTATAGTATTTTGATGTTGTTGTAGAAACTATGATTCCATATTGACACCTTTCTTGGTGAAAAATTTCACCACTCTGTCTATGGATTTGATGAACAATATATTCCATCTATACATGGGCTAATTTTTTGATATCTTCATTGATGGCATACTCATATACTCTGTTTCTAAGCAAGAACATGCATAACACTTGAGGATGGTCATAGAATAACTCTAAGAGAACTAGCTTTATGGTAATCTCTCAAACTACCAATTTTGGATCCATGATGTTTACATTTTAGGGAATGAAATTTTTTAGCATGGAATAGCTGTGAAATTGATGAAGATTGATGTAGTTATTTATTTGGATACAACAAAGAGCATGTCATAGTTATTGAGTTTTATTGTCTTGGAAGGGAAAAAAGAAGGTTTTTTATGTACTTATCTGGGATTTTATCCCCTTAAAATTCTCTAATGTAGGAAGGGAATCAATTTAGTAAGACTAAGGAGTGTAAGAGATCCTTTGAGGAGTTGTGGAAGAGGCTGACTAGTGATCCAATTTTGAGACTACCGAGGGGGAGATGAGTATATTGTTTTTTGAAATTACTCTGGATCTAGGATGAGATTCAAGTTAATACAAAGGTATGCAGGGATCTCATATGGTTCTATGAAGTTGAGATCCTATGAGCATACCTATTTGAGTCATGACCTAGTGTTGGTTTCAGTAGTATTTTCTCTAATGATGTGGAGACATTAGCTTCTAAGAGATCACATTGATGTTCACTCATACCATCAGAGTCTCAGGTATGTCTTCACAAATAGATACATGAGCCTAAGATGGTGGCATTGATTGGAGTTCCTAAAATACTATTACTTCATTATAGTATACACTTCTTGGAACAGAAACATGGTGGAAGATAACCATATCAAGAATTATCATTCTCATTTGGTGGAGGCAGAGTATGGAATTTAGATACTTTACAGTTCAACTTAGTGGATGATACAAGTATAAATTATATTCAGTCGATTGTGTGGGCTCTATTTCTTCTCCTACGTGTAGGGAGGATTAGTTGGTAGACATAAAATTTGGGCTTCTTTGTGACCATATATGTTTTTGACATTCACCATATAGATTTTTTGAGGGTGGGTAAAACGTCATCCTTTTCCAAGGATGGGCTATGGTTCTGGTCACAATGTGAGAGTAGGATATGAAATAGTTTCACAATTATCCTTTTACTATACATATCGACACATGTAATATATATATGGACCATAAATTGTAGTTTTTGTTGGATAGCATGAGTCAAGATGTTTCTAATTTCAACTCTTGGAGTATCACATATTAGTATGTGAAGGCTGAGCACCAGGTTCTAGTTGGTTTGAAACATCCTCCTGAGATTCTAGAGTAGAAATATGATGACATTTCTATGAAATATGTGGTAGGGGTTACTCAGACAAAGTGATTCCATTATTGAATATGGTTGATAGCTGACCAAAATAAAAAGTAAGAACACATCCTTTCCCTTAGAGAGACGTGTTTTGTGGAGAGTCTTGGACAATTGTGCATGTTAGAGATCATCTAAATCCAAGGGGTAACCTCAATGTTTTTTGTAATTGAGATGTTTTGTATACATCATAGTTTCGGAGAGGCCTGAAGAGGGAATTGGGAACCCAATTATAGATGAGTATGGTGTTGAAGTCCCATATGGATGGAGAGACATAAAAACTATCCCTATGTTAGAGGATACACTGTGAGAATTCATTTTATAAATTGACCATATTTTAAAGGATCAATTTCCATTGGTAGAGTTTTATAGTAATTACAGCTATCAATCTATGATTTACATGGAACATTTTGAGTTATTGTACAAAATACCCTACATTTCACCCTTGTTCTATACTGAGATATATAAGACATCTCCAGTTAGTAAAAATATGGTATAGGAGGTGATGGAGAATGTTAAGGTGGTCTATGTTCATATGAATATAACTCATAGTGGACATAAATATTATTCAAATCTATGTGAAATACCCCTATAGATTGATCGGGGTGCCATTTTTTCCTGAGAGTATCCCATAATGAGAATTGAAAAGGTTTAGCTAGGGAGAAAGGATATCCTTGAAGTTCATCTGACTATTTTTTATCAGAAAGAGGGTTGGAAAGGTTTCTTTCCACTTATCCCTAATCCCATATTTAGAATGGGGAATTAACATCTTCCATGTGTCATAGTTAAAGAAATATATGCCTGCTACTATTCACATTATTGAATGGGGGGATATCAAGAATGGATCCAAATTCATGGAGTAACTAGTGGTGATCAAGGATTGGTTGGAGAGGATCCTACAAGGACATTCCTTTTCCTTATTTCAGGTGTTGTGGTATCATGGGATCATTGAGGAGAGCTCATAGGAGTGGGAGGTATAGATGCAGGCTAACTATCCTTGCCTTTTTGTTTATTTTGTTCTTTTTGGGGTCAAAAATCCTTGTGGGGGTAATAATATAGGGACCCTATTTTATCATTGTAATACATTGAAATATTTTAAGGAATCTTTTCTATTCCAATCACTGAGACGATGAAAGGTTCATATACCTACTTATCCCATAATTGATTTTATAATAATACTAAATATATTAATATCACATGCATGATATTTTTCAGGTTTAATGGAATATATATTAAATGGATTCTCAGATCATAAATCTAATACCATCGTTGAGTCTGAAACATGGGGTATACCCTACATGAAACCAAAGGTTGTTCGGCATTGGATGACTGGTTGAGGAATTCATTTCCAGCATGTTTAATTGAAATAAATAATAAAATATGTTTACATTATTTTAAACACTCATAATATAAAATCCTATATATATACCTTGTTATAATAATTCTATAGGTTTATCCTCTTAAACCTTGGGATAATAGGGAGGATCACTGATATTCTGCATTGCCGGATCAAGAACAGAGTATGATAGTTTAATAGATCGAGTATATTTGGAGGTATAAGATGAATTGAGTCTTCTAATTTGATATAGAACATGTTCTTCACCAATTATTAATCCATTTTTTAGATAGGAATCATAAATTCTGATTTAGTTCCTCTGAATAATTTTTTTAAAGAATGTATTGGATCTTCTTTATTTCTTGTTTGTGCTTTCACACCCTTCATATGAGACTATTGATGAATTAAATAGTTTTATTCAATTTAATTCTTTATTATCCCATGTTATCACCCCATTTTCCTTGATTTATGATAATTTTCCAATAATTCTTGAACAACCTTGTTTTTACCTCTTTTTCTTGTTCCCTCTCACACCTCGTCTTTGAATTCTCATCCATTGTCCTATTAAACTACAGTTTAACATTATCGAGTGGGTTCGAGCATGATCAAATATCAGAATTCATAGTGAATATTTTTAAAATGATCAATTTGGGGATGTTTGGATATAATGATATGTATTTTGGGTTATGGTTCATGGATATTTGATCTAGAAAAACAATGGGGGAGACAGAAGGTGATACAATTGACGGGAGGTGATGCGGTCTTCAAGAGGCTCTCTAGAATCCTATTTACAACCACCAGAGGATAAAAATTGATGTAAGGTGGCAAGTAACCTCAACATTGGGTGTCCAAATTCTTCAATCCATGTATGAAAACTTAGATCTAGAAGGTATATGATACCTTATTCAGTTTTTGTGAAAATATTGACTATATACTTTGTATCATAGAAGAAAACATGATGTGTAACACCCTAACTAAAATGATAGTATTTTTGGACCAGTTGAGTATCTAAATCTATGTAGGAACGCATACACACCATGTATATCTACTCTGCTGGCCATTAATAGTGTATGATGCACTTTCCCAGGGTCCTGTGTGGATAGAACCTCTATGTACCATAGTATAGGGACATGGGTAGAAATACATTGGCATTAGTTGAGATATACAGACTTTTCTTCAAGTGATCATACATGCCATGTATCACATAGGGAACACAATGTATTGAAATATGAATTCTTGAGCCATGCCTAGGGAGAACACATCCTAGTACAAGAGCAAGACCATACTCCATGTGGACCCCATACATGTAATGTAATCCATTATAAATATTCTACCTATAAAATATCCTTCATTTTAACTGAAATTTGGAACCATGAGAAGCATATCCTGAGTCTTTATCCACATAAAACATGATGGTGACATTTTTTGTGTATTTTGAGAAACTCTATGAGATTTTTTGAGTGTGACACTTATTCAGGAAATGCTTGATTGTGATAGGGATCGGGAGGGATCATCAAATAGAAGTGGGGTTTAGTACACCCTTATCACTCAAGGGTGAGGGTTCCCCATTATATCCAAAAACTGATGGGGTTAGTACTCCCCTGTAACACTAGGAATGGATTCCACATTTTATTAGAGATGTTTTAGTGTCAGTAATCCCTTTTCATAATAGGGAACAAGTTACCCATATTCTTTACATGGGTAGGGTCATTACTCCCCTTATGACCCAAGGATGTGCATTTTCTACCCATAGAGTGAAACTCCCTCTACTTCAAGCTCTAATGGGGTGGGGATCCTCCACATGAGACTTTTTCCCTCAAATTTAGAGAACAGTTTCAAGGTGCAGGACCCTACCCATATTTTGGTTTGGATTCATTTGATGTTAGGAATTAGTGATGGAATTTTAGAGCTAGAAGCTTACACATTTACTTTAGATGGGACGTGAGATAGAGATCCCCTTTCCCTATCATTTGGTTTTCTTAATGAGTATATGTGTATATATATGTATCTGAACGGTTTTGTTTACAACTTGAGATGGGTTGAGCTGATTGTTGATGTACCTCTCTATCTCTCCCTTTCAGTTTCAAGGTGTCATACAGGGAATGTATTTACTCACCCTTATATGGGATTTACCTACATGTGTCAATTCTAATACTGATGATTGATAGATCAGTGGGGATAATGGTAGAGTATAGGGATACATGGGTGGATTGAACAGAAATGGTGCCCGAGCATGGAGATTAGAAAACAAGCTCTCTAAGCTTTCTTCATTTCTAGTTTTCATGTTGGGACATAATTTCTATTTAGGTGTGTATTATTCCATTTTACACATTTGGTGTTTTCTGCTATTCTATGATGTATTACATAGAGTATTTCATCCATGTTTTATCTATATATATTAGAGTATTTAATTTTTATTCATCTATTATATCTCATGGAGATGATTGGGTTCATGTCTATAGGTATATTTTGAAAATGACTCTCATTTTAGTTATCATTCTTGGTGTTTGTCTCCATCCCTTGTCCTATAAGAGGTGGGATTGGGGTTGTGGAATCCCATAAATATATCAGTCAAGCTAGCCTCAGTGCTTCGGGTTGTTACACATTAGAATTTGGGATTATAGAATTTATAATGAAAGATAGTCATGTACTTACTTTTGTGTTGATGAAGCTGAGACAACATGAGAAAAAACACGCAAATCACAGTCTGGAGATAACTACAATGGTGAATGATTGAGTTGTTTGAGGTAGTACCATTTGGGAAATAATTTTATGGTATATACTAACTATAAGAACATGAGGTATATTATATCACAATATTACATGAGCCTTAGGTAGAAAAGGTAGGTCAAGTACCTATATTAAATTGATTTTCAGTTTTCATATTTGCCTAGTTTGAATAATGTCATTATTATTGCACAAAGTTGGAAGACTCAATAACATTTTGTACATCAGTTGAGAAGAGGGTGTAAGATTATATATCTTTTCAATTAGTTTCATTTGGATATCTAGGAGTATCATGTATGATAGAACCTTAAATCCATTAATTGTACCTCATCACACTATAGTATGGTGAAGTATAGTTAGTTATTAAATTTAAACTACCATATGATAAGTTAAAAAAATTATAGTGGGGTGCCTCTGTTGGATTTCCCTATTGATGTTGATGAGATCCTTTATATTTTAGGTCATGTGGTAGTCTATAAAAGTATGTTAGATGAGTTTTTTAGGAACTCACATACCTAAAAAATGATGTTAACGTGGGAATTACCAATATGAACCAATACATTTATAGCAAGTACTAGTGTCATGAGATAAAGAGGGATATAGTAGGGTTTGTCACATAGTGTGCCTCCTGTTAGTGGGTGAATTTTGAAAACTAGCAACCTACTAGTCATCTATATTCATTACCTAGTACCAAGTGGAAGAGGGTTTATGTGACTTTGGATTTAATAATGGGGTTTTCTAGGATACCTGAATGTAGTGATGTTGCATGGGTGATTGTGGGGCCATTTGGAATCATATAAATGATTAGTACAATATGAGACTATTTTACTACTTTTTTATGGTTTCAGTTTCATGAAAAATATATTGTATGTGTTATGGAATTAGAAATATCATCATGATCTATATCAAGTCATTGGTATTGAGGACATCGAGATTTTGGTCGATTCATTGTCTCAATAGTGTCTAATTCATTTTATAGATTAGAGATTGAATCATAGACATGTGAAAACAGTTACAAAAGTATGATTATAGTTGAATAATTTAGATATCCAAGAGGTTAAATGGATTTTAGATTTTTAAATGAATTCTTAGTTATTAGATTTATTCTCTAATGATGTTGCTAATGTTTTTGGGTGAAGTTTGAGGATAATAATCCTTATGGTGGGGAAGTTTTAATTTATTAAAATATATAAAGTTAAAAAACCATTTGTAATTTTCAATACCTATATATTTTAAGTATTTGGATCTATTATACTACATTTTAATAGTTTTGAATGGTGGTCGGATCATATTATGGATCAATCATGTGTACTAGGACTCCATAGTCATGTCGGGAAAATTATAATTGGTTGGGAATTGAGAATCGGTAATTATCATAGTTTAAGGGATGAATTGTTACTATTTTTAAGTTTCATTTAATTTTAACATGGTTCTGCAAGTGTAAAAAATGATTAATGGTATTTTTAAGGAGTCTAGGTGTATTATGGAGTTGCAATAGTTTTTTTGGAAAAATTAGAAAACTCCAAGGTAAGATAACACAGGCATGTGTCCAACACTGGGGAGGGTGAAGTAATTTTTATTTAAATTTTACAAATTAATTTTTTATTCCTTTAGAACCTATTTACTTATTTATTGAGTAGATATATCTCTTTATCCATATCTATCCTTTAGATAGTGTGAATATATGTAGAATAAAAATAGTATAATAGAATAAAATAATTGAAAATGAATCTTTCCTTCATAACGATGACTATATCCCAAGTGTATGGTGGTTTCTATCCTACAGACACACACAAAACATCCTTCTTACAGTCCAATAAAGAACATCAAGGGTATGGAATTGAACTGAATATCCTGAAACATACTTGGTATAAAAAAAGGAAGGTATTTTTTCCATTTTTTATAAGAGAATTAGCTTCCTCTTCTTTAAATAATGATTAATAGTGATGAATTGAGTCTCATCTATTATTTTTGGTTTGATCTTACTCATCACTTAATCTAATAAAATGAGTTATATTAATCTTCCTCATATATTTATTACAGATGACTGTAGGTATGATCTCTCATCTTCTCATATTTGAATATGATATGCAGTATCACATTCAGACACACTCTTCCTTAAAAACCTGTAGAAAGTGAGGGTTGTAGGATACCTCTCTCAACTCCTTACTTTAAATATTATCAGTAGGCTAGGATGAAAACATCTTCTCCTTATTCATTTTCTATGGTGTTAAAGTATTTTTGCAACACTAGATCTCTTTTCTTACTCTCTCAAATTTATATATTATCCATGTTTGAGTAGATTTGTTTCCTTATCCTCTCTTTTTCATTTAATTCTTCTTCTTAATTATACAAGAAAAACACTATAACACCTTTATATTTTTTTACATAGTTAATATACAACATAAAAAATTTGGATCAATTATATAACTTTTTTTTATTCAAGTTTATAAAAATATACATTCATTGTATCATGAAAATATAACCATATGAATTAATATAATCCTCGATGTTAAATTTACTCAAATGTACACCTTCTCTGAGCCTTCAATATTTATGTCATTCAAAGTATTCATATAAATATGAATAGTAACATGAATATTTTCATTATCATGATATTTATTATTTTTGTGGTATTTTTTATAATTTAAATCCTCTAAAAATTCACACCTTTTAGTTCTCTTGATTTTTACTCACAATGATGGGCACATATGGCTATGATATAGAACTTAATTCTACTACATAGAACCCTTACAGTATCTTACTATTCCACCATGGATGTCTATTTACAAATCAGTACACAAATAATTATCCATAGGTGATCATGATATTTGATTTATGATTATGAAAACACAAGCATCATTTTAATTTTTCTCCTAATTGTTTAGAACATTTAATCTGAATTTCCGTATAAATTCACTGAGATCCAAGTATTTATTTATTCTATGCAGTTTAATCAGATTCAACTATGTTTTGAATAAAACCTATGGTGAGACAAAATGACACCAACACCTAACTTGATGGAACCTATATTTAGTAGTATTAAACCTACATTTAGCAGAAGAAAACCAATGTTCAGCATGAAACACACAAATTGGTCCTCATTCATACATATATTGGGAAAGAAATGACATGTACATTAATGTAATGTGACACCAATGATGGTTCTCAAAAACACATACAGAAAAATTACTTTTGTAGATTTTTATATTTAAACTAGATTTCAATATTTAACTCATATCAAATCGAGGACACTTGTACATTTCTCTGTGGTACCTCACCTATTAAAAAATTATCTTTAAACATTATCCACTGACACTTAATCACATGATATGGTAGCTTCCATGTAAAAAATCCATTGGATAGATTCTTAAATCTTTCTTTTATTAATTATCCAAACATATATTCTCCTCGTTGTTGTGAATTATATTGGAAAACATTCTCAATAATCAATACTTGTATCTCATGTGAATATCATCACAAAAATCATCACACTTTATTCACAACTTTCTCCAAGTGTATTTATATATAATCAGAATCCTTTAGTATCAAATGTTTTTTTTCAAGTAGTAATATCATAAACCATATCAAATTGAAGTAAGAACACACTACTATAAGAAACTAATTTCTATAATCATTCATTCTATCATGTGACTGGGTTTCCTAAAATATCATGGAATCACTTCCATATTTATCATTTCTTTTCCCTATAATTAGCTATGGTGTATGAAATAACATCCAATCTTTAAAGAATATTTTTTATCCTCACTTCCTCATTACAAAGATACACCATGAATGGGAAATCCAAGGAACGTTTTAATATGAATAGAAACTTATAAAATATACTCAATGTTATCCAACTTTCTCTCATATTGACATCATGTATTGTTCCTCCTTTATTTACAAAAAAATAAATTTCAGACCCCAATAAACATCAACAGTCTACCCCTTTGTTTTTTTCAATACCAATAGTAGAAAATTAAAAGTTAATATGTGAACTCATTTCATTCTTATATTCCATTTTATAAAAATTAATTTAACATTAGATTCATTCTATTATTTCCCCTTCGTAATAAAAAATAAAAATAACTCTAGAGAGAAAGTTAATATTTTTTTACATATGAATTGTGTCATTAATCAATCCAATATTAATATATGTGAAAATTAACTCTATATAAAACAATAGGTTTTCATTTAGATAAAAAAGACATAAATTTAACCACAAAATATTATACTAACTTAAACTTATTACTATTCATTACTTTGTTTTTTGTTCAAAGGTTATTTAGGATAAACACATTCAACACCAAATGTTACTTCAGTTTTTTATATGAATTTTAACTGAAATGTCTACACTGACGTGAGCTCATAGGTTAAAAAAATAAGGTAAAAATAGTTCTATTTATGTTTAGAATTTACATTTAAATACATTTCAAAATTTATTATTTTTATTCTATTAATTAAAATAAATTTATCCCCCTTAATGTTAGGATAATTTCTCGAAATGAAAGGATTATGGAATGGAAATTTATACCACAAGGACATGATATTTATTAACTCCATTATATCATTTTTAAACAAAAAATAATTTTATTGAATTATCGAATCACATTTCATATTTAGAGTTTTAGAGAATATGTTAAAAGATTATGTGAAAAAAGCCACAGATTACAAGTTATACGCTTCCTCTCAATGACCATCTTTTCTAAAATAAAAAAAATTTCCAATTAAACATTATTTCTTCTCCTGAAAATGTATCCCAATTTTCAACTTGAATTCCACAATGTGGGAAAAAATCCTTAAAACCAATGAAAAATATTGGAAAACATGGGATGTGGAAAAATCAGTAAATGACATATAAAAAATGAAAAAAATGTTTTTAATATACTTTAAAACCATTAGTTCATAAAAAATAGTTATTATCTAAAATAAAAAACATTGAGCTCAAATAATCATTAATGTAACATTAAACAAACTTTTCTATGCAATTTTTTTATAAATCACTTTATAATAAAACATAAATGAAAAATAATAATCATAAATAATTCTTGGAAAACATGAGAACCATTGTGAAATGTTTTCTTAAAAAATTTCTTTTTTTACATTAAAAATGTGTAATAATTCCTTTAAAAATTATAATTAGGATAAATTTAAAAATAAAATAAATTCCAGGAAAACCTATTACCAATTATAGAAAATTCATATAGGCTCCTTGGGATATCATATAAGGACATAAACATTAATATTAAATAATATTTAATTTTCATTCAAGAATAAATTCTATTAATTTTATGATATTTATGGTTTAGATTTTTAGAGAATTAGTTCATCAATATTACATAATTGAAAGATAAATAAAAAATATGATAATTTTAATCAAAATCAATTTTCTCACAATGAAAAATTGTTAATGTGAAACAAGTTTTCTTTTGTAGACATATATTAAAAAATTTCACCTCAAACTCATATTTTTCCGTACTCATCTATAAAAACCTATGAAAAACATTTTAAAACGTGGTACAAGAACAGAAATACTCTTAAGGTACATAATAATGAAATTATTGGTCTACCATTATTTATAAAAAAATTCCTTTTCAAAATATTCATTATGCTCAAAATTAATATTTTCTTACACATCATCATCATCATCACGTAATTTTTTTGTTGAAAGGAGGAAAAGAGTACAACGAGGAATGAAAAAAAATAGCTATAAGGAAAAGAAAAGAAAAAAACTAGAAAGACATGAGGGTAGAGCTCCCCCCCCCCCCTCGGGTCCAAGGAGGAATCTACGGAGGTCTGAAATAGTGAAGACCGAGCGCATCCCCTTTGATACATTCAATTCCATTGGTTTGGATACTACCCGTTGTGTGAAGGAACACCTCCTCTGTTCCATGGAAGTCCACTGAAGCCATGTGGTCTGTGGACTTATTCCCCTCTTTACATGTGTGAAGGATACTCACATTGGCACTAATAATTTTTCTACATTTCCTGATGACATAGCTAATCGACCATGGGGGTTCACCATACCCTTTCAAGGAGTTGTGCATGATTAAGGAGTCAGTTTCTATTTCAGATATATCCAGGTTTATTTTCATGCAGAGTCTAAGCCCGGTGAGAATCGCCTTCGCCTCCACCTGTAGAGAAGAGCCCTGACCCAATATGGCTGAGAAAGCTAAGTACACCGAACCGTTGTGGTCCCTGACAACTCCTCCTCCACGCATGTCCCCTTGGACGCACGAGCCGTCCGTATTGAGTTTCAATCCCACAGTTGGGGGATGCCATCATACCCATTTTCCTTCCCTTCTTCACAGTGCCTCATCTACAATGGAGGCTTCTTGGAGCTGGCGGAGAGTAGGAGTGACCTTCCAGGTCCCTATTGCCGTGTTCAGATCCAGTAGCAAGGTTTTTTCCCAGACAATAATATTGCGAGCCGACACCCCCGCGCCCTCATGTTTCAATTTATTTTGTGCCTGCCATATGGTCCAGCACCCCACATGCAGTAGCACCGCACAGGCCACCCTCTCCGGCCCTGCTCCCTCCAAGCCTTGGAACCATTGAACAAGAAATGAAGGAGTACACCCATCCGAGAAGAGGAGCGCATATTACTCCCCCAGGAGCTTCCAAACCTCTCATGCCCAGTCACTGCTGAAGAAAAGATAGGCAGAGCTCTCCTCACTAGGGGTGCTACAACATAAGCACCTGGACGCAAGCTGAATACCGCATCTGCGGATATTTTCATCAGTCAAAAGGGCTATGTTACGAATTCTCCATGTGAGAAAATTGATCTTAGTGGGGATGCTTTTCACCCAAAGGAACTCATCCAAACCCTCTGCGTGGATCTATCTGTTAACGATGTGAAAAAAATCCTTCTAAGTGAGTAGGCTCGAGGAGTAGGTCGTGAATACACATTTGTATTAATCGGTTAACATTTTACCTTTACTCAATGAATTAAAGAGATATAACGAGCTCACATGTCTGTGGATTATAATAAAACCACCAATCCACTATTTATAATGGAAAAAACTATCATCATAAATAATTTCCATGAATCATAACATAATTATAATGTAAGAAATAATTCACCATTAAAAAAATGTCTTCACCCATAAGAAAACATTTTAATTTGGATCTATTATACTGCATTTTCATAGTTTTGAAAACCAATTTTAATTTTCTTAAAATATATAAAGTTAAAAAACAAATTGTAAATTTCAATATCTATATATCTAGTGTATTTGGAGCTATTATACAACATTTTAATAGTTTTGAATAGTGGTCGGATCATATTATGGATCAATCATGTGTACTGGGACCCCATATTCATGTCGGGAAAATTATAATTGTTTGGGAATTGAGAATCGGTAATTATCATAGTTTAAGGGATGAATTGTTACAATTTTTAAGTTTCATTTAATTTTAACATGGTTATGCAAGTGTAAAAATTGATTAATGGTATTTTTAAGGAGTCTAGGTGTATTAGGGAGTTGCAATAGTTTTTTTTTGTAAAAATTAGAAAACTCCAAGGTGAGATAACACATGCATGTGTCCAACACTAGGGAGGGTGAAGAAATTTTTATTTAATTTTTACAAATTAATTTTTTATTCCTTTAGAGCCTATTTACTTATTTATTGAGTAGATATATCTCTTTATCCATATCTATCCTTTAGATAGTGTGAATATATATATAAGAAAAATAGTATAATAGAATGAAATAATTTAAAATGAATATTTCCTTCATAAGGATGACTATATCCCTAGTGTATGGTGGTTTCTATCCTACCGACACACACAAAACATCCTTCTTACAGTCCAATAAAGAACATCAAGGGTATGGACTTGAACTGAATATCCTGAAACATACTTGGTATAAAAAAAGGGAGGGATTTTTTTCCATTTTTATAAGAGAATGACCTTCCTCCTCTTTAAATAATGATTAATAGTGATGAATCGAGTCCCATCTATTGTTTTTTGTTTGATCTTATTTCTCACTTGATCTAATAAAATGAGTTATATTAATCTTCCTCATATATTTATTGCATATGACTGTAGGCAGGATCTCACATCTTCTCATCTTTGAATATGATATGCAGTATCACATTCGGACACACTCTTCCTTAAAAAAATGTAGAAAGTGAGGGTTGTAGGATACCTCTCTCAACTCCTTAGTTTAAATATGATCAGTAGGCTAGGATGCAAACATCTTCTCTTTATTCATTTTATATGGTGTTAATGTATTTTTTCAACACTAGATCCCATTTTTTACTCTCTCAACTTTATATATTATACATGTTTGAGTAGATTTGGTTCCTTATCCTCTCTTGTTCATTTTCTTCTTCTTCTTAATTATACAAGAAAAACACTATAACTCCTTTATATTTTTTTACATAGTTAATATACAACATAAAAAAATTTGGATGAATTATATAACTTTTTTTTATTCATGTTTATAAAAATATACATTCAATATATCATGAAAATATAACCATATGAATTAATATAATCCTCGATGTTAAATTTACTCAAATGTACTCCTTCTCAGATCCTTCAGTATTTATGTCATTCAAAGTATTCCTATAAATATGAATAGTGACATGAATATTTTCATTATCATGATATTTATTATTATCATGGTATTTTTTAAAATTTAAATCCTCTAAAAAATTCACACCTTTTAGTTCTCTTGATTTTTACTCACAATTATGGGCACATATGGCTATGATGTAGAACTTAATTCTACTGCATAGAACCCTTAAAATATCTTACTATTCCCCCATGGATGTTTATTTACAAATAATTACACAAATAATTATCCATAAGTGATCATGATATTTGATTTATGATTATGAAAACACAAGCATCATATTAATTTTTCTTCTAATTATTATGAACATTTAATCTGAATTTTCGTATAAATTCACTGAGATCCAAATATTTATTTGTTCTATGCAGTTTACTCAGATTCAACTATGTTTTGAATAAAACATATGGTGAGACCAAATGACACCAACACCTAACTTGATGGAACCTATATTTAGTAGTATTTTACCTACATTTAGCAGAAGAAAACCAATGTTCAGCATGAAACACACAAATTGGTCCTCATTCATACATATATTGGTAAAGAAATGACATGTACATTATTGTAATGTGACACCAATGATGATTTTCAAAAACACATACAGAAAAATTCCTTTTGTAGATTTTTATATTTAAACTAGATTTCAATATTTAACTTATATCAAATCGAGGAAACTTGTATATTTCTCTATGGTACCTCACATACTCAAAAATTATCTTTAAGCATTATCCAATGACACTTAATCACATGATATGGTAGCTTCCAAGTAAAAAACTCATTGGATTGATTCTTAAATATTTCTTTTCTTAATTATCCAAACATATATTCTCCTTGTTGTTGTGAATTATATTGTAAAACACTCTCAATAATCAATACTTGTATCTCACGTGAATATCATCACAAAAATCATCACACTTTATTCACAATTTTCTCTAAGTGTATTTACATATAATCAGAATCCTTTAGCATCAAATGTTTTTTTCCAAGTAGTAATATCATAAACCATGTCAAATTGAAGTAATAACACACTACTATAAGAAACTAATTTCTACAATCATTCATTCTATCATGTGACTGGGTTTCCTATAATATCATGGAATCACTTCCATACATATCATTTATTTCCCCTATAATTAGCTATGGTATATGAAATAACATCCAAGATTTAAGGAATATTTTTTATCCTCACTTCCCCATCACAAAGATACACCATGCATGGGAAATCCAAGGAACTTTTTAATAATAATAGAAACTTATAAAATATACTCAATGTTATCCAACTTTCCTCATGTTGACATCATGTATTGTTCCTCCTTTATTTAAAAAAAATACATTTCAGACCCCAATAAACTTCAACAGTCTACCCCTTTGTTTTTTTTTCCATACCAATGGTAGAAAATTAAAAGTTAATATGTGAACTCATTTCATTCTTATATTCCATTTTATAAAAATTAAATTAACATTAGATTCATTCTATTATTTCCCCTTTGTAATAAAAAATAAAAATAACTCTAGAGAGAAAGGTAATATTTCTTACATATGAATTGTGTCATTAATCAATCCAATATTAATATATGTGATAAATTATCTTTGTATAAAACAATAGGTTTTTATTTAGACAAAAAAGACATAAATTTAACAACAAAATATTGTACTAACTTACACTTCTTACTATTCATTACATTGTTTTTTCTTCAAAGGTTCTTTAGGATAAGAACATTCACCACCAAATGTTACATCAATTTTTTGTATGAATTTTAACTGAAATTTCTACACTCACGTGAGCTCATAGTTTAAAAAAATTAATGTAAAATTAGTTTGATTTACGTTTAGAATTTACCTTTAAATATATTTCAAAATTAATTATTTTTATTCCATTAATTAAAATAAATTTCTCCCCCTTAATGTTACGATAATTTTTTTAAAATGACAGGATTATGGAATGGAAATTTATACTATAAGGTCATGATCCTTATTAACTCCATTATATCATTTTTAAATAAAAAATAATTTTATTAACTAAATCTCATTTCATATTTAGAGTTTTAGAGAATATGTTATACGATTATGTGAATAAAGCCACAGATTACAAGCTATACACTTCCTCTCAATGCCCATTTTTTATAAAATAAAATTTTTTTCAAATTAAACATGCTTTCTTTTCCTGAAAATTTATACCAATTTTCAACATAAATTCCTCAATGTTGGAACAAATCCTTAAAACCAATGAAAAATATTGGAAAACATGGGATGTGGAAAAAAATCAGTAAATAACATATTAGAAATGAAAAAAAATTGTTTTTAATATACATTAAAATCATTAGTTCATAAAAGATAATTATTATCTAAAATAAAAAATATTGAGATCAAATAATCATTAATGTAACATTAAACAAACTTTTCTACCCAATTTTTTTATAAATCACTTTATAATAAAACATGAATGAAAAATCATAATCATAAATAATTCTTGGAAAACATGAGAACCATTGTGAAATGTTTTCTTAAAAAAATTCTTTTTTTACATTAAAAATGTGTAATAATTCCTTTAAAAATTATAATTAGTTTAAATTATAAAATAAAATAAATTCCATTAAAACCTATTACCAATTATAGAAAAGTCATATAGGCTCCTTGGGATATCATATAAAGACATAAACATTAATATTACATAATATTTAATTTTCATTCAAGAATACATTCCATTAATTTTATGATATTTATGGTTTAGATTTTTATAGAATTAGTCATCAATATTAAATAATTAAAAACTAAATCAAAAATTTGATAATTTTACTCAAAATCAATTTTCTCACAATGTAAATTTGTTAATGTGAAATAAGTTTTCTTTTCTGGACATATATTCAACAATTTCACCTCAAACTTATATTTTTCCCTACTAATCTATAAAAACCTATGAAAAACATTTTAAAACATGGTACGAGAACAAAAATACTAGTATGGGACATAATAATGGAATTATTGGTCTGTTATTATTTATAAAAAAATCCTTTTCCAAATAATAATTGTGCTCAAAATTAATATTTTCTTACCGAAGAAATCACATTCTTTGCACAAATATTTTCATAAAACGTCCTATAATAAATATTAAATAAAAAATAAAAAATGGTTTCTTTTTAGTTATGAAAACTCATAAAACATTTTAAAAAGTTACACATTACACCCTTAAGAACTAGTATAAACTTTCATTTAAATATAAGCTCATTAACTTACCTGGTAAAATCATAATATTTCCATTAAATACCATAGTAGTTATATGTACATCATGTAGGTAAATTGGGACATAATTTCCATATAACTATTAAAATAACTCTTACAAGTATAATAACCTACCTGGTAAATTCCAAATTCTCTTAGGAGAACCTAATCGGTTAACATTTTACCTTTACCCAATGCAATAAAGAGATATAACGAGCTCACATGTCTGTGGATTATAATTGAACCACCAATCCACTATTTATAATGGAACAAACTATCATCATAAATAATTTCCATGAATCATAACATAATTATAATGTAAGAAAACATTCACCATTAAAAAAATATCTTCACAAATAAGAAAACATTTTCATGCATTGACATATCCTTTTTCCTTTAAAACCAATTATTCAAAACTAAAATTACCAGAAAAAATAGAAGGAGGGTTTTTTAATAAAAACAAGAAAAATATGAATATATCCATAAAAAAATAATCGATATGATGGTGAAAAAATCTGTTTTCAACATATATTTTAAAATAGAACATTCCTTTTATCTTTTGTAAAGAAAATCAAATATTCCATATAAAATGTGAAAAAAAGATTCCATTTAAAATAAATTGTAATAAATTAAAAAGAGACATAAAATATCCATTATAATTCATTTATTTAAATATAAATAAATCAAAAAAAAATTAACAATATCTACATAGAAGAAAAAAAATATTGAAAATAAAACATTAAAACATTTAAAATAAGGATTTTAAAGTAAATAATCCATTAGCATGAATCTAACTCAACACCTATGTTATTGATATTAATTAATAAAAAATTATGTTATTTAATAAATTAAGAACCTTTTTCTTATTTATTACTCATTTTATTTAATCATTAAAATTTTATGTTCGATTACTTAATCAATTAATTACTTTACAATCAGGGAGACGGCAGGCCGAATGTACGCATGGGAAACGTTCCCATTTTTTAAAAATAATTATGGAAAGAAGGTAAGTTTTATTTTATCTTTGTATAATGATAATAATATAATAATTATCATATTATTTTTTTAAATACACTTATATATACCATCCATGTGATGTAGGGATGAAAGATGAATGACATCGCTTCATGGAGGTGGTAATCCAAATGTTGGAAAAAACGATGATATCATTTTTAAATGGATGGAAAGGTAAGATATTATATGATATATTATAATTTAATATTGACAAATATATCATTAATATCACATATATATACATTTAATCCATCCTTATAACTATCTATGATATTTAGTGATGAAAAATAAATTATATTGATTCGTAAGGTGGTAGTATGTCGTATGCACGAACATAGTTTTTGTATCCCAAAAAAATGGAAGATGATATTGATATAGGTTATTAAATTAAAATAATAAATATTAGGATATAGAATATTATGGTGCTATATTTTCATCATGTTTGAAAAAATATTATTTGGGGTAGAAGAAGAAATAAAACAAAAACATTTGTTTAAGAACTACAGCTCTTTTTCAGATCACCTCTTAAGATTTACACCAAAACCATACCTATGTTGGTATTAATATAAAACTAATTCCTCTAGTACATGGGTAGGTATTAATGGAAATTAATATTATAGGTCTTCATTTAACTAAAATAATTATTTAACCATGACAAAATAAGTAAATAAGGTACCCTTTTATAAAACATTTGAGGATCACTCTTTGAAATATTTAAAATATTAAATTAATATAAACTAATGCTCAGAAACGAATGAAGTAAAATTTATTTATTTCACATATAGGCTGATTATAGGTCAAATTAATATCATTATATAAAATTTTTACCAGTTTATTTTATTGTTTTTACTTTGATATCATTTTTAACCCATTTTAACCCTTTTTGATAGTTACTTTTACAATTAAGTTTTTTATATTTAAGGGTATAATTAGTTATTATAAAAGTAAAAGTGTCTCATAAATGAGTCATGGTTGATATTATAATTCATATATCATTAACCTAGATAAATATAATATTTTTATAAATTTTATATTATTTTATAAGTTATTTTTTTATATAATATCAGTAATTTCAATTTTGTAAATATTCCTTTAATTTAGCATTCAAAACAACATGACAACAAATTAATTAAAAAATAATCCTATAAAACCTTATAAAATGTTATATTTATCTGAAAAATAATTTTATATTATAATAATTTCAATTTATATTACTTTTAATATTTTTAAAATCTTTTATTTTATTTCTCTAATAATTGATTAATTATTATGTTAGCCTTGTGTAAGATAATATGGTAATTATTTAATCACTAAAAATACTAACAAAATTTCCATGATAAAAAAAATAACTCATATTTAAAATTAGGATTTATAATTGAACAAAGTCTATGTTTATTCCTAGGCTAAAAATTTGGATATAATAAAACAAATAGAATGACATTTTTCACTTTTTATCAAATTAAATATTAAAAAGGTTGAAATAATGGAAAAAAGAAAAAAAGTCATATATTTGAAATTTTGATGATTACGAACGAAATTTACCAATTCAATAAAACTATGGTAAGTGGTAGGGTATTTTTTTTGTCTTTATCTTAAATTTTTAACCATCAATAACCTATTTTACCTTTATCATGGTAACAAACCTTTATAGTTAATACCATTCATAATCAATAAAAATTAGAAGATATTATTTTCCAAATTTGGACATCATAGTTAAAAATATAGAATCCATTTTTCAAGATTAAATTAACATAAATTAAAAAAATCAAGTGAAAAGTAAACTTGCAAAATGAAACAAAAAGTGTTTTTTCATGAAAATGAATTTTCAACTATAAAAATGTTTTTATATAAAAAAATTACTTATAAAATCATTATGAGGACTATAATTTTATTAAGATTAATAAGAAGGAACTAATTAAATATTAAAACGAATAAAATTTAAGATATCACATTCTAAATACAAGAAAATAAAATATATTTTTCAATAAAGATTAGAATTATTTACTATTCATTGAAAAATAAATCATTTTATAGAATTTAAAAATTTTAACGAATGGGAATTTTTATATGATGATCATTTTAAATATTAAAATTATATAATTTTGAGAACAATATTTTAAATAAAACTATATTATACATGAATCCCAATGTGGTTTGATATACAATTTTATAATTTTCAATGAAAAATAACTATAATTATTATAATGAATATAACTCTATAAAATCTAATTAATAAAAATACAAGAATTATTTATCTTTATATTAAATGAGTTGTTTTTTTCTTCACCCATTTTTGAAATTTCATGCTCACAATATTTTTCAGTTATTAAATAACTATAGATATCTTTCTGTTATAACATTTTCAGATTCATAAATTTCTTCTTCAACCATATGGGTTTTACATAAAACCTTAGCATGAAGAATTTATTTTTTCTACAACACAGTCTCTCTATAATCAAAAATCTGAAGTAGTTTTTCCTTATAAAAAATTTTATCTTCAATATGAACTAGTTCGAGGATGAAAACATGAGATGAATTTGGAACATATTTTCTTAACATCAAAGCATGAAATACATTATGTACATGGAATAATCATGGGGGAAATGTCACTCGATGGGAAAATGAACAAACATTCTCTGGGATATTATATGGTATAACAAATCAGGTACTTTGAATCCGCTTTATACAAAAACACATACCAATTTTCCTTGGATACACTTTAAGATAAAAATTATTATCTACCTCTAAATAAAGATCTTTCCTTTGGTTATCTGCATCAATTTTCCACCTACATCAATGAGTCTTCTTATAATAATAAATCATTCTTAACTTCTCAACATTTACTCTAACTAAATTATTCCCATAAACATCATTTCCCTTACTTCATTAAAAAAATAAGATTCCCAAAACCTCCTTACAAAAATTCCTTAAATGTTTTCATTTGTATACTATACTAAAAAAATTAAATATAAAAAACTCAATAAAATAAATATGTTGATCCCATTTTACATGGAAATACATTGATCAAGAATAAATAATATCTTCCCAGGTTTGAATCATTTTCTTGGACTTCCCATTAGATTCATTATAAGATGTTTTATGAAATCCAATTCATTACCGAATGACTTTTCAGGGCCTTTCAAAAATTAGAAGTAAATATGGGATCTCAGTCATATACAATACAGAGAGTAACTCCATGTAACCTGACAACATCCTTGAGGCACAATCAATAAATTTGATATAAAGTCATAGTATCTCAAATTAGAATGGAATAAATATATTTAGTTAGTTGATCAAAAATAATCCAAATGGATATATTACCTCAATATGTCTTTGTTAATCCAACCATGAAGTCCATTGATATATTTTTTCCTATTTCTACTCCAGTAATGAAAAGGGATGAAGCATCCTATTAAATAATTGATGTTCTACTTTAATCTATTGGAAAGTGAAACATTCTTAGTAAAGTAAATAATATATATTTTCATTCCATCCCACCATTAACACTCCCAAAATTCTCTATACATCTTAGTCTTTACAAGATGAATAGAAAATGAGGAACTATAATTTTCACTCAATAATTCACTCTTTAAAGCGGAATAAAAAAGAACATATAATCTCTTTCCAAATAAAATAAAAAATTATTTATCAACATTAAATTCTATAAACTTATACTTTTTAAAATATTCTATATTTTCATATGAAACATGAGAATCCCTTTGAGAATGATTTATTCATTCAGACTGAGAAAATTGTATTAAGACCTAAACAAACAGATGAATTTCTTGCATGGAAAATTTCTAGTCCAAAATTTCGAAAATAATTAAAAAATGGGTCATGTTCCAAATGTAACATGGTTAATATAGTAATGTTTTCTTATTCAAATAATAATGAATTTTTTTAGGATGGTTATGAATCATGAATTAATAATAATTAATCGGTTTCTTCCATGTTCTTTGTCTCATGTCAAACATTTTAGGAGTGAATATATAATTCAAACATTTATGATCAGTATAATTTCAAACTTTAAACCAGAAAAAATATATCTCCAAATACTTAACATAGAAAAATCACATCAGCTAATTGTAGTTCATATGTAGGAAAATATAACTCATGATTTTTCACTTGATATAGAGTATAATCAATTACCTAATCAGTATACATCATAATAAAACCACATACCCTTAATGAATCATCAATATAGATGAAAAATTAAACATTTGTAGAAGGCTATCCCAAAATTTTACCATTCTCTAATGTCATATCAAGTTCCCAAAAAAATAATCACATTTGATTATTTGGATGAATTTAACTCCTTTTCAAGTAAACATAGTTAGGTGGATAAATAACTAAGAAATTTTTTCAATATTCCTCCAGTAGTAACCTGGTAATTCAATAAAACTATAAATCTCGATGATATTTTTTAATCTTGTCCATTATTTTAAAAATATTTTTTCATTAGGTTTAATAATTTTTCCAAATTTATAGACAATATTTCCAATGAATTAAATATTTTTCAAAGAAAATTCATACTTACTAAATTCACCATATATATTAGTTTTCTTGTTGATGGTTTATAAAATAATCCTTAGTTGTATTTCATGTTCCTCATGATTTTTAGAATATTCCAATATATCATCAATAAATAAAAGCTCAAAATTATCTAAAAATTCACGGAACACTCTATTCATAATATCCATGAAACTTTTCGATGCACTAGACAAACAAATGGGAATAACTAAAAAATAGTAATGCTTGTATCTAGTGAAAAACAATATCTTTTGAATATCTTCCTCCTTCACCATCAAATGATTTCATTCCTAGTTGAGATAATTATTTGAAAATTTTTAATCTCCCAGGAGGTGATCAAAAAATCATTGATATAAGACCAATGATATTTTTTATTAATGTTTATATTATTCAAGGTACTATAATAATTGTAAATTCTCATTTAACTATCTTTATTTTTTTTCAAATAAAATTATTGAACCCCATGGTGATGTTCTGGAATTAATGAAACATTTATCTACAAACTCTATTAACTTATTTTTCAATTTCAAATGTTCAATAGAATCTATTCAATAAGGGAGATTTTAAATAGGTTTATAATTTGACAATAAGTCATTAATAAATTAAATTTTCTTATTGGTTATAATACCAGGTAAC
Source organism: Viscum album (assembly GCA_963277665.1). NCBI lineage: Eukaryota > Viridiplantae > Streptophyta > Magnoliopsida > Santalales > Viscaceae > Viscum > Viscum album. Next base: position 395,099,053 of record OY728136.1, on the reverse strand, counting down.
TCATTAAAAAACATACATATTTTCATTCACTACTAGGGTATATTTTATTTTAGTAGTCTCACATTTATCAATAATATGTGTAATATAACATTAAATTCTGTATTTTAATAGTTTATCATCTTCTTTATATATTATCAATTTCTTGAATTCATCCTTCTATATATATAGAAACTCATTCTGAAAAACATTTTTTCCTCTATAATATATCATATACTGAAAAAAATCCAATTCATACCCATTTTAAAAAAATTATACTTAGGAAAAAAAGGTTTAAAAGAAAATTATTTCCACAAATAACAACCAAAATATTCTTATAATTTATTTTTCCCTCAATACTTTCCCATATATTTTTACAAAATGTTTTCCCTTTTTTATTGAGGTAAAATTTATAATTTATCAAAAAAAATTATAAGAAGTAAAAGAATGTGTAGACCTCGTATCAAAAATGATAATGGCACAATTTGAACAAAAAAGTAGTGTGCATATTTCCACTTATTTAGATGGACCAAAATATTATGAAGTAGTTATAAAGGATTTGAACACACACATATTCTTATATTCTTAGTGATACCTATAAATAATTCTCTTCCTTGAACATAAATCCATATAGTAACCCATTTTATCATATTTAATACACTTAACTATCTTTTTATAAAAATTGGTCTTACCAAAAGTGAAATTATTTTCCTTACAGTCGTAAACCATCTTCCAAAACATATCATTTCAGAAGAACATCCCATATTCCATAGTACATTCCTAAGGGTGGTTTTCACTATATTTATCATAAACTAAAAACATGATTTTCGTACCATAAGATTTCTTCAATCAATTCTTCCCATTTTCCTTCCACCTGGATATATTTTTCTTCTTATTGTATAAGGAAACATGATTATTATCATACTACATTTCCAACTTATTATCCTAGAAAAAAAATTAATAACTATTAAATTTTATAGAGAGACCAAAGATCATATGTACAATAACTTCAATCTTGAGTTAAAATATTTAATTTTATAATAAATTTATTGGATAAAATTTGTTTTTACCATACTAATATGGTGAAATTTTCTTTATTTGATGCCACTAAATATTTCTACTTGTGTCCCAGTTCAAGGAATTTATTATCCATCCAAATTCAAATATCCTTAGAAAAATATTTCTCATGGATTTTTTTAAATTTGTTATTTTGTAAGGAATAAATCTTTCCCATTTGACTAATATTGTTAACCATTGACCAACACTGGTCTACTTCATATTAAAAATGGTTAACAAATAGAGTTTCGTTTTTATGATCTAAATAACTCATGACATTGAATATAATTTCTAGTGATTGAATTCATCCATTAGCTATAAATTTCTCAAAATATCCACAAGATTTATGAGGGTGTTGACTCATAAAATTATCAACTAAAGAAATATTCCATTATAGTAGATCTAGTTTCTCCTTGACATGGATTACACCCTAATTCTTTTCTATTTGAACTAATCCATCATTATAAAAAACTACTTAGTTCAAATTTCAACCATTCTAGTTTGCTAATTTGGAAGCATATTTTCCACTTGGTCCCATCCTGCTTTAGATCCATTATTTCATCCATGGAAAACCATTTGGAATATGCATATTTTAGATGAAACAATATGGTAACATTCAAATAAAATATCATTATTACCATAAATTTTAATCTCTAAATGGTATTTATTTTCAATATCCTAACCACTAAAATTATCCAAAACATTACATTGATACTAACTATAAGGACACAACCTTTAACATGACATAATATTGAATTTAAAGTTATGAGTTCATTCTATTAAGTTTAAGGATATTTTTAATTTAGATTTGTAGATAATTAGGTTATCACTCTTACATAACAAAATATTCCATAAAAAATTAGACAGTTCCAATCAATATCCATTTTCCCAAAATGTAAACATTTAACATAATTTTTTTCCTTTTAGGAAATATAATCAAAAAATTTTATTGATCTTATGAATGTCCCTAATCATCCTTAAAACCATATAAAAACATTTTAAAACATGATATAAGCACAAAAAATATCAAAAAGGGACATAAAAATATGAAACTATTAGTCCATAAATAAATATAAAAATTTTATTTTAAAAAATAAACTTTTGGTTAAAAATAGATATTTTCATACCTATGAAATAAGATTATATAACTAGATGTTATCATAAAATATTTCATAATAAATATTATTGTAAAAAACTCTTAATGGTTTTTTTTCAAACATGAAATATCATAAAGCATTACTGAAATCTTATAAATTACACCCATAAGAAGTATCATATACATATTTATAAATATAATCTCATTAGCTTACCTTGTGAAATAATAATATTTCCATAAAATACCACAAAAATCATAGATAATTAATGTTGGTAACATGGGATATAATTTCCAAATCACTCATATGATCACTATTAAATGTGTAATAAACTACTTGTTAAAATGTAAAACTTCTTAATAGAATCCTAACTAGTTCAATCTACCCCTTTACCAATTTCATTGGTGATCTATAACAGGTTTGTACATCCTTTGTATATAACAAAAATTTTTGTCAATTGGTTTAAAAAAGACAGCCTTCATTATAAATAATTCCCATAAACCATAAAAAAATTGTAATACATGAATTCATGCATTATAAAAACATTATTTTCAATCATAAGAAGACATTTTAGAATAATGTTATATCAATTAACTTTAAAATCAACTTTTCAAAACACTAATTTCAAAAATAAAGGGAAATAGGATTTTTATTTTTAGAAAACATGAAATATTATAAAGGAATAATAAACTTCCAATAAAAGGTATCATGTTGGTAAAATTTGTTATTGTTGTATATGTTAAAATAGAACAGTTCATTGGTCTTTCATAAAGAAAGTAAAATGTTTGGTATAAAATATAAAAAAAAATATTCCATCGGATAAACATTTAATGAAATATAAATGTGATATAAAATATAATTTATAATTAATTTATATGCATATAAATACGTCTAATTTATATTAAGAATAAGGAAATTGAAGAAAATTATTTATAAAATAAACATTTAAAACATTTACTACGAGGTTTTAAAAGTATAGTGTCCCTTACCTAGAATCCAAATAGAAAAATACATTATTTGTCTGAAAAATAATAATAATGTGTTTTTTAATTTTTTAAGAACCATTTTCATTTTTATTATTCATTTTATTGTAGTCATAACATGTTGTATTCAATTACATAATCCATTAGGTTCACACCAAATGTTTTGATGATATTTAACATATGTGTCTAAAATAAATCTGGTTGGTTGAATATAGTAAAAATGGTTATTAATTAATAATATATAGAATAAGAATCTTATGATAATTATATTTTTTATATTTCATTATTTATTTTTAAAATCAACTATGAAAGGTGGTTATGAAAAATGAGTTACGTTACAATCATGGAGATTGTAGGTCGTATGTACACTTGAATAATGTTTCCATTTTTCAAAAATCATTATGGAAAGAATGTCAATATTATTACATCTTTATAAAATGATAATAATATCATTACTAATATATTTTTTCCTTAAATTATAATATATATATCATCCATGTGACATAGTGATGAAAAATGAATCACATAATTTTTAGAGGTGGTAATCCACATGTATACATGAACGATGATATAATTATTCAATAGATGGAATGATAAGAAATTATTTGATATATTATATATTAATAATGATAATGTTTTCATGAATATAATATATATATATATATACACCTTAAATCCATCATTATAACTAGCTGTGAGAGGTGGTGATGTAAAGTAAATAATATCGGTTCAAGAGGCGGTAGTCCACCATACACACTAATAACACTTTCATTTCCAATTTTATAGAGGAGGATATTGATATAGTGTATTCCATTAAAATGTTGAAATATTTGTACATATAAGATATTTCATTCTTATTTTTTCATGGTTGATAAATATTTTAATTATGTATATGAAGAACAAAAACAGAAACTCTTAGACAAGAACTATACCACCTCTTCGGAAAACCTCTTACGGTTTACAACAATGTCTCTCCTAGTTTGGTTTTCTAATAAAAAATGACTCTAAAATATTGGTATAGATATAAGTAGGGTATTTGGGAAGGTTTTTTCCAAATTAAAAGGCTTTTATCTGTGAAGAAAAGAGGAGAGATGGTTTCCTTTTATAAGAGTATAGTTTGACACTCTTGGAAATACTTAAAATATTAAAATAATATAAATTAATTTTTATTAAAGAATGAATAAAAATTAATATATTTTGAATATAGGATGATAATGTGAATAAATAATACCATACAATAATATTTGGACAATTTAGATGAGGTTTTTTTGCCTTGTATCTTTTTTTAATCCTTGTTAACCCTTTTTTATGTTTTTAGGGATAACGAAGTTTTTACTTTTTAGGGGGAAATATAGTCAATATAAAAGGATTATAGGAAAATAAAGGGACCATGGTAAATATGTATATCCATATACTATTTACATTGAAGAAGATGATATTTTAGGTAATTTTAAATAATATTATAATACATTATTTATTATAAAATATCATTAATATCAAGTTTAGAAACATTTGTTTATTTTGACTCTCAAAACAACATGAAAAAAGTATTTTGTATATAATACATTAACCGCTCCCAAAAATTTTATATTTATATACAGAATTTTAGAAAATAGTAATTATTTCAATTTATATTACATTTAATATTTTTAAACTTTTTTCTTTTTCAATTAATTGAATAATTACTATGATAGTGTTGTGTAAGTTCTTTAGGTAATTATTTAATCACAAAAAATTAGAAAAAAATTATGATGAAAAAAAAAATTATATTTAAAATTTCTATTTAGAATTGGAACTATACTCTATTTATCTCTATTTCAAAAATGTATTACTAATAAAAAAAAGAGTAACATTTTTTACCCTTCTTTACATAAAATATCATAACTATTAAAATTATGGAAAAAATGAAAAAAGTTCATATATTTTAATTTTGGAGGATAATTGATAAAATATAATAATCTAATAAAATTAAATAAAGTTTTAGGATCATGTTTAGTCATTATCGTATTATTTTAAACCATAATTTAATTATTTTAGATTTACCACTACATGAAAACAGTGTTTTAGCATTGGGTTTTTCACGATAGTTTTTAAAACCACCACTAATTGTTATGCGATCAAAAAATTAGCAGTAGTTTTACACCGGTGTTTTTAAAAAAAACCAAAATTTTTTCAACATATTATTTATATTTAAAAAAAATACAATAATTTTAATCGGCGGTTTTTTAAAAAAAAGAGCCGCAAAATTAAAAAAAGTAATAATTTATTTATTAATTGATATGTATTATTTATTTATTATATACAATCAAATGTAGTTTATTATTTATAATTTTAATTAATTATAATATGTTAATTAGTAAATATTTACTATTATTTGTTAATAATAATGTGAAACTTAAAAAAATACAATAACCTGAAAACCAGACATCGACATCAAACGAACATAACTTCTGATCCGGGAGTCCATTTTAGATCTACAACCAGTCAAATCGATGCTTATTAAATGACCTAAAACCATGTCATATTTAAATCATGTGATAATCAAAGAAAAAAAATATTCAAATTTCAAAAACGTCAAAAATAGAACTTGAACTTCAAACAACAATAACATTTAATCTTGTTTCCTGTTTAGGCTTTACCACATATCAAATCAAATCCTACAGAAAGCTCTATGACATTTATACCTTGTAAAATCTATTTGAGATTTTTCCTCCTTTTTATTCGTCCAAAAAGGCCCAGAAGGCATCTGAATCATAAGTTTTAGTTTCTTACCACGATTTCATAAAATTCAAACTGTTATGACATTCGATCAAGATGTTTGTTCGGCTTGTACCACAAATCAGATCGAAGCTCATTTCATGATTTTCTATTTTACTAGTTATGGCACTAGAAATGGATCCCTGGATCAGATTTCATCGTCATTTTGGTGTTTTTAGGGATTTTAGTGGTTCGTAATGTGTTATGAATTATTTGTTTATTTGTTTTTACTTATTTGTTATCTTTTTATTTATTTATATAGTATTAATTAATAAATTAATTATTATTTACTTAATCAATTATTTATTATTTATTTATTTATTTATCTATTTTTTATTATTTATTATTTGTATTTTATATTTATTTATTTATTAATCTATTAATTTATTAATTAATTAAATAATTAATTATTTAACATTTAATATTTATGTACTTATTATTTAGTTATTATGTATACATTAATTATAAATTTATTATAAATTTATTAATTATTAACTATTTATTTATTATTATTAGTTAATTAATAATTTATTATTTATTTATTATTTATCCACTATTCATTAATTACTTATTAATTATTTATCAATTATTAATTATAGAATATTAAATATTAAATATTTATTATTGAATATTAATTAAGAATTATTAATTATTAATTATAAATTATAAATTATGATTTATTATTAATTATTACTTATTAAATATTTAAAACTTGTTATATATTAGTTATTATTTATTATTTAATATTTATTTATTTATTTATTTATTTTATTATTTGTTTATTTATTTATTCTTTATTTATTCATTATTTATTTAATTATTTTTTATTTTTTATTCTTGATTCATTATTATTAATTCTCTATTATTTATTATTTATTATTTATTAATATATATTTAATTTATTAAATATTTATTTATTATTATTTTATTATTCATTATTTATTTATTTACTATTTATTAAATATTAATTAATTGATAATTATTAATTATTTATTTATTTTTAATTTCATAATAATTTATTGAGAATTTATTAATTATTTATAAATTTATTAATATTAATTATTAAATAGAATTTATTAATTCTGAATGGTCAATTATAATTTATTATTTATTAATAATTATTTATTATTTATAATTTATAACTTATAATTTATTTAATTTATTTTAAATTTATTAATTAATTTTTTATTATTAATTTTTTATTCAATAAAAATTTATTTATTTATTTTCATTATTTTTTAAAATTATTAATTTATTATTATTGAATTATTAATTACTTATTTATTATATATTCCATATATACTCATTATTTATTTGTTATTTATTTATTAATGGTATATTAATTATTAATTATTAATTTTTAATTATTAATTATTATTTATTATATATTATTTATTAATTTACACTTAATTTATTATTTATTCATCATATATTAATTTCTTTCTTAATTAATTTATTATTTATAAATTATTTATATATTATATGTTGTATATTTTATATTATATTTTTATTTTATATTTTATATATTTTGAATTATATATTATATAATATATAATATATATTATATATTATGTATTATGTATTATATATTATTTATTATTTATTATATTTTATATTTTATATTTTATATTTTATATTTTATATTTTATATTTTATATTTTATATTTTATATTTTATATTTTATATTTTATATTTTATATTTTATATTTTATATATTATATATTATATATTATACATTATACATTATATATTATACATTATATATTATATTTTATATGTTATGTATTATATGTTATATATAATATATTATGTAATATTCGTTATATATTATATATTATATAGTATTAAGTATTTAATGTTTATTATTTACTATTTATTATTTACTATTTACTATTTACATTTTATTATTTACTATTTTTTACCATTTATTTAAATATTATATATTTCATTATTTACTATTCATTTATATTCTATTTATTAATTAGTAATTTTTAATTTTTAATTCATAAATAATAACAATAACATATTAATTATTAATTATTGATTACTGGTTGTTTAATAATCCTTATTGATACAATATTGTTGATAAATAATTATTTAGTCTGTATCGATTTGTTAAGTATTATTTATTTTTCCAAATAATATATATATGTATCTATATATAAGTATATTAAATTTGTTTATGGACCACATGAAGAGCCTCCTAGAGTGGTAAAGTCTTTGAAGAATGAGTAAGAGGTTAGGGGTTCAAATCTCACCCAACGCAAAAAAACTGCCACCAAATCATTCTAGTATGGTTTTAAAAAACCTACTGGTAATTGATTTTCAGTACATGATTTAGTTGTAGTTTTGAAATACTAGTGTAGAATGATTTAGCGGTGGTTTGAACTGCCCTTATATTCAAATTTTGGCGTAGTGAAATATGATAATAAAATTTTACTATAAGTACTATTCATAATGAGTAAAACTAAAAGGGATATATTTAAAAAAAATGTACCTCATGATTCAAGATATTTAATTCATTTTTTGAAACAAAATTTATAGAAGTGACAGAATTAGATTTAGAAATAAAAAATTTAAAACGCGATGAAAAATAGTTTTTCAAAAAAATGCATTTCTATGTGTAAAAATATTTTTATAACAAATTAAAAAATGAAAATAATTCCAAGGAATTTAAAATTGTTTTTCATAAAAAGGAACTAATGAAATTATAAAACTAATCCAACATAGAATATGTCTTTTTAAATAATTTAAAAGAAAATACCATGTTCAATAAAAGTTTTTTCACTATTCATTAAAAAATCAATCCTTTTATTAATTTTTAAAAATTCATCCTAATATAATTTTGAAATAATGACCACATTTTTTTTCATTCTCCCAAATTTATGTTCTATAATTTTTATGTAAAAATATTAAAAAAACCATACAATACATGAAAACCCATTTTGGTTAGAAATAAATACTTTTTTCCTTTTTAATGAAAAAGTAGCTTATATTATTATAATAAATATAACATAGAAAAATATAATAAACAAAAAATATTAAAAAAATTATCTTAATATTACCTTGGTTTTTACACATCATCTTCATAAAACCCTTACAATAACCCTTATGAATAGAATTACTTATAAGGTCAACTTCTAATACAATTCTCTGGACAACATAATCTTCACCCAATGCATTATAGAGCTATATCAAACTCACCCATCATCATAAAAAAGTACAATGGTTATAAAAAAACAAAAAAATCTTTCATTTCCATCATCAAAATAATAAAAATGAACATTTTAGCCCATAAGAAAATCATTTTTGGATATTGATATATCCCAATCCTTTAAAACACAATTTCAAAAACTAAAATACCATTAACAAAATGAATTGGTGTTTTTATTTAAAAAACATGAAACCATAAAAATTAATCAATTATAAAATAACAATTTTGGTGAAATAAAAATGCATCGACATTTTATACTATAAAATAAAATATTCCTTTTGAATTTTGTAAATAATGACAAAAAAATTTGTATTAAATATATAAAAATATTATTTTTTTTAGAAATAGTAAAAATATAAGAAAATTACATATAAAATTCATTTCTTTCAATATTAATTCATTTATAAAGTTATTTTAAGAAACTGTACGCAGAAAAATATATTTTGAGAAAAAAAATTAATACATTTAAAATTAGGTTTTAAAGGTAAAGTGTCCCTAACATCAAGTATGACATTTCACAAACATTCTTTATCTTCCTAAATAGGAAAATAATTTTAATTATTTAATTTATTAATAAAAATTTTCATTTTAATTCCATTATCATTATCAGTTTTATATAATTTATGAAAACAATTATTTTGTTACTTCGTCATTTATTTCTACATCAGAAGTTTGGTTCATAATCCCAAAACAACTTTGGTAAGATGAATATGGTCAAAGAGGTCATTATTACATAATCTCAAAAATAATATAAATTATGTAATTATTATTTTTATACACTAATTATACTTTTAAAAATAACTATGAAATACGGTTAGGAAAAATGAATTACGTTACAATCTTGAAGAGGGTAAGTTGTACACACACATGAGTTACGGTTTCGTTTTAAAATGAAAATGAAGATAAAAATATAAGTATACTTTTATCTCCCCAAAATTATTATCATATCATAAATATCATATTATATCTTTAGATAAACCTACATACCAAATCCATGTGATGTGGTGATGAAAAACGAACCCTATCGCTTCGTAGATGTTGTAATCCACACGAATGACATTAGAATTTTTCAATAGAGGTAATTGTAATAATATTTATGATATAATATATTTAAATAATTATACTTATGTAATTAATATCATCTATATAAATTAAATCCATCGCTATTACACATGATGAGATCTAGTGATGGAAAACAAATTAAATCGGTTCGTCAGGTGATGAACCTCCATACACATAATCGATGGTTACATTTCCAATTTTATAGAAGAAGAGATGGATAAGGGTTATGAAATAAAAATAATAAAACATTAATATATGGGATATACTAATATTATTATATCAAAATGGTTAGAGGAGTTTTTAGTAAGGTATAAGAAGAAATAAAACTAAAGCATTCGGTTAAAAGTTGTATCTCTTCTTTAAACAACATCTTTTTCTTTATACCTTAAGAGCTATAAGGTTGGTATTAGTAATAAAATAAGAACTATAAGAATTGGGGATGGTTTTTAGGATTTTATTTGGATAGACTTTATCCAAACCAATTTTTTTCTTCAAGTGTGTATATATGAGGAGAGGCGATGTCCTTTTATAAGTGGGGAAGGGACACACTTGGATTTGTTAAAATAATAATAGTAAATTAAATTATTACTCAATAAAAATGGATCCAAAAAGGAAAATTGTTTAACATGAAATGTTATAGGGTCTATATATGGACATAAATTATTATCTAGACGTGTTTTAAGGTTATTTTATTTTATATATCTTTACTTTATCACTTGGTAAAAGTTATTGAACCTTAACTATGAATAAAAATATTTTCTATTATTAAAATTCATTATTAATTTAAACATATTACATAAGATTAATTATCCTAATTAAAAATATGGAATAAATTTTTTAAAATTAATTCAAATAAGTGATAGAATTTAATTTCAAATTAAACCCACAAAATTTGATGAAAAGTGAGTTTCTTGAAAATTATATTCATAAGTAAAAAAGTTTTATAAAAAAACAAGCATAAAATAGTATAAAATGAAATAAATTATAATATTAATAAATTAAATAATTTGAATTTGAATACATTTTAAGACAAAATGGGACATTTTAAATTATTCAAATAAAATTAATGCTTTCAATAAAAATCAGTATTTCCACCATTAAATCAAAAAATAAATCTTTCAAGGAAATTATCAGAAGATAAATATAAGATAATTTCGAAATTATGAATTTAAAAATGATATCATTTATTAACGAAATATTCTAAAAAATTTAAATTATATTTTTAATAAAATAATATAATTCCTGAAATCCCAATTCGATTAGAAAAAATATTTTTTCCCTTTTGTTTTAAAAAATATATAATATTATAATAATAAATATAACTCTATTAAAAATAATTTAGGAATATTATTACAACATTTTTGGGAAGTGTATTATAATGAAACAAATATTTCTCCAGTTCCTACAAGTACTCGGGGAGACTCAACCCTTAGACCTATCACGAGACCACTCAAAGACGTAACCACACGTCAACGCCCCTGGGGACACTAATTTATGAATATTATAATATCATGAAATTGATTTTATATTAATGTTAAAAGGTTTTTAAAATTATTACACCATTTCAAAATTTCATCCCCATATTTTTATTCATTACTTAAACAAGTGTGGATATTTTTACATAATAGCATTTTCATGCTTCCATATTGCTTCTCCAATAATGTGATTTTTTTATAAAACCACAACATAGTGAAGCACCATATTCTGTAACACCTTCTCTCTTTGTTCAATAACCTGAACCAGTTTGTTCCAAATATAAATTATTCTCATCCAACTATGCTACATTAGGGATTAAAACATTATATGATTTTGGACAAACCTTTCTTAATTGTAAAACATAAAACACATCATGTAAATTTGATAAACCTGTATATTGGGCCACTCAATTAGAAACTGATCCATCTTCATTTCAGATTTAATATGGTCTAATAAAACAAAAACATAGCTTTTCATTTTTACAAAAAATTATAAAACATTTCCATTGAGATACATTAATTGTAACGACCCCAAATTTTGAATAGATCTTCTTTCCTAATTTTATGTGTTATTTTATTTTATTTTTATACTCAACAAAAATGTTTCATTTGATAACATGAGTATAATTAAAATGAGACTGTTGGGTTTTGACTATTATTTGACCATTGGTCAATATGACCACTGGAAATTAATGTTTTGATTATTGTCTCTAAATACAAGCAATATTGGTTAATTAATATAGAAAGAAGATTCGATGGTCTCACCTAGTATTCTTGGACCGATCGAAGCCCATCTAACAGAACATGGGAAGGAGGTAGCACCACTGGGCTTTACTCTGGACCAAACCCAAGCTGAACTTCATCGTGTGAAGCTAGAACGGGATCACCTTTGTGAGAAGGTCAAACTGATAGAAATTACTACTCGTGCGATGTTGGTCGAGCCTCCCTCGGATTCTCTCACCTTAGCACACCTTACACTTAGGTCCTATGCTGGTGTGATAAGGGGCTATGTAAGGAGACCGTAACTGCCTTGTGTAATCCTTTGTTTTAAATAAAAATTGGGATTTTTTCTTATGATGAAGTTTATGAATTTTCAAATGTCCGGATAAATATAGTATGCATATTTTTGATGAATTTTAGAGAAAGGATATTTTAAAAATGTTTATGTAAACCTTAAATAAATAAAAATTTGTAATGATTTTCAAAAAATGGTCTTCTATAATTATGTTCAGTATGAAATTTCGAGTCTAATAAGATCAACTTGATTTTTTATGAATAGTAAATTATGAATAGTGATTTTACACTTAGGATTAGTAATGTGACCAAATGGATTAGTAATTTCACTCAAATAAAGTTTTAATATAATTTAGACACCTAGATTAAGTAATCAGATTCAATAAAATGGGTAAATAACAGTTTCATCAATTGTTATTCAAGTATTAGTTTTTCAGGTGAATAGAGTTTCTTAATTAAAAATTAAATTAAAAATATTTAGAAAATTATTTTTATAAAATGGATTACATTTTTGAACTCAGAGCATCGATATTATGTTTAGGTAATTTTTGGGGTTTTTTCTGAAAAAAATGAATTTTCGGTGAATAGTGTGTTTATTTAAAAAATGGATTAAAAATATTAAGAAAATTATTTTTATAAAATAGATTTCATTTTTTAAATCAGATCATTTATATTTGGTTAATGTAAAATTTTAGGATTTTTCTGAGAAAGTTGAATTTTCAGTGAATAGTAAAAATACAGTTTTAGGGTTTAGGTATGTTTAATGACATCATAACTCTGTCATGATGATGTCATGAGATATTTTAAGGGATGGTCGACTAAATTGGATGAAGTATTGTGTGGGGGTCCCCATGTGGCCTAACTCTATGGGAAGTACCATGGGAGGGCCCATGCTTTTGAGAAAACCACTTTTGAGGTGTCCCTTGGCCATTAATGCCTTATCCCCTCACTTTCCCTATAAATACCAAGCCCTCCTCTCATATTTTAGACTCCAAAACCATCCTCAATGAAGTTCTGGTCACCTTACCTCCCATGGAGTCCTCCCAAGGTGCCCCCAAGCCCTCAAGGTCCCAACCTTTGAGTTTTAAGAGTTACATTTTAAGTTAAGGGATCCGACCTCTCTCTTTCTTTTCAAGTAATTCTTTTATGTCATTTCTTTTATGATCCATGATCTTATGTTGAAGGATGTTATTTTATATTCATCTTACTTCCCTTTTCATTTTCATATTATGAGAGAACCCCTCTTGCTCTCATAATTTCATTTTAATAAAGTTTATGTGGTGCTGTTAGGCTGCCGAATTTATAAGGGATTCTTTCACCCTTCTCATTATTCAAAGTTCTACTTTCATATCAAGTCTTTCAAGTTCCTTTTTGTTATGTTGGGGTATGATCTCTGTATTTATCATACTGATCTTTTATGATCATATGATGAGAGACCCCATTTTATCTCTTGAAATCAGTATTTTGAAGTTTTAAGTGGCGTCGTTAGGCTGCCGAATTTTTAAGGGATTCTTTCACCCTTCTCGTTTTCAAGATCTATGTTAATGTCAAGTCTTTAAAGTTCCTTTTTATTATGTTGGGGTATGATCTCTATATCTATCATACTGAACTTTTATTTTCATATAATGAGAGACCCTATTTTATCTCATCAATTCATTTTTGGTTGAAGTTTATGTGACGCCGTTAGGCTGCCGAATTTTCATAAGAGAAATCTTATTTTTTTGTCTTCCTTTAATGTTCTTAATTTCATATGGTATATTTTCAAATTTCATTACCATGTTCTTAAATCCCATATATTCTGTCCCTCTACTGTTTTATGGGTCATTTATGAATGTTTGACCCATGTCCCCTCTCTTTTCAATGTTTTTTAAAACCCTGTAACATAGCCGTTATGCTGCAGAATTTTCGTCTCAAAATGCCTCTCTCTTTTCTCAAAATTATTTTATCTTCTAATGTGAATACTCAAAGATCTTATTTCTATAGTGGTATTCACATATATACCAAAATTTTCTATTTTAAATTCTAGGATTTACATATATGATACCCGCTTTCCCTTTTCTGTGGGTTTAAAGTGATGTAAAGATCATGTCTTTAAAGCAGTTTTTAAAACATTATGATTATGAAATGAACCCATTTATTTTATGCTATATGGGTTATTTATGAAATGTTTTATGATGATATATGTGACTCTCATGATAATAAAGGAAAATTTATGGGTGTGCCCTGATAGCGCTCCAATGCATTGGGTAATGATGTAACCACTAGAGATTACAATTTTCATGATACCTTGGTGAATAACCTTGGTAATTTTCAAATGACACCTTGGGGATAGACCTTGGTGATATGTTCATGATTTTCTATGTTAAATTATGTAGCCACATCTTAAAGTTATGAAAAATGTTATTTTTATTATGATATATCTCATGATTTATTTCTCAATCCTTAAAGTTCTTTTCATGACCTTATTGAAGTATCTCAAGTTCACATGTAAAATGTTTCTCTTGTTTCCCTTACTGGACCTTTTGATCACCCTTTCTTTTGATGTATGTCCCCAGGTTATGAGATGCAGTAATGAACCTAGGATGAACATGATGATAATCCTTTCAAGTGTTTATGAAGAATGTTTTATGTTTTCATGTTTTATGTTCCTGGTTTCCAAGACACTAAACCTTAAAGATCCTCAGTTTTGTGTAATGAAATTAAAGTTTATGTTATAAAAAGGCGGGATTCTATAGTTGGTATCAAAGAATGGTTTAGTTATTTGTGGAAATTAGGATACGAAAACTTTAGGAAGAACCCTATAGAAAAGTTTAAATATAGGAAATCTTCCAGATATTTTGGTGAGTATTGAGTAAGGGGTTGCCAAGAAAATACATCCCTGTCTGGATATGAGCAGGTAGAGGTGGCTCTGGCACAGATGTACATAGGGGTAAAACCCGAAAACACCTCTTTTAGCTAGACTCGAACGAGAACTGGTACACGACAACGGGCCTTGCTGCACTCTTGGTTACGACACTCCCGGGGGATATGCTTTGGTAAATTCATAAGCTTAGTATGAACAATTATTAAAAGAACAAAGATAAAATAAAATAAAGATTCACATAAGAATATACGATCATGGATAACCTAGATTGGAACCTAGGGGATCACAAGTTAGGATATACTTGTATTCTACAAGTTTATCCTTTTATGCTTAAATTTTCCATTTCATGATTATTGGTGAAGTATTTAAGCCCCTAACTATACTTTATCTTCTTAGTTAATGGCAGGAAATGGAAGAACATGTCCCAACAACCAATGTGATAAGAAATGCGATGATTTCCATATTAATATGACAGAGATGATTAGGGGATTCAAAGATGATTATTATTTTGGAAGACGTTCACTATTTTGGGGACCCTATACGATCGAGGTAAATAGATTACTACGGTATTTTTATTGAGGAGTATGGTTGACTTATATTTTGAAGAATCGATGAATTTAAGGCGTACTTATAGTAATTTAGGTTACTTATGAAAATGATTAACCTATCTTGGGGTAAATATGTTTAGGTTAGTTACTTTTTTTATAAGATGTTAGGAGTGGTTGATGTTGTTTGGAGATGAATGATAAAGTTTACCTTGGAAGACTATGTTATCAAATCCTTCTTGTATTTGGGTTTCAATCTTAGTTTGGTTTATTTTGAGGATTTTTAAGGTAAGGTATTTACGGAATGGTCTATGATGAACTATGGGAAGTACCATGGAACTTTGAAGGTTTAAAAGTAGTTTCCATTCCAATGGGATTATTTCTTTTTGAAGAGTTGTTTTACATTACCCTTTTTGTTTTTGGGATAATGTTTAAAGATAGATGAAATAGATGGTTAATCATTTGTGGATTATGTCATTCTCTAGAAGATTATTCTTGTGTTTTGATGAGACCAAATGTTTTTGAATGCTCATCATTTGGAGAAAAGATTATTTTTGGGTAGAAACTTATTAAAGGATGAAACCTTACATGAAGGTAGGTATATTTTCTTATGTTTTTGTTCTATGTAGTAAATGAATTCCTAAAAATTATGAAAAGAAACGTAAAAAAATGTTGTTGGTTTATGTTTTATAATAGGTAATCAAAGACCGTTTAAACACATCATAAGTTTGGGATTTTCTTATGGTTAACTTTCTCCTAATCATGTTTTCTATCACTCCCCCTCAGAACTTGACCCATTGTTTTCTCCTCTATTTCCATGTTTTCCTACATGGAATCCTAGTGTGGGTTAACTCGGGTGACCTTTGTACTTCCCTTTCTTTCTTTTAAATTAATAGTATTACTGACTCCTTTTCTGATGTGGTACTTTCAATGAAATTTCAAAACCCAATTTTAAAAATTTCGAGGATGCAATTTCTTAAGGGGGGAAGATTGTAACGACCCGAAATTTTGAATAAATCTTGTTTCCTAATTTTATGTGTAATTTTATTTTATTTTTATACTCAACAAAAAAGTTTCATTTGATAACATGAGTATAATTAAAATGAGACTGTTGGGTTTTGACTGTTATTTGACCATTGGTCAATATGACTGCTGGAAACTAAACGTTTTGATTATTGTCTCTAAATACAAGCAATCTTGGTTAATTAATATAGAAAGAAGATTCGATGGCCTCACCCAGTTGTATTTGACCGATCAAAGCCCATCTAGCAGAACTTGGGAAGGAGGTAGAACCACTGGTCTTTGCTCTGGACCAAACCCAAGCTGAACTTCATCGTGTGAAGCTAGAACGGGATCTCCTTCGCGAGAAGTTCAAACTGATAGAAATTACTACTCGTGCGATGTTGGCCGAGCCTCCCTCGGATTCTCTCACCATATCACACCTTACACTTAGGTCCTATGCTGGTGTGATAAGGGGCTATGTAAGGAGACCGTAACTGCCTTGTGTAATACTTTGTTTTAAATAAAAATTGGGATTTCTTCTTATGATGAAGTTTATGAATTTTCAAATGTCCGGATAAATATAGTATGCATATTTTTTATGAATTTTAGAGAGAATATTTTAAAAATGTTTATGTAAACCTTAAATAAATAAAAATGTGTAATGATTTTCAAAAAATGTTCTTCTGCAATTATGTTCAGTACGAAATTTCGAGTCCAATAGGATCAACTTGATTTTTGATGAATAGTAAATTATGAATAGTGATTTTACGCTTAGGATTAGTAATGTGACAAAATGGATTAGTAATTTCACTCAAAGAAAGTTTTAATATAATTTAGACACTTAGATTAAGTAATGAGATTCAATAAAATGGGTAAATAACAGTTTCATCAATTGTTATTCAATTATTAGTTTTTTCGGGTGAATAGTTTTTTTTAATTAAAAATTTAATTAAAAATATTTAGAAAAATATTTTTATAAAATGGATTACATTTTTGAACTCAGAGCATCGGTATTATGTTAAGGTAATTTTTTGGTATTTTTCTGAAAAAAATGAATTTTCGGTGAATAGTGTTTTTATTTAAAAAATGAATTAAAAATTTTTAGAAAATTATTTTTATAAAATATAGTTAATTTTTGAAATCAGATCATTGATATTTGGTTAATGTGAAATTTTGGGATTCTTCTAAGAAAGTTGAATTTTCATTGAACAGTAAAAATACAGTTTTAGGGTTTCGGTATGATTAATGACATCATAACTATGTCATGATGATGTCATGAGATATTTTAAGGGATGGTCGACTAAAGAGGATAAATTATTGTGTGGGGGTCCCCATGTGGCCTAACTCTATGGGAAGTACCATGGGAGGGCCCATGCTTTTGAGAAAACCACTTTTGAGGTGTCCCTTGGCCATTAATGCCTTGTCCCCTCACTTTCCCTATAAATACCAAGACCTCCTCTCATCTTTTCGACTCCAAAACCATACTCAATGGATTTACGGTCTCCTTACCTCCCAAGGAGTCCTCCCAAGGTGCCCCCAAGCCCTCAAGGTCCGAACCTTTGAGTTTTAAGAGTTACATTTTAAGGTAAGGGATCTGACCTCACTCTTTCTTTTCAAGTAATCTCTTTTATGTCATTACTTTTATGATCCATGCTCTTATGTTGAAGGATGTTCTTTTATATTCATCTTACTTCCCTTTTAATTTTAATATTATGAGAGACCCCCTCTTGCTCTCATCATTTCATTTTAAGGGAGGTTAAGTGGCGTCGTTAAGCTGCCGAATTTTTAAGGGATTCTTTCACCCTTCTCATTTTTCAAAGTTCTACTTTCATGTCAAGTCTTTCAAGTTCCTTTTTGTTATGTTGGGGTATGATCTCTGTATTTATCATACTGATCTTTTATGATCATATGATGAGAGACCCCATTTGATCTCTTCAATTCAGTATTTTGATGTTTTAAGTGGCGCTGTTAGGCTGCCGAATTTTTAGGGGATTCTTTCACCCTTCTTGTTTTCAAGATCTATTTTCATGTCAAGTATTTCAAGTTTCTTTTTATTATGTTGGGGTATGATCTCTATATCTATCATACTGATCTTTTATTTTCATATGATTATAGTCCCTATTTTATCTGATCAATTCTTTTTTGGTTGTAGTTTATGTGACGCCGTTAGGCTGCCAAATTTTCATAAGAGAAATCTTATTTTTTTTTCCTTCCTTTCATGTTCTTCATTTCATATGGTATATTTTCATAATTCATTAAAATGTTCTTAAATCCCATATATTCTGTCCCTCTACTGTTTTATGGGTCATTTATGAATGTTTGACCCATGTCCCCTCTCTTTTCAATGTTTTTTAAAACCCTGTAACATAGTCGTTATGCTGCAGAATTTTCGTCTCAAAATGCCTCTCTCTTTTCTCAAAATTATTTTATGTTATAAAGTGAATACTCAAAGATCTTATTTCTATAGATGTATTAAAATATATACCAAAATGTTCTATTTTAAATTCTGGGATTTAAATACATGAAACCCGCTTTCCCTTTTCCGTGGGTTTAAAGTGACATAAAGATCATGTCTTTAAAGCAGTTTTTAAAACGTTATGATTATGAAATGAAACCCATTTATTTTATGATATATGGGTTATTTATGAAATCTTTGATGATGATATATGTGGCTCACATGATAATAAAGGAAATTTTAAGGGTGCTCCCTGATAGCACTCCAATGCATTGGGTAATGATGTAACCACTAGAGATTACAATTTTCACGATACCTTGGTGAATAACCTTGGAAATTTTCAAATGACACCTTGGGGATGGACCTTGGTGATATGTTCATGATTGTATATGTTAAATTATGTAGCCACATCTTAAAGTTATGAAAAATGTTATTTTTATTATGATATATCTCATGATTTATTTCTCATGCCTTAAAGTTCTTTTCATGACCTTATTGAAGTATCTCAAGTTCACATGTAAAATGATTCTCTTGTTTCCCTTACTGGGCCTTCTGCTCACTCTTTATTTTGATGTATTTCCCTAGGTTATGAGATGCATTAATGAACCTAGGATTAACATGAGGATAATCCCTTCCAGTGTTTAAGAATAATGTTTTATGTTTTCATGTTTTATGTTCCTGGTTTCCAAGACAGTAAACCTTAAAGATCCTCAGTTTTGTGTAATGAAATGAAAGTTTATGTTATAAAAAGGAAGGATTCTATATTAATAAAATTATGATCGCCTACCATGAATGAAATATCATTCCTAAGGTTATATGTCAAAATTTCCCTATTACTATGAGCCCTCCTAACTTGTTGTTGAATCAAATTCACCTCCTCAAACATTTATTCTACTAATTATTTTTTCAATAATTTTTTTCACCAACTTCATTCCAACAAGATATTGTTTTACAATGGTTTCTATATAATTACTTAAATGTTTTCATATGTATATTGGACTGAAAAAGATTATTATATGAAAAATAACATAGTGAAAAATGTTGATCCCAACTTACACAATAATCTATTTAGCAGGCTTGAATCATGTCTTTTAAAATTTTAATCGTTCTCTCTATATTTACATAATATTAAAGATGAAAAGATATACTAAATTTTAATTCAAAACCTAATAAATCCTAAACACTTTTTTGGAAAAATTATAGGTAAACCTAAGATCATGGTAAAATATAATGGTGATAGGTACTCCACCTAACCTGATTATTTCTTTGAGATACAGCCAAACAATCTAATTCTAATACATAGTATCTGAAATAAAGAGGAAATTCATAGATTTAATTAAGATATCTAGATTAACCCATATCACATTATTACCACTAGATGTATTTGGTAATCTAACCACAAAATCCCCAGATATATTTTCCCATTTCTATTTCACAACATGAAAAGGATAAATCATCCCCTTTCATAATTTTCATTCACATTTAAACTTTTGAGAAGAAACAAAATCATATTAAATTTAGAAGTATATGATTTCATTCTATCCCACCAAAAAATTTCTCAATGGTCTCTATCTATCTTAGTGCTACCATGATGAATAGAAAATATGGAATTATGAGATTCAATCAACAATTATCTCTTAAATTGGGAATCACATGGTGCACATTATTACATTCCAAATCTAAGAACAACTTTTTCATTAACATTAAACTCTGGAAACCAACCATTGTTGACAAATTTTACATTTTCCAATAAAACGTACACCTCCTTATGCGTTTTCAAAGTTTTTTCTTAACAAGTAAGACTACACTAAATCCTGAAAATAAGTAGTGGATGTTCTTAAATGCACACTTAATAGTATAACAGTCCCTAAATAAATTCCCAATAGATCCTGTTCCAAAAATAAAATTGTTAATAATGAATTATATTTTCAACACCAGGCATTAAATACCCAATTTTATTTCCCGACATGCTAATGAACCAAGACATAATAATCCATAATCAGTTATATAAATATTCTATTCCCCATGTTCAATAATTTTTGAGTGAATATACACTTCAAATTTTTATATTTAATTTATATTACACACTTTTATATATATAAATTATTCTTATAGGGTTTTAAATAAATCACTACAACTACTAGTTCATGGTAGTGTGTAGGATAATTTCGCTCATGGGGATTCAATTGACATGAGGAATAAACAATTACCTAATCATTATCCATTAGAACACAAACTATTCCATTAAAAGAATCGTCATTGTAAATAAAAAAGTGACCATTTATGGTTGTTTTGTCCAAAACTGGAGAATTCAGTAATATTATATTTAATTATTGTAAACATTCATCATAATCATTTTTTCAGATAAATTTAACTCTTTTTCATGTTAATTTAGATAATTTTATATATAAATAAACAATATTTTCAACAAAATGGAAATAAAATTCTACTAATATATGAAAACAAAAAATATTGTGATGTTTTTACACTTAACAGATCTAAACCCAATTTAGTTATTGATAGTTCAACAATTATTTTATTTTTATATATAATTTTTTTAATGGAATGTTGTTGCTACCATAATTCAATTTTACAACACCTTCCATATAACTTATTTTCCTTGATGGTTTTAAGAAAAATACTCAATTATTTCCCATGATCATTATAACATTTAGAATGTATCATGATGTCATCAATAAACACAATAAAACATTTATCTAAGAAATCATGGAAAATCTATTCATAAACTCCATAAATATAGTTTGAGCATTTTTAACACAAAGGGAATAAGAAAATAATAATAATGCCCATACCTATCCCAAAATGATATATTCATAATATTATCCTCATTCACCTTTAACTACTGGTACCTGAACCAAGATTCAATCTTTGAAAAATAATATGCTCCTTGGATATGATCAAATAAGTAATCTATATATGTCAACAATTAATTATTATTAATATTAATGATTTTCAATGCTCTATAATCGATACAAAGCCTCATGAAACCATATTTAATTATAATTAAAAAATATAAGAATGACATGGTGATGTGATGGTAAGATGAACACCTTATCAAGAAATATTTTTAACTAATTTTTCATTCCTATAAGTTCTACTTCACTCATTAAATAAGGTTGTTTTGATATTTTATTAGAACCATGCATAATGTCAATATTAAATTAAATATTCTAGTTAGGTATTATACTAGGAAATACCTCTTGAAATATGAAACATCTTGACTCGAGTTACCCAGAGTTGGTGCATTATTACATAACATTGGCATGATCACAAGAGATCAAATCCTAAAAGACCGATCAGTTTATTATCCTTGGAAGTACTATATAAATTCATAAGTTTTTACATTACATAATAAAATGAAAAACAACAACTACATAGTCTCCATTTACCACATTCATATCCCTTAGACTATCCCTGCAGGTCTGTCATAATATAATTCTTCGTATCCTTGGAAAAATAAAACATAAAAAAGGAGTGAGCTCAGATGATTAGTAAGGATAACTATGTAGCGAAAACTTTCATAAATAAGCATAAACATTTAAGGCAATGTGTAAGACTAAAACATAATAATTTTAAACATGCAATTCAGTAGAATATGGAAAATATAAATCAAATAATTCCATTTACTTATCCACATTGATATTCTACTAGTCGAATAATCATATGCGATATCAATAGCCAATTTCATAACAATGGAATGCATAATGCTAGACGTCATAACCACATAGTCAAGGTCTTATACCAAGACTAAAAATAAGATTTTGTCAAGGCCTTGTTCCAAGACACTAGTTTTTCTCATTAGACTTACTGCTGAATCAAGGATCCATAGCGGGCTCCACCCATAACTTACTATGTCTAATGCATTCGTCATATGAAAAAGGTTTAAACAAAACATAAACATTCATATTAAAACTAGCATAAAAAATGTCAATACTTTCTCCATAAACCATGAATGGTATAAAAATAAAACATTCACAATAAAATATATCACAAAACCTTCGATACAATATGGATGATTTGTATCATAATAAATGAACATCAAACATGTTTAAAATCTATTAAAGGATGTTGACATAGATGAAATCAAAACTTTTAAATAGAAATATATGTTTATATTTTAAAATCATTTAGAAGATATGAAATTATAAAGGAAATTATTTATTTTTAGGATATTCTTATAATTTTGTAAGGGAATCTTCAAAGGTGTTATGATGGCAGAAAATATTTTCACCCACCATATAAGTTAAAAAACATTCTTTCCATAATTTTGTCAAAAAGGTCGTAATGGACCTTGTTTGGAAAACGATGGAAATATTCCTTTATAAATTTTTTTTAAAAAAGTAAAAAAAATGGTATAAATAACTTTAACCCATAGTATAGGAAAAAGTAAAAATTTTTAGAAATATATTATTTAGAAACATAGATGTGGATGATAAAGAGGTCCCCGTAGATACTCACCTATAAACAAACTTGGATAATGAAGAGACTGTAAAATTACCCCTTACCTTGTACTTTTCCTTAGTCAATGGAATTTTAACCTCATGTATAATATTAAATACATTATTATTAAATTATAAAAGAACTCTATACATAAATATGATATCATATATGATCCTCTAGTATTTGTTTATTAATAATATTTCAATAGTATCATCGTTTCGGGTGTTAACTGATTCATTTTCTTTTATATGATTAGTTATGTAAGAGATATTTGTTATAGACAGGATGTATTTGATTCATATAAATAATGATATTATGTTCATAAAAATTATTTTTAATCATAAAATGACAATTATTCTTGAATGATTACGATGGGGAATGAATCTCTTCGCGTTTGTGGAGACGGTAATCCGTACATAAGCTCGAGAAAAAATATCATTATATTGATGGTGAAATCATATTTAATTGGATTGTATATCATATATACAGAATAATGGAAAAGTTATATTTATTATTTACATTAGTTAAACTCATTATTATACCCATCCAAATAATGAAGTGTTTGAATAACAAACTACACCACGACGTGGAGACGGTAAGCAGTATGTACGCATGTTTGGTGACTTTGTCATTTATAGGATGGATACAATTCAGAAAATGGTTGTACCATATTTATAATTACATAATAGTATGTATAAGGTATTGATGTTATTATTTTGGTATGGAAAAAACAAATAAAGAGGAAGTGGATGAAGAAAAGATCTTGAAAGAGGGTGGTAAAATTATTACCTCTTCTTCGGGTGTTTCGTTTTGAGTTGATCAAAAGGGCTCCTTTGGTTGGATTTCGTATCAAAGTTAGGAATATAGGTTAAATTGGGAGAAGTTTTTAAGGTATTTTGGAAGGGCTTCGCTGATACAAATGGCATTGTAAGTTTCAAATTAAGAGATGGGTAAGTGCCCTTTTATAAGAAATGTGATGGTAACTTTAGGAAAAGCTTGAAATATTATTCTATAATAAATTATTTATCAGTTTATATGGGATCAAAAATAATTTATTTCAAGACTAATGTGGGTATGGTTAGAAAAAATCTATAAAAATATATTTTAGATAGGTTTAGGTCACCATATTACCTTATCTTTTAGATTTAACTCTTAGTTAAATAGTTTGACATTTACAATTTCTCTTTGTATTTTTATATTATATGGTGAATAAACATAATATAAACTACCATGAGAATCCCAAGTGGTTCATTATTGATATATATAACCTTATATATGTCCTTTATCTAAATATTATATTTTTAATAATATTATATCAATTAATAATATAGTATTTGTTTTAAAAACACAATTATGTCAATTTTGACACTATTTAGTATTTGATTTTTCTGAAAGCCATAAAAACATTATCACTTCGAATAAAATTTATTTAATCAATCATAAAGTGTAATAATAACCTATAAAATTATTTTAATTAATTAAAAGTATCAATTTACATTTATTTTTGTATTTATAATATCAATTATTTAAAAATTTCATAATATGGTAATTACTGCATCATCATTGTGTCATAAATAAATTAAATTATTTAACCTCTAAAAATTATAAATAAAATACCATTACGTAGGAAATATTATTATATTTCTACTGAAAATTTATAGTTGAATTTATATTGTGTATAAACCTATATTAAAAATGGTTTGTTATTAAACTTTGAATTTAACTCTTTTAACTCTTCTTTAAATAAAATAATAATAAATGTCTTAATCTAATCCAAGTAGACCAAGAGGATCATATTTTTTTCTTAATGTTGTTTTTGGTAGAATTAAAATTATACAATATAATTAGGACATGTGTTATGGTAATAATAATTTCATTTTCACCATTAATTACCCTATTTACTTTTAACCGTGGTAAATAAAAGTAAAAAGTTACTATTCACCAAAAATTATTTTCATCCTATTCAACCACATTTTACTTACTGATATCAAATATGTCTCTCGATGTTTTGAAATTCAACTCATAGAAGTGGTAAAATTAAGTTTCAAGAAAATTTGAAAATACACCTTGAAGGTGGGTGAAAGACGGTAAAAAGTTCGATAAAATTTCATATATCTACATTCATTATAAAATGACTCCAATTATTTACATTGAACATATATAGTTATTACATAAATATTTTGAACTAAAATAAATTAAAATAAAATAACTAATTATTTAAATAAAAAGTCGGTTTTAAATAATAATGTAGTGTTTTTCACTAATCATCTAAAATTGAATGTTTTCAGGAAAATACCAAAAAATCACCCTAATATAATTTTGATATTTTAAATCCAAAAATGAATAAAATTTCAAAAAGTGGGTATTACTATTCATAACTAATAGTTTTATTGGTTGTGGTGTGTTGAAACTCCATGTTACGTACAACGCTAGCTATTGCATTATTCAAAGGGAAACATACTATGGAAGCTTGGGGTTTTACAAAATAATTCCATATATTCGTTTAGTATAAGAACATCACCAATTTGAATATTCTCACTCTTCTCAAGTATATGTCTAGGATAAATTTTATTTACATATTTTTTAAATTTCACAAATTCTTTGTATGTTATCAAATTTATGAATTAATTATTGTATATAAACTAAAACTAATTCTAAAAAAATTACTTAACTCTACAATATATCATATTATGGTAAAAAAGAAAGAAAATACATTCCTAGAATAACGTCAAACTCTATAACGTGAAAGAAAAAAAAATCCAGGTAAAACCTTTCCATAAAATAAATATACTTTTTCTTATAATTTGTTTTTTTTCATATTTCTACGCCGAGTTGTTTTAACCAAAAGTTCATAACGCTATTTCTTGAGGTGAAATTTCTAATCTAAAATTTAAATTTGCACAAATAAAGGAATTTATAGTCCTTGAATCAATCATGAAATTAGAATTATATAAATAAAAAATTAACGTACCCAATAAAACATCTCTATATGGTCCAACATTTTACAAATTATTCCCCAAGGATTTATCTAAGACTTTATTATTGTAATTTACATAAAAAACATCTCTATATGGTCCCAAATATTCCAATGTTTTCCCAAAAGATTTATTTACACATTTATACATGGACTATTGATGAATTATATCCTTTACACATATCATTAGATTATTATATTTATAATGACCCACTTCATTATAATTAAAAAATCTTACATCTAACCTTTTATTATTGGTCTAGTCATTATTATGATCATTTTCCTTGTATTCTTGAGAAAAATGTAAAAAACCACATATTTGGAAACACTTAATATATTTTAGAAGAAATTAACTAGGGTTCCTTTTACCATAATTATATCAATATTGAGACCTTACTATATTTTCTTCATATTTTTTCAATTGATGTTTCAAATTTTCCTTCAAATGGGCCTATTTTTTCAACACTTTATTTTAGGATACATGATCATAGAAAAATAGAATCTAAGAATTCTAGGATTATAAAACATGTTTCTCATTACTTTTAAATTCATGATAATCTAATTCCCTTTGATATGAAGACTTCAATACTTAAAAACCAATTAAATTTATTATCAAGATCCTAAATACAATTTGGTGCATGCTTTTCCAATCAGGTGTGGTTACCATCATACACAACCATTGAATTTTCATTAATTTTATCCAAAATTCAATAATTTATTTTGCATACTAATTCAAACATCCTTATGAGAATATTTATTAGGGAAAATATTCATAAATTCATCTTATTCCAAGGAATATATATAATCTCTTTCTATTATATTTTTAATAATCACCCACTATGGATCAACTTAATCATCAAAATAGTAAAAAAAAGGGTTACATTTTGATGTTTTGAATAAACCAGGACTTAGAAAATATTATTCAAGACTTTAACCCAACCATATTCAATCATACGGTCAAATGATCCACTTAATTATACATACTTTCTCTATAGAAAACCATTCTAATAAGACATAGTTTAGATATAGAAACATAATAATATTGAAATTATATACCATAATAGACTTAAATTAGAATCTCTTAATAGTTCTTACATAAATTATCCTAACCTCTTGAATTATCTAAACCCTCTATTGATAACAAATATAAGACTTAATCCTTATTCAACCCATAATTTTATTTTTAAACAAGAATTAATTTTTTTCCATTTTGAAAGGTCTTTTATAGTTTATATTTATAAATACTTAGTTGATAATTCTTAAATAACAAACCTATACAATAAAAGTTACTAACTTCTTCTGAGTGTCTATTTTTCTGAAATTAATAAACTCTTAAAATAAATTTTATTATTTCAATGTAAAATATTAATCATATTTAACATGACATAATTATTGTTAATAATCATCCTTGAACCCTATGAATATTATTTTATAATGTGGGATGAGCACAAAAATCTCATTAAGGGAAACATTAAAAAAAACTATTTTTCCATTTTAATACCATGAGATTATAAAAGAGTTTTTTTATTTAACATTATAAACATTGATATCAAATAATAATTTAATTTATCATGAAATTATATTTTCTACCCAATTTTTTTTTCATAAAACACTTTATAATAATACATAAATAAAAATCATAATCATGAGGGTTTTTAAGACAGAACGAGAACCCTAGAAAAATATTATCTTAATAAAAAACAATTTTCCCCTATAAGGGTGAAATAGTTCCATTAAAAACTCATTAAAAACAATATAAAATTAACATAGGTTCCTTGTAACATCAAATTTATATATCCATTACAATAACCCTTTAAAGATCCATTAAAATGGAATAACCTACAAGGTCAACTTCTAAAATAATTCTATAGAGAACATAATCATTACACATTGAATTGATGAGTTATATCAAGCTCACCCATAATCATGAATAATTTAAAAGTAGAATTAAATGAATAAAAAAACTAAAAGTTGGAATTTATATCATCAAACTAAAAACAATATTCTTTTAAACCCATATGAAAACCTTTTTCAAAAATTGATATATCCCTTTACTTTATTTTTTTCTTGAATATAAAATACTTATAACAATGGGATGGAGGGTTTTTATTTGAAGAAAATATGTAATATTATAAATTTATCCAATCATAAAATAACAGTTTTAGTTCTAGGAAAATTTGTTGATGTTATATATGCTAAACTAGAACATTCAATTAACCTTTTGTTAATAAATTCAAAACACTTCATATAAAATAAGTAAAAATATCACTTTTGAAAACCTTTCGAAGAAAGTAAAAAAGTGACATAAAATGTACATTATTATAAATTTATTTCAATATAAATACATTCATAAAATAATATTAATAATATAGTCATGGAAGAATATGATTTAGAAAAATAATATTTAAACATTTAAAATGTTTTTTATGATAAAGCATCCCTTACCATGAGTTTTACTTGTTACGTATATTCTTTTTATTCCTAAATAATAAAAATATATTAATTATTTACATTCTTAATAAACTTTTTTAGGTTCATGAAATTATTATTACCCATTTCATATCATTTTAAACCATTTTTTAGTTAGTTTATCAGTTACGTTTAGGCTGGATGTTTTGAGGATGTTTGATTCATAATCCCAAAAGAAATTTTGGGATTAACATGGTCAAAGTGGTCATTTTAAAAAAAATATAGAATAATAAAAATTAAATAGTTAAAATTTTATACATTAATTATAATTTTAAAACCATACATGAAATATGGTTATAAAAATGAATTAAGTTACAGTCATTGAGACAATAGGTCATACGTATAAATGAGTAAGGTTTCCATTTTACAACAAACACATGGGAAAGATAGTAAGTATAATTGTTTCATTCCATTATTACTATTTTTTCATATATATATATATATATATATATATTATAATATAATTATATACACTTATATATATAATCAATTTAATTTGGTTATTAAAAATTAATCTTATCAATTTGTGGCTGTGACAATCCATATATACATACAAAAAATGATATCATTATTCAATGGATGGAAAGATAATAAATTTTTGGATATAATATCATTAAATAAATTATATTATGTAATTTATATCACATATATAAATTAAATAAATCATTATAACAAGTTTTGAGAATCATAGATAGAAAATAAATTACATCGGTTTGTGAGACAGTAGTCCATCATACACAAAAATGATGTTTTCATTTCTTATTTGATGGTAGAAGAGATGGATAATGGTTATTACATAAACATAATGGCATATTATTATATGGGATATAATTATTTTATTATACAATAATCTTTATAATACTTTTGATGGAGGTTGAAAACAAAATAAAACTAATTCATTTGGTTAAAAGCTAGACCTATTATTTGAAAGCCTCTTTTTCTTTATACGTTTATCCCTGTATTGTTTTTATTATATGAAAAAAAGATATCTAGGATGTGGGGAGGGATTTCAGGGATGTATATGGATATATCTTGTCTAAAAATGGCTTCTAAAGTGTATAGAGGAGATGTGAGGTGGTGTCGTTTCATAAGAGGGGAAAGGGGACACACATGGAATTTTTAAAAAGATTAACTTATATTACTTTTTCCTAAAACCAAATGGATCAAAAATGGTTCATTTTAAAATATGATATGATATAGGGTAAAAATATTTCTATATAATATTATTTATATTATTTCTAGGTCATTTAAACTCGTATCACTTTATTTTAACCAATGGTAAACCAATTTTAACCTTAACATGGGTAACATGTTGTTATTTTTTAAAAGATAAATAATGAAAAAACAATGGTTGGATTTATTGACTAATATTAATTATGATTATTAAAAATATGAAAAATATTTTTTTAAATTAAATTCATATAACTATTATAATTTAATTTAATATTAAACCTGAAAAATTTGATGAGATTATATTTTCTAGAAAAGTGTCTTCTTAAGTATAAAAAGCTTTTGTATAAAAATAAAAAATAAAATTTTACCCAATGACCTTAATTGGATTACTAATAAATAGAATATTTTTACTTTGAATCAATTTTCAAATAAAATGTATCTTTTAAAATTTCTTGAAATAAAAAATTATTTTTCAGCAAAAATCACTATTTTCACTATTCATTCCAAAAATGAATCATTTCAATAAAATATCCAAAATTCACCCTAAGATAATTCTATAAAGAAAAATAGAAAGCCCAATTTTTCAAAAACTATATAAATTTCAAAAACTATATAAATTTCTTAGTTTTTATTTTTCAAAAACTATATAAATTTCTTAAAATTAAAATTGTAAAATTTATAAATTCTATTTAAAAAAACTATACAACGCATGAAAGCCCAATTTTGATAAAAATAAAGTTTTTCGTTTTGACCAAAAATTTACCTAATATTCTTAAAATGAATATTAATATATAAAATACAATTCATGATTATTAATAAGTAATGATATAAACTTACCATTAATATAACTTAGGTTCTTAATCATTCCTTTCCAATGACCAAATTTCAATAACCTTTGTGAAATTATATATTTATGTGAATTGAACAAATCTAGTATCTTCTCAACATACACCCAATAAAAGGGTTAAATTTATATAAAAATATTAAAGTATGATATAATTATCAAATATGATTTATGATTCTAGTTTTTGTGATAACACAATGATAATGGCCTTAATTATTTATTTTTTAGTGCATATCCACTTCTTCATATAATATTTCACATATTATGTACTTTGATTCTCTTATGATGGTTACATTAATTACACTAAAATCTATTTTTTACAACCTATCAAAATATTCTTCAAGAATGATCCTATTTAATTTATTATTTTTAGAATAACTAATATGATATTATTTCTGGATGGTCATTTCTTCCAATATTAATTTCTTATTCCATATTATTTCACTTCATTATTTATCCATTTGACAACTAGAACATCCTTCAGTTATAAACATGGTTAGAATATGGATAAAAAAATATGATAAAAGAATAAGGTGTACATCCTTGTTCAAAAATATGATCAATAATATTGAAAATTTATTCTCAACTAGTATTTCCTTTCCAATTTAGCTCTATTCTTGAATGAACGCTTCATGCTTCCATAACTCTTTATCAAGTATGAGTTTTCTAAAGGAATAATGGGTACTTTTAATTTATCATTATGTGAGGTTTTATTTTTATCATGATCTATAAATGAATATGAATTAGTTATTATAACATCTATGTTATTAAATACTTCTTTGTGTCATGGGATAATCGTTATACAATCATTCGAGTTATGTTCTACTTCCTTGTTCCTTCCACTTAGAACATATGAAACATTTAGGTTATCATTTTTTAAAAACCACTTATGAAATTTTATTTCCAATTAATGTGTAATATTCTCTTTCCATTTCGATTTCTTTCTTATAATCCACTTCTTCATTATTTCTAGACTTTTCTATACCCTCTTTCTAAATGACCAAATATTATTTAAGAGATGGGATATCTTGTTTTGAACTTTCTTAGGGAATAATAAACGTGTTTTTGGCCACTTTATTCTTTTTATTCTTTTTATGGGAAGGTATTCTCATTTTTTTCTCTTTCTTTCCTCCAAAAGCTATGATTTTGGTAGTATATTCTTATTAATCCATGTTGTTCATATTAAACTAAAAAAAATAAGTAGCTTATAATTTATTTTGCTGTACAATTCTTTAGTTTCTTGGTCTTAGTCTGAAAAAATTTCCTCTTTTGTTTTTCCCCATGTATGAATCCCCAAAATTATCTACAATATTCTTGAAAAAATAATCTCTATTTTACTTCTTTATATTTAATCCCAAGGAAATATTATCTCCATCCATTATCTTTTGTGATCTTCTATTTTCTTTCGTTTTAGTTTCATTCAAGAATGATTAATATTTTCATGCATCTTTACATTTACCACTTCCATTAGAAATACCATATATATTACCAATAATTTCAAATTTATTTCAGTTTTATAGTTTTTTCTTTACATTCTCTGGATAATTATTCTTCTAACATTTTATCCCCAATGAAATGTGTTTCCTATGTTGTAATTCTATATATCATCCTTTAAGTTTTACAATTTATCTTCCGAGAGTAATATGCAATTAACATCCTATTATTTTATAACTAATATAGAAATTGTTCATGGTTATAATTAAAATTAAAATTACTATATTTTTAAATTTTTCGTTTATAAAATTGATATCATTTTGAGTTCATAAGCGCTATAAACCTGGGTTCGCTAGACCCAACATCATCATTACTTATTTATTATAATAACATATATATATAATGATTTATACATGATGAAAGCTTACCATAATAGTGTAGATGTACACTATTTAAATGGTAATGTCCATAGATTATTTTTCATATAAAATGATCATAATAGTTCCCAAACTATAATGAGAACATTTAGATTCTAGGATATTAATCTTAAATATATGTGATATGTTCGAGATACATCATACTGATTGGGTACAATTCATTTTTGAAAATCACGTTTTGGGGGATCATATGTAGTGATACTTCTTCTAAAGATGTTTTCACATGGTTATATCTGGTAGGTGAGATCATGATGAAGGACCTACCAATTAGAACACCACATGTTTCATGTATCATTGGTTTTTCCTATCTGCATACATGTATATTGGTCCTGTTACTTGAGATCATTTTCATTGTGAGATATTTTATCATTAAATTTTATACAAGGGAAAAACTATTCAATGTGATACATATTATCATTCACTTTCCTGAATGGGGTACATATTATCCTTCACTTTTAGACATATTATCATTTAATGTGAGACAAATAATCATTCACATTTATGAATGGTCAAGATATAATTTTTTAATTTCAAGTTGAGGTAGTAATATCTTTGGAAAAGTTGACTAGGATGGTAGTATCTACATAAATACTTAGAAAAGGTAGTCATAAGTATGTTTTTCTAGTTATACCAATAGATAATAAATCAATAAAAAAAGTTAAAAGTTTGTGAGTCTTTTTTTATGATATATCAAAATAAAAATATATTGTATTAGACAGTAAATATTTGTAAAATAGTTTTCCTTGTTATGACTATAATTTATCTCTTCAGGGACCTTGATTGATTTCTATATTCCACTCTAGGTCTATGATATTTATTCAATGTTTTCAGGATAAGGACCTAGGGTTTCACCCACAATAGCATATTCAAGAATCTTCCCTATTCTGGTGAAAGGGTATATAAGACATGGTGGACCCGACCATGGGGTCTGATAATTTTCCAAGTAATTGATCACTAAAAAATAAATAAATTCATTATTATTTGAGTATATAATAATTTAGTTTAATTTATTTATTAAAATTATGCATGTCGTATTTACTGAATAAAGGAATAATATTATATGAATGAATATTGTGTTTAATATTCAAAGGTGGTTTAATTTTATCCATAATTACAAGTCAAGTTAAATGACACAGTTTTATTATATAATATATTTAATATATATTATAATTATATGATAAAATATAAATAATATTTATAACGTAGTTAGTTTTTCATAACTATATATTTATTGTTTATTTAGTGGGTGTTTGGTTTCTAGGGGCTAGGGAAATCTTTTTGGGTATTTGAACCTCAGATTATATAAATTAAAGAGATGAGATCTTTTCATGAGAAATGTTCAATCTAATTGAATGAGATACTCTCTCTTAAACTACATTTTAGAGAGATACTCTCTCTCTCTAAATAATTGATACATGAATTCCTTCTATGAATTGAAGGAACGAGATTGAGGTGATTTTCGTGATGTCGAAGGAAACATCAGAGCTCTGTGCTAGCACCTATAATTCAATGAATTGTTAGAATGTGGATTATAAGATCATTTTTGGATAGTCTATAGGTTTTCAGATTAGTATTCTTAGAATAAAGGTCACTAGTGATGAGCTATATTCTAGTTCACTTTGTTATCTAACATGGTATTTGTTCAGTTTAATTATTGTGATTATTAAACTCACTCGAGATCCTTAGACCTCTACTAGGGCTTGGTCTCCAAGGAAGACAAGATTCATCTCTTCAATGATAAACATTTTATATTCCCAAAAGTCCATATTCTACTTTGTATCGGGTATCGAAAATTTATATCACAAGGAACATGTAAATTTGTTGATCTAAAAAAATTAATATTCATTAAATTATTTATATGGATTAAATTCGATCCCAATAGAACAAAACACACATCAATCCGGCTTCATACGACCAATTTGTGGCCATATGATATTTAAAATATTGATTTTTTGTGGTTTTATAGTTTAAAAAATATAGATTGTTATATAAATTTATATGATTACATTCATAATTTTTCCTATCATTTTGATCACTCCAAAAATTAAAACCCTGATTTGACCAGATTCCGATCATCAAAAATAATATTCAACAGGTGGAAGACTTTCCACATCAATTTGGAAATTATAATGTTATAATAATAACTGTTTATTATTTCATTAAAATAGGCTATTACGATAGACAACATAGAAAAAAAAATATAGGGTTTTGTCTTAGTGATGCCAAAGGGTTTCCCCTAATCCCCTCATTCCTTATAAACTCTAAAGACCTGGAAATTTCAAGGGAAATTTTTTTCTAAATTTCCTTTGGGATTTTACAAGAATTTAGTTTTTGACGGCGCCTGATTCCGAGGCCCGGTGTTCCCGGAATCATTTTCCAAAGTTTAGCTCGGGTACGTTCAGTGAACGAACGAGTGGGTTTTTCTAACTTTTGAACTAGTGCTCGGAATCAAATTCTGAGGGCACCGATGGAATCGCAGCGCCGGTATTTTCTTAGAAATGCCTTTTTCGGAGTTTCATTTGCTCGGGTGTGGTTTTTAATTTTTGGGGGTTAAGTGAAGAAAATAAAATAAAGTGGTGCGACAACTTTATTTTATTTCACTTAAAGCCACTTAAAGCCACTAAAATCTACTTAAGCTAATTTGAAGCGGATAGGGTGAAATCCAAAATATCCTACCCTCTTGGTAGGATATTTGTGAGGTGGGGCTCGCACGACCCTCACCGTTTCTTTTCCTCTAAGTAACGCACCCACGAAAAAACCCACTTTAATGAAAGTCAACCGTGCGTCTTTCTGGTTAAGAAACGCCCCATTTAATTGGGCAGTTAAATCGTTACAATTAATTCAACGAATTAATTGTTCATTTCTTATCTTTTGAATTTCAAAATCTTAGGTCAATAATAAAATAAGGTTTGAGCTTATTTTTATTTAGTTAGATATGTGGCGTGGAGAGAATTGGGTGGAAAGTGTTCTTCTTCGACGAAGAACGCAAAGAACGCGAAGAACGCGAAGAACACTCCGACCTCCGACGAAGAACGCCAAACCCTCGGAGATCGACGACGCGACGCCATGTACTGTGATGTCAACAACGCTTCTTCTGCGACTCTCCTTCCATGATGCTTTCTTCAGCGACAAGAAAATCCACGACGAACCCTCGCTCGACGACGCTTTAGGTAGGGGATTTTATTTTGGTGTCCTATTAACTTTTGAGAAAAGAACGACGAGCGCAGACCAACCAATTCCATATTGATCCACGGATCGTTCGTTTATGTGGATTGATGATTAGGATTTTTATTTAATTTGTTCGTGATTATTACCTTGACGATCTTCATAAAATATGACCATTTGCTATCAATTAACGAGAGGGGGTCGGACCGCACAAACACGGCCGACCCTCCTCCTTATCCTTGTGGGTTTCTTTTGTGGATTGAAACGGGGATAGCGCGGTGTCGTCGCATCGCGTGGAACATGTGACAAAGAATGTGTGGTGTCGTCACGCCGCGTCGTGAGAATGAACAAGGGCACGATGCCATCGCGCCACATCGGAGAAACCCGAAGACATCCTCGGACGGAGATGGGTCACGGCGAAGGGGCGCGGCGCCATCACGTCGTGCCGGAGAACCACGAAGACGGCGTGTTTTGTTAATTGACAAGCGGATTGTCGGACGACGATGAACGGGACCGCAAAGGCGATTTGAGGGCCTTGGAGTGAATATCGGTTCCCGGGAGGAAGACTGGCGAAGACCGCACGCAAAACGGACCACCGGAGCACGTCAGGTGGCCCGCGGAAGCTCCTGTAGGCGCGCCACGCCGGCGCGGCGGCCGGTAGCGGCCGGACGCCAGGCGGCGGCAGTGCCCGGCGTGCCGCCGGAAAAACCCGTCGTGGCTGAAGCCGCGACAGCGAGATGGTTATGCGGCCGCGCGGAACCGTGAGGCGGGACGCGGCTCAAGCCGCGTCCGGGAACCGCAGAGCGGCACCCGCGCTAGGGCCGCAGTTCCTTGCTCGGCCGCTCGGCCGAGCCGAGCTGAGGCGACCCGCCGGGACGGGTCGCGCCCAGGTTGGGCCGGGCCGCCCTAGCCGGGCTGGGTCATGCCCAACCAGGTCCGACCCGGTTCGGGCCGACCCAGGGGGGTTGGGCTGGGTCGGTCCGGGCCCAGACCCCCCGTTTTCTGACATTTTCGATCATTTGCTCATAACATGAGATGTGGGCCTCCGAACGATGGGCTGTCAGTGGAGATGCGATCCTTGGATCGAGACGGTCGTTTCAGTATACTACACCTAAGGTTTCGGAATACTTTGGGTTCGGCCGGGTTGGTTCGTACACGAAACCAACCGGGCCCTCGGAGCGGAAACGCGCATATCTTGAGCTCCGGACGTCCGATTGACATGCCGTCGACTATGATGCTTTCCTCTAAGTGAGGCGAAACCTTTGGCTTACTCCGCTCAGGGTTTGGATGCCATCGGAGTGCGGTCGGGTTGGTTCGCTCACGAAGAAAACCGGGCCCCTGGAACGAAAAGGCCAATAACTCACAGATCGGGCGTCCGATTGATGAACCGTCTGTCTCAGTGATTTCCTCTTGATTGGACGGAACTTTTGGCATACTTCGCCCAGGGATTGGATGCAGTTGGATTTTGGGTGAGTTGGATTGTACTCAAAATCCAACCGGGCCCCTGGAACGGAAAAGCTGATATCTTTCAGACCGGACGTCCGTTTGACGAACAGTCGGCAGCGTTGGTGATCGTTGAGAAATGGTCCCTATGAGTATACCCTATGACAGTTCGGGGTACAGTTGAGATATGGCCAGGTTGGTTCGCTCATGAGACCAACCGGGCCCCTGGACAAAAAGGCTAATAACTCACAGACCGGGCGTCCGATTGACGCGCCGTCTTTTGTGTTGATACCCCTTTGAGGAGGCGGTCCTTTGAGAAACTTCTTCGTGGGAATGTGTGATACTTGGGGTATCGACCTGTAGCTCATGGAGCGAACCCTCTTGGAGACGAGTGTGCGGAGTACGGAGACCGTGTAGCCGGTTGAGACCTGACGACTGCTTGACCGATCGATTCGGTGTGTCTCGGATAGCCCAGTGGGGAACGCTTGGTTGTAGCGGCAGACCCGCAGCGGATGAGCACTTGGTTGTAGTGGCAGACCCGCAGTACTCAACTGAAGGAGTACCTCTGGAGGCTATGAGGGGGGAGCGCTTGGTTGTAGCGGAAGACCCACGGTGGATGAGCTCTTGGTTGTAGCGGATGACCCGTGGTACTCAACAGAAGGAGTACCTCATGAGGCTATGAGGGGGAGCGCATTGTTGTAGCGGCAGAACCATGGTGGGAAGCACTTGGTTGTAGCAACAGGCCCATAGTACTTGACAGAAGGAATACCTCCGTAGTCTTAGGTTAGTGAGCAGTACCTCGGAGTCGTGACAGGTTCACTGTACACTCCAGAGATGGGGCTCTTCAGCAGTTACGGTTTCGATAATGAAAATCCTGGTTTGAGCTGAGACTTTTGACCTTTGTGTTTACCTCATGATTGAGAACTTAGGTATATATATATGGGCATATACCTGGGTAGTGGTTATCTATGGAGATCTTCTTTGTGGTTATCCTTGTTGGTTTTTAGTGAGACCTTGAGGGTCTCGGGGTCCCTACGGAGTATCGTTATACTCACCCCTGGACGGGCTATGCCCGCACCTTGTTGTGTTGGTGGTAGACGACGGGCAGTGCTGACAGAGGCCGAGTTTTCGAGTATTGGATGGTACCCGGAGGTGGACTACATGACGAGTGAGTACCCAGAGGTGGACTACACGATGAGTCAGTATCTAGAGGTGGACTTCACAGCGAGGCGACACTCAGAGGAGGTTGACGGGCGAGATCATTGTGGAGGCTATCTGTACCTACCCTTCAGGTAGGATCCGAGGAGGACGACCCAGGAGCCGCTTCCATCCTTCCAGTTGTTGTACTTTGTTTAATTGTAGTTGTACTTTCTTTTGGGTTTGTATTCTGGCACATTTACCTTCAGCACTTCTCTTTGTACTTAGTTTTTTACTTCCACTTGTACTCTGTGGTGTTCTGTTTACTTTTATAAAGGAAATGCCTTCCCAGTTATCGGGATTTATGCCTTTGGTGCTAGTTGCCAGCCCCTGGCCTATTGAAGGCGGGCTTGGGGTAGTCACGGCATGGGCCCCGAGGACGGGTCGTGACAAATTGGTATCAGAGGAGTCGGTTCTACTGCAGAACTTATAACTCTGATATTTTCTTTATATGAAGCAATAGTGTTAAGAGTGCCGAGTGTGGTTTTCAGTTCAGGGAGTCCAGTGTTGGTGCGGGCAGCTGATGTATCCATACACCAGGACCCTGACAACTGATTTTTGACTTTGTGCATGAAAACACTGACTGCGTGTGTGTTTCAAGAAATTTTTAAATGTCAGCTCAAACCAGGTCATCTCACCAGGTATAATCGTTTGACCGTGTCACGTTTTTTCTTTCAGGATTCCTTTTCACGGACGACCAGCTAGAGCCTAGAGGGATGTGTGTACTGATAGCCTGCCGAGCGACGAGGATTCGGTACATGGCCCTCTTGTAGTTGAGGCACCAGCAGAGACAGCAGCGGTACTACCATACGTTGGGCCACTGATTCCACCAGCCCCAGCAGTAGGCGATGCCTGCCACTTGAGAGCGCTGCACGAGTTCCAGCGCCAGAGGCCACCCAGGTTCCGGGGAGAGACGGACCCGCAGGCGGCTGAGGATTGGCTGGAGGCAGTGGTGAGAGTCTTCAGGCTAGTGGGGACGCCTGCAGACTTCATGGTGATCTTTGCTGCCAGCCTTCTTCAGGCAGCAGTAGGAAGGTGGTGGGGCCACTTGTTCCAGTTTTGTGACGAGATGACCTTCACATGGGAAGACTTCGAGACCTTCTTCAGGGTGGA
This sequence comes from Viscum album, assembly GCA_963277665.1. Classification (NCBI taxonomy): domain Eukaryota; kingdom Viridiplantae; phylum Streptophyta; class Magnoliopsida; order Santalales; family Viscaceae; genus Viscum; species Viscum album. The sequence continues at coordinate 395,058,847 of OY728136.1, read as the reverse complement.
GTTTATTCCAGTAGCTCTACACCCTGAGCGTGTACAGGAGATTCTGCCTTTGCCGCAGGGTTTTTGATAAGTAGCCGAGTCATCTGTGGGCAGCAGACAGATGATGCAGAGGTCCAAGAGGACTAGAGCCAGCCGTACGAGGAGTAGGAAGTGTTATGAATGCAGCAGGAAGGGTCACCTGGCACGTGACTGTCCAACTCCTCGTACAGATGATCCGCAGGCTTTGGAGGATCCACCAAGGCAGAAGCAGTGGCAGGTGCTTGAGAAACAGCCGAGCAGTGGACAAGGTAGTAGAGCTCCAAGAGCAGGTGGACAGGAGAGGAACTAGTGGATACATCCCTTATACTTCTAGTTCCATGTTTCGGTTGTATTCATGTCTTTGTACTATGAGCTGCAATAATAAAAAGACACTTATCTTTGTGATGTTTGCTTTCCTGTCCTTTTGTTTGGTTGATACTAAGTGTTCCTGGATAAGACTGTTGACTTTACCCTCACTTTCAAGATTTCTACTGGAGGAGACCTAGTGACCTCACACTGATGCTGCCAGTGTGACTCGACCCTTGGAGGCGAGAGTGACAGTTGGATCTCTTAGTAGTTACGTCGAGGCCTTACGACATCATCCATGGCATGAGTGCACCCTTCATGTCAGGATTAACTATATTAGGAAATGGGTGTGGTTCATCCAGGGGAGGAGACCGAGTTTCTCTTTTCAGAAAAGGATAAATTTTAGCATCTCTTCCAGATCGTAGGCAAAGAAGGTGTAGATCATACAGGAGCGGATGAAGACTGCACAGTGCAGTAAGAAATAGGAAACTGGCACCAGTCTTAGAGACTCAGGCATGTCAAAAGTTTCCATAAGAGGAATCTTAAAAGAGAAATGAATCTGCGAAGCAGCAGACGTGGAGGCAGAGCTAGGAGAGCAGCATGTGGTGGTGTACATCTTAACATGCTATAACCACCCGCCTTAGTTATCCCCGCCAGGCTCAGGGAGCTGGAGGGCAGAGGAAGAGTTCGGCTGCATGCGGTCAAGGAGAGTGACCTGATGGCTCTAAGAATGATTCGAGGGACAGTTTATGTCCACTACTAGTTGCTGTAGTAACGGACGTCGATATGAATCATTCCTTGCTTTCACAAATCTTATTCCAGACCTAGAGTTTCCGGTAAGCCGTGGACTTGACCCTCACGTTTAGAGATACCTTGGGAGAAGACTCGATAATCACACTTACACCGACAGTGTGATCAGACCCTCAAGGAGAGAGATTCGGTTGGAATATCTTGGTGGCAGCATCGAGGCCTTATGACGTTGGTTTGAGTATAGACTAGACAATCACAATTCATACAAAAATTGACGGTATTAGGCAAAAAGGTTGTGGTTTAACTACGACGTCAGGTTGGGTTTTCCTTGGTCGGCGAAAAGGGCACCCAAGGCATCACAGAATAACTCATGCACAGGGGGGTACGACCGAACACACTTGAATCGGTCGACCTTACCCTCGTGGCAGCCGTTGTTTTGAGTTCCAGTTCTAACAGGAGTTGGAGACCTCTGGAGTTCGAGGATGCTGATCACGTCCTTATACGGGTCTCACCTCGACGAGGTTTATGGAGATGTGGCCAAGGCGACAAGTTATCTCCGAGGTTTAGAGGACCTTCTTAGGTCCTCATCTAGGTAGGCGGGGTGGTTTACCACTTAACCCATCCACCTCAGTTGTACCAGGTGCACGACGATTTCCACGTATCTCAACTGAGGAGATACGTGCTCGACCCTTCGCATATCCTCGACCATGAGGAGCTGGATGATGGTAATGAGGTGAATTCCACAGAGGTTCCTGTGGGGATCGAGGATCGACGGGAGAAGATCCTAGGAGGACGGTCGATTCCTCTTGTGCACTTTCTTTGGAAGCACGGGAACCTCCAGGTGAGAACATGGGAGCGGAAGGCTCAGATGCGTGCTCTGTACCGCTTTTGTTACCCTAGTTTGTGTTAAAGCTTTACGAGGACATAAATCCCTGAGGTGGGAGTAATGTAAAGACCCGGAAATTTAAAGGGAAATTTTTTTCTAAATTTTCTTTGGGATTTTACAAGAACACAGTGACTGACGGTGCCTGATTCCCTAGCCCGATGTGCCCGGAATCATTTTTCAAAGTTTAGCTCGGGTACGTTCAGTGAACGAACAAGTGGGTTTTTCTAACTTCTGAACTGGTGCTCAGAATCAAATTTCAAGGTCACCGATGGAATCGCAATGCCGGTATTTTCCTAGAAACGCCTTTTTTGGAGTTGCATTTGCTCAGGTGTGGTTTTTAATTTTTGGGGGTTAAGTGAAGAAAATAAAATAAAGAGGTGCGACAACTTTATTTTATTTCACTTAAAACCACTTAAAGCCACTTAAAGATACTTAAGCTGAGTTGAAGCGGATATGGTGAAATCCAAAATATCCTACCCTCTTGGTAGGATATTTGTGAGGTGGGGCCCGCACAAGCCTCACCGTTTCTTTTCCTCTAAGTAACGCAGCCGCGAAAATCCCTCTTTAATGAAAGTCAACCGTGTATTTTTCTGGTTAAGAAACGCCCCATTTAATTGGGCAGTTAAATCGTTACAATTAATTCAATGAATTAATTGTTCGTTTCTTATCTTTTGAATTTCAAAATCATAGGTCAATAATAAAATAAGGGTTGAGATTATTTTTATTTAGTTGGACATGTGGCATGGAGAGAATTGGGAGGAAAGCATTCTTCTTCGACGAAGAACGCGAAGAACGCGAAGAACACTCCGACCTCTGACGAAGAACACCAAACCCTCGGAGATCGACGACGTGACGCCATGTACTGCGACGTCAACGACGCTTCTTCCGCGACTCTCCTTCCACAATGCTTTCTTTCACGATGAGAAAATCTGCGACAAACCCTCGCTCGACGAAGCTTGAGGTAAGGGATTTTATTTTGGTGTCCTATTAACTTTTGAGAAAAGAACGACGAGCGCAGACCAACCAATTCCAAGTTGATCCGCGGATCGTTCATTCATGTGGATTGATGTTGGGGATTATTATTTAATTTGTTTGTGATTATTACCTTGACGATCTTTGTGAAATATGACAATTTTCTATCAATTAACAATAGGGGGCCGGACCGCACAAACACGGTTGACCCTCCTCCTTATCCTTGAGGGTTTCTTTTGTGGATTGAAACGGGGATGGCGCGGTGCCGTCGCATTGCGCGTAATGTGCGGAAAAGAATGCATGGCGTCGTCGCGCCGCGTTGTAAAAACGAACAAGGGCGCAACACCGTCGTTCCGCATCGTAGAAACCCGAAGACATCTGTGGACGGAGACGGGCCACGGCGAAGGGGCGAGGCGCCATCGTGTCGTGTCAGAGAACCACGAAGATGGCGTGTTTTGTTAATTGACGTGCGGATTGTCGGATGACGACGAACGGGACCGAAAGGGAGATTTGAGGGCCTTGTAGTGAATATCGGTTCCTGGGAGGACGACTGGTGAAGACCGCACACAAAACGGACCACCGGAGCGCGTCCGGTGGCCTGCGGAAGCTCCTGCTGGCGCGCCGCCGGCAAAACCCGCCACGACTGAAGCCATGGCGGCGAGACGGTTCTGCGGCCGAGAACCGCGGAGTGGCCCCCGTGTGGGGGCCGCGGTCCCTTGCTCGACCTCTCGGCCGAGCCGATCCGAGGTGACCTGTCGGGCTGGGTCGCGCCCAACCGGGTCCGACCCGGACCCGGGTCGGTCCGGGCCCAGACCCCCTGTTTTCGGACCTTTTTGATATTTTTCTCATTACTTGAGCTACGGGCCTCCGAACGATGCGCTGTCAGTGGCGATGCGATCCTCGTATAGAGATGGTCGTTTCGGTATACTACACCCAAGGTTTCGGAATACTTTGTGTTCGTCCGGGTTGGTTCGTACACGAAACCAACCGGGCCCTCGGAGTGGAAACACTCATATCTTGAGCTCCGGACGTCTGATTGATGTGCCGTCGACTTTAATGCTTTCCTATAAGTGAGACGGATCCTTTGTATTACTCCTCTCGAGGTTTGGATGTCGTCAAAGTGCGGTCGGGTTGGTTCGCTCACGAAGCCAACCGGGCCCCGGGAACTAAAAAGCCAATAACTCACAGACCAGGCGTCCGATTGACGCACCGTCTATCTCAATGATTTCCTCGTGATGGGACGGAACTTTTGGCATACTTCACATGGGGTTTGGATTCAGTTACAGTTTGGGCGAGTTGGATTGTACTCGAAATCCAACCGGGACCTTAGAACAGAAAAGATGATATCTTTTAGACCGGACTTCCGTTTGATGAACCGTCAGCGGCGTTGGTGATCGTTGAGAAACGGTCCCTATGAGTATACCCTATGAGAGTTCAGGGTACAGTTGTGATATGGCCGGGTTGGTTTTCTCATGAGACCAACCGGGCCCCTGGGACGAAAAGGCTAATAACTCACAGACCGGGCGTCCGATTGACGCGTCATCTGTTGTGTTGAGACCCCTGTGACGAGGCGGTCCTTTGAGACACTTCTTCGTGGGACTTTTTGATACTTGGGGTATCGACCATTAGCTCATGGAGCAGACCCTCCTAGAGATGAGCGTGCGGAGTACGGAGACCATGTAGCCGGCTGAGACCTGGCGACTGATTGACCGATCGATTCGGTGTGTCTCGGATAGCCCAGTGGGGAGCGCTTGGTTGTAGCGGCAGACCCACGGAGGATGAGTGCTTGGTTGTAGCGGCAGACCCGTGGTACTCAACTGAAGGAGTACCTCTGGAGGCTATGAGGGGGGAGCACTTGGTTATAGCGGCAGACCCACGGCGGATGAGCTCTTGGTTGTAGCGGCAGACCTGCGGTACTCAACAGAAAGAGTACCTCTTGAGGCTATGGGGGGGGTGCTTGGTTGTAGCAGCAGACCCATGGTGGGAAGCGCTTGGTTGTAGCAGTAGTCCCATAGTACTCGATAGGAGGAGTACCTCAGCAGTCTTAGTTTAGTGAGCAGTACCTCGGAGTCGTGACAGGACCATTGTACACTCCAGAGACGGGGCTCTTCAGCAGTTACGGTTTCGATAATGAAAATCATGGTTTGAGCTGAGACTTTTGACCTTCGTGTTTACCTCATGATTGAGATGGGTCACATGATAACTTAGGTATATGTATTGTCATATACCTGGGTAGTGGTTATCTGTTGAGATCTTCTTTGTGGTTATCCTTGTTGGTTTTTAGTGAGACCTTGAGGGTCTCGGGGTCCCTACTGAGTATCGTTATACTCACCCATGCACGGGCTATGCCCGCACCTCATTGTGTTAGTTGCAGACGACGGGCAGTGCTGATGGAGGCCGAGTGTTCGAGGATTGGACGGTACCTGGAGGTGGACTACACGACGAGTCAGTACTTGGAGGTGGACTACACGATGAGTCAGTATATGGAGGTGGACTTCACGGTGAGACGACACTCGGAGGAGGTTGACGGGAGAGAGCGTTGTGGAGGCTATCTGTACCTACCCTTCAGGTAGGATCCGGGGAGGACGACCCAGGAGTCGCTTCCGTCCTTCCAGCTATTGTAATTTGTTCAATTGTAGTTGTACTTTCTTTTGGGTTTGAATTTTGTCCCATTTACCTTCAACACTTCTCTTTGTACTTAGTGTTTTACTTCTTCTTGTACTCTATGGTGTTTTAATTACTTTTATAAAGGCAATGTCTTCCAAGTTATCGGGATTTACGCCTTTGGTGCTAGTCGCCAGCCCCTGGCCTATGGAAGGCGGGCTTGGGGTAGTCACGACATGGGCCCCGAGGATGGGTCGTGACATAAATCCAGTTCCATAGCCCCCTAGGACACCTTCTACCTAGCCATCAAGATGGATGCTGCCAATAAAATATAGTCTGAACCATTATAGTGAGGTGCCTCGACCGATCCAATGATGGGATACTCTCATGGATAACTTAGCCACTACTAACCAGTGTGAGAAAAACCATGCTTATGTATCTCGACTCTGTTTGGATGAACAACATGGGTTTTCAGGTCTAGTTTGACCCACCCACATCACAATGGGCTTCGGTAGGGATGTACAACCCAGAATAGGTCATGGCGTTTCAACATGACCTAGATCACCTTTTCACAGGGTCTTCCATACTAGAAAAGTGTTCCTGTGGGTTCGAACTAACCCACCATAGATGTGCACAACACTTCAAGGTCTATTAATTTCTATCTAATGAAAACTAATTTTATTAAATAAATAAATTTTATTATTAAAGTAAATTAACTAAAAATTAATTTTTGGTATAAAAATTATAATTTTTTTAATATTCCAAAAAATAAATTATTTTTAGTATTAAATTAAATTAATTAATTAATTTTAATTTTGAATAAAATTTAATTTAATGATGGAAGTGAATAAGAAAAAGAATATTTGAATGAATTTTTTTATTTTAATAATTCATTTAATTTATGTAATTTCCCTCATACATTAATATTTTTCATTTAATTTTTTTTGTTCTATACTTTTTCACACTGACCGGTCTTGAGAATTGACTGAGTGTAAATATATAGTATTAATTATTTAATTTAATTATTTAATTGTATGTGATGAATGTAATTAAATGAGAATATCTTCACATCATAATTTTTTTTTATTTAATTTGGATAAGGGTCTTCACACCCTTGTAAAAGTGAGTTATATATATTTTATATTCTTGAGACCCCTCGCATATGTGTGAGTATTTTTGTACCATGAAGAAGAGGATTTAAGATTAATACAACACCATTATTAGATGAAATCTATATTTGAAGTGAACACAATGGATAATGATGAGTGGTATTATGAGTCAATCTATGAATCGAGTACGATACCCCTAGACCACGATTTCTCCATTAAGTTTAAATGGATCAACCAGTATTAGATGATTGTGAAAAGTTTTGTATTTTAACTTCCTTTATGATTTTTCTTTTATTGTACGCATTTGCATGATAGTGGGAAACACAAAAAAACAATAAATAGTAAACTGTATAAAAATGCAATGAATTTTTTTCTATTAATGCTCAATTGTTATTGTGAGAACATAGAATGAAAATATTAATATAAATGGATTACCTTTGATTAAATATATTTAAAACCCTTAATGAAATATTGAGTTTCAAATTCCTTCTATAATTTGAATTTAAACAAAACAAGGAGTATGAGGTGTTCTTCAGCAATAATTGAGGATTCCTTCTTCTACTAAGGAGATCTTATGAGAGCAATTAGTTTACTTAACTAATGTTAGAAATAAAATAGTAACCATAGATATATTTTTCTAACTTCAGAGTAAATAATTGAGTGAATCATTTTTATGATTTTAGAAGTTGATACTTCACTCAACAGATCAAGGAGTGGTTTGAAGGATAATTCTACTTGGATACCCAAGAAAGACAGTAATTCAATTCTAGTATTGAGGGTTTTCAGTATTGGATTAAATATTGAGAGACATTTAATGGTTTAAATAATAGGTAATGGAAAATAAATAATCAATATAAAATTAGTAATCTAAATGTTTTTATTTTTTGTAGAAAATAGAAAGTAATACCATAAGATACATTGAAAAATACTGTATAAAGACAATGCTCAAACATGAGAAAATTTCTTATAATAGACTAGGCTCTTCTTCAAAGTACTATGACATCAAAAATTCAAGGTGTTAGTGTCCACAATACCTATTAAGTCACCTCAGGAAGTGGGGTGTTAAAATGGTTTCATGAGACTCATGTAAGATGCATATTAAAGTCATTTCATAATGATATCATCAACTTCCAATGTGGGTTGTTGAAAAAACATTGATACATTGATGATTTTTACGTGTTGTCTCATCTATCAAAGGATTAAGAAGAGAAATAGAAGAGAGATATAAATGGATGTTGATTACAGTGGATATGTGTAAATTGAAATATTGAACATGATCCTTAAATTCTTCCCTTTATCATATCATTTTCACCATTTACTCTATTTTGTTTAATATTAAAAATGAATAGTATAGAGAAAATATCTTCATTAATTTTGGGTATGGTTGTCTAGGAAAATAAAACATAAATAAATTATAATATTTAATTATTATAGTAAAAAAATATAAAGACAAGGTGAAAAGACCAATGAAAAGTGTAACATCAAAAATAACCTTCACAAAATTCTTTAAATAAAGAAGGTTAGTTATCAGAAAATATGTTATTTTCATTGAATATCATGAAATAAATCTATTTATGTTTAAGTGAAATATACTGAATTAAAGATGAAAGTTGTAGCATTTATTTAGATATATTTATCAATTGTAAGTAAGTTGTATTATCCAAGTGTCTGAGAAAGGGTGGTTCCTATGTTATTGGTTAGAAGCACATAATTTATAATTGAAAATTTTGTTGATTCTAGTTGATTTTTTTATATGTTACTAAAACATTGTACTCTGCGTATGGTGGTTTTAATCCCATGCATGCACTACCTCATTATTATCAAATATTATATGAGAAATGGCATGTATATAAACTCATTATCCTATATTTGATAAAGTAAAATTTAAGTGAGGTGCTACTCTATATTTTTGAAAGATAATGGGATTATTCCTCCCTGAATAAAAATCCATTGTAGATTCTCTATTTACTCTTAAAATATTTTGATTCATCTTATTCTACACTAAAAAAAATCAGATGAGCTACCTCAAGAATCTTTAGAGGTCTCAAACAGTTGACTGTAGGTTGTAATTTTCATATTCTAAATATTGGATATTATTTTTATCCATATATCTATACTCATTATTCATCATACTCCTAAAAAAAATTATAGTTATAGGTTTCGTCTCTTAACTATTTATATTGGATATGATCTGTAAGATAGGATGAAAAATCCTTCTTCTCCTTCATCCTTTTCAACAATGTGAATGTATTACTACACCACATGATCTAATTCATCACACTTTAGACTTTATAGATGATGTGGGGATGATTGGTTTTAGGTCTCTATCTCTATCTCTTATTTTTCTTATTCTTTTTAATTCGAGTATAAGAACAAAATTCTCAGTCCTTCTTCTTCTTTGACTAAAAAACATAGAGAATGTACGAAGACATATCACTTGTCCCACTTTTTTCTTTCTAGTTTCTATAAATATATATGCATAGAATCATGAAAATATATCCCTTTTGATTTATATATATATTATAATTAATGTTTCTTAAATATTAACCTTCCCAAAACCATAAGTCTTTACATAATTAAAAATCATATTCTAAATCCTATGGGTGAAACAATTATTTATTATATCATTATATTTCCAAATATCATGGTCTTCTTCTTAATGGATATCCTATGGGGAACGACTCCGTTCTCACCTAGTCAGCTCCCCCGAGCAGTTTCCTCGTCGCCTAGGGTTTCTTCCTCTTGTAATGTAGCACCGCCTCATGGCCCATACTTTCTCCTTCCATTCTCGTTCTTTTGTCTCATTTCTATCATCAGTTCCATCTCAGACTCATTCTCAATGGTGGATCCATCTCGTTAGGTTGCCGTAGATTCAGGTGTGCTTCGATGGTGAGTGGTTGATGGTGCATTGGCTCTTCCCCAGCTACCTCTTCTGTGCCCTGAACTCACGGTCAGCTGTTCCCTTCCAGGTCGAACTGGGAGCATCTGATTCAAGGATTTTTTGGGCTTCACAATCCGGTGGCTAGGGATCTCAAAGTGCCTCCATCCTTTTTATGTTTTCGATCCCCATTCATCTTCAATATCTATTTTTTCTCATTTTACCTAGGTTTTTAATCCCCGGTTCTATTCCCTATTTGTTCCATGCGTCGATGCAGCATTCAGTCTTTTTGGATGTTTTTGTGTTTTTGTGTTTTTGTGATGGGTTTGGTTTGATTTGTTACTGTCTGTTCACTGTGGATGTGGGTCGTCGGCATGAAGGATTCATTGTGAGTTTCTAGAGAAGCTTGCCGGTTATGGATCTTGTTCAGCAGTGGGGTGGGATCCAGTGGTGTCTCAGATGGCACCAACGTAATGTGGTTTGGGCTGATATGAATGGTGCATCAGGGTGTTCTGCTCGGGTCACTCCTGTTCAAAGTCTGATGGTCACCAATAATGGTGGTACGACATCTTTATCAGTGCATTTTGTTTTCAAGGTAGACTGTTATGGAGGTGAAGGTGTTGGATTTATTCTGTGTTGACAGTTCTAGGGTTTCTTGATGTTGTTTCATCCTAGAATCGCCTATTTCATTCTCTGCTCTGGATCCATAATTCCCCTATTATCACCGTGGTGGTGCTATGGAGAGTAGTTCAAGGGTCTCGGGGATGTGATTTTGAGCGGGCAACATTATGATGAAGACAGTGAAGACAAATCGTTTCTCGATGGTGTGGATGTGTTCGGCTCTAGAGTTGATGATGATGGTGGTTGTTAGTGTGTGATCGATGGAGATAGCAGGACATGGGCTAGATCGTGGTCTGATCATGGTGGTGTTTGATCAGTTTTAATTTTGAGTTTTGGAAATTTTCTCGTGGTTCTTTGAAATTTGAATTTTCAATGGGTGTATTTTTCAATCGTTGAATTTTTAAAATCAGGGATTTTTAGGGTTCACACTTACCCTTTAAAAGTGTCTTTTAAAAATAAAAATATAGATTGTGGTGTTAATAGAGATCCTATATAAAATTCTAATATGCCATTATCATAATATTTTCACATAATTATCCCAGCATCTGACTTTGATGTGGCTCCCCATTCCACTACATGGAAATCCCCTAACATCAATGTATTATCCCTTTTCAAGTTCTTCCATTACATCTTCTTGAATCATGATCCATATGTAATCATATTATTTAATTTATAAAGATCAAAGTATAAGAATCATATGAATTATATACACATTTATATAGAATATTTGTTCTAAATTTATTTATAATTTGAACATGTTTTAAATATTTATTTAGTTAATAAAATTTAATTTGAATTGGATAAGTGTCATATCATACATATGTTGAGTCTAGATAACACTTATTCCAAACTCAATGAAACCTACTATTAGCAGGATAATGCCTATGATCTGTTGAAACACATACAATGGTCCACATTTATACATACATTATGGTATAAATGATAACTATATTGATACAATAGACACTTATTCTAGTTATCAATCACTTGTATATAGCCACACCTTTTCCATATTTTTGGTTTTATACAAGAATTCTAGATTTACTTAAAATATGAATACAGATTTTTCTAATTATCTATAAGAAATATTAGACACTAACATATTATCTTTCAACATAATTTAATTATATTTAATCACATAATAAAACAACATCAAAGTACAATATTACTTTGATGAATTATTCAATCTATCCTATTTATTATCTTGAAAACTCTTCACCTCTATATTATAAACTGTAGTGGATCTCACTCATAACCATTAGCAATGAAATATCACTTGGAGATTACCATAATATTGTTTCCACTTTAGTAAAAACTTAATACAATAGTATTTACATTTAATATTTTACTTATTATATCCATAAGGATGGTTCTTCTCAAATCATCTTGAACCAAATCTAAATATTAAAACCCAGCAGAAATATCTTTATAAATCAAATCGTATTTTCTGATTTGATATATCATTAACCATATCCAATGGAATAAAAAACTTACTCCTACATGAAAATAACTCCCTCAATCATTATGTATATTTTGTGAATGGGTTTCCTAAAATATCATGGTATTTATTTTATCCTTATCTTATATTTTCTATATAATCAGTGGTGGAAGCTCACTTCACTTAGAAGATTCAAGGTTTATTTCCAATCATCGCTTACTCTACACAAAGTGACTCCTTTTTAAGAAACTCCATTTAACTTCTCAATAATACAAGTAAAATCTATCTCCCTTATAAGATTTCTAACTTCCTCACATATTGAAATCATCCATGTTTCCTCATTTATTAGATACAAATTCAAATCATGAAAGAAGTGGGATTAAAATTCGTATGCACAAGTGTCACAATACATAAAAGAAATACCTATTAATAAATATCAACATATATAAACATAAATATTTAATTTGTAAGAGTCACCCTATGAAAGTGTTTACTCCAATTTATGGGGAATGTCATATATAAGAGTCATCCTAAAACATGTGGAAAATAGATAAGTGTGATACAAGTAACCTCGATACACAAAAAATAAAGTATTGATTTACCCTAAATATGTAAGTTGCAATAAAAATGGTTTACAATCTTAGTGAATTTTGAGTGATAATACATAAGGGTTGAGGATATATATGGTTTCAAAAAGATGACGTGTAAGGGTAACTCAATATGTAAGGGTCTATAGATAATAACCCTAGTGTTTTCCAAGTCTTACGTTTGATGGAATTTTTAAAAAATATATAAACTAGTAATAAAATTTTAAATTAAGTCTAAAGAGATGATTTAGGGAATTCTCATATAGAATTATAGGAACATAACTAAAGGGTTCTTTAATTCCTATCTTAACCCCTGAGTGAGATCATCATAATTCCTCATGTGTACAATGTTCAATTCATTTCATGGAGTACACATAGGTATTTCAAGATTATCATGGGTATGTATTCATTATTTTTCTATCTATTTATAAGAATAATGTAAACAATATCTATTTAATAACTATATAATGGTTTTCATCAAATTATTTGATTTACTTCATTTGATATTGGATCAATTACTTCTATTTTATGAGAATATTTCTACAATAATAATTTAATATGTCCCTATTTTATCCCTAAAAGTATAATATCATTATGTGTGTGAAAGAGCGCTGTCATGGGCACCCTCAAATGATTAGTGTGATTTTGGGGTACTTAGGTGCTGTAGAGTGGCTGACCAAGGTCGTCTCTCAAAGGAGGAAGTGAATTCAACAACTTATTAAAGGTATTCTAAAAAAAATAAAATAGAATATAGTAAAAACAATACATTAAAATATTGGGGTTTGTTATATTTTATGAATCTAGAAGAATTTTTCTGGAAGAATATTGTATATTGTTTTGTTTTTAGTTTTGAAATGAATTTCGATTAAAATGACACAACAAGAAGATGTTTTTTTAGAAATCTATTTTAAAAGGCGTAATAGATCTAACTCTACCTCTTCATTAAATTATTAATAATTATCATTTAAATAAATATCTAATTAATTATGATCTCATAATTTGTTATCCCTCGAACCCTATGAGAGTTAACTTAACCACAAAGATGAAATTACATAAACCCTAGGCTGGCTTCGGAACACGCAATCACAGCACCCTGTTTTGATTGTTGTTCTAAGGATATCTTATGGTCAGTGGTTAATTAGAGCACATATCCATTCTGTAAATGAGGATGAATTGTGTTTAGGGATTATATTTTAACTCTAAAAATTTAACCTGTGTGGTCTTGTATTACCGATTAAGATCGTGCTCTCACAATTTACACAAAATCTCGACCTCGTGTGTTTTGTATTAATTGTTCAATTTCTTGATTAGTTTCTTGTAATTTAAAAACAAAATTCATGGATCATATTATGTGAATTACAGTATCTCATTGATTCAAAATAAATGAATGAATAAGGATATAGGTCGATCAATTACTAAAAATAACTACTCTTCCATGGGTGGCGTAATCATCGTAGAAGCGTTTTGCATGTGAAAAGGTTTATAATGGGTATAAACCAGTAATGCTTATACTCAAGAATTCTAGACCAAATAGGAAGATTAATAGAAGAATAAATTTAAACAAAACATAAGAAAAAATAAGAAATAAAAGAAGATCAAATAAGTTTATTACACAAAAAAAATCATTACAACATGAAGGAGAAGAAGAAGGCTTTGTCGAAGGGATCCTTGATTCAAGAGCTACCCTTATTGAAATGGTTGGATAATTGGAGTGGATACACTTCTCCTCTTCCCTCAACTTCCCAATGCACGTCCCAACCCCACCAAATGATAAAAACACCAATTTATAGAGTGGTGGGGAGGCTAGGTTCAAAGTGGTTTCAAGTGTGAATGAGGAATCTCATCCAAATATTTTATGCCAACTTTCACCGCCCATTTAACCACAAAAACACATGCATTGGCCATCCTTCCAGAAGGATCCAATGTGAGGATATGCTTCCTATATCTCCTCTCCAAATTTCGGCTCAATCCAGGCCCATATGAAGGAGTTGTGGTCGAACTACAGAAGCTTTTCCATTCTGGCGAGTCCAGCCCAACTTTGACTTCATGGACCATTTTCAACAAATGAATGCACTCTTTAGCTCTAGTGTCCTGAATAAACGTTGTAGAAAATTAAGTTAGTAACACTGTTACAAAATTAAAAATTCAAATAATAAATATAAAAATAGTTATCTTCAAAATACTACAGTGCACTATAAAGGGTAAAACTGGAATTTTCACCAAATTTTCAAATGAATGATCAAATCCCAAATATTTTATAAATAAACATATCTAACACAATTTTAGGAAATTATATCATTTTTTATAAATAAAATATTCAACAAAATAATATTGTATCAACTCCCCCACACTTACGCTTTTCCACTTCTGAGCAAAACCTCATATCAAGTAAACATCAATATCAAATCAAAATCAATTTTAAAACACATATCCTTGAGATCAATCAATTTCACACCAAGAATAAAAAGATATCATTCCTCATAAAAAACCTTATTTCATGTTCTCCATTTATATCATTCAATATATTTTCACTTCATTTATCCTTTCATGAACAAAACACTTACCTCTCTGGAATTTTCTCTCATCACTCAAATATCTTTTTTTTTGCCATGTCTTTCTCATCCAAACTCATACAAGGGTCACCATAGGCTTGATAAATTCCTACATCACCACCCGATGTGAGTCATGGACATATGTTTATCATGAGGACTTTTTAGGGTTGTTCTGTGGCTTTCGGTTGGTAGGATTTAAATGTGAAAAAATATGTGGCTGAATGAGGAGGGATTGACTCTTTTTTAAGAAAAATTTCATTAATCTAATTTTTACTTAAATATAGTCTCCTTATTAATCCCCATAGTATCAATTCAACTCCATCATCATAAAAATTCATGGAATTGTTTCACCATTCATCAATTCAGCAACCAAAATTTCAATCTTCTCAAACATGATTTTCCAGAAAGCTCCTGATAGGCACAACTTTATACCTCAATTAGAAGCTCCAGAAAAGGCACAGCTTCACTTGTCATGAAAGCTTCAGAAAAGACACAGCTTTCAAAATAATGATTTTCTTCAGCAGCAAACACATCTATTCAAAATTTAATTTTCCACCCAAAGTATCACAGAATGTGGTAGCACAACACAAGATAGCTTCCCCCACACATAAGCTCAACTAGAATATGGAATTTCACTTCAAGAGTTGGTTGGATAGGAAAAATTGGCTTGTAATGTGGCTAACATAACAGTCTGTTCATGGATTCTAAGTTCTACAAGGATTAAATCTTTAAGGTAGGCCATTATGAAAAATAATTCTTTGAAATAGGGGATTTAATACCAAACAAATGCCTCAATCATTTAAACATAAGTACCTCAAACCCACAAGTTTTGACAGGAATAGATCAAATTCTAGTTAAATCAAGCATGGTTTAGTTCTCTCAATATGTGAGGTGAATGTAAAGAATATGAAAATAATGGTTCAGAAGCCTCACAAGAAAGTGATTTCAAATATAAATATAGTGAGATGTGGCATGGGATTCAAAATTCAATGTATTTTCATGAAATTACTAAATATTTGAATTTGAAAAAAAGTCATTTCAGAATTCATTTAAGCATAGTTTCAAGGGGTAAATTGTTTCACTTATTTATATGCATTTCAAAATTGTGATGAGAATCATTTCATCTCAAAAATTTCGAAAACACACAAAATTTGAAAAAACACACAATTTTTTTGGTTTGTTTTTTTAAACAGGAAAACAATTGATATTAATAAACTAAATGGTTCCCTCCCCCACACTTAAAATATTGCATTTTCCTCAATGTGAACCCATGAGATGATATATCCACATGAAATGCAAAATTTTTAAATAGTACAAATAATATAAAATTGAAAGGGTTAGGAACGATCTGATGTGCTCAATTGGTGATGGGGTCATGCAGTGTGATAAAATCCACTGCATAAGTAGGAAGTCCCTCAATGTATCTCTTCAAACGTTGTTCATTGACTATAAAGATCCTTCCATTTTCCTCTTGTGTGATCTCCACTGCACCATAAGGAAAAACGTTAGATACAATATAAGGACCTAACCATCTGGAACGCAACTTACCAGACATCAGCTTCAGTCGTGAATTGTAGATAAGGACTTTCTCTCCAATATGAAACTCACTTTTTTGGATCATTCTATCATGAGCTTATTTTGATCTTTCCTTGTAGAGCCTTGAGTTCTCATATGAAGACAATCTAATCTCCTCAAGCTCTTGAATTTGCAGCTTCCTTTGGATTCCAGCTTGGGCCAAAACCATGTTTCATTTCTTTATAGCCCAATAATCATGATGCTCAACTTCCACGGGGATATGACATGCTTTACCAAAAACAATCCGAAATGGGGACATTCTAATGGGTGTCTTGTATGTTGTCCTATAAGCCCACAATGCATCATCCAAGTGCTTGCTCTAATCCTTCCTATTTGGCTACACAGTTTCCTCCAAAATTTGTTTCAACTCATGATTTGAAACCTCAGCTTGGCCATTTGTTTGGGGGTGGTATGGTGTTGATGTTTTGTGTGTCACCCCATACTTCTAATGAAATGAAGAAATATTCTGATTGCAAAAATGTGTCCCTTGGTCAATGATGATATCCTTTGGTACTCCAAACCTGCAAAAAATATGTGCCTTCACAAAATCCTCAACAACATGAGAATCATCAGTCCTGGTGGCCTTGGCCTCCACCCATTTACTCACATAATCAACAACAACCAAAATATACAAGAAACAATATGAACTTGGAAAAGGACCCATAAAATCAATTCCCCACACATCAAAAATCTCATAGAATAGTATGGGTTGTTGGGGAATCTCATGTCTCCTAGAAATATTCCCAGTGTGTTGGCAACGAGAGACTGACTTACAAAACACATGGGCATCATGGAATAAACTCGGACAATATAATCTAGAGTCCAAAACATTCTTAGTTATCCGTTGGGGTCCAAAGTGTCCACCACATGCAAGTGTATGACAGAATTGAAAAACAGACTCAAACTCATGATCACGAACACATTTCCATATAACATGGTCACAACACACGCGCTGTAAGTATGGATCATCCCAAACATAAAATCTTGACTCACTCTTTAATTTTTGGACTTGATGTTTCTTTAAATTTGTAGGGATTTCAGAGGAAACAAGGTAGTTAACTAAATCTGGATGCCAAGGATGCGTACCTGAGATGGAATAAAGATTATCCTTGGGTAAAGTGTCCCAAAGTGGTACCTGGTGCAAGGTGCCATCCTCTAGTGTGTGAGTAATCCAACTCATGTGGTCCGCCACCAAGTTTTATGACCCCTTCTTGTCCTTTATCTCAATATCAAATTATGGAAGACGGAGCATCCATCGGATCAGCCTGGGCTTTGCATCTGGCTTCTTCAAGAGGTACCTCAGAGCTGCATGGTCAGAAAAAAAAACTACTTTAGATCCCAATAAATATGAACGGAATTTATCTAAAGTAAATATGACTACAAAAAACACCTCTTCTGTGGTTGTGTAATTTGATTGGGCTGAATCCAGTGTCCTCGATGCATAGGCGATCACATGTGAACGTCCCTCCACCCTCTGAGATAAGACATCTCCAACTGTGAAGTTTGAGGCGTCACACATAAGCTCAAAAGGAATCTCCAACCGTGGGGGCTGTATGATAGGTGGAGTGGTCAGATTTTTTTTATCTCATCGAATGAATTCCTACAAGAAACATCAAACACAAAATCAGAATCCTTTTGAAGTAATCATGACATAGGGAGAGCAATCTTACTAAAATCATTGATGAAGCGCCGATAAAATCCTCCATGCCCTAGGAAAGATCTAATATCACGCACACATGAAGGATAGGGTAAGGATGAAATAATATCTACCTTTGATCTATCAACCTCTATCCCATGTTTTTACACTACATGCCCAAAGACAATGCCATGCTCTACCATGAAATGAAACTTTTCAAAGTTCAGGACCAAATTCTTCTCAATACAACGATTCAACACATCACCCAAACTAGAGATACATTCATCAATTAAGGACCCATAAACTGTAAAATCATCCATAAATACCTCCATGCAGGTCTTAATGAAATCTGAGAAAATACTCACCACGCATCTTTGGAAGGTACCTGGGGCATTGCAAAGTCCAAATAGAATCCTTCAGTAAGAAAAGGTACTGACTGTTCTTGTGAATGTCATCTTCTCCAAGTCCTATACTGCAATGGGAACCTGAAAATAGCTAGAAAATCCATCCAAGAAACAATAGTGTGTCTTCCCAGATAGTCTCTTAAGAATCTGATCAATAACAGGGAGGGGGGAATGGTCATTTGGAGTGGAATGATTTAGTTTCCTATAATCAATACACACACACTAACTGTTTTGTACCCTCATTGGAACTAACTCATCTTTCTCATTTTTAACAACAGTAACACCACTTTTCTTAGGCACAACCTGAATAGGACTTACCCACTGAGAATCTGAAATGGAAAATATTATACCTGCCTCGAGCAATTTTTCAACCTCTTTTTTAACAACGTCCAAAAGGGTTGGATTGAGTCTCCTTTAGGGTTTCCTCACCGGTTTAGCCTCATCCTCTAAAGGAATACTATGCATGAAAATGGAGGGGCTAATACCTGATATGTCAGCCAAGGTCCACCCAATTCCCCTAATGTTATCCCTAAAAAGATTCAAAAGTTTTTCTTCATCTTCAAAAGTGAGATTGTTAGCAATGAGAACATGTAATTTCTCACCACTCAAAAAGTATGAGTATTTGAGATTTTGTGGCAATGGCTTGAGTTCTAATGAAGGAGGCTGTAGTATGGATGGAGACATTGAAGGAACTGAAATATGTGCACAAAGAGTATTAGTATCAGAATAGACATCATCAAATTCAGAGAATAAAGCATCAAATCCATCGGCATACTCAACAGTCATGTCATAATCAGAGTAAACATGATCAAAATCAGAATATGAATCCACATCAAAATCAATTACAAGAGAGTATTGTCCATTAGAAATAGGTGTGGAAGTACTCTTAGACATCAAACTCGAACCAATACTCATAATCTCCCTAATCATAGGACAATCAAATTCCATGGAGTTTTTATTTGGTGGTTCAAAATGGGAGATAACAAAAGCAGAATGGTCCTCTAAGGGGTAATTCATGGAATCCATAACATTAAATATCACAACTTCATCTCCAAACTCCATGGAAAGTGTACCCTCATTGACATTTATGATAGTTTTGGCAGTTTTGAGGAAGGGTATACCTAAGATTATCAGAGCATGAGAACTTACCTGATCATCCTCCATGTTAAGCATATAGAAATATGCTGGGAAGATCATGTCTCTTACCTAGACAAGTACATCCTCAAGGAATCCCGCTGGATATGTTGTAGCTCTATTTTCCAACTGCACCACTACTCTTGCCGGCTTAAACTCACCAACCTATAAAGAAGAGAATACAGAGTGAGGCATCACATTTATTAAAGCTCCTAAATCAAAAAGAGCATCTGAGAAGTGTAACTCCCCTATGGTGCATGGGATAGTGAATGTACATGGATCCTTGCACTTTTTTGGCATTGCAATAGTTGTTGTAATGAGTGCTAAGACATTCCTTACAAGGTTGATCCTCTCATTTCCCTTGAGCCCTCTTCGATTGGTACAATTTTCTTTTAAGAATTTCGCATACCTTGGAATTTCATTAATGGATTCAAGTAGAATAATGTTGATCTCCACATGCTTGAATATATCCAAAACCTCCTTCTACATTGCTTTTTCAGCCATCTTCTTGGTTTGAACAACCCTGTTGGGAAAAGGAAGGGGTTTAGGAGGAACATCATCAATCTTTTTCTTACCTTTATCTTTCTCCTTGGATTTCTCATTAGTTGGTTTAGAATGCGGCTTCTCCAGAGTTAAAGTGAATCCTAGTGGAATGATAGGTACAGATGTATCATTCATTTTCTTCCCACTTCTCAATGTGATGGCGCTGACATTCCCCTTTGGATTTGGAGTGGGTTGGGAAGGTAGATTTCCAGAATTCTTACTCATAAGTTCATGGAGGGCAGTGGCAATTTGTCTCATTTGAGTCTTCAACTCCCTCAACTCCGAACCTTGACTCTTCAGCTCATTCTGTTGATTAAGAACAATTTTCTTCAGAAGATCATCAGTATTAGAATCTACCTTTAGTGGGGGATTCCCTTGTTGTTGGCTTGTTGATGCTTGGGCTTCAAATCTCCTTTGGGGTTGTTGGAAACCCTGCTGGTAAGGTGGAGGCTGCTGGATGTTTTGTTGAAAGGGTGGCCTTTGTTATTGTCCAGAGACAGACCTCATGTCCGGTTGATCTTTACACCCTTGGTTGTATGTTGGAGCAAATGAATCAAATTTATTTTGGGGATATGGTTGTTGTTGCTGCTGAAATGGTCTCCCTGGGAATACTGTTGCGCAATCCTCTGTCTCTTGTAGTTGTAGGAAATAGTTAGTTGGGTGGCTTGTCTCAGTGCAAATGCCACAAGGCCTTGAAGGAGTGGGTTGGGATGTCTTTTGATCCAAAGAAATCTGCCTCCCCATAGTGGTAAATTCTTCCAACTTGGTATAAATCAAATGACTTTCAAGAGAAGGACTTACCTGATGTACTCCCCTGACATGTGGTGTACCTCTATCACCAAATTTTTGGGAGTTTTGGGCCATCTTGTCGATAAATGCACGTGTGGCTACTGGTGTCTTGTACACCAATGCCCCTCCTGCTACAGCATCCACCATGCTCCTCTCCATATGTGTGATTCCTTCATAGAAGTACTGAATGAGGTGTTGCTCACTGATTTGATGATGTGGACAGCATACACACAAATTCTTGAATCGCTCGCAGTACTCATACATTGACTCCCCTTGGGCTTTCTTGATCCCCAATATTTCCTTTCGAATAGATGTGGTCCTTAATGTTGGAAAAAATCTTTGAAAATAAGATGTTTCAAATCATTCCAACATGTTACATATTCAGGTTTCAAATAATACATCCAATATTTTGAAGCTTCATCAAGTGAGAATGGGAATGCTCTTAATTTGATTTGATCTTCAGAAAAATTTCTTGGTTTTAAAGTTGAGAAAACCACATTAAATTCCTTAGGGGTTTTGTTGGGATCCTCACCAGATAAGCCATGAAACTTTGGAAGAAGGTGAATTAATCCATATTTCAATTCAAAGTCCGATTCGAGATTCGGGTATGCAATACAATTTGGTTGATAGTTAATATTAGGTGCAGCCAATTCTCGAATGGTTTTATTAAGTTCATTTCCATTATTTCCATCCATTGGTTCCTCTTTTATGTTTGAATTTGAATTGATTCCAATTTCAATGTTTCCAGAAGAGAAGAATTCATCAACTGGTTGAATATTGAAACTTCCCATAGACTGAGAATGTATGATTCAAGCCCTAAGACTACGTTCAATGTCAGGGTCAAGATCTAAGAGATCTTCAGGATTAGTTCTTGTCATAAATCAAATAAAAATAAAAATAAAGAATGTGGACCATAGTAAAATAAAAATGAGAAGTTTGAGTCGATGGTCCAAAAAGAAAAGAAGATGATGAAAAAAAATGAAAACTTGAGAAGGGGAAAAGATAAAAGAAAGAGGTGAAGAAAATAATAAAATGAAAAATAAAAGAAATACCTATAAACTGTTGAATAAATTACTTGCCTCCCTAGAAATGGTTCCAATTTGAAAGAGTACTGTCATGGGCGCCCTTAAATGATTAGTGTGATTTTGGGGTACTTAGATGCTGCAGAGTGGCTGACCAAGGTCGTCTCTCAAAGGAGGAAGTGAATTTAACAACATATTAAAGGTATTATAAAAAAAATAAAATAGAATAGAATAAAAAAACTATATTAAAAGATTGGGGTTTTTTATGGTTTATGAATCTAGAAGAAGTTTTCTGGAAGAATATTGTATATTTTTTTGTTTTTAGTTTTGTAATGAATTTCGATTAAAATGACACAACAAGAAGATATTTTTTTAGAAATCTATTTTAAAAGGACTAATCGATCTAACTCTACCTCTTCATTCACTTATTAATAATTAACATTTAAATAAATAACCACTTAATTATGATCCCCTAATTTTTTATCCCTATAACCCTACGAGAGTTAACTTAGCCACAAAGATGAAATTACTTAAACCCTAGGCTAGCTTCGGAACACGCAATCGCAGCACCCTACGTTGATTGTTGTTCTAAGGATAGATTATGGTCAGTGGTTAATTAGAGAACATATCCATTCTGGAAATTAGGATGAATTGTTTTTAGGGATTATACTGCAACTCTACAAATTTATCTTGTGTGGTCTTGTATTACCGATTAAGATTGAGCTCTCACAATTTACACAAAATCTCGACCTCACATGTTTTGTATTAATTGTTCAATTTCTTGCTTAGTTTCTTGTAATTTAAAAACACAATTCATGTATAATATTATGTGAATTACAATAGCTCATTGATTCAAAATAAATTAATGAATAAGGATATAGTTTTATCAATTACTAAAAATAACTACTCTTCCATGGGTGGCGTAATCATCGTAGAAGCGTTTTGCATGTGAAAAGGTTTATAATGGGTATAAGCCAATAATGCTTCTACTCAAGAATTCCAGACCAAATAGGAAGATTAAGAGAAGAATATATTTAAACAAAACATAAGAAAAGAGAATAAACAAGAGAAGAACAAAGAGGTTTATTACACAAACAAAATCATTACAACATGAAGGAGAAGAAGAAGGCTTCATCGAAGGGATCCTCGCTTCAGGAGCTAACCTTATTGAAATGGTGGGATAATTGGACTGGATCCACTTATCCTCCTCCCTAAACTTCCCAATGCACGTCCCAACCCCACAAACTTAGAAAAACACCAATTTATAGAGTGGTGGGGAGGCTTGGTTCAAAGTGGTTTCAAGTGTGAATGGGGAATCTCGGCCAAATATTTTATACCAACTTTTACCGCCCATTTGACCACCAAAACGCATGCATTGTCCGTCTTCCCACAAGTATAAAATGTGCGGATATGGTTCCTATATCTCATCTCCAAATTTAGCCTCAATATAGGCCCAGATGAAGGAGTTATGGTCAAAATAAAAAAGCTCTTCCATTCTGGCGAGTCTTGCCCGACTTTGACTTCATGGACCATTTTCAACAAATGAATGCACTCTTTAGCTCTAGTGTTCTGAATAAAAGTTGTAGAAACTTACGTTAAGAACACTGTTACAAAATTTAAAATTCCAATAATAAATATTAAAATATTTATCTTCGAAATACTACATTACACTATAAAGGGTAAAACTGGAATTTTCACCAAATTTTCAAATGACTGATCAAATCCCAAATATTTTTTAAATAAACATATTTAACACAATGTGAGGAAATTATATCATTTTTTATCAATAAAATATTCAACAATATAATGTTTTATCAGTGTGTTTATAATATTTGATTACACTAATATAATTTTTCCTCAAAAATTTAATAAAATTCTATACACCTCTCTTTCATAGTATAAAAAAATTATATGGGACTGAGTAGTCCTTTAAAAAATGTGAAAACATAAACATTTGGTTGCCTCACGATCCATGCTATAAATATATGAAACATGAAAAGTTGTACATAACTTGATGAGTTCCCTTAATAGGGATTGATATGTTGATATGATGGTTATACCTAACTGGCCTCTTATCCCCTGGTTGACTTATATAGAGATATACAGCATGATTAACTTATCCCCCTAATGATTTATATATAGATATACTAGGAGGATCTCTTATCCATCTGATTACTTATACAAATTTATACTAGTCAAGACACTTATCCCATTGATGACTTATATGAAGATATATTTGGAAATCCGGTTAAACCACTGATGACTTATATGGCGATATAAAATGTGGGATACTTATCCAACCAATGAATTATATAATGATATACCTGATGGGATGTATACCCCACCCCCACCCCCTGATGACATATATAGATATATATTAGGTAGGCTCTATATCACCTAATGAATTATATAGGGATATACAGGGTGGGAAGCTTATCCCCCTAATAACTTATAAATAGATATATTGGGATTTCTACTTATCACTCTAATAAATTATTTAGAGATATATCAGGTTGGATACTTATCCCCCTGCATACTTTTATTGAGATATACAAGGAATGACACTTATCCCATAATAAATTATATTGAAATATATATTGTGTTATCCTATCACATACAATGCTTATGCTATATTTATTTTGGGAATTATGGGTCAGATTTTACCCAAACCATGGTTGGTTATTATTAATTCTTAAATACATATGACACTAGACAAAGAAGACATGGCTAACCTTGGTTTTCATAGTAAACCCATGGATGGATTTTGGTTTATTTCATTTCTTATTTAATTTATTTATTATTGAACATAAAAATTCCCTATAAGACTACATATTATTTGGGATATCATTGTTTGGGGTCAATTGAGTTGCACTGACACCCTATTCGGGCTGCCATGGCTACCCAAGTAGGCTTCTCAGTTGTGGGTTAGGAAAATATAAAATTCCATATAAATTATGGATGATATCAAAAATTGGGGTGGAGTATTAGAGATGGTATTGGACTAGTATTCAAGATATTTTTTCAGTAAATCTAAAATTATGATCATTTTTTGATTACGTTAGATTTTGATTTATACGATCCACCCATGAGAGATATCAATTATGTTAGTGTGGCCATTTGGACAAGTACAATGGTTTATATTAATACATCAGGGGTTGATATACATGTTATTTAGAATTTACCTAAGATAGTTGGTAAGTTTTCTTTATCTAGATGATAGATGTTGTTTTCACTTTAACTCTTATGTATGATTATTTAATCTAGGGGTAGAGTTTCCCAATGATATTCTCATACCCCTGCTATTATTTGATTACCTATAGAGTATAGGGAGGAATTTCTATGGTTATGTGGCACACCAATCAAGTTATAATTGTTGTGAAATGGTTAGGGATGTTATAGTGATCTATCTAATTGACCATTTTGATGATGAGGTGTTACACAATATGGTGGGGATATGTTGTAGTGTAGAATTATAGGCCCTTTTTTCCAAGGTGTGTTCTTATTAATTTGGTGATATTTTATTTTTTCTAATATTTTTTTAATTCGGTAATTTATATATAATTGAATATCTCTTCAATCATATTCTTATTGTGACCCAAATAGTGCAAAGTGGGGTCAATAGTCAGGAGTGGGTACTTGGGTATACAAATGGTTCTATTTGTCTACTTGAATATTCCTTCCCTATATATGGGTGTGAGTCCTTCATATTAGACAATCATTCATATATTCACTATATCACTATTTTCATTGATGGTGAAATGTTCTTGTATAAGAGAGACAGGTTCATCCACCACCCTTACCATCGCTATCATTGATAAGGAACATGTAACAAACTAACTTGGGTCATCTTATGTTGACACTTGATTCCACCCTCTATAGGTCCTAATGTGTGTTCCTAATCAAAATATACTAGTAACAAGTTCCAAGGGAATAAACCTTATCTTTTTGGTATTATTTTACCCTATTATAAAATAAAAAAGATATTTTACATTAAAATCATCGATAATAATTTCATATATTGTATATATCACACCTTTGAAATATGAAATCTAAAATAAAAATTCATAAAAATAAGTTATAAAATATATATACATAACAAGAATAAGAAAAAACATCCAACAAAACTATAACCATGAACATCAACTAAAATACACTTCACCTATAATGAAATTATATAAAATTGTCATAATAAAACCAAAATGAGGATATAAAAGATATGGGATGCCATGATAATGAATAAATAAAACACCCAAAAAAATATATAAATAATAAACCAAAAACCACTTATCTATATGTGAAAAGTGAGCATCCCTAACTTATTACCTCCACTATAAACCCAAACAATCCATAAATGTTTACTAAATTAATTTTTTTCATTGTCTTTAAATTCTTCATATAAAATAAAGTCTAAATACAATGGAATGTAATTATATAGGGTGTGGGTAAGGATCATAGTAGGATACCAATATTTATTCTATAAAAATCATTTTTGTAAAAAAACATACAATGATAGTTCAAAAGTACATATATATATATATATATTAATTTTATGAAATCAAGACACAATGAATAAATGTTTTTTTCTTTTATATAAAATAAAAGCTACATAATAGAAAAAAATCTATGACTATAGAAACTATAAATTAAACAATCATCATTAAGAATATCACATCACAGTTTAACTACCTATGAAAAATGAGAGAACCTAGGATTTGACTTAGGAAGTAATAATCATCACACACCATATGGTCTTAAAAATCCTATACACTAGATTGACTAGTCCTTGTAAAGTGAGTAATATCCTCTCCAATTTGTTATATTGTCAAAGGTCATTAATGGTTCATAATACACTAGTGTATCACTTATCATTAGTTTTACACTATCTTAACCTAGTATTTTAATGAGTTTTTTATAAACTAAAGTACCAATAAAATAAATAATACATTTATTAAATCACGTATCTATATCATACATACTAAAAGAAATATTCAATTTTATATCACCATATATCATGGAAAATAATAAAATTTACATTTATAATTAAATATTAATTTTCTTTAATAGAGGGGTGCAAATCAGATAATAACATCTTTATTACAATCCCAAAAATTCAATGTATTTGGGAGAAAAATATATAATCTTGTAATAACATTTTTAAAATTTATAAACAGTAATAGTAGTAATAACCCATCAATTATTAATCCACTAAAACCCATTAAGAATACATCAAAGACATGGTATGGAGAAAACTTCTATGAAATTAAATAGTTCAATATAAAATCCCTATTAATATCGCATGTATTTCAAAAAAATAGAAACTCCTCAAAAATCCATCTTTAATATTTAATATATTATTTAAAAAAAGGAAAAAAAATAATTAAAATACAAAATAAATCATTGATATGTCAAAAAATGGATCGGTGTAGACAAAAAATGATAAAACAGATGTATTAATATGGTATTCCATTTAATAAGAGTATATGGATATCTTATAATATTATAACAATGAATTCTATGAATAAAGTCAAATTTGATTTTTATCCAAGTAGAACACTTGGATGTCAGAACTAAAATAAGCGAACCAAAAGGAAGTACAAACTGATATAAGAAACATGGGATTAATTAGAGGATCATTACATGAAAAATAACTAAATAAATAAGTAGAATCTACATTATAAGAAAGTGAATGTTTGATGGTTAATGGATGTAATTTTTTAGAGTACTCCTAATGGTTCGAGAAAAAACTAAAATTGCAGACATTTAAAAATATATTTAAAATTTATCAAATAGATAATTGTTTTTTGAAATGCACTGTCTAGACACTAAGAACATTCATGGAACCACTAAAACCTCACTGGTCTAAATTTCATAATATGGCTAGACAACTTTCATTATCACTTCATCCATGAATAAAAACTATTCATCCAATATTTTTTTAATTTTTTTTGACTAAAAACTATAAATAAATAAATAAAATAATAAATAAATACCTCATAGTTAAATCATGGTAGTTATAATTATCTATAGTGCGACACTTCATATCAAACAAAAGTCATTAATTCCCTTGAAACATAAAGAATTGAGGTCTTTTGTTCCTCATTAAAGACTCTCACTCACATTTTTTTGAGAATCATTACCATGGTACTAAAAAGATTTAGCTACATGAATATAGTCCCATCATAGAACATTATTCTAGTAATCTATAAATTGATTTTTTTTATTTATCAATGAGGTATTATCATCCAAATATATGTTTCTATAATCATGTAAATTTGACTAATTTGGGTGATAATTATTTAATAGGGATATGTAAAGAATGTTATTAATTAATTCAAATTGGAGAGGTAATGTTATCAGGTATGTGACATTATAAGTATTGTATATTTTTTCAAAGGGTTATACATACCTTGGTATAAGTTCAAATTTCTTAAAATATCATTTATGGCCCTTACATATTTAAATATTCAATAATAAACTATCACTAATAAACAACACTAGTGTTAACTGATAACAATCAGTATATTTTTTAGTGAAAATTTGATTCGTCACTAATCATTTCATAATTATTTTACTTTATACACCAATTTATAGAAAATAATAAATCTTATTTAAGAATATTCACCAATCACAGACCAACATATTGGATAACGGCTGGGATGAGCATATCTAACATCAAAATGAGGCATAATATTTTATGTATGAAAAATATTTTTTAATAAAATTCATCCAATGAAAACTGGTTACACAATATCACATAAATTTAATGATATTATATTTTAAAATTTATATTTTACTCTTTATTTATCCATCTAATTAAGGGAAATTTGTTGTCTAATCTATGATTATGTTTCAATGTCCTCTTGCATTCCATTATTAAATCCTGAAATGGAATGGGATATTGATTAGAAATTATTGCTAAAGAATCATCCTACAATATTATAATATCATGGACATATAAAATCTTATAATCTTAAACCTTTAAAAATTCATTAATTGTAAGGAAATGATATTATTTATTCAGTCTATTAATTAACACAAAAATCACATTCCCTTAATAATGGGTCTAAAGGAATCATATTATAATTACCCTAGATACCTCCTCCCACTTCTATCCAGGAATAAGAAAAGATGGAATCATACTTATAGTCTTCCAATGTTTTATCTTCATTTAGTAACCTATGACGTAATGAAAACATTAATAAGAAATGTCCGTCTTCATTCTAGGCCACTTATACCAACATTAAATATCTCAATACATCTTGCTTGAACCTAAATGTATAGAAATTGAGAATGATTCTAGAAACTCATTACATCTTACCTCAAATAATGATACACCACACAATTATTTCAAAAGAAAATAACTCCATTAGAATAAATACACCATTCACTATCTTTCTCCAAAGCATTTATGATACCCCTAATAAATATACATAGATTTTAGGGTCATATAATAATCATATTCTAGTTTATTTTTACCTCTAACTCATCCAATTTAGATAATCAGATCAATATAATATAACAAATAATGTGTGTTCCCAATCTTAATAAGTAGGGAAAAAGAACCATGGGAACTAACCTTGTCATTTGAGAATGGTTTCTCCCTATTAGAAAAGGGATTTCAACTAGAAATAAGTCAGAAAATTTTCAAATATTTGATATTACATAGATATTAAATAATAAATTTCAAATAAGAAGACATATAGGTATGACATAATATTAATAAAATTACAGTGATTAATAAAAAACCAAAATTACCATTAACCTAAACATAAAATAATATATACATCATATATAATTAATTTAACAAAAATGGCCAAAATAAAACAAAAAATGGAGAAGTAAAAGAGATGTGAAGTAAAATAATCTAAATATATAAGATACCTAAGAAAAATTTTCCAAAATAAACCAAACCATACTTATCTCTATGTTAAAAGTGATCATTAACCACATGTAACATCCTTCATGAACGAGATACAAAATTAGACTCTATTAAACTATAGAGTAAATATTGGATTTGAGAAAATATCATAGTATAATAAAACCATTTATTCAATAAAAAAACATTTTATAAATAACCTTTGAATTCTTGTTTGAAGACATATGTATATGTTAGTACATTTTAACTTTAAGAAATTAAGAAACAAACAATTACAATTTTTAAATATTTTCCTTAAAAATGGATCTTCTAAAGTTTAGTTGAAATAATACATGAATATAAAAATCTAGAAATCAATCTATCATCATATGTAATTTCACATCAAGGGATATCTACCTAGGGAAAGAAGAGGCAACTTAGGACTTAACTCCTAATACCATCATGATATCAGGCCATAATGATCGTATAAAGCCAATAAACTTAAATAAAAAAAGCCTCATTAGTGTCAAACCCCTAAACAATGATTAATTATAGCTAAGAGAATTATTTTAGAATAATCCATTGATATGAAACACAAAAGTAGTTTCCCATATACATAAAAATCTATTATAATAGATGGTTTTAAACCAATGTATCAACCAAATGAGCATGAAAATGTTAAAATATCATCTATACACAATTCAACCACCAAAAGATAACCAATTATATATCAAAATACATCGTTAAATAGACTAAAATTTCATATATAAATAATAAATAATATTGGGTTTGAAAAAAAGGGTAAATCAGACAAAAGAATCCTTGTTTAAATCTAGAAAAGTCATTATGTTTGAAAAAAAAGTCCTCAAATCATGATATTACATTTTTAATAGATAATACCTCATACTAGAAATATGTTATAAATTATTCCATTATAAAAATAGAATTTTAAATTTATAAAACACTTTGTGTGGAAAAAATATAATAGGTAGAAATTAAACACGTTATTTTAAAATCCCCCTTTATATCTTTTGTATTATATAAAGAAACAAGTAAAACTTGTTAGAATGTTATTATATATATTTAATAAAATATTTATATAAAGGAGATAAAAATTAAAATACCCAAAAATTCATATATACGTAAATAAATGGATATGAATAGAAAATCCTATTATAATCATCAGAAATTGGATCATGTGGGTGAAAATTAGTCAAAGAAGAGGATATAAAAACCTTATAAAACTATTAAAATCCCCAAAATAAGAAAAAACTAATATATATTCAAATAAGGTGAATACTATGGTTTTATAGACAAAATTGAACCATGTGAAAGAATATAAAAAAGTTAAAAAATGAAAATGGAGGATTTATTTAATAAAAGAATCATTGAAAGACGGATGATAAGACAAAAGGTTTAATGATTGGGTTAATTTTGAAGAAAACCAAAGAATATTGAGGGAAAATTAGATTAGAAACATTTAAAATGGTTTAAAAAACATTAAAATATAAATAAATTATTATCCAAAACATGAAATTATATTACCCAATATTATATTATTATTTCTAAACATTATATCCCAATGACTATTTCAAAACAAACATTTTACTATCATATAATTATATTGAAAAAATTAGAGTATTTATTCAAGGTTGTATTTAAAAGTTGTATTTAACAATTTTGGAATTTTAATTTTATTAAATGAACTTCATTTTTAATTTAACATGTCAAGATTATCTTAGCTGGTATTTTTAGTATTTTTTTTTAAAAAAAATTGATTCATTTTTGAATAGTGATAATAAAATAAATTTTATGAAATAGACATCATATAAAAAAAATTAAAAATTTATGAAACATTTTTACTTGCATAAAAATTATTAAATGAGTAAGATTGTTCATTTCAAAATAGTATTCTTAATTTAGAGTCAAATACTTAACATATTGGAACCTATGTAACATATTATTCCAACCAAAAAATAAATTTGGTATTTTTTTCCTTTAATTAGGTATTCAAAAGATTCCATTTTTTTAGCTTGGCTAGATAATGTAATAAACATTATTTTTTAATCATTAACCTATAAATTTTATGGGAATCAAAATGATTCATAATTATTGGCCAAAATAAGTATAAATTCATTTGTATGCTTAAAAATAAATGTTTTCAGTAAATTGTATTGGTTTCATTATTTGTTCCTATATTGAAAATTAATTTTTATAACCTTAAATAATTTAATGAAAATAAAATTAATTTCATATTTAGACTAAATATATCCAAATTAGGTAATATAGTTAGTTTCATTTGTTGTCATGATAATTAGTGACGTAATGTAAAATTATTAAAAATTATAAGAAATAATATAACCGAACCACATATCAAAATGATTAGAAATGGGATTCCTCAACCATCCCTCATTTAATATCTATTAATTGACAATTTTGGACACATTTTACTTGAATATTTCATTCTTTTC
This sequence comes from Viscum album, assembly GCA_963277665.1. Classification (NCBI taxonomy): domain Eukaryota; kingdom Viridiplantae; phylum Streptophyta; class Magnoliopsida; order Santalales; family Viscaceae; genus Viscum; species Viscum album. The sequence goes on along the minus strand of OY728136.1, from coordinate 395,026,697 downwards.
ATATTAATAAATAACTATTAATAAATATTCCACTCATCTCAGTCATAAAAGGTCCTTATCATCACCATAATTTTCCTTATAATATAACCATTTATCTCAACCAATACCTACAAAAACCACAATCCAAAAACATCATTCACATCATAATGGTTTTGGTCCCATAAAAATTGAAACTATTAAGTCATAATCCTCTTATTAAAAGAGTCATCCCAAGAACTAAGGTTAGAACTTATGATTAATCATTTTCATTTCTATTTTATTCTTATACCCCATCAAAATATATTATAACCATAATAACACAATAAAAACATAAAAAAGTATACTTAAATGAAATTATTTTAATGGAAAACTAGATATCTACCTTCCTATCATCTTTTCTAAAAAATTAAAATGGTGATTCTATTATGGTTGGTCCAACACATTATGTAGATCATTTAATAATCTTATTTAAGCAATAAATAAAATATTTATGACATGATAAATATTTTGGAATGATAAATGGATAATTATTTTAATGATATTAATAGTAAATGTTTTTATAAATTTTAACCATCCAAAAAAGACCATATTAAGACATCATTCAAAATTTAAATATATTTTGAATAATATATGTTACTATATAACTCTTATATAACTAGAATGATAAATACTTTAAAAATCTATAACTAAAAATATTTAGAAACTATTTTATAAATCCTATTATAATGTTTGATGTAATAAATATGCTTTCAGGAAATTGACCCAAAAACACTAAGTGTGTAATGAGAGAAAAAACATTTATGATATACGAATGGTATATGATAAAAATGGACCTTAAAAAGTTAAATAAATTTGAAAAATGTTCTAAATATATAATTTAATAAAACTTAATTGGGTAATTCATGATATTTGATGAATGTACAAAGAAACTTAGAAATTAATATAATGGGATTATTAATTCAATTAGATTCTATTGGTTTATGATCATTTTTTAACATTATTTGTATAACACCTATAGATTTTAAAAGAACTTTGTGTTCAATTTAATATAAAATACATAACACCGAGCTTAAAAAACCATAAAATGTTATTATTTTTCAATGTTATAATATTTCCATAAAAATGGATGGTATTAATATAAGTAAAAAATTATTAAATATATATGTTGGTCGTAATCAATAATTTTTTTGATAAATTCTTATAAAATTTTGTTTAAATTTTCGGTAGAGTAATTTTATTCATAAAAATAAAATTTATTAAAAAATGGTTTAATTGAGTGAATACTATAAAAATGGTATCATTATTAAAATAATCATATCAAAAATATTTTAGGTTTTTTTTTGATTTTTTTAAAAAGAATGATTTTTTATTTAATAGTGAGAAATAATGATATTTCTTGAAAAATTTATTTTTGTACAAATAATTTACAATTTAACATTTTGTTTCTAAATTTGATCAAAGTAAAATTAGTAACAAAATATTATTAATAGTACAATTATTTCAATTGGAATCAATTTTATGGTTGAATTTGTGTAAAAAAAATTACAATTAACATTCATTTCTCTGAAAGACTCTTTTTCATTGTGCTTTGAGTTTTTTTCTAAAATTAATTTATTTAATTTATATAATTGAATCTTAAAAATAGATTAAATATTTGGAATTGTGTAGCTTCAATTTTTTAAATAGATTTTTTTATTTTTGATCAATATTATTAGTAACCATAGTTCATTTTGTTGTTGTAGTAAAGATAAAAGGCGTCATTTAGGTTTAATACATAAGTTATAATACATTAAAATAATTAAGAAACATAACTTTATTTCATTTTATTATCATATTGCATCCATAATCATTCAAAATTTTAAATTAAGACATTTTTGTTATTTAAAATTGACTTTTACCTTTATAATGTTTTTGTAAAAAATAATGTCAAAAAATATCCCTTTCTCTAATTTTAATATGTGTAATATTATTTGAAATATTAATTAATATTTTTAACTTTTATGTTTATTTTTACTTTTTATTGATGAAATAATTACAATAAATGCTTATGAAATGCTGACACATAGCTTGTTAAAGTAGTAGAAAATCTTATAAAACTATTTTAAAAATTATAAAAATATTATTTTTTGTGATTTAAATTATTCCAAGGATTTTTAATATAAATATAACGTATTTTATGTGTATGAAATGATCAAATTATAATTCAATTTCCTTCATGTTGTTTTCAATGTCTTGTTATGTGAGTAGTTCTTCAAATAAAAACAACAACATTTTATGTTATGTAATATTTTATTAAATTATTTATACATATTTAATTAAAATAATTAGGATAATAAATGTTATAAAATTCCATTACTTCGACACTTTTGATGGAATTTTCACTATATAAGTAAAATTATAACCCTTTAATATTGAAAAAGTCGTTACAATGGTAAAGGTTAAAGTTGCTAAGTAGTGGAGCTAAACCAAATGATAAGGTTTAAAATGATGTTCAATCCTATAAAAAATTAAATGGATTGTAATATTAAGATCATATATTATTTATCATTGAATAAATTTTATTTTGAAATATTTTTCTTTAGATATACACATATTAATTAAACATATTTCATGTATTTATAAAAATGACATTAAACATATTTTATAATAAATAATATTTTATTAAATCATTTATAATTGATAAAAATCATTAATATATTATATTTAATGTTATATTGTTGGAAATATCATTCATGGTCAATTTATAAGTCAATTTTCCTTTTATTGTGACTTTATTGACCCATAAATATTAAAAAACATCGATATCATGGTAATTGTCAAAAGAAATAATGGGGGTTCAAATTAAGAGATGAGGTTGAAAAATAAACAAAACTAGTAAAAAATATATTGTATAAGTGTATTTAGACTAAAACTAATCCAATAATATAATTGTATAAAATTTTAACCATTTAATAAGAAAATTTATTTATATTAATTTAATATTTTAAGTAATTCCTAGAGTGCTTATCCCCTCACTTATAAAAGGGAAACTCCTCTATTTCATTATTCATAATGTTGTATCCTTATATCATGGAAAATACCCTACACAATATCATATTTTTTCCTTCACCATAACATATATATTATATTGTTTCCAAAATTCCTTCCTTCTAAAGATTAAGGTGTATATCAAAAGAGGTTTCTCAACAATGAGGTAGAACTCGTAACCGAGCTTCTTTAATTTTATTTCTTCTTATACCTCCTATAAATATATACTATCCATTCTAAAATATTAATTTAATTATATTATACATAATTAATTGTTATTATGATTATGTTACAACCATAATCTACCTTCTTCTTTCTTGTTGGAATATGATAAAGGCACTCATGCGTCTGTGTGGACTACCACCTCTACATAGTGATGTGATTATTTTTTCACTTCAATTTTAATTGGGTTGTAAAAAAGATGTATTTAATTAACATTTATGAAATATATTATAAAAAAATTATTAAAATTTTATTTTCAATTTTCTTTCTTTCATTTCATCAATCAAAAAATTCAAAACAACATTGATGCATAAGTACAACATATCATCTCCATGAACTATGTAACTCATTTTTTATACATACCATTTATGTATGATTATAAATATATGTTCACAATGAATATATATGAAACTTATATCATGGTAAAAATTATTCAGATTATGGAAACAATATCAAAGCATAAGGATCAGAACTTCTGAATAAAAACAGTCATGAAAAACGAAGTAGTTATCACCCGGAGGAGTTATTTTAATTAAAAATTGTTAATAAATAGGTGATTAGATGTTATCAATAATTAATATATTTTATTATCTATATTATTTTGGTTCTGAATACATTTATAAAAAATAAATATCTATTATAATGGAGTCTCAAACACATATGAATAAAGATAAGACTTATGGTAAGGGTTTCACATCTCATTTTTATTTTTGTAAGGAATATACCATATTCACCTAATTTTGATTTTATGTGTTGTGTATACTACCAATGAATTCCTTTTCTTATTATTATAATGAAATTTTTTAGAATTAATTATCCTCAACAGTTTCTCCCTTTCATGATTTTTTTATTTAAAGGTTACAAAAGTGGTAAGGGTTTAATATTTCAACCCCATTTTTATTGGGATAGTTTATGCTTTAATTTATTTTGATGAAATTATATAAAACATATCTTATGAAGCAAATTATATGTATCATTGTAGCTTTATTCATGAAATTTTCAATTATTATTACCATTTATCTCTCTTTTTAAATTAAAATTATCAGGAATTTTGTTTTATAAAAACACACATTATATCCTCTTTGTTTTAGGATCTTTTTCTTATATATCCATGTTTTTTCTAAAATGTTAAAAAGTTACTTCTCTCATATGATTATTTAAATTCATTTTTAAAAATCTTATTTTGCTTATAAAAACTGTTTAGTATGATAATATAGTTTTTTCGTAAATGTGGTAGTTTTGAATTTTAACAAAAAATGTGAAAGTAATATTTTTTAACATACTCTGTATAAACATAATTTCCCGTAGTCATGAACCCCTAATTATTTTAAGATTAATTTAAAATTTTCCAATTTTATTTTAAAATAAAAGTTTTTTAATACTGTTTTACAAATATTTGGATTTTAAATAAGTTATTTTAGAATAAAATGGGTATTTTCCTTAAGAAATATTCAGTGATATTTTAATGGAATTTTCATCCATGATAACATCATTTGATATTAATTATTTTTTACGGGAGATATGATCCAATGATTCTTTACTTATTATTACTACATATGGTTTTTTAGTATTAGATATTTTTAAAACACATTTTCTTCCTAGGTTATGTTATGACATAATGTTGAATTGTTTATGAAGAAAATTTTCTTTTCATTAGTTATGATATGATGAATATTTATTGATCTTGGGGAACATATATGTATAATTTTAAATATTTAATAGATGTGGAGAGAATAATATAACCTTATAATTAATTGAAAGTTATTTTATACCTCATGATATATTTTTGGGAAATAATTAGATGTGATTGATCCAGAATGGGAAACAAGTCGATGTGTCTGATCTAATATAGGAATCAAGTCGATGTTCTTGATACATTATGGGAATCAAATCATTGTTCTAAATACACTATGGTAAACTGGTAGGGATTCCTAATCCACTATGGGAAACATGTGGTGATTTCTGATCCATTATGGGAAACAGGTGCTGATGTTTGATCCTTTATGATATGGGAAACATGTGTAAATTTCTAATCCATAATTATTTGATGGTATTTGGGTTAACTTTGTCAAATAAAATTGTTTTTATATATATGATAGTGACACACTTCTAGGACATGAACTTATGGTTCATGAATTATTATCGATGATTTATCACTCTTATGATTCATATCATTTGAAATTATATAATTTCATTCCATGGAATATGATTTTGATCCTGGATAGTTATGACATGAAATTTTTAAGTTATGATAATTAAATCACATATCTAGTATTATATTATTCTATTTTATGATCATAAATTAATACCCCCCACATTTACCCTTATTGAGAATCAAATATCCCCTAAATATGTTTTCTTTCTTCATGTTATGAATAATGGTTTTAATAAGGGTATGTCAAGAAGGGTAAATAATGAAATGAAATTAATGAGTGATTCCAAGTAATGCATTTAAATAATATGTTCATGCATCAAGTATAAAAATACACTAAAACATTATTATGTGGAGAGGGATCACAATGTTATGTTTTTAATATTTATCTAAAATGATTTAATAATTAACTATGAAAAGTATGAGTATCTATAGTTGGTATCAAAACTATGTTTATCCAATCATTGGAGATTAGTAATAGAGAAATTTTGTGAAAACCCCAGGGGTAATCCGAAGAATATGATTACATAATTTTTTTATAAGATATATACTATGTTGTTTTTGGATAAATGTGTCCTTATCTATATACTACAAGTCGATGTGGTTTTAGAACTGGTGTATATAAGGTAAATAAAACTATAAGTAGTTAGTCAAATATATCTCTACCATAATTCTAGTGAATGATTAATGTCTCCAAAATGTGTACCTAGTTTGAGAGTCGCATGGGGATACAAATGGGTTAAATAAAATATTCCTTATGAAAAATTATGAAGTATTTGAATAGATTATATCAATAGACATCATAGGTTAAAAATAAGGTGTCATAGATTAAAAATAAAATTGATTTATTTTTATGGTGATAAAATTTAATAAGTATAAAGATATGATTAAAATTAATGATGTAAATGAGATAGTATTGGTGGCCTTGTGAGTTTTTAGTGATTTGATGACAATGTGACAGTGGTCATCTTTGATGAAATTTGTTGAATTTTTGGATTTATGGATTATATTCAATTTTATGTGATTTTATTTGATTAATACGGATTACGTTAATTTTTAGAAGCATATATTTTAATCTGATCTCAACTTAAGAGATATGGTTACTATCTTGGATATATAAGTTTAAGGTTGATCAAAATTTTAAAGGTATAGGTACCCGTTTGAGGTTTTATGTAATAAGATTTTGATATAATTTGAATATTTTACTTGGTTTCAAGAATAAAAATCCATTTATGTTTAAATAACCCTTTATGCAGATATATGATTTTATTTAAAGTTAATATGGTATATTGTATAATGGGAAATAGTTAAAAATGATGGTTTAAAAATTATTCATTGGCACATTGATATTTTCAATATATTTATGGTCAAGATAAAGATTACCTTTCATGTTAGTATCTAAATTTGATTCATTAATTTTGGTAAATTTCACTACATTAAAAGATTATATAGAAATTTATAATAATTAATGATGATATTTTGGGACATGTTTCTTTTGGTAGAGGTATATATAACCCTTATGTTTAAAATTTTATTTAAAATTATAGATTATATGAGGAGAAAACATTTAAATTTTTTTATATTAAAGATGAATAGAATGATATATCCTTGGAGTTTAAAATATTATTAATTTTTTTGTAATTTTGTATGTGGGATTATTTATTTAAGGAATTGTATAAGTTGAAATTTGTATTTGTATATTAATATGAGGGATTATTAATTTCCCAAATTATCATATGTTTATATAACCTTTTTTTGTTTTGGTTAATAACTTGATATCATTTTATAGAATCATGTGATACATTTGAAATTTATTCGAGTACTTTAGGAATGAAATATCTATATTTTATAATTATCTTTTTGAGAAATAGTTGAGATTGCGGAATAAATTGATTAAAGGAAAAAATAGTACTTGTTGAGTAAATATATTTATTTATGTTATTAGTATTGATGATAAAAGAATTTATAAATTCGGGGAAAAGTATCGTGAAACAAAAATGTGGTCTTATTAACTTCATTTCTGATGAATTGCTGGTATTTTGTACACCACTCTGGTTTATCATTTTTTGGTCATTAACTTTCTCATGATCATTCACTTTCTGGTGATCAATGATCTCTTACACTCTTCATAATTATTGGGAAATTAATTGTCATCCATTTACACATTTTCACTTCCCACTGATGTTATCCTATTTTGAAGGCTAATTATGAGTTATTCTAGATGAACGTTATATTTTTCATTTCATCTTTTTAATTGGAGTCTTTATTTACACTTTTATTATATGTAAATTAAATAAATGGATTTTAAAATATAGAATCTTGATTATAAATAACATGTTAAGATTGTTAGGATTTAATTAATTAAGGTGTATAATGTATCACCATGATATTTTAAAAGAACACTGTGTTCGATCACATATACAGCAGGTCACACCAAGCCAAAAAAACCCATGAAATAAAAAAAATTATGAATGTTATAAAATTGAAATAAAATTGGTGGGTATTAATTGAAGTAAAAAAATTATTAAATATAGATAAATATCATAACCATTAAAAATTCAATGATGAATTCTAAGACATAAACACGGAATTTTTTTGTAGTCATTTTATTCTTTAAAATGCATTTTTTTAAATTGTTTTATTGAGTGAATATTATTATTAATTTTTGGAACTTTTAGAAAATTTTTTGACAAAAATAATATCATTATTTAAATCTAAATATAAAAAATATCTAAGTGTAAATATTTGGGATTTTTTGGAAAGATTGATATTCCAGTGAACAGTGAAAACGAATGATTTTTATTGAAAATTGTATTTTCATTACAAGAATTTACAAAGGTACATTTTTTTAAAATAATTTAAATCAATAATATGTTATATATTTTTTTATTAGTAAAATTAAGTTTATTGGAATCAGTTTTATATTTTAATATTATATAAAATCAGTTTTATAATTAAAATAAATTTTAATGAAAAAAAATAATTGTAATTTCTGTTTTTACCTTAAAATATTTTCTTCCAATTATTGAACTTTGAATATTGAAAAAAGGATATCATATTTTGAGTTAGTGCGTCCAAATAATTTTAAAATTTCCCTTTTATTTTTGGTCAATTTGAATTATAACCATATTAAATTTTTTTATTGAAGTAATGGTAAAATAAGTTAACTAATGTTAAAAATAATGTGATAGCACTTCAAACTAATTAAAACACTTTTCTTTTATATTATTATGGGAGTATATATTTTCTATAGTCATCCAAACATATAAAATATGACATATATTCAATTTAACAATGATTTTGACCATTTTAATATTTAATAAAAAATAAAGTCAAAATGCTAGTTTCATTATAATAATATTTTCAATATTTTTTATAGGGATAAAAATAATTATGGTATATTATAAATGGTTATTTTAATTCTAAATTAATATTTTATCATGTTAATTTATTTTTAATTTTTTGATGAAATATATACCATATATGCTTATGTAAAGATGGCATAATACTTATGAAAGTAGTATAATAATTAAGTAAATTATTATAAAAATTAAAAAATAATATTTTTCGGGTGACTTAAAATGTGCTAATATTTTTATGATAAATATATAATATTATATATTTTTAAAATTATTTTAATTTAATTTAATTTCCTTCATGCAATTTTTAAAGTCAAATTATTTTAATATTTCTTAGAATGACTTTAATACTATTTTATGTTAGATAATATTGTATTAAATTATTTAAAAATAATTTGACATTGAAATTGGAAATTTCGGATGATAAATGGTTTAAAATATCAACTCTTATCTATTTATGATCCTATATTTACTTTATAAGTAAAATTATAACTCTTTAATATTTAATATTTCATAACCACAATTAAGGTTAAAATTAGTTATCAATGGGGTTAAACAAAAAATAAACGGTCAAAAATGATATCTATACATATAAAAATGTTATTTAATGATTATATTAAGGCCGTAGATTTCTTATATTTAAATAAATATCAGTTTGGAACCATTTTACAGGAGTTCGACACATACTATATGTTAATATTTCATGCATTTCCATAAATGGATTTAATGATATTTTATATGGAATAATATTTCATTAAATGATTTGAAATCCATAAAAATAATGGAATTTTCCATGTGAATGATATATGGTTTACAATATCATCAATTTTCCATTTATGGGTCACTTTCCATTTTATATTGACTTTAATTTCCCCTAAATATTATAACATTCATAGCATTCTAATTGTGTGAAGGGTTAAGGGGGTATTAATATTAAGAGATAAGGGTGAAAACATAAAAAAATTGTCAAAATATTTTTTTAATAGAATATTTAGACTTATTCTAATATGGCATTATAATTCTATCAAATTTGTTCCAATTTTTCAGAAAACACAATTTATATTAATTTAACACATTGTTTATTTCCAATAATTTCCCTCTACTCACATATAAAAGGGAACCTACTAACCTTTATTATTTACTATTATTGAGCATTGAATATTTGGAAATACATTAAATAATATCATGATATATTCCATTATCACACCCAATATCTCTTGGTGTTTCCAAAATTCCATCATTTTGATGCTTATGGTGTATGTCCAAAGTGGATTCTAAATTAAAAGGTATAATAATTTAATAAGAATTTTCAATTTTATTTCCATTTATATTTTTTCTATATCTTTGAAATCCATTATAAAATAATTAAATAATTTCTTAATTATAATTAATTTATATTATTGTAATTTGAAAACCATTATCCACTTTCTCCACATCTATTGAAAGGCGCATTCCATATTCATCACTTGATTATTTTATATGGTGTATATGCTTCCAAATAATAAAATTAAGAATTCTTTTCATGAAAATTTTGGGGATAAAAATATCCACTTATGGTTCCTATTTTCATGATATTTTGATTAGAATTTTACCGAAGTGGTAAGGTGCATTTGTTTCAATTCCATTTTAATCATGATTTTTTATACATAAATTTTCATTGAGTAAATTATATAATACTAATTCGATAATTCACATTTTATTTATTATCCCCTTTTATTCATGAAATTTTTAACAATTAGTACCATTTTATTCCCTTTGGTACTTAAAATGATCTACAATTTTATAAAAAACATACTTTATTTCCTCTTTGGTCAGGAATCATATTCATATATGTACGTCTTTTCACTAAAATGTTTTCAATTTTTTTTTACTATTATCCTACTATTTTTTAATTTAATAGTTACCCTTGTTTAGATTTTTATAAAAATGATTGTATTGAATATTCTTATCATTTTTTCAAATGATGAAATTTTTAATTTTTACATAAAATATGAAAGGAATCATTGTTTTAATGTACTCTACATGAATAGAATTTACTACCGTCATAACATTTTAATGCTTGGAATATTCCTTTACAAGTTTCTAGGATTTTTTTCAACTCATATTTTTCCATAATATTTTTGAAATATTTTGATTTTAAATAAGTTAATTCAAATTAAAAATGTTATTATCCTGAAAAAATATCCAGATATCTTTTAAATGAATTTTCATCTTAGATAATATTTTTTGATGTAAATTGTGTTATTATATGGATATGATCCAATAATATCATCCTTATTCTATATCTATATTATTTATGAGTATGATATATTTATTAATATAGCGAACCATACTTTTAATACACATATATTACATATAAATAGACGAATATTCCTTACATAATATTATAATCTATGCCAGAATGATATTGGTCTAGTATCCTTAGAAACATGGAAATATAAACAAATGTTTCATAAAATATCTACATCACCTCTGAATTATTTCATTATAACCAGAACCATTCTTAGATATATCATACTTAATACAATTATTCATAACATAGGAAAATGGGACATAAGAAAAAGGTGAGATTAGATGCTAAGTACGGGTAAAAATGATACATCAATGATTGTATATGAATAATATGAAATAAAGGGTATGCAAACATGTGTATAAAATTATAAAAGCATACCCTCCATATCATTGATTATAATCTTGAGTCATTGAATTAATATTGGAAATTTTTAATACATGAATCATAATCGAATCAAAGAACATGTTCCACAAGAGAATTGATGTAGAGACCTTGACCCCTGTATCCCAAATTTTGTGTATACATTATTATATTGGATGAGACACAAGTATTTTCATCTTGAAAGAACCAAATATTTTAATATCTTTGGTAAATTAGATATATACCTGAGTCTTAGATAAAATTTGAACACAAAAATTAAAACATATTTTTTTGTGAATAACATTATTCCCTCTAACATATCCTTGTAAGTCAATCATATTAAACTTTACAGATTCTAATTAAAAAAAATTAATGGTGAGATAAAATTATCAATAAGGGTTACATACATAAGATGTTATCATGAATTAATAATTAATAATAAATATGGTAAGGTAAATAACTAAAAACACTTGAAATTAAATCAATAAATTGGTTATAATAATTATATAATAAATAATAAATATAAAAATTTAAATAACTAAACAAAAAATCTATTTAAATGAATTGATATAATTACAATATAAGGAACAATCATTATATCAAGGTAAATAATTGATAAAACATTCTATTTAATCAATAAATGATAATGAAATGAATCTAAATATATTATCATAAAGAAAATATATTTGTTGAAAAACAATAAATGAATTTTTAGTGAAGAAAATGTATAACTATTGGACTTCTTGAACCCATGATCATGATACCCCTACCTTCACGACCTTTCTCAAGATAGTTTAAAACTACCAGATATAAAACAATCTTGTTTGAAAAAATAACTTCATTATAGATAAATTATTTTTCCTATGAGACTATTGATTCATCAAGGGGGTATATATAACTAGACTCCACCCATTTCTGTATTTTCAAATAATTACTCATGTATTTAATAATCTATTTTATTCATGAACAATTTTCCCCATCATAAAATATTATTATTGAGTATGTAATATATATTTATAAATATTTCCCAAAAAAGTAAATAACATTATATATAAAAACCAAAATTTATAAATGATATAGAGTTTAAGTAATAAATATATCCATGATAAAGAATATGGATATTCAGGGAAAATTTAATGTTCAATGGTCTTAAGAAAGTGAATATTTCCATGGAATGTCAATGACTACAAAAAATGAATAAAAAGAGTTAATATCAATAATTTCATTAGAAAAAATTATCATAAACTATATTGAGTAAGAATAAGTATTGTATTCGTACAAAATATAGATATTTGAATAAGAATTAAGGCATTTTTCATTGATGAATATGAAAACCCTAAAATGATCTTTGAAAACATTCTTGAGAAAAATATTTTTTTCATTTGGAAAATTAATTTTTAAAAATACACCTTCAAAAATATTAAAACAATTTTCATTGAAAATATTCTTCTAAACATATAAATGAATATATAAAATAATTTATTGATCATGATAGCTATAAATTCTATTCATTCCATACAAGTTAAAAAAGATATTTCATTCACTTTTTTGTTAAAATAGAAATACACTATGTCTTGAAAAATACATGAAGATTCGTTTAAAAAATTGAAAAGAAAAAATGGGTAAAAAACCATTTTAATAAATCATTTTGAAGATGTTGAAAAATTGATATTTTTGAAAATATGGTTTTGGAAGAATATATATTTATGATCGATGAGAGAAATGATGTCATATTTTTCATTAAACATTTTCTCTATTAATTTAAGGACCAAAGATCGGAAAATGAAACTATTAGTTGAGAATATCATTAAAAAGGAGGATACAATTATATGTCCACATTATATAGGGATAAAATAATTTCATTCAATTAAAATTCAAGAATAAATTATTCTGATTAAAATGATATTGTGAAATAAACCAATAACATGATCATAATTTTGAATGGATAATAAGAAAATGAATAGATTAGGTATATAAACATTATATACACATGAAAATTTAAAATACAAGATAATATAAGTAAAATTAATTACTAATATAATATTAGAATATCAAAGACATGGAAGATGTAATATAACCCAATGAAAATAAACTGAGTTACGAAATTCATTACGACTTAGTAACTCTTAATTCAAATAAACATGGATGAAATAAATAAAATTAAAACATTAAATACCATGAAATATTAATTAATCAAGATAGTACATGTCAATGGGGTATTATATACACCATATAAAAGAAATTAGGTACATAACATTACAATATGCCTCAATGAAGATAAATTGAGATGAAGTCCCTTACAAAGATCATATCATTGAACTGGGGATTAATAAATGTATTTGTTATGTGTATTAAATATAAATTCACATATAACAATTGTAAATAAAACATAAAATAATCAAATGTAATTACAACGATAATCATTGAATTGCATAATCAATGAAGTATTAGTTTAACCAAATGGAATAAAATGAGTTAAGAAATCCCTTACATCATGCTTCTTTTTGGTTGAGTGCGATTTAACCTCTCGTATAGGGGATATAAAAAATTTATTAACATATAATACAACCATTTTAGTATTATAATATAATAGATTATCCTTTTATAACATCTTATCACCCTTCTGTTAAAAATATTTCATTATTTTCATCATTTCAGGTGTCAATTGCCTTATTTCCTCACGCGGGCTTCATCATGAAAGATCTGATTATTGAAAATATTATATAGTTATATCATCTCTTGAATAATAAAAATGTTTTAATTATAATATTCTTAAAAAAATTATACATCTAAAAAAATAATGAAATATTGTTATGAAAAATCGACTATGTTATAATCTTGGAGACTACAGGCCATACACACGCAAGTGTAATATTTCTATTTCTCAATTATCATTTCAGAAAAGAGTTAAGTAATATTATATATTTACATAATGATAATATATCATATATAAAATATTTTTTCTTTAAATATACTACATATATCAATATTGAGGTGTGGTGATGAAAACTGAGTCACATCGCTTCATGAAAGCGGTAGTCCACATATTCACGAATGATGTTTTCATTTTTTAGTATAATATATAAAAATGAAATATAATATTTTAATATAGAAAAATATTTCATTAATATCATAATTATTTAACTTATATCACTTATATTAATTAAATTTATTTTATTAAATTATATGTTATGTGTTGGTGAAAGATGAATCACACGAGCGACATTGTCGTATCCCCTATGGAATGGAAAGTAATAAAGTTATATATATATATGTGTGATATAAGGACAAAAAATGTATAATTATGTTATGAATATCATATATATAATTTATACATATCATCATACCCAACCATTAGTGGTGGTAATGGAAAAACTTATGACATTTATTCATGTGGTGGTGGTCCTCCATACACACAAATGATGATTCTATAACCCATTTGATAGAATTGTGGATACTTATGGGTAATTACATTAACAAAAAAAATCATTATATATAATATTATTTTTTATTGTATCATCATGGTTAAATAATAATTTATGGATTTTGATGAAGAAATAAAATAAAAACGCTCATTGAAGAATGTTATCTCTTCTTGGGGTATCCTCCTTAGGTTTCCACCAAAAGCCTTCCTATGACATCTTTATTACCAAAATAAGTATTCTAAGATAATATGAGGGATGTTTTTAAGTAATTTATTTAGATATTTGATGAATAAAATGTCCTTATGTTGTAAATAATATAGGAGAGTGGGTGACCTTTTATAAGTGAGGTGAGTATAATACTTGTAATTGTTGAAAGGAAAAAGGTGTACCCATGGTTTTCATATGCCAAAACAGTCCAAAAATGAGTATTATTGAGAATTATACATTATAGGGTATAAATAAGGATATAAAATATATTTTATAAAAAGTTTAGGTTATTTTACCATGTATCTTTTTAGTTTACTCCCTGATAAATCCATCTTTTCCTTAACCGTAGTAATTTGTTATTACCATTTTCATTATTTATTTTGGTAAAAAATTAATTTGAAATTATTTTAAAATATAAATTTTTTTATTAATATTATGAAATCAATTTTTTAAAATTTTATTAATAGAATATGAAACATTTAACTTAAAATTAATCCCCCATATGTGATGAGAAAGTGGGTTTTTCAAAGAGGAAGTGTTCAAAATTTTACCAAGATTTTATTTTTGAATTTAATTTAAAAATTATTAAAATGAATTAAATTGGATTAATATATATATATATTTATAATTGAAATAATTTTACCTTAAAACTAATTAAAAATATAATTTATCTTTATAAAAAATTTAATCAAAAATGCAGAATTCAATTAAAATTCAGTATTTTCACTATTCATCAAAAAATAAAATATTTTAGAAAAATCCCAATTAATCACTGTAAGAAATTTTTGATATTTTTATTTAAAAAATAAATCTAATTTTATGAAATAATATTTTAAAAATTATATAATATAAAATTTAAATTATGTGCACAAATAGTGACTATGACATCTTTTAGAACAAGAAAGATTTTTATAAAACATTTATATTTATTTTAAATGATGATTATTTTATTTCTATTTAATAGATAACCATAATTTTCATAATTTAGTCATTATTATTCATAGCTTCCAATTTATTTAATAGGTATACTATATTACAATTCATTTATACTCAGGAATGCGTGTTTTGAAATCTATCAAAGATATGAGATTTAAAGAAATATATTTCATGGTCCGTTTAATCTTGGTGGTGTGTATCACATATTCTATAAAATAAAATGTTCTTATTTTATAATATCATGGTTTTACTTTATGTCCTCCCTAAATAAGTTTCTTTCTCACAATTTAAACTTGATCTTGGTAATCAATGGTTTGATATTTAGAAATATCATTGTTGAAAAACCCACAGCATAAACGGGTTAACAAAATGTCCTCTTAATAAGAGAGAACTGAATTTAAAAAGGTTCATATAGAATAACACATAACTCAATTTCAATGTAAGAGAACATTTTTGTAATGTGATGTAGTAGAAATTGATGAAAAATCTAAATAATTATATAGAGTGATTTAGGTCATTAATCATAAGAAAGTGAATGGTAAAATGAAAGATAAGGGCCTAAAAATAATAAATATTTGAATATTTGGGAAAAATATGATTTATTTTATATGAATTTAATTAGATAAAATTTTTGTTTTAGGATCCTTTTCCCAATGTTGATTAATTCTTTTACTATCTATGAATATAATGAAATATACTTACTTGATGTGTTTATATTTAATAAGAAAATTTTCTTTCATTGGTTGTTCTTTGATAAATTTACAATTTATCTTTTACATCAAGAAATTAATATCCAAAATTTTATTTTTTCCCTAAAATTGTCAAATTAATTTTTAATAGATTGTGTGATATACAAAAGGGTGACATGTCTCTCTGTCTTTCTCTACCTATTTTTAAAAGTAAATATGGCTATCACATGTTATTCAATATAATAAATTAATCTCTAAACATAAAAAAGTAACACAATTAGTTCATCAATAATAATTATTTTTCAAAAAAAAGAACTAAAAACAATGACATATTAACTAGGACATCATATAGGCCAGTGGTATGCATTAAACCCTTATTGTCCTTTAGTCACGAGTTGATACCCAAAAGACTTTCTTGATGTGATAGATTTTCACCCAGTATATTGGTTTTACTTTTTCTAAACTGTATTA
The DNA here is from genome assembly GCA_963277665.1 of Viscum album. Taxonomy (NCBI): domain Eukaryota; kingdom Viridiplantae; phylum Streptophyta; class Magnoliopsida; order Santalales; family Viscaceae; genus Viscum; species Viscum album. The sequence goes on along the minus strand of OY728136.1, from coordinate 395,009,577 downwards.
ATATAATTCCTATAAAATTACAAAAAAATGTGTTTAATATCCTAGAAATAAATGTAGTAACTAAATAACTTTTTTACTAAGGATTATAATGAATTTGTTTTCACAAAATCTAATAATGTTATTTGAATATTATTAAAATTTCATTAATGATCATATTAAACCTAAAGGTTATCCATACCTTTAAAATTATTTATGTAAAATGTAATGTTATTATTTCTCAAATAACTTTTTCACTAAAACATTTGCTTCTCATAAATTTGTCCCAGAATATCCTTAATCTTGGTTGAATCCCATCACATAAAACCTAAAAAAAGGTGTTTTAAGACATTGAACTTATGATCAATGTTAAACTCATAAAATCATTATGTTATCTGTAACTCTGAAGTTAATGAAGATATATATGCTTTTGAAAGTTAACAAAATCCTTAAATGTTTCATGAATCTTACGACAAAATAAAATCGGTAAAAATAATTCCATAATATAATTCTAGAATATAAATAATTAATTCAACCTTTTTATTTAAAAATATATCCTTCCTTGGTATAGGATTGAACAATTAGATGATGGAATTGACTCAAAAAATTACCAGGATCTCCAATATTATGGTAATGAATGTAGTGACCCAGCCCTAGATAGCCCAGAGCTGGTGTCTGCTACTAATGACATTGGAATGATTACAATGAATCAATCCTTGAAGGACTAATCCGATTAGTAGTCTTAGTAAACCAGATTCATAAATGAGTATTGTATTATAAATGAATACATTGATTATAACATAATATTTCTTTCTTATTTGTAAATAAATAACTATGAGGATACCTCTAATCCATCTAGTAAAATCCATGTATATCTTTCATAGTATGCTTTGTGGATTCCTAGGGAAAGAAACATAATAATGGTGAGCTCAAATTATCAGTAAGGGAAAAATAGAGTGGAAGAAATAGTGAATAAATGAGAATAGTCAATATGGAAAAGAAAAATAAGTGAACACACATGAAATATAATCAATAAACTAAATGTAAGAATGTAAGAAATATGGAAAGGTAATAATTGAACACACATTCCATGTAAATAACTAAATAAGGAAAAAATATGGAAAGGTAAGAAACTAAAACACATGCCAACTAGGTAAATTAAAACAAAATGTATCCATACATATGTCGATGAAAAATATCATGGATAAATAATAACTAAATTCTCAATAATGAAAATTCTTCTTGGTAGGATGTCATGTTTCCCAGGAACATGATACCGTTACAATCAAAATATTTTTTAACCATTCCAAGTTGTGAAACTAATTCATCCCATGAGACTACAGATGCATTGAGGGGATTTTTTTCACTGGTCCCCAACCCATAGGGATTTCCATAAACAGTCCCAATCTCATGTATTTCATTTCCAAAGCATTCTCCATATATCAAATAAATAATGTTCCTTATCAAATATCCCTATTGACTAAATCACATGAGTTTTTTAATATTTCCCCAAATAATCCAATAAATGTCATTGTAGACACTGTATAAAAAATGGTTTTGGGTTTAGGCTACATTAATATCAATGATAAATGAAATAGATCATTTATGGGAAATTTATTATTCAATGTTCATATGAGAATTAATATTTCAATGGGACTAAAAAATAAATTAATTAATTGAATGTAGACACTATACTTGGCCAAATAAATCATAATCTGTCACGAACGAACCCGTATCGACCCTGAATTGGTCGCCCGAGCCGGTCTGCGACATGGCCCGAGAGGTGTTCTCAATCCTCCCGGGCGGGTGACAAGCGCCAGGGCATTAACAGAGGCTATGGGAAAAATTTCTCCCAGTAAAAATAAATAAAGCAGCATAAATAGAACAAATTAGCGCAAAATAAATAAACAGAGTAAAGTAACTAAACAAGAACAAAAGAAAATAAACTAAATAAATGAGACACCTGATGTGGCAGTGTTTTCACACTCATTGCCACATCCTTTTTACATTTCTATTGACTTTTTTATACCAAAATGAGTATTTTTAGTAAATAATTGATAAATTTTGTGTTTTTGTACTTTGCTGTGTAAAATAATCAATTTTAGTTTAAGGTATGTGTTTTAATGTGCTTTAGTGTCTTTTTAAATAATTCTTAAATTAACATAGTCTTGCGAATTTGGATTTTATTTATTTATTCTTTTATTTTTATTCTAGTTAGTTTATTAATTCATTTATTAAGTTAATTAATACCTTATTCTTTAAATTGTAAATAAATAACTCTTTTTGGTTTTTAGTATTTTATTAATTTAATTAGTTTTAACAATTTAATTTTATTCGTTTAATATTTTTCGTTTGTCAATTTAATTAATTCATTAATTAAATGGTTAAATAATTTAAGAAAGTTACTATAAATATTTTAATTTGATCTTTAATTATGTTTGTTTATTTTTTAAACCCAAATTAATTCATTCTTTTAAATAAAGTTTTATTAATTATTTTACTTTTTGTTTTTGTTTTTTAATTCTGTTCTATTTAATTTAATTTATTTGTATATTTAATTATTTATTTTTAGTTTCATTAAATTATTTTATTTATTTAATTTTCTTTGTTATGTTTGTTTGCAGGTGTGGTGGCCACACGATTCTGTTCTTTATCGGTGACTTCCTCACCGTTAGCGGTGACCTCACCATTACCCAACTTGCAAATCCTCACTAATACACCTTACCTCCCCGATACATTCCACCTCACTGTTACTTTTTTTAACATTGATACATTCCCACCTATCTTCCTCACTGATATAGCCTACCTCACCGTTAACCCTTTCTATCAGTAACCTTGCTACCAACTCACAAAACCCCACTCTTAACCGCTAGTCCCTTTATTACCTCATCGCTTCCCTTTTTTTATTACCTCACTAATACACTACTCTAGTCCATTATTCAACTTTACCTCACTGATACATCTCTCTCTTTCTCACTGATATGCATAACCTCGTCGGTAGACTTTTCCTCACCGATAGATTCATTTTTTTTTCTCCACCCCGTCGCTGCTCCTCGTCTCCTTCCTCATCCGCGCAGCAAACCAACAGCATCACAAAAACTCAACAGTAACAAACCAGATTCAATGCAAACCAGAACTCAAAATTTGAACCCCTTCCAACCACCATCATTGCAGGCATTGCTCCTCCCTTGTCGCACTCCTCTATCACCACCGTGACCTGCCCCAAATCGAACCCAACTCCTGCCCTTGTTGCAAGTCTGCGCTGCACAAACCCTCCACCTGAATCCCGTCGCGCGACATCTCCACAGCACCGCACCCCCTGCTGGAACACTTGAAGTCGCCACTCTCCATGATTCGAACCTGCCGAGCCACCTCCATCACCTTTCAACAAACTGCATCCCCTGTTCTCAAACCCTCCACCCGAATCAACCCCCTCGCTGCACTCCACTCCATCCGCCACACCAGAAACCCACATCGCTACATTCATCCCTCCTCCATCCGCACTACCCCCTTGTGCCTCTCAGCCGAACCCTTTGCAGATCTTTTGATACCCCCTCCGGACTTCCCTTTCATCTCATGCCTCACCACTTCCTCATCTCCACTGAACCACCCACACACCCGAGTGATCTCCTTCAAGCACATCTGCCCCTGCTCGTCGCTAAAGCACCGCCCTACCTTCTTCTCCCAAGACACCCCAGCTCTGACGCACTCCTCCATCCACCTGAGCCCCCTGTGTCGAACCCCTGTTCAACCTTGCTCCATCATCTTTCTCATCGCACACTGAAACCCGAGCCGCCATCCTCGGACAAAACCGCACTTCACCTGCCACTCACTGAAACCCTCTGACCTCTCTCATACTCCCCACGCCGAACAGAACTTCCCCCCCCCCCCCCCTTCTATTTTCGTTTTTTTAGTTTATATATAATAATATATAATAACATTCACATAATATATACTTAATAAAATTGCATATATATAATATAACTATAATAGCATATAATATAAATATAATATATTATATATATATCAATTACTATACTATAATAATTATAGGTATATTAGTAAAAGTATAAAAACATATATATAGTATTAATATGTTATAATAATATATGTTATTAATAAATATAATAATTTTATTTACATATATTAGTAATAATAATGTTAGGTATTATATATATATATATTAATAAGTATTTTTATCAACTAATCTAATTAATAATATTAATATATAGTTTTTTATTTATTTAGTTTCATTTTATTTGTTTTACTTGTTTTGGTGTTTCTGTGCTTTGTGTAGGGGGAGTCACTAGTAATTGTGGGGATTAAAAGAAGTTTTTCGTGGGAATAGCGCAAAAAGATTCCAGAGTTCGTTGTGGGGGAATTGTGTGCACTCACTGGGAATTCACTCGGGATCTGGTGAAAGAATGCTGAAGATGCACCACGTGGATCTTCTGTAGGCTAGGCTGACAACCAGGACAAAAGTACCCAGGGGGAGAGCAAGAGTAGGGGAGAACTTCATTAAAGGGAGGAGAGCATCCATTTCTTTCATCCAGAGATCCCTTGGTCCATCACTTCATTGTGATCAAACTTCGATCCATCTCATCACCATAACAGAGGCTGTCAGACATTGAGCAGGAGATCAGTATCGGAGCTGAAGCTGGAGAGAGGAGCAATATCGCGAGATATGTTTCTTAATTCATTATCTGTTTCTGTCTGTTTTAATTTTTTAATGTGTAATTAAATAGATTAGGGGAATTGGGCTGTATAGAACTGATCATCCATCTATTTGTCATGTTTTGTTAGTTTGATTACTCAATGCGATTTCATTGCTCGGTTTTCTCTTCTGTTTGTTTTGAGTATCGTTTCACATTACCGAGATACCGATGGGAATGGTAGTGAATCATTTCACCATGGATCATTGACCCAAGTACAAAGAATCGGAAAAGGTCAATGCATCTCTTCTCAAATTTAAGCATATTTTTTTCAAGGGTCAAGATCGGAAGATAGAGACTCAAGGAAGTTAATCGAGCTGTGTTGATCCACTGAAGTGACAACTCAGTTGATTAACACCATTTTTCTATGCACTGAGTAATTTAATTAAACCATGTAGAAGCGGATAATATCTTTTTAATCAGTTCAAAGCAGCCTGAGGACCCTAAAATCATCATTATTGTCTGTTCTCTGTTTAATCCATCCATTTCACCTTCAATTTCATACCCACTATCAGTGTCTGTTTCAATGTTTGCGTACAGTGTTTGTTAGTGTTCTATTTTATCTTTATTGTTGTTTTAATTTTAATTTGGTCTATCACAACATAAGTCCATCTCTATGGTTCGACACCCTTCTTACCATAGTACTAGTAGTTTGTAGGGTTTATAAATTTTAAATTTGCGCGCACTCAATGACTGCGCGGCCAAATTTTGGCACCGTTGCTGGGGAAGGCACGTGCGAACAAGTTTAAAAAAACTCAAAAAAATTAATATAACAAAAAAATACAAAACATAAAACTATAAAAAAAAATATCAAGAAAAGCTTGTTTTTGAAGCTGCATGCACACTAGAGCTTCTAAGTCAGAACTTGAAACTCCTATTCAAGAAATCAACATACATTGTTCTGTACTTAGAAAACAAAAGAAACATGAAATGGAGAATTTGGATAACATTGCTGGAAATCAAATTGTCAATGGACAACAACCCTTAGTTCCTACCCTTGAGAGACCTATGCTTAGGGAGTTTCAAATTCCAAATGTGTCAAACAATCCATCCTGCATCAAATTGTCCCATAGGTCTAGGAGAAATGAGATCAAACAGTCTCATATTTCTCAACTGTCATCATTTAATGGTCTTCCAGCAGAGGACACCTTAGATTTTTTAAGAGATTTTTATGGTTCGGTCCAGCAGTTGCCTCTGTGAGATCTTAGTGAGGAGTTGAGGCTGACATTGTTTCCATTCTGTCTAAAGGGGAGGGTTAGGACTTGGTTTCAAAATTTATATGAGGAAATCTTTGAAACATGGGAAGAGTTATGCAATGCCTTTGTATCTAAATTCTATATGAGGAACACCACCATTGAGGTTAGGCATAAGATCACTTACTTTGTCCATGATGAGGGAGAACTCTTTCACGAACCATGGTAAAGGTTCAGAGGTCTTCTTAGATAGATCTCCAACTATCAATTATCCCCCCATCTTTTCATGGAGACTTTCTATAATGCCCTCACCCCCTACAATCAGAACATAGTTGATCAATTTTGTGGAGGTGATTTCTATGATTCCACTGTTGATGAGCTGAAACAATTGTTTGATAAGTTGGCTTAGAAATCTCAGCATAAGTGCACTAGGAAGAGAGTCATCCATAGGGGTGATGAAAATCCTCAAGCTGCTATTGTCGATGATAGGGTTCTTAGGGATCAGTGCTATTACTGTGTGATGTTTGGTCACACTCAGACATATTTTCCAAACTTTTATCTCCCTTGTTCGTGTGATGAGAGTTCCCAGTTTGTTGATTACGGGTATAATAATCAAGGTTTCCATGCTCAACTCTCAAATTCATACCACTCTGGATATCAAGGTCAGCCCAATCTATCATGGAGTGAGAAAAGGGTCACAAAGCAACCCATTTCCCCAACTTTCCACCCACAGCCCAAAAAAAGTTTCCAGAATCAATATGAGCTTGAATCTTATATTTCTTAAGGGGAGTTAAATGGGATACTGTAACAAGTGTTGAGTGAGATCAGGTCATTTAATATAGACACAGATTCTAAGATTCAAAATTTATAACTTCAAAAGAGTCAAATGGCTAAGAATCAAGCTGGTAAGGAAAATAGAAAACTACCTAGCACTTCAACCCCCAATCTAAGAGAAAATGTGATGGCATTAACAACCAATTCAGGGTGTAAACATAAGGAACCTGTTAAATAATCACCTAGGCAAGAGGAATACAATGTTAAAGCTGAAAATGAAAATGGAAATATGGAAAATCCCAATTCTATAAATCTGGAAAGCGAGTTTCAAACTGAACAGATTGTGCAACCCACTCCTGAGAAAGATATGGAACTAAAGAAAATGAAGTGGGAATTGATTAAGGAAGAAAAGAAGAAAGTGGGGTCTAAGGAGAAGGTGAGTAACCTACCTGTTCTGAAACATTATTCCCCTCCCATTCTCTTCCTTGAAAGAGTGAAGCAAAGTTATGAACTTGATTACCTAAGATTTTTGAAACTGATTTGAAGGTTCACCATCAACATGCCTTTATTAGAAGCCTTGGATAAAATCCCTTCATACGTTTTATTCACAAAAAGGGTTTTGGAGAACAAGAATGATTGGAAGAAGTTGGATAAAATTGATCTCAATGCGGAGTGTAGTGAAATTTTCCAAAAAAATATTCCTCCCAAATTAAAGGAACCTAGTGGCTTTATCATTCAGTGCCGAATAGGAGGAAGTGGTCCACTGATTTTTCTGTGTGACTTAGAAGAAAGTATCAATCTTATGCCTTTCTCCTTGTTCACAAATCTGGGTCTTAGGGATATCCAACCAACTTCTATTTGTCTTCAGCTTGCTGATAGGTCACTCACACACCCTTTTGGGAGAGTGGATGACTTATTAGTAAGTGTAGGAAAACTCACATTGCCCACTGATTTCCTGATCCTTGATATGGAATGTGATTAAAAGGTTCAAATCATCTTAGGTAGACCCTTCCTTGCTACTGGTGGCGCCATCATTGATGTCTCCAAAGGTAAAGTCACCATCCAAGCTGTAGATGATGTGCAGGAAATTTTGGTGTTTGAAAGGCCCCGACATGAGGTTACTTGTGATGTGATAGATGTGGCCGCAAATCAATGTTAAAAAATTGAGGTTAGAGCTGAGTATGGGTCTTTCCCACTTGAGGTCACATAAATACTAATTCCCCAACCCACTAAACATTTTTTCCTAGCTACCGATCTTTCCCCACACCCTCATGTTGATGAACAAATTATTTCTTTGGAACCCATTCTAGAGAGTGAGTCACAACATTGTCCTGAACTATCTCAACCTGTTTTTCAATGTTTTTCATGTGAAGATGACTGTATAAGAGTTCTTGAAGCTGGAGAAAGTTATGGGTTGAGTCCTTTTAAAAAACTTGATGATTTCCATTATGAACAAGTGCATTTCCTTGATATCATCTTACCTTCCTAGTTTCATTTTGTGCGTGATTATTTCTTACCTAAACTTGAAATATTCACATCATTTGAGTCCTATGTGGACATTCAAAAAAAAATTGAAAACTTAATTTGATAACTTCTTCTGGGAGATTTCTAATTTGTTAGAGTTGCGAGCTAATCTGGGACTTGCTGAGGGTTTTGTCAATGTTTCCTCTTCTATTTTTGGGTTTGAGAAAAACTCTAAGTGTGGTGGAAGCTCTGGAGGTTTTATTTATCTGATTGATGATTTTCAAGGGAAACTGGTGAACTTTTTAAGTGCTAATGAGGTGATTTTTAGAGACACAGTTGAGCTGGGAAACATGAATCGTTTTAGTGATATGGATAAATTTTAGAGAATTCCGATTGGTGATGAAGATGAAGATGTCTTGAGTAGTCCTTCTCTTGATTCCTTAGACAATTGTGAATTTCACACCATTGAAAAATCATTCCCATTAAATGATCATGGTTAGAAATATTTAGGGGAATAAGGTTTGGCTAGGGACTTTAAACCTAGCGCTGCATGGGAGGCAACCCATGGTTTACATTGTTTTCTACTTTTAATTTTTTAGTTCGAATCAATGACCCTTGCTCAGTTGTTTGTCTCTTTATTGGTGAACAATAATGTCTTCATTTCCTTATCATATGATGCAAGTGGTCTGGTGGTCCTGGTTTGCTAAGAGAATCATGTTTGAGTGGTAGCCACATTTGGAACATTCATGGTGGAAGGAGGCTGTCATAAGAGAACATTTTTTCTGGATTAATGGATAAAACTCCCAATCTCATACTCTGTGGTTGATTTTTATTTGATCTTAAAATCTTGAACACTAATCTTAATTTGTTTCGTCATTTAGGTTCCAAACTAGAGCAGCTAGAGTTCATGCACATGGAAATAAAAGGGAGAATTTTGTAAATTTGAGAAGCTACACATTCAGGGGAGTATTGTTTTACCTTTCCATGTTTTATTCTTCACATTCTTATTACATGCTGTTGTGAATTAAGTGTGGGGGTCTTCCCACTGATTTTTGAAACCCTTAAATTGTTCATTATTCTTGGGTGTTAGCTACTAATATCTACTTAGTTGAAAATGTATTTTGAGCTGATTTGACATGCTTTCACCCATTGCTTCAAATTTCATTAGTATGCTGCTGCACATCACTGTTAATCATGCTATTATTTGAAGTAAATTGATACAATATTTTACCTTCTCACAATGATTCAAAGCATGAATATTTTTGGAATAGAAATGTACACGGTTTCTGGTGATGGTTGGTGGGGTTGATATTTTTTGTTTTTTTTGTTTTTATTTTTATTTTATTTCACTTTTTGTGTGGCAAATAAAATTTCTGAACTTCATTGATACCCCTCCATATCCTTTTTCAACTGAAATTTCCATCTTTTTTTAACTTAAACGGTCTTCCACCTTGAGAGTCAACATTGGGGACAATTTTGGGTTTTAAGTTTGGGGGAGAGGGGTCATTCTAGTGTCATGTCGAATTCCCCCTTATTCAACTTGAGTTTGTGGTTGTAAAAAAATGGTCAGATTTTTTCATTTTTTTCAAATTATTCCATCACATGATGGTCATTGGAGGTTCACTAGTACTTAACTTATGTCTTATTTAGTGGATAAGAGTTTTTTGGATGTTGAGAGTGGCACTTAGTCAGAAAATGTTAAGCATGAATGATTGCTGAGTACAATTGTTCACTGTCTCTATGGATCTGTCTGTTTAGGATGTGAGGATAAGAGTATGGAAAGATAGGTTTTGTGGAGTAAGGATCATGAATTTGGGTAACCTAATGTTCTCATTGTAACCCATGAGACTCAAATTCTTATAAAATAATATTCAATCACTTTAGGATGTCAATTTGGATGATTATTAATTAAGTCTTTTGTAACTGGAGTAAAATAGGAAAATGGGATCCCACGGTGAGTATCTGAGACAAGGTGCATTGGGTGAATTTCTGTGAATAAATAAAGCTAATTTCAATCTTAATATGTGCTATGAACAGTGATCTACACATGGAATATGGCTGGGAAAGATTAAAATAAAGTTCCCTTTTCAAAAATGAACTCATTAATGTGAGGGGAATTTTGACCCCAGATGAAGAAGGGAGAAATTGACTTGGTTAATTTTCATTTGAGTTGAAACAATAAAGTGATCAATTTAATGGACTATAATTTCTGGAACCTGGAGGAAGGTGAGAATGGAAGGTGCACTTGGTTAAGTTTTGAGTTCCACTTCATCTAACATGTCAACACTCCTTGAATTAGAATTTGAATTGGACAGTGAAGTAGGATGGTTAATGATTACACATAGGAGGCATGACACACTTGACAGTGTATTAATTTTTGATACTCTTGACTTCTAGTGGGTATTTGAAGCTAGACAGGACATCATTTTGAATACCCTTGAAAAACCAGACTCATTGTTTGGTCATTCTCCTCTGGATATTAAAGTTTAATCATGCATTTTTTTCGCTGAAATTCACAAATTATATTTCTGTTTTAAGGTCTGAGGCATGTATTTATTTGAGGACAAACAAAGCTTTAAGTGTGGGGGATTTTGAAATGGCAGTGTTTTCACACTCTTTTCCTCATCCTTTTTACATTTTAATTTACCTTTTTATACCAAAATGATTATTTTTAGTAAATAATTGATAATTTTAGTGTTTTTGTACATTGCTGTGTAAAATAATCAATTTTAGTTTAAGACATGTGTTTTCATGTTCTCTAGTGTCATTTTAAATGGTTCTTAAATTAACTTAGTCTTGAGAATTATACTTCTTTTTATTTATTCTTTTATTTTTATTCTAGTAAGTTTATTAATTCATTTATTAAATTGATTAATTCCTTATTCTTTGAATTGTAAATAAATAACTCTTTTTGGTTTTTAGTCATTTAATAATTTAATTATTTTTAACAATTTAATTTTATTCGTTTAATATTTGTCATTCTTCAATTTAATTAATGTAACACCCCGAGATTTTATGAAAAATATTCTTTTTTAATTTCATTAATGTCTTGTGTTGTACGCTACACCAAAAGGAGCTTTCACAACACGCATCCTTGGCTTGACTTGCATTACACGCAATCACGACCTTACTTGATAGCATGTGTAGTACGCAATAACGAGTTTCACTAAACAAGAATATGCTATTAAAATATTATTAAAACTAGCCATTATGAATAGTAATAACCAATTTTTGAAATTTTGAATATTTTATTTTTTAAAATGGATTCATTTTTTGATTTGGAATATCGAAATTAGCTTAGGGTGAAATTTTGATACTTTTCAGATAACTTTCATTTTTTGATGAACAGTGAAAATTACTAAATTTTAATTAAAAACAACCTTTTTAATCGAAATAATTAATAGTGAAAAATTATTAATTTGAGTGGTTTTAAAGTATATTTATAATATATTTTTACAATTTAATACAATTTTGGTCATTGGTTGTAATTTCACATTTAAACCAGACAGAAACAAGTTTCAAACTTTTGATAGTTATTATCTCTTAAGAACACGCTATATGTTTTGACGACGGGAATTAATTTTTAAAATAATTAATGAAACTGATATGTTTTGAATTTGGTAAAATAGACATCATTTTTTATTTCATAAAATCAAATACAGCTTAGGACTAATTTTTGGTATTTTTCTAGAAACTTTCATTTTTTGATGAATAGTGAAACCACTGAGTGGTAGTTAAGAAAAATTATTTTTTCATAAAACATAATTTTACCACTTCTATGAGTGGAATTTCAAAAATCCGAGAGACACGGTTGATTTTAGTAAGTAAAATGTGCTTCAATGAGATGAAAATAATTTTTTGTGAATAGTAACTTTTTACTTTTTTTTACCACGGTTAAAAGTAAATAGGGTAATTAGTAAAAATGATATTATTATTACCCTAACACATGTCCTAATTCTATTGGATAAGTTTAATTCGACCAAAAAAACCTTAGTAATAAAATATTACCATTTATACCCACTTGTATTAGATTAGGACATTTATTATTAATTTATTTAAAGAAGGGTTAAAATAGTTAAAATCAAAGTTTAAGAAGTAGATAATTTTTAATATAGGGTTATACATAAGATAATATCGACTATAAATATTCATTAGAAAGATAAAAATATTTCCTACATAACGGTATTTTATTTTTAATTTTTATACATTAAATGATTTAATTTATTTATGACACAATGATGATGCAGTAATTATCTTATTAATGAAATATTGACATAATTGATGTTATAAATACCCAAATAAATGTAATTTGAGACTTTTTATGAATTACACTAATTTTCTAGGTTAATATGACATGTTATTATTGATTTAATTAACTATTTTCGAACTAATCATTCTATTATGATTTTTACAAAAATCAATTACAAAATACTGTCAAAATTGACATAAAATAGTTTTTAAAACAAATATTATTTTATTTTATTCCTAAAAATCTAAGGTTCGGCCAAATGACTTAGATACGGTTATATATATTAATAATAAACAACTTGGGGTTCTTTTGGCTTATTATAGTAAGTTTACTAACTTATAGTGTAAGAACACCAAAAGACATGGTAAAAGTAATATTTCTCTAACTTAATGTTAAATCTAAATGATAAGGTTAAAATAGGAACCTAAACTTGTCTAAATTCTATTGGATGAGAGTATTTCGACCCATCCCCACCTTATCATCTAAATAACTCAATTTGGAGCTATTTAAAACCGAATTTGTCATTATAATAAAATAATATTTTTAGTTTTTCCAAAGGATCCCCTCTCCTCCCTTATAAAAGGGAACCTCATCCCTCTCTTCCTCTCACCACTTTGAGCCTTCAAGCTCGGCCAACCCATTCCAAATTTTCTTCTCCACTTCCCTAGAAACATCCTAGAGGTTCTATTCTTCTTCAAAGACCAATTTTAGTGCCCTAAATGGAGATCTCAAAGAGGCGCTTCAAAGAAGAGGAGGTTCGGACACTTACGAATCAAATCAGACCTAAAGTAAGGAAAAATATCACAATCTCATTTTTTTCTGAGATTTCTTATAATTTGGTATTTACTGGGGTTTATTTTATCATCCACATCCATGTTTCCTCAATATGTAATATTTATATCTTTCTACAATAGTTTATATCCAATTTTACCCTTCGGTGAGTTTTTAGTAAAAGATATGAAAGGAATCTTTTGTCGTTTTTCGAACGAGGTACTTTTTTACTTTTCCGACAAAAGTACAAGAAGAATTTTTTTTTAACTTATACGAAATGAATGGATTTTTAAAACAATATTTCTAAGAATCTTCCTTCACAAGTTTTCAAGTATATTTTTAATCAACTTCTTTTAGTTTAGAATTGTATGACATATTAAGAAAGGAAAACTATTTTTGAAGTAGAAAGGATATTTTCCTCAAGAATGGAGTTCAAGTGTTTTATCAAAATTATTTTCCATCTATGATAAAATAGGGATCTGTTTCTATCCCTGTTATTATATTGATTTGATTATGTTGGGATGGAATTATTTTATGAATTCCTTTATCTTATATGAATTGTTTCATGATGTCATGTTGTCTAAAAATCCCATTTTTATTACATGGGTTATGCAATGATATATGATTTATGATTTTGTGGAAAACATAAGAATGGTATCATTATGAGATGAGTGGGACCTATATCTCCCTCTAATTCATTGGGTAAAGATTTTATATCTCATGAGATAGACATGGCTTGAACGGCAGGTTAAACCGGTTCAGTGAAACAGGACTGAAACGAGGAGTGAACACGGTTCAGAAATGCGATTTGTCCACTAAGATAGTCTTGGAAATGAGTCTTGACTAATAAGAAATGATTCTATATGATTATGTGTGTACGCCACAAAGTTTCATTTTTTAAGTTATGACTATTGGGATTACATTTCACTACTATGACTTATCCCATGTTATGATATTATGATATCTTTTGCAGGTTAAGATTTCCAAAATGTTATGTCCTTATGAATATGATGTGATTGATATTTCTTTTTTTACCCTTACTGAGCATTTGAGATCACCCTTTTATGTTTTATTTTCCCCAGGATATAAAGAATGATTTTAGGTAAAAAAAAGGGAAGATATTTATGGGATATGTTGAAGATCTTTCACCATGATTAAAAGATTATATTCTGAGTTTCCAAATACATTAAACTATTATGGTCCTTGTGTGTGTGTTTCTGTTATGTACTAAGTATTCTGAAAAAGAAATGTAATGCCCATGTATGTTAAGATTCGGGTCTCTATAGTTGGTATCAGAGGAAAGGTTTAGTCAACCTTTGGAAACTAGGATGTGAGAACTTTAGTGAGATTCCTATAGATATTTCTAAGGTATGTATAGGGATGTACCTAAGGTTAAGTATAAGTATAGTTTATAGTACTAGAATTATGGTAACCTAAGATATTAGATATTGAAGGTACTCCCCCTTTATTATGTTCTTTTCCCTAGCGTGATTTTTGCCCCTCACACTATTCTTTTTGGATTTTAGACGATGGCTGGAACCTGAAGGAACCGTGTTGATCAATGAAATGGACAATGTAATGAATTTCCTCCTGAACAAACAAATGTTATGGGAGATGGAGTGAAAAATCTTATTGCTATACTTACACAAGATATGAATCATTCTGGACTTCCAAATGAGCAGATAAGGGAACAATATTCTATTAAGTCCTTCATGAGGCAACGTCCACCTTCATTCAGTGGGTCTTCTGATCCACTTTTTGCTGAACAATGGATCATTACCACTGAAAAGATATTTTCAGTTCTTCAATTTTCTGAACATGATAAAGTCATCTTAGCAGTATATCGTTTGGAAGGTGAAGCTGATCAATGGTTGAATCTTATCAAGAATACGAGGCCAAGAGATGAAATTGAGTCCATGGAATGGGACGAGTTCAAGAACTTATTTTTCAATAATTACTTCCCTCGTATTCTTCGAACAAAGATTGAGAAGGAGTTTCTTGAACTAAATCAAAAGGATGATGAATCTGTTGGTATATACGAAGCGGATTTTACAAGGCTTGCAAGGTATGCATCTGGATTTATCATCTAACCTGAATGTAAAGTTGATCGATTGTTCAGTGGCTTAAAACCAAATCTTCGAAGGGCATTAGCTATAAGAGACTTTAGTAGCTATGAAGAAATTGTGCGTTGTTCTATCAAGGTATAAATAAAATTTGGTGTTACTTATCCATCTCATAGTTTTGACAAGAAACGAAAAATGGAGTTCAAGGAGAAATCTCAGAATAATGGTGAAAAGAAGATGGATGTTTCCTTATGCTCAAAGTGTGGAAAGAATCATGGTGGAGATTGTCTTAAAGGGACTAGAAAATGTTTTATGTGTGGAAAAGAAGGTCATCGAGCAGCTGAGTGTTGAAGTAATGGAAAAAGGGTTTCTAATGATGTGAATAAAGAAAAGACTGCAGAGAACGCACCACCAACACTTCAATGCTTCAAGTGCAAGGAAATGGGGAATTATGCTAATCAATTCCCTAATCCAAGGGTTAGTGATGATCGACATGAGAAACCAATTAAGGCAAAGGACAAAGGGAAGTCACATGCAATCACTATTGGTGATGTTGAATATGACAACGATGTGGTGGAATGATTAAGTGTTTATGAAATGGGATTCCAAAATAATGTTGTATATAGTATCGTGGAATATTGGAATATTTATGAATTGGTCTATTGTGGTTTTCAATAATTTTATGATACCGGTAACCATGGAAAGTGATTGAGATATTTTTGGTAAGCAGATGATATGCGCATAATGAAGGGATACGAAAATAATGAGATGTTTGATTGTATTCATGATCTCATGATTGATATAAGGACTAAGTGATATCATGGTTTGAGTATAAAGAATTTTTAGGATTTTGGTATGTAGAAGAGTTAACTTTTAACATCATTCATGTTTTCAATAAGGTTCAATGGGTATTCATTCTTCAAGAGAATACATGATTAAGGTATTCACATGTTTATGGGGGATAAATGATGGAATTCACGTGATCATTTTCTTTATACTATGAGCTTGGACCAAATTATTTTAGATAAGCTTAAAAATTGGAATGGATTATGTTGGACATAAGTTAGTATAGTTTAAGGATAGAAATTATTCAATATTATTGATGGGATGTTATAGTAATATAGCTTTAGAAAAAGGACAACCTGCAGGACGGGCGACAGTCCATCGCGTCGGACAAGGCTATGGGAATTGAACCCACAACTGAAGTGCGACTAGCCTTTATTGCCTACCACTGGCCTATAGGATGTCCCTGGTTAGTAGAAACTAGTTTTATTTTATTACGCAGTATGATATATGAAGTATAAGATCATTTTTGGAATCGTATACGATTAACCTCACCATAGATGGACTTATGTATATTTGATAACTCTTGCTAAATTTTTTTTTGAAACAGATGGAATGACCCATCATTCTATCACATGATCTATTAACACTTCATGAATAACAAATTCAACTTCATTTCTTTAAGAGATGAATTAGAAATTGTTCAAAGCACGAACAACAGCGAGATTGTACCAAAATAATGAAAGTATTTATTCTAATTCAAAATCATCAACTTTAGGGAAATGATCTTGAAAACCAAAAATGTTGTCCTATTGCTCTTATATCTGATAAATCAGATAGTACCTTAGATCATCACAAATTTATGGCTTTGTGATTGCTAGATTTTCTATAGCCATGTTCTCTACCACTCTCCATCAGAACATTGTGGTTAGATTTCTATTCCCTATCCATATTTTCACCTATGTGGAAACCCAGTGATTAGTTTGTTTGGGTAACCGTTACATTTCATACTTTTGTTTTTAAAGATTGGTTTTGGTATTCCTTTTTACGATGTGGGTTTCTATTAAAAAAAATTTGAGTAGTAAACCATTTATAACCCCGACGAATTTCGAGGGCGAAATTCATTTTAAGGGGGGTAGAATGTAACACCCCGAGATTTTATGAAAAATATTCTTTTTTAATTTCATTAATGTCTTGTGTTGTACGCTACACCAAAAGGAGCTTGCACAACACACATCATTGACTTGCCTTTTATTACACGCAATCGCGACCTTCCTCGATAGTGTGTGTAGTACGCAACAATGAGTTTCACTAAACAACAATATGCTATTAAAATATTATTAAAACTAATCATTATGAATAGTAATAACCATTTTTTGAAATTTTGTAAATTTTATTTTTCAAAATGGATTCATTTTTGGATTTGGAATATCAAAATTAGATTAGGGTAAAATTTAGGTACTTTTCGGATAACTTTCATTTTCCGAGGAATAGTGAAAATTACTAAATTATAATTAAAAACAACATTTTTAATCGAAATAATTAATAGTGATAAATTATTAATTTGAGTAGTTTTAAAGTATATTTAGAATATATTTTTACAATTTAATACAATTTTTGTCATTGGATGTAATTTCACATTTAAACCAGACATAAACAAGTGTCAATTTTTTGATAGTTATTATCTCTTAAGAACAGGCTATATGTTTTGATGACATGAATCAATTTTTAAATTAATTAATGCAACTAATATGTTTTGAATTTGGTAAAATAGACATCATTTTTGAGTTCATAATATAAAATATAGCTTAAGCCTAATTTTTAGTATTTTTCTGGAAACTTTTATTTTTTGATGAATAGTGAAACCACTAAATGGTAGTTAAGAAAAATTAATTTTTCATAAAACTTAATTTTACCACTTCTGTGAGTGGAATTTCAAAACTCTGAGAGACACGGTTGATGTCAGTAAGTAAAATATGGTTCAATGAGATGAAAATAATTTTTTGTGAATAGTAACTTTTTACTTTTTTTACCACGGTTAAAAGTAAATAGGGTAATTAAGGGTAAAATGATATTATTATTACCCTAAAACATGTCCTAATTATATTGGATAAGTTTAATTCGACCAAAAAAACCTTAGGAATAACATATGACCATTTAGGCCCACTTGGATTAGATTAGGTCATTTTTTATTAATTTAATTAAAGAAGGGTTAAAATAGTTAAAATAAAAGTTTAATAAGTAGATAATTTTTAATATAGGGTTATACATAAGATAAATTATACA
Organism: Viscum album; assembly: GCA_963277665.1. Lineage (NCBI taxonomy): Eukaryota > Viridiplantae > Streptophyta > Magnoliopsida > Santalales > Viscaceae > Viscum > Viscum album. The sequence goes on along the minus strand of OY728136.1, from coordinate 394,991,306 downwards.
ATAAATTTTCATTAGAGATATAAAAATATTTCCTACATAATGGTATTATATTTTTAATTTTTAGACATTAAATGAGTTAATTTATTTATGACACAACGATGATGCAGTAATTATCTTTTTAATGAAATATTGACATAATTGATGTTATAAATACCCAAATAAATGTAATTTGAGAATTTTTATGAATTCCACTAATTTTATAGGTTAATATGACATGTTAGTATTTATTTAATTATCCTTTTTAGAACTAATCATTCTGTTATGATTTTTACAAAAATCAATTACAAAATAGTGTCAAAATTGACATAAAATAGTTTTTAAAACAAATATTATTTTATTTTATTTCTAAAAATCTAAGGTTTAGCCAAATGACTTAGATAAGGTTATATATATTAATAATAAACAACTTGGGGTTCTTTTGGCTTCTTATAGTAAGTTTATTAACCTTATAGTGTAATAACACAAAATGACACGGTAAATGTAAAATTATCTAACTTAATGTTAAATCTAAATGATAAGGTTAAAATAGGAACCTAAACTTGTCTAAATTCTATTGGATGAGAGGATTTCGACCCATCCACACCTTAGATTCTAAATAACTCAATTTGGGGCTATTTAAAACCGAATTTGGCTTTATAATAAAATAATATTTTTAGTTTTTCCAAAGGAGCCCCTCTCCTCCCTTATAAAAGGGAACCTCCTCCCTCTCTTCCTCACACCACTTTGAGCCTTCATGCTCGGACAACCCCTACCAAATTCTCTTCTCCACTTCCCTAGAAACATCCTAGAGGTTCTGGTATTCTTTAGAGACCAATTTTATTTCCCTAAAACGAGATCTCAAAGAGGCGCTTCAAAGAAGAGGAGGTTCAGACACTTACGAAGCAAATCGGACCTAAGGTAATGGGAAAATATCACAATCTCATTTTTTATCCATGACTGTTTATACTTTGGTATTTAATGGGGTGTATTTCATCATCCACATAAATGTTTCCTCAATATGTAATATTTATATCCAATTTTACCCTTCAGTGAGTTTTTAGTAAAAGATATGAAAGGAATATTTTGTCATTTTTCGAACGAGTTAATTTTTTACTCTTTTGACAAAAGTACGAGAAGAATGTTTTTTTGTTAACTTATACGGAATGAATGGATTTTTAAAACAATATTTCCAAGAATCTTCCTTTACAATTTTTCATGTTTATTTTTAATCAGCTTCTTTTAGTTTAGAATTGTATGACATATTAAGAAAGGAAAAGTGTTTTTGAAGTAGAAAGGATATTTTACTCAAGAATGGAGTTCAAGTGTTTTATTAAAATTATTTTCCATCTAAGATAATATAGGGATCTGTTTATATCCCTTTTATTACATTTATTTGATTATGTTGTGATGGAATTATTTTATGAATTCCTTTATCTTATATGAATTGTTTCATGATGTCATGTTGTTTAAAAATCCCATTTTTATTACATGGGTTATGCAATGATGTATGATTTATAATTTTGTGGCACACATAAGAATGGTATCATTATGAGATGGGTGGGACCTATATCTCCCTCCAATGCATTGGGTAAAGATTTTATATCTCATGAGATAGACATGGCTGGAACGGTAGGTTAAACCGGTTCAGTGAAACAGGACTGAAACGAGGAGTGAACTCAGTTCAGAAATGGGCTTTGTCCACTAAGATAGTCTTGGAAATGAGTCTTGACTAATAAGAAATGATTCTATATGATTATGTGTGTATGCCACAAAGTTTCATGTTTTATGTTATGATTATTGGAATTACATTTCACTACTATGACGTATCCCATGTTATGATATTATGATCTCTTTTGCAGGTTATGATTTCCAAAATGTTATGTTCTTATGAATATGATGTGATTGATATTTATTTTGTTTACCCTTACTAAGAATTTGAGCTCACCCTTTTATGTTTTATTTTCCCCAGGATATAAAGAAATATTTTAGGTAAAAAAATGGAAGATCTTTATGGGATATGTTGAAGATCTTTCACCATGATTAGAAGATTATATTCCGAGTTTCCAAAGACACTAAACTTTTACGGTCCTTGTGTGTGTGTTTCTGTTATGTACTAAGTATTCCGCAAAAGTAATGTAATGTCCATGTACGTTAAGCTTAGGGTCTCTACAATTAATTCTTCAATTAATTGGTAAAATAATTTAAGCAAGTTACTATAAATATTTTAATTTGTTCTTTAATTAGGTTTGTTTATTTTTTAAACCCAAATTAATTCATTGTTTTAAATAAAGTTTTATTAAATATTTTACGTCTTGTTTTTAGTTTTTAATTCTGTTCTATTTAATTTAATTTATTTTTATATTTAATTATTTATTTTTAGTTTCATTAAATTATTTTATTTATTTAATTTTCTTTGTTATGGTTGTTTGCAGGTGTGGCTGCCGCACGGTTCTGTTCTTTATCGGTGACTTCCTCACCGATAGCGGTGACCTCACCATTACCCAACTTGAAAATCCTCACCGATACACCTTACCTCATCGATACATTCCACCTCACTATTACTTTTTTTTATCACCGATACATTCCCACCTCCCTTCCTCATTGATACAGCCTACCTCACCATTAACCCTTTCTATCAGTGACCTTGCTACCGACTCACAAAACCTCACTGTTAACCACTGGTCCCTTTATTACCTCACCGCTTCCCTTTTTTTTACCTCACCGATACACTACTCTCATCCACTATTACACTTTACCTCACTGATACATATCTCTCTCTTTCTCACCGATACATATCAGTGACCTTGCTACCGACTCACAGAACCTCTGTGCAATTTCATTGTTCGGTTTTCTCTTCTGTTTATTTTGAGTATCGTTTCACATTACCTAGTGACCGAAGGGCATAGTAGTGAATCATTTCACCTTGGATCATTGACTAAAGTACCCAGAATCAGAAAAGGTCAATGCATCTCTTCTCTGATTTAAGCATATTTTTTCAAGGGTCAAGATCAGAAGATCGAGACTCAAGGAAGTTAATCGAGTTGTGTTGATCCACTGAAGGGACAACTCAGTGGATTAACACCATTTTTCTATGCACTGAGTAATTTAATTAAACCAAGAAGAAGCAGATAATGTCTTTTTAATCAGTTCAAAGCAGCCTGAGGACCCTAAAATATTCATTACTGTCTTTTCTCTATTTAATTCAACCATTTCACCTTCATTTTCATACCCACTATCATTGTTGTTTCAATGTTTGCGTACAATTTTTTTTAGTGTTCTATTTTATCTTTTTTGTTGTTTTAGTTTTAATTTCGTCTAGCACAACATAAATCCTTCTTTGTGGTTCAACACCCTTCTTACCATAGTACTAATAGTTTGTAGGGTTTATGAATTTTAAATTTTCGCGCACTCAACTACTGTGCGGCCAACAACCACTATCACTGTCTGACCTCGCGGGTCACTCTCCAACTCATAACCAAATGTCTCCCAAGGTGAACACACCCAAGCTGTAGCCTGCACAAACACTAAAAATGGAAAATAACTATAGTTGTGAGTATTAAAACTAATTATGCTAGCCTGATATCTTTTCCCAATGCACTACCATGAAAATAAAAGAAACATCATTTCATGTTTGAACTACAATTTATTAAAGTAATTTTTTCTAAATGTTACTCAAAAATAAAGTACTAGTCATTCCCCTTATTCATTTCTCAAAAACCCAAGTTATTATTTTAGTGAGACATTATCATTTTTAAAAGGGTAAGTGATGTTTACATTTTCAATTTGCACAAAAAGTACAAAACACCTTTCTTTGAAAACAGTTTTCATAAACAACTTTAAAACCACACATCAAATTATAGTAAAAACACTACACATGAAAATGCTATAGTATTTACACATTAAGGGAAATGAAAAGAAAATATATACAAGTACCATATTTATCATAGTATGTAACTGAAATCCAACAGACATGGGTGAACTAAGGAGATCAAGAATAAACCAGAAGACACCAAAACATGAGAAATCATCCTCATTGACATGTATCACACGATAAAATAAAAATGCCCAATATGCTCGAACATCCTTTCTTAGGCCGGCCGAGGGAAAATCCCATAGTAATAACCCCAATATATCCACCTACTATGGGCCACTGGTCAGTACTATAACCTACCAGTGCAGCAATCATTCTTAGAATATTCTCTCAATTTGTCTGATTCCCATGTCTCAATTGTTTGGAAAGTGGGTGAGCCAACCGATTCCAACCGAGCATCCAATCATATATATATATATATATATATATATATATATATATATATATATATATCACAACAGGAATCACCCTGAGCCACTCCATGGGACAAACTCTTACCTTTAAACTACTCAAGTACTCAGGGGCCTCTAAGAGTGGCCTCCCAAACAATCAATTACAAACAAGGTAGGAGAGATATCCTAAGAGGGTTTTTGTCAAAACATTTCCACCATTTTCCATAAAGTGAGAAACGGTAATTAAATACATTTCACAATCACCACTTTAAAAAGAACAAAAATTCTTGATCAAGATTCAGAAGAAATCACTTATCATTAAAACTCGAACTATAATTGAAATTCTATGAATTAGGTTTAAAAGACAAACTGGCATTCTTTCCCTACTGGGTATCCGTTCATAAAGAAGATATTTCAAGTATCATGTATAAAATAAACGGATATTTTTACACCAAATAATAATTTAAAAATTAATTGTCTTATATTATCTCAAAGTTATTAAAACTAATAAAATATTTAATCTGAAAAAATAATGTGCGCAAACAGAAGGAAATAATGTAACTTAAATTTTAAAAATCAGTGCAATGGGAACCTACCTCAACTTGTAGTTCGATTACGACGACGTGACACGCCTCGCACAGGTGCACAAGCTTGCGCAAGATGATGATCGTGGTATCGTGGGTTTCCACACTGACATGCTTAAACAACCACACAAACAACTAAATCACATAAACATGGACTTAAAACAATTCAAACTAACAGTCAACGCAAAATAACTAGCTCGACATATTTTGAAAATATCACATCAAAACACGTATCAAAACACAACCAATCTCTTTATTAGAATCCAATTATGACCTTTAGACACACCAACCACATTACAGACATCATACACACCACCTGATTAAATTAAATAACAATTTGAATAATTTATAAAACATATGAAAAAGGTGAGACCAAGGTTCACATCAAAACATACTCAGTTTCACATAAGAAAACACTTTAAAATAAAACACACAACATCATCACACCCAAAACATGTCTCGCACCTAAAAACCAACCCATAAAACATTTTATAAAATAATACACATGTTTACACACAGAAAACATCACTGCTTTCAATTAAAAATTATGTTTGCAACACTTAAACATGTTCACCACCTTAAAAATATAATTTAATCCCAATAAACAATTGATTAAACACTTCTATAAAATAACCCAAAAAAAATGAAAATACACACCATTTCTAATAGAAAATACAATTTCATCACACACGCATGCCAAAACAATTGTAAATTGCATTTCAAATCTTCCAAACACTCTTCAAACCTATTTTGAAACCATGCACAAACTGCTTTAAAAACCGTAAATCAAAAGTATACCTTTGAAATCAAGCGCGCCTCAAAATACTCCCAAAACACAATCCACATCACATAAATAAATTAGATAACATATCAGATTAATCAAACAAACAAGAAAATCAATGTAGACACATGAAGACGCGAACCAGGAACTAACTCCAAACATATTTTTAACAAATTCAAAAATATTCAAGAACATTATAACAAGCTAATTAAGGGTATAACAAAGCTGCGAAACCAAAAAATAGGCATAAAACTATACATTATATGTCAGTGGTGGACCGAAACCACCTCGCCTTTGGTAGAGATTTCCAGAACACGCACCAATGGGTCTTGAGTGGCTGTTTCCTCAACCTCGGATGTTCAATGAGAAGACGACCGCATTGAGGGGGATTCGGAGTGGGGATGGTCGGGGCACTGGTGCAAAAGAGCAATGGCCAGACAGTGATCGGAAACGGACCAGACTGCCGTCAAAGAGAGTGGAACCAAGAGAAATGGTTTTTCTAGACCGGGGAGAAGTCACACCGGACCAGGAGGGGCCAGCTAGGTCGGCTGGGCACCAGACGCGGAAGGAGGTATGGGGTCACGGCTGGGAGGAGGGAGAGCCGGCTGAGGGGAGCGAATTCTCAGAGGCGCTGGGTGAGCCGGCTGAGGAGAGAGGACCTGGGGAAGGCTGGTGCTGGGTGAGGGTGACGGGGAGGGCTAGGGTGGAGGTGCGTAGAAAGGGGAACAAGGTCGGCGGCAGACAGGGAGGAGCACGGGAGGTGGGCTTCATGCAGGGAGGAGCAGGGGTGGTAGGATGCATATCACAGAGAGGGTAGCGCTACGCAGTGTCGTGGGGAAAAGGAGGGGGCTGGGTAGCGCTTGGTTTATGTTGTTTTTTTATTATAATAACAATAATTACAATAATAAAACAAATAATAATTTTAATAATAATAATAATAATAATACCATTATTATTAATATGTTAATAATAATAATAACATACACATAATAATAATAATATTAATAACACTATAATTAAAATAATTTTCTTTACCAATAATAATAATAATAATAATACTATTAGTAAAAAGAAGATGATAATATAAATAATATTAATAACAAAAAAATAGTACTAATATAAACTAAGTGGTATTTAAAATGAAAGCTTTGTTTCATTTCATTTTGAATAATGATAATAGTCGGTCAATCGTGTAGTCTCCAGGACGGATCACAATGTCTCCACAAGTGGTACGGTGACTGCGCACCGGCCCGAGACCCGTCAAAATATCAAACCTCAGAAAAAATTCAAATAGGGACCCAACTCAACCTCATCCAAAGAGCTTGAGACCGATAAAAGAATAAAATAACTATTGTTCGTGGTCGAGGTGTGAAAATTCTCCCCACCACAAATCTTTTTGCCCCCATAAAGTCACTGAGCCAACAATTGACACAACTAGAGTCCATGACCAGACCAAACCAAATGAAACCGAGAGGCTCGGGGTGACCATTACCAACACATGTCATAGCCGACCAACTCAAGAACAAACACTGCCCGTAGTTTATGGGAGAACAAGGGAGGGTTCTCCCCACTACAAGAAATCCCTAATATAGAAACCCTTGAAACCTGAACACACCACCCTTGGGGGCGCAATGCGGGAACTCCCAAACCAAACTCATTCATTTTCCCCGCTTGGAATGAACAACACACCTGTGTATTTGACAGAAAACTTGTTACAAAACAACCCAGCAACTTAAGGATGAAGAATTAACTCAAAAACTCCCTTCAATTTCACGAAACGAACATCCCCTTAACAAACACAGTTGAAAACAACTCAAAATCAGAACAAGTCCATTCATTCACAGCACACACCATTCAAAGAGATCGAACAGTTTAAAAACCACACTGAGATCATATAAGATTTCCTGTGTCGTGGGAGGACGCGCTCATCATGCCACCACAACAAGGAAGAGACTACGACAATGACAATAATAGAAAAATTAAATTTCAGATATTTTAATCCAAAACCTGAAAACATTATCCGATCCGAATTTCCACACACCCTCGGCAACTACTGACAATGCGCGAGCTTCACCCCGAGACCTGCGGTTGGGGCCCTGAAGACTGAAGCATCTTCTACCTCACAGTTAGGAATTTTCTTCCTCCAGTCCCTGACTCCTTCCTCACGAGCGAAGCTACTTCCAAAACTCTACCCTGTGGCCTGAACATTCATACGGTAGTAAGACTTTGGAGGTATGTGACAAGGAGACTTAGAATGCCTGAATCGGTTGGACTAGTGGTAGGCGAGAGAATGCTCTGACAAACTGGGAGTCAATACAGATGAATATCCTTGCCAGACGGGGGATCTGTACAAGTGACGACTCCCATCCACTACACTTGATACTCTAACGACGATGAGACATCCCACCTTTACTTGTCCAGAACTTAACCCTCAAATAACTCCGGGACGGTACGGACCTTAAATACCCTGGGAGTTCCCAACAACTCGAAGACGCACTATCTTTCTGAACCATAAAACGGTCTCTAACCGACATCGATTACCTCGATAAGCAGGAAACACACAAAAAGAACTGGGAACTGGGCCTAACTCATTAACAAAATTGGAGGCTTTTTGGGTGGCATACTCATGAAAACATGAGAAACACCATCGAAACTAGAATCAAGCCAAAACTCAATCAAAGAAACAACACAAGCCAAGGATAATAGGCCCATAATCCAAACATATACAACACAAGGAGAAATCACTTTTCCAAAACAATTATCTCTTTAAAATTCTAAAAACTCACCTATGGCACCTTTTGAACCATCAAATGTGTGTTTATTCAATCCCACTCACATCTTCTGCGAACAAGTTCCCCTACGCACATTCCATACATACCCACGCACATGTGACCCTCCATAAGGAGTGCCAAGGTTCAAACACTTATTTTCCTTACCAAATCCCATCTCATACCAAGTTTTCCCAAACCAATACACCTTATCTTAAAAAAACCCACATTAGTAATTTCGAAAATAATTTGGAAGAAGCACATTTCTATTTCAAAACCAATTTCACTTTTAATACACACTCTAATAAACCGATATTAAAACAAAACACAAGAAATAATAACCTACTAGAATTAGGAACTACTGCATATGTCTTACACAGCAACATGGTGGTGAGCCATGCCCCAAGTAAAGCTTAACACTAAGAGGACCTTAAACCGGACACTTGGACTCCACATGGGTCACCACCCCATGTGAGTCCGCAAAGTGAACTGATTCGCCTCCATTGTCATCCCTTAATCTGAAACAACCAAGGACAAGTGACTCAAATCCCGAACTAACCCTGGTAACTCAGGTCTCATCACGAGTGGTGGTGATCAAGCACTGACTGTCCTAATCTCCTTCTACCAAAAATCCCAAATAACAAAGGGCGCTCAGAAAATCAAGGTCCGCTAAGAGCCAAACTCCTCTGATACCAATTTTTCACAAACCAACTTGGGTCAACCCTAAACTGGTCACCCGAGCCGATCTGTTACATGGCCTGAGAGGCATTCCCGATCCTCCCGGGCTGGAGACAAATGTCTTGGCATCCACAGAGGCTATGAGAATGATTTCCCCCAGTAAAAATAAATAAATAAAGCAGCAGAAATAGAACAGAGAAGCACAAAATAAATAAGTAGTGTAAAGTAACTAAACAAGAGCAAAAGAAAATAAAACTAGACGAAAGATACAACCACTATCCCCGTGTGACCTCGCGGGTCACCCTCCAACTCACGACCAAACGTCTCCCAAAGCGAACACACCCAAGTTGTAGCCTGCACAAACAGTAAAAACAAAAAAGAACTATATTCCTGAGTATTAAAACTCATTAGGCTAGTCCAATATCTATTCCCAATGAACTACCTTGAAAATAAAAGAAACATCATTTAAAGTTTGAACTATAATTTATAAAAGTAGGTTTTTCTACATGTTACTCAAAAACAAACTACGAGTCATTTCCCCTATTCATTTCTCAAAAACCCAAGTCATTCTTTTAGTGATACATTAGCATTTTTCAATGGGGAAGTGATGTTTACATTTTCAATTTTCACAAAAAGTGCAAAAAACCATTCTTTGAAAACAATTTTCATAATCCACTTTAAAACCACACATCACTTTCTAGTAAAAACACTACACATGAAAATGCTATAGTAGTTACACAGTAAGGGCAATGAAAAGAAAATATATACAAGTACCATATTCATCACAGAAAGAAACTGAAAGCCAAAAGACATGGGTAAACCTAGGAGATAAATAATAAACCAGAAGAAACCAATACATAAGAAATCATCCTTGTTGACATGTCACACACGATGAAATCAAAATGCCCAATACGCTTGACAATCCTTTCTCAGGCAGGTAGAGGGAAAATCCCATAGTAAAAAACCGAATATATCCACCTAATATGGGCCACTGGTCAGTACCATAACCTACCAGTGCAGCAATCATTCTTAGAATATTCTCTCAATATGCCAGATTCCCATGTCTCATGTTTTTGGAAAGGGTGTGAGCCAACTGATGCCAACCGAGCATCTAATCATATGTATATATATATATATATATATATATAAAGCAAAACAGGCATCACCCCGAGCCACTCCATGGGACAACCTCTTGCCTTTAAACTACTCAAGTACTCAAGAGCCTCTAAGAATGGCCTCCCAAACAATCAATTACAACCAAGGAAGGAGAGTTATCCAATGATGTTTTTTTAACAAAACATTTTCATCGTTTTCCATAAAGTGCCAAACGGGCCTTAAATACGTTTCACAATATCCACTTTAAAAAGAACCAAAACGCTTGATCAAGATTCAGAAGAAATCACTTATCATTAAAACTAGAACTATAATTGAAATTCTGTGAATTATGTTTAAAATCAAAACTAGAATTCTTTCAATACTTTGTGTATGTTCATCAAGAAAATATTTCAAGTATCCCTTATAAAATAAATGGCTCTTTTTACAGCAAATAATCATTTAAAAATTAATTTTCTTATATTATCTCACATTTATTAAAACTAATAAAATATTTAATCTGAAAAAAATAGTGTGCGCAAACAGAAAGAAATAATGTAACTTAAATTTTAAAATGCAGTGCAATGGGAACCTACCTAAACTTTTAGTTCTATTACGATGACGCGACACGCCTCACACAGGCGCACTAGCATGCCCAAGACGACGATCGTGGTATCACAGGTTTCCTCACCGACACATTGAAACAACCGCACAAACAACTAAAACACATAAACATGGACTTAAAATGACCCAAATGAACAATCAACGCAAAATAACTAGCTCGACATGTTTTGAAAACATTACATCAAAACATGTATAAAAAAACCAATATTTTTATTAGGATCCAATTATGACCTTTAAACATACCAACCACTTTATAGACATCATACGCACCACATGATTAATGTAATAAACCATTTGAATAATTTATAAAACATCCGCAAAAGGTGAAACCAAGGTTGACATCAAAACATACTCAGTTTCACATAATAAAACACTTTAAAATAAAACACACAACATCATCACACCCAAAACATGTCTCACACATAAAAACCAACCCATAAAACATTTTATAAAATAACGCACCCATTTGCACACACAAAACACCGTTGCTTTCAATTAAAAATTATGTTCTCAACACTTAAACATGTTCACCACTATAAAAATATAATTCACGACCAATAAACAACTGATTAAAAAGTTCTATAAAATAACCCAAAACAAAACCAAAATAGAAAACACACCATTTCTAATAGAAAATACAATTTCATCACACATGCATGCCAAAACAATTTTAAATCAAATTTCACAACATCCAAAAACTCTTAAAACCCAATTTGAAACCATTCACACACCGCTTTAAAAATCGTAAACCAAAATTCTACCTTTGAAATAAAGTGTGCCTCAAAATACTCCCAAAACACAATATGAACCACATAAATAAATTAGAGAACATATTAGATTAATCAAAAAAACAAGCAAGTCAATGTAGACACATGAATATGCGAACCAGGAACACACACCAAATATATTTTTAACAAATTAAAAAATATTCAAGAACATTATAACAAGCTAATTAGGGGTATAAAGAAGTTGTGAAACCAAACAACGGCATAAAACTATACCATGGATGTTGTTAGCGGACGAAAATCGCCTCGCCTTCGGTGGTGATTTCCATAACACACAGCAATGGGTATTGAGTGTCCCTTTGCACAACCTCAGATGTCCGAAGAGAAGACGACCGCATGGAGGGGGATTCAGAGGGGGGCTGGCCGGGGCGCTGGCGCAAAATAGCATCAGCCAGACAGTGGTCAGAAATAGACTGGACTGCCGACCAGGAGAAGGGAACCAAGGGATAGGGTTTTTACAGACCGGGGAGAAGTCACACCGGACCAGGAGGGGCCAGCTGGGTTGGCTGAGCACCGGACACGGAAGGGGGTTGCGGGGTCATGGCCAGGAGGAGGGCGAGCTGGCTGAGGGGAGTGGGGTCGTGGAGGCATGCCGTCTGAGTAGGGAGGACTAGGGGAAGGCCGACACTGGGCGAGGGCTATGGGGAGGGCATGTGCGGGGGTGCGTAGAGAGCGGAACAAGGTCGGCGGTGGACAGGGAGGAGTATGGGAGGTGGGCTTCGCGTAAGGAGGAGCAGGGGTGGCAGGATGTATCACGTAGAGAGGGTAGCATTGCATCGTGTCGTGGGGAAATGGAGGGGGCTGGGTAGCGCCTGGTTTTGGTTGTTTTCTTTTTTTTATAATAACAATAGTTACAATAATAAAACTATTAATATTTTTAAAAATAAAAAAAATATAATAATAATAATATCATTATAATTGATATGTTAATAATAATAATAACCTACACATAATGATAATAATAATAACACTAGAATTAAAATAAAATTATTTCCCAATAATAATAATGATAATAGTAAAAATAAGTTGATAATGTTAATAATATTAATTACAACAAAATAGTACTAATATAAACTAAATGGTATTTAAAATGAAAGCATTAATTAATTTCATTTTGAATAATGATAATAATCGGTCAATCGCGCAGTCTCCAGGACCGAACGCACGGTCACTGCTAGCGGTGCGGTGACCTCACACCGGCCCAAGACCCGCCAAAATATCAAATATCGGAAAAATTCAAACTGGGACCCAACTCAACCTCATCCAAATGACACGAGACTGAAAAATAATAATAAAATAACTGGTGTCTATGGTCATGGTGTGACATAATCAATCCTGAGGAATGATAAGGATTGAATCAATACAAATAATCCTAGGTGGATTAAAATGGAGGGTTATCTCCACTACTGAAATAAAAGATAAACTTTTAAAAATATTATTTAGAAAAATAACCTTTTCTTTTTAAGAAATTTTGAAATTGAGAAGGATTCTTCAAAGAAATTATTGTGGATAAGTCTACACATGTCGTATGAGGTAAAAAAATATTTCTTTTGTTTGGAAAATGGTTAGAAAATGCCTTGTTTAGAAGGTGATAAGAAGATTCCTTCTTAGAGATTAGTAAAAGAGAAAAATTTTGAATGTTTATTTACCAACTAAATTTTAAAAAAAAAATTAATTTTTTTATATAAAACATGGTTTTTAGAAGAAAATAGGTTCTCTGACTAAAGAGATAAGTGAAGTTGTATATCCTTTAAAATAGTTTTAAAATAGTTTGAGTGCCAATGAATTGAAAAAATGGTAATAATACTTGAATCATTCATGAATAAAAAGATAATAATTAAAATTATTTTTTGAAAATGGTTATATAATTTACTCAAATGGAAATTCCGTTGAATGATCCTTAGGATTAGTCTTGAGGACAATAATCATTAAACATTCCAAAGAGTCCCATACCACTTTGAAGCATTTTTAAATCATAAACCTCATAAAATAATAATATTAAATTAAAGTATTAAATACCATGAAGGAAAATTAATTTATGATATATTATGTAAATGAGTAATTGATCACATCATATATAAGAAATTATGTGCACGAAAATTAAGTATGCCTCATGAAATAAAAATGAGACAAGAATCCCTTACCTTGTCTTTTCTTTTAGGTGAACGTCCCTTAAATCCCTGTATATTGATTTTATAATTTATTCCAAACCTTTTCGATGTTTATAATTAATTTTACTTCACTTATAAACTTTTTTTTACACTACTAAATCAATTAAGTTTATGTTGGATTTTTTTTACCATATTCGGTTTATGTGTCAAAACAACTATTGTTGGTCAACTATGGTCAAAGGGGGTCATTATATAACATATCTAAAATAAAACTATCACATAATTATCATATTTTTACATAAATTATATTTTAAATATCAATCATTAAATATGAATAGGTAAATGATAATATGTTACAATCATGGACATGGTAGGTCGTATGTACACATGAGTAACATTCCCATTTTTAAATAATCATTGTGGAAAGAAGGTAAGTAACTAACATCCTTCAAGAATGATAATTAAATAATAAAATCATATTATTTAATCATATATACTTATATATATAGTTTTATGGTGTAAAAGGGATCACTTCATGTTTAGGAGGCGGTAGTCCACAAGTCCACGAATGACGTTACCTCTTTTAAAGTGTGTGAAGGAGTAATAAAGAAGATGATATATATATATATATTTAATTTCCAGATATATAATTATTTCATTAATATATTATTTATTTTGTGTATTTCACTTATTTTTAATTATGTACATTCATTTATACATTCTATATATCATACGAACGAATCTCATTTCTTTGAGGGGGAGGTAGTCCACACTTACTCAAACGAGATTATCATATTTACACAAAATGTGAAGCATAAATGTTTGATATAAATAAAAATTAAAGAAGTATAAAACATTATAAATAACATATATATCATATATAAACATATTTTCTATCATAATGACCACCATAAGAGGTGGTAATGAAGAATTTAACAATTACCCTTTCGTGAGGCAGTAATTTTCCATTCTATGAAATGGTATGTTTGTTACCCATTAGATGGTGGTGTATGAATGTTTATGTCTAAATATCAGCATAAAAAACTAGTATATTGAGTATAATGTTTTTGTTACAAAACAACAAAATAAAGAGAGTTTAGGGCTTCTAAAATAGAATTTAAACTAGTGAGATAGAGATGATATATTACCTTTTAATTGGGTAACTTCTTTTAGATTAAAAAAAAGGAATCCATGGAAAGTATTTTTCCAAAATGGATGATTATTGGTATAGGTGAGGATTTTTTGAGGCCATTTGGTTATATCTTGGACTAAATAAAGTGGTTTTATATGTGTGAGTAATGGGTAGAGGTGGTGGCCTTTTATAAGAAAGGAAAAGGACTCAGTTGGTATTCTTGAAAGGAAGTTGGGTGTACACATGTTCTTACCTAACAATAGTAATATAAAAACACAAAAACTCATTAATGGAAGTTTAATGGACTAAATATGGCCCTAAAATAGTTTTAAGACATGTTTATATGTCATTTGGACCCACAAACATAGGGTTTTAGTCCATTTTTAAGCCAAATTACACCTTAATCACTCTAATTAATTTTATTCACATTCACTAATCATTTTAGTCAAAAATTAAGTTGATATTATTAGAATAAAAATATTATCTTGATTAAAACGTATTGTTTCATATTTTAAAAATGAAATCATATATGTGGAAAAATAAGATTAATTATAATCTCGCAGATAGACGGATTAACTAGATTTAATAAAGAAATGATCAAAAGATTATTATGTTTTTATATTAAAATTAAAAGTTATATTGATTATAATGAAATTAATTATATTTATATATTTATATTTCATCCAATGTTACATTAAAAAAAATTTATAATATAATTTAACAATAATAATTATTTAAACGAAAATGTAGTTTTTAACTAAAACATAGTATTTTTTACTATTCACTAGAATCTGATGATTCATGGAAAAAACCAAAAAAATCATCATAAGATAATTTGGAAATTATAAATTATAAAATAAAGTTTATGTTATCAAATAAAATTGATAAAAGAGTCAAAATTAAGATTTATAATAGGATCTCCATTGAAAGGAGGTAAAATTGCCTTTATAAAAATATATGTATTTAAGAAAAACATTGGGTTGGTTTTTACCTTATGCTTACCAAATATAATGGATGAATATAAAAAACAATATATTGAATATATAACATATATATATAATTAAAATAATTAACTAATCATAATTACTTTTATTTATTATGGTAAAAAACTTCATGAGCATAAAAATAGTTTTCTATAAGAATATCCTTTTAACATTATGTTGGTTCTTATATTCATTACTAATTTATTTTTAACCAATGAAGTGGTTTTATAAACCATATATTTTCATAAGTTAGTTAATAATATTCATAGCGGTGAGTTTATATCTTATTATATTAAATAATATTGTTTTAATTATAGATTGTTTCTCAGTAAGACTCAGTATTGCATATAGCGCAAGCCATTAAAGAAGGTTGATTTTGCGAGTAATGAAATCTATAGAGAAGGTTCATTATTGTGTATGATATAAACTAACTCAATTTCTCATCCATTTGATTCTAACTCGGTGTTTTGTCCGTTTAAATATATAGAATATATTTTAAATAGTAAAAATATAATTATGTATATCGATATTTTTTTACCTTACACGCTTGTTGTCACGTGTCATACACGCTATCTAATATAAGGTTATTACTTTATTTTTTAGGTGTGTCAGATTCTCCATGCATTATTTAAATTGGTTCCTCAAAATTTAAAAAAATTATTGGTAATAGATGGTTTGATACTTCTTATATTTGAAATACCACATCATTAAAAGGGTTCATAAGTAATCCTCTATAAAAGAGAGAATTGAAAGTAGAAAGGCAACATGGAATACCATGTAACTAGGTCTCTAAGTAGTAGAACATTAATGGAAATTAGAGACACATACTTGGAGGAAAAGCATAAATATTTATAGGGAGTGAATGAGGTCATCAATCATAAACAAGTGAATGATAAATGGAATGGTGAGAGCCCCAAATCCAAAAATTTATAATTATTTAGAAGACCATCGGTTCAATAGAAATTATAGTATTAGGACCACATTTTATTTATATTTCATTTTCATTAAGTTGGGTAATTATTTTAATGACCAAAAATATAATGAAATATTCTTTCTTGGTAGGTTTCAATTTCATATGAACAATCTTATCTTTTTTGTGCATTAATCAAAGTCTAATTCATTACTTTACTACTATAAATTAATTACACATAGTGAATTTTTTATTATTCAGGAATCACTAAAAGAATATTTTAAATGATCTTAAGAGTGAAAAGTATAAATATTTTTCATTAACTATCTTCCAAGACAATTTGAATATTAGATCAATCCCTAATTCTAAAAGTGATATTATAGGTTCATCATTAACATTTATTCATTAAATTGTTTAACTAAAAAATCAAAAATTTACAAGGAAAATGCATAGGTTAGTGGTAGGCGTGAAACCCAAACAATATTTTGGCCATGGGTTTAAGACTAATGGCCTTCCAAAATATGATTGGTTTTCACCCAACTTATAGGTTTTTCTTTTGTAAAACCATATTAGTATAACTTAAAAATATAAATATGATGGAAATCCTTGAAATTAGGTTAATATATAAATATCATTTTAACTATGGTTTTTAATAAAACCACAATATATAAATACCTCATCCATTTTCTTTTCACATAGGTCATTTTTTGGTCTATGGTTTATCTATAATATCATTAGTAGGATTTCTAAATAATAACACCTTATCTTCAATCTAAAAATCCCTAGGTTTAACCTAGGTTACTTATTATCTATCCAAATCATTCATAATTTTGTGTAAATATAAATTGGATTATCCTATTCATATCCCCCAGGAGTGTCAAACTAGGTGCGCAGTAAGACATGTTGTCGTATACTAGGTTACCCTGAGTCAAGCGCAGAACACCTTGTGGGAGTTGTTACTCCTAGGTACATCTATTCCAAAACCACTTCCACTTGTAGTATCCAGAAATAGATGTATTTCTAGGAATACCCACATAATCTTTACTTTACCAAAATTATAGGGTTTTCATCTATAATTTTTCAAATTCTACCTTAGGGATATGTTTTCTAATCTAGGTTTTCCTAAGTCTAGTTCCAAAGGTTACTAATAAACTTCCTTTGATACTAACTATAGTGATCTATCCCCAAATAGCCTAGAGTCGGTGTCTACTACTAAATATATTTTTATAATTTCAAGGAATCAATCCCTAAAGTACCGGTCAGTTTAGTAGTCCTCGTAAACCAGATACATAAATGAGTATTGTATTAAAAATGAATACATTGATTACGATATAATATTTTTTTCTTCTTTATAAATAAATAACTCTAAGGATAACTCTAATATATCTAGTAAAATCCTTGCATATCATTCATAGTACACTTCTTGGATTCATGGGGAAAGAAACATATTAAGGGTGAGCTCAAATGCTTAGTAAGAAAAAAATAGAGTGGAAGAAATAATGAATCAATGAGAATAGTCAATATGGAAAGGTAAATAACTAAACAACACATTCAATGTAATCAATAAATTAAATGTAATAATATAATCTATATGTAAAGGTAATAACCAAACACACATTCCATGTAAATAACTATATAAGGACAAAAAAATATGGAAATGTAAGAAACTTAAACAAATGCCATCTAGAAAAATGAAAATTAAATGTATTCATTGATATGTCGACATAAAATCTCATGGATAAATAATAACTGAATTCAAAATAATGGAAATTATTATTTATTAGATTCCATGTTTCCCAGGAACATGATAAGTTTACCATCAAAAGACAGTTTAACCATTCCAATTTTTGCAACTAATTTGTCACATGGGACAACTGATACATCGAGGGGCATTCATTCATTGGTCCTCAACCCATAGGGATATCCTTAAATGGACCCTAACCCATATATTACATCTAAAAATAATTCCTCATATATCAAATAAATAATGTGCCATATAAAATATCTGTATTGAATAAAGTATGCAAATTTTTCTATATTTCCCTAGATAATCAAATAAATTTCAAAGCAGACACCATATGTAAAATGGTATATGATTTAGGAAATAGTAATACCTGTGATAAATTAAATGGTTAATTTATGGGAAATTCAATGTTAAATGTTCATAGGAGATTTAATATTTCAAATGGACTAACAAATAAATAATTTAAGTGAATGTGAATACTATCTTTGGCCACATAAATCATAAACTATCTAGAGGAATAATACGGATGGTATCCGCACAAAAAAATCCCAAGTTCAGTAAAATAGAGATTTGTCATGGTTAATTAAATAAAAGATTAACTTTAAAAAACATTCTTGAGGAAAATATACTTTTCTTTTGAAAACCCTTTGAAATTTAGATGGAGGATTCAATGAAATGATGGCATATAAATCCATACATGTTTTATAAGGTAAAAATAATATTCCTTTTATACAGTAATAGGTTATAAAATGCCCCATTTTTAAAGCAACAATAAGATTATTTATAAAATATTAGTAAATGAAAAAAGGGAAAAACTTATTTACCAAATATTTTTAAAATAATTTTTTAAAATATTTTAATAAATCATGGTTTTTAGAAGAAACCAGGTACCCCGACTAAAGAGATATGTGAAGTCATGTTTTCTTTAAAATATTTTTAAAACACTTTGACTACCAAAGATGAAAAAATGGAATTAATAATTTAAATGGTCATGAATTACCAGAGAAAAATGAAAGTGTTTTTTTGAAAATGGTTATATAATTTCCTCGAATAAAAATTCCATTGAATGGTCATTAAGATTAGTCTTCAGGACAATAATCTTTAAAAAATCCAAAGTGTCACATACAACTTGGAAACATTTTTACTTCATAATCCTCATGAAATAATAATATTATATTAAAGTTTTAAATACAAATATGTAAATGGGATTCATGATATAATATATAAATTTGGAATTAATTGCACAATATATAAGAAATTAGGTGCCTACAATTAAGTATTCCTCATGAAATGAAAACGAGATAAGAATCCCTTACATTTTGTTCCCTTTCGGGTGAACATACTTTAACAACCTATATAATAAACATGTGTTAATTTAATACTTTATTTAGAAACTTTCTCATGTTTATAATTAATTTTACTTCACTTAGAAAATGTTTGGTGTATGCTAAATAATCAATTAAGTTTACATCAGGTGTTCTTAACCAAATTCGATTTATTTGTCAAACAACTATTATTGGTCAACTATGGTCAAAGGGGGTCATTATATAACATATAAAGAATAAAAAAATGACCTAATTATCATATTTTTACATAAATTATATTTTTAAAATCAATCATTAAATATGGTTCTAAACTGAAAATATGTTACAATCATGGAGATGGTAGACCATTTGTATGCGTGAGTGCCATTTCCATTTTTAAATGATTGTTGTGGAAATAAGGTAAGTAACTCAAATATTTCTAGAAATATAATTATATAATAAATATCACATTATTTAATCATATATAATTATATATATAATTATTTGGTGTAAAATTAATCACATCATGTCAAGGAGACGATAGTCTATGCGTTCACGAATGACATTATCTCATTTAAAGTATACTAAGGGGTAATAAAGTAAATGATATAAATATATATATATATATATATATTATTTACAGAATTATAATTATGTAATGAATATATTAATGATTTTTTATGTCACTTATGTTTAATTATGTCCATTCATTTATACATTCCATGTATCATGCAAACGAATCACATCGCTTTGAGGGGGTAGTTGTCCACACTTCCTGAAACGAGATTATCATATTTAAAAAACATGTAAATCATAAATGTATGTTAAAAATAAAAATTAGATAATTATAAAACAATATATATAACATATATATGTTGTTTAAATAGATTGTTCCTCATAATGGCCACCATAAGATGTAATAATGGAGAATTGAACAATCATCGTTTTGTGAGGTACTAATTCCATATTCATAGAAATTGTATGTTTATTACCAGTTAGATTGTGGTGTGTGTAAGTGTAGGTATAAAACTCAGAACAACAACATTCTAGTATATTGAGTATAATAGTTTTGTTACACAAGAACAAAATAAATAAATTTTAGGTGTTGTAGAATGGATATGAAACTAGAGAGATTAAGATGAGACATTACCTATTAATAAAATAACTTCACTCGGTTTAACCCAAATGTATCCATGAAAATTATTCATCCCTAATGAAGGATTTTAAGTCTATTTGAGGAATGTTTTGAGGGAATTTTAAAATATCTTTCCAAACATAAGAGGTTTTACAGTTGTGAGTAATGGGTAGAGGTGGTGGCAATTTATTGGGAAGGAAAAGAAGACACACTTGGTATTCTTGAAAAGAAATTAGGTGTACACGGGTTATTAACTAAAAAAGTCATACCAAACCACCCAAACTCATTAATTTAATGTTAATGGCCTAAATATTTCTAGAAAATGGTTTTTTATAAGTGGATTAGTCATTTGGACCCTTAAATTTATGGTTTTAGTCCATTTTTATGCCTAATTACACCTTAACCATTGTAATTAATTTTAATCACTTTCACTAATAATTTTTGTTAAAAATTAATTTTATATATTTTTTAAAAAATATTATCATTATTACTATGTTTTATATCAGATTTTCAAAAATTAAAATCACAAAAGCAGCAAAATTAATATTAATGCTAATCTCGCAGACTGACGGATTATCTGGTTTTAGCAGAAAAATGTTTAAAAGATTTTTATGTTTTTATATTAAATTTAAAATTTCTATTGATTATAATGAACTAAATTATATTAATAGATGTATTATTGATCCAATTTGAATTTAAATCAAATTTATAATATAATTAACATTAATAATTATTTGAACGAAAAGGCAGTTTTTAACTAAAACATAGTATTTTTTACTATTCATATAAAAATAATGATTCTCTAAAAAATAAAAAATACCTAAGATAATTTTAACATTATGAATTCAAAAATAAAGTTTATTTTGTGAAATTAATTTTATAAGATTGTGACAATTAATAATGAAAATACGTTCCCCATTAAAATGCGTTAAAATTGCCTTTATTAAAGTATAGGTTTTTAGGAAAAACATTGGGTTTATTCTTAAGATATTCATACCAAATCAAATGAATGAATGTCAAAAATATTTTATTTAATATATAAAATATATATTACATTGAAATAATTTACTAGTTTTAATTACTTTTATTTATTATGTTAAAACAGCTTCGTGAGTATAAAAATAGTTTTCTACAAAAATATATTTTCAATATTCAATTGGTTTTTATATTCATTACTAATTTATTTCTAACAAATGAAATAGTTTTATAAACCATAAATTTTTATATATTATTTAATTCAATTCATAATGGTCGGTTTATATCTTATTATGTTAAATAATAATGTTTTAATTATTTATTGTTTCTCAGTAGGACACAGTATTGCGTATCGAAAAGTCCATTAAAGAAGGTTGATTTTGCATGTAATGAAAGATATAGTGGAAGGTAATTATTTCATATGGTGTATGTGAACTCAGTGTCATGTTTATTTCAAACAGACTTGGTGTTTTATGGGTTGAATTATAGGGAATATATTTTAAATATTAAATATATTATAAATTATATGGATATTGTATTACCTTACACAATTTTTGTCACATGTCATATAGGATATCGGATATAAGGTTATTAGTTTAGTATTCTATGACATCACAATGAACTATAAATGGATCCCTAAGATTAAATTTATTTCCTTCCATCGTAGTCTTCATTTTTCCATGATAATTCATAACTTTTTTTACTTCATTTCCATACATAAAATTTTTTTCCATTCGATTGAGACAACTTATTTTCAATCTAACACACCTTTGGATTAAGCTAGTTCATTAATTGTCACCATAAATTTAAATAAATTATAGTGGTTTATAATCAAAATGTGATTTATCAAAATAATTTCTCCTTGGGTGTGTCACGACCCACCTTCTTCTATATGAGGGAAGGGATAAGAAAGAGCTACGCCCTTCCTTATTCGAGATGAAGGAGTGATAATGAATCTTGAGTCCCACCTTTAATAGTTCCTAGAGTGGAAACTAGCTCTAAGGTTATAGAATCTCATACAAAAATGGAAGAAATTTTCCTTTTTAATGAAACATGAATAGGATATAAGATAGTAAAAATCCCAAAACAACACTAAACATTTATATAATGGAAACCAAAATCTAACTCGTGCATGATTTAAATTTAAACTGTGACAAATGCATAACAAAATCACCAAAGAAAGTACCAAAAGAAAAAAACTAAGCAGTAGAAGATCAAATATCCATATGCCTGAGATATTAAAGTCTAAAACGACCCTCAATGTCCTCCTAGAAACCTGAAAATAGTTTTACAAACATAGGGTGAGCATAAAAGTATACCCTATAGAAAAAATAAATACACCTGTGCACAAGTGGGGGAACATACTAATGACCCTATGAGAGAATAGTAGAACCTCAAAGCACCTATCAAAGAGTACTAACCAGCCCAACCTCACCAAGGAACACTCACAAAATTTTACAAGGCAAGTAAAGTGGTATTAGTATAAGAACATCGACATTTGGGTACCCTGAACCACTTTCCCACTAGTCAGCTTTTCATTCATAAAGGCTTATGTCTTGATGCTACAACTATTATATAATGTAGTACCACTTCCACAACCAACCCACACACACCTAGGCCTCAAAACACAAACAAATCTTGCCCGCAAACACCCAAAAGATAAAAAAACCACATATCCCCTCCCGAAGACACATGGGCCTTATCCCAAAGACATATGGGAAACAAACCTGGACCAAAAACACCTAGTTCACTCTCCCACACCACAAACTGCCCAAAGGATCTTGGGATATAGTAATCTTCAAGCCATTATATCCTGGCTGGATATGCTCAAGCATTAAAATTCAAGAAGAGGTTGTGATGGAAAATGTCAATAAAGAGCCATTCATCCTCCCACCAAGATGTTGGAAACGACACCATCCCCCATGAAATGGGGGTGTTTGGAACACGGTGCTCAATATGGGTGTGGTACATATATAAATCCCAAGTAACTACGATTTATAAATAATGGTAGGTAAACAATTAGCCCAACCTACGGTTTAAAAAAACAACCTGCCCACCCAGAACCACATTTGCTGCTACACCTATATGCACAACCACATAAACATCCACAATAAAACACAATACTAACCCCCTTTAATTCAACCACTTTCCATTTGTTATTTAAGGGGTTCACTTAAATTTATTCCATCACTACCCGGAGAAACTAGAAAGAACAACATCTATAACTGTTTTCAAAAGGCTAAAGGCCACTAAACACTGCCAAGGAAAATGAGGAAGTTGGGGCCTAGGTAAGGAAATCCATTTTAACAATCAGTCATAAATACGGTAGAAAACAACCAAATTGTAATACCATTGCACACCCCCCTTTTCCTAGAAACCTATTCAACCACTGCCAACTGTCATTCTTCAAAGTTATCCTGATCATTCATGCCTTCACGACCAAACCTCGTATCACATCGACACAACAACACCTCACCTAGCACATCTATAAACGTGAAGTCACGACATAACCGAGTCCTACAGCACCTCTTCCCAACCTCTTACCATAAGTATTCCCACTTCACATTAAGTTTTATGACCACAAGATAAACCATAGGCATTCCCACTACCTACATGTTTATCCATTCCATAATCAATCAATCTCTCAACCTGATATTCTGTCACACCTCATGTACCACCCCATACACAAATCCCACTGCAAAAAACCACCAAATAACAACACCACTACACAAACATACCCTTCCCCATTCACAAGACCAACCCCTATGTCCACCCCTTATACCCGTAACAAGGTTAGCAATAGAAACTTCACACAATCCCCACAGAGTAAAAAAAACCAACCGAACACATCACAAATCCACACCATTAATCCAATTATATTCATATTTATCAAGAGGGGTTCTTTAATTCAACCTTAAATAATAGCGGTGATCACAGAATAGGTTTGATATTGGGGAATACATTTATTTAACCATGTATACATGATTAAACAGATTTCATGTTATAGCCATTTAACAAAGCATCACAACAAAAATAGACCATCACTAGTGTGCAAGCAAAGAACACCAATGACAATGATTTTTAGAAGGCATATAGTAATAATAAACCATAAAAAACAAAGATAGAAGATAAAAAAATGATCTACATCAACCATATTCAATTACCTACCTATTATCTTTTAATCATCACTTCCCTACCATTATTTATTTATTTTTTAAGAAATGTATTCACCTGTTATTCATAAAGAATCATTATTATACCCACCCCACATTATACAAAAATAATGTGAGGTAGAAAAATACCTACTTGAAACAATAGTTGACCAAAACTCCTCTTTGAGACAAATAAGGGAATCGCATGAGTAGCAGGCACCTCCAAGAAAAATGAGCAAAAAAGGGCTCTAGAACAACCACACAACTAGTCTAGATAATAATGCTCTAAGAACAGTGACAAAAAAGAGAAGATAAAACCTCAAATTTTAGAAAAAAAATATAGATCCTATATCAACAGAATGAAATGGTTTTAAATTCCACTAACATGGGATCATTATAAAGATCCTATGGTTTGAAGATCTTCAGGTCCCCAAAGAATTATGATATTAAAGATATGACGAATATCCTTTAAAATTCCCTTCAAATTTCCCAATAAATGAATTAAACTTGGTTTACGTCAAATAAAACATATGAAGGGAGAAACTAGAAAAACTCAAGAAACTAGAAATTTGGTAAAGGATTAGGAACCATTTTAGTGTTCCACCATCAAGGTTCCACCATTATAGTGACATCGTTATAGTTCCACTATTTCAGTACCAGCATTTCGATGCTGCCATTTCTATGTTCCATAATTACGGTGCCACTGTCTCGGTGTGCCACCATCACAGTTCCACCGTTTTGGTGAAACCATTTAATGAAACTGATTTTTTAAAAAACTCCTAATACAAACCAATGTGACTCCCAAGAACACCACATGCACTTAATTTTCATAAAGTAATGGCCCAGTGAAATCTGGTCCATTACATCAGATACCTCTCAAACTATTCTCATCCGCAATAATTTTAAACCAAACTCCAAAAAACTGGGTTCCAAACAACCACCTCGTAAGATACCTATAAGGAAAAACTACCCTGTATTGTTTGAAAATTGGAGCGAAAACCTCGACATCCAATAACAACTCCTTGACTCTATCTTCTGAATAACTATACAAACACAAAGGAACCACTTCCCAGACATATGGATTATGTAATCTCATCCTTCATGCCAAGATACTATCTGCTATGGGTTGCACTGAATCCTCCACATGGGTTTAATCATGTCCACCTTAATGTGTATAGATTAGGGATTAGGTCCTCCCCTCTCCACATGTCAGGACTTTCCAGAAAGAATTAAGGACAAGGGCACAATGCATCTGATAACGAGAAAGGTCATGCATTACATCATAAAATGAAGCACAAAATTAAAACCTAGAAAATAAAATTAAAACATCTCGGGTTACTAGGAACACATATTTTACTCTCACTCCCATGTACTCTCCTCTAGGCCACCATGACACCATAACACATGACCTAAAGGAATAGTCTATCCATGAAGAACCTTCTCCTCACTACCCTTAGTTCTTACTAGTCGCTCCCTGAATATCGTATCATCCTCGATATCTAACTCTCCCCAATAAATGATGTGGGTGTCATCATGTAGATACCGAAAGAGCAAGGAGACATGGAAGATGGCATTGATCCTCTCCAACCTCAATGGAAACACCATCAGATATGCTACCTCACCAACTCATCCCAACACCTCAAAAAGTATGATTAATATGGGAGAAAGATTAATTCATCTTAAAACCTCCACTGCCCACATCGATGGGAAACCTTCTAAAAAACATAGTCCCCAACCTCAAACTCCAATGGCCCTCTCCTATAATCGGCATATTACTTCTACTGCTCATGTGCTACCTTCATCACCACATGGGCAAGTTGCACCTTCCCTTTCGTATTCTACACCACATCCAGACCAAAAATAGCTACCTCCCCAACTACCATCAAACACAAGGGTGAATGAAATGGCCTCTCGTATCGAGATTTGCATGGATCCATACCAATGGAAGAGTGATATCTATTATTGTAATCAATCAATACCATGAGAAAATGTCAAACCCAAGATCAACTAATGTCTGGAAAACATGTTTGTAACATTTCATCCAATGTCTAGATGGTCCTCTTTGTATGTTCATCCATATGAGGGTGTAAATCAGTGTTGAGGTGTAATTGAGGGCTAAAATAATGATTCAATCCCCTACAGAATCACGATGTAAAACTTGTATCCCAATTTGAGAAAAATGATCTTGGAACTCCATACAGCCACACCACATCATCCACAAACTTTTTTTCTAAGTAATCCACTATGGTTGACTCCTTGATTTCTAATAAGTGAACTGATTTTGTCAACTGATCCACTACTACCCAAAGATAAACTCATCCTCTCTGTGTCTTGGGTAATCCTATGATGAAATCCATTGATATGTCATCCCACTTCCACTTGGTAATTTCTAAGGGCTGCAGAAAATAACCATGAACATGTTGCTCAACATTCATCTGTTGACACACTTGGATCCTTTCCACAAACTCAACCACTTCCCGCTACACCCTGGGCCACCAAAACTATTCCATCAAGCCTCGGTAATTTTATATATTCATGGATGCACCACCGTGGTTGATCCATGGAACTCACAAAGAACTCTATCATGCATTTTCACTCGAACAAAAAGCTTCCCACAGAACAACATCTGATTCTGACTATCCTCTGACCATCCCTTCGGAGCATCACCCTGGACAACACGATCACATATCACTTCAATTTCTAAGTCTTCACACTAAGACTCCTCCACCAGCCTCACCAAGTAAGACTACACTGTTATCCAAAATAGACACCCTCTACCTCCCTCATCTCTCACTTCTAGATGAAAAGTATCTAACACCTCCATTGCCTTCTAAGAATCCATGGATTCTCGAACTACCTCCTTCTGTGAATTACTACATAAGGAATCAGCCACCACGTTCCCCTTTATCTATGTGTAATATATTTAGAATTTTATGTCATAGAGAAATTCCATCCACCTTCATTGTCACATGTTTAGGTCTCGCTGGGAGAAAATATACCTCAAGATCTTGTGGTTTGTGAAGACCACAAAGCTTTCCCCGATGAGGAAATGTCATCACAACTTTAGCATGAATACCACCACAGCACGATCCAGATCATGGTTGGAATAGTTATGTTCATGTGGATGTAACTTCCTAGACACATAAAAGATCACTCCATACTGCTTAATAATCACACATCCCAAGCTTAGACCAAAAGCTTCACAAAACACCTCATGTGTCACCCCTTCCTCTTGAAACATAAGCACTAGATAACTGACTAGATTCTCCTTTAGGTAGCTGAAAGAATATTGACACTTCTTACTCCACAAAAAGGGATGGTATTTTCATTTCAATGATTTCAATGGACCCACAAATTGAGATAAGTCAGGTATAAATATCATATAATAGCCTGCTAGACCTAGGAAGTTGCGACCTCTACCATGTTTTTGGGTGATTCCTAAAAAACTACCTCAAACATTGATGGGTCCACTGTTATCCCATTCTAAGACACCATATGTCCAAGTTATTGAACCTCTCGCATCCAAAACATGCACATGGAAAACTTCCCATAGAGCTGGTGGAATCGAACAACCTCCAAGAAAGTCCTCAGATGTTCTGTGTGTTCCTCCTCAAACTTTGATTGAATAAGAATAACATCGATAAAAATGATGATGAAATGGTCTAAGATCTTTTAGAAGAAAGATATAATGAGCTAAATGAACACGGCTGGTGCATTCATAACACTGAAGGGAATGACCACAAACTCAAAGTGCTCATACCTACACCAGAAAGCGGTCTTCAGGATGTCACCCTCATTCACCCTCAACTAGTGATATCAAGATCATAGATTGATCTTGGAGAACCATCCTACTCCCTTTAATTGGTCAAAAAGATTATATACTCTTGAGAGAGGGTAATGGTTCTTCACCGTCACCTGATTCAGTATATGGTATTCTACGCACAGCCTTAGGCCACCATGTTCCATATTTTCAAATAAGATTGGATCACCCCATAGAGATACACTCGTTCGAAGAAAAACCCATTTTCATCATATCGTCAACCTGAATCCACAACTCCCTCAACTCAGAAGGTGTCATCCGATATATATCCATCTAAATTAGACGGCCACTAGGTTTTTATTCTATTCCAAACTCAATTCCACATCGAGGGGGTGGATTTATAACCTCATCAGGGAAAATATCTAGGAATTCCTGGAAACCCCCTAGAACCTCCACCATTTCTATTTCTACTAATCCCATTGATAGCTTAGATGACAATGATAGAAGAGGCTCCACACACTGACTACCCACATGAAAACTACGCTCTCCAAAAAAAAGCTACACACTGGCCATCCATATATGAAAATTAGAATCTTCAACGGAAGTAGTTGATAATTTCATTCATAGATAACAACCAATAGACGCCAAGGTTGACATCGTAGGGATGCATATATAGTAGAATAATATACCCATTGGACTGATACGGCCCCAACATCAGTCTACATTCCTAACAAACATTGAAAAAACATCCAACTAGAATACTCAACACCAGTGGCCCAGAAAGTCTCTATACGTCTATTCACAAGACATGGGATATATTGTGTGAAAAAAACGAGTGTGAATATCCTAAATAAAAAAAGCACATGCAAGATTACTAAATAGACTGATCATACCTCAAACAACCTTCGACCCCATTAGAACTGCTTCCTCAGCAGCATGAAACTGCCAAATACCAGATCCTCTGCCACTCTTCTTTTGACTATATCCCCAACCATGCCTTGGTTGAGGTCCCTGAGGAGAACCCTTATATCAGCCTCCTACATCACCATCTACCCTTGGTGGAGTGGGAGCCCGCTGCCCCTATTGCTGGAATGGTTTGACCAGAAACTGATGCTGTTGAGGTGGGCGTTGAACCTTCCCACCCCCAATATATTGATCTTGAATGAGGCACTGAATAAGAAGATTTCAATGGCCTCCATAGACAAAGAACCTTGGTCTCAGACCCATGAGGAAAGGGAAAGGACCAAGATATCGGAACTAGAACAATTGAGGCCTACTTCCCGCTGGTCGAAACCTAGAAGTCCCTGATGTCGAAGACCAGTTGTTATGCCTTCCCTTTCAATGAGCTCAGTTGGCTCCCCTCTCATAGTAATCCTCTTTTTAAGTGCATCTTATCCACTACTTCGACCTTCTTATGAACTTTTATTTATGTCAATTTGGTAAAGGGAGTGATGTCATATAGAAGAGAAGGTTGGAATGCCTCCTCCAAGCATCTTACCCATGACTCACCATCTAGAAAGAGATCCTAAGAAAATCATAGGAGATCCTAGAACTTGATCACCAGTTCCCTCACCGACATACTCCCCTACTAGAGGTAGAGAAGCACTTACCTATTCCCATCCTTCATCGTCGAGGAAAGAAACTCTTCCCAAAACACATTCTCAAAGTCATCCCATGAGACATCGGTCTCCTTCCTCTCCCTAAGGTAAATCATCCACCACTAACACACAGCTCCTAACATCTGGTTCACTTCTAGAGGAACCCAATACTACCTTAAATCAAAAATCAAGGTAATGGTGATTTTCAAATCCTCATGATATCCCTCCATCTGAAATTCTAAAAATATGCCATCATACTTCCACAGGGTCTGCCGTTGGAAAGCACAAAGGTTCATTTTCCACAATTCAACTTCCTCCTCTCGATCGGCCCTCCGCTGATCAATCAGGTCATCCTGTTGGGCCTAAACTACTCATATTACACATCGGTGATGCCCGAGTGCCATAGCTAAAAAGGGTAAACAAATAACACCAATGCCCATTTGGTATGAAATTTTCTTTTAATATTTATTTTAACTCTCTTTTTAAAATAAACTCACAAAATTCCCAAGACACACAAGAACAAAATTCATTATGATTCATGTACCATTCCTATTGTTTCTAACCTAAAGTAAGTGTAGCCTCGCTTGGTCATTAAGTAGTTCTAGATTCTTTTCAGCAGATCATAGGGGGCCCTAAAATCCCGTTTCTTAGCCGATCTTCTCTAGCTTATTCCACGAACCATGATTTCCTAACACTTCTTCCCTAAAATCCCATGAAATACTCATTGTCTATAACTCTGAACATCATCATATCCCTCAACAACCTCTCTCTAATACCATTCAATCACGACCTGCCTTCTTAAATATGAGGGAATAGAAAACAAAGTTCTACACCCTTCCTTCTTCAATATGAAGGAGAGATATTGACCATGAGTCCCACATTCAATAGGCCCTAGAGTGGCGACTAGCACCAAGGGTACAGAATCTCACACAAAAATGGAAGGCATTACCCTTTTTAATGAAACTGGATGAGGAGATAAGGTGGTAAAAATCACCAAATAGCACCAAAAAATTAAATAATGGATACTAAAGTCCAACCCATGCATGATTTAAACGTAAACTGCAAAAAAATGTAACATTAAAGAACCAAAAAAGTACTAAAAGAAAGAAACTATGAAGAATCACAACAACTATCGTGACGACTGAGCTAGTAAAGTACATCATGGCCCACAAAGATTTCTTGGAAACCTTAAAATAGTTTTACAAATGTAGGGTGAGTGTATAAGTATACCCAGTAGAAAAATGAAATCCAACCGTGAACAAGGGGCGGAACATACTAATTCCCCTTTGAGATAAAAATAGAAACTAAAAGTACCTACTAATGAGTAATAACTAGCCTAGACTCACCAAGAAACACTCATAATACAACATAAGTCAATTAAAGTAATAGTATAAGTCCATCAACATTTGGGTACCCCACACCACTTTCCCACTAGTCAATTACTCATTCCAAAAGGCTATCCTCTTGCCACTGCCAGTCTTCCGAAATTCATTCCCACTACCAGAACCTTCCCGCACACACCTGGGCCTCAAGACACACAAAAAACCCACTTGCAGACACCTGGTCCATAACTACACCACACATCTCTCCCAAAGACACCTGGGAAACAAAATAGGCCCACAAACACCTAGGCCTTACACCCACACCACAACCATCCCAAAGGATCTTGATCTATAGTAAACCTCAATCCAATATAGGATACCTAGTTATTCTTGAGTATTATGGACCTAAAAGAGGGTAAAAGGAATAAATTCAATAACTAACCATCCATCCTCCCACTGAGATGTTGGGAAACACACCCTCAATGAAATGGGGGTGTTAATCACATGGTTCTCAACAAGGGTGTGGTGCGTATAGAAATCATAAGGAACTAAAATTTATAAAAATAAGTAAGAAAACACTAAAAACAGCCTATGTTTTCCAAAAAAAATAACAAGCCCACATAGAACCACATTTTTTGTTTCCCCTATATGAAAAAACACACAAACAACCATAATAAAACACAATCCTAACCCCCTTTCATTAAACCAATTTTCATTAGTTAATTAAGGGGTTTACTTTAATTTATTCCATCAATACTAGGGGAAACTACTAAACACAACATCTAAAAGCATTTTCAGAAGGCTAAAGGTCACTAAACAATGACAAGGAAAATGAGGAAGTAGTGACCAAGGTAAGGATATCCATTTTTACACCCCTTCATAAAAACAATAGAGAATAATCAACAAGCAGTCCCACTGCACACCCCCTTTTCCTAGACACATGTTCAACCACTGCCCACAATAATTGTTCAATTTTATCCCACTAAATCATGCCCTCACAACCAAAACTGATAGCCCTGTTAAACAAAAAAACCTCACCTGGAACACCTATAAACATAAACACATGACACAACCTTGGCCTATAGCCCTACTGCCCAACCACTACCCAAAGGCAGTACCACATGACAACAACTTCTACAGCCACAACATAAACTAAAGGAAGCCCACTACTTACAAGTTTATCCATTCCACAATTAATTGATCTCTCAACCTTAGATTATATCACACCTCCTCTACAAACCTATACTCAAATCCCACAACAAAACTCCACCAAATAGAATCCCCACGACACAAAAATACCCTTCTTCATTCATAAGAAAAAATGTAGAGACCCGAAGCCTTGACGTACATGGAAATTACATTACTTTTGCGGAATACTTAGTACATAACAAAAACACACACACAAGGATCGTAATAGTTTAGTGTCTTTGGAAACTCGGAATAAAATCTTCTAATCGTGGGGAAAGATCTTCAACATATCCCATAAAGATCTTCTTCTTTTTTACCTAAAACCTTTCTTTATATCCTGGGGAAAAGAAAACATAAAAAGGTGAGCTCAAATGCTCAGTAAGGGTAAACAAAGGAAATATCAATCACATCATATACATAAGAACATAACTTTTGGAAATCTTAACCTGCAAAAGAGCTCATAATATCATAACATGGGATAAATCATAGAAGTGAAAATGAGATCCCCATAATCATAACATAAAACTTGAAACTTTGTGGCATGCACACATAATCATGGAAAATCATTTCTTGTTAGTCATGACTCATTGCCAAGACTATCTTAGTGGACGAAGTCCCTTTCTGAACCGAGTTCACTCCTCGTTTCAGTCCTGTATCACTGAACCGAAATAACCTTCCGTTCCAGCCATGTCTATCTCATGAGATATAAAATCTTTACCCAATGCATTGGAGGGAGATATAGGTCCCACCCATCTTATAATGAATCCTTTCTTATGTGTGCCACATAATCATAAAACATACATCATCGCATAACACATGTAACAAAAATGGGATTCTTGAAACATCATGACATCATAAATCAATTCATATAAGATAAAGGAATTCATAAACATAATTCCATCACAACATAGTCAAATCAATGTAAAAATATGGATAGAAACAGAACCCTTTATTATCTTAGATGGAAAATAATTTTGATAAAACACTTGAGTTGAATTCTTGAGGAAAATATCCTTTCTTCTTCAAAATCAATTTCTTTTCACAAAACATCATGAAATTTTAAAAGAAAGATATTTTATTGAAAATAGTCATGAAATCTTTTAGAGGAAGCTTCATGAAAATAAGGGTTTATAAAACAGTAGAAATCCATTCGTGCCGTATAAGTTAAAAAAAACATTCTTCGTACTTTTGTCGGAAAAGTCAAAAAGTACATCGTACAAAAAACGACAAAAGATTCCTTTCATATCTTTTACAAAAAAACTTACCGAAGGGTAAAATTGGATATAAAATATTGTAGAAGGATGGAAATAATATTACATATTGATGAAACATGGATGTGGATGATAAAATACACCCCAGTAAATACTTACGAATAAACAATCTCGGATAAAAATGAGATTGTGATATTTCCCTTACCTTTGGTCCGACTTGCTTTGTAAGTGTCCGAACCTCCTGTATAATGATTTAAATCATGTTATTGACTTATTACAGAATCATATTCATTGTTATGATATCATATATGGTTCACTTATGACATTATATTACCCGTTCTTTTGTAAATTCCATGTTAAAGAAGCGTTTTGGGTAAAATCGTTTCATTTATCGTAGGTGTTTTGACTTGTTGTTCTTGACATCATTATTACTTATATCATGATTTACTCACTTCCAGAATATAAAATATGATTTATATATTATATATATTCATTATATATATATATAACAGGTAGATAAATAAAATGAAAAACACCGTTCATGGAGACGGTAGTCCGTACGTACGCATGAACGCTGTTTTCCTTTCCTTATTGTCTTGAAATGGAAGTAAGTAGATGACATACATATGTATATATATATACATAAATCCAGTAGATTTATAATGTCATATATTTCATTATTATTTCTTATATATACATTATAATCATTCTTAAATGGTTAACATGGAGAATGAACCTCATCACGTCGTGGAGACGGTATTCCGTACGTACGCACGAGCGATGATATCATTTCTATAAATATTGAATTGAATTGGAGTGGATTATACAATATATCAGAATCAATATGATGTTTTAATAACTATGTATAGTTATTCTTTACACCATTATACCCATCCATGTAAGGTGGTGGTGGAAAATAGATTACACCACGGCGTGGAGACGGTATTCCGTATGTACGCACGCGCGGTGATTTCTTTTTCCGTAGGATGGATAGATGGTGAAATAGGGTTGTTTCATACTTATAATAACATATCAGTATATGAGTGATACTTATTTTATTACTTCATAATGAAACAACCTATGAAGAAGAAGTGGAAGAAGAAATAAAGATGAAAGAATTGGTAACGGTAATTACCTCTTCTTTGAAGTGCCTCTTTGAGACCTCCTCTTAGGGCACTAAAATTGGTCTTTGAGGAAGACCAGAACCTCTATGATGTTTCTAGGGAAGTGGAGAGGAGAAATTGGCAGGGGTTGGCCGAGCTTGAGTGCTCAAATTGGTGTGAGGAGGAGGGGGAGGAGGTGTCCTTTTATAGGGGCGGAGAGGGGCACCTTAGGAATATCTCAAAATATTATTTTATATTAAAGTCAAAATCGGTTTATAATGGTTCCAAAGGGTCTTATTTCGAAGCTAAAGTGGGGATGGGTCGATATCCTATCAACCAATAAGATTTAGACAAGTTTAGGGTATTATTTTAACCTTATCAATTAGATTTAACTCTAAGTTAAATAATTTAACTTTTACCGTGTCTTTTTGTTTTCTTTCACTATATGGTTAATACACTTACTATAAAATGCCAAAAGAACCCCAAATTGTTTATTATTAATATATATATCCTTATCTAAGTCATTTGGCCGAACCTTAGAGTTTTAGGAATAAAATAACAATTAATAATATAATATTTGATTTAAAAACTATTTTGTGTCAATTTTGACACTATTTGATATATGATTTTTGTGAAAGTCATAACAGAATTATATGTTCGAACCAAGTTGATTAAATCAACACTAATATATCATAGTAACCTATAAAATTAGTGGAATTCATAAAAAGTTTCAAATTATATTTCGTTTTGTGTTTATAACATCAATTATGTCAATATTTCATTAATAAGATAATTACTACATCATCTTTGTGTCATAA
This sequence comes from Viscum album, assembly GCA_963277665.1. Taxonomy (NCBI): domain Eukaryota; kingdom Viridiplantae; phylum Streptophyta; class Magnoliopsida; order Santalales; family Viscaceae; genus Viscum; species Viscum album. The sequence continues at coordinate 394,955,306 of OY728136.1, read as the reverse complement.
ATTAACTTATTTGATGTCTACAAATTACAAATAAAATACCATCATGTAGGAAATCTTTTTAGATTTCTAATGAATATTTATAGTCGAATTTATCTTATGTATAACCACATATTAAAAATGATTTACTTATTAAACTTTGATTTTAACTATTTTAACCCTTCTTTAAATAAATTAATAATAAATGTCCTAATCTAATCCAAGTGGGCCTAAATGGTCATATTTTATTCCTAAGTTTGTTTTTGGTCGAATTACACCTGTCCAATAGAATTAGGACATGTGTTAGGGTAATATTAATATCATATTTACCCTTAGTTACCCTATTTACTATTAACCGTGGTAAAAAAAGTAAAAAGTTACTATTCACCAAAAAATTATTTTCATCTCATTGAACCACATTTTAGTCCTTGATATTAACCGTGTCTCTCAGATTTTCGAAATTCCATTCACAGAAGCGGTAAAATTAAGTTTTATGCAAAATTCAGTTTTTAACCTACCACTTAGTAGTTTCACTATTCATCAAAAATTGATGTTTTTCAGAACAATGCCAAAATTTCATCCCAAGCTATATTTCATATTCCGAATTCAAAAATGAAGTCTATTTTACCAAATTCATAACATAAAAGTTGCATTAATTAATTTTATAATTAAATCCCGCTGTTAAAACAAATAGCGTGTTTTTAAGAAACAATATCTATCAAAAGATTGACACTTGTTTATGTCTAGTTTAAATGTGAAATTACATCCAATGACCAACATTGTATTAAATTGTAAAAATATATTCTAAATATACTTTAAAACCACTCAAATTAATGATTTATCACTATTAATTATTTCGATTAAAATAGTTGTTTTTAATTATAATTTAGTAATTTTCACTATTCATCAGAATATGAAAGTTATCCGAAAAGTACCAAAATTTCACCTTAGGCTAAATTCGATACTCCGAATCCAAAAATAAAGTCCATTTTGAGAGTTAAAATTTCTAAAATTTAAAAAGTGGTTATTACTATTCATAACGGCTAGTTTTAATAATATTTTAATAGTATATCATTGTTTCGTGAAACTCAGTATTACGTACCACACACGCTATCGAGGAAGGTTGCGATTGCGTGTAATGCAAGGCAAGTAAAGGATGTGTGTTGTGCAAGCTCCTTTTGGTGTAGCGTACAACACAAGACATTAGTGAAATATAAAATCTCAGGCTGTTACATTCTACCCCCCTTAAAATGAATTTCGCCCTCGAAATTCGTCGGGGTTATAAATGGTTTACTATTCGAAAGTTTCTTTAATAGAAACCCACATCGTAAAAGGGAATACCAAAACTTGGCTTTAAAAACTAAAGTATGAAATGTAACGATTACCCAAATAAACTAATCACTGGGTTTCCACATAGGTGAAAATATGGATATGGAGGGGAAATCTAACCATCATGTTCTGATGGAGAGTGGTAGAGAACATGGCTATGGAAAAGCCAGTAATCACAAATCCATAGATTTGTGATGATATAAGGTACCATCTGATTCATCAGGTATAAGATCACTAGGACAACATTTTTTGTTTTCAAGATCATTTCCCTAAAGTTGAAAATTTGCTTAGAATAAGTACTTACTTTATTTTGGTACAATCTCACTTTTGTTCGTGCCTTGAACAATTTCTACTTCATCTCTTAAATAAATGAAGTTGAATTTGTTATTCGTGAAGTGCTAGCAGATCATGTGATAGAATGACGGGTCATTCCATCTGTTTCAAACAAAAGGTTAGCAAGATTATATACATAAGTCGATCTATAGTGAGATTAATCAGATATGGTTTCTAAAATGGACTTATACTTCATATATCATGCTGCTTAATATAATAAAACTAGTTTCTACTAAACAGGGACTTCCTGTAGGTCAGTGGTAGGCGATAAAGGCCAGTCGCACTTCGGTTGTGGGTTCGATTCCTACAGCCTTGTCCGAAGCGATGGGCTGTCGCCCGTCCTGCAGGTTGTCCCTTTTTCTAAAACTACGTTACTATAACATCCCATCAATAATATCGAAAATCTTCTATCCTTAAACAATAATAACTTATGTCCAACATAATCCAGTCTAATCTTTAGGCTTATACATAATACTGCAGTCCACTCTCATAATATAGTGACATCGATTACCAGAGATTTAATACTGTCGTTGATCCCCACATATCATAAGATATGTCTTGTTGGTCACATTCCAAACATTCAAAGTCCTTAATCGTGTATTCTCTTGAATACCTTAGTGAAAACATGAGTGCAGTTAAAAGTTAACACTTTCCACATACCAAAATCCTCAAAATTCTATATACTCAAACCATGATATCACTTAGTCCTTATATCAATAATGAGCTCGTGAATACTATCAAACATTTAATTTTCTCCTTATCCCTTCATTATGCTCATATCATCTTCATTCCAAAAATATCTGAATAACCTTTCATGGATACTGGTAACATTAATCATACACTTTCAAAACACAAGGAAAGACAACAGTGTAACAATCCATAGATGTCTCTTTATTCCAAAATTACACATGATAAACATGTAATCATTCCACTACATTCTCAAACCATTGATCGAGCTTCAAAAATTCTTTCATCTCACATATCATTTGTAGTCTCTTCATCATCATCCACATAAATACTACCCATATGACCATACTGATTCTCTTCATGAGTCTTTCCCTTAGGGAATTTGTTTGCATAATGCCCATACATTCCACATTTAAAACACTTAACCATTTTTGATGTCGTAGCAATACCATTATCCTCATCCATGGTGTTAACCGACCCTTTTCCTTTGCACTTACTTGCTTTGTGTCCTTCTTTTCCACAACCAAAGCATCTTCCAGTTCCCTTGAAACATTCTCCTTGATGCCTCTTCCCACATGAATTACATAGGGGAAATTGAACTTTCTTTCCTCTATGATCATCATGAAACTCCATCTTTCTCTTATTAGCCGAGTCAGGAAACTTACCAAATTTTACTTTATTGATCATATTATGAGATTGCTGATTCGGCATAATAATTATGTTTGGACTTCCAAATCCCATTTCATTATGAAGAATATCATTCCATTGTCCATCATATCCTCCATTATCGTGAATCATCTTGTTTCCAGCCATTTTCTAAAACCCAAACAGAATAGTGTTAGATGCAAAAATCATAATAAAGGGGGAGTAACTTAAATATCTATCATCTTTGGTTTAATCTAATATCGTTACCATAGTTCTAGGACTATATCCTATACGTATACTTATCCTTAGGGGCATCCCTAGACATGCCTTAGAAATATCTCTAGGGATCTCACTAACGTTTTCGCATCCTAGTTTCCAAAGGTTGACTAAACCTTTCCTCTGATACCAACTGTAGAGACCCGAAGCCTTGACGTACATGGAAATTACATTACTTTTGCGGAATACATAGTACATAACAAAAACACACACACAAGGATCGTAATAGTTTAGTGTCTTTGGAAACTCGGAATAAAATATTCTAATCGTGGGGAAAGATCTTCAACATCTCCCATAAAGATCTTCTTTTTTTTTTTACCTAAAACCTTTCTTTATATCCTGGGGAAAAGAAAACATAAAAAGGTGAGCTCAAATGCTCAGTAAGGGTAAACAATGGAAATATCAATCACATCATATACATAAGAACATAACTTTTGGAAATCTTAACCTGCAAAAGAGCTCATAATATCATAACATGGGATAAATCATAGAAGTGAAAATGAGATCCCCATAATCATAACATAAAACTTGAAACTTTGTGGCATGCACACATAATCATGGAAAATCATTTCTTGTTAGTCATGACTCATTGCCAAGACTATCTTAGTGGACGAAGTCCCTTTCTGAACCGAGTTCACTCCTCGTTTCAGTCATGTATCACTGAACCGAAATAACCTTCCGTTCCAGCCATGTCTATCTCATGAGATATAAAATCTTTACCCAATGCATTGGAGGGAGATATAGGTCCCACCCATCTTATAATGAATCCTTTCTTATGTGTGCCACATAATCATAAAACATACATCATCGCATAACACATGTAACAAAAATGGGATTCTTGAAACATCATGACATCATAAATCAATTCATATAAGATAAAGGAATTCATAAACATAATTCCATCACAACATAGTCAAATCAATGTAAAAATATGGATAGAAACAGAACCCTTTATTATCTTAGATGGAAAATAATTTTGATAAAACACTTGAGTTGAATTCTTGAGGAAAATATCCTTTCTTCTTCAAAATCAATTTCTTTTCACAAAACATCATGAAATTTTAAAAGAAAGATATTTTATTGAAAATAGTCATGAAATCTTTTAGAGGAAGATTCATGAAAATAAGGCTTTATAAAACAGTAGAAATCCGTTCGTGCCGTATAAGTTAAAAAAAAACATTCTTCGTACTTTTGTCGGAAAAGTCAAAAAGTACATCGTACAAAAAACGACAAAAGATTCCTTTCATATCTTTTACAAAAAAACTTACCGAAGGGTAAAATTGGATATAAAATATTGTAGAAGGATGGAAATAATATTACATATTGATGAAACATGGATGTGGATGATAAAATACACCCCAGTAAATACTTACGAATCAACAATCTCGGATAAAAATGAGATTGTGATATTTCCCTTACCTTTGGTCCGACTTGCTTTGTAAGTGTCCGAACCTCCTGTATAATGATTTAAATCATGTTATTGACTTATTACAGAATCATATTCATTTTTATGATATCATATATGGTTCACTTATGACATTATATTACCCGTTCTTTTGTAAATTCCATGTTAAAGAAGCGTTTTGGGTAAAATCGTTTCATTTATCGTAGGTGTTTTGACTTGTTGTTCTTGACATCATTATTACTTATATCATGATTTACTCACTTCCAGAATATAAAATATGATTTATATATTATATATATTCAGTATATATATATATATATAACAGGTAGATAAATAAAATGAAAAACACCGTTCATGGAGACGGTAGTCCGTACGTACGCATGAACGCTGTTTTCCTTTCCTTATTGTCTTGAAATGGAAGTAAGTAGATGACATACATATGTATATATATACATAAATCCAGTAGCTTTATAATGTCATATATTTCATTATTATTTCTTATATATACATTATAATCATTCTTAAATGGTTAACATGGAGAATGAACCTCATCGTGTCGTGGAGACGGTATTCCGTACGTACGCACGAGCGATGATATCATTTCTATAAATATTGAATTGAATTGGAGTGGATTATACAATATATCAGAATCAATATGATGTTTTAATAACTATGTATAGTTATTCTTTACACCATTATACCCATCCATGTAAGTTGGTGGTGGAAAATAGATTACACCACGGCGTGGAGACGATATTCCGTACGTACGCACGCGCGGTGATTTCTTTTTCCGTAGGATGGATAGATGGTGAAATAGGGTTGTTTCATACTTATAATAACATATCAGTATATGAGTGATACTGATGTTATTACTTCATAATGAAACAACCAATGAAGAAGAAGTGGAAGAAGAAATAAAGATGAAAGAATTGGTAACGGTAATTACCTCTTCTTTGAAGTGCCTCTTTGAGACCTCCTCTTAGGGAACTAAAATTGGTCTTTGAGGAAGACCAGAACCTCTATGATGTTTCTAGGGAAGTGTAGAGGAGAAATTGGCAGGGGTTGGCCGAGCTTGAGTGCTCAAATTGGTGTGAGGAGGAGGGGGAGGAGGTGTCCTTTTATAGGGGATGAGAGGGGCACCTTAGGAATATCTCAAAATATTATTTTATATTAAAGTCAAAATCGGTTTATAATGGTTCCAAAGGGTCTTATTTCGAAGCTAAAGTGGGGATGGGTCGACATCCTATCAACCAATAAGATTTAGACAAGTTTAGGGTATTATTTTAACCTTATCAATTAGATTTAACTCTAAGTTAAATAATTTAACTTTTACCGTGTCTTTTTGTTTTCTTTCACTATATGGTTAATACACTTACTATAAAATGCCAAAAGAACCCCAAATTGTTTATTATTAATATATATATCCTTATCTAAGTCATTTGGCCGAACCTTAGAGTTTTAGGAATAAAATAACAATTAATAATATAATATTTGATTTAAAAACTATTTTGTGTCAATTTTGACACTATTTGATATATGATTTTTGTGAAAGTCATAACAGAATTATATGTTCGAACCAAGTTGATTAAATCAACACTAATATATCATAGTAACCTAGAAAATTAGTGGAATTCATAAAAAGTTTCAAATTATATTTCGTTTGGTGTTTATAACATCAATTATGTCAATATTTCATTAATAAGATAATTACTGCATCATCTTTGTGTCATAAATTAACTTATTTGATGTCTACAAATTACAAATAAAATACCATCATGTAGGAAATCTTTTTAGCTTTCTAATGAATATTTATAGTCGAATTTATCTTATGTATAACCCCATATTAAAAATGATTTACTTATTAAACTTTGATTTTAACTATTTTAACCCTTCTTTAAATAAATTAATAATAAATGTCCTAATCTAATCCAAGTGGGCCTAAATGGTCATATTTTATTCCTAAGTTTGTTTTTGGTCGAATTACACCTGTCCAATAGAATTAGGACATGTGTTAGGGTAATATTAATATCATATTTACCCTTAGCTACCCTATTTACTATTAACCGTGGTAAAAAAAGTAAAAAGTTACTATTCACCAAAAAATTATTTTCATCTCATTGAACCACATTTTAGTCCTTGATATTAACCGTGTCTCTCAGATTTTCGAAATTCCATTCACAGAAGCGGTAAAATTAAGTTTTATGCAAAATTCAGTTTTTAACCTACCACTTAGTAGTTTCACTATTCATCAAAAATTGATGTTTTTCAGAACAATGCCAAAATTTCATCCCAAGCTATATTTCATATTCCGAATTCAAAAATGAAGTCTATTTTACCAAATTCATAACATAAAAGTTGCATTAATTAATTTTATAATTAAATCCCGCTGTTAAAACAAATAGCATGTTTTTAAGAAACAATATCTATCAAAAGATTGACACTTGTTTATGTCTAGTTTAAATGTGAAATTACATCCAATGACCAACATTGTATTAAATTGTAAAAATATATTCTAAATATACTTTAAAACCACTCAAATTAATGACTTATCACTATTAATTATTTCGATTAAAATAGTTGTTTTTAATTATAATTTAGTAATTTTCACTATTCATCAGAATATGAAAGTTATCCGAAAAGTACCAAAATTTCACCTTAGGCTAAATTCGATACTCCGAATCCAAAAATAAAGTCCATTTTGAGAGTTAAAATTTCTAAAATTTAAAAAGTGGTTATTACTATTCATAACGGCTAGTTTTAATAATATTTTAATAGTATATCATTGTTTCGTGAAACTCAGTATTACGTACCACACACGCTATCGAGGAAGGTTGCGATTGCGTGTAATGCAAGGCAAGTCAAGGATGCGTGTTGTGCAAGCTCCTTTTGGTGTAGCGTACAACACAAGACATTAGTGAAATATAAAATCTCAGGCTGTTACAAAAAACTTCTCTATCCAACCCCTATACCTGTGACATGGTTACCAAAAGAAACATCACACAACCCCCACGGAGTATAAAAACCAACCAAACATAACACACAACCACACCATTAATCCAAGAATAATAATATTTGTCAAGAGGGGTTCTTTAATTACAATTTAAAAAACATGGGTGATCACAAAATAGGTTTGTCTTAGGGAATCCATTTATTTAACTATGTATACATGATTAAATAGATTTTATTTTACTACCATTTAATGAAGCATAAAAATAAAAACAAAACATCACCATTTTGCAACCAAATACTAAAACTTCCCATGATTTTTAGAAGTCATACATCCACAAAAAACTATAAAAAATAGATGATAAAAATGATCAACATGGACCCTCTTCAATCCAATACCTGATATATTTTAATCATCACTTACATTCCGTTATTTATTTATTTTTTAAGAAGATTATTCACCCATTCTTAACAACTAATATTTAGTTATACCCACCTAGCATGATAAAAAAATATAGAGAGGCAGAAGAACTCCTACTTGAAACAACAAATGACCAAAACACCTCTTTGCACCAGAATTGGGAATCACATGAGCAGTAGAAAACTCCAAGAAAACTGAGAAGGAAAAGGCCCTAGCATAGGCACATAACTCATCCAGAGAAGAAATATCTAGACACACCAAGATAAAAGAGAAGTGAGGGCATCATCTTTTAGAAAAAATCCAGATCCTATATCAACGAAGGAAACAGTTCTAAATTCCAGTAACATGGGATCATGAACATGATCATGTTGTTTGAATATATTCAATTCTCTTGAGGATTAGGGTATTAAATATATACTTAATATCCTTTTAAACTCCCCTAAAAATTTCCAAACAAGTCTTTAGAATTAGTTTAGTCAAATAAAATGTAAGAGTGGTAAAACTAGAAAAACTTGGGAAACTAGAAATTTGGAAAAGGGTGAGCCACTGTTACGATGACATCATCAAGATGGAACTATTTCAGTGTTCTCCCATTAAATGCCACCATTTTAGTGCGCATATCACAGTGCCACCATTTTGGTGAAACCGTATGGTGAAACTAGATTTTTGGATCACTTCCAAAAAAACCCTTGTGACCACCAAGAACACCACAACAACTTGATTTTAACAAATCAATGGCCTGGGGAAATCTGGGTAATTATAGGGTTTGTCTAACCATGTGTGTCGTAATACCCATTTTCATGTACTAGGTGGTGATCATGTAAATCGCAATGTGCCATTTTTGTATTTATTACCCTTTAGTACATCAACAGCGTAACCACATCCACATGTAATATCCAAACATTGATGTATTCTAAGGTAATAATATATAATCTCTTACTTACCAAAACATTAATATATTCTTATATACTTATCCTCAAAGTATATCATAGTGTTATGATCCTTAATCAATGTTTTCCAAAATCTTATTCCCATGTTTTTTAATAAAATTCTTATGATTCCAACTACAGTGACCCTAACCCCTATATTCCAGAGCCAGTCACTACTTTATTAAATTTTTGTAAGATAAATGGAATCACATGCCAAATGATTGAATAGCATAGTAGCCTTGGTAAAATATATACATACATGAGTCTTACATTACATTTGAATTAAAAAATAACAGGATAATTTTTTTTCACAAATACAATTATTCCATCTACCATGTCCTTTCATGTCAATCATAGAACACTACATGGATTCATAAGAAAAAAAGGGTGATCTCAAATACTTATTAAGGAATATATAAAGTGGAATCTACCATGAATCAACAATGAATACTTAGTATGTAATGATAAATAACTTAACACACATCTATTTAATCATTAAATTTTTTATCATATTTAAATGTGACATAGTCTATATAGAATGGTAAAAAATTGAACACACATACCATTTAAATAACTTGAATATCATTACTATAAGAATTATAAATATATCAAGGTAAATAACTAAAAACAGAATCCATTTAATCAATAATGTAGAATAAAATTTGTCCATAGATAATATCATAGTTAAAATGTCAAGGATATTAATAATAACTGAATTATAAATGAAGTAAATGCTTAATTATTTAGAATCATGATGTCACAATCATGATACCTCTACCATGAAAACCTCTCAGAAGATAGTTTAAAACTAATGGGTACTACCCATTTGGGATTTCCATCTAATTGTATGATAGCTTACTGATTCATCTTAAGAGACTACTGATGCATCTAGGGGCTATCTATAATAGGGCCCCACAATGGTCTTTATATCCAAATCATTCCTCATATATTGAATAATTTATTTAATTCGTAAACAATGTTCCTTATCATAAAATATATGCATTATGTAAGAAATAAAAATTTATCAATATTTTCTGAGATAAATAAATAACATTCAATATAGAATAATGTATTTGGAATTGATTTAAAATTTAGGAAATCAATATATCCATGATAAATAATATGGATATTTCAGGTAAATTTAATGTCTAATGATCATCAGAAAATGAATATTTCATGGGAAAGGTAATGACTAGAAAATATGAATCAAGGAATTTAATATCAAAAAAATTGGTCTAAATGATCAAAAACCATTTAGAGAAATAAATAGGATAGTATCAATAAAACAAATACACATTGGAGTAATAATAAAGGTTTGTTTTCATTGATGAATATAAATAAAATAAAAATATCTTTACAAACATCCATGAGGAAAATAAAATTTTCTTTTTGAAAATACATTCTTAGAAATAAAATTGAACAAATAATTTTTAAAATAATTATATTTTAAAATAATATTTTAAAATTATAAATTAATATTTCAAACATTTGATTGATTATAATGGGTTGAAATTCCGTTCATCTAAACACTTTAAAACAAAGATTTTGTTCACTTTTTTGGTAAAAAAAATCTTGAATTGTTTTGAAAATTACTTGAACATTTCTTTAAAAAAAAATTAAAATGTAAAAATTTGTAGAAATGTCATTAATAAATCATTTTTAAGAGGTTAAAAATATTATTTAAAACATTTTTTGAAAAAATGGTTTTGGAAGGAAACATATTTTCGATCGAAGAGTGATATGGATTCAAATTTTTCATAAAAAATTTTCTAAATTATTTTACATAAAGAGAGTGTAAAATTGGTAATATTACATGAGAATATTATGAATAAACTCATGGGGAGAAAATGATAAATAAATTTATACAATTATCAAATAATTTCCTTCAAATGAAATTCATGAATAAACAAGCCTGATGAGAATGATATTGTAAAATAAACCCTTACAATGATCATTAAATTTTAGTGGGAATTATTCAATGAATAGATTATATGTATCAAATATAAATCCAAAAAAAATTAATACAACATAAAATAATTAAAATTCATTACACACATAATCATAGATCATCAAAGGTGACAAAAACTTAATATATCCCAATGAAAAGAAATTGAGTCATGAAATTCTCCCCAACTTGGTAACTCATAAGTAAAGTATAATAGGATAAGATAAATCAAATTGAAATATAAAATACAATGAATTATTAATGATTCATGATATTTAATATCAAAGTGTCAGTATATATACCATATAAATGAAATTAGGTTCATAACTTTACAATATTACTCAATGAAGAGAAATTGAGATGAAGTCCCTTACAAAGATAGTAACATTGGTGTGGGGATTAATCAGTGAATTTATTATGTGAATCAAATTATAAATTACATATATAAAGTTAAAATAAAACATAAAATAATACACAGTCCTTAAACACATAATCATAGCATGACATAATAAGTGAAGTAGAAGTTTAACCCAATGAATTGAAATCATGTTATGAAATATCGTACCTCAGACGTTTGTTTGGTTGAATGTGTTTAACCTCATATATAGTGGTTTTAATAAAGTTATTATCTTACTATACAACCATATTAATATTTATAATATCATGTATGATCCTTTTGGGATAGCTTATCTCAATACCGTTAACAATGAATCATTATTTTTATTGTTTCGGGTGTTCATTGCCCTTTTTTCTCATGTGTGTTTCTTCATTAAAGATCAAATTATTGCACATATTATATAGTTAAATCATATCGAGAATAATAATATAAATATAATTATCATATATTTTCATTAATTATACTCTTAAAACCAATCATGAAAAAGGGTCATGAAAAATGGTTTATGCTACAATAATGGAGATTTTAAGTCGTACATACGCATGAGTAACATTTCCATTTTTAAATGATCATTATAGAAAGGATGTATGTAGTATTTTATCTTTAAATAATTATAATAATGTCATATATACCATATTATTTATTTAAATACACTTATATAAATAATCAATGATTTTTGGGGATGAAAAGAGAGTCACATCACTTTGTGATGGAGGCAATCCGCACGTACCTGAATGATGTTATTATTTTCAATGTAAAAAAATAAAATGAATGTTATCATTTAATATTAACAAGACTATATTAATATAATAATTATGTCATGTAAATCAAACATATTAGTTTTAATTTTTAAAGACCTGTAATTTTCAAGGAATTTTTTTTAAATTCTTTGGGATTTTACGAGTACGCAGTTTCTGACGGCACCTGATTCCGAGGCATGGTGTGCTCGGAACCACTTTTTGAATTTTAGCTCGAGTACGTTGAGTAAATGAATGAGTGGGTTTTTCTATCTTTTGAACTGGTGCTCGGAATTGAAATCTGAGGGCACCGATTAATTCACAACGCTGGTAATTTCTTAAGGGGACCATTACCATAGTTGCGCTTGTGCGGGAGGAGAAGTAAAATTTTGTGGATTAAATGGTTATATCCTAAATGAGGGAGTTAGGGAGGGACCCACTAGTTCCTAACTACCCATGTGAGGATAAATGTAAGGTCGGGCCCACACGAGCCCCAATCCTTCACTTTCCATAACTCATTAACCCATTTGAACTCCCATGTTAATTACATGGAAACTTCCTTTTGAATTTTGTAACCTTTCCACTTCCCCACATATATTCATGCCAATACACACACCATAATTAATTAATTATAACTCTTTCATTAATTAATTAAGTGTTTGAAAATTTTTATTTTGAAATGCATAGCATGATCAATTAAAACAAGGGGTGACCTTTTTTTTAATTTGGGTTGGATTGTTGTGTGGAGATTTGGGGAGAAAGACTTGTGTGAAGAAGAAGGAAGATCCTCCTTCGTTGAAGAACGTCATCCTATCTGCGAAGAATGACACCTCTTTGACGTAGAGCACCGACTCCACAAAGAACAATGACGCGCAACCCTCTTCTTCTCTCCGTGACAAAAAGAGGAGATGTTGCTTTCTCCTTGGGCGCACTTCGACATCACTTATGAAACCTCACCCCGTGACGCTATCTTACGCAACACCTGGTGAACGACATCGATATCGAGGTTGGGGTTTATTCTTGAAATTGGATGTTTACATACCCTGTTCTTGTTGAAAATTGTTGTTAAATGTGGCCGATTACTATCGTTTTACGTGGAGGGTGCGGGCCGAACGAACACGGCCCAACAATCCTATGTTGTTCTCGTTTATTATTCTTAGAATTGGAAATTGATGGCAGAAGAGGCATGAAACCGTCGCGCCATGCCGGGAACCCAAAAAAGGAGGCCAACGTCATTGTACCAGTTGTGCGGGAGAAACCCCGGCCTGCTACACGGGACACTTCGGCGGAAGAACCTTCTGGCCCGTTAGCCGGCTGGAAAAAGAGAAGTCGAGGCGCCAGGAGAGCACCGCACTAGAGGGAAATCGACCAGCTCATCGGCCGGCCGGGAAGAACAAGACCACAGTGCCAGGAGGGCACCGCGTAGAATAAGAACGGTGTCCCACCCATTCGGGCCGCATACGCTGAAGACCAGCCGGTCTAGCTAGCCAGTTTGGGGAAGGGTGGCACCACCTGGCACCGCTGGTGCGGAAAACCGGGGGGGGCCTCCCCCCCCTTGGAACCCGCTCCGGGCTGGGCTGGGCCGGGTTGGGCCACGTCCCTTCGGGCTGGGTTGAGTATTTTTTTTCTTTGGAATGGTCTGACACCCCTGCTGGGTCGGACCCATCAAACTGGGTCAACCCGACACGTCGGCCCACTGGGCTAAATGGACCGGGCTCGTTATTCACTTATACGTGAATAACTTAAGGACCGCGTGTCCGATTGACGCGTTGTCTACGGAAATGGGACTCTTTAGATGAGACGGTCCTTTTGTGATACTCTAAGTGAGTTTCTAATGTATTTGAATATCAGCCGGATTAGAAACTAGCGTATTTCTAACTATACCCCTGGGACGGAAAAGACAATATCTCTCAGACCGGGCGTCCGATTGACGCGTCGTCTATTGCATTGAGTTCCTATTGATGAGACAGAACTTTGAGATACATCAACTCTAGACTTATTGATAGTTGATGTATCAACCCCCTTGGCTCGTGGAGCGGACCCTCCCGGAATCGAGTGTGTTGTGTGCAGGAACCCTAGATCTGGCTGCGACTGCGATTATGATGATGATTGTACTTGGATCCTACATGGGTTCGGCAGTGAGGAAGACTGTACCTAGATCCTCCATGGGTTCGGTAGGGATGACGACTATACTTGGATCCTACGTGGGTTCGGCAGCGATGGTTATTGTACTAGGATCCTACGTGGGTTCAGCAATGACGACTTCTGTACTTGGATCCTACGTGGGTTCGGTAGGGGAGATGATTCAGAGGGTACATCTATCATCTCCACCCCTCTTCATGAACAGTATACTTGTGTGAGCTGAGTCTTGAATTTCAGTCGTTATCATCGATGTGATTGAATTACTTTCCTGTGTGAACAGGGTTGTGCTTTCTTGTGTGGACTGGGTTATACTTTCCTATGTAGACTGGATTGTACTTGGGCTCTTGAGTTGGAATCGAATTGGAATTTATGACTTAGGTATATGTGTGGGCATATACCTAAGTAGAGTTGTTTTATCCTTTGTGTTCGTATATTTCCTTTGTGGTTTATCCTTTGTGGATTCTGGGGGACCTTCGGGGGTCTCGGGGTCTATACTGAGTATCGTATACTCGCCCATGCACGGGCTATGCTTGCACTACGTTGTGTTGGATGCAGACAACAGACAGCACTGATCGAGGTGGAGTCATGTGGATCGGGATGGTACCTGGAGGTGGACCACTTGGCGGGACGTACACTGAGAGGACGACCGGAACCAGGGATCTTAGGACACCATTTATACCCACCCTTCATGTGGGATATCCAGAAGATGACTCAGTGGTTGCTGGTTTACTTTACTACAGCTGTTATTTCTTTACTTTTTTTCTATACTTTCAGTTGGGTTTGTTTTCTGGCCCATTTACTCTCCAGCACTTAGTTTTGTACTGATTTTACTTAGTGTTTACTTCAGCTTGCATACTCTATTGTGTTTTTTACTTATATAAAGGCAATGTATTCCCTTTTATCAAGATTTATGCCTTTAGTGCTAGTTTCCAGCCCCTGGCTTATGGAAGGAGGGCTTGGGGTAGTCAAGGCATGGGCCTCAAAGATGGGTCGTGACAAATTGGTATCAGAGGGGTCGGTTCTACCGCAGAACTCAAGACTTTAATAATTTCTTCTCTGTGAAGAAATAATGTTTAGAGTATTGAGTGTTTTTATCAGTCCATAGAGTCCAATGTTGGTGCGGCAGCCGACGTATCCGTACACCAGGACCCTGACTTCTAATTTCCGACTTAGTTCCCAAATACATAGATTGCATTTGTGTTTCAAAAGTTTTTTAGTGATTACTTTGAGTCAGCTCACTAGGTATAATGTATTAACCATGGAACACCTGTTTCTTTTCAAGATGGACCCATGATGGTAGCTAGCTAGGGTTCCTAGTTACATGCGAGATGGCAGCCCACCGAGTGACGAGGCCTCGGTATAGGGCCCCATTACAGCAGAGGCACCAGCGGTACCTCTACCTGCTGGGCCACCGATACCACCAGCCCTAGCAGCGGAGAGTGTACGCCTCCTGAGTGCACTGCACATGTTTCAACGACAGAGGTCGCCCAGGTTCCGTGGAGAGATAGACCCTCAGGAAGCCGAGGATTGGCTGGAGGCTATTGTCCGAGTCTTCAGATTGGTAGGGACACAAGCAGATTATATAGTGATCCTTTCTGCAAGTCTCCTGCACACATCGGTAGGTAGATGGTGGAGCCTGATGCTCCAGGTTCATGACAAGGAATCTCTACTTTTGACAGACTTCGAGAGCCTCTTCCACTCGAAGTTCGTTCCAGCCACCCTTCGTGCGGTGTGCATCCAGGAGTTACTCTAGCTGCGGCAGGGCATTCTGACAGTATCCCAGTACTCGGCGAGATTTACTGACCTCTCACGCTACTCCACGGACATGGTACGGGACCCATTCTTCTGGGCTCGGGCCTTCGAGAAGGGACTGAGGCATGAGATCAGGTCTTTGATGATCTCCCTCCGCATTCCGACGCAGGTAGGATTACTAGAGAAAGCCCTTCTTGTGGAGAGATTCCTTGCTGAGCCTACTCTAGTAGTGAGGCCTACCATAGGGTGACATGTAGCAGAGTCTTCTACATCCGACAGTAGATAGATTCCACAGAGGTCCAAGCGGACCAGTCCATCAGGTGGGAGACCTCCGGATACTAGTTCGGAGGTGCGGGGCATGCGTAGCAGAGCCAGTCATACGAGAGGTAGGCAGTGCTATGCATACGGCGGGCAGAGCCACATGGATTGTGATTGCCTGACCCGCCATGATGAGGAGCACCAGACGGTTGAGGGACCACCCAGGCAGAGGCAGAGGTTCAACAGTGGTAGTTCGCAGGGAGCCAGCGGACGAGGCAGAGGATCTGGCCGAGCAATGGGTGTTGGATGACGCTTTGAGGCTCTACCACCACCACCACTAGGAGGTCCACCCCGACCACAGGGAGGTCGCGGACAAAGGCAGGCTCAGCTTCAGGCAGTGGAGGCTTACGACCATGGTTCACCTGAGATAATTCTAGGTACTATCTATTTCTACTCCACCCTTGCTATAGTTCTTATAGACACAGGAAAGAGTCATTCTTTTATTGTTACTTCCCTTGTTAAGAGCTCAGAGATTCCGATAGAGCCGTTGGCTCGATCCTTATGGCCAGAGACTCCTACAGGATCAGAATCGACGATTACACACTGGTACCGAAAGTGTGAGCTTACTTTAGGAGGAGGGAGCTTTGACTGGGATCTTTTGAAGTGGCGTTGAGGCCTTACGACATCATCTTGGGTATGGACTGGTTATCTACATGCCATGCCCATATTGACTGTATTAGGCGCAAAGTGCAGTGTGTCTGCACAGATGGGAGTAGTTTCACCTTCACCGGAGAGAAGGGAGCCTTTGCAGCACAGGATAGACATACACAAAGGAGAGGGTAGCTGATCACACATCAGTTGGCTAGTCTCATTCTAGGAGCAGTTGATGTGTGGAGTCCAAGTTTTCCTGTTGTGGTGGATGAGTATGTAGACGTTTTTCCTGATGACGTTCCAGGAATTACTCCTTGCAGATAGGTGGAATTCTACATTGACTTGTACCATAGGATAGCCCCGATATCTACTCCAGCATATCGGATGGATCCCGTTGAACTTCGTGAGCTACAGGTACAACTGGAGGACTTGCAGGGAAAGGGATTCATCAGACCCATTGTTTCACCCTGGGCTTCTCCAATTTTATTCCCCAAGAAGGTGGATGGGAGCTTACGACTATTTTTTGACTACTGTCACCTGAATTAGGTGACCATAAAGAATAAGTATCCACTCCCAAGGATTGAAGACCTCTTTGATCAGCTCAAGGGAGCACGTTGGTTCTCGAAGATAGACCTTAGGTCAGGCTATCATCAGCTCAAAGTTCGAGATGACGATGTGCAGAAGACAGCCTTTAGGTGTCGGTATGGACACTATGAGTTCTTGGTTATGCTTTTTGGCGTATCCAATGCTCCAGCAGTGTTCATGAGTCTCATTAAAAGGATCTTTCATCCTTACCTTGATCGATTTGTCATAGTCTTCATCGACAACATACTTATTTACTCAACCACTGAGGAGGAGCATGCCTACCACTTTCGGGTTGTACTGGACACACTCCATGAGCACCAAATTTATGGTAATCTCTCGAAGTGCCAGTTCTGGATTCGAGAGGTTCACATCTTGGGGCAAGACATCTCGGAGGTGGGAGTTTATGTGGATCCTATGAAGATCGATGCAGTACTTTCTTGGGAGCCACCCAGGAGCGTGACAGAGCTGCAGAGTTTCCTAGGTATGGCTGGGTACTATTGGAGATTTGTGCCAGAGTTCTCCAGAGTTGCAGCACCACTTTCAGCTTTGACGAAGAAGGGGAAACCCTTCGTATAGTCAGATAGATGTCAGCAGAGCTTCCAGGAGCTGAGACGGAGATCGACCAGTGTACCCATCTTGAGGCTACCGAAGGAGGGCGTAGGGTACATAGTTTAATGTGATGCATCAGGGACTGGAATCAGCTGTGTCTTGATGCAGGAGCGGGAATTGCTCGCTTATGGTTCACGATAGTTGAGGCAGTATGAGCAGAACTATGCTACCCATGACCTGGAGTTATTAGTAGTGGTCTTCGCCTTGAAGATATAGTGGCACTACATGATGGGCGAGCGCTTTACAGTATACTCTAACAAACAGAGTCTCAGGTATATCTTCTTGTAGAAGGACATGAACCTGAGACAGTGGCGATGGCTTGAGTTCCTCCAGGACTATGACTCTGAGATAGACTATACTCCTGGGAAGGGGAACGTGGTATCTGATTCTGTTAGCAGGAGATCGGCCATTCAGCTACTTGGAGAGGCGATGAAGCAACTAGCCGCATTAAATATATCCTTCGTGGATAGAGATGGAGCAGCTTTTCTACAGTCACTCATAGTCACCCCTCCACTACTTCAGCAAGTCAGAGAGGCGCAGTGTGGGGACGTTGACTATGAGACGCGATGTGCACAGATATCCATAGGATAGGCACCTGATGGATTTTTTGTAGGAGGAGAGCACGTCATCCTCTTCAGGGGATGTACCATTGTACCAGTTCCATTACAGGAGGAGGTGATGAGGGGGTTTCACACTTCCCCTTTGGTGGTACATCCAAGATTAGTAAAGATGTACCAGGATCTCAGACGATAGCACTGGTGGCCAGGTATAAAGAAGGTTGTGGCAGTGTTCATTTCACAATGCCTCACCTGCCAGCAGGTGAAGGCGGAGCATGAGGTACCAACAATCTTGGTACAACCCTTAGAGGTCCCGAAGTGGAAGTGGGATGGGATATCCTTGGATTTTGTGATGGGGCTCCCTCGTACTTCAAGAGGACATGAATATTTCTGGGTGATTGTCGACCGACTCACCAAGTTGGCCCACTTTCTACCTATCAGAGAGCAGGGCTTAGTGGAGATCTTGGGACACCTCTACATTCAAGAGATTGTACGGATTCATGGTGTGCCATTATCTATCATCTATGATCGAGATGCTCACTTTACTTCCTGGATTTGGAAGGGGTTGTAGGAGGCTTTTGGGAAGCAGCTATGCCTGAGCACCGCCTTTCCCCCTCAGATGGATGGCCAGACAGAGAGGACCATTCAGACTCTCGAGGACATGCTCCATGCATGTGTCCTCGACTTTGGTCGCAGCTGGGAGGATCATCTACCCTTCATGGAATTTTCATACAACAACAGCTACAACTCTACCATCGGGATGGTACCATACGAGGCATAGTACGACTGACCATGCAGATCACCTTTGTGTTGGACTGACCCTGGGGAGTCAGCACTTGTAGGACCAGAGATGGTCCAAGCTATGATGTAGAAGGTGAAGATCATCTAGGAGAGGATGAGGACTGCACAGAGAAGAAAAAAATCTTATGCTGATAGGAGGCAGAAACGACTAGAGTTCGAGGCTGGCGACCACGTTTTCTTATGGGTCTCACCTCAATGTGGATTACAGATATTTGGCCAGGGCGACAAGTTATCTCTGCGCTTCATCGGACTATTCCAGGTTCTCAGCGGGATAGGTGAAGTGGCTTATCGCCTGGCCCTTCCACCTCTACTGCACCGGGTTCATGACGTTCTCCATGTATCTCAGCTGAGGGGATACATGCACGACCCGACCCAAATAATTGATCATGGGGAGATGGACATTGATGACAGGGAAACATTCACGGAGGTCCCGGTGGAGATTGAGGATCGATGGGAGTGGGTCCTACATGGATGGTCGATTCCTCTGGTGCGCATATGGTGGCAGCACAAGAACCTCCAAAAGACCACGTGAGAGCGGGAGTCTCAGATGCGATCTCAGTACCCTCATTTGTTCCCCTAGTTTATGTTGTAGTTTTACGAGGACATAAAGCCCTGAGGTTGGAGTAATGTATAGACCTTTAAATTGGAAGAAATTTTTTTTAAAATTCTTTGGGATTTTACAAGTACGTAGTTTCTGACGGCACCTGATTCTGAGGCCCGTTGTGCTTGGAATCAATTTTTGAAGTTTATCTCGGGTATGTTCAGTAAACGAATGAGCGTGTTTTTCTATATTTTGAACAGGTGCCCGGAATTGAAATCTGAGGGCACTGATGAATTCGCAATGCTGATAATTTCTTAAGGGGACCTCTACCATAGTTGCGTTTGTGCTGGAGGAGAATTTAAATTTTGTGGATTAAATTAGAAGTGAATAAAAATTGTGGAACAATTTTTATTTATATCTAAGTGGTTATATCGTAAATGAGGGAGTTAGGGAGGGACCCACTAGTTCCTAACTACCCATGTGAGGATAAATGTAAGGCATGGTCCACACAAGCCCCAAACCTTCACTTTTCGTAACTCCTTAACCCCTTTGAACTCCCATGTTAATTACATGGAAACTTCCTTTTGAATTTTGTAACATTTCCACTTCCCCACTTAAATTCATGCCAACACACACCCCTTAATTAATTAATTGAAACTCTTTCATTAATTAATTAAGTGTTTGAAAATTTGTATTTTGAAATGCATGGCATGATCAATTAAAATAATGGGTGACCTTATTTTAATTTGGGTTGGCTTGTTGTGTGGAGATTTGGGGAGAGAGCCTTGTGTGAAGAAGAAGGAAGATCCTCCTTCATTGAAGAACATCATCCACTCCGCGAAGAACGACACCTCTTTGATGTAGATCACCGACTCCACAAAGAACAATGACGCGAAATCCTCTTCTTCTCTCCATGAAAAAAAGAGGATATGTCACTTCCTCCTCGGGCGCACTCCAACGTCGCTTATG
The DNA here is from genome assembly GCA_963277665.1 of Viscum album. Taxonomy (NCBI): domain Eukaryota; kingdom Viridiplantae; phylum Streptophyta; class Magnoliopsida; order Santalales; family Viscaceae; genus Viscum; species Viscum album. The sequence continues at coordinate 394,934,415 of OY728136.1, read as the reverse complement.
AAACCTCTCCTGACGATGTCGTCTTACGTGACACCCAGCGAATGACATCGATTATCGAGGTAGGGGTTTATTTTTGAAAGTGGATGTTTACAAACCCTGTTCGCATTAAAAATTGTTGTTAAATGTGGCTGATTGCTATCATTTTATGTGGAGGGTGCGGGCCGAACGAACATGGCCCGACAACCCTCTGTTGTTCTTGTTTATTATTTTTAGAATTGGAAATTGATGGAGGAAGAGGCATGACACCGTCACACCATGCCAGGAACGCAAAAAAGGAGGCAGACGTCATCATGCCAATTGTGCAGGAGGAACCATGACCTACTACACAGGCAGCTTCGGTAGAAGAACCGGTCGGCCCTTCGGCCAGTCGGATAAAGAGAAGTCGCGGCGCCTGGAGGGAGTAGTGCTAGAAGGAAACCAGCCGGCCCATCGGTCGTCCAGGCAGAACCAGACTGTGGTTCTAGGAGGGTGACATGAAAAAGAAGAATGGCAGCCCGCCCATGCGGGCCGTGTGCGGTAAAGACCGACTGGTCTAGCCGGTCAGTTTGGGGAAGGGTGGCACCGCCAGTGCGGAAACCGGAGTGAACCCCCCCCCCCCCCCCCATGGAACCCGCCCGGCTTCAGCCAAGCCACACGGCCAGCTTGGTCGGGCCGAGCCAGGCCGCGCCAGGCCAGGCTGGGCCACGCCCCACTAGGCCGGGCCGGGCCCCGTCACATCGGGCTGGGCTGCTCCACTTCGGGCTGGGCCGCGTCCCTTCGGGCCGGGTTGAGTATTTTTTCTTTGGACTGGTCTGACACCCCTACTGGTTCGGACTCATCAAACTGGGTCAACTTGATCCATCGGCCCACTGGGCTAAACTGACCGGGCCCATTATTCACTTAAACGTGAATAACTTAAGGATCGCGCATCCGATCGACACTCCGTCTAAGGCATTGGGACTCTTTTGATGATACGGTCCTTTTGTGATACTCTAAGTTAGTTTCGGATGTATTTTAATATCAGTTGGGTTAGAAACGAACGTATTTCTAACCAGGCCCCTGGGACGGAAAATCTAATATCACTCAGACTAGGTGTCTGATTGACGTGCCGCCTGTTTCGTTGAGTTCCTATTGATGAGACGCAACTATGGGATGCATCAACTCTAGACTTCATGATAGTTGATCTATCAAACCCCCTTGGATCGTGGAGAGGACCCTCCTGGAATCGAGCGTGTTGTGTACGAGAACCCTAGAGATGGTTGCGACTGTAACGACGATGACGACTGTACTTGGATCCTACGTGGGTTCGGCAGTGATGGTTACTGTACTAGGATCCTACGAGGGTTCGGTAGCGATGACTTATGCACTTGGATCCTATGTGGGTTCGGCAAGGGAGATGATTCAGAGGCTACATCTATCATCTCAACCCCTCTTCGTGAATAGTATTCATGTGTGAGATCAGTCTTGACTTTCAATCATTATCATCGATATGATTGACTTACTTTCCTGTGTGGACTGGGTTGTGCTTTCCTGTGAGGACTGGGTTGTGCTTTCCTATGTGGAATGGGTTGTACTTGGGCTCTTGAGTTGGAGTCGAACTGGAATTGTTGACTTAGGTATATGTTTGGGCATATACATAAGTAGAGTTGGTTGATACTTTTTTTATATCTTTCCTTTTTAGTTTAACCTTTATGGATTCTGGGGGACCTTCGGGTGTCTCGGGGTCTCTATTGAGAAACGTATACTCACCCCTACACGGGCTATGCCCGCACTACGTTGTGTTGGATGTAGACGACAGACAGCACTGATCAAGGTGGAGTCTTGTTGAGCGGGACGGTACATGGAGGTGGACCACTTGGCAGGACGTACACGGAGTGGAAGACCAGACCCGAGGAGCTGAGGAGACCATTTGTACCCACCCTTCAGGTGGGATATCCGTATGACGACTCAATGGTTGCTGGTTTACTTTACTACAGCTGTTCTTTATTTAATATTGTACTGTACTTTCAGTTGGGTTTGTATTCTAGCTCATTTACTTTCCAGCACTTACTTTTGTACTCAGTTTACTAAGTTTTTACTTCATCTTGCATACTATGTTGTGTTTCTTTACTTATATAAAGGTAATGTCTCCCCTTTTATCGGGATTTACGCCTTTGGTGCTAGTCTCTAGCCTATGGCCTATGGAAGGCAGGCTTGGGGTAGTCATGGAACGGGCCCTGAGGATGGGTTGTGACATATTTATCCTTTTATATTCCATGTAATGTGCTAGTGAAATAAAAATCACATCGCTTTGTGAGCTGTTACTCTGCTGTACACAAAAGTGACGTTATCATATCCCATACAGATTGTAAAGTAAAAACATTTTTATATGATAAAATGTTGAAAAAGGTATAATTATTTTATAAATATCATAGATATACTTTGTAACCATCATCATACCCAACCGTGAGAGGTGGTAATGGAAAAATGAATGACAACGGTTCGCAAGGAAGTAGTCTTCCAAACACACAAATGGATTTTGTAACCCATTTATGGCAGTGGCGATGAATATTGGTAATGAAAATTACCTAAAAACATAATATGATATGTAAGATACAGATTTTATTTTACTATCATTGTTCAATAAGAATTTAATGAGGTTTAGGTTGTTATAAAATAAAAATTCTCATTGAATAATGTTACCGCTTCTATGGGCATCCTTCTTAGGTTTGCACCAAAAGATTTAATAGGTTAGATTTAAGCACAAAATTAGTCTTCTAGGATGAGATTTGTTATTTTGTAAAGTTATTAAGTTAGTTCTTATCCAAACCAAAAGTTATTAATGGTGTGAATAATAGAGGTGATGTCGTGGGGTTTTATAAGTGAGGTGGGTAGAACACTTGTAATGTTTTTAATGAAAATGGTGAACCCGCATTTTTCACATGAAAAAAGTGTAAAAAATGGATTAGTATCGAGAAATATAAATTATAGGGTAGAAATATGGCTAGAAAATAGATTTTATATAATTTTTTGGGTTATTTTAACTCTAATCTTGTTAGTTTATCCTTACGGTAAATCTATTTTTACCTTAATCACGGAAATTAATTTTTAATGTTTTCACTATTAAATTTTCATAAAAAATATGTTTTCCTTATTATACATAATAAATTTTTATGCTTAAAAATATGGAATAATTTTTTAAAAATTCCATTAAAAATAGGTAAATTTTAGTTTAAAATTAATCTCGTAGAAGTGACTAGAAAACGTGTTTTCAAAGGGAAAATGCTTGAAGGTTTATAATGTTTTTGTATAAAAAAGTCAATATAAAAAATATTAAAATGACCTAAATTGAATTAATAGAAATATAATTGAATAAATTTCACTATCAATCCAATTCAAAATATAATTTAACTTAATAAATAATTTGAATGAAATGGTTGTTTTGAATTAAAATTCAATATTCTTTACTATTCGTCAAAAATGAAGTATTTTGGAAAAAACATAGAAACTCAAACCAATAAAATTTATATATTCTGATTGAGAAAATGAATTAAATTATATGTTTTAATTTTTAAAAAATTTGTAAATATTATTTTTATATTATGTGCACAAAGAGCGACAAATCCATATTTTAGAAAAATACAGTTTTTTTCTGGAAACACTAATTTTATTTTAAATGATTATTATTTTATCTATAATCTATATATTTCCATAATTTTCATAATTTAGTTATTAATATTCATACCTTCCAATTTAATGTCTTGTTATACTAGATTTTTGTTTACTTAGACTCAGGGTTTTATATACTACATTCCATCTAAGATAAAAAATTAAAATAAATATATTTCATAGATTTTTTAAGCTTGGTGTTTTGTGTCATATATTCTATGGAATAATATTCTCATATTTTATAATTTCATGTTTATAAAATAACATTTACATTATACATGAAATTGTGTCATATATATTAGCTGAAAATAACATTTCCGTTATAGTCAAGGATATTTTCCCATACTATCATAGTGGAATGGTTTCACTTCACTATCTATTTTAGTACTCAAGGATCAATCATAGGACTATCATAGTCCAAAACTTTCCTTATTTAAATGTATTCACTCCTATGGTAAAGTCATGTTTATCTCATGAGATATCAATCTTTAACCAATGTATTGGATGGAGATATATGTCCCACCTGTCACATAATAAAAATATTACATATGTGTTCATAAAGATCATAAAGCATTCATCATATTAGAAATAATGAAAATAAATGAGTTTCATAAACACTTAATTATATCATAACCCATGGAAATGAATTGGGTTTCATGAACATTTCATCATTTGATCATAACATAAACCAACAAATAGAAATGATTTTCATAGACATTGTGTCATCATATCCATAAACCATCCTAATAAAGGATAATATTAGTATCCTTGAATCATATCACCAGTAAATCATAGGTGAAATAATTGTTTATTTTCTTTAATAAATATAAATAACATTAAAAGATCATTTAAATCTTTTTTGGAGAAAATTGACTTTTCATTTAAAAATCAACAATTTTTTAAAAATTTAATGGAAATATAAAAGATAAGGATTAATTTGAAATAAACCATGTAAAATGTTAAATGGGTATTAAAAAAATTATTCATGATGGCAGGAAAATCCATTCAATCCATATAAGTTAAAAATCAATCATTTAATACATTTTTCAGAAATGTCACAAAGAACCTCATTTGGAAAATCAGAAAAAATGTTTTACATTCAGAACATTTTGTAAAAATTAAAAAAAAATGCGTCAAAGTGAATTTAAACAATTATAATGGAATAGTAAAAACCTTATTTAATGAATTTTTAGAAAACATTGATATGTACGAAATAGATTTTTTGACTTAAGGGGGAAATGAAGTTGATTATTATTAAAAACACTTTTTTATTATATTGAGTACATAAGGAGAGAAAAATGATTGAAAAAAATGTATTATAAATAAATAAAAATAGGATAATTAAATTAATAAATTTATTTAGAGATAGATCATAACATTTCATTATCAGATACATAGTCGTAATCAATCCCAATATATAATGTGATTGTGACATAAAATAATTACACCTTTGGAAACATTTGAATTATAATCCACATGAAATAAATAACATTATATAGATAAGTAAATACTAATAAATTCTTAAAAATAATCATAATATAAATTCAAGTGAAATATATACACCACACAAATAAAACAATTTTTGAATATGATATATGTCATGTAGGAATAAAAGTGAGATGAAAATCCCTAAACAAAGGTCTGACTTCCTTCACATTCATTGTAACCTCCTGTATAAGAAATATAAATTTATTATATATATATATTATAGATAAATAATCATATATATAATATCATATATTATTTAGTTATAATATTTTATCACTAGTTTTTTAACTCTTATTTATTAAAATCACCATTTGAGGTGATATCTACTTTGTTATTAATATATGTTCTGGTTCGGTAATTTAATTAGATTTATTTTGATAATTGTTCCATATAAACAAAAAATTTAATCATGTAATAAATATAAAAAAATTTATTGTGTGCATATTTCTATTAATTCATAAAATTAAAGATAGAAAAATTAATTACACCATTTTTGGAGATAATAGACTCTACGTAATATTGAACATTTTTTTCATTTTTTTATGGATGAAAAAAAAAGATAAATATTAATTGGGATTTTTTGGATCATTTTAATATCATATATATCGTATATATTCATCAAATTAATTTTCATTACCATCCAAGAAAAATATCAAGGAAAAATGCACAACATTGCTTTGTGGAGGTGGTAGCCCACACGTACCCAGAAATGACATTATCATTTCCCAAAGGATTAGATGGTAAAAGGTAGACATTGTATTATAATTAAATAATTATAATTAAGTCACAAATAACATATATAAATATTTAAAAACTCATAATTCCCATCCATAAAATATTGCATTGAAAAATGATTTTTATCGCTATGTAGAGAGGGTTATTAGTATATGCATAAATGAGTGATACGTTTGCTTATTGTTTGATAAGAATGAGGATGTATAATGATTTTTTAATCATAATAATAAAATTTAATCATATTTAGGATACTGAATTTATTATTTTATGATAAATACCATATATTTATATTAGGTAAAGAATATTAGAAAATAAATTGATCAGTTAAACAGATTGCCTTTTCTTTCAAATGTCTCATTTAGATCTCCTCTAAAAGAATCTAGGGTTTGACTTTTTGGAAGAAATTAAACCAATAGAATGATTCTAGAGATATTGGGAAGAGAAATTGGTATTTTTTTTGAGATATAATCATGAATGTGGTGTAAATAAGTGATGTAGGAGGTTCCCTTTTATAATTGAGGTCAGGGGATCATTTGGAAAATTTAAAAAGATTAAATTATAATAAATTCATTCTCAAGAAAAATGCCCCAAAATGGATAGTCATTCAATGGTATGATAATATAGGGTTTAAATCTAATGTCTTGAATAGAATAATTCCCATGAAACATGAATCTAAAATAGGTCATGAAATACCTTTTTGTAAGAATAAAATATGATGTTAACCATTAGTACAAAGATTACAATAATAACATATCATCAATGGACTAAAAAAGATTATAAATTATTTAATACAAAATTATGTGTATTTAATATTTTTAAATATTATTAATTTGGATTTATGCTGGATTTATTGATTCAATTGAAGGGCTAGATGATAGATGATAAATAAAATTTGATTATAACTATAAAATGTTAAGAAAAGAAAATTTTCAAATGACTATTTACTAAGAATAAATGTGTAAATTAAATTTATCACTTTTGAATGATGATTTAGATAATAATTTTTATTTCAAAATAGTATTTTAACAATCATTTAATTTGAAATTGAAATTAAATTAAATTTTGAATATATAATGTTTAAATGATAATTTTCCTATAAAAACATTTTTCTTTATGTTTTGTATTTTTTTAAAACAGAATTTATAATTTTAATAATTTTGTTTGATAAAAATTATATCAAATTATTATATTTAATTTAAAAATTATATTAGAAAAAATTTATTGGATTTTGTCAAAATATATTTATTTTTAAGTGAACATAGTAAAAAATATATTTAAAAATATCATGTTATTTGTGATAGTAAAATTACATAAGTGAGACTTGGATATCTATGAAAACCTTAATGTATTAAAAATATGTATTTTAAAATATTTAGTTTAAATTTATAAATATTGATTTTAGTTTACAAACCTGTGTTTTATAGTTTAGATCTATGTTACATTATTTAGTAATATTTTTTTAATATATTATATATTTTTAATTAAAGGTTAATGTCTTTTAATTTTAGAAAGTGAATATTGAAAAATGGATTTCAAAATATTAATTATATTTTACATATTTTCTAATAATCACCATTTTATTTATATGCATGAAAAATGAATTACAAATTTAAAAACTAGTTACCACCATAAAAACTGAAAGGGAGAAGTGTTAACTAATGGGGGAAAAGGACCAACATGTTAAAAATAAGTTTATAATTTATTAGTTGAGATATTAATTTTAAAAAAAACATATCTACATGGAATTTTTTCATTTTATAATCCCCATGAAATGTTAAATATGGTCACTCATTATATTTAGATGAAATATTGAAAAAAATTCCATTATCACCACTTATAAAAGGAGAATCTTACAAACCATTCAATACCACTGTAAAATTTTGGTTTCCTATTTAAAATATATTATATTTATTTACACTATAATAAAATTTCACATCCTTATGATTATAGATGAAATTTTTTTCTTCTAACCTCTAATTCCATGGAATCCTCCATTGGTAACTAGATGTACTCAACATATGTACTAACATTTCTGTAACATTGTTTATTTTTCATCGTAACCTTTAAATTATATTATCCCAAATATAATATGATGAATTATAAATTTACCACATAATTAATTTTTTAATATTTTCTGATTAGCCATTAACAATCCTTCCTCATCTAAATTATGAAAAAATAATATGACATATATGCATTTGTACGGACAACCAAATCTATGAAGCAATGTCTTCCATTTTCCACCACGGACTCTCATAGCAATTTTTAAGTATGAAATGGATGTATAAATGTAAAATATGTAACAAAAATATTATTCTTATGACATTAATTATATCAAAACTTCATCCTCCCTCATTTATTGACAAATTAAAATGTTAATGGTGTGTTTGTGCTGACTACCTCCTCCGTGATGTAATGTATCACAATTTTTTAGGTCAGTTTTTTTATGTATTAAAATAACATAAAATATTACTAAAAATCATGAAAATATATAAATAATGTCATTATTATTTTATAATAATTCTATTAGTCCAAAATAAACAAATTTCATAATTGTACTCACACATTATCTATTATATGATCGTGTATTGGTTCGTTTAACCACCTACCAGAACAATGATATAAATCATTATCATGGATGAATAATGAGACGTTTATACTGGTAATATTAATCATAAATTATAAATTAATAGTTTTATTATAGTTATATAACGGTAACATTTATATTATATTGATTCATTAAGATACCAACATTTGTTTGATAAAATTCACTAAAATAAGGTCCTCGGTTATTTCATTCATAAGGATCGTAACAAAAATTACAATAGAATGAAATAATAAAATTGTTATTAATTATAATTTATCAATTTTATTTCATTATTTAATCATATAATGATGTAATTTGGGATGAGAAAAAATAAAAACACCGCTATTATGAAATGTGTCCAAAATGATCAATATTACTCATACTCGAAATTGAATATAGATAATAGATAACTAATATAAAAGTATAGAAAAATTATAAAGGGATTTTAAAAATGGTTATATGCATTAATAAGGTTCATAAATAGAGAATTAAGATAGTTCAATTTTTTTATACTGTAGATTCAGGCACTTTAGAGGATTTTAGGAATTTATGTAAGTGGTTCTTTGTCTAAAATTTAATTTCATGAGAAATATTTCATATCTTTCACAATGATATCATCAATATAATGTGATTAAATATAAATTAATTTAATTTTCCATATTAATGTAATTCATCCAGTTTTGAATTTCCCCTCATTATTTCATTCCCACTTGACTCATACTTCACCTGAAGTGTATCTTGTATGTGAAATTGACCCCATCTCTTTTGGTAAATTTAGAACCTCTATTTTTCATGTTAATATTAAATAGATTCTTTTTTGAATATCATTATCTATTACTAAATAATTTATTACGTTTATTTTATCCGACATTTAATTTTATTATGAAATTATAATGAAATTGTTAACGTTGTCTGTATGGTTTGTTTTCATAAAAGTATGGAAAGAGTCTCATTTCAAAGAACTATATGAGAACACATCATTCAGCCATTTTTTGTATTTTATATGAACCCTCCACTCTAAAATTTATTTGTTTTGATTTTAATTTTGGATACTCTAGTTTTTATTAAATATTTTTTGAAATAATTATTTTTAAACCGTTAAGAATATTCCTTGTTTTCAATGTGATGCTTTTAAAAATCCCAAAATGAGTGTTCCATATATGTCAATATTATTCAATATATTATATACATGATAAATTATATTATTAAAATTAATCCATCATTCTTCTTCATATACTTTTCTTATAAAAAAAATTATCAAAGGAGAAATCCATCACTCTCTTTGTATATTCTGACCATCCACTTTGAATTGAAATAATATTTCTTTCTATGAATTTTCTTTATGAATTAATTTTTTTAAATTCATCATTTAAATAATTTTCTTGTAGTTTATATAAATTAATTGATTAAGGAAATTATTAAAAAAACAATATACACATTTATCTTTATGGTGTAAATACTATATACTTCATTGAATTTTATATACCGAGAATATTTTTTACTATTATTCGATACCCATTTATATTGAAAGAGTTTATCATTTTTATATATGGAAATATGAATGTTCTAATTATATTATTATTTTTGAAAGGGATATGAATCCAATTTTCAATCCATGTGTGCTTTATGATATAATAATGATAAATTTTATTATTGAAAATATATATAGAGAGTTTGATTGGAGACATATAATATCGTTGTCCAATATATTGTTTAAGGATTTATATCTCATGAGATATTGATTTTATGTATATAATTTTTTTATCACAATGTGATGCATAAAAATTTTCATTATCCACAATAAGAAATATGGAAAGTTTGTTTGTTGAAAAGTGTGGAAATATTTTCTTCATAACATGAATCATATACATTTTCTATTTTCAAAATATAATGTACAAAAATCTTATTTATTAAAATTTTGGACTTTTTTCTGATTAAAACATGAAGCATGTATGTTTTGATTATTAAAAATATTAAGCACAAACATTTTTGTTCACAAAGTTACAATTTATCTATGATACTTTTTTGACCGAATTTTATTATTATGATATTTTCAAGGGAATGATTAATTTTCATAATATATCCATATCTTATGATCTTAGGGATCATGTTTCATGAATAATATTTGCAAATTCTTTTGATTAATGTCTTTTGTTATCAGAAACCTTATTCCATGACTCAAGATCTATGATCTTTGATTTTTTGTGTATTATTCCTTGATATATTGTGAGTATACCCATATTATTATATTATGATCACTTATGATAATTGATTTTTATATCTAATGTCTACACTTATTGGGAATCATTTTTTACCCTTTCATTTGTTTTTATTTTCAATTTAAGGAAAAATATTATATCTTATAAGAAGTATTAAAGGCTATCTTGTGCGGCTCAATTGTGAGGGAAGTATAACGAGTGTTATAAAATAAGATACTTATGTATTTATTCATAAAAGATACTAAACTACCCTTATGAGGATTATGTGAATATTTTTGAGGTGTAATGGAAACATATTGGAAATTATGTCAAATCAAATTTTTTTAGGGTTGTTATAGTTTTTATAAGATCATAGTTTTTAATTTTCTGGAACTAAGAATAAGTAACAATAATGAAATACCTTTGGATATGTGTAATGGATAAGTCAAATATATTATATAATTCCAATGTTTTTGTAATGTATAGATTTGTTGGTTCTCTTAATAATTAAACCCATTTATGGATACTAATAAGTGGGTGTGGTTGTAGCATATATGCACTTAGTGGTAATCACCTTGAAAAATATGATTTTAGTATCAACTAAATCTTTACTCAACTTAAAAATGAGTGGTCCTAAGACTACACACCATGAGAGACACTCATTTAGGATATTCTTTGTTTAATAACATTATATTTAAATATATTATGAAGGGGTTTTAATGTCAAATAATTATCTTATTGACTATTATAGAACCCATCCTAAGACACCCAAGATTGAACCATGATTGATTTATGATATAACTAAATTATAATATGATTTCATCAAAGAGTAATACATTTTTAGGTTGATTATCTCAAATTTATGATAATTCCCTTATTATTTTAATACTGATCACTCATGATTAACTCTCTTGGATTTACAAATGTCTAAAGAAAAGAGTAACCTATTTAATAATGTATATTATGTAAAATTTAATAATTTTCTTCACATGAAACATTATGGGATAGAAATGATGTTAAAAATCATGATGTTATGCTCACCCAAATATCACATGTTATGATTAATTATTTGATTTATACTAAATATATAAACACAAAAAACAAAATAAATATTTAGTTTCATAGAGGATCACACGATGAATATGATAGATGAATTAGTATTCAATTTCCTTCTTGTTAAAAGTGTGATTAGAGACACCTGAGGGTATATATTAAAGGATGTGTAATATGTTTTATCAGTGGAAATGGAGGGAATAATGAAACAAGTTTATAAGGATAGGATAAGGTTCTTATTTGTATGATATTGTAAAATAATTTTCTTCAAAGGGTTGACTTACATTTTTATGTTTTAAATTTGATTAATTTAGGAACAATAGAAACTATTTCACTAATTTGAGTGATTAATATGATGATCGACTGCAAAAACCTCATATAAAATCGGTAAAATGAAAAGAATATGAAAATAACATAATTGAATTATATTATTATAAGTATGTGTTATTAAGTGTTATGCACATTATATTGGTATATGTAATATATTATATATGTTTTCACCAACTATTAGCTATTTAATTATAAATAAAAAACACTCAGTGGAATGATTATTGTATACATGGTGTATAAATATTCCTCTTAGTTTACAGGATTATGCTACATCCAAGGATTGATAATTACACACTTAAATGACTTTTTTCCTTCACATGAAAACTATATTAATGGCCAAAATAGGGAAATAACATTTCGAACCAACCAGTGATGATCTATTAGTGTAAAGATTAGTATGAGATCTCTAGGAAAAATAATTCATTTATATTGATCATGACACTTAATCATGAGTTTTTATTTGTTCAAATAATTAGATAATAAATAAATATAAAATTTAATCCTTTTTCGAGGAAAAATAAATTTTTCCTAGGTTAGTAGGCTTGATATGTCTCTATAAATTATACCTTGATTCAGGACTACCTTTTATATTCCCTTCTAAATTTTTAGTATTTGGTGGTAATTAAAGGTGTGAGAAAAAAATTTACTTGGTTGTGGGGGAGAATATGATTCCCAATATTTTACTACATATATTCCTTATAAATAATTTTTTTGATTCATTTCTTCACATGAAACACTATACCAAAATGTTCCATGGACTACCTTACTAAAATAATGAAATATAATTTTAAACATCAATAATAAAATTATTATAATAATAATAATGAATCCCTATATAGATAAAAAACTAATAAATTGAGTTATAATAAAAAACTATTTATGATACATGTATATTAAAAATGTTAATGAATGATTGTTTTACTGATTCAATATAAGGGTCAGAATATAAATAACTGATTGAAAGGGATTAAAATAGTTAATGATAAAAAAATAATTTCTTAATGAACTATTTTTTAAAATATAATGTGTAAAATTAGTTTAAAACTATTGATTGATAATTTAGAAAAATAATAAACATTTAAAAAAATATATTAAATCTAATTTAAGAATATATTCACAAATAAGAATAATAATCCATGATGGATTTATAGCTTCTACCTTTAGAAATTTTATTTTTGTATTTGAATCAATGGTTGTAAAACATGACTACTTCATCAATATATCTGGGGATTTTTTTGGTCCTCCAAGATGTGTTGATGATATTGTTTCCTTGGTTGGAGAAAAGATATCAAACTAAGTAAAGGAACCATCTAGTTTGGGAAAGGAGTTGTACTCTTTTTATGTTAATGGAAATCCTTATTTGGCTGAGGATAGTATTTCTAGTGGAAAATTGTATTCCTCTAATGGATAGAGGATGAATTTCAAAAACAATTATAGAAATAATATATTATTTAATGAAATTTGTGGTTGTGGTGACTATCTATCCATGAACATCATGAAGAATATAAACCTCACATTCATTGAAGTTGATCAGGACATCCTTGCCTAATATCATTAGGAGATCAAGTTATCTATAATTTCACATTAAATGGGTTAATAAAAATAAAATTAATTAATATTAGAGGATCTAAAATGTTGTTTAAAGAACCTGAACATTGTAGCCAACAGTCATTTGTTACATTATTAAATTACTACTAAATTAAATCAATTTTTACCCAAAGGGCATAATGGTTTATTATTCTTAGAAAAATATATTTATAATTGAAACCCATGTTATATTTGGAAAAATAAAATAAAACATATTGTTTTTATTGGAATCATCATTATTCATAATAGAATAACCTTAAATATCAAATAAAAAATTCTTATAATCATGGGGAAAGAAAACATAAGAAATTGGTGAGATCAAATGCTCAATAACAGAATTCATACATTGGATGAAAAACAAGGTATGGATAATATGGTAGTATTAACTAATTATAGAATAATTCCAAATAAATAATAATAGGTCTTTGAAACTTATTCATGGATTCATAATCTATCTAAATAGTCACAAAAATCATTAGTATATTTCATAATGATAGAGTGCGTAATTTCATATATCATACATTACCTTAGAGGCCTTATGATAGGACATCTAAAAGTATCGTCAATGCATCATGACAAGACATCAATAAAAATGTGTAAGGCCTTAGCCAAATATTCAATCTAGTTTGTCTCATGAGACCAAAAAATGTATCTTTGGCATGTATGATTTTTGTCCCCACCCATCACATAAAAAGTCTTATGTTTTCAGCATATGAATAAATAATATAACTTAATCATTGTTCCCTAAATATAAATAACATAATATATCATAAGAATTATAATATAGAATATAAATACATCCCATATCAATCTAACCATAAACCATGCAGTGAAATATGGTAGATCTTATCATAAGAGTATAACCACATAAAATTTAATATTTATCAAAGGATATTGACATAGATGAAAATACTTTCAAAATCCCTCAAAATTTTCTTAAGGAAAATATGCAGTTACACTTTTGGAAAAAAAATATTTTTGAATACTTTTTTATTTAAATTAACCATAAAAAATTTTAAATTAATCTTCAAATCAATGATAATTCCTGATAGTGATGAATTCTATTCAGGTCATATACCATAAAATTCCATTCCATTCAGACATTTATAAAATTGGAAATAAGTACCTCATTCAGAAAATAAATATAATTTTACAATTAAAACAGTTCATAAATAATAAAACATGGGTAAAAATTAAATTTTTTAATCATTATATAATTTTAAAACTATTCCTAAAAATATTTTTAGAGAATATGGTCATGGAAGATAAAGGATTTTCATCTGAATAGAGAAATGTTTTTATGCTTCCTAAAAAATATTACATCTGTATCATGGGTACTTGTAGCGATAAATTTTTAAGGAAAACTATAAATTTATAGAAATAAAGAGAGGGGAATAAAAGTTTATATTTCTAGGATAGAGATATCAATAATTTCCCTAACATAAACATAAACATAAACAATCCCAAGTAATGATGAGATTGTGAAATAAACTACTAGCACATTGGTAACAACTAAATAATAATCCCCAAGTTGGAATAACAAGAAATGAAACATTAAATACCATGAAAATAAAGATATTAATTATATAAAATATAAAAGGTAAGTATATAAACCACATAAATGAAATAAGTTGTGAGTATAGAACATATGTCTTGGAAGTGAAAGTGAGATGTGAAACTCTTACCTCTAGTTTGATGTCCTTCATACATGTTCATAATTCATGTATAATAAATATATAATTATTATAAAACTATTATAAAAATCTACTCATATTTAACATAAAATATATGATTTACTGAACACTATTTAACACATATTTATTAATAATTGTTTATCAAATTCACTATTTCAGGTGATAACCGCTTCATTTTTCGTGTTTGTTTTGGATTGGTAGTTTTTGTCCTTCTAAATTTATCATTTTTATATCATCTATAGAATGTTAAAAATAATGTTAATAATATATATATTCAATTTATGTTTATTTAAATTAATCCATAAAAGGCATAGATATAAAAATAAATTACCCCATTTATGGAGTAGGTAGGTCGTGCATACGCATAAAAAATATTTTCACATTATAATGGATGTAATGAAAGAATGATAAATAATAATTCACCTTGAAATAATATATACCTTTAAATATAAATTATTAATATTAATTAAACCTATCCTTATTACAATACAAGTAAACAATAAATTAAATAAATTACATCTCTTCGTGTATGTGGTATTAAACATTATCACACGAGGCACATTATTGTTTTCTAATAGATTGAAAGGTAATCAGGTTGATATTATATTATAAAATAAAAATAATTATTATTTCATAAAGGTTATATGGAATTATTTTTTATCTTTATAAACATCCATGTAAATTTATGAAGAAAAAAAATATTACACTAGTACATGGAGATAATAAGTTTTACATACGCAAGAGCGATGTTTTCACTTTTTGTAGGATAGAGAAGAGTTGAACATTTTACATAATATAATCATAATAATAAAATATTAGTATAGTATTGATAATTTATATATTATTTTAATATGGCTATAAAATATTTAGAGGAATATTAAGAAGAAGAAAATTTAAAATGGTTGTAAAAATGATTACCTTCTCTTAGACAAACCTCCTTTGGAACTCATATAAGGACCCTAGGGATGATATTTTTAGAGGACTAGAAAATCTAGAAAATATATAAGTATTTTTAGAAGATAATTGTGATGGTTTTGGTAAATATATATGGATAAATTTGGAGTAATGAATTAAGATATGGGGTCTCCTTTTGTATGTGAGGAGAGGGGGATTCTTGTAATTTATTAATGTATTAAGTTAATATAAATTATTTTTCATGTAAAAATGCCTCCAAATTAGTATAATTCAATATTAATAATAGGATGAGTTGAAATAATCTAAAAATAATAATGTTTTAACATGTATTGGTTATGTTTTCGCCCTTATCATTTAGTTTTAACCCCTTGCTAACCATTTTGACAATTACCGCAGTATTAAAAGTATCTATGTATTAGGGGAAAAGAATGTTACCATGAAAGGAAAAAATACCTATAAATGGACCATGGTTTTTTTTTGACATTATTTCATTCATTTTTCAGAGTTTAATATTTTTATGATTTTTAAATCATTTACTAATAGATATTATTTATTATAAAATATTATTGATGTCATTTTTAAAATATTTATTTAATATGAATTCAAATACATCCATAAAAATATTTAATTTTATTATAATCCAGTTAGGAATCCATGATATGTCACATAGATCTAGAAAATAATAGGGCACATTAATTCATTTAAATTATATCACTTTTCATATTTTTAAATTCATTTATTTTATTTTTCAATTAATTGAATAAATGCTTCATTAGAGTTGAAATAATTTAAGGAAATTGTTTAAACATTACAAATTTAAATATATTAGCATCATTTTCGTAATTAAATTACTCAAACAATTACAAATATGATTCACTCCCCAATTTATTTTTCCCTTTATGAACACAAAATGGATATTTATAACTAACAACGATATTTTGTAACATTCTTTTATTTAAATATTATATTGGTAATTTTAATGAAAAAGTGTCCATTAAACCAATCAATTTTAATAATATAGTTATAAGGGCCGAATTCTAGTCATCCAAATAAAAAATAGGATGTAAAATAATAAAATTTTCACTTAGTTTCATCCTACATTAACCCAATTTACCATTGATTGGGGTGACAATTCCTACCATAGTTACTGTTCAATTTTTTGTAAAATGTCTTATTTAAAAATTATTTAAACTCTTTAATACAAATAAGGTTTTTATTTTAAAATTTTAATTCCTATAAGTAATAGTACTTAATTTAACATTGAAAAACACAAGATAATTAAAATAGTTTTCAGAAAAAATGTCATTTTATTTATAAAAACGGTTTTATACCAAATTCAATCATAAAATTAATTCCAATGAATGTAATTAAATTATTAATAATATAATATAAATAATATTATTTTGATTTTTTTTTTAAAATTGAATTTTTAATATATTGAAACAAGAAATATACCTTTCAATAAAAATATTTATTTTTCACAATTCACTGAAAAATCATCATTTTCAGCAAAATATGAAAATTTAACCATAATATCATTTTGATATGATAATTTGAAATTGATTTTAATTTTTACAAAAATATAAATTGATAATTTTTTATTGAAATAATTTATAATATATTCTCACAAAAAGAAATAAAATGGTAATTTTTAATGACAATATATTTCTGAAGCATAAAATAACCATACTGGTAATTGGATAGTTATTTACTAGTCATTAATAAATGAATTTTTATTGAGTCAGACCATTATAAATATTTTATAATTCAGTTAGTACTTTTCATACCGGCCAATTCAATGTCTTGAAAATAATTTCCACATTAAATGATAATATTTTAACAGAATATCGGGGTTATTTTAGACTCGATGTTTCATGTTGTGCGTAACATCGAACATAGATTTGTTATAAAATCATGGGGATTTACATTCTCCCCTATCAAAAAATTTCGACATCATAATTTTAAATTTTTCTCAATAATCAAGGATTTTTTATTTGAAAAATCCTTTGTGAAAAACACACATCATAAAAAAGTTTAATAAAACATCCTCTTGAAAGATTGAAAGGGAAATGAATTTTCATCACAAAACTCGGTATCAATATAGGAAAAAATATCTTGACATGAAAATATGAAAATAGAAAAGAAAACAAACACCTAGGGATTAATTGAGACTACTATATATCATTTTCATGAGAAAGTTATCCACCAAAAAACCATAAATATTTGATGTGTTAAAAGACTATTTATTCAAAAAATAAAAAAAAATCAAAACAAAATTGTTTTAAGATCATTTTCATAGAGTTAAGGAATTACTTTATCATCTGGACTAATAATATAAGGAAATATACTTACTTCCAAATTATAATTTCATCCTTTAATCAATTTCTAAAATAATATCAACATTTTAACCAAATGATTATTGTTTAAAATTAATTTTTAATGTCAGAAGCGCTAAAATCTTCATATTTTTTTAAAATGGTTGGAGTCGAAGCCTCAATTTATTATTAAAGAAAAGACCTCTTTAGACTGGGTAGAGGGTGACCCATTACATAGCCCGAAGGCGCAAGGCCAAGTGGCCTAAAAACAGGGCTAAAAGGCCCATTTTTTGGCCCAAAGGACCCCTCAGTGAACAGTACTACTACAGTACTAGTGATGATACAGTACCAGCTATAGTACCGTCACCGCTACGGTACCTGCAACAGTCCCTCTACCGCTATAGTGTTGTTGCTGCTACAGTCTTCTGCCGCTACAGTACCTGCAATAGTCCCTCCTCCGCTGCTACTAAAATCATCATATAACGAATCATATAATCCACAAAAAGATAAAAAGATATTTCTCCTTCTTTGACATTAATTGGAACCAATTTTTTTGCCCAAGGTAAGATAATTAACAAAATAAATAAACCTTCATATGAAGTAAAACAACATTAATCTTTAAACCCTCAATATTAATACCAAAAGAAAAACCTAGATTAGTAGATAAATAACTGACCATTAAATTCTCTGAGACACTCCAAAATAGGTTTCAGTACATAAAAAATAAATAAGGCTTGATAATATATTCTTCTGATATCAATTTAACATCTCTATCTAATAAACATTAAGTTATAAAATTCCCAAAAAGGTATATTCCTTAATAAAATAATCTATATAATTTACTATTCATTTCCATAAATAACATGAATCACCATAAAGGTACCTAAAAATAATATATTCTTCATAAATATAATTCAATATTTATTAAATTAAACCACAGTATATATCCATAAGCACAAAAATGTAATAAACCTCATCAAATATGACATAAGCCATTTGGACATCAAATCAGTGAATAATTCAAATTCACCATTATTATCCCATTTATTTCATCAAAGTATATCATCCCTTTATTTTAGCTAAACAATATCATTTTCCCACTAAATTATTTTCATTATTATCTGTATCATTCACAACTATTTTCAAATCATTAAAACTTATTGGAAAAAATCCATATATGATTATTGAATATCATTAATATAATAATTTATTATTCTAGAATACTGATATTTAAAAAATTTAATTCTTACCCATCAATTATGTAAATATCATCGGTTCTTCTTTAGTGTAGAGTTAAACCTTAAATTGGTCAATCCACTCAGATAATGCCCAAGTACCCAACACATAATACATTGAACAAAAAATGGTGTGATACGATGAAATTTATTTCCATCCATCATACAATTTATTTATTTGAGAGTTCATGGATATAATCACTTTGTTTTCAAATATAAAAATTTTTCTCATTCCACTGAGACATTCTCCAAGGTGTCTCGTTACAAAATTATTACGTGAAGGAAACTGAACCTTCTCTCCTCTATGATCTCCACTACCCAATCTATTAGAAAACTCTATTTTTATTCCCTTTGGATATTCTAAGTGTTGGTTAAGTTACATGTTTATAATCATATATCATGATATATTTTTAGGTTTAATCACAACATATTTCACCCCAGTCTTCATAAAAATTGGTTTCATATAATTATCACATTGTCCATCACATTCGGTGTTAACATGATTCCTCCTAGTTCCTACCATTATATAAATAGAATATTTACAGTATAACATATAATAATAATAGTGGTAATCAAAATAATATTTATATTCCAAAAATATAAAATTTTATCCTATACATAGACAAGTCCTTAAAGTCATTCATAGAGTTATGTTCCCTAATATGTGATTTTAAAAATATAATTTCTAGGGTTAAAATTAATATTTATCTAATCCCAACTATAAATTACACAAATATAGAAGCCCAAATAAATTGGCTAAATTATTACATATTTTCTAAATAGTATAAATCGTATCTAAAAGGTCTGAATAGCGTAGTAGTATGGGTAAACTAGGTACATATTTGAACCCCACATCACATTTGAAAACATAAATTCAACACAATAATTTCAATGTGATCAACATGATTTCTTATAGAATATAACTTCATATAAATCAAAAATAAATTACAAGTATCCTTGGGAGAGGAAACATAAGAAGGAGGTGATCTCATATTCATAGTAAGGGAATAAATATAGAAAAAGCTTAATAATTAATGTATAATATGGTAGGAATAAATTATAGTCAAATAATTTCATCTAAATGATCATAATAATTCAAAACAAATCCATAGATATTGAAAAAATTCAAATCAACTCATGGAAATCAATAAATGATTTCGTAATGATTCAATTTATATTACATGACATATGAACTTACCATTGAGGCCTTATGCCAAAATAACTAAAATTATAGTCAAGGCCTAGTACTCAGACATATATATAAATGAGTAAGGGATGGACCAAATACCCACTATAGTTTGTATCATGAGATATATTGATGCATCAAGGGATTATTTTATTCTAGGCCTCATCCTTAAATTAATAATTACAATGCATTCATCATATAAATAAACAAGAAAATATAATCAGTATGCCTTCAAAATCAATTATTGTTGATATTAGAAGAACTAATGTAAAGAATATCATCACATTACAAAATTACTATAAATAATCTAATAAAATATGGTATATAGTATTATAATAGTATAACTATATTAAATTAAAATATTTTACAAATAATGTTGGCATAAATGAAAATACATTCAAAAGTTCACTAGAAAATATTTGGAGGAAAATAAAATTTTAAACTCTAAAAAAACTACTTCAAAATAATAAAATTCATAAATATTTATAAACAATTATATTAATATAACCTTTTAATTACATTATATAAGTATAAATTCAATGTGTGATCATGGAAGTGGGAAATTTTCTCATGCCAAATATGTTTTAGAAAAACATTCCATTCACATTTTTTATAAAAAGTACAAAAGTGACACATTCAAAAAATGAAAAGAATATTAATCTTAAAATAAATTTAAGAAGTAAATAATGGGTAAAAATTACTTTAAATAATCATTTTTCAATATGGAAAACATTATGAATTTTTTTAAGAAAACATGGACATGAATAAAAATGATTTTTTAGCGAATTTATAAATGATATTGGTTTTCTATAAAAATAATTTCATTATCTTGAGAACATAAAAAGAGTAAATGGATTAGAAAATATTTAGCTTATAGAAATAACCATATTATAATAAAATGGACTTTTTTTAGGATGCATGTTCCAATAATACCCTAAAGCAATAATTAATCATAATTAACCCCCAATAATGATCTGATTATGAAATAAACCCTTGACACTTTTGGTAATTTCTTAATTGTAAATCACATGAATTAATAACATAAAATAAAAAATAAAATACAAATAATATAATTTGATTTATTATATAAAATATCAAAGTGTTTTATACAACACACAATAGAAATAAGAATAGTGTATGACATATGTATCAAAAAAGTAAATATTAGAAAAGAACCCCTTATACCATGTCTGACTTCTTTTGAATGGGTTTGAAATTCCAATATTTTCAATATAGATTTTTTAAATCTATAAATGAACCACAATAAAATATATAATACTATAAATTATTAATTTATTACCCTTTATCACCTTTTTATTTATTATTATTTATTGAAATCATTGTTCCATGTGATAAATACATTTTTTTTGTATGTTTTGGTTTATTAAATTCAGTCATTTTAATTTTATATTAGTTATAAACTATCTAAAATGGTAAACATGATATTAATATCATATTGATTAATTAGATGTGTATTTAGAGTAATGTAGATATTATAGAGACATAAAAATGAATTAAATCATTCATGGAAACGGTATGAGGTATATATTCATGAACATTGTTTTCACTTTTTGATAAATGAAAAGAGTGAAAGGTATATAAAAATTCACCTTTATAAACTCATTATTTTGTCATATACATCATTAATATTAATTAAACCTATTATTACTACCATCTAATTTAAATAAAAATGAAAGAAAATCACATTGATTTATAGAGGTGGTAGTCTACACGTTTACATGAGTAACGTTATTATTTTAAAATGGATTGGAAGGTAAGATAATATATATGATATTATAAAATCAGAAAAATAATTATTTCAAAAAGGTCATATAAATTAATTTGTTCCATCATAAGGTCAGGACTTTTTTATTAGGTATGAATCCCATGTATTTTTATTTAAACCTCTTTTTTATCTTTCTAAAAGTGCCTAAGAGATTAAGGAAGGGATCAAAAGTGTTTTCTTATTGTTTATAAATTTAATATATGGTTTTTGGAGAAATATGAAAAGGTTATTTTTTGTTCACGGTTAGTAGTAATTGTATGAATCAACCATATATCCTTATAAAAGATTCACGGTTTGATAAATTGTTCGAGTGATGTCGAACGACCATGAAAAACCTGTATAAATTTCAGGTTTACATAGAATGGTTAAGAACATGGTTTCCATTGAACATATTCCTTTCATACAAAATTAATTCAACATAGGTAGTGATCCCATATATTTAGGGACACATTTTGGAAAACTGTGGGTTTAAACCATGCTTCCTTGAAAATTGGTTGAAAAGATCATTTTTCTCAAGACTCTTTTACATTCCATGATCCATTTTATTCTCCCATTCCCACATTTCACCTTCCTCATCCACTCTATCTCATATAACTCATCTAGGTTAGGCTTTGGGTTACCTATTCTCTATAGATTATATATATCTCACAATTTTTCATGTTTTATTTCCACTATTTAGTTCTTCAATCCTCTTATTTCATTTCATGATTTATCTCAGTATATAGAATGAAAAATCAATAATTTCTAATACTCCTTATTTTTAGGGTATTTAAAGATTTCCCTGATTTCTCCTTCTTTATCATATATTAGAGGCTAATAATAGATGAGGATAGTACTACCCATATGAGCAAGGTGGTATATAACTTTTCTATTAAATTATTTATTTTTGTAGCTTTCATTATAGTTTCTCATGCCGAACCCTCAGTGATGGTTTTATAAAATGAGTAATACCTTCAATTAAATGTTTTAAAATAGGTTTTCAAATCTTATTTACCATTTGAAATGGTTTTGGATCATTGATCCCAACCCAAACCACCCACAAAGGTGTTTTAATTGAATTTGTATCATTGTGCCACCACATTGGAAGACTTGATCTTACAACCCATGAGTGGAAGACATATATGAATTGAACAGGTATTCCAATTGTTAAATACAAATTATGGAACCTTTTAATTTATATATTAAAGGGATAATAAAATTAATTAAATTTTATTTGTAAAATTATGTGGATGAAAAATTGGATTACTCATTAATGGAAATGGTTAGTAATGTGGTAGGGACACTAACCTAAACCCATTTTCTATCTCTTGTGAATGAATTAATTAACAAAATGAATTTGATAGACTCAACTGATAAGTGTAAATGATAATAACCTGTCCCCCATGGCTTTCTAATAAATGTTTAATGGAAAAAACATCAATATGACATCAACATTGCGGTATGGAACTGATGAAACATTTACATTAGGTGCCTTGAAATGTTACATTAGATATGTATTCCTTGGACTGCCTTGGTATTATTCCTTTGGATCCACCCAAGTATTTACAAATTTTTCTATTGATGAGATCTATATAATAGATGAGTATACTCTAGAAAATTCATTTGGTTCTATCCTATCTAGGTCTACGTTATGGATAGTTTGTGATGGGGGAGCTATATGGACTCTCAGAATACACCTTAATCAAGGGCCCTAGGTCCTAGCCCTTGTAGGTATGATACCTGAAACAACTGATATATTCTACATATGATACATTACTTTAGTGTATAGTTTTTTATTATTTATAGATTCTTGTTACAACATGAAATTATAGTTTTTGATTGCATCAGTTTATCATTACAAAAATATTCCTATTATACTTGCACATTGTTACACCTTAAATGCATGGACTAGATTTGTTATTGATACTATTTCAGGTTTCATATAGAATATATATCACATCCATTTTTGTCTACATATTTATACTCTGGAATACTTCTTGGATATAGATAAGGACAAGGGAATGTGACCTTTTATGTTTTCATAACTTTTGTTCTAAGATGTAGTGTGGGAGAAGAGAAATACGATCATGCTCAAGATGTTGTTGGGTATAGATTAGTTAATTTTTTCATTTATGTATTGAATGATTTATATGAAAAAATTTCTATTCCACATGCACATTCCTTTTTTATAACACCATGACATGATCATCATTTTTTTATATGACAATATATATAGTTCTTCCATTTTTTATGTTTTTCATTTTTTCAGTCATTTATTTACATAGATTTTTATTATACCATTGTAACTTGTTGTATCTATTTCATCTATTAAAATATCTATTTATTATATTAGTATGGTGCATGCTAATCATGATGGTATAGAATCAACACCATACTATTATACACCATCGCTTCGAGTTGGCAACATCTAGTGTACGGGGAGGTGGGTTTAACTCCATGTGACCATTAGGTTTGGTCACCTATCATTAAACCAAAAATGGGAAGATAAAAGTGGTTTCCATGCTTTATTTTCCTTTTTAATTACAACATGGGTTGGTATATAGGTCCCTAGGAATGTGTCAAAAAAATTTAATGAGAATGTTCAAGGGATTTGATAGTCTATGTATAAGGAAAACTCAAATTACCTTAGATGGGACTAATTATTTTGGATTGTTCATATTTTATTAATATCAATTTACCTATTTGGTGACACACATAATTTGTGATATTTATTATTTTTTTGATTTTATCTTTTACCCATGGATGGTATGAAAAGGATGTGTTTTCTTATACACCATGATAGACACTTAATGATTCTCACGTCATTCATGTGCCATGCCATATTTTTAATACTATGTTCAATACTTTTACCATGTTGTAATGTAATGATTATTATAACTATAATTTGAGGAAAATTTATTACAATGAATGAAATAAATAATCGGTAATTTAAAGTTTCTATGTTAATCTAAATGGTTTTTTCCCATATAGCATGATAGTAGAGCCTTAATTTTGAAATTATGGTATGTTTGAGCCAATGACCATTGGTCAGATTTTATGCCTCTATAAGATTAGAATATTAGTTGATATATTTGAACCATTGTAAAATAATGGTAGTGTTTACATGAATTGTCGACTGTAATATATAATGCATAGCAATTTATAACATTGGAATTTAAACTCATCAAACTGGACTATCATATATGTGTGCATATATATAAACTATTTACTAGTAACGCATAAATGAATTGATTTTTGTTAAATAGTGATTCTAATTGCAATACAAATGGAATTTATCTCTAAACATTCAATAGAAACTATATATATTAGAATCCCTGATGCCAAGCATATAAGTTTCCTTTTACTCAAAATTAGTAAAGTTAACTAGGGAGTTCCTCTTGTGACTCTTATGTTATTTTATATAACCTAGACCTAGATAATGGATTATAATGAAAGGTTTTGGACCCTTTGTAGGAATGAAAGTACCTTTCATATTCTTGGGTTTGAAAACTATCCTTTTATCAAATCCTGTTACAAGGACTGATCTTTGAATTGTTGAGATGTACACCCATGATGGGCATCATTAGTACACTAGGATGATGGTAATGACCATACTCCAGAGTTGGTGTGCCTTGAGCTACCATTATTATCTCTTGTAGTGAAACCTATATCACTAACTATAATTCCTTGTTTGGGTGTCGATTCTCAGTTTTGAGAGGGTTTCTTGTGACTCAATTAGTAGTCCCTGAGACTAACCCCTACTATAGAAGAGTTTACAGATGAATTTATAGATCATAACCCATATAAATTATCATGGGATTATGATCCTAATGCTACCAAGTCATGGATAAAGGAAATGTAATCTATATTAGGCCAACTTGAGACACCTCTTGAGAGGAGGTTCAAGATTATAGCACATATTATTAGAATATAATCAATGATATGGTGGAATTGTTCGACCTAGGTTGACTAACATTGGGTTAAGCTCTGTAGAGATTTTAATATAGCCTTTTATGATTAATTCTTTCCTAATATGTTTATAGTTGAATGATCTAGAGTTTTTATGAACCTGGAGTAGGGGATTTTATCTCTTATAGATTATTCATCTCATTTCATTGATATTTATCATTTCATTCCTTCCCTCCTTAGTGAACATCTATCTAAAGCTATATGCTTTGAGTATGGGATCATATACATCATTTTCTCTCAGGTGAACATGTTTTGTTTATCTACTTTCACTAAGATAGTGAACCAATTTCTCATCATCGAGCATAATTTTAAAAAAGGTGATGTCTTGGTAAAAGGAAACATTGTACCTTTATTGAGTAGTATTTGTCTATTGGAATGAATTTTCATCTTGAACATTTTCAATGATGCCATGGTATCCATAATGTCCTCTCTAATTTCCATGTAATCTATCATCAGTGTTATAAATAGGGTCATATGAGGCTTTATACTGATATACCCTTGTTTAGTTCGTATATTGTGATAAAATGGGGAATATTGAATGGTTTTTTAGAACATTACATATATTTATATTATAACAGGGCCCTCACTAGCCCAAGATTTAAGAGAGGGATCAGTATATCCTTCCCTAATTAATAGTTGGAGGACAACCTGTTGTTTAGGATGAGGAGTTGGTTGTAGCTGATGGATCCATACACCAGATTTATAGAACTATAATATTCATCATACCTGAGGTAGTCAGGTTATATCTCAAGGCCATAGATCAGGCCATATATATGAAATGCAATTGATACCTGAATAAAAGATCATCAATCCTTCTGAAATTTGGAGGTATGATTTTAGTACCCCATACATTAGTGTTTTCATTTTTTAAAATAAGAGCATTCGACTCCTTCATATTTTTTGGAAATTATAGAGATCCTTGGGCTTGATATTTAGTATATCTGAGGGTGATAAATCATGATACCCATTGGGAATTTGATAAAAAATTGTACGTTAGTGCAAGAAATCCCCCTTATGGTTGGTGGCTATCATTTTCTATGGAAACTCTTCATCCTCGAGATGAATGTTTCGAAGATAGTTTTAAGGATGGATTGCTTTTATACATACCATATGATCCTTGATTTTTTTCACTAGTGTGTGTCCTTTATATCACCCAAGTGTGGTAATTATAGTCATACCGGTAAATGGTCTATCCATGTGAGCTGAGTTTGAACAGATAATCAGTTTTTATGAACTTGGAGTAGGAAAATCTATCTGTGATAGATTATCCACATCTTTTCATTGATATTTAGCATTTAATTCCTCCTCTCCTTGGTAAAAATCTATCTACATATTGATTTTTTAAGGATGGGCTAATATACACCATCTCGTCTAAGGTGAACTTGTTTCGTCTGACTATCTTCACTAAGATAGTGAAACAATTCCTCATCATTGAGTGTAACACTAAATAAAATAAAAGTGTGGTAAAATAAGGTTTTGTACCTATTTAGAGTTATATTGTGTCTTTTGGAATGAATTTTAATCTTTAACCTTCTCAAGGATGCGGCCGTATCCAAAATTCCATCCCACATATCCATGTGATCTATCATTAGTGTTTTAAACATGGTCATATTATACCCCATAGTGATAGTCCCTTATTAAGTAAATAGATTTTCATATAATGGGGAATATTGAATTTTTTTTAAAAAAAATTTACATATATTTCTTGTGTAAGAGGTTCCACACTTTCTCCACCTTCTAGATATGGATTATTGTCTCTTTCCTCAGTTAGGAGTTGGAGCACAACTAGATGTCTAGGATGAGGAGGTGGTTGTAGAAGAGGGATCCATACACCATATTTATATAACATGAAATTAAGACGGCCTGATCTAGTTATGTTATTTATCAGGGCTTCATATCAAGATATATATAAGTAGTGTAGTTGGTAGCTAGAGAGAAGACCATCATTCCATCTGTAAGTTTGAGGTGTGATGTTATTAGTCATTACATTACTATTTTTTATTTCAAACAAGAAATTTTACAGCTTTATATCTGTGGAAATTATGGAGACCTGTGGGCTTTATATTCAGTATTTCTAGGGGTGATGAAACTTCATACCCCATTGGGAATTTAAATAAATTGTACTTTGGTTCAAGGAATAAATCCTTATGGTTGCTGGCTATCATTTTCATTTGAAACTCTTCATCCTTGAGATGAATGTTTCTGACATAATTCAATGGAAGGATTGGTTGGTTACATACCATGTGTAAATCAAATATTTTCATGAGTGGGTGTCATTCACATCACCATAAGGTGGTAATTATATTCATACTGGAAATGGTATTTCCATGTGAGTCGAGTCTAACCAGAGAATTATTGTTTTGGAGGAGTGACAACCCAGATTGTTATTCTCGTTTTAGTGGACTAGGGAACATGACATCCAGATTTCCCTCCTATAGTGGATAATTTTAATTCCATATTTTTATTCATTTTTTCTAGGTTAAATTTATAGATATAAGTGGATTCTATAATTGATATAGTTTTAGGAGGTTAACTAGTATCCATTACTCCTAAAGATATGGATACAACAGGGATGTAAAAGAAAAAGTGGAAGGTGGAGAACTTGGAATCTTAGTAATTTATATAACCTAGTTCTTCACCATGGGGTTCAGTCATAATTTTTCCAAATAAGGAAGATGATAAAATTTATTTTTATGTTCAATTCTAGAAATTTAACCATAATATGTTTAAAAATTAGTATCCTTTTACCAAGCATAAATAACATCTTCGACCAACATCGAGTATCCATAGTTTTCCCCATGACTGATTTGCAGTTGGTCAATTGTCAGATATGTGTTATACCATTAGAAATACCATATACAACATTACATAATGGATATGTTTTTTATGATAATTCATTATTTCTATTAAATCTCACTAACACACTAAATGATTTCATGGATTGGAAGAATTGGGTTTGCCACCTGTATCAAAATTCTTTTGTATAAGTCTTTGTGGTTGAAATATTTGTGTACTTTAATACTCAAAACGAACACTCCAAACATGTTTATATCCTTTTATTTATAGTAAGATAGAACCTACCATATTTTAATATCACCTAATATCATTATTGGGTTGATATAGATCATTTCATGGGTCACACTATCTTAGATATAGGTGTATCTGTCGAACTGGAGATGGTGAGGGAAATCATTTCCTTAGATTATCCCCAGAATATCACTAAGATACGGAGTTTCTTAGGGAATGATAGATATTAAGGGTTATTTATATAGTATTATTCATTCCATTATGCACCATTAATTGGACTAGCCAACAAAAGTTTTCATGTTTACATGGTCTGAAGCATGTGAGAGAGCCTTTTAAGAGGTCAAAGGAATGTTAAATTTAGTTCTGATGATGATTTAACATGATCCAGGAAGAGGTTATATAGTTTTTTTGATGAATTAGGCATCGATCTAGGAGAAATTAAGATTAATGGATATAGATTTATTACATTTTTGTCTCATTAGTTGGGACATCATGAGGGTAATTACCTGAAGCACGATCACGAGTTTGTAGTTGTGATTCCTGACGTACAATTTTTGGAGGAATTATTTATTGGGAGAGTGGTTTTTCATGTCCATTGAACATAAAATACCAAACTATTTTTTACAATGTGCGGCTTAAATATTGGGTTGGAATGGTGATTTGAATACTTTCAATCCTTCAACTATGAGTTTTCATGTATTTAACGAAAGGTAAATGCCTTGGTTGATTTTATGAGATGGAGGTAACTCATTCATACCATTACATATATAATTTTATCCATGCTTGATAGCTTCACCATTACTATCCAACCTTACCTCACATTATTCATCCATATTAGGTTGAGTTAGATTTCTATTCTTATTTTAAGGATATCTAATGTGTATTATTGATCATAGGATGAAGGCTCTATGTGGTAGGGAAGTTATTCTTGTTTAGGTGTTATTGAAGCATGAAAATATTCATGATGACCCCTATGAGTGGAAGGATTACATCCATACTCATTGGTTGGAGTTATTATATAAAAATTATATACCACCAAAGGTTGGGAAAATCTGGGATGCGTTTTTTTAAATAGGGGAGATTGTAACATTGCCAATTTTTTGACATATTAATCCACTTAATTTAACTTTGAACTTCTTATTTTATCTATATAAATGTTCTTAATAGTATAAGGAAGGGATAAAGAGTGTATGGGTTCTTATTGGAGCCCATAGATCCTATTTCATGTGAAATGGGTAGAGGATGATGGTTAGCACATGGTTAGTTGGAACCATGTATCTCAGCCATTTATCCTAGTAAAGAGGTTGATGGTTTCAGAAACCATGCAATAGAGGCCACACAAACTTGTGAAATCTATAATAAATTTTATTTTTAATCAGAGTTCTTACAAAAATGGTTTCCTATAACAATTTTATGTTCTTTGATAGTCAGTTCAACTTAGGTAGTGATCCCACATTATAAGGAATGTGGTTTGGAAAATTATGTAGCCAAACCATGATCTATTTAAAAATGGGTGAAAGTAATTTTTCCCAAAAATCATATATAAGATCCATTCACCTGTTTCTTCTCCAACTCAGGAATATCGCCTCCATAATCCACTCGAGCTCTTATTCCTCATCAAATGTAATATTTAAGAAAAAAAATTAACTAGCATTTGATTCTATCACCATTTTTCCATTGAATAATCACCAGTAATATCTTCAAAACTCTTATTTATTTTCTTCATTTATCTCACCATAGGTAGTGATATGTTTTTATGAGATAATTTTCCCTAGTTTTAGGGTATTCATCTATTTCTATGATTTCACTTATTTTATCTAATATTAGAGGTTGATAGTGTCTAAGGATAATACTAACCATCTATCATATATGGTTTATACCTTTTCCATTAACCTCTTCATGTTTATTTCTTATTTCATAGTATCCAACATTGGACCCTCTAGGTAATTATTACAAAATGAGAAAAAAAACTTAAATTAAATGTTTAAATACATTTTTTAATATAAAATCTCTCCATTTGGAGCTTTTAGTGGTTACTGACCGCAACTCAAACCACCACATGAGGTTGGTTCATTAAATTTATATGATTATGCCACCCCTTTTGGTGTGTTGAAATTCCCACCCATAGGTGGAACTCATATATGAATTAAAAGGGGATTTTAATGTATAAATTACTATTTTGTAACTTTATCTATTATATTTTAAAGGGATTATATGATTAATAAATTGGGATTTATAAAATTTGGTTGATGTCCTCTTAGATTATAAATTAATGAAAATGTTTATAAAGGTGAAATTGAAACTGACATGGCACCTTTTTATATCAGTTGTGAGTGAATTTTTTTTTAAATTAATGTGATGAACAATATTAATAATGGGAATGGTAACTATCATGGAACCTACACCTTGATAAAAAAATTCAATGAGGGACACATCAGTATGACTCTGACATCATAGTATGGAATAGACAAGAAATTTACATTTGATACTGTGGATTATTGCCTTGGATATAGCTTTCTTGAAAATCCTTAGACATTATATTTGGGTTGAGACAATGTATTTACCATGTTTACTATGTATGAGATCTATGGAATCTATGAGGGTGACCTGGTCAATGGCCTTGGGTCCTAGCCCATGTAGTTCAATATCATACATATTTCTCTATAGATTAGCTATATAGACTCAAAGTGGATGACTTGGTCAATGGTCTTGGGTCCTATCCCTCACAGAGATAATACTTGATACACTTGGAATATTTTATAACGAATTATATACAACTATATATAGTTTTTTTCCATTTTTAGAATTCTTATTACAACATGAACTTATATATTTAAGTTCATCACATTATCACTACATCTCCATTCAGGTTATGCCTACACATGATTATAACATATACACACAAACAAGAATTTTATAGACCCCATTGGTGGTGGCATACTGAGTGTATCTAAAATTTTATTCAGACTAGTGATTGGTTCTTGGGAAGGCTTCATGGATGTAGGTAGGGAAAAGGGGGAGCAATATGCTATGGATTCTTGAAAATTGTGCTAGGATGGAGTATGAGACAAGGAGATCGAGCTCGAGTTATCTATGAAATTGGAGATAGTTTGGATATTTTGTTTATTTATGTGTATCATGTTGTATATGGATACTTCCCTGTTCTCCATGCATTTTCCCTTTTGGTATATCTCTAAGACATGATTATTCTTTTTAATATAATATTAGATATAGTTTCTCCATTATTTAGGTTATTGATTCCACCATTAATATATTTACCAAGATGTTTATTATGATATTATTCCTCACTATATCTATTTCTATTTTTTATTTATATATTAAATACATAGTTGTGTGACACACACTTCATGAGGGTGAAGTCTCCACACCATACTATCATAGACCCTCACTGCTAGTCGACAACCACTAGTTTACTGGGAGGTGTGATTGAGGAAAGCTGGGTCTTATGTTTAGTTATATGTTTGAGAACTAAACCCTAGATTATATATCCATCTCTATAATTATCCTTAAAAAATTATTATGATAAAAAAATTTCACCTATACGTGGAGAATTTAATCTCTACATATGCATGAGGGATGTTTTTTATTTTTGAAGGATGAAAAAAAATATGGAAATTTTTCATATGATAATCATCATAAAATATTATTTTATTGATGATACTAGAGTTATTATTTCATTATTTGGTCAAATAGTTTTATAGGAAGAGGAAGAAGATTTAAATTTGAAAGAGTTGTAAAAATGATAATATTATCATAAAGAAACCTCCTTTGGATCTATTTTCAAGGAGCATAGGTTTTGTATTTTGGGATGACCATCACCTCTAGAACATATCTAAATATTTTGAGAACAAAAGTGGTCATGTTTTTCTCATGATATATTCTATGAATTGGTGTAATGAATTATTGAAATGGGGTCCTATTATAAGTCAGAAGTGAGGTACTCTCAAAATTTATTAAAGTATCAAAATAATCTATATTATTTTTCATGAAAAAATTGATCCAAATAAATGTAATTATAATTCATTATGTGGATGAGTTGAAACCCGATAATATAAAAATTTTGAGTAAGTATTGATTATTTTTTTACCCTTATCTTTTAGATTTAACACCTCATTAACCATTTCAAAAACTTCCACAACATCAAAATTGTCTTCCATTTAAGGGGAAATAATATTACCATAAAATGAAACAAATGATCCATAAATGGAACATTGTTTATGTTTTCAACTATATCTGAATAACATGAATGTATTCAAGAATTTAATGGTTTTTAAATAATTTAATAAAATATTATTTATTTTAAAATATTATTAATGTTATTTTTGACACTACACATTTAATATAACTATAAATACATCAATAAAAGGGTGAAAATCGATTAAATGTATTTAAAATATCCCTAATATTTCATATAGATCCAAAACATTCATGGGACACATTAATTAATTCAAATTATATCCATATTAATATTTTTAAAATCAATTATTTTATTTTTTAAATAATTGAATAATTATTTTATTAGCATTACACAAGAATTAAAGGTCAGTACAATAAAAAAATAAAAAAATACATCATGAAGATAATTTCATTATTCATAATATTACTATTAATATTCTTCCACAATTTTATTTTTTCTCTATGTTAACATATGAGAGATATTTAAAACTAAGAGAGTGTCATTTTTTAACTTTAATTGATTTAAATATTACATAAATCATTTTCAAGGAAAATTCCATTTAAACAAATAAATTTTGATTATAAGGTGATACATGCCAAATTCCATTCATCCAATAAGAATTATAATTGAATATTATGACCATTTCACTTTTTTTAAACTAAATTAACCTAATTTACCCTTTATCGAGTTGAAATTTTAACCAATTTTACTATTCATATTGGAAATAATTAAAAGGGTAATATTTACCAAATTTTAATCTCATGATTATAAATATGAAATCAATTTTTTAAAATTCAACTTGTATATGTGTTTTATAATAACATTAAATTCAAAATTAAAAATGCAATAAAAATCATTTTTTCATAAAAATTCATTTTATGTATAAAAATGTTACTGTACAAAATTCAATCATAAAATTAATTCCAATTAAAAAAATTGAATTATTAATATTATAAGATATCTAAATTAAGTTTCAAATCATTTTAAAAAATGGTACTTTTTATATTCTTGAAACAAGAACACATTTTTCTATAAAAATACTTATTTTCCACTATTCACTAATGATCAATCTTTCTATAAAAATATGAATATTTCACACTAATATACTTTTTGATATAATTAATTATAAAATGATATTATTTTTTAAAAATTTAACTTCTAGATATTCTATAAATTAATTAGAATATTTACTCACAAAAAGTAATTAAGAATCATTTTTAAACAAAACGTATTTCTGAATTATAAAATAACCTTACTGAAATTTCATACATATTTCATAATAATTAATAAATGAATCTGTTTGACTCAGGTGAAGTATATATATATATTTTCTATAATTTTCTTAATAATATTCATATTTTCTAATTTAATGGATATTTGAATATTTTGACATTAAAAAATGATATTTAAATTGTATATTTTGGTTCATTTATAAATAATTGTTGCGTGTTGTGTATGACATCAAACATAGAGTTCTTTTAAAATAATAGGGTTTTACATGTTTTATTCAATATTGTTTGGTATTTCATGGTTTTATTATCACATCTCTTGGAATTTAATTTTTCATATCTTCTTCCCCTATGAGAAACCTAAATTCAGGGCCTTGAGAATGGGTTTCATCTCACACAATCCAGGATTTCTAAGACATCAGTATTAAGAACCCTTAGTCAATCCAACCATAGTGAATAATTCTATTTCATAGGCTTGGATTTTCATTAATTGTTTTTTTTTGTTTTTTGGAACCCCAATATTCTTTTGGATATCCTTTATACAGAAGGAACCCCTATTGAATTTGATAGAGAGATAGAACATTAAAATTTTGGTCAGTTCTCCATTTTTTTGTTGAAGATGAATTATGCTCACTACTAATGGACATTTTCATCCTGGTAGATACTAGTAGTAAATTAGAATTAAATTTTAACTTTGAGAGGTTACATGATTTCTTTAACATTTAATCCTACATAGGGCACTAAACTGATTGATGTTGTTGGAACATGTTTTCTTCTAAATAAAATAAATATGTTCTTGTACATGGTAGTTGGAAATTTAAAAACCTCGTAAATGAGTTTGGTAATCAAACTCATATGGTGTATGGTATTTAATGTGTATATTTATGAAATTATATAGTGTTGAATGGAATAGAATCATTACCATTGTTCATAGAAAGGATATCCACTAACAACATTGTTCATGACACACCAGATTATTCCCTGATTGGTCAGGCTAGGATTATCAGAACTCTATGAATTGATTACCATGGAAAGTATCTATAGGGAATCATTCATACCATCGCAGCATAATCTTATGATTATAGTCTTCAACCATTGAATAACAAATCATCATGGAATATGAGGCTAGATATGGTTGGAACATATAGCCTACTCTTTCTTTATTATCCTGATGCTAATAATGATTAGTGGAAATCAGGGTATGATAAGTTTTCTAATTATACTGACATGAATGAAGATTATTACATAATATAAAGTTCCAGAAATGTAAATAAGTCACTTAATCTTATAGGCTCATCACTTATCAATGTGAACAAGCTAAATAGGGTCCTATCTATATGGTCTGAGTATAATCTGGAATCTTAGGCTAATGAAATAGAAAATAGTTCTAGGATTGGTGTCATTTTATTTTATGTTGTTGGAACAATTGTATAGGAATTTGGGTCTTATAACCATCTATTAGTAGGATAAGTGGGATTCAAGAAAGGATAATGATATTTGTTCACATGAAGCACAGTATTCTACAACAAGGAATTAGAATCAGGCCATTATAGTGGATCTTGGCAGTATCTCGCATGACACTAGGAGGTTTTACCTAGCAGTGGTTCAGGATAAAAATGTGGATTTCTGGAAAGTGGTGTAAAAAATAATCATTATAGGGTTAACACGAAGGAATAGGATACTTTTAGTTTAGCTACCACTAAATAAAATAGATACATAGGACAGTTGTTACACCATCAAGAATATATTCCCAACTATAGTTAAGGGATAGTAACTCACAACGTTTTCACTAAATTTTAATCCAATAACATTTCATAGATTAAAAAACATTTCTTGAGTACCTTGAGAATGATAGTTGTCATAATAAGAGGATGTTGGAACCCTTGATGTCTAAATCTTCAAATGATTTTCATCCACCTGCACCAGTGGTTCTAACAAGATTGGTGAATTCTGTGAAACATAATCATATATCTTCCTTGTTTCAACATATTGTTTATGTAACCACTTCCTTTATAGAAACCCATTCTTCTATGAATGAGGAATATTTAAATTTTTTATTTAAAAAATTACATGGAAATACAAAATCCCTAACTTAAGGATTCTTTCCAAAAAAAATGCATAAATGGATATAATAATAGTAGCGGGTTATTAAAAAAGAAGTTATGAATGGTATAAGTTAGAAACAAGGGAATTCAGACATCAAAAAACATCCCCCTTACAGGATTCACCTAAATAGTTTAGGATAGGATGGAACCCAAATAATTAAGGTGGTTCTCAAAATAATTCTTTTATAAACATGTGAAGTTGATTACTATTCAATAGTGGTGTAAAGGAGGAAGGTTTCACTATTTTATTGTTTATTGTATTTTTGGGGGTTTGCGATAATGTTCATGTACTCATAATCCAATGTTTATTACCTATATGTGTCACTTCTTCTGATAAATTTTTTGAATTATCATTTTAGTTAAAAAAATAAATGGTCTATTCTATTTTTGATAGATTTAATTACAAAATGAAATGAAATAAGATTAAGATCATATAAAGGTTAAAGGTTAATTTTTCTATAAAAAAGAAATTCATTATATTTTTTATTTTCATTTAAAAAAATTATAATTTTTGGAATATAAATCATATAGAATCAAATATTTTTTAATTTATAATGTAAGTATTATCTTCTTATGAATTATTAGTACTTTTATGACAAGATTGATTTTTAGGTGAATAGTGAAAAATACCATTTTTAAAAATATAAATAATTTTATAACATTATTTGTATATAAGTGTAACTTGAAAAACTATGAACCCCTTCTATAAAAAAATAAATATTTTCCAAGGGATATTTAATATTCTGAAATATTAATTTTATTTTACAAACCTATGTATTATATATTTGAATTTATGTTACACTATTCAATAATGTTATTTTAATACATTATACATTTAGTATATAAAGATTAATGATTATAAATTTTAGAAATTTAATCTGATAAAATGGATTGAAAATATGTAATTATAGGTTTCATATTGGATAATATATACAATTTTATTTTTAGGAGTAAAAAATGAATTACTCTGTTAACAACTAGTTTCTGGGGTAAAGGCCAAATGGGTAAAAAGTGATATCCAAAGGGGTAAGGCACCAAAAGACTATTTATAATAAATTTTATGAAGTTATAATCAAAAATATATTATCTCCCATCCATTATTGTCCATTTTTTTAGCATGTGACTCATGTCCTCTCGTTGTATTTAGATTAAATTTAACGAAAATGACATTCTCCCCACTTATAAGAGGGGTATCTCACAACCCTATCAAGACCACTCCCAAATTTTTTTACCTCTTAAAATAATACCCTATATTATTTCCCTATAATACAATTTCAATTCCTTAATATTCTAGAAATAAAATTTTGGCCTACGTTTTTTCTTTCTATTGAATCCTCTGAGGGGAACTTCATTTTCTAATTGTAAGTACTATCTAATCCAAAACATTGTTTCATTACTATCAATCAATTTAAAATATTTTTCCATATTCATATAAAATTAATTTTTTATTTATAGTATGCTTA
This sequence comes from Viscum album, assembly GCA_963277665.1. Classification (NCBI taxonomy): domain Eukaryota; kingdom Viridiplantae; phylum Streptophyta; class Magnoliopsida; order Santalales; family Viscaceae; genus Viscum; species Viscum album. The sequence goes on along the minus strand of OY728136.1, from coordinate 394,895,709 downwards.
TTTTTAATATATTTTTGTAATAACCATTAACCGTCTTTCTTCACTTCCATTAATAAAAGAAAAAATGACATTTGTGCATTTGTGCATACTAACTTGTATAAATCAATGACTTCCTTTTTTAATAGTTTCCACTCATAATTGGTTATAAATATATTATTCATTAATAATGTTAAAATATATAACAAATTATTACTATTAATATTCAAATTAAAATCCACCTTTATTCTCTATCAATTTTTGAGAAATAAAAATTTTAATTGTATGATTGTGCAGAAAACTACCTCTAAAAAGTAACATATCACATTTTTCATCTAGTTTCATTATTATTTATTATAATATATTAAAATATTATTAAATAAATTAAAAATATCTGAAAAAAATTATGATTATACATTAATACTATTATTCTAAAATTAAAATCATTTAAAACAATACTCAACCATTAACTATGGTATGGCAATGGCTGAGTAGGCTTAAGAACCGACCTGAACAGAGCTATAAATCATTTTTATGGATGAATAAATAAAAATAATAATTTTAATATTAGTCATAAATTATAAAATAATTATTTTATTTTTTTATGTGATAGTGAAATTAATATTAAACTCATTAATTAAGATTCCAACTTCCATTTCACAAAATTCACAAAAACATTCTCTTCACCGATTTCTTGTTTACTTATCATAAAAAACACATATAGGATGAGTTTAAAAAATTATAAATAATTATTAATAATAAATTAAAATAAACTCTATAATATATGAAATATTAAATAATAAAATAAATAATAACACTTCTATTAAGAAACATGTTCAAAATGATCAAGATTACTCACACCCGGTATTGAAGGACATATGGCCTTAAACAGATTCCTGATCACTATAGGATAGAGACAAGAAATATGATATATTTAATAACCTCCATGGAATGGTTTTACACATGGTAATCTATTATTACCCATAAAAGGAATGGGAATATATAAAAATACAGTTAGAGTGAAGAAATTATAACCAAAAAAAGATATCATAAAAAATATTATAACATAAAGTACCTAGAATTCCATAATTAGATATTAAAAAATCTATCTCAAGTAAAAATATAAAATCGCATAAATAGGTAAAGGGACCAAAAAATTCCAATATGTACTCCCATATTTTAAAAAACATCACAACAGGTTCTCAAGAGCTTACCCTGTGAAACGACATATCATCCACCAAAACAATGGATGATGATAATCAGGAACAACTAGATATATTCATAATCTCATTGGCTTTACATGTGTCCTACAAAAAAAATTCTGCATATTCCCAAAGTCATATATAGGGTGTGAGGTAAAAATCCTAGTAGGTTACCACCATGAATAAATTTATGAATTTTAAACCATGAAAACCAACAAACCATTTTGAAAACAAATTTTCCAAAACTAATTCAACTTGAAAATATTTCATATTAAAACATTACTTAAAAATAAACTATGTTTTTTTTAAACAATGTAAATTTTCCACACCATTAACAAACATGTATAAATTATATAAATAAGGCCAAATTGAAAAATATGCTCAAAATATCCAAACAATGAATAACAAGGGTAAGTATCAACATGATCATCATATAACCAAATAAAAGGAAATGCGAATAACACATGTGATCACAACAAACAAGGCACTAAAATAATAGATTATATCATATAAATCAACCTATATGATTAATGTTCTCTAAGATCATTAACCATTAAGCAATGATGTTAATGATTCTAAAATAAATTTCCCTTTCTAACTAAAGAATTTGGATGCCCTCACGATCTTACCCACGAGAATATCCAAAGTTATTTCTATGTATATTCATCAAGAAAATTGAATATCTCTCATTACTCCTCAAAAAGTATCTTTAGTTTTATTATATAATAAGTGGAATTTACATAAATATTCATTATAAAGGCTCTTATAGACCCTTGGAAGACACATGATCACATCAATGGTATCCCATGTGTTTATCAATACCAAATATAATCACATCACAAGTTACATACATCAATGATATATCACATTCCATCTTAATAAAAAAATATCATTTGGATAAAACACCATCCTTATGGTATATCCATTTCTAATACATCATTAAGAACCTATTTAAAATAATAAAACAATTTTCAATCCATTTCATCAAACATTTTGAGTAAACATAAGACACCACTATTTTGAAACACCCTATTTAACATTATATTTCTAGTATTAAACCATTTATTACATAAAACATGAAATAAACATCATTCCTAAATCACTAAAATATAAATTTAACAAATATAAACAAAATTAAATTAATAATTTAAATTTATTTCATTGAAAACACACTTATATAGATACACATACCTCAAAAACAGTTTAAACACATAGCCTTCAATGATAACCACCATGTTTTGGAAGAAGAACGCCTCACACACCTAAATCATGAGAAATAAAACAAAAACCTCCATTATAATGCATATATTCATCCAACCCACCATCTAGGATATCCACCTCCCATAAAAAATTATTAAAATGGATGTGAAGGTGGAAAGGTAAATAATTATTGATGATTAAGAGTTTCATCAAGAAAAAACACAATAGAATTAAGAATAATCTACCATGAAAAGTTGGTAGAAGATATAACATTAATGTAAAGGGGTTGCAAAAATTTGATAGATAAATTGAGTCCCAAATGAGATAAACTATAGATGTAAAATTTTATAAATAATATAAATTTTTTATGACCTGGACAACTCACATGGTTTGGCTACACAGTTAGACAAGCCTTGCGCCAATAGTGCAGGTGATCCTATCTACCTAAAAAAGTTCCATACAGTTACCCACTTAAATTTATGAATTTGATAAACCAAGTTCAATTCATCCATATATCATGAAAGTTAACTATCCCCCAAATATCTACCCTTTAATGATTAACCAAATGGTTAGAAAAATTTTGTTCCAAGCATGTGCCAGGGTTTGTTTTCCTCAAAAACCTCAATTTGGACCCCCAACTCCCAGGAAACCCCTCAATGAAATAAAGGATAAATAAAATATAAAAAATATAATTTATAGTGACCCTAAAAAGTTTTATAAATCTCTCCAAGATTTCACCTTATTCCCTTAGAAATTAATCGTGAATACTAAAAATAAAATAGGTGGGGTACTCCCTTGACAAACATTCTTGCTCCCATATGTCATGGATTTCTCCATAATGATTTCACAGAAGATGGACCAGTGGTAAATAATTACCATTTAGAAAAAATTTATGATAATACATGATATAAATATTCCACTCCACTTCATTGGCATCGAGATTAATCTCAAAATCTTCCCACTCTAACACATGAGATGGGTCTGGATAGTATCCCTTCAATTGGGAAACAAGAAATATATCATTGGTAGAGGTATTCCATGATGGAAACTCAAACTAATAAGGATAGATTAACATGATTTTCCATAACCTAAAACTACTCGACATAATGTGGCAGTAGCTTTCCCTAATTTTCCAACAAATGTTTTTCCAACCAAATAGACACCTGATGATACCACTTACCACCAAATGAAAACTACAAAAGATAATGTTTCCAATTATTATAAACCTTATATTTACTCTAGGATATAATTAACTATTTAAAAATCAATTATAATATTTATGTCATCTCCTTGATGAAACTCTGTCCTAATAAGGAATTACCACCTATCTCAACTCAATACATTGAGGGTGTCAGCTGCCACCTGTATAAAGCCTCAAATGTGTCCATCTTGATCAAGTCCTGATAACTATTATTATAAGGAGTATTTTTCAGTGGAAGGAAACTTCACTATAATCCCTTGAAGACATTAACACAAAATTTTTAATATATACTCAAGATTTTTGATATTCTTCTCAGACTGAACATCCGTCTATGGGTGATATGTGATTCTTAGCCTCAACTTGGCTCCCAAACCCTCATAGATTCTGTTCCAAAATCAAGAAGTGAAGTTTTAATAATTTTCAAAAACTATAACTTCTATCACACCATGAATCCTAACGAACACTTAGCTATATAGGATCTGATGTAACTCTAACTTTATCAAATATCTCATGGGAATAAAATTGTTTGATTCTTTCAAGGGGTGAACAATCACGCATATAGAATCTTTCCCACTTTGAGTATGAGATATACTGATAATGAAATCCATTGATATCTCATCCCATAACCACACCATAATGGTATGAGGATCTAATAACTTGACTAGTCTTTGATTCTTAATATTAATTCTATACCATGTCAAACATTGGAAAACAATGTCTGAAACTAATCACCTTATCTCGGGCCACGAATACCAAGATTGCAATGTATAAAATTTATTATTCACCTTGGGTTGCATAACCTATCTAGAATTATGAACCTATTTTATAAACTCTTACCTAAATCTCAATGGAACAACCAAACACTTCTTAAAAAGGAAAAACATGTGGGATATCAATACCAATCACTCAATGTATCCCACCATTTAAAACACTTCTAATACTAATGGAACATAGGGTTCAACACCTTCTTACTCCTATCTTGATCAATAAGATAAGATGGGACATGTACACTACAAAATAACACATTATCCTAATCCTATTATACTTCCAAACATATATAAAAAAAATCATCATACTCTACTCATCCACTAATTACAAAATAGCTTGTAATGGAGTATTCTTACTTCATGTGTCTGGGAATACGTTCCCATTCTTGGGTGTATAACGAATGTCTGAATCAAATGTTTGTAGATATTCAACCCAATGTCTTACTCTAATGTTCAAACCCATTTGACTAAAGACGAACTTAATTCTTTTATTGTCCATGTAGATTGTAAAATTCTCCCAAAAGAGGTAATGCCACCACATATTTACTAAGTACATCTTGACTACCAATTTAATGTCATAGGTGGGATAATTACACTCAAGTGAGCATAGATTCTTTTCTACAAAGGCCACCTCATGGTCACCATACATCAATAGACAACAAAATACTACACCAAAGTAATCAATTTAAACTGAATAAGATGTTTGAGGATTAGGAAGAATCAATATTATTGTAGATTTCAAACATGATGGTAAACTTGTCAAAATAATGATGGCACTTCTCATCCAATTCAAACTAAATACATTTCTAAGACAAATCCATCATGGTGGAAGTTATCCTAAGGACGTCCCAAACAAAAATGTCTATAATACCCGGACAAGACCAAAATTGTTTGGATCTCAAGATCCACTAAAATTCCTCTATTAGATATTTCATATCCTATAAACATTACTTCAACAATCGAAAATTGACATTTGGACCACTTGGAATATGGATGATACTACCCCGAATCCTATATTAAAACAACTATATGGTTATTATGATCCTCATATTTATTGTAATACGCCAATATTTCATCAAAAAGAACAACTATGAAGGAGTCTAAAAAGTGTGGAATAAACCATTTCATCAAGGCCATAAATAGTATAGGATTCATTCTATTACCAAAGTACATAACTAAATACTCAAACTATCTATACTAGATTAAAATTTTGGTATTTTGAACATCATTTTCCTTGACCCTCAACTGGTGGTACCCAAATATATCTTCTATCTTTGAATTCCAATAGGCTTCTCTGAAAATCCCTAATACATCGTTAATTTTGGGAAATGAGTATTTATTCTTTCTGCTCAACAAATTAAGATTACAATAGCCTATTCAAATTTAGAGTCTCCCACCATACTTATTCTAAAATAGAATTGGTGATTCCCATAGTGACATAATTGGATAGATAAATCCATCACACTTGTGTTCTTCTAGATGAACATTCTTATCGCTTATCTCAGTTAGATCCATCCAATTAGACAATAAGGAAATGGGGGGTGTCTGTGAGAGTATATTGATGGTAATATCGACCCATCCATGGGGTCAAACCCCCAAAAAATTATCCAAAAACACATTTGGGTACCTATAAATGACCACAATAAGACAAATTTTTGAACCCTTCACTAAGAAATCAATGATAAACCAAAAAAACTGGCATCAAATAAAACTCATATCTAAAGAGACTAATATTTCCCTTTCCTATCAAAGATCCCACTCACCATGGAAGTTGTGAGTCCTATAATTTGGAGTCATAAATATGAACCTATAGTGATATCAATCAATAAATTATTTGAAGCTGATAATTTAGTCCACAATGATGATATGCTCGAAAATTTCTAGTCCTGACATCAGGAAATCCAAAACAAGTTCCACACCATCACCCAAAAAATGAAACTCTGGGAACTTCAATCCATGCTCAATATTCCTACCAAACTGGATAATAAAGTCCATATTAAAAAAAATAAACACGACATTATTACATAATTAATCATGACTATTTATAGATAAATTATTAGGATTACCCATATCAAATAAAGCATATTCCATAGATGAATCAATAAACAGCGTATCCCTCATGGTGGCTGGCCTAGAGTCTAAGTATCCTAGTATAACATTAGATGGATGATGAAATTATTAATCAAACATGAAATGAGCCTTCATAACCATGTTAGAACCAATAATATTCTAATAATGATATCCCCACCATTTTAAGCATCATACATTACCAGATAACCCTTTTAGAATGTGGAGCCTAAGCCACTACCCTTCATAAAATCATAATAGACGAACTAAAGATAACCCAAACATCCACACTAAGGGAACATCTTAAAAGTATCTTTGAAATTGGTAATAGAAATTATATACTTTATATAAATATTTAATAAGCCTGGCTTAGGCCCTATAAAAGTCACTATTGCATTACCCAACAACCCACAACTACAAAAAAGGGCTTTATCAGCGCTCAAAACGGTCTTTATTAGCGCTAAAAAAGCGATGTAAAGCTCAGCACTAATAAAGGGGGTCCCCTTTATCAGCACTAAAAACACACTGATAAATGGAGATTTATCAGTGCTAAAAATGTGTTTATAAAGGACCCCTTTATCCACACTAAAAAATCATAGATAAATGTGTTTTTTATCAGCGCTCTTTTAGCGCTGAAAAATTGATCCTTTATCTGTGTTTTTTTAGCGCTAATAAATATGTATTTTATCAGTGATTTTTTAGCACTGATAAAGGAAGCCTTTATCCGTGCTTTTTAGCACTGATAAATTCCTTGTCTGTTGTAAAAAAAGAAAAATTGCAGCATCACACCCAAACAACACCTGTAAAAAATTCAGAATCTCAACAAGTAAGTATATACAAACAAAATTAACTCAAAATTCATAAGGAAATTACACCAAGTATACCCATACAACAAGTATACCCATACACCATTAACACATAATTCATAACTTAATTAAATACATAAATAATTCAATTCATAATTCAGGGGGTTGGGGGACTGTTCAGGGGTTTGGGTGGCTGTCCAGGGGGGGGGGGGGGTAGGGGTCTCCGGGGGGGATGGGGGTGTTCGGAGGGATAGGGGTGTCTAGCGGGATGGGGGCGGTCCAAGTGGTTAGGGGTTGTCCAAGTGGAATGGGGTGGTGTCCAGGGGGTGGTGGGGGCTATCCATGAGGGTTGGGGTGTCCAGGGGTGGGGGTATCTAGGTGGTGGGGTGGTGTCTATGAGGGGGGGGGGCTGTCCAGGGTGTCGGGGGGGGGGGGATTTCTCGGTGGTGGGGTGTTTGGGGGGTAGGGGTGGTCTAGGGGTTGGTGGGGTAGTCCAAGGGGGTGGGGTGGTGTCCAAGAGGGTGGGATGGGGGTGTCCGGGGGGGATAGGGGTGTCCATAAGGGTGGGGTGTCCAGGGGGTGGGGGCGGTCTAGGAGGTTGGGGGATGTCCAAGGGGGGGTGGGGTGGTGTCCAGTGGGTGGTTGGGGTTATCCATGAGGGTGGGGGTGTCTAGGTGTTGAGTTGGTGTCTAAGAGGGGGGTGGTGTCCATGTGGGGGTGGGGGTTGTCCATGGGGGTGTCCAGGGGGTGGGGGGGTTGGTGGGGAAGTCCAAGGGGGTGGGGTGGTGTACAGGGGGTGGCCGTCTATGGGTGGGGGAGTGTCCAGGGGGTGGGGTGTCCAGGTGGTGGGGTGGTGTCGTGGAGGGGTGGGGTGTCATCCAGGGGGTTGGTGGGTGTCCAGGGGGTGGGGTTGTCCGGTGGGGAGGAGCCATCCCGGGTGGGGGGTGCCCATGGGCATGTCCAGGGGGTGGGGTATCCAAGGGGTTGGGGGGGCTTTCTAGGGGATGGGGTGTCCAGAGGGTTGGGTTGTGTCCAGGGGGTGGGGTGGTGTCCATGGAGTGGGGGCGGTCCAGGGGGTTGGTGGGGCCGTCAAAGGGGGTGGGGTGGTGACCAAGGGGGTGGGGGTGGTTGTCCATGGGGGTGGGGGTGTCCAGGGGTGGGGAGGTGTCCAGGTGGTGGGGTAGTTTCTAGGGGTGGGGGCATCCATGGGTTGGGGGGCCATCTGTAGATCATTCCCCTAAAAGATCAACACAATCCTAATGAGTTTTTTGGACTTGCGTACGTCAATGGTTGTTTTCACTTAAAATTTTGTCCATTTTAAACAAAAGAGAGACACTTTGAGTGATACCGGCCACACCATGCCCCATATTGAGGCAGGTTTGACTATTACATGTCAAAAATGACCCATGGGTCGTTATCCTAAAGGATCAACATAATCCGAATGCATTTGGTTGGATTTGCGTACATTAGTTGTTGTTTTCACTTAAAATTCTGTCCATTTTAAACAAAAGAGAGACCCTTTGAGTGATTTCAGCCACATCATGGCTCAAATTGAGGTGGGGTTGAGTTTTATGCATCAAAAATGATAAATGGATCGTTCTCTTAATGGATCAACACAATCTGAATGCGTTTGGTTGGAGTTTCATATGTCAGTTCTTGTTTTCAATTAAAATTTTGTCCATTTTAAACAAAAGAGAGACACCTTGAGTGATACCAGCCACGTCGTGCCTTAGATTGAGGTGAGGGTGAATATTACATGTCAAAAATTACCCATGGATCATTATCCTAAAGGATCAACACAATTTAAATGCGTTTGGTTGGATTTCCGTAGGTTAGTTGTGGTTTTCACTTAAAATTCTTTCCATTTTAAACAAAAGAGAGACCCTTTGAGTGATACCGGCCACACCATGGCTCGGATTGAATAAGGTTTGACTCATGCACGTCACCAAAACAACCATGGTTCATTCTTCTAAAGTATCAACACAATTTGAATGTGTTTGGTTGGATTTGTGTACGTTAGTTTTTTTCACTTAAAAGTTTGTCCATTTTAAACAAAAGAGAGACCCTTTGAATGATAACGGCCAAAACATGCCTCGGATTGAGGTAGGGTTGACTTTTCACCTCAAAAATGACCCATGGATCGTTATCCTAAAGGATCAACACAATGTGAATGTGTTTGGTTGGATTTCCATAGTTCAGTTGTTGTTTTCACTTAAAATTCAGTCCATTTTAAACAAAAGAGAGACCCTTTGAGTGATACCGGCCACACTGTGCCTCAGATTGAGGATGGGTTGACTTTTACATGTAAAAAATGACCCATGTATTGTTCCCCTAAAGGATCAAAACAATCCTAATTCATTTGGTCAGATTTGCGTACGTTGGTTGTTGTTTTCACTTAAAATTTTGTCCATTTTAAACAAAAGAGAGACACTTTGAGTGATACCGGCCACACCGTGTCTCATATTGAGGCAGGGTTAACTCGTAAACAGCAAAAATGACACATGGATCATTATACTAAAGGATAAACAAAATCCTACTGAATTTGGTCAGATTTCTTTAGGTCAATTTTTGTTTTCACTTAAAATCCTATCCATTTTAAACAAAAGAGAGACCCTTTGAGTGATACCGACCACACTTTGCCTTAGATTGAGGTGTGATTGAATTTTACACATCACCAATGAACCCATGGATTGTTATCCCAAAGTATCAACACAATACATATGTGTATGGTCAGATTTGCGTACGTTAGTTGTTGTTTCCACTTAAAATTCGGTCCATTTTAAACAAAAGAGAGACCCTTTGGGTCATACCAGCCACACCATGCCTCAGATTGAGGCATGGCTGACTTTTACATGTCAAAAATGACCCATAGATCATTCTAAAAAAGGATCAACATAATATGAATGTGTTTATTCAGATTTGCGTAGGTCAGTTGTTGTTTTCACATAAAATTATGTCCATTTTAAACAAAAGAGAGACCCTTTGAGTGATACCGGCCACACCGTGCCTTTGATTGAGGCGGGGTTGACTCTTTCACGTAAAAAATGCACCCATGTATAATTATCCTAAATGATAAACACAATCCAAATGCGTTTGGTCATATTTTCATATGTTAGTTACTGTTTTCACTTAAAATTCTGTTCATTTTAAACAAAAGAGAGACCCTTTGAGTGATATCGGCCACACCGTGACTCAAATTGAGGAAGGGTTGACTAATACACATAAAAAATGGCCTATGTATCATTATCCTAAAGGATCAACCCAATCAGAATTCATTTGGTTGGATTTTTGTAGTTCAGTTTTTGTTTTCACTAAAAATTCTGTCCATTTTAAACAAAAGAGAGACCCTTTGAGTGATACCGGTCACACTGTGCCTCGGATAGAGGTGGGGTTTCCTTGTACATGTCACCAACAAACCCATGGATCATTCTACAAAAGTATCAACACAATAAAAATGAGTTTGGTCATATTTGCGTATGTCAGTTGCTGTTTTCACTTAAAATTATGTCCATTGTAAACAGAAGAGGGACCCTTTGAGTGATACCGGACACACCGTGCCTCGGATTGAGGCGGGGTTGACTTTTACATGTCACAAACGTACCCATGGATCATTATCCCAAAGAATCAACATAATAAGAATGTGTTTGGTCAGATTTGGGTACATCAATTGTTGTTTTCACTTAAAATGCTGTCCATTTTAAACAAAAAAGAGATCCTTTGAGTGATACCGGCCACACCATGCTTTGGATTGAGGTGGGGTTGACTCTTACTCATCAAAAATGACCCATGGATTGTTCTCAAAAATGATCAAAACAATTTTAATTCGTTTGTTTGTATTTTCGCATGTCAGTTGTTGTTTTCACTTAAAATTCTGTCCATTTTAAACAAAAGAGAGACCATTCGAGTGATACCGGACACACTGTGCCTCGGATTGAGGTAGGGTTGACTCATACATGTCACCAAGGAACCCATGGATAATTATCCTAATGGATAGACACAATACTAACTCATTTGGTTAGATTTCTCTATGTGAGTTGTTGTTTTCACTTAAAATTATGTCTATTTTAAACAAAAGAGACACACTTTGAGTGATATCGGCCACACCATTACTCTTATTGAGGCGGGTTTGACTCTTAAACATCCCCAATGAACCCATGGATCATTATACTAAAGGATCAACACACTACAAATGTGTTTGGTTGGATTTTCATACATCAGTTGTTGTTTTCACTTAAAATTATGTCCATTTTAAACAAAAGAGATACCCTTTGAGTGAAACTGGCCACACAGTGGCTCAGATTGAGGTGGGGTTGACTCTTACATGTCAAAAATGATCCATGGATTGTTCTCCTAAAGTAGCAACACAATCCAAATGCATTTTGACAGATTTGCGTACGTCAGTTGTTTTTTCACTAAAAATTCTGTCCATTTTAAACAAAAGAGAGACACTTTGACTGATACCGGACACACCATACCTCATATTGAGGAAGGGTTTACTTTTACATGTCCAAAATGACCCATGTATAATTATATTAAAGGATCAACACAATAAAAATGTTTTTGGTCTGATTTACATTGGTTAGTTGTTGGTTTCACTTAAAATTATGTCTATTTTAAACAATAGAGAGACCCTTTGAGTGATATCGGCCACACCGTGGCTCGGATGGAGGTGTGCTTGACTCGTACACATCACCAATGCACACATGGATTTTTATCCTAAAGGATCAACACAATCTGATTGCATTTGGTTGGATTTTCGTATGCCAGTTGTTGTTTTCACTTAAAATTCTGTCCATTTTAAACAAAAGATAGACCCTTTGAGTGATATCGGCCACACCATGCCTCAGATTGAGGCGAGGTTGACTCGAACACATCAAAAATGACCCATGGATCATTATCCTATAGTATTAACACAATCCAAATGTGTATGATAGGATTTGAATACGTTAGTTGTTGTTTTCACTTAAAATTCTGTCCATTTTGAACAAAAGAGAGCCCCTTTGAGTGATACCAGCCACACTGTGGCTCAGATTGAGGCGGCGTTTACTCATACACATCACAAATGACTCATGGATCTTTATCCTAAAGGATAAACACAATATTAATGTGTTTGGTCGGATTTTCGTACGTCAGTTGTTGTTTTCACTTAAAATTTTTTCCATTTTAAATAAAAGAGAGACACTTTGAGTGATACCGGGCACACTGTGCCTTGGATTGAGGCAGGGTTGACTTATACATGTCTCAAATAAGAAATTTATATTTATACTAAAGGATAAACACAATCCAAATGTGTTTGGTCAGATTTACGTACGTTAGTTGTTGTTTTCACTTAAAAGTTTGTCCATTTTAAACAAAAGAGATCCCCTTTGAGTGATACCGGCCACACCATGGCTCGTATTGAGGCGGGGTTGACACTTAAAAGTCAAAATTTCCCATGTATAGTTATACTAAAGTATCAACACAATACAAATGCATTTGGTCGGATTTGCATAAGTCAGTTGTTGTTTTCACTTAAAATTTTGTCCATTTTAAACAAAAGAGAGACACTTTGAGTGATACTGGCCACATCGTGCCTCGAATTGAGGTGGGGTTGAATCATACATATCACAAATGACCCATGTATTGTTCTTATAAAGGATAAACACAATCCGAATACGTTTTTTGGATTTTCATAGGTTAGTTATTGTTTACACATAAAATTCTATCCATTTTAAACAAAAGAGAGATCCTTTGAGTGATACCAGCCACATTGTGGCTCAGATTATGGTGGGGTTGACTCATACATGTCAACAACGCACCCATTGATCGTTTTCTTAAAGAATAAACATAATATGAATGCATTTGGTCATATTTTCGTACGTCAGTTGTTGTTTACACTTATAATTCGGTCCATTTTAAACAACAGAGAGACCCTTTGAGTGATACCGGCCACACCGTGCCTCAAGTCGAGGAAGGGTGGACTCATACACATCAAAAATGACCCATGTATCATTCTCTTAAAGTATCAACACAAACATAAGGCATGTGGTCATATTTCTATAGGTCAGTTTTTGTTTTCACTTAAAATTCTGTCCATTTTAAACAAAAGAGAGACCCTTCGAGTGATATCGGCCACACCATGCCTTGGATTGAGGCGGTGTCAACTCGTACAAGTCTCAAAGGACCAATGGATCTTTCTCCTAAAGGATCAACACAATTATAATTCATTTGGTCGGATTTTCATATGTCATTTGTTTTTTTCACTTAAAATTATGTCCATTTTAAACCAAAGAGAGCCACTTTGAGTGATACCGGCCACATCGTGCCTCTTATTGAGGAGTTGTTGACTTTTACATGTCAAAAATGACCCATGGATCGTTATCCAAAATTATTAACAATATTATAATGCATTTGGTATGATTTCTGTATATCAGTTATTGTTTTCACTTAAAATTTTGTCCATTTTAAACAATAGAGAGAGCCTATGAGTGATAACGACCACACCGTTCCTCGGATTGAGGCAGGGTTGACTCGTACATATCACAAACACACCCATGGATAGTTCTCCTAAAGGATCAACACAATATGAGTGTTTTTGGTCGGATTTTTATACATCAGTTGTTGTTTTCACAAAAAAAATTCCCATTTTAAACAAAAGAGAGACCCTTTGAGTGATACCGGCCACACCATGCCTTGGATTGAGGTGGGGCTGACTCATACATATAGAAAATGACCCATGTATAGTTATAATAAAGGATCAACACAATCCAAATGTTTTTGTTTGGATTTCTGTAGGTCAATTGTTGTTTTCACATAAAATTATGTCCATTTTAAATAGAAGAGAGACCCTTTGACTGATACCGGTCACACCGTGCCTCATATTGAGGCGGGGATGACTCATACATGTCACCAACGCACCCATGTATCATTATACTAAAGGATAAACACAATACAAATTCGTTTTTTCATATTTTCATACGTCAGTTGTTGTTTTCACTTAAAATTCTGTCCATTTTAAACAAAAGAGAGACCCTTTGAGTGATATCGGCCACACCATACCTCGGATTGAGGTGGGGTTGACTCGTAGACATCACCAATGCACCCATGAATCATTATCCTAAAGGTTAAACACAATATTAATTCATTTGATCAGATTTTCATACGTCAGTTTTTGTATTCACTTAAAATTATGTCCATTTTAAACAAAAGAGAGACCCTTTGTGTGATACCGGACACACTGTGCCTCGGATTAAGGAGAGGTTTACTGATACACATCACAAATGACCCATGGGTCATTCTCCAAAATGATAAAAACAATATGAATGTGTTTGTTCAGATATTTTTATGTCAGTTGTTGTTTTTACTTAAAATCATGTCCATTTTAAACAAAAGAGATACCCTTTGAGTGATACCGGCCACACTGTGCCTTGGATTGAGGCATAGTTTACTCTTACACAACACCAATGAACCCATGGATTGTTATCATAAAGTATAAACACAATTTGAATGTGTTTGGTTGGATTTGTGTATGTTAGTTGTTTTTGTCACTTAAAATTTTGTCCATTTTAAAGAAAAGAGAGACACTTTGAGTGATACCAGCCACACCATGTAATGGATTGAAGTAGGGTTTACTCTTACAAGTCACCAATGCACCCATGGATCATTATATTAATGGATCAACACAATACGAATGCATTTGGTCGGATTTTCATACATTAGCTGTTGTTTTCACTTAAAATTTTGTCCATTTTACACAAAAGAGAGACCCTTTGAGTGACACCGGCCACACTGTGGCTCAGATTGAGGCAGGGTTGAATTTTACACATAAAAAATGACCAATGGATCTTTATCCTAATGGATAAACACAATAAAAAGGCGTTTTTTTGGATTTGTGTAATTCAGTTGTTGTTTTCACTTAAAATTTTGTCCATTTTAAACAAAAGAGAGAAACTTCGAGTGATACCTGCCACATCGTGCCTCGGATTGAGGTGTGGTTGACTCATACATGTCACAAATGACCCATGGATCATTCTCATAATTTATAAATGCAATAATAATTCATTTGGTCATATTTCTGTAGGCCAGTTGTTGTTTTTGCTTAAAATTATGGCCATTTTAAACAAAAGAGGGACCCTTTGAGTGATACCAGCCACACCGTTGCACTGATTGAGGAAGAGTTGACTCGTACACGTCACCAGCACACCCATGGATTGTTATCCTAATGTATCAACACAATAATAATGCGTTTGGTCATATTTGTGTATGTCATTTGTTGTTTTCACTTAAAATTATGTCCATTTTAAACAAAAGAGAGACTCTTTGAGTGATACCGGCCACACTGTGCCTCGTATTGAGTCTGGGTTGACTCATAAACATAAAAAATGACCCATTGATCGTTATACTAAATTATAAACACAATAAAAATGCATTTGGTTGGATTTACAAACATCAGTTGTTGTTTTCACTTAAAATTTTGTCCATTTTAAACAAAAGAGAGACCCTTTGAGTGATACCAGCCACACCGTGCCTCGGATTGAGATAGGGTTGACTCGTACACATCACCAATGCACACATGGATCATTATACTAATTTACCATCACAATACAAATGTTATTGGTCTGATTTTCGTACATCAATTATTATTTTCACTTAAAATTTTGTCCATTTTAAACAAAATAGAGACACTTTGAGTGATGTCGGCCACACTATGCCTCGGATTGAGGTGGGGTTGACTCATACACATCACCAGTGCACCCATGGATAGTTATCCTAAATGATAAACACAATATGAATGCATTTGGTCAGATTTGTGTACATCAGTTGTTGTTTTCACTTAAAATTGTGTCCATTTTAAACAAAAGAGAGGCCCTTTGAGTGTTACCGACCACACTGAGGCTCGAATTGAGGTAGGGTTGACTCATACATATCCATAACACACCCATGGATCATTATCCTAAAGTATCAACATAATATTAATGTCCTTGGTTGGATATGCATACGTTAGTTGTTGTTTTCACTTAAAATTCTGTCCATTCTAAACAAAAGAGAGACACTTTGAGTGATACCAGCCACATCGTGCCTCGGATTGAGGCGGGGTTAACTCATACACATCAAAAATGACCCATGGATCATTTTACTAAAAAATAAACATAATCAGAATGCATTTGGTCAGATTCTCATAGACCAATTGTCGTTTTCACTTAAAATTCTGTCCATTTTAAACAAAAGAGAGACTCTTTGAGTGATACTGGCTACACCATGCCTCGAATTGAGGTGGGGTTGACTCATACATGTCACCAACGCACCCTTGGATCATTATCCTAAAGAATAAACACAATTTTAATGTGTTTGGTCAGATTTGCGGACTTCAGTTGTTGTTTTCACTTAAAATTCTGTCCATTTTAAACAAAAGAGAGACCCTTTGAGTGGTTCATCATTATTTCATGTTGCTGGTGCATTTCATCTGTTAAAATGGTAAAATGACTCATTGAATAAAGGATGTTTTATTTAATAACAATTACATTTTTTCTATGAACATTTACATACAAAAATGTTTCATCTTTTGATCCCCTTAACCCCTCTCAAAAATGACTGCCAATTGTACACGTCCCCAAGTCAGATATTCATGCTATTTGTGTACAATCTTCCATCAGGTATGTGGCCCACTCGTTTCTTAACAAATCTATATTGTCTTGTGAGTATGATGATTTTCAGCAGTCAGAGTAGTACTGCAAAATATAAAAATAAATAATTAAAAAATAAATTAAATGAAATAGTTGTTGTTTTTTAAAATACCTCTTTAGGGATACTATTTTGTTGATGAAAAACAATCTCTTTCATGAATTTACAAACATAATAACCATAATCAATATTGTTTTTTTATTTTGGACACTGTAAAAAATTAGACCATTAGGAGAATAAGTAACTTGTGCTGATATGTGTTTGGATAGTGAAATTTTATTATATATACCCTGATATTTTTCCATATGTTGTACTAGCTTGCCTCTTTATTCTTAGCACCTATCTTCATTCCTTTTTTAGATGATAATGATACATCTCCCTATCATAACAGAATCCTCAGTAAAAGATAATATAAATTATATTAATTGATGTTTAGACTTAAAACATAGTATATAGTGTCTTTTAGATTCCCAAACTCCATCATGTGTGGTCGGTTTCATGGATATCCTTGCTTTGAATCTAGAAAATAAATCTTTGGATTATCCATGGTCACAACAATTAACAGCCAATGTTTCCTAAAAACACAAAAAGTAATAAGTAATAAAATAAGTGAAAATATAATTGATATTCTTTAATCATAAATTTTTACCCCTTCATGGTCGGTATTAGGAAGAGTCTGTCATCTATAATCTTGCTTTCAAATGTTTTTAGTGAGCCATTCACTATTTCATCCTTTTTTGATGGATCTAATTTTATTAGATGTGTTGATGTGGTATGCAGACAAACGAGTCCGAATTTTGTCTCATGGTAAAATTCCTTCAACTATTTTTCATATATACATCTTTCAACAATATAAAATGAATTTAGTCATAATTTTCACATTAGATCAGCTTTTAGAAAATCAATTATTGAAAACATACCTCATATATATATTTACAACTGTGATGCCTAGACAACCATTTTCAAGGATCTCATTTACATTTTCAGCAGCAACAAAATATTGACTTTTCTCTCTGTATATATTCTTTTAGAAAACCACTATATGAAAAATACCACCTCTTAGCTTCATATCCACATGAGTCTTCAATGCTTGTAAATGTGGATAGATAACATGGTGGTGTTATTGTGCTTTCAGTAGCTCCTTGTGATCATTTGGTCGATCCTTTAGATGGTTTTGAGTCTACGTTTTTCACCCCCTTCCCTTTCTCCATCTATAATAACATTCATTGGTTCAAACCCTTTTTTCATTAACTATTAAAGGTTTAGATTAAAAAAGGAAATAAATACCTCTTTTTCTGCGTGTACTCTTACAAGTTGTGAAGAACATGCAATGAATATCCCAACAGCCTTTTCGACAGTAT
The DNA here is from genome assembly GCA_963277665.1 of Viscum album. Classification (NCBI taxonomy): domain Eukaryota; kingdom Viridiplantae; phylum Streptophyta; class Magnoliopsida; order Santalales; family Viscaceae; genus Viscum; species Viscum album. Next base: position 394,877,469 of record OY728136.1, on the reverse strand, counting down.
GAATATCATATTCATCAAGTGGAATAGGTAGCTCTGCATTTGTATCATTAGCTATAGTAATCATCACTTTCATATGAAGTGGTATAATATGCAGCTTGTCATCTGAGATGTTGAACACTGTATCCCTCACTACAAGGTGATAGGTGGGTGTTGACAGATATAAATCACAGTCCTTATCACCCTGTATAATATCAGTACAAGAAAAGTATTAGTGTTTGTCTGATTCACATTTCATGAGAATAATTATTAGAATATTCATTACCATGGGTAAGACAGCTCTTTTATGGGAATGGTTCACCTCAAAGCTGGTGGTGGTGGGGAGGGATCTTCACACACTAGTTGTTCCTGATTTGTGTCTTCTTCTTGCTTCCCACCCATAAAAGTTGCTAGCAACAATCCCTACCATTGCAATCGTTATTCAAGAGTTCCTAGTCTTTCACTCATTTGGTTAAATTTTTCATCTCCATCATCCATTTATTTTTTTTCTCAAAATATACTTTGGGTGTCACCCCAAACCCCGCACCTATGACATGATCGTATTGTTCTGGCTGCTTCAAAGGTGTCGATTATGGGGATACATCTTCTACAGGAGTAGCTGATTCCTGTGACTATCATATATAGGAAAATAACTAATTATTTTTATATAATAGAAATTTAAAACAAATATTTTTATCGTCTGGTCATATGTACACATATTTCCAACACTTTTTGTGTGTTCTCATCTACTAGCTTCCCTTCCTTATTCACACGTGCCTCCTTCCACAGCACATGACATGGGATGGAAGTGTCTTTGGTTTTAGACTCATAAATCTACATATAAATATATAAAGATAATTATGATGTTGTTTATTGTTACCTAACAATATTACTGTAAATTTAAAATATGTACCATTTTCTTTTCTAGTGAATCATACCCCATCCTTGCTTTACAATAGGGGTATGTTGGTTTTTATGCACGTTCCTTATTTTCAGTATAGAGTTGTTGTTTCATAAATGAAATATTGGCAATCAAAGTGATGAATACACATATCTTCAAACAACATATTATCACCCACAATATACCTTAAACTTCTCATCCCCACGGCAGCCAATAAATGCATCCCATGCTTCTTGGGATATAAGGTGAGCGTAGACAATTTGTGGGTGTGGGTTTATTTTACCTTTGGAATCTTTCAGGTGAAAGTTTCTTAAAATAGTTTGAAAACCTCAATGAATCCTTCTTGCAATCCTTAGTACGTAATTCTTGTGTGAATCGTCTACTATAAATGTACTCTGCAAGAGATCAAGAATATTAAGACACTATTTTATTATTTTATTTTTTAGTAAACTAAAAAATAATATCATAATGTTACCGTCATTTTTTCCCAGATCACAGCCTTCAGCCCAGACACAACATGGTTCCATGAATCTATGTCAATCAGCATGCGTTGTCGAGTGAAAACTCTAATATAACTACTAGATATAGCCTTGTGGGGATTAACATTTTGGCCTCATGCATTCCATATGACATCAAATTTGATGCCTTTTCTTTTCACCTTAAGAACTTTTCCTAACACCGTCAAAATACGATGCACATGTGTTTTCTGCGACATCAGTCCTTCATCCCTGACCATTTTATCGATTTCAAAATCATTTATATGTTCATATAAAATGGTATCAATGGCATGTGCTGATGGTTGTTGTACCTCAACACTAGGAGCAGTAACATGTTTAGAAACCTATTGTTTCTCTACACTGTGAGCATTCGTAGCATGAGAAGCAGCAGTAGTAGCAATAGCATCTTGAGAGACTGGTTCATCCTCAAGGTTAGAAGCTCCAGAATGTTAAAAAGTCATTATCTACAAAAGTGGTTGAACAATTAATTTAGATTACATAAATTAAGTAATTATAAGATAATAACATGAGATAACAATATCTGTATTACAAAAAAAATATAACCTGTTTATTGAACTCTCATTCTTTTTTTCAAAGGCTGAAGGGATTTGAAACCTCTATCGATTATCCAAATCCATTCATTGTGGTCTCCGCTAACATACAAAACATCATCTACATTGGGATAGCTGTGAAATGATTTTGACATACCACTGAAAAGATCGCCCTCAACTAAATTTTTGATCATACCCTTCAGTAGTTTTGGGTGATAACAGAACAATCGACCACTTTCAGTTTGTGGGATCTGAAACATAAAAAACTTGTACCACTTGTGATGCCATTATAATCTGTTTGTCTTTGTACCCTTCTTTACTAAAATCAACTTTCAGAAATCCCCATTCACCTATTTTAACACCACTATTTTTATCAACCCATTTACATTAAAAAATAGGCAATTGGAATGTTGTATAATCTAACTCCCATATTTTTTTGATAATGCCAAAGTATGACATATTTGCATAAATTGGATTTATGTCCTTAATACTAGAAACATGCATCGCTTCAGCCACAAGTATATCTTTACTATTTTTCATGGTACTATCTTCATCATGTTCATCTGTATAGAATGTATAACCATTTATTACATAACCATTGTAAGATAATACATACACACTTGGTATGGAGGATATCCATCAAAGTCGTTCTAAAATTGAATTTTTATTTTCATACAACTCTTTAGAAATATGGTCGTGAAACCATCCTATAAATTGGTGATTTTGTGTATTTGATGTCTATTTTTCATCCCTTGAAGGATTCAACTACCTAAGAATTTCTTTGTGAGTTTCAATATATGGAGAAACCTCCCAACTGTTATGAAAAACATAAAGGTGGGCCTGCTCTCGATCTATAATATGGATTGTCACAACATCTCTTCCAGAAATTCCTTCACCCTCAATGCATCCAGTGTGATGAGATTTCAAGAGACCAATGCTTTACACATCAGATAGGTATTCAGTACAAAATTCAATGGATTCCTCAACAATATATCACTCCACTATACAACCATCTGGCTGACTTCGATTTTTGACATACCATTTCAAAATCTTCAAATAACGTTCAACATGGTACATCCTTCTATAGTGCACAGGACCACAAAGTCGAATCTCTCTCACCAAGTGAATCATAAAATGAACCATTATATCAAATAATTTTGGCGGGAAGAACATTTCTAATTAACAAAATCTGATGACAATTTCTTTTTCTATAGCTAGCAATTTTTTCGGGTCTAAAACATTTCTACATATATCTTTGGAAAAGAAACAAAGTTTGGTTAACGTACAATGAACATCCTTGGGAAAAATGAAATTTAAAGCTATAGGAATTAGATCTTGCATCAAAACATGGCTGTTATGTGATTTCAAACCTTTTAACATCAAATAATTCATTGAAACAATGTTATTTATATTTGATGAATACCCCTCTAGAACCTTTACATCATTGAAGAAGTTGAAAAACTGATATCTCTCCTCCCTAGAAATAGTGTAATCAGCTGGGGGAAGAAACATTCGATTTTCACCCTTCACGGGAGCCAACGCTTCTCGTATTCCCATGTCAACCATATCCAACCTTGCCTTAATTCCATCCTTTTTTTCAGGGGCATTTAGAAACGTTCTGATAACACTTTCACATATATTTTTTTCCACATGCATCACATTAAGAAAATGTCTGACGTACAGACAATTCCAGTATGGTAATTCAAAAAAAACTGATTTCTTTTTTCAATAGTTTTTTGTAAGGTTTTTCGAAAATGGTTTACCAAAAAAAAATGTTCACATCTTTTACTTTCTCAAATAGTAGATCACCTGTTAGTAGAGATGGTGTTATGCATTGTTCTGAACTTCCATTAAATGATGTCATCCAAGATCGGTACTTATGCCGACGAAGTAGAAATATATGATGTTTTAGAAACACATATTTTGATGAATGTTTCAACCTAATTGATTCTGTATCTTCTTCGCACACGGGACACCCTAGAGTTCCTTTAATGCTATAGCCTGACAAATTTTCATAATAAGGGACATCATTTATTGTCCAATACAACATCGCTCTCAACATGATGTATTCACTTTTATAAGAATCATACAACATAACACCTGAATCCCACAATAACTTCAAGCCTAGATCAAAGGAGCCATATAGAAATTAATATCATTACCCGATTGTTTTGGTCCTGATATAAGCATAGATAACATGATGAATTTCTGGTTCATGCATAACCAGGGTGGAAAGTTATAATTTACCAACATAACAGGCCATGTACTATGAGTGCTAGTTTGAAAACCAAAAGGATTCACTCCATCTATAGATAACACAAGACAAAGTTTTCTCATATCTTTTCAAAATTCAGGATAATCATGATCAATTTTCTTCCATTGAGGAGAGTCGGCAGGATGACATAATTTTCTATCTTTATTTATTTTATCTGCATGCCACGACAATTGTCTTGTAGTTTCTTCACTTCCATATAGACACCTAAACCTTGGAATGATTGGAAAGTACCATACAACTTTCATAAGATTGGATTCATCTTTCTTGTATCAATAAGCACCACATTTTGGGTATTCTATAAGTGATTTGTTCTCCTTGAGAAACAATATACAGTATTTCGAGCAAACATGTATTCTTTCAGAAATCATACCCATCGAGTGTAGCATTCGTTTAGCTTCATATGTTCGTCTTGGGAGCTCATTATCATCCACTAGAATGTCATTCAAGAGAGCAAGTAGTTTCGTAAAACTGACATCACTCCTTCCATTGCCTACTTTCAATTTATACAACTTTAGTATAGCTAACAATGTTATATATTTAGTGCAACCAAGATACAGTGGTGTCTTTTCACAACTCTTTGACTTCTCAAACAATTTTGGGCGATCACAGAGTTCATCTTTAATTGTCTTTGTCATTTACTCAATATGATCTTCATCATCATTGACATCTATAATCACATCATCCATACAGTCTTCTTCATTATCCATATTTGTATTCATATCTGATGATCCATAAAATGCAGTTTTATCCCTGCCAGTAGCTACATTCTCTTTTTCTCCATGATTATTCCAACATTTATGACTCCGATCTATTCCATGACATATCAAATGTTCTTTAAACTCCTCTAGAGTAAGTAGTATAGAATAACAACAATGTAAACATGGACCAAGGATTTGAGAAGGATCCTTTGCGTGATCCTTTGCAAACTTGAAGAACTCTTTCACTCCATTCTAATACTCTATTTTCAAACGATTAGCATCCATCCAATCTTTATTCATCTCCATCCTATTTTAATCTCAAATATTAGTATTTATTGTTCAAATACACAAAACAAGACTTCCAAATACAGTATAAGAGAACCAATTCCTTATAAAAATTGAGATTAATAGAGCCTAACCATTTCCAATAAAGATTTGGAAATAAACATAACGAGGATAGACCCCCATCAAAATCAACACAGTTTCAAAACACAAAGGGGTTGGTGGGGATAATCACTTGTGTCCTAGATGGTAAAACTCACACAACATCATCCTTTATGGCTCGTCATCCTCTATCGGGTAAACCCTTCTATGGTCAACTAGCCCATCCTTTTATACCTCACAAACCTGAAATACATATGGATGAAAACCAATAGCCAACTCTATAAGTAAAGAAAGGATTCTCATAATCTATACTATATAGAATTCATTAAATATAATTACTTTAGATTCATTATAGTTTCCTCAAATCACCCTAGTCCAAACACAAGAATAATCAAGAATGATACATCTACCACTCCTTGGTCTCTACCCTACATTCAATATCATCATGCCTAATATTTTTGGTAATCTCAAGTTATTTACTTTAAATCACCGGGGGGGATAATCACTTGTGTCATAGATAGCCTCCCATGTTATTCCGTATTAAAATTTTAACAAATATTATTGACCTATCATCCCATTAAATCCTCATGAGTGTCTAATTCCAAACTCCATCTTATGTGTAATATCAAAAGAATATATATTAATACATTACACCACATCCACTTCCCCGCTAATATGGTCATTCTCACACTATAATGGAATATTTATTATGCTTAAACCCCTTCTATATAATCTTATAACCATATATCCACACATACACATGTCACAGACACATAAAAAACAATATCTGCATCACAACCACACATCACATCCTCATCACAGTATGATATCATGAACATGAAGGAATAAACATCACAATGCACAACCCCCACTATGTATCCACACCAAATACACATAATCATGTCAACAATAATATATATACTATAACGACCCATACTTTACATAAATTTTTATTACTTCAAAATTGAAGCACACTTATTACAACATATAAAAAATCCATGAAAGTACCGTATAGGTATAATGTCTTTAGAAACTGGGAAACATAAACAACTGGTTCATAAATAATCTACATCGTCTCCCTTTTATTTTATCATATCTAGTTTCCCTTTTGGCATATCATACATAATACCCTTCTTTCTGGCCTGGGAAAAATAAAACATACAAAAGGGTGATCTCAAATGCTCAGCAAAGGTAAAAAAAGAAATATCAATCATATCATATTCATAAGAACATAACATTTTGAAAATATTAACCTGTAAAAGAGATCATTATATCATAACATGGGATACATCATGGTAGTGAAATGTAAATCCCAATAATCATAATACGAAACTTTGTGTCATACACACATAATCATAGAGAATCATTTCTTAGTAGTCAAGAACCATTTCCAAGACTATCCTAGCGGACAAAGTCCATTTCTGAACCGAGTTCACTCCTCATTTCAGTCCTATATCACTGAACCGGATTAACCTACCATTCCATCCATGTCTATCTCAGGAGATATAAATCTTTACCCAATGAATTGGAGGGAGAAATATGTCCCACCCATTTCATAATGACACCATTCTTATGTGTGCCACAAAATCATAAATCATATATCATAGCATAACCCATGTAATAAAAATGGGATTCTTAAACATCATGCCATCATAATTAATATAAGATAAAAGTAATTCATAAAAATAATTCCATCATAATCAAAACAATGTAAAAATAGTTATAGAAACAGAACCCTATATTATCTTAGATGGAAAATAATTTTGATAAAACACTTGAACTTTATTCTTGAGGAAAATATCCTTTCTACTTCAAAAACATTTTTCATTTCTTAACATTTCATAAAATTTTAAACTAAAAGAAGTTAAATAAACTTGAAAACTTGTAAAGGAAGCTTCAGGGAAATAATGTTCTAAAAATCCATTCATTCCATATAAGTTAAAGAAAAACTTTCTTCTCGTACTTTGCTAGGAAAAGACAAAAAAGTACCTATTATTAAAAATGACAAAAGATTCCTTTCATATCTTTTAATAAAAACTCTCCAATGGGTAAAATTGGATTCGAACAATTGTATGAGGATAGATATATTATTACATATTAGGGAACATGAATGTGAATGATAAATATTCCCCAGTAAATTATGAAGTATAAACAATCTCGGATATAAATGAGATTGCGAGATTTTCCCTTACCTTAGGTCCGATATGCTTTGTACGTGTCCGAACCTCCAATATAATGATTTAAATAATGTTATTGACTTATTCCAGAATCATAATCTTTGTTATGATATCATATATTTTCATATTATTAGCTTCTTATAGATAATATTTCATTGTTACTTGTTATTCGGGTGTTCATTGCTTTATGTTCTTATGCATGTTTTGTTGAATAAATTCTTATTATTATGTTTAGGTTATAGATAAATCATTTCCAGAATGTTATTATTGTAATATATATCATATTTATTCATTCAATTCATTTATATAATCATTATTCAATGAAGATCATGTAGAACGACTCGCATCACATCGTGGAGACGGTAGGCCGTACGTAAGCACGAGCAATGAAATCGTTCCCATGATCGTGGAATTTTATTACAGGGTATATATAATATTTCAGAATAAATATCACTTTACAATAATCATATATAGTAATTATTTACCCCATTATACCCATCCAAGTATGGTGGTGATGGAAAACAGATTACACAGCGGCGTGGAGACGGTATTCCGTACGTACGCACGCGTGGTGATTTTAGTTTCCGTAGGATGGATAGGAGGTGAAATAGGGTTTCTTGATATTTATAATAACATATCCGTATATGAGTGATACTGATGTTATTACTTCATAATGAAACAACTAACGGATAGTAATTATAAGAAGAAATAAATTTGAAAGAATCGGTAACGGATATTACCTCTTCTTCGACACACCTCTTTGAAACTTCCTCTTAGGGAACTAAAATTGGTCTTTGAAGAAGACCAGGACCTCTAGAATATTACTAGGGAAGTGAAGAAGAGAAATTTTCAGGGGTTGTCCGAGTTCAAGGATCAATGTGGTGTGACGAGGAGAGGGACGAGGTTCCCTTTTATAAGGGAGGAGAGGGGCACCTTAGAAAAAACTTAAAATATTATTTTATTATAAAGTCATATTCTGTTTTTAATAGCTCCAAATTGATTTATTTCGAATATAAGGTGGGTATGGGTCTAAATACTCTCAACCAATAGATTTTAGACAAGTTTAGGATACTATTTAAACCTTATAATTTAGATTTAACTCTAAGTTAAATAATTTAACTTTTATCGTGTCTTCTTGTTTTCTTACACTATATGGTTAATAAACATACTATAACAAGACAAAAGAACCCCAAGTTGTTCATTATTAATATATATAACCATATATAAGTCATTTGGCCAAACCTTATATTTTTAGGAATATAATAACAATTAATAATATAATATTTTTTAAAAAACTATTTTAGGTCAATTTTGACACTATTTGGTAATTGATTTTTGTGAAAATCATTACATCATGATTAGTTCAAACAAAGTTAATTTAATCAATAATAACATTCTATATTAACCTAAAAAATTAGGGTAATTTATAAAAAGTCTCAAATTACATTTATTTGGCTATTTATAACATTGATTATGTTAATATTTTATTAATAAGGTAATTACTACATCATCATTGTGTCATAAATAAATTAACTTATTTAATGTCTAAAAATTACAAATAAAATACCATTATGTAGGAAATATTTTTAGCTTTATAATTAATATTTATAGTCTATTTTATCTTATTTATAACCCTATATTAAAAATGTTTTATTTATTAAACTTTGATTTTAACTATTTTAACTCTTCTTTAAATAAAATAATATTAAATGTCCTAATCTAATCCAAGTGGACCTAAATGGTCATATTTTATTCCTATGGTTTTTTTGGTCGAATTATACTTATACAATAGAAATAGGACATGTGGTAGGGTAATAATATTATAATTTTTACCCTTAATTACCCTATTTACTTTTAACCGTGGTAAATAATAGTAAAAAGTTACTATTCACCAAAAATTATTTTTATCTCATTGAACCACATTTTACTCCTTGATACTAACCATGTCTCTCGGATTTTCTAAATTCCACTCACAGAAGCGGTAAAATTAAGTTTTATGTAAATTTTTAAAAAGCTCCTAGGAGGTAGGTAAAAGACGGTGAAGAGTTCAATAAAATATATATATATATATATCTAATTATTATAAAATGACTCCAATGAATTACATTGAACTAATATAGGTATTATGTATCAAATTTTACCTAAAATAAATATAAATAAAATAAATAATTATTAAATAAAAAAGTCAGTTTTTAAATAGTAACCCAATGTTTTCACTATTCATCAAAAATTGAATGTTTTCATAAAAATACCAAAAATTCACCAGAGGATAATTTCGATATTCTGAATCCAAAAATGAAGTCCATTTTGAAAGATAAAATTTAAAAAATTTAAAAAATTTGGTATTACTATTCATAATGGCTAGTTTATATAATATTTTAATAACATATCGTTGTTTAGTGAAACTCGGTATTGCGTACAACGCAAGCTATCGAGGAAGGATTCTCTTGCATGTAACGCAAGCCAAGACAGTGTTGAGTGTAGTGAAAGATTCCTTTATATATCATAATACATAAAAACAAAATATTTCTCATAAAATCTCAGGTGTTACATATACACCAAAACCTAAAATCATTATAGGTCGTATATATACACCCACAGTGAGCCATTACAACTCATACTAAGTGTGAAGGGGGAGAAGGGAAGGGGGAGTGGTTCTATATGTGTTCCCTATATAACCTAGATATTGAGAAAAACTCTCTGAACCAATGTACCCATATGGATTTCAATCAGGTTACTCGACTCAAGTGGTGGTGCGTAAGAAATAAAAAAGAAAATATAATAAGTATATAGTCACACATAAATATTTCTTAAGGGTTTACACCAAACTGACAATGAAAACACCCTCGTCAACCATTGGATTGTTACTACCACCGTCTTATAACCAATTCCATTATAATGCCACAAATAATCCCCAACAAATCACATAAGCATCCATATCAACATTACCAACTTCTCATTTCATTTAACATTATAATTTCTTGGATTTTTATTACCATATGCATTTCAGTTGTTAACCATTTTAATGTAAATCCAATCATTAAATCACTACCCACTATAATCCATTCATTAATAATTAATAACATCCATTCTGTCTTTAACCATTTATTAAACATAATTATTCCAATCATTATCATTAATCATTTAACAAACCATCATTTATCATTTCCATCCCATCACCCATTACTATTTTCATTTATTCCAACCATATTCCATGAATAAAGGAAACTATAACACCACCCAATAACAACTAAATTATCATGACATAAAATACAACTAAACACATTCTAAAATCCATAAAACCACTTATTTTCTGCCTAAATATCCATATCATTGCTATCATAACAACACAATAATACATCCATCACTACTGTATTAATTACCACGATACATTCTCCCAACCACATCAATCAACCATCACCCTTATAATCATAGTGCTAAATACCCCATACATAGTAGCATGAAAGGGAAAACATATAAGAAATTCACACTAAAAACTACCCCTTAAACACTCTATCATACTAAAGTAGAATTTATAGTTTGAATATAACACTCTAATTACAGATTTTCATACGACCAATTCATTACCTACATTAAGTGAATAGAAAATAATGAAAGGTGATTCTAACAAATTATTAGTAGTAAGAAATTTCTTTCACAACATCAGGAATAAATCACATAGAAATAACACTAATAAATCCATAAATATATAAGAAATATTATGGAACTTCATAAATCACATGCAAAACTACCTCTTCACTTAAATTTCCTTTAGTGTAATTCATTATAGTATTTAGGTTAATCAGTACTATCCAACTAATTGAAACAAAATTACATGATAATTCCACAACTTACACATAATAAAGAAGCAGAAATTTCATGTCCCTGGCCTAAACTAAAGATTTAACAAATATTTCATAAGAATGAGAAGAATAGTCAAATAAAACCTGAATTAACACATGAGGGTAATCTAAAAGTCCTATGTATGACCGATAACCATTAAAACCATAACAAAAAAAACACAAAAACTGAATCAGCATTGTTTTCACACTCTTCTTAAGAAGAAAGTTCAAGAAGAGAATCAAAAAGAAGAAAAAAGAAATTCACCATAGAGGAGGAGAAGTAGGGAACCTTTTGTGCTACGTCGGGAAGGGAAGGTGCGACCACCAGAGGGGGAGGTGCATAGGAGGATCCACCAACCATTGAGAAATGTAGTAGTAGGGTTCGCGGGATGTAGGGTCAAGCAGAGAGGAGGAGAAGTAGGGTTTGCGGGGAGGAGTATCCGTTGAAGGGGTTCGAGAGGAGGATAAGGATAAGGGATAGCAACGGAGGTCCGGTAACACGATGATCGGGGGGCAGAGTTCCGGCAACACGAAGATTGAGGGGGAGTTATCGCAGGGGTACAGTACCACAAGAGCTTTAGGGCACGATAAATAGAGGACATTGTGCGACCGATTCTATAAAATATGGGACTACGGTTTTATCAGAGCTAAAGTTTTAGGGATGATAAATGAAGGCTTTATCAGCGCTTTCTTAGCACTAATAAAGCGATACCATCAGTGCTAAAAAAGTGCTGAAAATCCTTCCTTTATCAGTGTTTTTTAGCACTGACAAAGGGTCTCTTTATCAGTTCTTTTTTAGCGCTGATAATGTTTACCCTTTATGAGTGATAAAATTTTAGCGATTATACAGGTAGCCTTTATCAGCGTTTTTTGCTTATCGCTGATATAAGGTGGCACTTCCCTTGCCCGTTTTTGTAGTAGTGAATGTTGAGCACTCTTATCATTATCCCAACAAGACTCTTCCCTCTTCTACTTCTAACTAAATGGAGATCTCTGTCTACCACCCACTAAAGGAACACAACTAATACATTTTATATAATCCATATACACCTATAAAATATCCACTTTTTCAACAACCTTTAAAATGTTTTTAAATCATAAAGTAATAAGAATAACCATGACCTCATGCTTTAATCCCATCTTAAAATATCAAGACATGAGATAATCAATGGTGAAGAGTTTTGGAGAGATAGTAACCAACTCTATAAACTAAGTAACATATTCTACAACTAACTAGCCCACTTTCTCTAACATCAAAAACACATATACCTTCATTTAACTCAAATTATCCATGTAGAACTGCTAATTGAAATACACTTTGAAAGTAGGTCACAAGAGATCTTTATGTTTCCATTCTGAGATCACTGATTCCATCTATTTTCTACATGGTATATCATACATATAGGTCATGAATTCAACATATGAGGTCTTTGGTACCTTTAGAAACCTAAAGATATGATTTATCAAATCTATCCACTACTTAAGGTCACTATCTCACTTGTATCTATTGAAAAACGTTTTATTCTTCTTATTAAACTCTTTAAAATGGTCTGTTGTCCATGTTTTCTCATCACCTCCCACCCGGACCAAGGATTATATCATTCAGATAATTGAATCCACCAATTCCAAATCAACTAGAGAATTATCCTATAGTATATTCTCCAAAACACATACTCTAATCATGGATATGGTGTTTTTTGATGAATTTTATATGATACACAAAAGACAAGCTCAATGAATACAAAATTGATTCTCAAAAATCATCAACATAACGAAAATAAACCCTTATCATATGTTTTAGTAAGTAACATTATTATCAATAACAAATTAATATTTAAAAGGAGTTTAAAAAATAAAAAAAATGACATTTCCCACTATGCATGGTTCAGAAAAAAAAATGTTAGGAAAACTATGCACCAACCATATTGGTGTCACTGGAAGATGACATATGAGGCTTTAGTAATTATGCATAGTTACTACTAATCGGTCCATGTGTCTACAAAAAACATTCTTATTTCACATCTCAACCCAAAATAACTCATAGGATCACCACCTGATTCATAAAAAATAGGAAAGTATATAAAAATATCATTATTTCACCTCATAACCTTGATCGAAACAAAAAACCACACCATCCATTGAAACCGGAGGTTAGACATGAAGAAGAGAAGATCAAGAACACCTCCACTCATACCTCTCATGTCTTGATGGTCCTAGAAGTAGTCAACAACTGAATCATGATAAAATAATGGCTCTAGTAAATTTTTTTACCAAACCGAATTTGGTCAACCTAACCCATCACCTGAGATGACAGGACATGCAACATAAAAATTGTTTATGTTCACTACAGGATGGTGACCATCACAAGGGAATAATGAATAACCTCTTAGGAATGGTTTTGTGCATTGTAAACCAGAATGACCAATCCAAGGAATGGGATGACCACACCAACATAATCAGATTCAATTTAATATATTAACATAAAATCATAGTAAAAAAACAATAACTAAAGGGGTATATTATAAAAAAAATTACAATATCATATACATAACATTCCATAACAGGATATAGATATGGTATCTCAATTAAAAAGTTAAAAACTGGAAAAAATTGAATGGTACCAAACAATTAATTTACATATACCCTAAAGGTACAAAACTCCAAAACATATCCACATAATATAAACCTGTGAGACCATGTCTCCCCCACCAAAACAACAGACGATGGTATTCAAGTGGAGCCACCTATCTACATATTTCCCTTTACCTTTCTTATGTACTACAAAACGATGTCTACATACACCTAAAGGAATGTATAGGGTGTGATGCATAAAAGACTATATGATACCAACATGAATCTATTTATTTATTTTAATCCATGAAAACTGATAAAGTAGTGTGAAAATACATTTTGAAAAACTAATTCACTTTGAAAAAATTTCACATTAAAATAATCCTTTAGAATCTCATTAGTTTTTATTTTAAGGAAAATTGTTTTTCCACAAAATTAGTCAATATGAATTGAGTAAATAAATAATTCCATATGAAACAAAATTCTCAATATATCCAAACAAGGAATAATAAGGGTAAGCATCAACATGTTCTACTTATAAATAAATTAAATAAGGTGGAAATAAAATACGATTTCACGGAAAATGAGGCACTAAAATAATACATACAAGACCACAAGTCAACTAGGCTTGAGTAATGTTCATATAGGTATATAAACATATTTTATTACTATGAGTTGGACTAAAATTGTTTTCATACTTGATAAAAAGATATTGAATCTACCATTTTCTTACCCAGGCCCAACTCCCAAGATCTCTCTCATTATATTATTAAAACAATTGGAATCTCTCACAGTCATCCTCACAATTTCTCTCTTTGTCCCTTGGAAAAAATAGAAATATCTCTCAATATTCCTCACAAAGGATCTCATGGTTCCATGGAAAACACACGGTCACACCCCAGGTATCTCATGTACTACTCAATACCAAATATAACCACATCTCAAGTGCCATAAACAAATTCTATCTCAAAATCCATTTTAATATAAAAACGTGAATGTATAGTTAAAACACCATCCTCAAGGGAAAGTCACTTATTAAACCTCTTTAAGAACCCATTTAATACAATAAAATCAATTAGATCCATTTCCTCAAACACTTGGAGTGAAATTAATCCACCTCCCTTGTATAACTGACATTAAAAATTAAATTCCCAATATAAAAAAATGGTTTACATCAAAAATGGAATAAGATTCAATCATAAATAATTAAAATGTAAATTTAACAGACATAAAACAAATTATATTACTAATTCAAAGGTAATCCTTGGAAAATTCCCTTAAAAAGAGACACCTTCCTTGGAAACAGTTCCAAATATATTTCCCATGGAAACAACCACTATATTTTTTTAGAAGAAGGTTTTATACACCAAAATCCTCTGAAATAAAACCCATTAAACCATTAAAACCCTTATATTTAGACAACACAAAATTTTGGGTTCTAACCTCCCATAAAAAACAATAAATTAAGGAAGTGAAGTTGAAAGATGGTGAAATCATGAATAGTTATACATAGATCAAGCCAAATCACCTTAGAATCAAGAAGATTCCACAAAGTAGAGAGGGAATAATCTCAAATGCCAATAGAATGGGGCTACGCAAAAATGGGAGATAAAATGAGGCTAAAAGGATACAAACCATTAGGGGGAAATTTCATAAAAATCCATTTTTCTAATGATATGTACAACTCACATGGTTTCGACGCATGGTTTAAAAAATTGTGCACCAATAATATGGATAATCATATCTCCCCATAAAAAATCCATACAGTTACCCCAAATGACTTATTTTGTCTGAAAAATGATGCTCAGACCTTATTAAGGTACATTCTCCCCCAAATAGCCATTATCACTTGATTTTACACACTATTAAAAAAACAATTCTTCAATGATGCATTGGTGTTTTTTCTATGAAAACCATAATTCAAATCATTGTCTCTTGAGATCCCAAGGAATGAAATAAATTGTAAAAAAATCTCAAAACTAGACATACTATTGCCCTGATGGGTGTCACCTGATATAATGATGATTATTTTCTTATAGAACACATATGTGTAGATGATGATGTCTGGGGTCCTATACGACTATCCAATGTAATAGTTATAGATTTATATATATTGAGATATCAATCTTAATCATGGACATTATTTTATTAAGAACATGAAGTGTGGGAAGTTTTATTTCATAACATATAGCTTTGAAAAATAAAACTCATTTTAGTATAGACTTTTTCACAACATAATGTTTAGAAGTTTTTTTAACGGCATTAATCATGGATATTTTGATACTTTACATGATGACTATTAAACATTTTTTATATCCATAACATGAAGTTTGAAAAAAAATTGTTCATAATATGTTACATCAACAAATTTATTTATAATGTTATAATTTATCTAGGATTACATTTACATAAAAGTTTTTGTTATGAAATAGTTCAATGGAATGTTATATTTGCATACCATACTCCTAGGTCATGCTCTCATGTGTCATGTTTATTGAATAATGATTATACACTTTTTTTTATTCAATTCTCATGTTATGCTAATACGTTTTCCAAGAATATTGTTTTATGATATATTCTTTGTTTGGTATTATTTTCTTATATTTATTGACTATACATGTATGCTCATGTTATGCTCACTTATGATCATTTATTGTTAATTATTTATTTTACACATTTCATTTGTATGTAAATAAACATATAGATATAATGAATAAATATTACATCATTTTAGATTAATATTAATCATATACCATTAAGATCCACACTAGAACCATAATGGTTTAGTGTCCATGGATACTAGATACATAATCTTTATATTTCATGAAATATTTTCAATGTTTCCCACATAGAACTCTTCATAGGTATACCTAACATAAAACCCTTTTTCTTAGCCTTGGTACATAAAGAAAAAAGGAATGGTGAAATTGGATGCTTTGTAAAGTTAAACATAACAGATATCAATCAATTATCATACGTGGGTATAATATTAGCATTAGGGTATGTGAGAATGATCATAAATTACAAGGTTATACACCCAATATGTCACAGGTCAAAAAAAATGAGTCATGGAATTAAAATTTATCATAATAAAATACAATATTCATAACAATATAGAATCATCAACAATCAGTCATGATCTGTGAGTTGTGATATCAAAACATAGACATATGAATTATATAATAAAAACAAGGTTTTATCATTATGAACATGAAAATATGAAAAATGGCTCACTAATTTTTTAATGAAATGAAATAATGTCCTTATATAAACTTATATAAATGAAACCATCTCCACATATAATCCTATGCACATAAAAACCTGCTCCTTGCATAATCATAATGACATGAAAACAAAGTCAATCCACAATCATACAGATATAAAAATTAAGTCAATGTAAAAAATTTTAAACAAAAAATTAGTTTCATGAATAACATATTTATATAATGAACTATCCATATTTACCCAATACATTTTAATTAAATATAATTTTTGGACAACCCATCACCAAATCATAAATCTTATCATATTTTTTCCTTAATATCATAAAACCATTAACTCTAACTTATCCCATGGAAAGAAAAATGAGTTGCATAAATATTTCATCTTCATAACTATAAACCATCCAAATAATTAATAAAAATGATATAATGGCATCATATCCCTATTAAATAATAAGTAACATCCAATGACGTCATCATAGAAGAAAATTACATTAAAATATCACATGGAATTTATCTTGAGGAAAGGCCGATTTTATTTTGAAATCATATCCAAAAATATATAATGTTACAAGATTTTAGAGAAAATAATTGCATTGAAAGGATCCATGGAAACTTATATAGGAATATTGAAAACATTGTGTAATTATGACAGTTGTAAATTCCATTCATGTCATATACGTAAAACCAGTTGTTCGATTCACATTTTCAGTAAAATTGAAAAGTACCTCATTCAAAAAATAAAAAAAAAATATTTATTTTAATCCATTTTTTAAAAGTAAATCATGAATTATAATTAAATTAAACAATGAATAGATAATATTAAAACATTCTTGAATAATTTTTTAGAAACCATGGACATGTAATTATCAGTATTTTTTGACTGAAGAGATAAATAAAGTAATTTTTACCTAAAAAAATTCCTTAAGACACTTGAAAACATATATTGGGGAAAATAAATAGAGAACATTTATTCTCAATAAATAACCATATATGTATAAAATTAATGAGTTTCATGATAATAATACCAAAATATTTCGTCATTAGAAACTTCATCATAATCAATCTTGATAAACATATAGATTCTAAAATAAATCTCTTACTATATTGAAAAATTTGGAATAAATAACTTATGAACAAGAAAATATATCATGGATATGAATACTAACATTATTTTCATTAGAATAGTATGTCATGACCTGTGTTGGTGGGGCCCACGTCGTGACTCCCCAAGCCTGCCTCCAATATGCCAGGGGCTGGAGACTAGCACCGAGTAGGTATATTACTAACATGGGAGGCATTAACTAAGTACCTGTACACATGCACACATCTCCAAGCCCGCAAATTCTAAAATGTAAAAACAATAAGGTACAAAAATTCATGCATACAACTAAACCCAACCAACAGAGTATGACGGACAGAAAAGTACTAAAATTAAATCGGTCCATAATACAAGCCCACAAAAACAAGAGTCTGAAAACTGAAAAGTCTAACCTGCAAATAGAATAAGGTACTGGGACTTCTGCTCGTAGCCGTAGGAATGTCTCGGCCTATAGGGAACTCATAAATCTTTGTCCTATCCTGGTCCACCCTGGAATCTATCAAAAGGATCCTCATCTATACAAGACACAAAACGTGCAGGCAAAGCCCGTGCATGGGTGAGTATAACAATACTCAGTAGAGGACCCCAAAAACTACAAATCAATACAAAATGTAAAGGTAGTGTCAACTATGCATAGTATATGTCTACAGAACATATAGTAAGAGAAACACGACCAGATATACTCAAAACCCAAACCCGCAGTCTAGAGGCAAATCGCACAACCGCATACCCCAGTTAGGGATTCATTCGAAGATTCCATGATGCACTCCTTCTGAGAGAACACACTCCATGAGTCTTATAGCTCTGATGACATCGGTCCGAGAATTAATGTTCATCGGGAACCGTCACAAGAGGTAGTTACACTCATTACGGGAGACACACTTCTAAGTGGGAAGATTTTGATAGATAGATGCACTCATTACGGGAGACACACTCTTGAGTGGGAAATATCATTATACACAGATGAGGATCACTACCAGGGCCATGGAGGATACCGTGACTCATTTGGAATTCACCTCCTACGATGCCCAGTAGAGTTGGTTACGTCGATAACAGACTCTAACTAGCGTTATGAATGGATATAGGATCTCGATACGGGCCTCTCTGATGGATGACTGACTCTATCAAAGAAAGTCCGGCTGAAGGGACCATACTCTTATAGAAGGAAACAATGCCTGACCTTTAGGGGAATGAGAAGAAGAAGGGGCACTAACCCAAATGAAACATGTCCAAGATATAGTGGACAAGATGACCATGCCATTTTCCAAAAAAGTACAGGGCATGTAGAAAATTTACACGTCGTGTTGTCTGACCTCAGGTATTTCCCATGTACAACAGCCCATTTCATAAGGCTGGTTATTTAGAAAAGTTAGTACACTACATGTAGTACTGTGTACATGTCGTGTCCAAGTGATTGGGGTTAGCTTCGTGTATGCTGGCCATGTACCCATACACGGTCTTCAACCTGTGTACTCTAACTCGTGTAATCGGTACACAGGGTGACCTGTGTTACTGGTCTTTCCTGGCCATGTGATGGATTACACGGTCTTGTACTCCACCCCGTTTCCATGTACCCCCTAGATACATGATGAGTCCCACGTAGCCGCCTCTCCCATGTTGTACACGCCCTGTTCTGAAGCCGTGTAGATCATCTCGTGTCTGTGTACTATCCAAAATACACTCCGAGCTTCAGGGAAATTCCAACACACCGTGTGACCAGGGTCACACACCGTGTGATTCCTCTCTGACCCTTGAAACCCTACTCACCACCACCAGTACTACACGACATGTTCTTAGGAATTACACATAGTGTATCCTGGAAATTTCCAGAAACGTGGACCTCCACCATCACGCCTCTGTTGATGCCCCATTCGTTGATCCAGTCATCTGACTACCCTAGAAAACTAGGGTTTTGGTCTCCTGGGCACCTCGAGGCTGCTACCGATGTTTTCAAACCTTCTATTTGCTCCGAAAATATGTTTTGATCTTCCCACGCGAAGAACGCTCAAAGAACATCCTCTTCTGATTCGAGCCGATTTGTCGTCTATCATGATCGTCGCACCTCTTTAAGGTTGTTTTGATGTCAGATCTCTGGTTTGGGATCGTTGAATTTCAAGACAGGTGTGAAACGATCCATTTTTCAGTGCCCCGCAAAGAACGCGAAGAACGTGCGAGAAGAAAAGGGGGAAGTAAAACCAATCGAACAGAATTTGAGGAACGAAACTCCGATGTAGTTCATCATGGCATTGATCTGCTCCCGTTAATAGGCTTAAAGGGAAAAAAATAAACAACAACAATCAACGTTGAATAATTCCCCATAATCATCCCAAAGAAATCCCTCCCACAAGATCATACGAATCCGCAAATCAACTTGTTTTTGGATGATCTGGGTTCGTCTTTTTAAATTCAAAGTGGGGAAAGAGAGATGAAATAACAACCCCTACCTCAACTGGGATCGATCGGTGAAGAAGGGTCCATGCTACAATCATCGTTAAGATCCTCCAACTTCGTTGGCATAGTGATTCTCAATTTCAATCCATCATCATTCGTCATTGAGAGATTGCTCCAACACTCCACAGATTCTCTAGATATTTTTCTCAATCATCACCAATGAGCAAAAAAATGATTATCCTAATAAAAGGGAAACGTATTTGACATTCAATCACGATGCGTCATTAATGAGTCAACATTTTTGTTTCTAGGTCATTATGACGTGACAATAATGACTGAAATAGCTTCCCCGTCGCTGCGCTATAGAAAATATTTCCAAAAAGAAATAAAATAAACTATGAGAATTTGTTTTATTTTATTTTACTCAAAACATCAAAAAATTAACTTTTTCCATCAACCCGCGCCAGTTGAGGTTAGTCTAGTTATTAGGTAAATTCTTCATCTCAGATGCAATGGTGCCCTCATATTTTTAATTCTGGCATCTGTTTGGAAACTACCACAGCCGCGCAAAAGTGCCTACTCACTTAACTTAAAGAAGTTCAAACCACCATTCTGGGATCACTGGGCCTCGTAATGATGTGCCGTATTCATGCCCGGTCTCGAAATAATTCCATATAATATTTAAAAATAATAATACATGGAAAATATGAGACATTACATTCTCCCCACCATAGTTCTTTACATCCCTGAAAAGACAAAACAAAGGCTACTCAAAAAGATGTGGGTACTGGGTAGGAATCTGGGCCCCCCGCTCCCATGTGCTCTCCTGAATATTCCTGTGCTTCCACCGGATGCACACCAAGTAAATCGATCATCCATGAAGTATCCTCTCCTTCCAATCCTCGATCTCCACTGGGTACTCAGTAAAGTTCACTCCATCCTTGATTTCCGGCTCTCCCCAGTCGATGACATGCGATGGGTCATTCACATACCTCCTCAACTGCGACACGTGGAAGACATCATGTACCCGATGCAACTATGGTGGTAGGGCTGGGAAATATGCCACCTCTCCAACATTGCACAATATCTTTAAAGGTCTGATGAACCTCAGAGATAGATTATTGCCTCATCAAAATCTCTGTAACACTCATCGTGGTGAGACCCGAAGAAAGACGTGGTCTCCCTCTTTGAACTCCAGAGGTCTCTATCATATGTCAGCATAAGACTTTTACAGGCTCTATGAAGTCTTCATCCTCTCCTGGATAATCTGAACCTTCTCGACCATGGCTCGTACCTACTCTCAACCCATGAGTGCTGACTTTTTGGGGTCGGTCCCGCAAAGCGGTGACTGGTAGGGTCTCTCATACAAGGCTTGGAACGATGCCACACCAATGGTAGAGTGGTAGCTATTATTGTATGTAAACTACATCAGTGGTAGGTGGTCCTCCTAGATATGACCAAATTCCAAGACATAGGCCTGCAACATATCCTCCAGAACCTGAATGGTCCTCTCCATCTGACCATCTGTCTGGGGATGAAATGTTGTGCTCAAGCGTAACTAAGTCCCAAAGGCCTCCTGTAATCCCTTCCACAATTGGGATATAAAGAGGGAATCCCGGTCCGAGACTATCATCGAAGGGATATCGTGAAGTCGAAATATCTCTTTCACATAGTGGCATCCCAAGATCTCTACAGAACTCTTCTCCCTGATAGCTAGGAAGTGGACTGACTTCGTGTGTCGGTCAACAATCACCCATATGGAATCATGCCGCTTGGACATTCTTGGTAAGCCTTTCATGAGGTCCTTCAATATTACATCCCACTTCTACTCTGGAACTTCCATGGGGTGAGTTAATCCCACTAGAACCTAGTGCTCTTCCTTTACCTCATGGCATGTGAGGCATTGGGAAATGAACTCTGCTACTGCCTTCTTCATGCATGACCACTAGAACTGTCGTTGGAGATCTTGGTACATCTTTTCTGTTCCCAGATGTACCGCCAAGGGGGATTTATGAAACTCCTTTAGAACCTCTTCCCACAATTCCAATGGTATGACAGTGTGTACCCTAAAAAGAAGTACGCGATCCCCACCTTGTGAATATCCATCACGAGCATCTCCTATGGATAACTAAGCATGTAAAGCCTCACAGTCATCATCCCCAACCTATTCCTCCCTAACTCACTGTAAGAGTGTAGGGGAAACAACAATTGACTGTAGGTAAGCTGCATCCTCTCTTTCTATGAAGGACAACCGCAACGTGTCTAATTTCTCTATCGCCCCACTCAACAACTGCATGCCCAACCTTCTTCTAAGAGAATCTTCCACCTTGTTTCCCTTCCCAGGAGTATAGATGATCTCAAAATTCATAGTCCTGGAGGAAATCTATCCAATGCCTCTGTCTCATATTCAGATCCTTCTACGAGAAGATATACTTGATGCTCTTGTGGTCAGAGTAGATGATGAACCGCTCGCCCGTAAGGTAGTGTCTCCAGATCTTCAATGAGAAGACTACCTCCGCCAACTCGAGATCAGGGGTCGCATAGTTCTTCTCATGTGGCCTAAGCTGGCACAAACCATAATCAATCACTACCTGTCTCTACATCAGGACAAATCCATGCCTAGTCCCTAATGCATTGTGGAAAACTAAGTACTCGACACCCTCCTCCTATAACCTCGTTATTGGGGAGCTCATCAAACTCTATCTCAACTGCTCAAAATCCGGATGGCACTTCTCTATCCACACGAAGGGTTTCCCCTTCCGAATCAAGGCTGTAATCAATTTTGATATTCAGAAGAAATCAAGAATGAATCTTAGGTAATATCCTGTCAACCCAAGGAAGCTTCGTACCTCTGTCACACTATGAGGTGGCTCCCATGATAACACTGCCTACACTATGGCTAGGTCCATAGCTACACCATCTGCTGAGATGACATGTCCCAGAAATTGGACCTTCTAAAACCAGAACCGGCACTTCAAGAGATTCCCATAAAGCTAGTTCTCTCAGAGTATGTCTGGAACCATCCACAGGTGTCTCATGTGCTACTCCTCTGACGCTGAGTACACAAGGATTTCATTGATGAAGACCACTATAAACCGGTCCAAATATGACTAAAAGGTCTGTTTCATTAGTCCCATGACCACTACGAGGGCATTTTTCACACCGAAAGGCATCACCAAGTACTCATAGTGACCATAGCGGCATCTGAATGCCGTCTTCGGTATATCCTCATCCCATACCAATAATTAGTGATAACCTGATCGAAGGTCAACCTTCATGAACCACTGTGACCCACTTAGCTGGTCAAATAGGTCATCGATTCTCGGCAGTGGATACTTGTTCTTCACTATCACCTGGTTCAAGCATTGGTAATCTATGCACAACCTCAAACTCCCATCTGTCTTCTTGGCAAACAAGACTGGGGCTGCCCAGGGTGAAACGCTGGGTCTTGTGAAACACTTTCTCTGCAAATCCTCCAACTGCACCCTCATCTCGTGAAGCTCTATGGGATCCATCCGATATTCTGACGAAGAAATTGGTATCTTCCCGAGGTGTATGTCAATGCAGAAGTCGTTTTCCCATCGAGGAGGTAGTCCTGGAACATCTTTGAGAAAGACGTCCTCATACTCCACCACTACTTCTGGGAACTGGGATCTCATCACATCTAATACTCTGAGGGCTAGGCTAGCAAACTCATGAGTGACCGGCTGCACCTTCCTATGCATGAGCCCATTCTGTGGAGCTTGGGTCTCCTTTTCTCTGATAAAGGAAAACCTTGTCCCATCACAGCAGACACACCGCACTCTTTGTCTAAAACATTCAATTTGGGCACGGACCGAAGATAAACAATCCATACCAAGAATGACGTTGTAAGGCCTCGATGTTACCACCAAGAGGTTCCAACCGAAACTCTCACCTCCAAGGGTAAGATCACACTGTCTGCAAAGGTGCTTGATTGTCGAGTCTCCTCCCATAGGTGTCTCCAAGAGTAAGGATTGAGTCAATGGTTCTACCGAAATCTCGAGGTTTCATACAAGACATGTGTCTATGAAGGAATGGCTAGCACATGTTTCTATAAGTACAGAAGCTAAAGTAGAGAAGAATTAGATGATACCTAGAATAATCCTTGGATTCCCTGGGTTGTATGCCTTGACCACATGTAGATGTCCCCATCTCTATCCCCCAGCTCCCTGAGTTTGGTGCGGACCTCCTGGGGGTGGCGGTGATATTAACTCAAAGTGTCTACCACTACCCACAGCTCTCCCTGCTCCTCTGCCACATCCGCCACCTGGCGGGTCTATCTACTCCACTATTTTCCTCTGCCTTAGTGGTCCATCCACCGCTTCCCTTTCATTAGCTCAACGGGTCGGAAAATCTCTAGCGAGGTACCCCTACTATCACATGCGTAGAATCTATTCTCCCTAGGCTGACCGGATCCATCCCGAGAGCCCTCGACTGTCAATACTCTGTCCTGGGTCCTCCTAGGATGTTTCCCACGTCCATATCTCTATGCTTGATATCGTCTACCTACTGTCGGGATCTCCAGACCGGTCTACCTACTGTTGACTAGCGTCGGCTGTCTCTGCTCCGCCAAAAAGCTCTCGATCACCAAGGCCCGCTCGAGCACTCCAGCATAAGTCGAAATGCATAGAGGTACAACACTAGCTCAGATGTCCCATCGTAGACCTCACTCAAAGGTCTGAGCTCTGAAGTACTGATCCCTGGCCATATCCATCGAGTACCGAGCAAGTTTGGTGAACCTTGATGAATAGTCAACTATTGTCAAATTGCCCTACTAGAGCTGAAGAATCTCCTAGATGCACACAACTCTTTGCGTAACTGGAGATAAATTCTCCCTGAAGAGTCGCTCGAACTCCATCCACAAAGAGTCTCCTCATCATGAGTCTGTGTGGTCAGACTCCACCATTGTCTCGCTGAACCCTGAAGATTTCTCGCTCCTAGGATCACCATATGGTCTGCTGGTGTCCTCACTAGGCAGAAAACTCTGCTCACCACCTCAAGCCAGTCCTCAGCCGCCTGAGGGTCGGGTTCACCTCGGAACATGAGGGGTCTCTGTCTCTAGAACTCATGGAGTGCGCTAAGTCTTCACCCCTCATCGTTTGGTACTGTAGGTACCACGGGCTACTCCACTGGTGGTGGCATAGCAGGTGAACCACCTAGTGGTAATACTTGGGGAAACGGTCCCTGTATCGAAGCCTCATCACTGAGGGGTTCATCCTCATGATCATGCTGCTGAATCCTAGTGGCTATGCATCACAGAGGCATCTTCTAATAAGCCAAGATGTATCATGAGTATATCTGGATAGCTGACTCAAAGGACATGGAAAACACAACCCTTTCCTAGATGATGCATGTACCTTTATTTTATTTCCCCACAACTAATTTTTTCGTGTACCGAGTCGAAAAATAGGTTATCAGAGTCCTGGTGTATGGATATGTCGGCCGCCGCACCAACACTGGAGTCTCTGGCCTGAAAGGCAAGCTCGAAACACTTAACACTATTGAAGTAAACCAATATCACAGACTCTTGGTCCTAAGGTAGAACTGACCACCTCTGATACCACTCTGTCATGACCCTTCCTAGTGGGGCCCGCGCCATGACTCCCCAAGCCCGCCTTCAATAGGCCAGGGGATGATGACTAGCATCGAGTAGGCATATCACTAACATGGGAGGAATTACCTAAGTACCTGTACACACACACACATCTCCAAGCCCCCAAATGATGAAATTTAATAACACTAAGGAACAAAAAATCATGAATAAAACTAAACCCAACTAACAGAGTACGACGGAAAGTAATTTACTGAAATTAAACTAGGCCAGAATACAAGCCCAAAAAAATAAGAGTCTGAAAAGTGAAAAGTCGAACCTGTAAACACAAGAAGGTACTAGGACTGCTGCTCATAGCCTTAGGAATGCCTCGGCCTGTAGGGAACTTAGAAATCTCGGTCCTGTCTTGGTCCACCCTAGACTCTGTCAAAAGGCTGCTTGTCTGCACAAGACACGACACGTGCGGGAAAAGCCTGTGCAGGGGTGAGTATAACAATACTCAGTAGAGGACATCGAAAACCACAAAGCAGTACACAAAGTAAAGGTATATTCAGCTATGCACATTATATGTCTACAGAACATATTTCAAGAGAAACACAAGCACATATACTAAAAACCTAGGCCCACAGTCTAGAGACAAATTGCACAACCGCATAACGGCATTAGGGATTTGTTCAAACATTCCACAATGCACTCATTCCCAGAGAACACACTCCATGAGTCTTATAGCTCTGATAAAGTCCGTATGATAAGTACAATTTGTTGGTAACTGTCACGAGAGGTAGTTACACTAATTAAGGGAGACACACTCCTAAGTGGGAAGATTCCGATATATAGATAGACTAATTATGGGAGACACACTCCTGGGTGGGAAAGATCATGATACACAGATGATGATCACTACCAGGGCCATGGCAGATACCACAACTCATTTAGAATTCACCTGATAGGTAGAGGATCGACGCCTGGTGTAGTTGGTCATGTCGATACCTAACTCTACCTAGGGTCATGAATGGATAGAGGATCTCGATTCGAGCCTCTCGGATGGATGCCTGACTCTATCATAGAAAGTACGGCTGAAGGGACCGTACTCATGTAGAAGGAAATGATGCCTGAACTTCAAGCGAATGAGAAGAAGAAGGGGCACTAACCCAAATAAAACATGTCCAATATACAATGGACAAGAGGACCATGCCATTATCCAAAATGTACACGGCGTGTAGAAAAGTTACACGTTGTGTCGTCTGACCCCGGGTATTGCCCGTGTACAACGGACCATGTTGTAAGGCTGGTTACTTAGAAAAATTAGTACACAGCGTTTAGTACTGTATACATGCAATGTTTGAGTGATTGGGGTCGGCTCCGTGTACTCTGGCCATGTGCTCGTACACGGTCTTCAACCCTTGTACTCTAACCCGTGTAATCAGTATAAGGGGTGACCCGCGTTGCTAGCTTCACTTGGACATGTGACGGAGTACACGGTCATGTACTCCACCTCGTTTCTGTGTACCCCCTAGATACATGCCGAGTCCCACGTAGCCGCCTCTTCCATGCAGTACAACCGTGTTCTGAAGTCGTGTAGATCATCTTGTGTCTGTGTACTTCCCAAAATACACGATGAGCTTTGGGGGAAGTCCAACACGCCGTGTGACTAGGGTCACATGTTGTGTGATTCCTCTCAGACCCCCAACACCCTAGCTTCCACTGCCAGTACTACAATGTGTGTTATTCGGAATTACACGCTATGTATTCTGGAAATTTTCAGAAATGCGAACCTCTGTCATCGCACCTCTAGTGATGCCCCATTCATTGATTCGATTGTCTGATCACCCTAGAACACCCAAGTTTTGTCACCCTAACACCTCAAGGTTGCTTCTGATGTTTTTGTACTTCTGATCAGCTCTTAAAATATGTTTTGATCTTCCCGCACAAAGAATGATCGAATAATGGCCTCTTCTGATTCGATTCGGTTCGTCATCTGTCATGGTCGTCGCACCTCCCTATGGTCGTTGTGTTGTCGGATCTCCAGTTTGGGATCACTGCATTGTAAGACAGGTGCGCAAAAATCTGTTGTTCATTACCCTGTGAAGAACGCGAATAACGTGAAGAACGCGTGAGATGGAAAGGGGGAGGAAAACCAATCGAAGAAAATTTGAGGAACGAACCTCTGTTGTCGTTCATCATGGCATTGATCTGCTCCCATTAATAGGCTTAAATGGATCATAAATAAAAAATAATAATCAATGTGGATTAATTACCCATAATCATCCCAAAGAAATCCCTCCCACAAGAATGTACGAATCCGTAGATCAACTTGTTTGTGGTTGGTCTGTGTTCGTCATTTTAAATTCAAAGTTGGGAAAGAGAGATGAAATAACAACCCCTACCTCAACAGGGATCGATCGCTGACGAAGGGTTTGTGCTACTATCATCTTCGGGATCCTCTAACTTTATTGGGGTAGTGATTCTCAATTTTGATCTATCATCGTTCGTCATTGAGAGTTTTCTCCAAGGCTCTGCCAATTCTCAGAGATTTTTCCCAATCATCGCCAACGAGAAAAAAACAATTATCTTAATAAAAGGGAAATTTATTTGACATCCCATCACACTGCGGCATTAATGAGTTAGTGTTGTTGTTTATGAGTGATCATGACATGACAATAATGACTGAAATAGTTTCCTCGTCGTTGCGCTCTAGTAGATATTTCCAAAAAGAAATAAAATAAACTTTGTGAATTTATTTTATTTTATTTTATTTAAAACATCCAAAAATTAACTTTTTCCCTCGACCAGCACCGATCGAGGTTAGGCTCGTTATTAGGTGAAGTTGTCATCCTAGATGAAATGGTTCCCTCATATTTTTAATATGGGCATCCATTTAGAAACTGCCACAGCCGTGCACAAGTCCCTACACACTTAACTTTAAAAATTTTAAACCACCATTCCGGGCTCACTGGGCCTCGAAATGATGTGTCGTCTTCGTGATCGGTCTCTAAATAATTCCATATAATATTTAAAAAAATAATACATGGAATATACAAGACATTACCTAGTAATTAAATAAATTATTTGAATTATATACACCATATAAAAGAAATTGTTGGTGAATAAAGAATGTGTCTCATATAAATAAAAGTGAGACGAAAATATCTGACATCAAGTTTCACTTGTTTCAAAAGAGATCTAACCTCATGTGTACAAAAATTAAAATTATTATACTTATATACCAAAATCATATATATTCTTATAATATCATATATTATCCACTTATAACATTTCAATATCCATTTTTTAATAAATCTTTATGGAAGTCATCGTTTCTAGGTTAACTAATCTCTTTTCATGAGAATTTTGGTTATATAATTCCTATTATTTTATTTTTATATTATTTCCATGATATCCATAATTTTTTAAATAATATAAATATCATATATTTTTATTATATAAATTTTGATATGTCCAAAAAAATTTGAAAATGAAAATGAATTGCACTGTTCTTAAAGAACGTAGGCCATAAGTACATATGAATGTGGTTTTGACTTTTTGATGGATGAAAGGAAAAAAATAAAAAAAATAACCTTAGAAAAATAATATATATCATATATATTCATTAAATATATACTTATTAATATTCGTGTAATTTAGAAATGAAAAATAAATTTCATCGCTTCATAGAGGTGGTAGTCTACACATCCGCACAAGCGATGTAGTATTTTTCCAACAGATTTGAAGGTAAGAAGGAGGGTATGATATTATAGTTACATAATTGTAGTTTTTTCATAAATATAATATATAAACATTAAAATCACAATAATAACCACCAATTAAACATGGTGATGCAAAATGAATCGTATCTATCTGTGGGGGCGATAGTCTACACTTTTTCCAGAGTGAAACTTTCAATTCCCATTTGATGTAATATATGGTGAATATTAGTTGTTACATAAACATATAAATATTAAAGTATATTTTTTATACATAATTTATTATTTTATGAAAAATACCTCTGATTTATTAGAGGCTTTATGATTAAATAAATGGAAGGAGGTTGGGTAAGTCGATTGCCTCTTCTTTATTACACCTCCTTTAAATCATTTCCTAAGAACCAATATAATAGTATTTTAAGAAGATAAAAACCACTAAATCATTAATATGTATTTTTAGAATATAATTTCTTAGGGTTTTTGGAGATATATTTATCAAAAAAAATTAATGAATAGAGAGAGGTTTTGTCATTTTATAACGGAGAGAAAGGGCGTACATGGAATTACAAAATAATATTAAAATATTATTATGTAATTCTTAGGAAAAATGCTTGAAAATGGAAATATATTCATAGAAATTTATTTTAAGTTCAAAATATAGCAATAGAATTAAATTTATGTAGTTTTTGGTGTCATTTTAATCCTTATCTTTTAGTTTATTTCATTTGTTAACTGATTATAACCTTAACTATTGTAACTAATTTTTCAATCATAAAGGATTATAATTTACTTATAAGTTAAATAATTTTGATCTTTTAGATCATTTCTATTCCTAATTTTCTTATTTCAAGATTTTTTTATTATTTTTAAATTAGTTAGTTAAAATTTATTTTTTATAAATTATCATTAATTTCATTTTTGATATTATTCACTTACTCTAACTTTAAATTCATCACAATAGTTTTTAATTTAAATTTAAACCTTTAAAACATCCATAAGATGTTATATTTAACTATATAAATAGTGTGACCTAGTAATTCCCCAAAATTATATTACATTTAATATTTCCGAAATTATTTATTTTTATTTATCTATTAATTGAATAAATATTATGGCATTTGTTTCGTAGTAATTTAACATAATTATTAAATAACAAAAAATTAAAAAAAAATTACATGATACGAAAATTTATTTTTCTATAAGTTAAACATTTAGAACTAAACTATTCCAATTTTTATCCTTATTCAAAACAATTTGGGCCATTAAAGTCAAAAGAGTGAAATTTTAGAATTTTCTTTACTTAAAATAATATAAATTTTACTATTAAGATAAAGTGGTACCAAAATGACATATTTTATAGTTTTTATTGTATATATTATACTTTATTCCATATAATGAAATAAGGTTATGTTTTGGGTTTATTTTGGGACCTTATATCATGGTTTTAACTCTGTTTCTCCCATTTTACCCTTATAGAGGTGACAAATATTTATCATTATTACTAATCAAAATGATTAAAAATAAAAGGAAATATTTACCAAAATTTACTATTTTGATTCTAAATATGGTTTATTTTTTTATTATTTAATCACAAGACGTTACTAAAATTAAATTTAATATAAATATGTACAATTCAATGAAAAATAGTTTTTAAAAAAAATGTGTTATTAAGAAGAAAAGTTGAATTTTTGTAAAAAAAATGAATATTATTGATCAAAATGTAATTAGTTAGATTATTATGAATAAAATATATTTTATTTATCATTATGTCCAAATTTAAAAAATAATGGGACATTTACATTATATGATTTCATGGAAAAAATGGCAGTAGTTGAAAAATCAGTATTTTTACTATTCAATGAAAAATTATTAATTTCATAAAAATCACAACATATCACACTAAGTGTATTATGATATGATGATTTAAAAATTTATTTTATTTTAAAAATAGAATTTATGAAATTGGAAAAAATATTTTTAACTTCCATCCACAAAATGAAATAAAGTTTATTTTTGAATATATTTTTTTTGAAGTAGAAAAATACTTCTATAAATATTTGGATCTTATTTAAAAATAATTAATAAATAAATTTGTATTGAGTAGGACAGTTATATATATATATATATATATATCATTATGTGGTTACTCATATTCATACCCATTGATTCAATGATTGTGTTATAACAATCACATTTAAATAAAAATATTTTTATGATTCATCTCAATTCGTTTGAAGATTGATGTTATGTGTTATGAAATATGTCAACATTATTGTCATTTTAAACTAAATTATCAAGGAGTTACATTACCCATCCTAAAATAATATTTTTCTAAATAATTTTATCCCGGTCAAGAAATTTTTAATATCTTAGAATACCTTTATGGATCACCCTCATCATACAAAGGACCAGTAAAACATATTTTAAAAAAGTAATTTTTGAAACAAAAATTTTTCCTTGAATATAATTTCATCATGTTCATAGATAAATAAAACATTGGGAGGAAGTTAAATTATACACATGGATGAGAAAACTGGCATCTAAGGACTAATATAGAGTGATAGTGAATATGGTCAT
This sequence comes from Viscum album, assembly GCA_963277665.1. Classification (NCBI taxonomy): domain Eukaryota; kingdom Viridiplantae; phylum Streptophyta; class Magnoliopsida; order Santalales; family Viscaceae; genus Viscum; species Viscum album. The sequence goes on along the minus strand of OY728136.1, from coordinate 394,845,030 downwards.
CAAAATCGTAACGGCCACCAAACCATAAATCTGAGATGGGTGAAATGACTATTGATTCATTAGAAATGAAGGTTAAGAGATAACAGTTTATATAATATGATACTTTAATTAAAGTTTATGGGTTATTTTACTATCATGAAATATAACATGAGGAAAATGTTCTAACTTTATTATATTCTATTTCATAATCATAATTTCATCCTTTGGTTGTGCTTTGATAAAGTTCCATTTCATCTCAAACTCAAAGAAATGAATATGCATGAAGAATTTTTTTATGCATGTAGTATTAAAATTAACTTTTATTGTATGATATTATCCATAAACCATGTATATGTCATTCCTTCTATCTCTATATATCATTAAAACCAAAATGGTTAGCATAAGTTATCCAATATGGATAAATACAATAAGTTAATATATAAAACCTCAATAATAACACCCAAAGTTCAAATCATCTAATTTCAAAAATAATTAACCTTAAGATACCTCCAAAATATGACTTACCATGATTATAACCCAAAAAATAAAATTATTTGTTCTCATATCCTTCCATGATCAGCGTAATAATTATCTTGAAATAATTTTAATCACTCATAACATATCATACAAAAAATTTATAGTTTGATCGTATTTTATCAAAAATATACCAATAATTTCCCAAATTAAAGTAACAATAAAATATTATATTCCTTGAAAATATAATTTACCCTTTATTCCTAATAAAACCTCAAATATTAGAAAAAAATTATTTCTATTAGAATTCCAGGTTCATCCTTTCAATGACAGATGATCATAGGTTCATTCAGAATATTAAATATGACTTATTTATTCTTTAAATTTATATTCAATATATATAGAGAGAGTTTATAAATTATCAAAATCACATAAAGTTTTATTTATAGATAAAAACTAATATTATCATAGTGCACATTATTACGAACATCCACACGGAATCGATAAATTTGGTGTAGGGGATATTCGTTCATTTGATTATCATGGTTGACTTCAATAATTGATATTGAAAAAGATTTATCTTTTTTCCTTTTAATTTATATGTTTCTATGTCTTATTATCCTCATTATAAATTATATTATGGAGTTGACTCACATAATTTCCAAACTCCATGCATCAAAAGAACTGAAGTGTAAGTGGTGTATTTTATTGAGCTATCTCTCCATTAATTTCATTGACTAGCCTCATCAGATAACACAGACATTATTTTGATTGATGGCTAGGCTTCCCACTCATAAAAAATCTTCTTGTTATTTTATAGAATTCACATTAGTCATAATTTCCATATTTTTCTCAAGTAGGTTGTTGAAACTCTTTCTTCCCTCCATGTGATATTCAACTAGATATTCCATGAAACTGAATCATCCTTTTCCCATAACCATAAACAACATAGGGAGAGAATAATGATGGTTCCATTTAATAAAATCCATAGTAAATCATTAATAACATAAACTGAAGATATATTAGAGGAATATTTTCACAACCCATCCTAGTGGGGCCCACGTCGCGACTCCCCATGCCCACCTCGAATAGGCCAAGGGATGGTGAATCACATTAAGTAGGAATATCACTAACATGGGAGGCATTGACTAAGTACTTGTACACACATACACATCTCCAAGACCACAAATGATGAAATGTAAAAAAACCACTAAGGAACAAATGCATGCATACACTATAACCCAACCAATAGAGTACAATAGAATGTAATGTGTAGAATTTAAACTAGGCCAGAACAGAATCCCACCAAATGAAATAGTCTACAAACTACAATGTCCAATCCAAAAATAAGAAATAGGTTTTGGGAATACTTCTCATAGTCATTGGAACACCCCATCCTGAAACGAATCTCACAAATCTCAGTTTGGTCCTGGTCCACCCCAAACTCCGTTAAAAGGTCGCTCATCTACACAAGACACGACACATGCAGGCAAAGCACAGGCAGGGGAGATTATAATAACACTCAGTAGAGGACCTTGAAACCCACAAAGAAATACATAAAGTAAAGGTAAAATCATCTCTTCCCGATATATTTATAAATAAAATATAATAAGAGAAACATCTAGATATACTCAAAACCTAGACTCGTAGTCTAGAGGTAAGTCACAATAACTTGTATACCCATGCTAGGGATTCAGTCTCAGGATTCAACGAAGTGCTCATCCCAGAGAACTCACTCCATGAGTCTGATAGATCTGATGACGTCCATCTGAGAAGAATTGTTCATTGCGAAGTTTCATGAGAGAGATAGATGTACTGATAGATATAAATAGAGAATAGATACACTCAATCTTGGAGAACACACTTCTAGGTGGGAAGAGATCATGATAAATTTATGAGGATCACTGCCAGGGCCATGGAGTATACCACGAATCATCCGAATTTACCTTCTAAGTAGATCATCTTCATTCTTTAGGATTGGTCACCTTGATATATGACTATACCTAGGGCTAAGAATTGGTAGAGGATCTTGCTCTGAACCTCTCAGGGGGACTCTCACTCTATCCAGAAATTCCAATTGAATGGATAATAATCTTGTATATGGAAACGATTCCTAAACATCAGGGGAACGAGAAAAGGGACACTATCCCAAAAAAAACATTTCCAATGTTTATTAGAAAATAAGATCAAGCCTTGTATAAGGAGTACACGGCATGTAGAAGTGTAACACGCTGTGTCCCATAACCCCAGGTACCGCCCTTGTGGAACGACTCGTGTCAGAAAACATGTCTTATAGAAATTGATATACATATATTGTAGAAGAGTAAAGAATAATTTTTTACTATTTTAAGGATTCTCCATGTATTCTGGTCATGTTCCTATACTTCAATTCAACCCTTGTCTTCAAACTCATGTACCAGTACATGGGGTAACCCATGTAACTGGTCTGGTCGAGCCGTGTAGTGGAGTATATTTCATGTACTCCACCATGTGCCCATGTATCATCTGATATAAAAGAAGATCCCCACATAGGGACCCAAACACTTTGTGATAGGGGCCACACACAATGCCATTTCTTCCGGTAGTGTGGAAACCTAGTTTCCATTGAGTCGGCCCCATACGCAGTGTTCTTCGGAGAACCCGACGTGTTCATCATGTTTTTCTAGAAACAATGTTATTCATTGTTGTGTTGTGGATTATCTTATGATTCTAGATCCAACAATTCATTTTCCTTAAAACTAAAGATCCTAGGTCTCCCTGCCATTCCATTAATGTTTTGGGAGGTTTTGGTTGTTTGATCGGCCCTGAAAAACCTATTTTGATCCTCCTCGCCAAGAACGATCGAAGAATGATTTCTTCCAAACTTTGTCGATTCATCTACCAATATCATTTTATCGCCTCTAATAGGTCATAAAAAGTTTTAGATATATAATTTGGGATAGTTACATTGTGATATGGATGGTCAATGATCTGTTGTTTATAACCCTGAGAAGAACGCGAAGAGCACACAGGGTCGGGAGAAAAAAATTACTAAACAAAATAGGAAAAAATTTCCACCATTGTTTGTTATGGAATTGATCCACTATCATTAGAAGTATTAAGATAAAAAACAAGGATAATCATAACCATAAATGAAATCATCCCTAAATTCTCACAACTTGAAACCCTCCTGCATGAATGATCAAACTACAGATCAACTTATTCGTAAGTCGATCTGCATTCATCATCAAATCAAAGAATGGGGAAAAGATGTAATTTAAAATAACAACCCCTGAAATGATTGTCAACTAAGATCATGTTCACTATAGTTTTCGATGAGATCTTCTAACCTTCCTTCACAATGATCCTTGGTTTGACCGTTCGTCGTTGTTCATTGTGATTTCTCTAAAGGGGTGGTTCCTCTCCAAATCTCTAAAGGATTCCAGGGAGTTTTATAGGGTTATGAGCCTTACCTTGGGCTCTTGGTTATTTAAAACCATAAAAAGGGTCACTACATCGTTTAAACACTAAAAAAAATAATTCATTAATTTTTTTATTTCCTTTAAAATGTCCAAAAATTAACTTTTACAGTTAACCCATGTTGGTCGATTTTAGGCCCTGTGTAAGGTAAAGTTTCTTCTCTAAACGCAATGGTTCTCTCAAATATATGATCCATAAAGACATTTAAAATTTATTCAACTATTTCAGGAAAACCAATTATATGTTATATTTCAATGTTTATATTATTTTAAATATTCATTGCTGGAACTCCGAGCCTCAGAATCGCACGTCGTCACAAAGAATGGTCTCAAATTAATTCCATATAATATTTAAAAGTAATAAATAGAAAATTTGGGACCTTAAATTCTCCCTGAATTAAGACTTCAAGTCCTCAAAAAGAAAATATAAAATGCTACTCAAAGAGATGTGGGTATCGCACATGAAACTGAGCCTCCAACTCCCACGTGCTCTATTGAAGATTATCATGCTGTCATCGGACACACACTAGAGGAATTGATAACCCATGAAAGATATTATCTTGAAGATCCTCAATATCCACAGGGTACTCCACAAAGGTTACTAAATTATTATTGTCTATCTCACCCCAATTGATGATGTGTGACATATCGTGAATGTACCTCCTTAGTTGTGATACTTGGAAAACATCATGTACCCAATGAATCTGCGGTGGTAGAGCTAGGTGGTATGCCACCTCACCTACTCTGTGTAGTATCTGGAAGGGTTGATATACCTCAAAGAAATATTTCCACATCATCCAAATATCCGCAACCCTCATCGGTGTCAGACCTGATGGAAGACAAAGTCTCCCTCCTCAAACTCCAAAGGTCTTCATCATCTTTCAGCATAAGATTTCTGCCAGTATTGTATAGTCTTCATCCTCTCCTGGATGATCTGAATCTTCTCGGTGGTAGCTCATACAAACTCTGGACCCATGAGTACTTACTATCTTTGGTCAGTCTAGTAAATTAGTGACTAGTATGGTCACCCGTATAAATCCTTGAATGGTTCCATACTGATGGAGGAGTGGAATATTTTTTTGTAAGCAAAATCTGACAGTGGTAAGTGGTCCTCCAAACTATAACTGAAGTCTAAGATATAGGCCCGCAACATATCCTCTAGAACCTAAATATTTCTCTCTATCTGACCATATCTTTATAGATGGAATGTTGTTTTCAAGCATAGTTATGCCCCATACACCTCTTGGAATCACTTCTACAGTCGTGATGTGAAATGAGCATCACGATTCAAGAAAATCATCAAGGAGATTACACAAAGCTGAACTATCTTTGTCATGTAGAGGCGTTCTAAGTTCTCTACTAAACTTTACTCCCTAATATCTAGAAACTGGAATAACTTGGTGAGTTTATCAATAATCTCCCAGATAGAATCGTGTCCCCTGGAAGTTCATGGTAATCCTAACCCAAAGTCCATTGATATTCTATCCCACTTCAATTCTGAAGCTTTCTGGGGGTGAGCTGATTCTGATAGAACCCAATGTTCATCCATAACCATATAGAATGAAAGGCATCAAAAATTTAATTTTCCCACTACCTACTTAATTCCAGTCCACCATAACTGACATCGGAGGTCCTAGTATATTTTCACCACTCTAGGATGTACTTCTAAAGGGGATGTATGAAAATACCTTAGAACCTCCTCCCACAACATCATAGGTACAACTATGCACCCTCTAAAGAGAATGATGAGCTCCCCACCCCCCTTGATAATATACATCTGGAGTATATCCTCTAAAAACTTGATCACATAAAGTTTCTCCATCAACATCCTCCATTTTTGCCTCCCTAAATTGATGCATGTGTGGAGGGGTAAGTACCATCAGCTTAAGGTAAGCCGCATCATCTCCATCTAGGAATTATAACTATATTGAGGCCAACTGCTCTAATGCCTCACTCAGAAAATGTGAACTTCACCTCCTTCTAAGAGAGTATTCCACCACGTTCCCCTTCCAAAGAGTATAAACAATCTCAAATTCATAATCCTGAAGTAACTCTATCCATTGATACTACCTCAGATTCATATCCTTCTACAAAAATATATACTTGAGGATATTTTGGTTGGAGTAGACAATAAACTTCCCACCTATCAGTTAGTGCCACCACATCTTCAAAATGAAGACTACCACAACCAACTCAAGATCATGGGTTGTGTAGTTCTGCTCCTGTGGCCTCAACTGGCACATACCATAAGCAATCTCCACATATCTCTGCATCAGAACACTCCCAATACTGGTCCCTGATGCATCGCAGAAAACTATGTACTTGATTCCCTCCTCTAAAAATATCACGACCAGGGCACTCATCAAACTTTTCCTCATCTATTGTAAAGTCTTCTTCCACTTCTCAATCCATAGGAAAGGATACCCCTTTCGGCTCAAAATCTATCATCAGTGATGATATATGGCGGAAATCAAGAATGAATAGTTGGTAATATCCTGCTAGCCCAAGTAACCCTTTCACCTCTATCACTCTCCTAGGTGGATCCCATGATAACAATGCCTTAACCTTGGCTCTTTCATGACTCATCCTGGTGGATCCAGCGTCATGAATCCCCAATCCAACCACCAATATGCTAGTGGCTAGTGACTAGCACCAAGTAGGCACATCACTAACATGGGAGGCATTGTGAAAGTACATGTACACACTTACACATATCCAAGCCCACAAATGATGAAATGTAAAAAAACTAAAGAAAAAATGAATTCATACACTATAACCCAACGAACATAGTACAATGGAAAGTAAAGTGTGAAATGTAAACTGGGATAGAATAAAATCCCACCAAAATAATGATTCAAAATACTACAAAGTGAAACCTGAAAAATAAGAAATAGGTATTTGGACTAAAAATCATAGTCGTAGGAACACCTCAGCTTGTAAAGAAGCTCACAAATATTAGTCTAGTCCTGGTCTACCCTAGAAGCTATAAAAATTTCACTTGTCTGTACAAGACATGACACGTGTGAGTAAATTCCATGCAGGGGTGAGTATAACAATACTCATTAGAGGAACCCGAAAACCACAAAGCAATACAAAAACTAAATATGAATTCATCTCTACACATTATATGTCTATAGAGAATATAACAATAGAAAGATCCATATATACTCTAAACCTTGACCTGTAGTCTAGAGGTAAGCCCAAACAACACGCGTACCCATACTGGGGATTTAGTCTGATGATTCCACGAAGCACTCATCTAGGAGAACTTACTCCATGAGTGTGATAGCTTTGATGACATCCATATGAGATGTATTGTTCGTCAATAATTTTCATGAGAGAGATAGATGGACTATTAGATATGAAGAGAGAATAGATACAGTCATTATGGGAGAACACACTCCTGAGTGGGAAAACATCATGATACAAAGATGAGGATCACTGCCAGGTCCCTAGAATATACCACAACTCATCCAGATTCACATACTATGTATAGGATCAACATCCTCTAGGATTGGTCACATCAATACCTAACTCTAACTAGGGACAAGAATGGGTAGTGGATCTTGATTCGGGTCTCTCAGAGGGACTCTAACTCTATCAAGAAAGTCTTATAGTTGGGAGCATTCTCTTGTGGATGGAAGTGATACCTGCCCATCAGGGAAATGAGAAAAGGGAGAACTAAACCAAAAAAAACTTGTACAACGTATGGTGGACAAGGAGATCAAGCCACGTATATTGGAGTACACTGTGGGTAGGACTGTAACACATTGTGTCCCTTGACCCCGGTTACTGCCTGTGTGCAATGGCATGTCTCTGAAAAATGTCATATAGAAATCGATATACATGGAATATCATGTAGTAGAGTAACATTTAATGTCCTACTATCTTGGGATCACTCCATGTACACTATTTTTGTGCTCATACATGGCTTCATCCCATGTACTAGTACATGGGTTAACCTGCGTAACCCACATGGTATTGCCTTGTAGTGGAGAACATGTTGTGGACTCCACCACATGTCTTTGTATCATCCAAGATACACGTCGAGTCCCGTGTAGGGACCCACATGCCATGTGATAGGGGTCACACACCATTTCATCCCTTCCTATACCATGGAACCCTGTCCTCTACTGATTCATCCCCACATGATGCGTTCTTAGGAGAACACCTCACGTTCATCTTGTTTTTTCCAGAAACGATGTTCTTCATCACCACACCTCGACTGCTCTTCCAATTCCTGATCTAACCATTCATTTTCCTTGAAACATAAGATCTGAGGTTTCCCCACCAAACCATCAATGTTTTGGGAGGTTTTGGGTATTCTATCGGCCCTGAAAACTCGTTTTGATCATCTGTTTGAAAAATGGTGGAAGAGTAATTTCATCTAAACCATATTGATTAATCCACCACCATCATCGTTGTACCTCTTCTAGGTTGTCATGATGTCATATCAACGATTTAAGATCATTGAATTATGAGACTGATGTGCAACAATACTATTTTTATAACCCCAAAAAGAACGCAAAGAACACACTGGGTTAGGAGAGAAAAATTCATTAAGAAAAAGAGGAACAAACCTCCATCATTGTTCCTTATGTAATTGATCCACTCTAGTTAAAAGTATCAAGATAAAAAGAAAGGATAATCATAACCATAAACATAATCATTCCCAAATTTTCGCAACTTCAAACCCTCCCACATGAATAATCAAACTATGGGTCAACTTGTCAATGGTTGATCCATGTTCATTGTCAAATCAAAGAATAGGGAAAATAATGTATTTGAAATTACAACCTCAGCCTCAATAGTTAATAAAGAGTAGGTTCACTATAGTCATCGATGAGATCCTTCAACCATGCTGTGAAATGATCCTTAGGTTGACCGTTCGTCGATATTTCTCCAAGGGGCGGCTCCTCTTTAAAGCTCTAGAAAATTCTAGGGAGTTTTCCATGTTTGTGATCCAAACCATGGGATCCTAGTAATTTAAAATCATTAAATGTGTCACCACATCATAAAAAAGTTAAAAATAAAATAAATCATTAAATTATTTTATTTCCTTTAAAATGACCAAAAATTAACTTTTGCAGTTGACCAACATCGGTCAATGTTAGGCCTCACCTAAGGTAAAGTCACTTCTTGAAACACAATAGTGAACTTGTATTTCTGATCGAGGCACCCATTTAAATTTTATTACACGATTTTATGAAAACCATACATTCACACTATTTAAAATTTTAATTTATTTCAAAATTTTATTTTGGGCACTCTTGGCCTCGGAATCAAACACCCTCACAAATCTAGGTCTCAAATTAATTCCATATAATAATTAAAAATACTACATTGAAAATATGAGACATTAAAAATACATCTATAAAATACCACTTAGGGTATTTATTGAGGAAAATGAACTTTTTATTTTGAAATAATTTATTTAAAATCTAATAATTTCCAAAAAAAATATTATGGAACACATTTTATTTGTATGTAACCATGAAAACAGATAATGTAATCATAAAAAAATTATTATCCTTGAAGGTAAAAAAGTTCATTCATTCCATATTTTTTAAGATATATATTCAATTCAAATTTTCAATAATTTTCAAAACTATATCCTTTGGAAAATGAAATGAATATTCATTTTGATGAATTTTTTAGATATTTAATCATAGGTTAAATGACATTAAATAATCATATGATAAAGTAAAACATTTCTAAAAACATTTTTTTTAACATGTAGATGGAATAAAAAGGATTTTCAATCAAAGAGAGAAATAAAGTCATTTTTCTTTAAGTATATACTATTCATATCTTATGTAATTAAAGAAAGAAAATTGAAAGGAAAACATGTATTCTTAAAAAATAATGAGATAATAATAAAAAAAAATATTGAGAGGTGGATCATAATATTTTATCATCGAAAACTAAAACATATAGATTTTTAATAAACTATTAGATTATAATATAAATTCCCTACCACATTGGTAACTTTATAATCGAAACATAATGAAAGAGATATCCTTATATGGATATGAATATTTCCTTAATTTCCATTAGAAGAATAATAAAATAAATTCATGGGAATTATTTACAAAATATAAAATAAAGAAGTGGTGAATATAGAAGGTTTCTCATAGAAATAAAAGTGATATGAGAATATTATACCTTAATTTTAACTCATTTAAAAACCACTCTAACCTCATGTAAAATAAATTTAAATTTATTATATTTCTATAATAAATATTTTTAATATATATAATATAATATATGATCTACATATATCATTTTAACATCCATTTATTATTAATTAATTATTTGAATCATTGTTTCTAGGTTTAAATTATTTTAATTTTTAGGATTATTCTGGTTATATATTTTTAGTAAATGTAAAGGAGAAATGAAAAACGAATTCTATCGCTTCATAGAGGTGATATTACACATGTGTGCACAAGATATGTTAATTTTTTCCAAATGATTGAATGATTAGAATTTAGATATAATATTATAATTCAAGATTCATAATTATGTTATACATATAATATATAAACTTAAAACACATCATGATAACCATCCATGAAATATGGTGATGTAAACAATTTGTATCTCAACGTGGAGGTGGTAGTCCACATGTATGCTTGAGTGATACATTCACATCCATTTTAATGGAATTGAGGATAGATATTATTGGTTGCATAATAATAATAACATTTCAGTATATTTATGAAACATAAGTAATTATTTCATGATGGATATAATATATTTAGATGAGGTAGAGGAAGAAAAAATTTGAAAGAGGTCAGGTACGATGATTACCTATTCTTTGGAAGGCCTCCTACTTAACCATTCTTATCGACCCTTGGAATGGTATTTGAAGAATCACATCCCCACTGATTCATGTATAACTAATATTGGAAGAAAATTGTGTAGGTTTTACTCGATGTATATCACACAAATTAGTGTAAATAAAAGAGAGAAGGAATGTCCTTTTATAATAGATGGAAAGGAGTCCCTTGGAATTAAAAAAATAAGAAAATATAATTAATTATTTATCATGATAAACTATTTGAAATGGAAATATATTCAAATACAAATAGAATAATGATTAAATATCTCTTAATAATGAATCTTAGATAGGTTTTTATGTTATTCTCTACCATATCTCCTGGTTTAGGCCCTTCGTTAACCGATTTTTACCTTAACTATGTTAATGAATTTTTAAATTTTAATGTGTTTTAGTTTTACTTATAAGTTAACAATTATATCATATATTGGAAAGGGTTGATACTTTACACTATTTCTCATACTAATTTTCCTCTTTAAATATTTATCTAATTTTTACATTTTTAATTTAATATTTTTTTCATAAAATATTACTAATATTATTTTTTACTGTATTAATTTAATTTAACTTTAAATTCATCAATATAATTATGGGTATTTATTTTAATCCTTTCAAACATCCATAAAATGTTATATGTTTCAAAATATTTCATTTAATTCAACAATTCACCAATATTTTAATACTTTTATTATTTTTAGAATAATTTATTTTATTTTCTATTAATTGAATAAATATTGTGTCATCATTGCATAATTATTTAAGGTAAATATTCAATAAATAAAAATTATAAATATATTTCCATGAAAAAATAATTATTATTTCACATAAACATTAATATGATAAATTATCTTTTTTTATCCTTATGGAAAATTTGTAAAGACATTAAAGTCAAGAGATTGAAATTTTTGAACTTGCATTACCCAGAATTCTATATATTTGAATTCGGAAATAATATTGTAGAATTTATTACATTAGAATAAATAATTGAAATTTTTGGATTGATTTTGAGATCTTATCTCAAGGTTTTAACCAAGGTTTACCAATTTTACCATTACCTAGGTAATAAATATTTATCATAGGTGTTTTCCATTATGTCCAAAAATATAGGTGACTTATTTACCAATTTTAAAAAACATGATTAAAAATATGGTATCCCTGTTTCAGTATTCAATCTCCAAAATTAGATGTAGTCAATTATAATATAAATTCATTAAATATAATTAGAAATTGTTTTTTGAAAAATCTGTTTTTAAGCATAAAAATTTATATATATCAAAATAATGAATATTTCTGATTCAAATGGAATTAGTAAGATTAATCATAATAAAATGGATCATATATAACATTAATACCAAATAAAAATATGATTTTACTTTTAAATTACTTTATTTTATGAAATGAAATTGTAGTATTTGAAAAATTAGTATTCTTCACTATTCGATGAGAAATCAACCATTTTAGAAAAATCTAAACTTTCACCCAAATTGAATTATAATATGACTATTTTAAAAATTATTCTTATTTTATATAATATAATTAATAAAAGTGGAAGAAATTATATATAATTTTCCATACAAAAATGTAATAAACACTATTTATTAATGAAAACTCTTTTTGAGGAATAACATGACTTCACTAAAAATTTTGTGCACATGTATGAGGAATTAATCAATGCATTTATATTGAGTACTTCATTTATACATATATTTCATAATATGTTTACACTATTCATACCTTCCATTTCAATGACTATATTATAATGGAACAATTTAAATAATAATATTTTTATAATATATCTATATTGTCTTAAATATCATTATTCTATTTTATAATAGCTATTTAGATTATTATACTTTTCAACTAAATTTTGAATTTTTTAAATTCTACCCTTAAATAAATTTCTCCCTCACATTTTTTTCTATGTTATCAATGGTTAAATATTTTAAAATAACTTTGCTGAAAACCTACATCATACAAAGGGATAATAAAACTTATTTTAAAGAAGGAAAGTGGGAAACAAGATGGTTTCCTTAAATAACACATAATTATTTTCCCAAATAATTAGAACATTAGTGAGAAGTTAAATTATAGACATGGTGGATAAAACTATCATCGAATGACTAAAAGAAAAATAAATACAACATGGCCATGAGAATGTTAATTACCAAAAAAAAAATCTGTTATATATGAAAGGGAAATCGATCCATTAGAAATGAATGTAAAAGGATAACATTTTTATTTAAAGATAGTTTTATTAATGTTGAAGTATTATTATAATGTCAATATAGAGAACATTACAATATTTACTTACTCGATTTCTTTCAATTTCATTGTCATAATTTCACCCTTTGGTTTCCCATTGATGAATTTTTACATTATATTGTACTCTAAGAAATGGATATTCCAGATGAATTTTTAATTCCTAATTCTCTAATATTAAAATTTAATAAATAATAATTTCCATAAAATAATGAAAATTAATTCCTTCTATCTCTAGTTATCATCAATGCCAATATGGTTAGTATAATATAACAAAAATTGATAAATATATTACATTAATCTATAAAGTGCTAATAATAACACCCAAATATAAACATAATCCATACAATAAATAGTTAACATTAGGAATCCACCAAAAAATCTCTGAAAAATATTTATACAAAACGATTTGATTAATCTTACCTTATATACTTCCATGATGAACTTAAAAAATGTCTTAAAAAAATTCTCATCACTCATACAGTCTCAATGAAAAATATGTAAAAAATAATCATATATTCTTAAAAATATACAAATAATTTCCCAAAATAAATTCACAATAAAATAAAACATTATTAAAAAAGATAATTCCCCATTTATTCATTAAATATTATCCAATATTAGTAAAACATTATATCTATCGAATGTTCATGTTCATCCATGCATCGATAGATGATCGTATGTAAATTCAGAATATCGAATATTATTTCCACATTTCATAAATTTATATAGAATCTATATAGAGATATCTAAAAATTGATATGGATGAAATAATTTTTTTATAAAGGTGAAAAAACAATATTTTCTTAGGGATCATTCATATAAACATTATCATGGAATAACTAAATTTTTATTGAAGGATAAGTGTTTCATAATTATCATAATTCACATAAGAATTTGTTATTTCATAAGAATTTCCTTTTTTTTCCTAGACTTCATAGTTTACTAAAGATTATTATCTTTATTAACCTTAGATTTGGTAATTTATTTCTATATTTCACAAACTCATTTCTTCTATAGCACTAAAGTGAGAGTGGTTTATTCTGTTAAGATCTATTTCATTAATTTCATTGAAAATACTCTTCACATCACTTCAACATTCTTTTTCTCAATGTATAGTCTACCGACACATGAATCTTGTTCCTTTAAAGAATTAAATTCACTGCACTATCAAAAAAATTTGGAGTGTTATAAGTTGAATATCTTCCTTCCCTTTATATGAAATACCACTTGAGCTTCCATGAAACCTTATATTTATTTTCATATCACCATAACCATGAGGATTTACAATGTCTACTCCCAATTTGAGTGTACATTGAACTATTTAATTATTACTTCCAAAGACCATTATGGATAATTCCCTTCGAAGAATTGGGTTCAAAAAACTAAAAAATAAATCAATACTTCTTTCAAGGGTGATGATTATACTAGAATCATACCTTTATAGTCTTCTAAACATTTCCTAAAAAGTAATAATGGATTAAACATCATTAATATGAAACTCAATGGATTCATTCTATATTTTTATTATATAATATGATTCAAGTACTTATTAAAATATTTCCGCTTAAACTCAAAACATTTTATAGATTCAATTCCATCATCTTTTCTCATTTTCATAATTATATTTCACCTTTTGAATGATTTTCCTTAAAGACAAGAAATTTCTAGGATATTATTTTAATTGAATGAGCACTGAAAAATAGAAAATATCATTTCTATTACCATGATTCAATTTTTAGAAACCAATGCATAAGAATACCAATACATGGATGGTTTACTTTGTCACATAAAAGTATTAATGGAATGTTTCTCCCTCATTGGTGCATTTTTATGTTCAAAATGACCTGTGTTACCACTCCTAGAATGATAGTGTTGAGTGAACAAATATAAAAAAATAATTCATGCCAGATCCTATTCTATTTGGTTTCATATGAGGATGGTCATTACCTTTTCCATCACATTCATTGTTCACAGTATTTCTTTGGTTTCCAGTCTTCTACTAAAACTAAAAACTATAGTGTGAGAAAAAATACTAATGATGATAAATTATATAATCATGAAAAATCATTAAATGTATTCATAAATCATGAAATGTTATTTTTAATCTATGACACCTTAGGTTTAAACTAATTTATCATTTATTATCATCATTTTAAATCCATCAAATTGGTTTATAAGGAAAATGTGAGTTAACCAAAACATATCCCTCCCTAGAGATTCAAACTAGGTGTTTATTAATAGATCACTCATCATGAACAAGAATTATGGCCACCATATTCTCGTCCAAATCATTTTGGTGTTACTACCCCTATATGAAAATTTATTGCAGCCATGTCCACTTCTAGTATTCATAAAAGGATATTTTTTCAGGGAGAAGAATATAATATATATCATACCAAAATATTAAAAGGGAATACTATACTTTGTATTATCCCTCCGGTTCTATGAAAATATCACCAGTCATAATCTCTAAAGAATCACTAATCCCTAATATATTACAAACTATATAACCCATAAATATTATATATAAATATTTTATAGTTATTTATGAATATTAAACAAATAAAATTATGATCCACGCATGAAGAATAAAGATTTAGTGTATTTAGAGAATAGATACATAATCCTCTTGTTTTATCAAATATATTCAGTTCTTCCTAGATACAATGCTTATTATGTATACCCCCACTTAAAACCATTATTCTTAAATAGGAAAATAGAAAATATAGTAAAGGGTGATCTTAGATTCTAAGTAATGGTAAACAAATGGGATATAAATAAATGATTATACATGGTCATAATATAAGAATAAATTAATGATATTATTATCATAACTTAAAATTTTATTCCCACTATTTCATAGATCATATTCATGTTTCATGGAAGAAAACATTATCATAAAAATAGAAAATATTTATATGTGTGGGGAATCATTAATAATCATGCATGATATATGATATAATAACATATAAATATGAATATTTTTATAAGGAAAAGCTTATAACATTGTAAACATTTATAAATACAAAAATAATCATGCATGATATATGATGGAATAACATATAAATATGAATAATTTAAAAAAAGATTATAACATTGTAAACATTTATAAATACAAAAATAATTATTAATTAAGTTAAGAACATGAAATCCGGTTATTGTATAAACTTATGGACATGAATATAGGATTTCATATAATCTTATGGACCAGAAAACTAAGTCTACGCATAATCATATTAACATAAAAACCATGCCCATGAAAAGTCATATGTACTTGAAACCAGTTCCCCATATAATGTTGTGAACATTAAATCAGGATCAAAATTATCCTATGTATCCCATGAGTTATCCATATTTACATTATAAATTTGGGGGATATATAACTTTGGACCCACTCATTACATAATCATAAATCCATTCATATGTATGCCTCAATACCATAAAAATAGTTACCATAATATAACCCTTAGAAATGAAAATAGGTTTCATCAATAGTTCATCATCCTAACTGTAAACCATCTAGGGAAATAATAAATATGGAATCATTGGATATTATCCCCAATAAATCATAAGTAAAATCTATGTGTGTCATCTTAGATGAAAATACCTTCAGAATATGGCATGGAATATTTCATAAAGAAAATACTATTTTCATTTTGATATTAGTTCTTTAAAATATATATATATTCAAAATAGTACAAATTAATATTCATTGAAAATTACTACAGAAACATATAAAGGATTATTGAAAACATTTATTAGTCATGAAGATGGTAAATTGTGATTATTTCATGTATGTTAAAGTGATGATTCCATTAATGTATTGGGTAAAATTAAAAAGTACCTCATTTGTAAAATGAAAAGAAGATTCCATTTAAACAATTGTTTCAAAATTAATTTAATGGTAAATAATAATTTTAACCATTATAGTAGAAGAGTGGAAACTTTTTGATTTTTTTAGAAAACATGGACACTGAAGAAAAAGGATTTTCGTTCAAGGAGATAAATTTAGTCATTTTCCCTAAAAACATTCATTCAGTCTATAGAGTAAATAAAGTAGTAAAAATGTTTGAAAAATAACTCTCCTCAATAAATAACTATAGAATAATAAATTTCCATGTGTTTATTTAGAGGTATATCAAAAATTTCCATTAATAGAAACTTAATCATAAAAAATCATGATAAACAATTAGATTCTAACATTAACCCCTTGTCACTTTGGTAAATTTCTAATAAAAATATAAAATAGAGAAACATATATGGATTTCAATATACAAATTATTTTTATTATAATAATCATAAAATAAATTCATAGCAATTACATACACCACATAAAAGAAATTAGGGGTGAATATGTCATGTGTCTCACCGAAATGAAACTAAGATGAAAATTCCATACGTCAAGTTTTAATGGTTTTAAAAGTTATCTAACCTCTTGTATAATAATTGAATTTTTTTAAAAAAAATATAAAGGAAACATTTAAATACTTACAAATTTTTATATCATCCACTTAAAACATTTCAACAACTATTTATTAATAATACATTATTAAAATCATCGTTTTCAGGTGTTAAATGTTTTGTTTTTCATCAGGAATTCTATTTTTTAGTTTGAATATTCATACTTCTATCATGGTAAAATCATAAAAATAATGTTAAAAATGAAATAAATTTCATATTTATAAATTATATATATATATATCGAGTCATCTATAAAATGTTAAGATAGAAAAATGAATAACACCATTCATAGAGACGGTAGGTTTTATCTACGTATAAATGTAGTTTTCACATTTTTATAGATGGAATAAATGAATGTTAAATAATAATTAAACTTTATAGGAACATATAAATAATATTTAATCATTAATTATATCCTTATTATAATCCATTAAAATGGTAAATGAAAACTGAATCACATCGCTTCATGGAGGTTGTAGTCCACATGTACATATTATAACATTATCATTTTCCAATATATTTAAATGTAAGAAGGTTTATACATTATTAAAATTTAAAAAATGAATATATATTTAATATATATCATATATAAACTTCAAAACTATAATTATAACAATCCATTAAAGGTAGTGATGAAAAAAATTGTATCGTTATGTGGAGGTGGTAGTCCACAAGTATGCATGAGTGATACATTCATTTCCAATATGATGTAATAGTGGGTGGATATTTTTGGTTTATAATTATAAAAAAAATTCATTATATTTAGCATAATTAATTTTTAAGAACTTAGTTCTTCTTATAAGGTATGTATTTATTCTTTTTCTTTTCCTTGGAGTTGTTTTTGAGAAAACAAGGAAAAGTGGGAAAATGTTAAGTTTTAATAGTACATGTTATGTAATCAAATGTACACATCGTGTAGTCTAGCCATGTAGGATGGGATACACAGTGCATTCATTTGTTGGATAGGGAGAGAAAAAATCCACTACGTGTTGTTTACTCCTAAGTACATGTCGTGTAGTCATGTCGGCAAGGTCAGTGCGGGACACATAAAGTAGATCGAAAAATTTATGAATAGTAAAATGATATACACGCCATGTATATGAAATAAAACATCGTGTACTCCTAATTTTCATCATAAAATGGGTCATAGGCTTATTCTCTCTTATTCTGGATAGAAAAGCCACCAGGCGAAGAACATGGAGCCGCAAGATCTTTTCCTTCTCCTGTTTCATCATATAGGACCCAATCCAAGTGTCTTCGGTCACGTTAGAACCTATTAGGTAAGGGATTCCTTCTTCTAGAGTCGTTCTTGGTGATTTTGTCTTTTGATAGAGTTATTTAGGTTTTAATGACATACCTCTTTTCTTATATCCATGTCTTTCTAGGCCGATTCAAGGGTCAGCGTTGGATTATATCAGTTATATGACATCGAGGTATGTGGTCTTGAGCCATTCGTTAAATGTAGAGTTGATTATATGTGCCAAAATTGTATGAGACCGTTTTTTGGGAATTATTTTCCTCTATAATTAAAACATGTTGATACCTAATGATGTCTAGGTATTTTATAATATGAAACTGAAGCTTATGGTTGCTGATTTGTTTATTTAGGGACACCCCATGGGTGAGTTTTCTATGGTTAGTCATTTTTCAAGAACTCCCTTGAGGCGTGTGAATGTTTTTCCTTTTGGGGTTTATTATAATGATATATTGTTATATTAAATGCCCGCAGGATTTTTTATTATTAAAACCATGCAATAGTTTAATGTTCATGTGTTTTCCACTATGTGAATTTCTCATGTGAGTTGTTATGTTTAAACCATGTGATAGTTTATTTCACATGTGTCATTATTGAAATGAAATGTTAAATGATTAAAAGAGGTAATTAGAAATGGGTGAGCCATTGTCTCAGTTAAAATACAAGGTCAGGCTCATGTGACTCATTACATATTGATTACCTTGGGTGAACCATTGTCTTAGTTAAAAAGGTGATGGATGGACTCAAGAGGTTAACTACTTAAAGTTCATGAGTGAGCCATAGTTTTGGGGATCAGGCTCATGGAGTCTTCTTGGTAAATGATGAGTAAATATTGGATCTATTAAGGGATATATAATATGGGATCTATTCTAAACTAAACAAATGATTAAATATTGATATGCTGATATTCATAAATACGAAATGGTTATGTCAGGAGTTGATGGTTACTTTGGTACGGGGATTCGATGGGTTTAGGACAGACTTCGAGACCTTTGTAAAGTTCACAAAACTTGTTAAATGAAATGGGATGAATTATGACACGTCTTCCAAGACAAATAACAAGCTTGTATTTGGTATTCAACTATTATCTAGATGATCTTGTGACACATCTATTGTGTTTACTTCAATAAGGGGGATTGGCAAGCTAAGGTCAGACCTCGAGATATTTGTGCTTAATTGAAACCAAACTGATAAAGAGCATAAATAGAATAAATGGATAGTTTACTTGAAAACTTCCTAGTTATTGTTTTACCTTACTAATTTAGCATATATTCACGGACTGTTAGGAACAGATCTTTGGTGGTTACCTACTGGTATTAGTCTCACACCATATTTGGGCCATGATTTTGGGCCCAAACAGACTATATGATTGTAGGTGTAGATAAGGTCAAGCACCCTTACCCAGGTACTTGATTGCTTCTTAGGAGAAGGATAGCATGGGACCAAGCCGAGGCTTGTGATTCTTCTAAGTTTTATTTCTCTTTCTGTACTCTTATTGTATTTGTATCTAATTTTAGCTTATCCTCTTTTGGCTGCTTTATTAGACATATGATATTTTTCATTATCATTTTTATTGTTTGAGACTTGGATATTTATCTATCAGACATCCACTATTTTTTAAGTCATATATTGTTTACTTCTTCCTCTACTTCATTGTTGTTATATTCCGCTATATTATACTCTTCCAATAAGGTCCTAGTTTCCCCACTATCACACCCAAATCCCATGTTTCTAGTTAGAAGCCTCTGGAGTTTAGGGAAATGCGCTTGAGGCCATATGACCAACTGGGTATGGGGAACTATTTAGTGGCACCTGAATCTGGGATGTTAGAAAGTGGTATCAAAGGGTTTCTTTTCTGCTTTTTCTTACTATTTGGAGCCTATAGATAGGGATAGGAAGGAATAAGTATTTAGTAATTATTTTTGCTCGGGATTAGCTACCCCGCGTACTGGGAAAAGAAAAATTTCCTCTAATTGACTTGGGATTTTTATATTTTGAGCTGTTATAGCTGATTCAATTTCACCATTGGGTGACGTACTTCATTTCTGCAATTACTATTGATGAAATTGTGGGTTCTATTATCATTGAAACCTTATGAGATGAGGGTATTACATCTCATGAATCATATAGGAACTTGTTAGAATCACATGTCATGAATTATGACATGCCATATAGAGTGAATTAGTTATCACATGTTTTTGTGATATATGATGTGTTAGATATGCCTACTTTTGTGATAGGTTTATTGGTACGTGTTGTGGTTTAGATTAAACATATTCCAAACTTTGGTTCCTCAGGTGTATGGCCCTTCTTGGACTAGAATTTGGCCGATCATGAACCAAATTTTTATCTATAAATTTTCGATGGTATGTTGTGTATGGGTTCCAAACATTGATCTGTGGGGAAAATGGTCCCTCACGGATCAGAATTGTGCATTCTTCTAGTTGGTTTTTCAACAAAACAGGGGTTTTCAGGCAATCTAGAGTTTCTGTCTTGAAAAAACTAGTATACACTGTGTGTAGTCTATCCTAACATGTCGTGTATTCTTTTGGATCGGGAAAGAGTTTGTTCCAAGTTTTAATAAGAACATGTCGGCTACTCTATTTACATTCCATGTAGTAGTTAACTATGTGAACAGACCAAGTGAGGGGGAAAATAGGTTTTCCAACTTTTATTATAACACACCATGTATTTGGGAGTACATGTCGTGTATAAGTCTATTGTGCATCCAACTGTGTGACTAACTACATGGGTAGATAAAAACTTAGTTGTAAACACCGTGTAGAGTGTGAACATGCCATTTAGTCTTACCCCAGTAGAACCATTTAGTTCTAGCTGTGTTGAAGTACTTGGGATGGAAGGAAACTCAAGTACATGTCGTGACTCTTAGGGAACACGCTGTGTACATGGGGTGTTACACGGCCATGTTGGACCAAAGTAAACACCCATGTAATGTCCTAGGAGTACAGTCTGTGTAAGGGTTAATACACTTCATGTACTCCTATTTTGAAAAACTTGAGTATTTCCCTTAATTTGTTCCATTTTTTCACTTCTTAGTAACAATTAATTTTTTTCGTTAAGTCGGTACTGAGACATGTGTGCTTCAATTTTTAGAGTCATGAATTTGTGATGACCACAAGATTTACGACATGAGAACAGTGATGAAAATACTCTAGAAATGGTGGGCCATGGGCTATAGATGGATCCTCCAATTGTGTCAGCAGCATCATCATCCATTATACTAGATGCAGGTGCAGACGCACAATTCCGATAAGGTTTTGTGAGGTTCATGAAAACCTTCCAGGGAGCACTGTAGGCTACCAAATCTATGGCAGAGCTGATGTGTATATTGTAAAAGCATAATCCACCTACTTTTTCAAAGGATGTCAGATCATAGGTTGTGGAATCATGGAAGTAATCAGTGCGGACTATCTTTGAGCATCTTGAGATGCCTCCTATTAGGATGGTCAAGATCGTGACTTATATTCTATGAGATTCTTCCAAAAGGTGGTGGGATGTTATCATGTAGATAGAACACCATTGGGACAGGGTATGGGGAAACTTCCATACAGTCTTCTATGACTAATTCTTTCCTGAGACCCTCAGGGCCGATCAATCCTGGGAGTTCATGAATCTGGAGTATGGTACTATATTAGTGATGGACTATTCTTCCTTATTTACATAGAATCAGCGATTCACACCTGTTCTGATGGGTGATGAGGCATTGAGAGCTAGGAACTATGAGGATGGTCTTTGGTATGATATTTGATCTCTATTGAATGTTTTTAGGTTTCATTTTGTACATTCTATAATGAATCAGGTACTGATTACCAATCTCAAAGTACGAGAACATGGGGGGTGCGAGCCAAGGCGGTTTAGCACCAAGATCTGGTATTGTCTCAACTGGAAGCAAGAAGCATCATATGGAGTTTTCTCATAGGAATGCAAGCAGTTAGGATGTATCTTCTCATATCCAGGTGAGGTGCTATCAGTGTAGTAGTGTTAGGCATACTAAACTGCAGTTCGTGAAGGACCCAGTTGAGTGTTGAGCTTGCAGCAAGATGGGCCATCTACAGTGCTTCTGTGGGATGTTTCCACTAGTGGCTAGTGAGAGAGGTTCAGTACAAACTCCACATGTTGGAGCAGGGAAATTTGCTTCTCACTAGTCTAGAAACTGGAACACGTTGGGTCGTACAGGACAAGGTGGTGGACATGGCCATGGTATCCAAACCCCAAGATCTCAGCGACAACAGGGCGGGTCATCTCAGGGTAGCCAGGTTGTGTCACAGGGCTGCGATATAGGTCAGACATATACAGTGAAAAAGACCCAACATGAGCAGGATCCTAGACCTTGTACTATCATAGGTACTATTCTTGTCCCCTATATTTTATCTTCTACACTTTTTGATACTGGAGCTTCTCATAGTTTTATATATGTGCCCATTGTAGAGAGCCTTGGGATTTTTGTTTATATTTCTGAGAACTTTATGATGTTAGACACTCTGTTAGAAATTAGAATGGAAGGTGTACATCTGTTCATGGAGTTCCTCCTAGATATTGGTGGATTTCAATTCCTTTTGGATCTCTACGTCTTAGAGATGATACGGTTTTATGTCATCATCGGGATGGATTGGTTGGTGTCCTATCAGTCCTTAGTTGACTGATATCACCGAACGGTTAGTTTTACATCACCATAGGGCATGTCTTTTCTATAAAAAGGTGAATGGGATCTCCAAGAAAGCCGAGTTGGACCCGAGCATCATGGGCTGGGTGGGATGATAGGCTAGATTGTGAGTTTATATCTAGATGATCAGGGAACATGTCTTGAAGATTTTCCTCTAGTGTTTGATCATTTAAAGGACATTTTCCTAGACAACTTTTTAGGCTTACCTCTAGTTAGAGTGGTGGAGTTAACTATAGAGATAGTTCCAGGAGCTGCACTGGTATCCATTCCTCCTTACAGGATGGCTACGATGGAGTTGTAGGAGCTCAAGAGGCAGTTGGAAGATCTCAAAGATAAGGTTTTTGTCCTACCTAGTACTTCACCTTAGGGTTTCCCAGTACTTTTCATGAAGAAGGTAGACGGTAATCTCAGACTTTTCATAGACTATCGAATATTGAACTAGTTGACAATTAAAAATTGATATCCCTTACCACGGATTGACAACTTTTTTGTATCATCTTCGAGGAGATCGAGTGTTCTCGAAGATTTAATTGAGGTCAGGATATCACTAGGTACATCTTTGACCTACAAGCATACCTTGTAAAACCTTTCTTAATAGATACGGTCTCTATGAGTACTTGTTTATGCCTTTTAGTCTCATGAGCACACCATCATTTTTCATGGTGTCGATGAATCTATTATTCCATCCTTACATAGACTCGTTTGTGGTGGTTTTCATGGACGATAACTTGGTGTAATCTCACAATTTATGTGACCATGTCAAACACCTTGAGATCAGTTTAAATACACTGAGAGAGCATCAGTTGTATTATAATCGTGAAAAATTCCACATCTGGATAGATCATATTCACTTACTGGTTCACGTCATCTAAGAGACGGGAGTACCATTAGATCCAAATATGGTGAGATCAGTAGTTACCTGGGTGAATCCAAAGAACATTTTTGAGGTGTGGAGTTTCTTGGGGATATATGGTTAATAAAGGTGTTTTATACAGTACTTCTCATGATTAGAAGTGCCTATGAGGGGCTTGACTAAAAAGGTATGAAGTTTCAATGGTTAGATTATTGTGACGCAGCCTTTCAGGAGCTAAAGGGACATTTAACATCAGTGCTAATATTGATATTTCCTGAACCAGGCAGGAGTTACCTGGGAGTAGTGCTTTTGCAGGGGGATTGTGTCATTGCATACGGTTCTCGGCAGTTGAGGCCACATGAGAGTAACTACCTGATGCATGATCTCGATTTAGATGCACTACTGAATGCCCTGCACTTTTGGATAAACTATCTTTTGGGAGAGCGTTTTGTGGTATACAATAACCACAAAATCCACAAGTATATCTTTACACATCGTTACTTGAACTTGAGACAGTGTAGGTGGGTCAAGTACCAATAGTACTTCAACATGATGCTTTCCTACATGTCTGGGAAAGGAATTGTGGTGGTCGATTCGTTGAGCATGAGGACTTAGATACAGGTAGTTTACGAGACCAGCAGTGAGTGGAATCTTATGTGTCGGTTCTCTGAGATGCATTTAAGGGTACACAATAGTTTAGGGCAGACTTGTCTTTCGACTTTGGCTATTACCTCTACCGTACTGGAAAAAGTGTGGATGAAGCATCTATCAGATTCTAATGTCCTAGTTCTACGGGAGAGTGTGGCAGGTGAGGACCCTCCTCTTGGATGGATGATAGGCGAGGATGAAGTTCTGCATGTCCATGTACGTGTGTGGGTCCTAGGGGATATATGTGAGGAGATAATGTGGGAGTTCCATGCTTCAGCTCGGGAAGTGCATACTGGAGTCACCATGATTTATCATGACTTTCACCATCAGTACTGGTGGCTGGGAATGAAGAGAGAAGTAGTTGGTTTTGTTACAAGGTGTTCCACCTGTTAGCAGGTAAAGGTCGAACATCAATGGCCAGCAATACTTTTATAGAATCTACCCATTCATGAGTGGAAATGGAATGATGTCGCGATGGATTTTGTTAGGGGTTTTCCGAGATCGCGTCGAGGAAATGATATAGTATGGGTTGTTTTTGACAGACTCACAAAGGTTTCACATTTATTACCGAAAAATGAGACATTCAGTGTTTATGAGCTGGGAAAGTTGTACATACGAGAGATTGTATGATTACATGGGGTTCTGCACTCTATAATTTTAGACAGGGATTCCCAGTTTACTTCTCATTTCTGGAAAGGACAATATAAAGAACTGGGTATGCAGGTGCTTCTGAGCACAGCTTACCACCCTTAGATAGATGGCTAATCAAAGCGCACGATTCAGGTGTTGGAGGACATTATGTGGGCATGCGTCCTAGATTTTGAGGGTTCATGGGAGAGACACATACCCATAGTTGAGTTAGACTATAACAATAGAATCTAGGATACTATTCATATGGTGTCGTTGGAGGATTTCTACGGTAGGCCATTCTGATCACCCCTGTGTTGGCTAGAGGTAGGAGAGGTAACTTTGTTGGGACCCCGTCTTGTAATGGAGACCACTGAGAAGGTTTGGTTGATTCAGAAGTGGATGACTACTACACAGTCTTGTCAGAAATTTTTGTCAATCTTCGCAGATGACCTCTAGATTTTAAGTTCAAAGATCGCATTTTTCTACATTTTCACCAAGGTTGGGAAACAAGAGAATAATGATACATGGTAATTTTTGAACCTGATATGTTGGACCATTTGATATCTTAGAGAGATTCTGGTCATTTTCCTATCAGTTGCAGTTACCTCATAGGTACAGGGCTGTGCACGATGTCTACCATGTATCTTAGTTAAATCGTTGTCACCCAGACCCTTCTCATGCTTTTCTGCCCAAGGAGGTTGAGTTATAGGAAGATGCGTCTTTAGAGGAGAATTTTATTCATATTGTGTATTGTGGCATGAATTTTCTCTATGGATGGTATGTTCCTTTAGTGAGGGTGTTATGGAAGTACAACCATGTTTAGGACGATACTTGGGGGAGGCAGGCTGATGTATGTGCTCAGTGGCCGGAGTTATTCTCATATATTCCATCACCAACCTTCGAAGAAAAATTCCATCACTAATTACTTAAAGGGGGATTTTTGTAAGAACCTGGTTCTTCTTATGAGGTATGGATTTCTTTATTTTCTTTTTCTTTGAGTTTTTTTTTGAGAATCCAAGGAAAACTAGGAAAATGTTATGTTTTAGTAGTACACATCATGTAATCGTATGTACACGCTCTGTAGTCTAGCCATGTAGGATGGGGATACATGGTGTGTGATTTTTTGGACAGGGGGAGAAGAAAAAGCCACTACACACCGTGAACTCCCTAGTACATATTGTGTAGTCATGTCGTCATGGTCGGTGTGGGACGCATAAAGTAGGTCAAAATGTTTATGAATAGTAAAATGATATACACGCCATGTATATGATCTTAGAGGCCATGTACTCAAATTTTTTTTCCTAAAATAGGAAATAGCCTCGTTTTCTCTTATTCTAGACAGAGGAGTGACCGATTTACGAAAAAGGAACTCTAAGATCATTTCCTTATCTCATTTCATCATACATGACCCGATTCAAGTGTCACCAGTCATGTTAGAACCCAATTGGTTAGGGATTTCTTTCTCTAGATCAATTCATGGTGATTTTGTATCTTGATAGAGTTATTTAAGGTTTAATTATTTTCCTTTTTTCTCAGATTTACCTATTTTAGACTGATTAAAGGGCTAGCATCAGATTATATAAGTTATAGGACATCGAGGTAGGTGGTCTTGTGCCTTTCATTAAATTTTGAGTTGATTATATGTGCCAAAATATTATGAGACCATTTTTTGGTATTTTTTTGCCCTATAATTGAAACCTATTAATACCTAATGATGTTTGGGTATTTGATTATATGAAATTAAAGCATGTGGTTGCTGATTGTTTGATTCAGGGACACCCCATTGGATCGTTTTTCATGGTTATCCATTTTACAAGAACACCCTTGAATCTTGTGAATGATTTCCATTTTGGGGTTTATTAGAATGATACATTATTATATGAAATTCCAACATGAGTTGTTATTATTAAAACCATGAAATAGTTTAATTTTCATGGTTTTCTTCTATGTGAATTTCCCAAGTGAGTTGTTATGTTTAAATTCATGTGATAATTTAATTCACATGTGTCACTTTTGAAATGAAATGTTAAATAATTAAAAGAGGTCATTAGCAATGGGAAATCCACATTCTTCATTAAAAGTCATGTTTGGGCTCATGTGACTCATTACATTTTGTTTACCTTGGATGAACCATTGTCTTAGTTAAAAAGGTGATGGAAGGACTCAAGAGGTTAACTACTTAAATGTTGTGAGTGAGCCACAGTTTTGGTGGTTGGGCTCACAAAGTATTCTGTTTAAATGTCGAGAGAATCATGGATCCATTGAGGGACTTCAAGGATGTGAACTATTGGAAACTGAAAAAATGATTAAATGATGAAATGCTTATATGCATAAATGAAAAAATGGTTATATCACAAGTTGATGGTTACTTTGGTATGGGGGGTCAATGGGTTTAGGTAGGACTTTGAGACCTTTGTAAAGTTCAATGAACTTGTTAAATGAAATGGAATGAATTATGATGTGTCTACCAAGACAAAAAAAGTTGGATTTGGTCTTTACTTATTTATCTAGATGGTCTTCTGAGACATATGTTTTGCTTACTTCTATACAGGGGATTATCAGGCTGAGTTCAGAACTCCAGATAACAGTACTTAAATGAAACTAAACTGATAAAGAGCATAAATATAATAAATGGATAGTTTACTTCAGAAGTTCCTAGTTATTGTTTTCTTTTACTGCTTTTTCATATATTCACTGACTGTTTGGCACGAATCGTTGGTGGTTACCTAATGGGATTAGTCTCACACCCTATTTGGGCCCTACTTTTGGGACCAAACAGACTATATGATTGCAGGTGTATATAAGGTAAATCACCCTTACAAAGGTACTTGATTGCTACTTAGGAGAAAGAGAGCATTGGACCAAGCCAAGGATTTTGATTCTTATGATTTTTACTTTTATTTTTGTAATCATATTGTATTTGTATCTTATTACTGTGTATCCTATTTTTTATAATTTCTTAGATCATAGGATATGCTTCATTATCATTTGAATTCTTTGAGACATGGATATTTATCTATCAGACTTATACTATTTTGTTTTAGTCATATATTTTTCGTTGCTTCTGCTACTGCATTGTAATTGTATTCCACTGTATTATACTCTGCCAATGAAGAAATAGTTTCTGCACTATCACACCCAAGGCCCTAGCTACTAGTCAGCAACCTCTGGCATTTGGGGAAATGTGCTTCAGGCCATGTGGCCAACCCGGTACGGGGCACCGTTTAGTGGCACCCAGATCTAGGATGTTACATACATAATTATATAATTTTTAATACAACATAATTAAATGAGGTAGAAGACTAAATAAATTGAAATAGGCTGGGTTAATAAATTATATCTTCTTCGATTGGCCTCGTTTAGATCCTATCATAAGGGCACTTGGAATGGTCTTCTAAGAAAACCATACAATATAATTCAGGGATTTTTTGTTTTAGAGTTTTGTTTTCATTGTTTTGATATATGGATCAAATTGGTGTAAATATATGAGAAAAGGGGTTTACTTTTATAATGGAGAAAAAGGAAACACTTGAAATTACAAAAAAGATAGAAACATAGTTAAGTCATTCTCAAGTAAAATATTTCAAAATGGGAATTTATTAAAATAATAATATTACAAGGCGTAAATATCATCATCTAATAAAATTTACATAGGTCTTGGAATCATTTTAACCATATCATTTGGTTTAAACCCTTTATTAATCAATTTTAACATTAACTGAGGTAACAACTTCTTCAAACATAAAGGGTTATAATATTACATATAAGCTAACAATGAGATCATAAATGGAAGTGTGTAAAATTTTAGACCATTTCTCATCTTATTATTCCCCTTTCAATATTTTTATTATTTTTAATTTTTAAATAAAAAATAAATTTTCAAAAAATATCATTATAGTCATTTTAGGAACTATTCATTTATTTTGAATTTAAATTCATTAATATGGTTTTGGAATTTTAATATAAACCATTAAAAAATCCCTAACACATTATATTTATCTAAAAAAATCTTAGAAAATAAAAATTAACCCATATTGTATTACATTAAATATTTTTAATGTAATTTTTTTTTATTAATTGAATTAAAACTATTTCGGTGTTGCACAAGAATTTATATTAATTATTCAATAAAAAAATATAAATAAAATAACACGATAAAAATAATTATTTTTTTAAATAATCTTAATAGATTAACTTATCCTATTTTGATCCTTATGAAAAAAAATTAGAGACATCAATTTTAAGAGAGTGACATTCTGGAGTATTCATTACTTAATATAATATGAATTTCTTGATTAGGGGTAAATGGAACAAAATCAAAATATATTTTAATTTTGGATGTGTGTGGTTGAATGTATTCCATCTAATGAAAATATTTTAAATTTTGGGTTGAATTTGGTACCTTATCTCACGGTATTATTCCTTTTTCCCCATTTTATCAATAATGAGGTGATAAATATGTATCCATATTACTATTCATAAGGAAAACAATTAATGGGAAATATTCAACATATTTGAACTTATTGATTCCAAATATTATTTCCAATTTTCAAAATTCAATATCCTGTTATGGCTAAAATAAATTTTAATATAAATTCATAAAAATCAACAAAGAATAGTTGTTAAGCCTAAATATTTACTTATTCAAAAATAATGAATATTTATGATTGAAATGGACGTAACTAGATTATTATAAATAAAATGAATCATATTTGAATTTATGTCAAACTCTAAAATATAATGGGGATTTTAAATAAATTAATTTATGAAATGAAATGACAGTATTTGAAAAAATTGTTATTTTAAAATAATAAATAAAAATCATTTCATAAAAATCCCAAAATTTCACCCTAAATGAATTTGGTTTTGCTAATTTAGTAAATTATTTTTATTTTAAAAAATATATTTTCTGAAATTGGATGAAAATTGTAACATCCGAAGTAATTATAAAATAAACAATTTTCATATCTATTAATATTTATGAATTAGATATTAAGTTTACATATAATGGGATGCTATTTATTATAGATTACTCGACACTCAACAATAAGTTTCTCCAAAATCTTATGTCGCACACAAGACTGAGTTATACCGAAAAATAAGACATTATTAGTATTATTATTTTAAATGGTAGTTATTGATTAGTCATTGTTTAGAGAGAATGAATATAAAAAACTATATTGTGTTTAAACATGTTTATTGAATGTTTTTACTAGTATATACAAAATTTTAGAGGCTTATATTGAGAATAAATCCAGTTTTAAGCATAAAATACTCTAATATTTTTGAATGGTAGATTTACCGCCTTTTGCTGGGTAAACCTTTTTAAATATAGATTTTAACTTTTATATATTCTATTTGATATAATATACGTCTTCATTAGTAGTGGGACATAAAAATTCACCTTTTTTATTTTTGTATTTTTTTGATAAAATTAATATTTTAATGAATTGTAAAAAAATACTGCATTTTAATTCCAAAATAATTTTTCCTATAATTTAGATTATCCTTTTAATCAGTTTTAAATTATAATTAAATAATTTTTTATCAATTAATCTAATTTTTGTCATTGGAAGTAATTTCACAATGAAATTAGATATAAATTCATGTCTGTCTTCTGATGGTTTTTACTTTAAAAACATGTTTTGTCATTTTAACAATGGGGAGTAATTTTAAATTAATTATTGCAACTTAAGTGTTTTGAATTTTGAAAAATGGATTCGGTATTTGGAACTATATGGTTCAAATTAAGTAAATAGGTCATTTTATTGGATATTATGAATAGTAACTTTAGTAATTATTTTAATTACCACAGTAAAGGGTAATTTGGGTAATTAAAGGTAAAAATAATATTATATTAATATAAAGCTGCCCTAAAACTTTTATTAATTTAATTGGATGAGTTAATCCTAACCATGAGCATCCTTGTGTCGATTTAGGACCAAATCTAGCCACATGGATGTGATTATGACACTTATAAACATTTAATTTAAAATAAAGACCAAGATTTCATAATCATGTCTCTCATAACTAATTTTTTTTAATATGGGGTTATAAAAATGATATCTTAAACTATAATTGATCATTATAAATATAAAAAATATTATATAAATATTTATAATTTATTTATAATTTTTAGTAAATAAATTATTAAATGAAATTGTGACATAAAGATGGTGTAGTAATTTCTTAATTAATGAAAGAACCAAACAAATGATATTATAAATTTTAAAATAAATATTATATGAAATAATTTATTTCATCTACGAATTTGCATGACAATTTTGACATGTTTTTCATAATTTTAAGGAGTTTTTTAGAACTTATCATCCTGTTATGATGTTTTTAAAATTAAACTAATGAATAGTGTAACAATTGACACTATTTGTATTTTAAAATATTTAATATTTTATTAAATCATATTAAATTCCTAAAAATATTATATTCTTCCAAATTATTAGTGTAATTATATCATAAATGACACTTTTTGGGGTCTTTTGACATGTTATGGTTTTAACATTAACCCAAAAAATGTAAATAACATAATATCACGATAAGATTAAAAATGGTAAAGTATGGGTTAAACTAAAAAGATAAGGATTGAAAACTATTAAAATCAGGTATAATTTTAATTTTATTATTTTTATTCTACAAAAAATCATATTATTTTAAAAATAAATGATTTTTGGACCATATTTAATTGAAATTGAATTTATATTAATTTAATATTTTAATAGTTTTCAAGGGTGCCTCTCCCCTCTCCAGTAAAAAGGTACACACCCATATCTAATACTCACACATCCAAAGACATTTTTTTGGTCCAATATCTTCTCAAAAATATTATTATAATACCTACCCATGTTATTTCGGCCTTATTTTATGCAGAACACCCTCTTTATAGGTGTTAAGGTGTTCTTCAAAGGTGATCAACTGAAGAATAGGTATTGATTTTTAAGTGTTTTTTTATTATTTATTCTTACAATTCCTCTACATATTCATCTTCTAAGATGAAATAATAACTATAGTATCCACAATATACTAAGATTTTAGTTTTTTTATATCATCATATAAATTTATCTCCAATGTAATAAAATGGTAAATAAACATTTTGTTTGTGTGTACGAAGGACTACCACCTCACGAACCAATATAGTTTTTTTTCATTGCCCCCTATCAAGACTGGTTATAATAATGGTATAAATATTTATATATGATATTTTAAAAATACTTTTCATTTAAAAATAATAATATTTTAATTATTTGTTTACATTATATGCACATAAAAATGATAACTCCGTTCATGCTTACGTGTGAATTATCACCTCCACGAAGTGGTGTGAATATTTTTTATTCACCACATCACTTGTATGATATATATATAAGTATATTTAAATGATTACTATGATTTTCATAATATTATGATCATTCTGTGAAGGTAAAATAATAATTACCTTATTTCCATAATGATTAATTAAAAATGGAAATGTTACTCATGCGTACGTATGGCTTTTAGTATCAATGATTGTAACATTGTTCATTTTTCATATCCATATCTAATGAATGGATTTAAAAGAATAATTGGTATATATAAGTTATTATTATGTCATGAATATTATTCTGGATATGATAAACTTATAACCACAAGGACTATTGTCATCAATCCAAGTTCATTTTCGACTCAAGTACTGAATGTCGACAAAACGTGTGATATGAACTTAAATAATTATGTAATTTTTATAAAATGGTAATAAGGGATATAAAATGAATAATAAACTTGAAAAAGGTTCTAAATAAAATATAAATTTACCTAAATTTATTATTTAGGAAAATAATGATTTTATGTGAAGATTTGAACTCAAGGTAAGGGGATTTGCATTAATCTCCTTTTATTGAGGTATATTTTGATAATATACACCACCTTCATTTATAAGGTTTATAATTAACCACTTTGACTTTAAATTACATTAAAAGGTTTTTATAAGTAGTATTTTTCATCGAATCATTTTACTTAATGACAAAAGTAATATATTTTTAATGTACATGGTGACCGTGAGATTTCTTCTAGCATGACCGTTATTTTATATTTGGATTCCTCTACAAGTCCTAATATTTTTAAAATACAAATAATTATATTTTCAGGTATTTTACTATTGAATTTTTTTTTAGAAGTAATTGATTATTTCAATATCTAGAAATTATTTCTTATGATTGCAATGTGGAAATGTTATTTTTCCTTTATGATTTTATTATGTGTTATGATTATATTATGGTTCTTGGTAATTTATTATGTATATGGGCGGTTTTGTGAAAAAAATGAGGGTGGGTGAGTCCGTGATAGCTCTCCAATGAATTAAGCAATGAGAAAAAGTCAAACAATAATGTTTCTCCTAAGAAATTTATAGAATATACTATGACGGGTATTTCAGATGTAAACATGATGGTTACTCCCTATCTATATATGAAAGCTAAAATGTAAGTATGATATGGATTCCACAAGTTACCTTTCTAATTTATGATTTCTATAAAGTTTTTCAAGATTATTATGATTTCATGGGTTTATAGATATTCATGGACTAACATTTTATTTCCTTATTTTATATCTCATACCAAGATTTTTGTTCTCATACCAAGGTTTTAAAATGTTTTCACAAGGTAAACGGATGGGTGAGAGAAAGGAAGTAGTCATGAAGATTTTTATCATGAAAATGAAATCATGTTTTCTTTTAAATGTTTTGTATTATAGAATAATTGGATACAATTTCAGTTGTATAAATTTTTTATGTAATAGCTATAGTCTAATTATCTAAAAATCTAAACATTAAAAGGACTTCAATGGAAATTCTTGACATAAATCAAGATTGTAACACCCCAAGCTTCCACGGTACGTTTCTCTTCGTATAATGCAATAGATTGTGTTGTACGCAACTTGAAGTTTTAACACACCATGACCAATAAAACTAGCTATTATGAATAGTAATATCAAATTTTTAAAATTTTGTAAATTTTATTTTTTGAAATGGACTTCATTTTTTGATTCAGAATATCAAAATTATCTTAGGGTGAATTTTTGGTATTTTTCTAAAAAAATTAATTTTTGATGAATAGTGAAAATCACCACATTATTGTTTTAAACCTACTTTTTATTTAAATAATTATTTATTTTATTTAAATTTATTTTATGTAAAAATATATACATAATACCAATATAAGTTCAATTTAATTCAATGGAGTTATTTTTATAATAAGATTAGATGTATAAAATTTTATTGATCATTTTACCATCTTTTACCCACCGTCTATGCACATTTGAAAATTTTCATAAAATTTAATTTTACCACTTTTGTGAATTGAATTTCAAAAATCCAAGAGACACATTTTACATCAGTAAGTAAAATGTGGTTCAATAGGATGAAAATATTTTTTTATGAATAGAAACTTTTGAATTTTATTTACCACAGTTAAATGTAAATAGGGTAATTAAAGGTAACAATTATATTATAATTACCCTAACACATGTCCTAATTCTATTGTATAAGTGTATTTTCACTAAAATCTACCTTAGGAAGAATATATGTTCTTTTTGTTCCACATGTATTAGATAATGACATTTATTATTATTTTAATTAAAGAAGAGTTAAAAGTGTTAAATTAAAAGTTTAATAACTCAACCATTTTTAATATAGGGTTATACATAAGATAAATTAGACTATAAATATTCATTAGAAAGATAATAAAATTTCTTAGATAATGGAATTTTATTTATAATTTTTAGACATTAAATAATGACATTTATTTATGACCCAATGATGATGCGTTAATTACTTTATTATTGAATGATTAAAAAACTGATATTATAAATATCCAAATAAATGTAAATTGAGGCATTTAATGATTAAAATAATTTTATAGGTTAATATGACATTTTATAGATGATTAAATAAATTTTTTCAAAGTGATAAAGTTTTTATGACTTTCACAAAAACAAAATACCAAATAGTGTCAAAATTGACATAATTGAGTTTTTAAAAAAAAATACTATATTATTAGTTGATATAATATTCCTAAAAACCTAATGTTCAGAAAAAGGACATATATAAAGTTATTTATATCAATAATTAACCACTTGGGGTTCTCTTGGCTATTTATAGAAAGTTTATTAACCATTTATTATAATAATACAATAATACATGGTAAAGGTTAAACTATTTAATTAAGAGTTAAATATAAAAGATAAGGTTATTATGGTGACCTAAACCTGTATAAAACTTATTGTTTGAGAGTTTTTAGACCCATACACACCTTATACTCGAAATAAATTCTTTTTTATCCATTATAAATCAAATATGATTGTATGATAAAAAAAATATTTCATGCTTTTCTTAAAGTGACCCTCACCTCTCTTATAAAATGGTACTTACCCTTCTCTAAAAATCACATCTCCAAATCCATTTAGATCAGACAAACGCTTCTCAAATATCCTCCCAACTACCCTACCTTAAACTTAGAGGCATTAATTTTATCATAATCTTTCCTGAGGAGCCCTTTTTATCAAGTCAAAATGAAACACCCGAAGAAGAGGTAATAATTCCATCACCTCTTTCAATGATATTTTATTCTTCCAATTCCTATTTATTTGTTGTTTCCATACCAAAATAATAAATCCAGTACATTATAAATACTTTTATGTTTTTATAAATATATTACAACCATATTCATTATTATATCCATCCTATGAATGACAAAGTCACTATACGTGCGTACGTACGGCTTACCGTCTCCACGTCGTGGTGTAGTTTGTTATTCAACACATCATTATTTGGATGGGTATAATAATGAGTATAATTGATTTAAATATAAATATAAAATATTAATGATTCTTTATATATGATATAACATCCAATTACATACGATTTCACCATCAATGGAGTGATATTGTCACTAATGCATACGTACGGATTACCGTCTCCACAAACGCGATGAGATTCATTCCCCATCGTAACCGTTAAAGAATAATTTTCATTTAATGATTAAAAATAATGGTCAATAACTTAATATAATTCTGTATATGAATCAAATACATCCTATAAAAAAACATGACTTTCATAACAAAACATATAAAGGAAAATGAATCAGTTAACACCCGAAATAATGATACTACTGAAATATTATTAACAAAGCAATATAAGAAGATCATATATGATATAATATCTATGTATGTGGTTTCTATATAATTTAATAACAATTATTTAACTATTATACAAGAGGTTAAATTACCCTCAATCCAGGAAAGGTACAAGGTATGGGTTAATTCTACAATCTCTTCATTATCAGAGGTTGTTTATACGTGAGTATCTATTGGGACCACTTTTTCATCCACATCCGTGTTTCTTAAAAATGTATTTCAAAACATTTTCACTATTTCCTAGAATATGGTTTAATTTAATTTATACCCTTTTTTGGCTTTTTATAAAATGTTTATACAGGAATCTTTCAGTCAAACAAGGTCCTTTTACGACCCTTTTTGACAAAATTAATGAAAGAATGTTTTTTAACTTATACGGTGGGTATTTTCCACCACTATAACACCATAAAAGCTTGCCATACAAGCTTATAAGAATATTTAAAAAATAAATGTTTTCTTTTATAATTACATGAATTTTAATATATTTCAAAATAGAAAGATATATTTCTCTCAAACAGTTTTGATTTCATCTATTTCAACATCCTTTGATGGATTTTACACTTGTTTGAAGTTGATATATTATGATAAAATCTTCCATATTATATTGAATGTTTTGTGATGTGTTTCACTATGGATGTGTTATTTTTATACCATTCATGGTTTATGGTTAAAGTATTAAAATTTTGTATGCTAGTTTTAATATGAATATTTATGTTATGTTTCAACCTTTTCATATGAGGAATGCATTGGACTGAGTAAGTGATGGGTGGATCCTGATATAGCTCCTAGATGCATCGGTAGGTCTCATGTGACAAACTACTATCTTGGAAAAAGGTCTTGACAAAATCTTATTTGTAGTCTTGGAACGAGACTATGACTATGTGGTTATGATGTCCGGCATTATGCATTCCATCATTTTGAAATTGGCTATTGATATAACATGTGATTATTCGACTTTTAGAATATCCATGTGCATAATTAAATGGAATTATTTGATTTATCTTTTCCATATTATGATGAAGATTATGTTTAAAAGGCTTGTTTTTTAGTCTTATACATTTCCTTAAATGTTTATGATTATTTATGAACATTTCCACTATATTGTTATCCTTACTAAGCACCTAAGCTCGCCCCTTTATATGTTTTATTTTTCCAAGGATGTGAAGAATTATATTATGACTAACATTTAGGGATAGTATAAGGGAGAAGAATTTTTTAAAAGGATACACAATGTTGTTGTTTTTTCATTTCATAATGTAATGTAAAACTTATTTTTGTATCTAGTACTTCAAAGTCTACTAAACTGATTGGTATTTCGGAATTTGATCCCTTGTGATCATGCCAATGTTATGTAATAATTCACTAACTCTGGGTTACAAGGTTTGGTGGATTACATTTGGTATTAGTGGAAGTTTAGTACAAACATTAGAAGTTAGATTTATAAAAACTTGATTAGATAACATTACCCTAAGATAGACTTTGAGGATTAGTATAGGAAAACTTCATA
Organism: Viscum album; assembly: GCA_963277665.1. Lineage (NCBI taxonomy): Eukaryota > Viridiplantae > Streptophyta > Magnoliopsida > Santalales > Viscaceae > Viscum > Viscum album. Next base: position 394,806,797 of record OY728136.1, on the reverse strand, counting down.
GAATTTTGGTAATGTAGATATTTTGTGAATTTTACAAGAAATACATTTTTTTATGGATATGAGTAGGTAGAAGTGGCTCTCGAATAGATGTACCTAGGAGTGAAAACTCCAACAAGGAGTTTTGGGCTTCACCCGGGGTATCCTGGTACACGATAATGGTCCTTGTTGCACTCTTAGTTACAACACTCCCATGTGATATGCTTAAAATAATTCAAATTCTCTTTACAAACCATTATTAAGGATTTATGATTAAATGATTCCCCAAAGAAAACAATTTTTTATGATTATGGATTATATGCATAAACTGTTCAATTTATGTTAGGTATTTTACTAATTTGCAATTATGTATTGTGAGTCATAAACTAATCTAGTGTATGCCATTGTTTAGAAATGGCACCTATTGGAAGGAATGGAAACCATATCAATGCATGTAATCCATGTAGGTATTTCTCCCCTACTCAATATAATTATAGTGGATCTGGTGATTCAATTTCCACTGAACAACTTATAACCATACCGGGACAACTCACTCATGTTATTAATAATAACCTTACCCTAATGGAGCACCTTGAGCCACAACGCGGAGGGTCAATGTTAGACAGATTCATGAGGAAACAACCACAAACATTCAATGGGACTACAAATCCATTTTTATCTAAGAAATGGATAATTTCCTTAGAGAAAAAAATTCATGATTTGGGGAGTAGTGAAAGGGAAAAATTTATCATGGAATTTTATTGCCTCGTAGGAGATACAGATCAATGGTGGTCATTAATTCAAAACACAAAGGAAGATGAAGAAGTGTCAAATATGTAATGGAGGGAGTTTAAAGAAATTTTCATAGAAAAATAATTTCCTCATGACCATCAAGTAGATATGGCAAGACAATTTCCAAGTCTGAGGTAAAAAGAGGATGAGAATGTAAAAGAATTATGAGGCTAACTTTACAAGGTTATCAAGGCATGAATCAACTTATATATGTGACCTAAGGAGTAAGATTTAATGATTTTTTGATGGGTTAAAACCATTTCCCCTTCAATAATTAGTCTCCCAATACTCTCATCATATGATGATATTGTCTTGTGTGATATCAAGACAGAAAAGGAATTCTCTATGTCTTACGAATTTTTAGAAAAACAAGAGAAGAAGAGAGATACTGAACACTCTAGAAATTGAAATAAGGGGAAGAAAAGAAAAGTTTAATTTTCATCCTTTAGTAAATGTGGGAAGAAATACCCTGATACTTTCCTAAAAGGAATGGAAGTATGTTACAAGTGTGGTGATAAAGGCCACCAAACTCATGATTGTAAGGGAAAGAAAGAGTATGTCAATGTGGAATGATACAATTGTAGGTAAATGGAGAATTATGCAAATGAACTTCCAAAGAACCAAGGAAACTTACCTCAGAAAAGTACAAGGGAGAAAGGCCAAGATTATACGATCGCTACTGTTGAGGTTCAAACTCTGAATGACATGGTGGCCGGTAATTTAACATTTTCCTCAAATTTATCCAATTCTTTATTTTATTCTGGATCATCTCATTGTTTCATATCTTCCCAGTTTTCTAATAAAATGAGATATTTCCATTTTTATTTAACAAGGAAGTTGTCAGTCAAAACTCATAAGGGAAGTATCATTGCAATAGAGTTTTGTGAATTAGTCCCAATTAGGGAATATAGATGTTCTTTATCTGCTGATCTCATCATCATACATGTGATTTAATTTAATATAATCCTCGGTATGGATTGGCTTTTGGACCATAATGTGAAAATTTATTTTAAGAAAAAGGAGGTTACAATTTTTTATGATGATAAGAAGTACCTTATCTTTATAATTGAAATTTCACTATCTAATTCTTATCTAGATCCACCCCCAGTAGCTCTACTAAATTTAGTTATTGGGGAGGAAGAGAATGAAATAACTATGGGTGAGGAAAATAATGTTCAAATAGAGGACATACCTATTTTTCAGAAATATGTTGATGTATTTCTAGATAATTTACCTATACATCCTCCAGAACGAGAAATTGAGTTTTCTATTGATTTAATTCCTGGTTCAAGGACCATATCGAATACCCCTTATAGAATTTCCACTGTGGAATTAGAGGAACTAAAGAAACAACTTGATTAATTGAGTAATAAATGATTTATTCACCCTAGTGTTTCTCCATGGGGAGCCCATTATCTTTTTGTTAAGAAGAAAGATGGATCTATGAGGTTGTGCATTGACTACAGGGAGATCAATGATATAAAAATAGAGAACAAGAATACCCTACCTCGCATTGAAGGATTATTCGACCAACATCATGGATCTAAATATTTTTCAAATATTGACCTTCGATCTGGATATCATCAGTTGTGTATAAAGAAGGGTTACATTCTCAAGACAACATTTTGTACCAAGTATGGGCATTACGAGTTTACAGTAATGCCTTTTGAACTGACTAATAAACCCTCTATTTTCATGGATCTAATGAATAGAGTTTTCAAGTAATATCATGATGATTTTTTAGTGGTGTTCATTTATTATATCTTGGTTTACTCCAAAATCTATGAAGATCATGAAAATCACTTTCAAACTAGAAGAAATGAATTATATGGGAATTTTAGCAAGTGTGAATTCTAGCTTCAAGAGATTTCTTTTCTTGCCCATATTGTCTATAAGGATAGAATCTATATTGATCCTTATAAGATAAGAGAAATACAAGAATGGCAAGAACAAATGAGTATAACTAAGGTAGGCAGTTTTATTGGTATAGCGGGTTATTATCGGTGTTTCGTTTTGAATTTTTCCTTATTGGCTAACCCATTAAACAAGATCACACTTAAAGGGGATAAATTTGTTTGGACAAAAGATTGTTGAAAATGTAATGAAGAACTGAATATAAGATTATTTAATGCTTTTATCTTGACTCTACCATCATGAAATGATGAGTTTGTTATTTATAGTGATTCTTCAATGAAAGGACTTGGTTGTGTCCTTATGAAAAATGATAAAGTTATTTCCTATGCATCACGACAGATAAAATCATGAACAAAACTCTACCACTCATTATCTTGAGTTAGAAGCTGTAATCTTTGCTTTGAATATACAGAGACACTATCTCTATGGTAAAAAATGTGAGATATATACCAACCACAAGAGTTTTAAATATATTTTCTCACAAAAAGAACTCAACATGAGGAAATTATGATTTCTTGAACTACTCAAATATTATGATTTAATTATACACTACCACCCAGGGAATTCAAATAAGGTGGCAGATGCTTTGAGCAGAAATGATCATGGAGTTCTGAAAAAGATTAGAGTTAAAAGGGACCCTATATTCATGGATCCAGTAAATATGGATATGGGAATAATGATGAAAGGTAAAAAATAAATACTCTTTCCAATGGTTTCCAAACCATCATTACTATAAAGGATAAAAAGTTCTCAGACTGATGATGAGGAGTTTAAAAATAAAATTAATGTTGTGAATGATGGGTGATTGATTGACTTCATAAATGGAGATAAAATTTTGAAATTTTGGAAAATACTTTGTATTCCCGATATAGTTGATCTAAAAAGGGAATTATTGGATGATTCTCATAGATCCCATTTCTCTATATACCCTAGTGGCACTAAGATGTATAGATATTTGAAGGAACATTTTTTGTGAGACAACGTGAAGAGGGAAATTGTTGATTATGTGTCAAGATGTATGGTTTTTCAATAGGTTAAGTCTAGAAGAAAACATCCTTGAGGATTCATGCAACCTCTTCCCATACATGAGTGGAAATGGGATGATATTACGATGAACATTTTCATGGGGATACCAAAGACTCCAAGAAGGAATTATTCAATATAAGTCATTGTTGATCGTCTTACCAAGTCATCACATTTTCTTGTTATAAGAGAATATTTACCACTTGAACATTTAGCAAGACCATATATTAATGAAGTTTTAAGACATCATCGTGTACTCATATCAATTGTTTCTGATCATGATCACTGATTTACATCAAGATTCTGGAATTCAGAAATACCTGGATACTGAACTTTGTTTGAGCACTGCCTACCACCCTCAAACTACTGGACATTCATAATGGAATATTCAAATCCTAGAATACATTTTTAGATCTTTCGCACATGACTTTCAAGGTATGTGGGATCAATATTTACCCCTGGTAGAATTTTTCTATAACAATAGCTTCCATTCAAGTATTTTGATGGCACCATATGAAGCGTTATATGGAAAGAGATGTAGCATACCAACTTGTTGGGATGATGTTGGTGAAAGAAAACTCATAGGCCCAAAACTTGTTGAGGAAATAATGGAAAAGGTGAAGATTATCCAAACCCACATCAAAGCAACTCAAAGTAGGCAAAAGAGCTTTGTCGATAACTGAAGGAAGGATTTGGAATTTTAAGTAGGAGAGCATGTTTTCTTGAAGGTATCTCCATGGAAGGTTGTTATATGATTCAGTAAGAAGGGAAAATTAATTCCCTGGTACAATAGTCCTTTAGAAATTCTAGAACAAATTGGAGTTTTAGCTTACCGTTTGGAAATGCCGCAAAGTCTCTCCAAAGTTCATGATGTGTTCTACATATCACTGTTGAGAAAATATATGCTGGACCCAATGCATGTACTCACCTGTGAATAAATAGAACTGGAACCCAATCTGTCTTATTGTGAAGATCCTGTCAAGATTCCTAATACAAGAGAACAAGTGTTGAGAAACTAGAAGGCTCGTCTTGTAAAAGTTCTATGGAGAAATAATATGATGGAAGAGGCAATGTGGGAACTCGAGGAACTTATGATGAAGAATCACCCGATTCTTTTTATGCAGTAGTATTCTAGAAATTTTGAGGATGAAATTATTTAAAGGAGGGATGAATGTAACAGCTCAATCTTCCATAGTACGTTTCTCTTTGAATAATGCAATAGCTTGCGTTGTAAGCAACATGGAGTTTTAGCACACCACGACCAATCAAACTACCTGTTATGAATCTTAATACCCACCTTTTGAAATTTTTTAAATTTTAATTTTTTGAAATGGAATTCATTTTTGGATTTGTAATATCAAAATTAGCTTAGGGTGAATTTTTGGTATTTTTATAAAATTTTCCAATTTTTGATGAATAGTGAAAAACACTGCATTATTGTTTAAAACCTACTTTTTATTTAAATAATTATTTATTTTATTTAGATTTATTTTATGTCAAAATAGATACATAATACCATTATAAGTTAAATCTAATTAATTAGAGTTATTTTTATAATAATATTAGATGTATAAAATTGTATTGATCATTTTATTGTCTTTTACCCACATTCTAGGAACATTTGAAAATTAGCATAAAACGTAATTTTACCACTTTTATGAATTGAATTTCAACAATATGAGAGACACTGTTGACATCAGTAAGTAAAATGTGGTTCAATATGATGAAAATAATTTTTGGTGAATGGTAACTTTTGAATTTTATTTACCACAGTTAAAAGTAAATAGGTTAATTAAAGGTAAAAATTATTTTATAATTACCCTAACACATGTCCTAATTCTATTGGATAAGTGTATTTTGTCCAAAATCATCTTTAGGAATAAAATATGATCCTTTTTTCCACTTGGATTAAATTAGGACATTTATTATTATTTTATTTAAAAAAGAGTTAAATGTGTTAAATTCAAAGTTCAATAACTAAACCATTTTTAATATAGGGTAATACATTAGATAAATTTGACTATAAATATTCATTATAAAGATAAAAATATTAACTTCGTAATGGTATTTTAGTTATAATTTCAAGATATTAAATAATTAAATTTATGTATGAAATAATGATGATGCAGTAATTACCCTATTATTGAAAGATGAAAAAATTGTTATTCTAAATATCCAAATAAATGTAAATTGAGACTTTAAATGAATTAAACTAATTTTATATTTTAATATTACATTTTAGGGTTGATTAAAAAAAATTGAAGTGATAATGTAGCGACCCAAACTTTCATTAATGGAAATTCTGCTTGATCTAATTAAATGTCCTATTATGATTATATAAAAAGTGAAATTCATTGGTTTTATGTTTCTGGATTTTAATATACCTTTATGAATTGTGACCGTTTCTAATATAGTCCTCGAACAGTGATCACATGATTAGTATAAATATAGGGCTTTAATAAATCCAGTTTACTCAGACAAAAGAAGTGATGGCCGCATCTAGTAGACTTGCCTCGTACGAAGCCCATTTGTTGGAGCTCGGAAAGGAGGTGGCATCATTGGGGTTCACTCTTGACCAAGCCCAAGCCGATATTGAACAAGTTAATCTTGAGCGGAACCGACTACGAGAGAAGTGGAAGTTACTAGATATTACCACCCGAGCGATGTTATCAGAGCCACCCAAAGAGTCTGTCACCATCACACACCTTACCCTTCAGTTTTATTTGGGTGTTATAAGGGGTTATCTAAAAAGTCCCTAGCACTAAGACTATGTACATTATTTTTGTATAAATAATGTGAATTCATTTTATTATTTCACTTTGTAAATTGTTTTTAAATAACAAATAGTATTTTTAGTTAATATTCAACTAAGAAATCTATTTTAATGAATTAATAAATTTTTGAATGAAATAATATTTTAATATTATTATAATTAAGTTAATTTTTATTAAATATAAATGATCATATAATTTTACGAATGTAATTGTAATTTTTATTATGGTTTGAAAGCTGTTTTTGTCAAAACCCATGAATTTTCGGTAAATGTCAGTTTTTATTTTAAAAGTAAAAATTCACATATTTATAAAATTATTTAGATAAAATGAATATTATTTTTGGAATCATGACCTCGAAATTATCCAACGGTGAATTTTTCAAAATTTTCTGAGACTGTCAAATTTTGGGGTAAAAAATTAAATACCATATAAATATATAATGTGTTTTATGACATCATAATGAACCAATAGTGATGTAATAAATTAACATAAATGTTATATTCAGCCAATATATGTTTTAACATTAAAATAATTTGATTTATGGTTAGTTTGATTTATTTTAAAAAGCCTTAATAGAACTTTGAAGGCTTATAAAACATTTTGTCTTTTTTAATTTGTTTTTAAGAGTGTGACTCACCTCCACATAAGAAACCCTATTATTTTAAGAATTTAGGCCATTGGAATTATAAAATATTGTTTTCCACTCCCCTTTGGAAAAAAACATGGGCAAAACCCATGGTCTTATTTGTGGTTTCGATTAGTTTAATATGAGGTGTCCCAAACCTAAATAATAAAGAATTCTCTCTCCTTTACTCTTTAAACCCACCCAAGCTCCCACTTCCTCTTCACTCAAAGCCATTGGAGTTCTACCAACCCTTTCCCTCCTCTCTCTAGAATCCTCCCAAGTTTCCCCAAGCTCTCAAGAAGCCTTTCTCAAGCCTCTCACAATCCTTTTGGATCACACTTCCATGTAAGGGATTTCTTCCTTTCTCATTTTTTCAAATTTTCTTTAAGTTGTTATGCCCTTTTGTTTTCAATTACAAATGATGGGGTAATATTTCTCACATCTCCCTTACTGCCCTATTGTTTTTTGTATGCTGGGAGACCCCTTTTTCTCTCATTAATTCCACTCATATACACCCGTTACCATGCCAAAATTCTATGAGGGAGTTCTCTCTCCTCTTTTACATCCAAGTAATTCTCTTGTATTATGCATCAAAATGTCAATTTTTATTTATGCATCTAAATTCCATTATGCTGTCAAAATTTAAATATTATTTTCCAATCCAATTTCATTTTGTATTGAATACCATTCCCATTTTTCTATAAAGGGTATTCACCTTTATGTACATTTTCTAATTGATTATAAAGCTTCATGTATTTATTCCACATCCCTTTATCGTGTAATAAATAATGATGATTTATTCCATTTTGTATGATCCATCTAGCCCACTTAATCATGAAATGAAATGTTTAAGAAGGGTTCTCCATAATATCTCTCCAATTTATTGGGTAAAGTATAGTATCATGATACGTCATGTGAAATGGGTGTTGACTCATTATAATTCAAGTGCAATGAGGTTTTACTCGTGCTTCATGTGTAATGAGGGTTTACTCATGCTCCATGTGCAATGAGCCTTAGCTCATGATAATTACATGTTAAGTGTTGTTGCCACATTTCCATGTTATGATTTTCATGATTTATCATGCCTTTATGTTCATTTTTCTCTTGTGATCCATTGATATGTCTATTGTATAACATGTATTGTATTCCTCATGTTATTCCATGTTTATTCCCTTCTTGGGCTTTATAGCTCACCCTTTTCTTATGCATGACCTTAGGTTATCCCATGCAATTCTATGTACGAGGGAATGTAGAGGTCATGTAAAGGAAGTTTTCTATAAGATGTTGTGTTCCATGTTTTAAGTTTTCATGTAATGTGACTAAGCCTCAAAGACACTATAACTCTCAATCTTCTAGGTTGTATCAAGTAAATTTTATGTAATAAATCCGGTTTATGTTTGTAATAAAATTTTGGTTGTTATAGTTGGTATAAGAGGATAGGTTTAGTTATTTTTGGGATTAGGATTAGAAAACCCTAGTGGAGACTTAGATACAAGAATAAGTTAATAAAAACATCACTAAGTATTGGTTAGTATTGTGTAAGTGGTTTATCAAGAAAATACATCCCTGTCTGGATACGAGCAGGTAGAGGAAGATCTGGCATAGAAGTATCCTAGGGTTAAAACCTGAAAACACCGCTTTGAGCTAGACTCGAGCGGGAACTGGTGCACGAAAATGGGCCCTACTGCACTCTTGGTTACGACACTCCTTGGGGATATTCTTGGTAAATTCACATGCTTATTATGAACCCTTATTAAGGGAATTAAAAAAATCCCATAATAATATATGTCATAAAGTAGATCACGAATATCATAGATTGAATCCTATGGATTCATAAGTTAAGGAAAAAAAGTTATTTATAAGTTATTAGTTTTTTCCTTGGATTACCCTTTATGTGTTACCCCTAACTTTATTTTTATTCCAGCCAAATGTTCAGTAATATAAGGACTCGTGCGAACAACCGATGTGAAGATCAATGTGATGATTATGCTAATGAGATTCCCATTCTTATGGGAGCGGGAATCCTAACTTTGTTATGCTTCTCTCTTAGTTAACTCAAGCTTGGAATAGAAACATGGGTCAAGAAGAAAATTCAACCCCCTCCCCCCCCCCCCTCTAAGAAAGAACAAGTTACTATCGAGAGCTTCATGAGAATAAGGCCTCCTACTTTTAATGGACCATCTGATCCCTCAATTACCGAACAATGGATCAAATCCATTGAAATTATCCTCTCCATCCTTCAATGTTATGAACAAGAGAATTTTCTCCTGGATTATTATAGTTTGGAGGGTGAAGCAGATCAATGGTGTATGTTCATCAAAAATATGAAGCCTGAGGAGGAGATCAAGGTATTGGAATTTAAGGACTTTCAGAAGATGTTTTTTGATAAATATTTTCCACGCACCCTTAACTTAAGATGAAAACGGACTTCCTTGCCCCTCAAGAAAAAAATAATAATAATCTATCAAAGTGTATGAGGAAAACTTCACAAGGATTGCACGATACACCTTCGACTTTGTCATTACCTCTGAATGGAAGGTTTATCGCTTCTTTGGTGGGCTGAAACCTAGACTATGGAATGCGTTGGTGATCTGTGACTTCAACAGCTATAAAGAAATTGTCTGATGTGCCTTCAAGTTCTAAATGGAGATCATAGAATCTTAGGGGTATCATGGGGATAAGAAGCATAAGGTGGAATTAAATGCTAGAAGTCCAGTGGATAAATCCAATGGTTCTATGAAGATCCAACACCCAACTTGCCAAAGGTGTGGAAAGAAGCACCCTAGAAATTGCCTGAAGGGGACGAGGAAATGCTTTAGGTGTGGAAGATAAGGGAACCTAGTTGTTAACAACCAACAAGAAAAACACACGGCTGTAATATAGGAGAGTAATGCTCCATTCGAACCTCAATGCATTTTACATTGCTACAACTGCAAAGAACCAGGGAATCTTGCAAATAAGTTCCCTTAGACAAGGGTTTTTGGAGGAAACCAACAACCTCCAAGGTAGCAAGGGAGAGATTTTTCCATCACTACTACTGAAATGAACCCCAAAAATGAAGTGGTGATAGGTAAGCTAGTTATTTATTCAAGAATAGCCAATGTAATTTTTGATTCAGGTTCTACGCATCCTTTTATATCCCAAAAGCTTAGTATAAAAATCCCTTCACCACCACAAATCATGGAAGTAATGATGTCAGTAAGTACGGAAAATGTGGAAATCATTGCATCCCATGAATATAACTCCTCCCATGTCATAATATGTGGATTGAATTTCCTGAAGAACCACGTCATACTCCCTCTGGTGGAATTTGAAGCAATTCCTAGCATGGATTGGCTTTCCTTATATAGAGGCAACATAAATTTTCGTGAGAGAGAAATCACTCTCCATGTGGAGAATTGACCCCCGATTCTATACAAGTGTAAGGAGAAAGATGAATCTTCTTTAGCTCGATCATATCAAGCAGGGATATTACTGCCCTATGAGTACACATATCTACCTCAAATGATTGATTCTAAGGAGTCAACCATCCTTGAATGCATGCATATTGTGAGGGAATTTGCTGAAGTGTTTCTTGAGGAATTTCCTGGTCATCCACCAAGAAGAGATGTTGAATTCTCAATTGATGTTATACCTGGGGATTTGCTAATATCCAAGAATATGTATAGAATGGATGATGTGGAGCTTTAGGAGCTGAAGAAACAACTACAAGAGAATCTGGATAAAGGGTTTATATTCCCAAGTGCTTCGCCATGTGGTGCACCAGTCCTCTTCATCAAGAAGAAAATATGGGTCAATGTGCCTTAGAATTGATTATCGTGAGCTTAACAAAATCACGATAAAGAACAAGTATCATATCCCATGAATCTATGACTTGTTCGTCCAGATGCGTGGAGCACAATACTTCTCCAAGATGGATTTGCGTTCGGGATATTATCAAGTAAGGGTAAAGAAGAAAGATATCCCCAAGAATGCTTTTCGTAAAAGATACGGGCACTATGAATTCATAGTAATGCCTTTTAGACTCACTAATGATCCAAAAATATTCATGGACTTAATGAATAGAGTCTTTAGGGATTACCTCGACAAATTTGTGGTAGTATTTATATATGATATTCTGATATACTCCAAATCCAAGGAGGATCGTGAGGAGCATTTAATAACTGTACTAGAGACCTTGTGGAAGGAGAAGCTCTATGAAAAGTACAACAACTCTAATTTTTGGTTGATGGAGGTATCATTCTTTGGCCATATCATCACAAGCAATGGGATATATATGGATCCCTCTAAAACAGATGCAATTGAGGGATGGATGAGGCCAACATCAGTAATGGATATCCATAGCTTCTTCGGGTTAGCTAGATATTATCGACGATTTGTGACAAATTTCTCACGATTGTCCAACCCTCTTACCAAGCTAACTCGGAAGGGAGTAAAGTTTTCTTGGAGTGATGAATGTGAAGAAAGATTCAAGGAGTTAAAAAGGAGGCTTATCACTGTGCATGTTCTCACTTTACCCACAAGTGGATAACTTTTTGTGGTATTCGGTGATGCGTAGAAGAAGGGAATGGGCTGTGTGTTGATTCAAAATGACAAAGTCATTGCCTATGCTTCAAGGCAATTGAAAGTTCATGAGTAGAATTATCCAACACATTATTTGGATTTGGTTGCCGTGTTCTTTACTTTAAAAATTTGGTGGCATTATCTCTTTGGGGAGATGTATGAAATTTATATAGACCACAAAAGCCTCAAGTATATATTCACACAGAAAGAGTTGAACATGGGCCAACGAAGATGGTTTTAGCTGATCAAGGACTATGACTGATCAATACATTAACACCCTGAGAAAGAGAACACGCTGACATATTCTATATGTATAAAGGACCCAACAATTCTATCATTGATTTGAATTGGGAAGGATTCAACCTTCTTAGACTTGATGAATATGTAAATGGGAATCATAAAGAAGGAAACATCATCAATCCTTTCACAAATGATTGCTCAACCATCTCTTTTGGAAAGGTTAAAGGATGATCAAAAGGATGATGTGTGAATTCAAAAGAAAGTGGAAGATATCAAAAGAGGGAAATCCTCATAGTTCAATGTTAATGAAAAATTAATTGTGAGATTTGGGAAAATACTATTTGTTTCATCAAGTTCAGAGCTGAAGAAGGAACTTTTGGATGATGCAAATAGTTCAAATTTCTCTATTCACCTAGGAAACACAAAGATGTATCAAGATCTCCAAGAGAATTATTGGTGGTATAATATTAATAAGAAGATCACTAAATTTACCTCAAAGTTCCTAGTGTGTCATAAAGTGAAGGTTGAGAGACAGAAGTCTAAGGGGATGATGCAACCATTGCCCATACCAGCATGGAAATGGGAGAACATCACCATAGACATTTTCACTGGACTTTCGAAGACATCCAAAGGCAACAATGCAATCTGGTTTGTTGTGGATCATCTTACAAAGTCTCCATACTTCATTGAAATTTGAGAGGATTTCTCAGTGGATATACTGGCACGGATATACATCAGGGAAGTGGTAAGCCCACTTGGAGTACCCCTATCTATTGTATCCGATCAAGATCCAAGATTCACCTATAAGTTTTGGAAGAGTCTTAAACATGCTCTGGATATTGAATTGAACTTCAGTATGGCCTATCATCCTCAAACTGATTTCCAATATGAGAAAACTATTTAGACACCAGAGGATATGTTAAGATCATATTCTATGGACTTCAAAGGAGGTTGGGACCAACATCTTCCATTGGTTGAATTATCTTACAATAACAGTTTCCACTCAAGCATCTGAATGGAACCTTATGAAGACCTGTATGGGAAGTAGTGCAGAACATCGAAATGTTGGGATGAATTCGGTGAACATAAGCTTCTAGGACCAGAAATGGTCAAAGAAATGATGGAGAAGGTGAAAACCATTCAGCGGCATATCAAGGCCGCCCAGAGTCGACAGAAGCATTATGCAGATAAACATCAATGAGACCTTGAGTTTAAATTTGGAGACATGGTATTTCTATGCATATCTCTATGGAATAATATCATGAGGTTTGGAATGAAAGGGAAGTTAAGTCCTAGGTACATCGGCCCCTTCGAGATTCTAGATCGTGTAGGGGTTGTGGCATATCGACTAGCACTTCCACATACCGTGGACAAAGTACATGATGTCTTTCATGTATCCCTCTTAAAGAAGTACATACCAGGCCCTTCACATGTACTCTATTCAGAGATAGTACAGCTAGAGGATGATCATTCTTACAAGGAGAAACCAGTGAAGATCTTAGATCATAGAGAAAAAATTCAACGAAATAAGACAATGCCCTTTGTCAAGGTGTTTTGGAGAAACCACAAGTTTGAATAAGCAATGTGGGAATCGAAGGAAGTGATAAAGTAGTTTTACCCTCATCTGTTTTAGTGTGGGAAAAGGAAATTTTGAGGGAAAAATTTCTAAAGGGGGGAAGATTGTAACGACCCAAACATTCATTAATGGAAATTTTTCTTAATCTAATTAACTGTCTTATTATGGTTATATAAAATGTGAACTTCATTGTTTTTATGTTCCTGTATTTTAAATACTGTTATGAACCATGATCGTTGCTAATATATTCATTGAATAGTGATCACATGATTAGTATAAATATAAGGCTTTAACAGATCCAATTTACTCTGACAAAGGAAGCGATGGACTTATCCAGTAGAATTTGTCCATAAGAAGCCCATTTGTTAGAGATCATAAAGGAGGTGGAATCATTGGTCTTCTCTCTTGACCAAGCCCAAGTCGAGCTTGAACACGTTAAGATTGAGAGGAACCGACTACAGGAGAAGTGGAAGTTAATAATGATTACCACCTGAGTGATGTTATCTGAGCCACCCCAAGAGTTTGTCACCATCGCACACCTTACCCTTCGGTCTTATGTGGGTGCTATAAGAGGTTATGTAACAAGGACCTAACACTATGACTATGTACATTATTTTTCTATAAATAATGTGCATTCATTTTATTAGTGTTACTTTTAAATAGTTTTTAAAGCACAAATAGTATTTTTAGTTAATATTCAACTAAGAAATATATTTTGACGAATTAATGTATTTTTGAATTAAATAATATTTTAATATTATTATAATTAAACTAATTTTTATTAAATATAAATTATCATATAATTTTATGAATGAAATTATAATTTCTATTAAGGTTTGAAAGTTGTTTTTGTCAAAACCCATGAATTTTCAGTAAATATCCGTTTTTATTTTAAAAATTCACTTATTTTTAAAATTATTTATATAAAATGAATATTATTTTTGGAATAAGGATGTTGAAATTATCCAATGTTGAATTGTTCATAATTTTCTGAGACAGTCAAATTTTTGGGTAAAAAATTAAATACCTTTTAAATATATAATGTGTTTTATGACATCATAATGACACAATAGTGATGAAATAAAATAATATAAAAATTATGTTTAGAAAATATATTTTTTACCATTAAAATAATGTGATTTTTGTTTTTTTTTGTTTTATTTTACAAATCTTTAGTAAACCCTTATCGGCTTATAAAACATTTTGTCTTTTTAAATTGTTTTCCTAAAGAGTGTGACTCACCTCCATATAAGAAACCCTATTATTTTAAGAAGTTTGGCCATTTTCCTTATAAAATTTTCTTTTTCAATCCCCTTTGGAAAAAACCATGGGCAAAAACCATGGTCTGTTTTGTGGTTTTGATTAGTTTAATGTGAGGTGTCCCAAACCTAAATAATAAATAATTCCCTCTCCTTTCCTATATAAACCCACCCAAGCTCCCACTTCTTATTCACTCAAAGTCTTTGGAGTTATACCAACCCCTTTCCTACTCTATATATAATCCTCCCAAGGTTCCACAAACTCTCAATAAGCCTCTCTCAAGCCTCTCCCAAGCCTTCGGTATCACACTTCCAAGTAAGGAATTTCTTCTTTTCTCATTTTTGTCCAATTTTCTATAAGTAGTTATGCCATTTTGTTTTTAATTAAAAATGTTGGGCTATAATTTATCACGGCCCCCATACTTCTATATTACTATTTGTATGATGGGAGACCCCTTTTTCTCTCATTAATTCCAACCATGTACACCCATTACCATGCCGAACTTTTGTAAGGGATTTCTCTCTTCTCTTTTACATCCTAGTAATTCCCTTGTATTATGCATCCAAATTCCATTATTTTTGTTGGGAAGTGTATCTATATTACCCCCTTATTTTCAATTTCATGTAAATATGATGATACACCCCTTTCTCTCCCATAAACCCTTTTTTATGAGTTCTTATTTCATGTCATTATGCTGCCGAAATTGCACTACGATTTTCTAAGCCAATGTCATTGTGTAGTGAATACCATTCCCATTTATCTATCAAGGATATTAACCTTTATACACATTTACTTATTTATTATAAATCTTCATGTATGTATTATACATCCCTTTATCATGGAATAAATTATGATGATTGATTCCATGTTGTATGATCCATGTGGCACACTTATGCATGAAATGAAATGTTTAAGAAGGGTGCGCCCTAATAGCACTCCAACTCATTGGGTAAAGTATAATATCATGATACGTCATGTGCAATGGTTTTTGACTCATGCTAATTTAAGTGCAATGAGGTTTTACTCATGATTCTTGTGCAATGAGGGTTTACTAATGCCCCATGTGCAATGAGCCTTGGCTCATGCTAATTACATGTTAAGTGTTGTTACTGCATTTTCATGTTATGATTATCATGATTTATCATGCCTTTATGTTCATGTTTCTCTTGTTCTCCATTGACATGCCTATTGTATAACATGTATTGTATTCCTCATGTTATTCCATGTTTATTCCCTTATTTGGCTTTATATCTCACCCTTTTCTTATGCGTGTCCTCAGGTTATCCAATGGAATTCTAAGTACGAGGGAATGTAGTGGTCATGTAAAGGAAGTTTTCAGTAAGATGTTGTGTTCTTTGTTTTAAGTAGTTATATAATGTTCCTAAGCCCCAAAAACACTAGAGAGCTCAATATTTCATGTTGTATCAAGTTAATTTTATGTAATAAATAAATTTTAAGTTTGTAATAAAATCAGTGTTGTTATAGATAAATATTTTATGACTTTCACAAAAACAAAATACCAAATAGTGTCAAAATTGACATAATTGAGTTTTTAAAACAAAAACTATATAATTAATTGATATAATATTCTTAAAAAATTTAATTACCAGTAAAAGGGATTATATAAGGTTAGATATATCAATAATAAATCACTTGGGGTTCACTTCACTTTTTATAGTAAGCTTATTAACCATTTATTATAATAATACAAGAATATATGGTAAAAGTTAAATCTAAAAGATAAGTTTATTATGATGACCTAAACCTATCTAAAAACTATTGGTTGAGTGGTTTTAGACCCATCCCCATATTATCCTTGAAATAAATTCTTTTTAATCCATTATAAATCAAATATGAATGTATAATAAAATAATATTTCAAACTTTCCCTAAAGTGACCCTCACCTCTCTTATAAAAGGGTACTTCCCCTTCTCTCAAAATCAAACCTCCAAATCAATTTGTCTCAGCCAAACCCTTCTCAAATAACCTCTCACCAACCCTCCATTCAACCTATATTCATTACTTTTATCATATCCAACCTAAGGATCCCTTTTGATCAAATCAAAAGGAAACACCCAAAGAAGAGGTAATAATTTCATCACCTCCTTCAAAGTTCTTTTTTTCTTCCACTTCATCTTTCTTTGTTATTTCCATACCAGATTATAAATCTAGTACCTTATACATACTGTGATATTATTATAAATATTTTACAACCATATTCATTATTCTATACATCCTATGAATGAAAAGTTCATCATTTGTGCGTACGTACGGCTTACCATCTCCACGCCGTGGTTAAGAATGTTATTCAACACATCATTATTTGGATGGGTATAATCATGATTATAATTGATTTAAATAATAAATATAATATGGTAATGATTCTGTATATATGATATACCATCCAATTACTTACGATTTCACCATCTGTAGAATGGTATTGTTGCTCGTGCGTACGTACGGATTACCGTCTTCACAAACGTGATGAGATTCATTCCCCACTGTAACCATTCAAGAATAAT
This sequence comes from Viscum album, assembly GCA_963277665.1. Taxonomy (NCBI): domain Eukaryota; kingdom Viridiplantae; phylum Streptophyta; class Magnoliopsida; order Santalales; family Viscaceae; genus Viscum; species Viscum album. The sequence continues at coordinate 394,789,532 of OY728136.1, read as the reverse complement.
TTTCATTAAATGATTAAAAATAATGTTTAAGAACTTAATATCATTTTGTATATGAATAAAATAAATCCTATCCATAACAAACATTACTTACATAACAAAACATATAAAGTAAATTGAATCAGTTGACTCCCGAAACAACGATACAATTAAAATATTATTAACAAAGCAATATTATAAGATCATATATGATATCATATTTATGTATGTGGTTCTTGTATAATTTAATAACAATAATTTAACTATTATACAAGAGTTTAATGTAATCTTGGTCAATGAAAAGTACAAGGTAAGATTTAATTCTACAATCTCTTCATTATCTGAGGTTGTTTATACTTGAGTATCTACTTGGACCTCTTTCTCATCCACATCTGTGTTTCTTAAAAATATATTTCACAACATTTTTACTATTTATTATACTATGGGTTAAAATCATTTATACCCTTTTTTGAATTTTTATAAAAATTTTATAATGGAATCTTTCCGTCAAACAAGGACTTTTATTACCCTTTTCAACAAAATTGAGGAAATAATGTTTTTTAACTTATACGATGAGTGCGGATATTTTCCGCTGTTATAACACCTTCAAATATTCCCTTACAATATCATATGAATGTTTTCAAAATAAATTTTTTCTTTTATAATTACTTTAATTTTAAATGATTTTAAAATAAAAAGAGATATTTTTTCTCAAACGGTTTTGATTTCATCTATGTCAAAATCCTTTGACATATTTTACACTTGTTTGAAGTTGATTTATTTTGATAAATTATTTCATATTGTATTGAAGGTTTTGTGATATGTTTGAATGTGGATGAGTTACCATTCATGGTATATGGTTAAAGTATTAAAATTTCATATGCTATTTTTAATACGAATGTTTATGTTATGTTTCAACCTTTTTATATGAGGAATTCATTAGACTTAGTAAGTGATGGGTGGAGCCCACTATAGATCCCTGATGCATCGGTAGTTCTCATGAGACAAACTAGTGTCTTGGAATAGGTCCTTAGAAAAATATTATTTATAGTCTTGGAACGAGGCCTTGACTATGTGGTTATGATGTCTGGAATTATGCATTCCATCATTATGAAATTTTCTATTTTAATTACATGTGATTATTCAACTAGTAGAATATCCATGTGAATAAGAAAATAGAATTATTTGAATTATATTTTCCATATTATGATTAAGTTTAAGTTTAAAAGTCTTGTGTTTTAGTCTTATACATTGCCTTAAATGTTTATACTTATTTATGAAAGTTTCTGCTATAATGTTATCCTTACTGATCATTGAGCTCACCCATTTCTATGTTTTATTTTTTCTAGGATTCGAAGAAGTATATTATGACTGACTTGTAGGTATAGTCTAAGGGAGATGAATGTGTTAAAAGGAGACATAATGTTGATGTTTTTTATTTCATAATGTAATGTAAAACTTATGTTTGTATCTAGTACTTCCAAGTCTAATAAAAGGATCTGTCTTTTGGGATTTGATCCCTTGTGATCATTCCAATGTTATATAATAATGCGCTGACTATAGGTAACTAGGTTTAGGGCATTACAAATATTATAAAATGTGTAAGGCTAGGACCTTATAGTTGGTATCAAAGGTCGGTTTAGATAAATTTAGGGGTTAGGATATTTTTAAAAGAGTATCAATATATTAGTTTTACTTTATGGAAAAATTGAAATGATATAGAATTTTAAATTCACATGTTGGTTCATCTAAGATATGTTTTTTCAGAATGGTTTTTTATAGAGGAAATAGGGCATCTATGTTAGGATGACATTAAGAGGAAAGAAACCTTCCAAATTTGTAACCTAATATGGTTGGAATCATAACTAAATATCTTTTTGCACTGATGGCGCATTTGACTCATGCTATAAATTTTGGTGGTATCCATGCATGAGATCAACCATATCAACTACAAAGAAAAATTTTGGTAGTGGATCCTTTAATGAGGAAACATCCTACATCATTTAGAAAATCATCTGAACCCGTGTGAGATAAAGGGTGGATTAAAGAACTATAATTGATCATCCATGTCATGGGGTGTTCATACAATCAAAAGTTTAGTCTTTCTATTTACTATTTTGAAGGTGAAGCCGATCAGTGGGGTTGAAGGTTTAGAATATCAGATATAGTGAGGATCTTGAAGCTATAGATTGGGATGAATTAAAATGTGTGTTTCTTGAGAAATATTTTCTTAAAATGGTTTGAATTAGGATAAAAAAAAATTAAATTGAGGTAAGATGAGGACTCGGTGGCTTCATATGAAGTAAAATTTACTCGACTGGAAATGTACACTGTAAATTTCATCTAAGAACATAATAGTAAAATTAATCATTTTTACTTAGGATTAATACCAAAGTACTGAAGGCTGTTGGCATCTCATGAGTCTAGATGTTAGGATAAAAATGCTTCATGTGCAGAGAAGGTGTAAATAGTATTTTTCTATAAACATGTTTTCTTTGAAAAATAGATATATAAGAGATTGAGGTGGAAGGTTAAAGGGTTTAATTCTTCAAAAAATTCTGATGGTAAGAAATTTCAGTTTATATTTTGTGAAAATTGTGGTAAAAAGAACACTAGGGAATTCCTTTAGAACTCTGGTATGTGCTTCTGATGTGGTAAGATGGTACATGTGGCTTGTAATTACACTGAAAAAGATAATGAAAATGGTAAGACCAAATTTTATTTATAGTTAGTAAATTGCTTAAAGTGAAAAAAGATAGTCATTATGTAAATGAGTATCCAATGAAGAACTCAAATGATAGGAACCAGCTTATCTATAAGCAGAGAGGTTGGGTGAAATAATTTTAAACTACTTAAGCAGATGTTGGGACATCAAAATAAAGTGGTATCAGGTACTCTGTTTGTTTATTTAGATTATTTAAATGTGTTGTTTGATTTAGGGTCTATGAATTATTTAATTTTTGATAAATTTTATGGTAAATTAAAAATTCCACCTCAAGAAATGAATCCATAACTTATGGTAAAAACATATAGGGTAAATGTTGTGGAAAAAAGAAATTATAATAATCTTCCTATCCTTTTATATGGAAAGAATCGACCAGCAAACCTTATTTTTTTATAGTAGAGTTTGATGTTATTTTGAGTGTGGATTGGCTTTCTGTTTACCATGATAAAATTTACTTTTGAGCTAAAGAAGGTTCTTTCCAGAAAGACATTCAGTTTGTGTATAATATTAAACCCTCAACATTGATCACATATCAGGATGCTGATAAACTATTAAAATATGTAAATGAATGTTACCTTTCAAATATTGCTGAAAAAAAGGAATTGTTTAGACAAATGATGTGACAGTGGTAAATGAGTATCTTGATTTTTTTTATAAGTTTCCAGGAATTATACCTAATTGGGAAATTGAAATTATTGTTTACTTTGTTCCTAATGCAAATCCAATTTCAAACACCCTTATTGAATGGATAAAATTTAAATTTTATAGGTAAAGAAGAAATTGTATGAGTTATTACATATTGGTTTAATTTGACCCATCGCATCACCATGGGGTGCTTATATCTTTTTTATTAAAAATAAAGATAGTTTAGTGAGACTTTTCATTGATTATAGAGCCTTTAATAACATAATTGTTTAATAACAAGCATCATTTTCCTCATATCAATTTTTTTATCAGATCTAGGGAGAAGAATATTTTTCAAAGGTTGATTTGAGTTTGGGGTACCGTCTGTGAAAGAAAAGAAATCAGACATTCCAAAGACCGTGTTTTGTACTAGATATGGCCATTATGAGTTTGTAGTTATGATGTTTGGGTTACTAATGCATCTTTTGTATTCATGGATCATATGAATAGAATATTCCATAAGTTATTGGATAAGTTTGTGGTTATGTTTATTAATGATATTTTGGTATATAATAAAGTAAAGATGAGCATGATATTTATTTAAGGGTTTTATTTTAAACCATAAAAGAAAATAAAATTTACGTTAAATTCAGAAAGTATGAGTTTTGGTTATAGAAAATTATATTATATGGTCACATTTTTTCTAAAGATGGCATAAATTTTGATCCTTCTAAAAAAATATTGTTGAAGAATAGACAAGACCCACAAATATAAACAAGATTCATAGTTTTCATGGTTTAGAAGGCTATTATTATAGGTTCATTCCAAATTTCTCATGTTTATCTAGCCCACATACTATGTTAACTCTAAAGGTTTTAATTTCATCTGGACAAAATAATGTGATTCCTTTTTAAGGAACTGAAAAAAAGATTAGAGAATGCTCCAGTTTTGACATTTCCTTCCAGAAATGGTGAATTTGTTATCTAAAGTTATGCTTCATTAAAATAACCCAGTTGTGTCCAAATGCAGAATGACTAGTTAATTTATTATTCTTTACATCAATTGATAACTCATGGGTTAAATTAACAAACACATGATTTGTAATTATTTATTATTGTTTTTATTTAAAAATTTAGAGGCATCATCAGAATAGAGTAAAATTCGAAATATATACTGACCACAAAAGATTGAAGTATATATTAAATCAGAAAAAATTTGAAATGATATAGATAAGATGGTTGGATCTAATTTAGTATTATGATTGCATTATTCGTTACCTACTTGGAAAAGTAAATAAAGTGGTTTATGCTTTTAGTCGGAAAAGGAATGCTACATTAACCATGTTATGTTGGGAACATAACCCTTTGATTACGGATTTTATGAACTTTGGAATGGAATTTTTAGGAGTAGGAAATTCCTTTTTTATGTTTCATGTGTCAGTGAAATCATCTCTATCAAATAGAATTAAGCAAGTGCAGATGGAAGATAGTGAGTTTCAAAAAAATGTTGAATTGGTTCATAAGGGTAAGTTACCTAAATTTAACATTGATAAATATTATGTTTTGATATTTTAGAGTAGGTTATCTATGAATTTGGAATCACAATTGAAGAAATAGTTGTTATGTGAAGCAAATAGTTCTCTATTTTCAATTTATTCTAGCATTACTAATATGTACAGAGACATTCAAGTGTATTACTAGTGGGATGGAATGAAAATATATATTTCTGACTTTACTGTGAAGTGTTTAAATTTTCAACAGGTGAAAAAAGAACGAAAATTTCCAAATGGGATGATTCAACCTTTTCCAGTACCAGAGTGGAAATGGGTAAAATATATCCATGGATTTCTTAGTTTTATTACCAAAGGTTTCTCAAGGTAACAATGTGATTTGGTTTATTATTGATAAATTGACTAAATCTTCTCATTTTCCTCCTATTTGAGATATACTATCTCTAGATCACCTTTCTCAGTTGTATCATAGAGAGATAGTTAGGTTATATAGAGTTCATCTCTCTATTGTATCTGATCATGTTCCCAGGATCACATCTAACTTTTGGAAAAGCCTTCATAAGTCATTGGGAACTGAATTAAATTTTAGTATATCTTACCATCCTCAATCATATAGGCATTCAAAATGAACAATTCAGACCATGGAGGATATTCTATGTGATTATTCAAGATATTACCAGGGATGTTGGGATCAACATATTTCTTTGTTTTATTTTTCTTATAATAATTGTTTTCATTATAGTATATAGATGGAACCATTTGAGGAATTATACTGAAGAAGATGTTGAACTCCAGATTATTTTGATAAATCTAGATAAAGAAAGTTGATGGGACTAGAATTGGTAGAAGAGATGGCATAAAATGTTCAGTTGATTCAAAAACACATTAGGAAATCTCATAGAAGGCAGAAAATATATGCAGATAATCGGAGGATGGATCTTTCTTTCGACGTAGGTGATCATGTCTTTTTTAAAATTTCACCATTGAAAATTGTGATGTGTTTTTGTAAGAAGGGTAAATTGAGTCCACAGTTCATTGGACCTTATGAAATCCTGGATAAAGTTGGATCAGTTTTCTACCGAATGAATTTACCCCCAATTTTATCCCAGGTACACAATGTTTTTTATATTTCGATGTTGAGAAACTATTTTTTGGATCCATCTCATGTTTTGACTCTAGAAGTAGTTCAGTTTGAAGATAATATTTCTTATGAGGAATATCCAATATAGATTCCAGACTGTTGAGAGAAAGTGTTGTGTAATAAGGTAATTCATCATGCTAAGGTTTTATGGAAAAACCATATGGTTGAAGATGCATCATGGGAATATGAAAATTCTATGACAGAGAAATACCCCCACTTATTCGAAAAGTGAATAAAATTGTGAGGATGAAATTTCAAAAAGGGGGGAAGGATGTAACATCCCTAGTAATTATAAAATAATACATTTTCATATCTATTAGTATTTATTAATTAGATATTAAGTTTACTTAAAATGGGATTCAATTTATGACAGTGTACTCAGCACACAACAAAGGGTTTCTCCTAAATCTTATGTCGTACATAAGACTGAGTTATAACGAACAATAATACATTATTAGTATTATTAATTTAAATGGTATTTATCACCATGTAATTGTATTAGAGAGAATGAATAAAAAAATATATTATGTTTACACATGTTTACTAAATGTTTTTTACTTTCATATAATAAATATTAGAGGCATAAAATGAGAATAAATCCAGTTTTAAGCATAAAATACTATAATATTTTTTAAAGGTAGTTTTATTACCTCTTGGTGGATAAATATTTTAAAATATAGTTTTTTTTAAGATTTATATGTTATATTTAAAAAAATATACTTCTTATTTATAATAGGGACATCAAAATTCAATTTTTTTGATTTTTTTGTAATTTTCTGAGAAAATTCAATTATTATTGAATAGTGAAGAAATACAACATTTTCAATCAAAACCTCCTTTTAATCTAATTAAATTATGTATTTTGATTATAATTTAAAATGGTTTTAAATTATAATAAAATATTGTTTTTATTATTTAATTAAATTTTGGTCATTAGAAGTAATTTTACATTAAAATTACATATAAACACATTTTAATCTTTTGATGATTTTTACTTTTAAAAAACCCATTTTTTTTGTTTTGACGATAGGGATTAATTTTAAATTAATTAATGCAAATTCTATATTTTGAATTTGGAAAGTTTGATTCCATATAAAAAATCATAAAGTCTAAATTATGTAAATATGTCCTTTTTATTTTCTTGTACATTATGAATCGTAACTTTAGTAATTATTTTAATTATCACGGTTAAGGGTAAGTAGGGTAATTAATGGTAAAAATAATATAATATTAATATAAAACTAACATAATACATTCCCTAATTTAATTTTATGAGTTTATCCCATTCATGATCATCCTTGGGTATATTTTAGGTCCAATTGGATTTGATTATAATGCTTATAAACATTTTATTTAGAAAAATGACCAAGATGTCATAATCATGTCTCTCATAACTAAAATAATTTTAATATCAAGTTATAAAAGTGATATATTAGAGAATAAATAGTTATTAGAATTATAAAAATATTAACTACATCAAGGTAATTTGTTTATAATTTTTAGGAAATAAATAAGAAAATGACATGGTGACACAAATATGATGTAGTAATTTTTCAATTAACAAAACAATAAAATAAATGATATTATAAATATTAAACTAAATATTAACTAACATAATTTGTTCCATCCATGAATTTTACTGGTATTTTTGAAAAAAAATATAATTTTAAGGAGTTTTTTTGAACTTAACTTCCTATTATGATATTTTTAAAAGGAAACTAATGAATAGTCTCAAAATTGATACTATTGGTATTTTAAAATATAAAATATTTTATTAAATTATATTAAATTTCTCAAAAATATAATATTCATAAAAATAGATATTACAAGTCCAAATATGTAATTAATGGCACGTTTTTTATCTTTTTATATTTTATAGTAATTACATTAACCCATAAAGTGTGAATAACATAATATCACAATAAGATAAAAAGGGTAAAATAAGGTTAAGCAAAAAAGATAAGGATTAAAAACTTGTATAATTTTAATTAAATGTTGTATATTCGACAAAAAATCATATTATATTATAATGAAATTTTTAGGGACCATTTTGGATTGAAATGTAATTTGTATTAATTTAATATTTTAAGATTTTCTAAGGGTGCCCTCCCCTCCCCTATAAAAAGGTACCCACAATTCTATAATACTCACACTCAAAAAGCCATTTGGTTTGGTGAATCTCTACCCAAAAATCTTTCTAGAATCCCTTCTAATGTTATTATTGCCTTATTTTAGTAAAAACACCATTTTTATAGGTGTTTAGGTTTTCTTCAAAGGTGATCAATTGAAGAATAGGTATCGTTTTTTAAGTGTTTGTGTTTTATTTCATCTTCCACTACCTATAAATATTATTATTATAAGATGAAATAATAAATAAAATATAATCAATATACTAATATGTTATTATGTTTATATCATCACCTAAATTCATCTCCAATCTCATCAAATAGGAAATGAACATTACATTTGTGTGTACGGTGGACTATAGCCTCGCGAACCGATATAGTTCATTTTTTATTACCATTTATCACAAATGGTTATAATGATGGAATGAATGGTAATATACGATATTCATGAAATATTTATCATTTTAAAAGAATAAAATATCAATTATTTTATTACTTTACATGCACATAAAAATGATAAAGTCATTCGTGTGTATGTGTGAATTATCACCTCCAGAAAGCGATGTGAGTCGTTTTTATTCACCACATCACTTGTATGATATATACTATTATATTTAAATTATTATTATGATTTTAATAATATTATGATAATTATGTAAAGGTAAAATTATAATTACCATATTTCCATAATGATAAATGGAAAATGGAAATGTTACTCATGCATACGTACAGCTTACCGTCTACATGATTGTAACATTGTTCATTTTTCATATCCATATTTAATGAATGGATTTAAAAGTATAATTGATATTTAAAAGTGATTATTATTTCATTAATATTATTATAGAGATTATGAACTTATGAACACATGGACTATTGACATCAATCCAAGTTTATTTTTGACTCAAGTACCAAATATTGACAAAATGTTTGATAAGAACTTAAAAAATTATGTAATTTTTATAACATGGTAATAATTGATATAAAATTAATAATAAACTTGAAAAAACTTGTAATGAAAGTATAAATCAACCAATGATTATTATTCAGGAATATAATGATTATACGTGACGAGTAAAACACAAGGTAAGGGACTTCGTCTCAATCTCCTTTCATTGGGTCATATTTTGATAATACATGCCACCTTCTTTTATATGGTGCATAATTAACCCATTTTACTTTTAATTTCATTAAAATGTTTTGAAAAGAAATATTTTTACTCGAGTTATTTTAATAAATGACAAAAGGAATGTTTTTCAATGTATGCAGTGACAATGAAATTTCAACTTCCATTACCATTATTTGATATTTGTCTTCCTCTACAATCTGTAATGTTTTAAAAATAAAAATAAATACTATATTCCCTTTTCATGTATTTTTCTATTGAAAATAGTTTTTATAAGGTATTTATTATGTCAATATCTTGAAATTATATCATGTGATTCAATGTGGAAATGTTATTTTTCCTTTATACTTGTCTTATGTGTTATGATTATGTTATGGTTCTTGGCCATTATTTATGTATATGGTTAGTTTGAGGATAAACTAAGGTCAAGTGAGCTCATTATATCTCTGTTATTCATATGTTAATGAGACAAAGTTAAACGATAAGGTTTATCCAAAGAGATTTAAGGAATATACTTTTATAGGTATTCCAAACATAACCATGAAGGTTGCTCCATCTATAGCAGTGAATTCTACAATGTGAGTATGATATGTATGCCACAAATTACCTTTATGATTTACGATTTCTAGGATGTTTTTCAGGATTCTTATGATTTCATGGTTTTACAAATATTCATGGACTAACATTATCTTTCTGTTTTTTACATCCCTTACTGTGATATTTATTCTCATCCTGTGTATTTAAAATGTTTTCATAGGGTATAAGGATTGGTAAGAAAAAGGAAGAAGTCAGTAATATTTTTATCAATAAAAATAAATCATGATTACTTTTAAATTTTTTATATTATGTAAGAAATTTATATTGTTTTAGTTGTATCAACATTTTATGTAATTGTTATGGCCTAATTATCAAAAACTCAAAACTTGAAAAGATAATTAATGTAAATTGTTGACATAAATCAAGATTATGATATGTTTAAGGTTGGGGCGTTATAAAAATAATTATAATTTACATGAAAAAAATTGAATAAAAATATTTTAAAATAAATTTCCTTTTAAAGGAGAAAATGTCTTTACAATAAATTTGTGTTTATTTCCTATGATTCAATAAATACATGTGTATCGAGTTGGAACATTATACATATATTTCATAATGTGTTCAATCATAGTCATACCACCCCATTCAATGATTATGTTATAGTGACCATTTTATATAATTTTATTTTTATAAGATATCTTAAGTTTCAAAAAGAATTTTTTTTTCTTATTAATAAAGATATCAATCTTATTAATATTTTAAACTAAATTTTTAGGGTGTTACAATCAAATCCAACACATTTATTATATTTTCATTACCCATATAGTGAAGCTACTAATATCATGTGAGATGTTTAGAAGGGATTATAGTGTGGTTCAATTATGAAGGAATTTTCATAGGTGTTGTATAATAAGTTTCTTATTTAGCTAGGTTTCAAAGACACGTGACCATAAATTCATAGAATTGTGTCATTATTTATGAGGTGTAATGATTAAAATTTCAAAATTATTTAAAATAAAGATATGTTTATCTTAGGTCTCTATAGGATATACTTGGAGGGTTAGTTAGAATATAACTTATTAACTTATTATCTTATGAGTCCACTAGTTGTTCTGATATCATCACTACTTATACTACTCTATGATATTCTTTGATTAATAACAAAAAAAAATTGTACTATGATGGGATATTAAAATTTCTCCATGAATGTAATTTAAATTATAAAATAAATAAATATATTACTAAATTATATTTCATTTATTATAAATAATTGATACATTATTTAATTTTTTCATCAATATCTTAAGTGTCGTATACAAATGGATCATTTTCCTGACCCTCGTTCTTCTTCCATGATTATTATTTCACCAAGGGATCCACTAAATTGTCATTTTTATCCACCTAATAGATCCTAAAAGTTCATCTCTTAATGATCTATCTATGATATGGTTCTTGTGAAGGATGGTTTTGGTCATTTGGTTTGATGGGGGGTAGTTTCCATGTGTGATGGCTCAATTTTTGTCACATTAAAGCTTAATAGATCCCTTGATACAAGAGAGAACCTAGAGTTCATAGATTAACTTATCAATATATACTGATTCTATAGTATCATCTAGTGGAATGATGTACTATGAATTTATTTTTGAGTCTTCTATAGTAGGGTTTTTTGAAAATCTTTCATCAAATAGATTCATCATTCAAGACAAACACAAAACCATATTGTTACTTCATATAGACTCTACCAAATTGGAAATGTGCATCCATGTAGCCATTTAAACAAATCACATACTCTCCTATAAATAATAAGAATAAATCCTTAGTATTTATCAAGAACATAATAATGATATTCACATCAATCAAAGGACTCTCAACAATATTATATTTGTGTCAACTTGTAATTATAAGATGATAGTTTAAATCACTTCTAGTACACAATGAGGAATGTATGATAGAACAATTAGTGCATGTATCAGGAATTTCATCCATATATTCTAAATTATAAGGAGGATATTAAATATAATTAATATGCATCGCATGAAACATTGGTAATGACACCATTTTGTAGTACTCTATACTAAACATATTTAACACATTACCATTGTAGGTGTCCTGATTGAGTCTAAACAACTAATTAGATCGATATCTATTGATCTTCTTACCATGTAGGTAGGCTTATTTTCCCAGGTATTTTATAGAGAATCATTTACCTAGACACATCATCAAGATTTAGGTCTTGGGATTCCATTTTTGTTAATATATTATCTTCAAGAGTTGGTATATTATCAATATAAAATATCGTAAAGACTAATTTTCTCCCACTAATACTATTGTATACACATGAATAATACATTTTTTATGAAACAAAACTCGTCAATTTTGTAATAGAACTTGATATTATAACTTTTATAAGCCTGCTTTAATCTATAAATGGACTTTTGCAGCTTACATACCTTAGCAGTCTCATTCCACACTTATATAACATTAGGTTTCATCATATACATTTACTTGACTAAATAAATATTATGGAAACAGTTTTTATATTTACATTTGATATATTATATAATCAAAATGATCCATTACGAACAGAAATACATCAATATAATTTATCATTACTATGTTTTAAAAGGCTTATTAATAGTCAATGCCATGAATTTTCAAATAATATTTTCCCATCATGCTCTCTTTATGGGTAGACACTATATTACACATATCAGTTTTCTAATAGAAAAACTACATAAACCTATGTGATACACCCCTTAATTTTCATCCACCATGTTCTAAACATGGTTAGTGTAAATAGATTTCTTATTAAATTCCATGTATTTTAACCATTTATTAGAACAATAGGTCACGATAGCCTCCCATAGGTGGTAGGTTTATCATATATGAATATTACCTCATTATCATTTTTCATGATAATTTCATAGCTCTCGTGTTTAAAAAAATCTTACCAAAACTTCTTAGATATTGTGTGTCATGATTTAGTTTTTCATTAAAAACTCACAATGGATCCTGCTCAAATTCAACCTCAGATACACTTCTTGTTTTTTGTAATTTAACTTCTTCAAGTTTAATTTCCATCCCACTAAATCCAAGATAAATAAATTATTTTTCATTTAATATATAAAATCAGTTCATAAGAACATTTTTCTCAATATGGTTATATAAATAATGTCCCTTGGTATCCTTGGGATAACCAAAAAAATAATTATTTCTCAAATTTTGAGTTATTTTTATTAGAAGAAATATATAGTGAGAATTATTTGCATCCCCAAAAAATTATAAAATACTTAATGGGATATTTATCCAATTTTATATCATATGATGTCATTATAAATTCATTATAAATAACATGGTTTTGTAGAAATGTAATAGTCACTATATTATAACCCAAAAAAGAAATTGGATGGCCAAACTGAGTCATACTCAATCAAACCATATCCAATATGGTTTTACTCCACCATATATAAGAAATATTTTGTTGTTGTGTTCCAAGAAAAGTTATTTTTGAAACAATTACATAATCCCACATATGATCAATGAATTATTGGATAGAGTATTCACCACCCCGATTAGATGGAAGGATCTTGAAACTCTTCCCTAATTGATTCTGAACTTAATTTCAGAACACATTAAACCTTTTAAAGTTTCAATACTTTGACTCATCACAAACACATATCCATGAAACTTAATGTAAATAGTAAAGTTAATGATTTTTCTAAAACCACAAAATACATGAGTAACCATTGGTATACACGCATCATTATATACGAGATCCCATAGTACGATATTTCATTCACATTTTTAATAAAAGGGTTTTTCATCATTTTTCTTAATAAACATGATTAATAATTCTTGAAAAAATAGTAATATAATGGTTCTAATAATCAACATTTATGGTCCATATGGATGTGTTTCTCATTTATATATCTTAATAAATAATGTGAATGATTTTTTGGATTACAATACACCTTTTCCTTTTATTCTAAATATTATAGACTGGATTGTCTATATCTAGAATGTATAATTCATTTAGAATATTCATGATTCTATAAGTCAACTCATTCATATATATGAAATAAATCTTCTTATTAATGTTGAATTATAATCCCTTATTTTCTATAAAAGATAATGAAATCAAAACAATATTTATTGTAGGAAGGTATAAACATTTATATAATTATAATATTAATCAACGTAGTAAATTCAATTCATATTTTTCGAATTATTATATAAAAATTATTTCTTTATTACTAACATGAAGACATAATTAAATATTTTTTATTTACCTTATATCTATGAGTTTATATTTTTCTACCAAAACATGTCACGGACAATGGGTATCCATTACCGATGAGGTAGAGTTGTGGAAATTGTCAACTATAGCATTCATATTTTGATTTTTAGAATGATTCTGTTCTTTTCTAAAACTCTTTATCCTTATATTCCAATATTGGAATATTTTATAAATCATGCATATTTGGAATATAAATATTATTAGTATGTAATAATATATCATATATAAAAAATTCATTTCTATGGGTGTGTATCAGAACTTATATTCATCTATAAAAAAAATTTAATTAAATTTCTCCTGCTAAAAAAGATGTCCATGTACATCATATATATACTGATTGAAGACCCATAGTCCACTATGTAATGGGTCTTTTTAGGTTTTTCTCTCACAAGTTTGTAATTTACTTAATGAATCATTCCAATCATAAATATTATGAAAAAAATAGTTTATTAGGAAACTATTTTCAATGATATATGAAATATAAAAACATAACATTATATTTTTAGTATCCCAACATTTATAGTTTCCACGATAAGTGTCACCCAGACTCAATTATATTTAGGTTACATAGCTTTTATGTTTTTATATTTCTATCATTTATTTAAATAAGTTAATTCATGAGAATCCTTGTTTGGAAGAACCTTCATATTCGAATCATCGAGTTAATGATATGTGATAATTTGGAAGAAATAAGATACATGGAATTTTATAGAGTATTTCATTTTAAATTATCACTATTTTAATAGACACAATAAGAATATTAAACCCATTTCATCTCATGAAATATTGGTAATATTATCTTTTCTTCCATTTTGTATACCTGCAAGTGAAAATATTTTTTGGGAGTCCTATTACATGAACCAAATTAACGTGTTCGCGCAATATTAATATGTTATTGTTTAGAAAACTTACAGATTTTTTGTTTCTCAACCAAAAAAATAATAATATTCATACCTATTTTCATTTATCTCATGCATGAGGTACATTATGAATTCATGCAATATAATAGAGTAATATTATAATGAAAACCTCCACATGGGTATTCCCAAAAAAATAGATATCTAACACCTCACCTTTTAATAACAGGGTAAAATCCTCAAGGATAGTGGGTGTTCTGACCCCATGTTTCTCCACTAAAGGAGACACTACTAAAGAGAGAGTAAGATTTATGGCATCTCTATCACCTAATATTCCCAAACATTATTCAACAATTATTTTTAATCTCATAACCTAAATATAAAGGCCAAGGTAGATGAAAACTAAATTTTATAGAGTCAAACATATCATATAATTTAAGGATTTATCCTCTATAAGAAATTTATCTCATAAATTCTATTATATACGTTATATTTATTCTATAAAAAAATATATTAACCAAAAATAAAACAAATAAATTTGATGAATAAACACTTTCTTTTATTTAATAAAACATCTAAAACTAATAGGAAATTTTAATATTATATATACAAACCAGGAGTCCCATTTTATAAATATTGGAACTTATAATATATTGTAAATTTAGAAACTATAAACAATATCATCAAAATATAATTTTTTTCTAATTTTTCTCATATCATATTTTAGTACTGATAATTTCATTATCATTCATAAAATATAACTGATATAGGTGATAGGTATCCCCTTTACTCGGTCATATTCTAAAATATTGGATTATATCATAGACTAAAACACATATAAAAGTTTATTCTAGGTTATATAATATAACACAGATCATATTTTATTATATGATAGAAATCATAAATACACCATGAAACTATATTTGTTTAAATCCTAATTTTTTTCATCGAACGTGATATCTCTTACCATATGAAATGGTATTTAAATAAACCAAAGATGTAAACAATATTTTTTCTATAAAATATAAATATACATATTCTATGGTATATCAAAATAAAAGAACTAAACTTATTCTATTATATTATATGACTAAAAATTCCTCATAATATGAATTTAATCAAAAAAATATTTAATTTTTTCATGAATAATACTTAATGAACAAAGTAAAAGTACCTATGATGGGTTTTAATTTATCATATAATTACTGGTAGTGTAAAATGTCCTAAACAATGTATAGTATATGATAAAAAAGAAAATGTGCAAGGAAATGATGAATTTTTCCTACCTATAATCAAAATAAATAAGCTTATATCTTCTTCATTTCATAGACTATGTGTTATAAGGATCTACGATGTAGAAAAATAATAACACACTATTTCATAGTAGATTATACCTTCCTAAGGCTCCCAGTTCACAACTTGTGGACCTTATAACTTAGAAGGTTCACTGGCACATTCACCTTGGTGAATAACTGTGTTATGAGAGGAAGATAGAGATTCAAAAGTATGCTTGTAGTTTGTATTTCATCAATATGAATATTTTTAATACTATTATATGCATCCTCTTATAACATTATTAAATGATGTTATTCGATGATTGGGTGTCATCTCATTGCATGAGGATTATTAATTATTGATTTGATATTAATTGAAAACATAACTGAATAGTGTAGAAGAATTAAATAATCCATATCGTGGATTAAAAAAATGGAAATCATACATGTGTGATGTGGTAGTCTTCATGAATCACATAAATTGAATCATAATTTCGAATCATACAATATGATATATGTGGTAGACTTAAAAAAAACTCACTTATTATTCATTCTATTATGAAGGTATGATATAAATCTCAGGAATATCACACTATGTGACTCCATTAAGTCATAAAATATGTCTTCATTCATTTATGTTCTTATTTATCTCTCACTCTATCCAAAATTAACATCCTTTTAATTGAACATCTTTATCTATGATTATATCATTTCATAAGTCTTGATTTAATCACTTATAATTCCATAACATTATATGAAAACATAATATTGCAAAAAATAAGAGAAATATCCTAATAAATCACAATTTATTCATTTTGAGAATAAAAAATTCCATTTTATGGAATAAATTTTCCAAAATCATCAGTTATTGAATCCAAAATTATCGCTTATATAACATTATATATGGATTATGTTTTTGTAACATCCCTTAAAAAGTTCTTTATTTCATTTCATTGAATTTTAGTAAATCATAATATATTACAAAAGTAAAAAATATGAATGAGACATAGTATTTTGAAAAATAATTTTCATCAAAGACATAAATATAGTTCGATCATTAGTAACCCCAAATGGAATTACCCCAAAATCAAAATATTTTTACATGATTCTAAAAAGTTATTTGGAATGTATTCCCTTTTAAACATGGAATTTGGATACCTCGATGTTATTTTGATATTTAAAAATTAATTATCTCCTTTGAATTGATTATAAATATTATCCTTGTGAGGTAAAGGACACTTATTATTCACTGCCACCTAGTTCAGCTTCTAATAGTCATTACATAAGCGTAATCTACCCTTAGTCTTTTTATTAAAAATAAATGGTGCTAACGAAGGTGGTACAGTAAGCTAAATAAATTATTTCCATAATAAATTATCAAACATTTTATTTAATTCTTATAAATCAACAAGTTTCATGATATATAAAGGTAAAGATAACATACTACTTCTACGTAAAAAATCGATAATGAAATCTACGTCTTTCCCTAGTGAGTGACTAAAAAATTCATCAAAAACCAAATTCAAAAAATTATATAGTACTATTATAAACTGAATATTATGTTTTAAATATATCAATGTAGGATTCATCTCGTCTTATTGAAAATTTAAATTATTATGTTTCTTAACAAAAGGTCTCACTTGACTCACATGAATTTCTCACATTCCATAAAATGAGTGAACACTCCCATTGGTAGGGTAAATGAGTCTCTACGACAACAGTAATCAATATGACACTTAAGCCTTATCATCCAATAAATTATAACTATAATATCATGTATTTTTACCTCTAAGACTAGAAATGTCTCATGATAAATCAACATCACTAATCCAAATTGTTTAAGAATAACATTTAAATACCTTCCATGTCTTCAGTCCAAGAGCTCTCTAACTATTTATAGTGTATGGAATTAATTCCATATTTTTAAATATAATTACTAAAATATTCATTAATATATGAATGAATTATAATATCAGGTATTATA
Source organism: Viscum album (assembly GCA_963277665.1). Lineage (NCBI taxonomy): Eukaryota > Viridiplantae > Streptophyta > Magnoliopsida > Santalales > Viscaceae > Viscum > Viscum album. The sequence goes on along the minus strand of OY728136.1, from coordinate 394,771,355 downwards.
CATAGAATAGATCATGGTAAATTTGATATGAGTGTTAGCATATACTCACATAGGAACATCTTTAGGTTCTTCTGTAACATGATCCACTATAAATAACTACATAGACAAATTTTACATATAATATCATAGAGAATTACCTCTAGTCATCAAAAAATAGAAATTTATATCTTGTATTGATCTCTAAAAATCAATATTAAATCTATTTGTCATAATGGAAGCTCCACCACAAGGTTATTTATAAAACTTATTATTTTGTCTAATATTAACACACAGATGAATTTTTTTTGAATCATTAGTATAATTACATTATGGATGTGTCATTTAAAATGTCTACTAACATTTAAGAAAATTTTTCCCTTCAAAATAATATGATATTTAAAATTTATTTTATCTCATTCATTAATAGGATATAATCTTCTTCCACCTTTTACCACTATAGTAACATTTCTCCACTCATTGATTAGGGAAAAAATTATTACACTCTGAGTATCTACCATATCCACTCCTATTATTATTTCATTATCAAATATTGTAATACAGGTGGGTAATTAAATCTAGATGATCATAGAATAAGTCTTGGGTCAAATAAACTTCCTAATTCTATAAGACATAAAATTATTATTTATAATTAGTTATATAAAAAAGAGTAATAGCAATACCAAATGAGTTTTTATATTTTTTCACTATCATGTTCCCTTGTTTAAACTCTAAAAAATCCCTAGTATTTATAAAATCCAATTTATATTGATACAATACAAGGGAAAAATATTTTTAAATCGATTCCTCTATATATAAGTAGAAAAATAAACCTTTAATATTTTACGAGTATACAGAATTTAAATATATATTTGATACAATATAAAAAAAATATTTATAATATTTTAATACACTATCTGCTTAAAAGATAAAAGGATTTTACTTATATAATTATGAAGACTGGTCTATTTCTTTTAGTCACCCATGATTATTCCCTCTTCTAAGAACTCATATTTCCTATGATGGTAAATTTAAATGTTATAGAGTTATTTCCATGGTCCTCACTCATTTCATATGAATTAATGTTGAAACATTTTTAGTTTCTTCTTTCCAAATTGACTCTTATATTGAGGTATTTATAAATTTCCAAAAAAGAAATATTAATTAACACACTAAGAATAAATATCTTCTACACTTATAATAATAGTTTTAACACACTAACCATATAATTCAATCTATATCTAGGTGCCTTTTTATATTCCTATTATTTGCTCCCTTCATGTTCACACAAAGAAAACACAAGAAATTTCAGGGAAAACATTTTCTAAAAAAAGTAACATTTTGAAAATATTACTCCAAAACTATATTCATGTAATGACATAATACAAAAAATATAATACAATAAATTTCACCCTTTCACATGCTTACCAAGCAGCATGAACACTTTTCCCAACCAAAACAATCATTGTTTAATAAATCTATAGGTGGAAACATTTTACACATGATCCTAAAATAATTTGTAATATAAATACTTCTTTGCAACTCACAATTCTCCAAAAAGAGGATAAATGTACCATTTTATGGGTAACTTATGATTTATAGACATCATAATATCCATGAATACCAAAATTACCATGAAATAGATATAAACCATACTATAATACCATTATTCAATAAACCTATAGCAACCCAGGCATGGCATACATGGATATTACATAATTTTCTATAATATTAATTAAATTTCACAAACGAATTCTCAAGGACCGTAATATTTTAGTTCCTTCAGAAACATGGAACACAATATTTTTACTTGTTAAAAAAATTTCAATGATTTACACGAAGAGCATCACATTTATTAATCCTTCTTAAAACCATTCATCATAACCTGGTGAAAAGAAACATAAGAAAATATGATCATAGATTCTTAGTAAGGGTAAATAAAAGATTTATGTAATCATAACATGCACAAAAAGTATATAATAACATGATAATAACATTTAAAGATCATACCCCGCATATCAAAGATCATATTAATGAGTCATGTCATACAGATTGGTAGATCATAAGACATGAGTCATAAGGAAATCAATGAAAATGAGTCATGGGAGAATAAAATTGGAATAAGACATATATTTGTGGAATAAATACAATCATATAAAATCATATTTCAGGGATACCCACCAAGACATCTATAACATGTTAGGATTGGGCTAACCAACCATATACCTACTTCAGGCTTCGGTTGACCACTGATATACCCTCCTTTATCGGCATAGTAATACAACATGTGTACCCTACTTTATAGGATTCGAATGATCACACATATATCATTTGATCTCATATAAAATTTATCATTACACAATTCATTATAGATAGATATAGGTCCTACATGTAACATAATGAAAACCATATTATTGTTTCCCAAATGATCAAAAACATTCATTATATCATAACCCATGATATGAAATGGGTATCATAAGCATTTCAACATATCATAACCTATGTAAAATATACAGGTTTGATAATAATTTCCTCATATTATAACCCATAAAAAGATGATGGTTTCATAATAATTTTATCATGGTATAACCTGTGGAAGAGAAATGGGTTTTAGAAACACCATTCCATCAAAAAACCCATTCTGAGAAAAATTTTGATTGGAATCTCGAGATAATAACCCCATTAAAGAATATTTAACACCAACGTATATAATAATATATGGAAAATAATTTTTAAAACCCCTTTCAAAACATTTCTTGATGAAAATATACTTTTTACTTTGAAAAACACTTTTTAAGACAAAAATCATTATATAAATACTTTTCTTTTAAAATTTATTTTAAAAAAATATCAATGTATATTTGTAGTATTGATCATTCATTAATATAATGAATTAATTCCATGCCAAACACATTATAATGAATATTCCATTGACATTTTGATAAAATCTAAACAAGCATTAATTTGGAAAATGACCTGAATATAACAAAAAAATTAAAAAAATTAAAACAATATTAAAAAATTATTTTTTAAAATATTAAGAGAAAAATAAATAATTTTATAATAGTTTTTAGAATACATGGTTTTATAAGAAAATATATCTCTGATGAAAGTGTGAATTTAAATTACATTTTCTCAAAAACATTTTCTTATTTATATAATTTACCAAATTGTAGAATAATGGTAACATTACATGAAGATATCATAAATAAAAATAACATAATATAATTTAAGATAATTATTATGATATGTCTTATAATATTTCATCACTAGAATCTTAACCCTAAATAATCCTAATAAATAATAATATTGTAGCAATAAACTCTTACAACTTTAGTAACATTGAATAATAATACCCAAGGAGGAAAAAATTACATAAAGATTAAAATATATTTAAAATAAGTATATTCGTGATATTAAATGTCTAAGGAGAATTATATATGTGTCATAAAATAATTTAGGTGGAAAACATAACATGTGTCTCAAAGAAAAAACAATTGAGACCAAATTCCCTTACCGATTTGGTAACATTTGAACTGTAAACCCATGAAAGGTGTACCCTAAAATGGGTTTCTAAATAAATATAATTATAATAATAATCATCATAAAATACATTCATTTTTAGTATATACACTACATAAATGATATATGTGTTGAATATGATATGGGTCCCTAGGGAGTAAAAAGTGAGAGAGAATTCCAATACATTAAGTATTGACATATATCGTACTTATTGGAAGTTTATATTTAATAAATATTATTTTATTATACATATATTACATAACCATATTCATATAAACTATACCCTATATGATTTTTTATTCCCTTTTTTTACCCATTTTTTTCAATTCTATGTTAAATGTATATTTGAGGTTTTTCCTTATATAGCATAATTTGTTATATTTTTTCCCTTTCACTTTGAACATGGATTTATAACCTCTATAATGATAAAAATGATATAAATGTAATATATATATTTTATATATTTTTCCCTATAAATTTAAATTGTTAGAGGTAGAAAATAAAATACACAGTTCATGGAGAAGTTATATCGTACATACACATGAACATTGTCTCTATTTTCATGTCAAAGTGAATAAAAAAAGTAAATTACATATATTAACATTATAGAATCAAATTAATGTAATTTATATTAAAATATTTATTAAATAAATCCTTAACACATGCCATGTAAAGTGTAAAATATTGACATCTCTTCACGAGGCAGTAGTCCTCCGTACAGACGGATGACATTTTCATATTCCCGCAAAATAAAAAGAATAAAGGTATGTGTGATATAATAATTTTAGAATCGTAATAAAATCATAACAATAATAAATATAATATATAAATTTTATTTAAATCATAATTACAATCCTTTAAATGTGTTAATGGAAAAACCAAACGACTTTGATTCGTGAGGTAGTAATCCTATGTACACATGAATGATGATTTCATAACCCATTCCATATAATTGTGTGTTTTATTAGGTGATAAACTTAACATAAAGAAATATATAGTATTTTTATGATAATTTGGTTATTATATAATCATGATATGAAAATAAATTAAGGGTTTTGAGGAATAAATAAAACGAAAATGTTCGTTGTTGAATGTTAACTTTTCATCGGGTATCTGCTTTTGGATTACAAAAAGGCCTTCCTTGGATGGATTTATTCCAAAATTAATGTTTCTAGGATGATTTTATGGAATATTAAAAGTAACTTGGGAAGTTTTTGGTTGTGAAAAATGTCTTTACATGTGTGAATAAGTGGGGAGAGTGAGAGCCTTTTTATAGTTGAGGATGACTGGAATTCTTGTAAATTCTCAATTATATTCAATATTTGGAAGTCATCATTACCTAAAATTGAAAAAAAAACTAATAATTAAATATTTATGTTTATTATATGTTTGGGAAACACCTCCACCACAGATATATATATATTTTTTAAACATTTCATCCCATAAAATATATGTTTCCTTACTTTACAATTTGTGTTTTTCATTTTGTTAAATATTTTTATAAACAATGTAATTTGTCCATTAAGAATAAATTATAGTTAACCATGTTATATAATTAGGAATAATTAATAATAAATTATTATATTCAATTTATTAAATAAAAATACTATATGTTTTGGAAATTTATTTTAACATAAGTGCATTTAATGTGCTAAAATACTACTTTAACCCAAACGGTTGTATTAAATTCTTTTTTAATAATAGGGGTCAATATAATCATTATAAAAGATAAATTGGTCCAAAACAGGCCATATATTATATTTATTAACATTTAATAATCAATTGTAAGAATATAGTATTTTCAGTAATATTATATTATTTAATAAAATATAATTTATTATAAAATAACATTATTGTCATTTTTTACATTTAATATTTACTCTGAATTAAAATAAAATAAATACAAAAAAAGGAATTTAAATTCATTAATCTTTTACAATTTTATCAAGATATATCTACAAAATTAATGTAACACAACAATTCATTCAAATTTCCTCACTTTTATTGTTTTTAATATCAATTATTTTATCAAATTGATAACTAGATAGTTAATATATTGTAATTTATTAAGCATTTTATGTAATTAGTTCATATCTAAAAATTAAAGATAAATTATTATGATAAATAAAAATAATTTATATTTTAAAATAATATTTATAATCAAACCTAATAATTTTTTCCTTTATTTTAAATCTTCATAGAAACTAAAAGGAAAAGAGGTAAAGTTTTTGTATTTTTCTTTAAATAACTTGTAATATGGGTAACCTTCATTTAAGAGTGAACCTAGAACTCATAAAAATTAATCCCAAGGTCCTATAGGTAAACATATTTCCATTACATGGTTGTTGGAAAATTTTTATGGAATTCCAACACATTATAATCTATGATAAACAACTTAGTAAACTTGATTTTGTCTTTGATCCTGTTAATTAATTTTAAATTTTTTTTATAATCATTATGGATAAAAAAATTAGTTGACCTTATTATATAATATAAAAAAATAACCAAAATTATGGAATCCATTTTTCCAAATTCATTTTACTGAAGTGAAAATGATTAATTTAAAATAATACCCACAAATGTGATGTGAATGTGTGTTTTTGTAAGTGAAAATTTTCAAAGGTTTAAAAGGTTTTAATGTAAAAAATTAATATTAAAAAGAGTTAAATGAACAAAATTGGATTAATATTTGTATAATTGAACTATTTTTACATTAAAATAAATTCTAAATATTGTTTAACAATACAAAATATTTAAATGAAAAGGTAGTTATCATTTAAAATTCACTATTTTTCACTATTAAAATAACGAAACATCTCAAAAAAATCATTCTAATATAATTTTGAAATTACACATTCAAAAATTAAGTTTATTTCATCAAATATAATTTTTTAAAGGGTAAAAAATAGTTTTAAAATTAGTGCACCAATAGAAGGCTGTAAAGCAGCTTTTAGATAAATACAATTTTTTATTCATAAAAATGGATTTCTTTATATCACTTGTATAGAAAACACATAAGATTAATGTTTTTCCTTCTGGGGCATGGATTGGGACACCAGTTCATGTCACCACTTCTCAAAAAAAACATAAGATTAATGTTTAATAGTTGAATGAATATTTAATATATATGTTTCAGTAAATTCTTTTATAAGACATGTTTTTTTATTTACTTGGATAAAATATGGTTGTGCATAGAAAAAAATAGTTTATCAGAAAAGAAATTTTTTTATTTTCAAATTGTTCTTACATTATTTCTAATTAATTTTTTACCCGGTAATTCATTCCATAAACATTCATAAACCAAATATTCATAATTTTTTTAATATTTTTCACAAATTCCATTCCAATAATTATTTTATAACTATCATATTAAATAATGATATTAATATTATATTGTCATTTGGTGAAGCTTGGTCCTGCGTGAAATTAATGATATTGAAGAAACTAGGTATTGTGTGTAACACATAGAAAACAAACTATTGTGTATACAATAATATAAACTCATTTTTTCATTTAGAAAAATCTTATCATGGTTTTTATATAATGAAATATTAACTTAGGGTAGTGTGAAATGCAAGACATTACAAAATTATAATTTATCCAAAAAAATTAAATTCATAAACACTGAGGGTGTTACATTCTATCCCCATTAAAATTAATTTCTCCTTCAAAAAATTTCTTCTTCAAATATTGTTTAATACTTGAAACTTTTTTTCCTTAAAACCAACATAGTAAAAATTAATAATAAAACATCATTTAAAAATTAAAAGTTAGAAACATAACAGTTACCCAAAGTAACTCAAAACTAGGTTTCCACATAAGATAGCATAGGTGGAACATTAAAACATGGGCATGGAAGAGAAAATTAACATTCAAATACTGGTGGAGAGTCATAGAGAACAGGGTTAGGAGAAAGTTAATAGTTATAAAGCATTAAACAAAAAAGGATTCAAATAGTTTGTTGATATCATCAAAAATGATGATACTTGGAAATAAAATTATTTAAATATCCTTGTTTCTAAACATGAAGTATATTTATAATAAAATATACTTACTTTATTTTATTCTATTTTATAATAAAATTCATATCCATCATTTGTGGCTGGTTAAATTTTCACTTCATCTCTTACTCCATGAAATAAAGGAGGATTTTTTTAAGCACTAAAGTATCATAAGATCCTTAAATTGAATGATAATTCATTTTGGATATCTTTACGTATCATCATAACAAAATAGTTAGAACAATTTAACCAAACAATAATATATAAAACCTCATTCACTGTTTAATATGGTCCATTTTGAAAATTTTAAAATCTTTTGATCCTTCTGAAATTTGAAAATACAAAACTTTAGAAATAAGGTAACTAAATTTCTCAAAATCATATTAACATTGACCCCCTATGTATCAAATTTACCTCTTGATTATCACATACCAAACACGATAATACCTTCGTCATATATTTTCTTGAAACATAATAATAACTTAAATTACCATAAATTCTTATTGAAAACATGCATGATTCCTCATTGTGTATACATATTATTATATATATTCCATAATTCCAAAATATTTTAAACATCATGAATTGTATCATAATCTAAATTTTCATCAAATCCTTTATCAGTGTTGAGGTAACTGATACAATCCAATTTACTTAATCCAAATAAATCATCTCTTTATCCAAAATAAAAACCATTTTCTCAAAATCTATAATATATTATGGGTTAAATTCCCTTAACCATGAATTTTTCAGTAAATATTACCCTTTAATTAAATAAATTGTTCTATTCCACCATTTAAATTTAACATATTCTTGAAAATCCATAATAAAAAACATATAAAAACAATCCTTATATATGTCAAGATTCATATAACACAAATTTAGATACATTAATACTTCAATAATTACACCTCTTCCTTAATCCATTAACTAGGATTTTTCATATTATTCTTTGACACCAATTATCTATCATAATTCCTTCATGGCCTCCAAATCATTAGCGATATAACTATTACTTGCACCATCTTGCTGATTTTCATCACAGTTTTCCCGCAATGACATCGATTTTCATAATTCTCATACATTTTTCATTTAAAGAATTAATACATTGATAAAGTCTTAGTGAGACCAATAATACCTTCCAATACATAAAACGAACACTTCAGTTTTTCTATACATTAACTTTCATTTTTTCCTTCTTTTCCAGTGTCAAAACATCTTCTTGTTTCTCTAAGACATATACTTGGGTGTTCCTTCCCACATTCTCAACACATAGGAAACTCAATCTATATTATTCCATGGTATCCATTACTCAACCCCTCATTTAACTCATTTATTCACTTATCTGGTGAATCAAAGGTTTGGATAAGGTACACATTGTTAATCATGTTCCACAAAAACATATTTGGCATTATTAAAATGTCCTTCAATCCACTAATCATCCCCAATGACTGGCCTCTAGAGAATTTTATATCACATTAAATGATAAAATAGTTCCCTCTAGTTCCCTTAGTTGAATAAAAAAATTATTGTGTGTGAAACTCTAATCATAGTGGGAAACCACATAATCCTTAAAATCACTTAAAGGATGTATAAATCATGACACATTATTCTTTAATATATTACACCTTAGGTTTATTCTCTGTAATTCATAATAATCATCTATTAAAGTAATTAAAAATGGTTTGTAATGAGTTTTTTAATTTACAAATGACATCCCCCGGGAGTTTCAAACTGGGTGTGCAGAAAGACCCATTTCACTTCACCAGTTCCCAACCAAAGTCTAGCTAAATGTAGTATTTTATGACTTGTTTACCCCAGGTACATCTTTTCCAAAAACACATTAACATGTAGTATCTATAATGGGGTGTATTTCTATGAAACCAGCCACTCTATCCTTTACCAAAATTCTAGGACATTTTCATATACATTAACTCATCATTATACTTATCCTTTGAGACATCCCTAGGCATATCCTTAGAAATATCCCTTGGTATCTCACTAAAAGTTTTTTATTCTAATTTACAAATGATGACTAACCTTTCCTTTAAAACCAACTATATATATTATGGATTTACATACATGGATATTACATAAATTTTTATGAATATTAATTACATTACACAAACACAAGACTAATGACTGTAATAGTTTAATTTCATTGGAAAAGTAGAATAGAGTCTTCTAACTTAGTTAATGATCTATAATATTCCCCATAATGATCATACCATTTATTAATACTACATAAAACAATTAATTAGAACCTAGTGAATGGAAACATATGAAATGGTGAGCTCAGATACATAGTATGGGTAAAATAATGGAGGTATATAATAATAACATGAACATAATGGTATGTTCACATGATAATAACATTTTAAGATCGTACAATACATATCAAAGATTATATTCATGAGTAGTGGGATAAATATTGGGAAATTATAAGACCTAAGTCACATTGAAATCCAAGAACATGGGTCATGAGAACATAAAATTGAAAAAAATAGATTTATAGAAAACAAACAATCATAGAAAATATTATTTTAAGGCTACACACCAAGAAATTCATCACATGTTAGGATTTGTATAACCACTTGTGTGCCTTATTCATGGTTGAAAGGACCACCCATGTACCCTCCCTTGTCATCTTGGAATGTCCACCTATGTAACCCCCTTTACATGCTTGGAATGAACACCCGGGTACCCTCTGAGCTCATATATAAATTATCAATAAAATGCATTAGAGAGAGATATAAGTATCACCCTTCCTAAAATAAAAAACATATTCATGTATTCCACAACATAAAAAACATTCATCACCTCATAACCCATGAAATGAAATGGGTATTATAATAATGTAATTATATAATAACCTATGGAAAATATATATGTCTCATAGTAATTTCATCATAGAAACCCCCATTAAAAGAAGAAGGTTTCATAAGAATTGTATCATTGTATAACATGTTGAATAGAAATAGTTTTAATAAACATCATACCATTAAAACATAAAACATTCAAAGAAATAATTTTAATGGTATTATGGGATCCTATACTCATTATGGAATATTTAACACTAACTGATGTCATAATAGAGGTGAAATAATTTTAGATGATCCTTTAAAATAATTTGTTTTAAAAAATATTTTTCCTATTTGAAAAAAAAATTAAAACATATATCTTTATAAAAATATTTGTTCATTGAAAATAAATATGAAAACACATAAAGGGAGATTTGAAGAAGTGATTGATCATGGAAAAGGGGAATATCTTCTATTTTTTATACATTAAAACAAATATTCCATTCACATTTCAGTAATTTACAAACATGTATTGTTTTGGAAAATGACAAGAATATTCACTTAAAAACATTTTATTTAAAATTCAAACATGGGTAAATTTATTTTTAAAATCATAAGAGAGTAAAAAAAATTAAAACATTTTTAGAAAACATTTTTTTTGAAGAAAATAGATTTTTGATCGAATGGGTAAATAAAGTAACTTTTTCTCAAAAAAAAATTAAATATATTAAGTAAAAATGATTTTAAATTTTCACCATTACATGATTCCATCATGAATATCCATAGTAAAAGAAAATTAATTAGAATTCATGGGAGATGGATCATAATATTTCATAAATAGAAGCGTGATCATAAACAATATTGATAAAAAATGAGATTTTAGCAATAAAGTCTTACCACTTTGGTAACATTGAATTATAATCTCTAAAAAGTAATTATAATACGCAAATATATTCCAATATTTTTCTTTTAGAATACATCTAATTTTGTAACTATCTTTCTTTATATGCAACACAAAGCTTATCTTATACTACACACAACACCAAGAATATAATGGGATATAACATCCCATGACATTATTGTTCTTTATCGATGATATATATTATAATAAATTAACCATTGAATAAATTGTTTTATATTAAAGAACAACTTTCTTCGATAGCTTGTGTTAATTACAAGACCAAGTTTTACCAAAAAATAATATATTATTAAAATATTTTTATTTAATTTAATAAGATACAACATTTCCATTAAATTTGACATTAGGAATATGATTGAATATATTATAAAAATACATATTTTAATTCTTTTTTTACTAAATAATTATAAATTAATATAGAAAAAAATGAATATAAAGGAAATGTTTTTATTAAAAAACATTTTTTATGCTCCAAAGGTATTTTATCTTCATAAATAATATTAATTGCTATTATTGGATGATATTAATAAATATATATATATATATATATATATTATTTGATGAAATATTTTTGACATTCATTTAATACATTATATAGTAATAAGATAAGAAAAACCCAATACTATGAATTAGAAGCAATATTTTCCTAAATAAAATTTTGTATCCTTTTAGTGGGGAACTTATTTTAAAAATTAATTATAAAACATAAAAAAATTATTTGAAAAAATAAACTTCATTTTACAAAGTGAAATTTCAAAACTAGGTTTTTTTGAATTTTTTGTATTTTTTTGAAATGTTTAATATTTTCATGAATAATGAAAATTACTTAATTTTAATTGAAAAAAAAATTCTTCCCCTAAATTATTTATTTAATTAAATTATATTTTAATTTGGTATTAAAATATATTTGGATTAATTTTATATAAATTAATTCAATTTGGGTCATTGGAACCAATTTCACATTGAAATCGGATATAAAAACATTTCAATATTTTCAACATTTTCACTTCAAAACGTGTTTTGTCATCACGTTTGTAGGATTAGTTTGAAAATAATTTTACCCCATTTAAGTGTTTGGAATTTGAATAATTTGATTCCATATTTTGAATTAGAATAATTTATAATATTTAGTATGGTCAACTATGTTTTTGGCAAAAAATATTCATCAATGTTGTTAAAATTAATTGGAGTAATTATGGTAGTATTATGCTTAACAAGAGACTAAACCTTAAACATAATGGCCAAAATGACATGTAAACATGTATAAAACCTATTTTATGACCATATTTAGATCATATCCTCCATTTTATCTAATTTTTATCATTATTGGTGGTACAATATGTTAGGGATATCTCTCATTAGTGTTTACCTTTTTATATTTACAAGAATGCCACTCCTCCTCAACAATAAAAAGAAATTGATACCTATAACTTATTCACAGCTATAAAGACATTTTGATCAACCAAAACCCTACCAAATAATATCCAAAATATCCTAACATCATCATATAACCCTCACCTTTTTTATAAATCAATCAAAGTAAGTCTTTTGATATCAACCAAAAGGAGTTACTTGCATAAGAGGTAACATTCTCCAACGATCACTTTGGATTCATTTATTTATAAACCCCTTAAATTATTATTATATATTTACTATATCAAAAAACAATTATTATAAATATAATTTAATGTTTTTATACCATTTTTATAACCTACACTCACACACACTTCCATCAAATTGGATACACAATCATCATTCATGTAAACGGAAGACTACCACCTCATGAAACGATATCATTCATTCCTGCATTACAACGATTAAATGTAGGAAATAATGATTTATATATATATTATATATTATGTATATAGTATTTATAATTTCTTTATTCTTATTTAATTCTTATATAATGCATACCTTCATTATTTCCTTTTTTGGGAATACAAAAACATCATTTTTGGACTTATAGACTACCTCCTCCTCAAAGCGATGTTATTTTTTCATGTTATACATGGAATGTATTAAGGATATTTTTTATTATAATATGGGATATATATGAAATAAATATTATAAAATAATTTTAATATAAATATATTTTAGTTTCGACCTGATTCGCATCATGGTCCCTTTTTGGTGGGCGATATGGTCCAACCAGGATTGTGCAGTATATCCTTTTTTGTGTTATGAAAAAGGTGAAACAGTTGATTGGTCATAGTGGATGATTGAAGGGGGTTAATTTTTTTTTGAATCATCCTACATTTATTATGATTTCCTTATATGGTTTCCAACATGTTTATTTTTGGATCCATAAACACCCAACGACCCTATTATCCATGATTCATGGACCGAAATTCCAAAGTTGGGTGCTCGCTGGATGATTTTTCAAACGACACTTGAGTAATCACATTGGTTGAGATGATGGGAAGTAGGTCCCAGAACACACTTTGGGGGTGATTATTTCATTTTCTAGGACACTCTTATAGTTTTAATAAATTTTCATATATTCGTGAATCTTTGGTTCATTACCAAGCATGTGTCTATGGATTACTCCAAGGTCCCAAGATCAATCAGAAATATGAATCGGTTCAGAATCATATGCATGTATCTATGGTTCTTCATCAATGTTACCCTATTGTGGGAACATTAGGGATTCTTTGGTCTTTCTCCAAGATAATGATAATTTTATCCATATGATGAGGTGCTCTATAGTTTATCATCATCCTGGAGGTCATAGACTGTTTTGATTTCAGGGTCAAAAAAATAATATGGGCTTCCTATGTATCATCATGAGAGGAATTAGATCCCAGGATTTTCTGTACCACTTATCTGGACACATCACCTTTTAAGTTCTTGTGATGAGGACCCACCTGTGTAGTTTAATAGCATTCACCAAGGACATATAGGTGGAAGGGGCCTAGTAAATCTTTGGTGTGGGACTTATGCCGACATGGGCTGAGGTACCTGGAAGCCACGTAGTATTTGGGTTAAAGGGTGGCCCTTGTAGGAATATGTCGGGGAAAACATTAGGGTATGTTTCAAATATGGGTTTGGACCTCTATGAGGCTTCCTACGTATCATATTTGGTTGGGAATTACATCCCTTGTAGTTCGGTATAATGGGGTTTACGCATATAAGCTTCCCATAAAAGAAGTATGATTTGGGGCTTACATCAGGGTAGAAGGCCCTTTTAAAATTAGAGTTGGGGCATAAATCATAAATGAGGCCTCGATAAATTGGGGTCATGATTGGGGATATCCTTTGAGAAGGATACCCATTGAGCCCTAGCCTTATACATGCATCCTACGTATCCCAGTTATAGTGTGAATCAAAGGTCTCGTAGTTAATTTATGCCAGAGGATTGTGAGGGTTCTCTGATCATCGTTATAATCTTATCTCGTTTTATTCATTCTTACTATGAGAAACAAAAGGATTTGAAATATATAACCATCCCCAAATGTTATATTTTCTGTTGATGGAAAAGGAGGGGGACAACGACAGAAGAGTTTGGGGCGAGAGAACCCCCTCCAATGATTAAAAGGGCTTACTCCAGGAGGCATTCCTTAAAATTGGTTCTGGGAAAGGGGAGGAATTTTGATTCTCATCAATGGAGAATTAAATAGTGATTTTCCTTGTATATCACTAACCCCCATTGAAGTAAAATGTCAGTGATTACCCTTGATCTCTAGAATGGGGTGTTTCACATCTGTATCCCAAGTTTGGACAATGGGATACCATGGGAATGTAAAGTTATGGATATTTTGGGGGTCTGCACCATTACGTGGATTACCCATGTGACTCCACTTACCATGGGTATATAAACTCAGAATTTTGTGATGATGCGCCCTATAGTTTTTTCATACGGGTATGGTGGCTTTGGAAGAGGCTTTGGCCAAATGTTTTTAGACTTGTTCGTGGTGGGACTATGGATGATGTGGCAGAAATGGAAGGAGATGATCAGATCCGAAGGGTATAATTCTTGAGGGTACCCCATTTCACATACCATTTATTTACGTTTTGTGGGGACCAATTCGCATAGCATGTTGCTATATGGGTAGAGGGGTTTCCTCTTACGGTGGAGGTAAGTGGACTTGGATGCAGTCTATGTATCATAGTTCTACATGAC
Source organism: Viscum album (assembly GCA_963277665.1). Taxonomy (NCBI): domain Eukaryota; kingdom Viridiplantae; phylum Streptophyta; class Magnoliopsida; order Santalales; family Viscaceae; genus Viscum; species Viscum album. The sequence continues at coordinate 394,756,016 of OY728136.1, read as the reverse complement.
ACCCAATTCCATCTGCATAGAATGGTTCTATGTGGAATTAAATTCCGTCCACGTTTCATGGTGTAACATGGTGCTAGGATCCATATGCATAGCAAATTTCTACGTGGTGTATGGTTCCATCCATGTAATAATGTGCTATGTGGGACAATGATTTGAATAAGGGACATTGGTTCTACACCTTTCGGTAAGTTCCTCTACAAAGGGATTGGGTTCCCGGTATTCCCATTAATTTTTTTTCTTCATTAATGATACATGGACTTATATACCTATAGTGGATCTTAAAATGGGTATGTGCTTCACCGATATATCTCTTCAAAAATCCATCTCCAAAGGGTCCTCCTCAAAAATTCAGTTCAGTCATCGTCCAATATCATCCCTTTCTTGTCTCCCCCGGGGTCCTTTTATAGAAGTACGGAGGAGGTAGATCTTTGGGTTTCATGAACCCTTTTGTAGAATCTCACTAGGGAACCCTGATGCACATATAACTCGGTCAGCATTGTCATCGTATAAAGTGGCGAACATCATTTCCTCGCTCCCACAAATGTCTTCATCTCATTCGTGGTAGGTTGTAGGCTATGCCTCTCCCATGATCCATTTAGTTCTAGAGGGGATCATAAAAAGGGAATAAATCTTATACCTCTATTCTAAAAATGGGTTTGTTTGTTCGTGGGGTTGTAAATATCATCATTACCCCGTAAACCATTTGGTTTGTCGTTGCGTCATGAGGCCGCGGACCTCCATGCAGAGCGGCAGTCCCCAAAGGGCTTATGACTACTAAAAATATGGATTTTAAAAGTGTTATAAATCACTTTTAATAGCGCTAGAAAAGCACTATAAATCACAGTGAATATAAAGGGGGTTTCCCCTTTAACGGCTCTAAAAAAGCACGGATAAAGGGGGGCCTTTATCTGTGCTAAAAAGAGTGCTGATAAAGGTCCCCCCTCCCCCTTTATGAGCGCTTTTTTAGAACGGATAAAGGGACACCGTTATCAGTGCAATTTTGAGCGCTGATAAAGGCCCAATTTATCATTGCTTTAATTAGTGCTGATAAAATGGGCCTTTATTAGGGCTCAATATAGAACTGATAAAGTCCTAGTTTCCTGTGATGTGTTTTTTATTTAACAGGACACCCAGCACCTGCACACCTTCACAAAACAGCAGTTGCACACAAACAAGGAATAGAAGAATGAAATAGCACACACAAGAGTTTTTCCAACAATGTTATATACATTTTCTTGTGAATACAAAAAAACAAATTTTTATATACAGTTCAAACATTATTTTATATGGATAGAATTACAATTATCCAATAAACTGTTAAAAACATTATTGTTTCATCCTTTGGCATCTGTGATCCCCTCTTAAAAGTTATCATCCATGGTATTATTTGTCGAACGAAGCATCCGAACTGAATAAAAAAATTCCACCTATATATAAAAAGAAATATTATGTTAGTAATACAATAATGAAATAAATTAAACTTTAATATGAAAGAATACATTAATAAATTTTCAATTTTTAATAAAAAAGACATATTTGGAGTTATACCAGTCACACCATGCATCGTATTGAGGTGGGGTTGATTCCTACACATCACAAATGAGTTATAGATCATTTTTTTATATTAAAAAAATATGAATAGGTTTTATCAGTTTTGATTATGTCACTTGTTCTTTTACTGAAATTAAAATCAAATTTAAATGAAACATTTTCCATTATATCAGTCACATCGTTTTCCTAATTGAGGTTTAGTTTATTCATACATGTCACAAATGATTGGTGGATTGTTTTCCTAAAGTATCAAAACAATCTGAATGTGTTTTCTCAGTTTTCAGAATTTCACTTGTGTTTTTTTCTAAAATTAATTTCAACTTTAAATAAAAAGAGACACTTTGAGTCATAGTAGTTTTATATTTCATTTAATAGAGGTAAGGTTGATTCCATCATGTCACAAATGACTTAGGGATCGTTTTTCTAAAGTATCAAAATAATATGTATGTGTTTGCTCAGTTTGTAGTATGTCAGTGGGGTTTTTTTTTCTGAAATGCCATTTCAAATAGGAAACACACATTTTGAGTCATACTGGTCACATAATGCATTAGTTTTATATGATACTACTTAATATATGTCACAATGAACTTATTAATTGTTATCCTAAATTATGAATACAATTGTAAAGGGTTTTCTTGGTTTTCAGTGAGTGACATGTTTTGAGATAAAATGTCAATTTTAAACTGATAACGAACACTTTTAGCCAGAACTGTCACACCATGCGTCATATTGAGTTGTGTTTGATTTGTACTCTTCAAAAATGAATTAATTATTTTTGTCTTGAAGTATCAAAACAATATTAATGTGTTTTCCCAGTTTGCAGCATGTCACTTTTGTTTTTTTCTAAAATTAATATTAAATTTAAATAAAAAGAGACACTTTGAGTCATACCAGTCACATTGTGCGTTGAATTGAGGTTAGTTTGATTAATATATGTCACAAATGTCTTATGTATTTTTTTCCTAAAATATCAAAACAATATGAATGTTCTTGCTCATTTTGTAGTATGTTAGTTGTGTTTTTTTACTAAAATGTCATTTCAAACAAGAAACATGCATTTTGATTCACACCGGTCGCATTGTGCGTTGGTTTGATATGATACTACTTCATACACATAAAAAATAACTTATGAATAATTATCCTAAATTATGAATACAATTGGAGTGGGTTTTCTTGGTTTTCACTGAGTGACACGTTTTTAGCTAAAATATCAATTTTAAACTAATAACAGACACTTTAAGTTGTACCGGTCACACCATGCATCAGATTGAGGTGATGTTTATTCCTACATTTCAAAAATTACTCATGGATCTTCTTCCTAAAGTATAAAAATAATCCAAATTTGTTTGTTCTGTTTTTAGTATGTCACTTGTGTTTTCTTCCAAAATTAAAGTCAATTTTAAATAAAAATAGACACTTTGAGTCATATTAGTCGCATTGTAAATTGAATTAAGGTGAGTTTGATTTCTACATGTCAAAAATGACTTATGTATCATTTTCATAAAGTATAAAAACAATCCAAATATGTTTTCTCATTTTTTAGTATGTTGGTTTTATTTTTTTACTAAAATTTTATTTCAAAGTGGAAACACGTATTTTGAGTCATACCGGTCACATCATGCAATGGTTTGATATGATTCTACTTCATACACATCACAAATAACATATAAATCATTATCCAAAATTTTTATGAATTTTGGAGTGGGTTTTCTTGGTTTTCAGTAAGTGACACGTTTTGAGATAAAATGTTGATTTTAAACTAATAATAGACACTTTTAGCCATACCAGTCACACCGTGCATTAGATTATGGTGAGTTTGATTCATAAACATCACAAATGAATCATGGATAATTTTCCTAAGGTATCATAACATTCTGAATGCATTTTATTGGTTTTCAGTATGTCACTTGTGTTATTTTCTAAAATTAATTTCAATTTTAAATAAAAAGAGACACTTTGAGTCATACCAATCACATTGTACATTTAATTGAAGTTTGGTTGATTCCTATAGGTCAAAAAGGACATATGGATCATTTCCCTAAAGTATCAGAATAACTAGAATGCATTTTCTCATTTTTTAGTAGGTAACTTGTTCTTTTTACTAAAAAATGTCAATTTTAAATAAAAAGAGACACTTTGAGTCATACCGGTCGCATCGTATTTCGTATTTGTAAATGGGATCAAAAAGAGAATTAAAATTGAATTTTGGATGATGATATCATATAGATGGTGTTGGATGAGAGCATCATGGGGACACTGAATCGGAAGTTCATATCAAATGATATGCTAAGCGGTAGTTAACTAATAGTGGTGAAGAATCCTAAGTTTTTTTATTAAATTTGGGAGTGATTCATAGCCAATATTCTTAAAACACACTCCATCAGTAGAGAAAGTAGAATAAATGACCAAAATATAGAATTTAAATGAACCATTTCATAATATTTTAGGTCTAGTGCTTTTGGAAACATGGAAACATAAAGAACTAGTTCATAAGAGTCTCTCATTAAGATATTCTTTACTAGAAAGAAAAATCATTTCTAAAATCATTCTTCATAACCTAAGGATATGAAACATAATAAAGGGTTATCACAAATTCTCAATAAGTGTAAACATGGGAGATATCAATGATCATATTTAGATAACATAAGTAGTACGAATTCACCTTCATCCTATTTGTGTACAATCTTCCATCAGGTATGCTTCCCATTCGTTTCTAAACACGTCTATAAAATCTTGTGAATATGAGTTTTTCTGACAGTCATGGCAGTACTAAAAAAAATATAAATAAACAAATTATTAATAAATATTTTAAATGAACTAGTAATTATTTTCTAAAATACATCTTTAAGGATGCTAGTTTGTTAATGAAACATGATCTCTTTCACAAATTTACAAACACAATAACCCCAATCCTTTCAGTTTGTTTGTTTTGGATACTGTAGAAACATAGATAAAAATATGTAATTTTTTTTATATGTGTTTGGATAATTACATCTTATTATATATACCATGATACTTGTCCAGTTGTAGATCTTATCAGTGTTCTTGTCCTTAGGCCCTGGATTCTTTCCATGAAGTAGATGATAGTGATGCATCACCCTATCATAACAGAATCCTTATTAAAAGATAATATAAATTACATAACTACATGTTTAGTTCTAAAATGTTGGATTTGGTGTATTACAAATTGAAAAACAACATCATGCATGGTCTTTTTGTTGGATATCCATGCATTGAATCTAGAAAATAAATCTTTTGAGTATCCAAATTAACCGCAATGAGCATCCAATGTTGCCTAAAAACAAAAAAAAAGAATAATTAATAAATGAAATGAAAATGTAGTTGATATGATTAAATTGTAGAGTTTTACCCCTGCATCATTGGTATTAAAAAGATTATATCATCTGTAATTTGGTTTTCAAATGATTTGAGTAGTGATGACATTATTTCACCCACTTTATCGAAATTTATTTCTTCATTTGAAGAGGTGATGTGAGGACTAACGAGTCTAAAAAAATCTCATGGGTAAATCCCTTCAACTTTTATTCATATATACACCTAAAAAAATATGAAATGTATTTAGTCATAATTATCATAGTATATCAGATTTTTTATAATAAAATTATGAAAACATACCTCATGTATACATTTACAACTAAGTCTCCTAGAAATTCATGCTTGAAGATTTCATTTACATGGTCAGTACTAATGTAATCTGATTATTCCCCTTCATACATATGTTTTTTAAAATTAATTGTGTGAGTATTTTTTTCTATCAAATTTTTATCCACATGATCCTATAATAATATTAAATTTGGATATAAAATAGGCGGGGTGAAGGTTCTCTCAGTAAATCATTTCGATCGGTTGGATGATCCTTGAAATGGTTTTCAGCCAATCTTTCATTTCACCCCCTTACCTTTCTCATCCAGTAATAACATTCATTGGTTCAGAACTTTTTTAATTAAATGTTAAAGGTTCATCTTGAAAAATAAATTGGAAATGAATACCTTCTTTTTTGACATGTTTTTTTAAAAAGAATTGAGGCCATGAGATGAATGTTCCAATAGCATGTTTTACTATATAAATTTCATCATCGTCATTTTGAATAGATAGATCGATGATTGTCTCATGAGATACGTTAATCGACACTATGACATGACATGTTGTAAGTGGTCTATTGTGTAGCATGTCATTCTACATATTGAACATTATAACCCTCGCTACAAGGCGATGGTGGGATATAATAGATATAAATCATAGTCATTTTCACCCTGTAAAATATCAGTATAGGAAAGGTATCAGTGTCTATGTGATTAAAAATTCATATAAACAATTATCAGAACATTTATTACCTCAGAAAAGCTGGGTTTTTTAGGGTAATGGCCCACCTCAAATCTTGTGGGGGTGGGGCGGGGTCTTCACGTGTTGGTTATTCTTGAGTTGTTTCTTCTCTTCTCCTCTCCCCCATAAAAAATTTTATCATCTCTATCTTCCATTGTAATTTTTCTTCAAGGGTAGATAGTCTTTCTCTCATCATTTTCATTTCTTTATTTTGATCCTCCTCTTGTTTTTTTCTGAAAATATGTTCGGGGTGTCACACCAAAACCCACACCTCTAACATGGCCAAACTATTCTGGATGATTCAAGGCTGCTAAAAGTATTCCTGCATCCTATGCAGGTGTTGTTGATTCCTGTGACTATGTTATATATAAAATATAGGAAATTAATTTATCATTGTTATTTAATATCAATTTAAAACAAAACAAATTTATATTATGTCATACTTACACATGTTTTCCACACTTTTGGTGTGTTTTCATCTATCATTATCCCATCCTTATTCACACGACCTTCCTTTCTTAGTAAATGGTGAGGGATAGAAGTGGATTTTGATTTAGATTCATCAATATGCATATAAACAGAGTAACACGGTTATGGTGTTGTTTTAAGTCATAAAAAATATTACTTTAAATTTAAAATACGCACCATTTTTTCTCAAGTGATGCATACCTCATCTTTGCTTTACAGTAGGGGTACCTTGGTTTTTATTCCCATTCCTTATTTTCAGCACTCATTTGTGGTTTCATAAATAAAAAAATCAATCAAAGTGATGAATACAAGAAATGTCAAACAATGTATTAATAGACACAATGCACCTGAAAATTCTGCTCCGCATGATGGTTGCTAAATGCATCCCATGCTCATTAGGATATCAAGTGTTCATAAAGAGAAGGTGGGTGCAGCTTGATTTTCCCTTCAGCATCTTTAAGATGATATTTCATTAATATTGTGTATAATCCTCTATGAATCCTTCCCACAACTCTTAATACATATTCCTTGTGCAATTCATTTACTAAAAATGCACTCTATAATGGATTATGAAGAGTAATCTAATGTTTTAGTATTTTATTTCATTTTAATAAAATAAAGAAATGAAATAATAATTTTATCGTAATATCTTCTAATATTAGTGTTTTAAGACTGGTGACAACATGGTTCCATTACTGTACATCAATCGGCACACATTTTCGAGTGACGATTCCAATGTAGATACTAGACATGGCTTTGTTGGGGTTAACAAGACAGGCTCTCTTATTCCATCCCACCTCAAATTTGATGGCTTTTCTTTTTCCTAAAAGATTTTGGCTGACACTATCAAAATATGATGTCGTTGTTTTTTTGGGCCACCAGGGTTTTTTCCTACCATTTACTCAGTTTCAGCATCATCATTATGTTCCTGCAGAGTGCTAACATCGACACTAGGACCAGTAGTAATAGGTTGAGAAACTTGTTGTACCTCAGCACTGGGACCAGCAGCAATAGGTTGAGAAACTTGTTGTTCCTCTATACTAGGACCAGCAGTAGTAGGTTGAGAGACCTGTTGTGCCTTGGTATTGGGTGAATCAGCAGGTGTAGAAGTCATTATCTGCAGAAGTGGTTTAACATTTAATTTAGATTACATAAAAGCAAGAGGGAACATATAATAACATAAGGTAACATAGTGTATATTAAAATAAAAAATAACTTGGTTATTGAACTCTCTTTTTTAAAGGTTGATGAGGTTTGACCCCTCTATCGACTATTCAAATCCCTTCATTGTGGTCTCATATAAAAAACAAAATGTCGTCTACATTGGGACCACTATGAAATGATTTAGAAATCCCAATGAAATGGCCATCCTCTATTGAATTTCCATCTAACCCTTTAGTTGTTTTGGTCTATAATAGAAAAAATGACCATTTTCGGTTTGCGGGATATGGAACATAAAATAATTATATTACCTTTGATTACATTATAAACGGTTCATCTTTCTCCCCTTCCTTATTTAAATCGACTTTCATGAATCCCAATTCATCTATTTTAACAGAACTCCTTTTATCAACCTACTTTAATTGAAAAATTGGAACTTGTAATTTCATATAATCCAACTCTAATATTTGTTTGATGATACCAAAGTATGACATATTCTCATAAATTGGATTTTTTTCCTTAGTACTGGAAACAAGCATCGCTTCATCCACAAGTGTAACCCTAATATTTTGCTTGTTATTGTCTTTAGCATGTTCATTAGTATAGAATGTATAACCATTAACTAAATATGCATTATAAGATAATACATACACACTTGGACCTCCGTCTAGCCATCGAATTCATTCTGAAATTGAGTCTGGATTTTCATTTGACTTCTTCAAAATATGGTCCTAAAACCATCCTATAAATAGTCGATTATGTGTATCTGATATCCATTTTTCATCCCTAGATGGATTCAAATTCCAAAGTGTTTCTTTGTGAGTTTGAACATATGGGTCAACGTCGAAACAGTTATGAAAATTGTAGAGGTGGGCCTACTCCTAATCTGTAATATTGATTGTGACAATCTCTCTTCCAGAAAATCCTTCACCCTCAATCCACCCAGTGTGATGAGATTTCGGTAGAAAAATTCTTCCTACACCAGATAGGTATTCAGTATAGAATTCAATGGTTTCCTCAACAATATGTCAGTCTGTAATACAACCCTCTAGCCAACATCAATTTTTGACACACCCCTTCAAAATCTTCATATACTATTCAATGGGGTACATCCATCTATAATGTACAGGACCACATAGTTTAATCTCTCTCACCAAGTAAACCATCAAATGAACCATCATATCAAAGAATTCCACCAGTAAGAACATTTCCAATTCAGATAATATGACGGCAATTTTTCTTTCCATAGTTGGAAATTTATCCAGGTCTATAACTTTGTTGCATATATATTTGAAGAAGCAACAGGTATTCGTTAATGTATGGTGAACATTCTTGGGAAAAAATAATGTAAATCTATTGCAATTAGATCATGCATCAAAACATGGAAGTCTTGTGATTTCAGACCCTTTGACATTAAACCTCTCATTGACACAATGTTTTTGATATTTTATGAATACCCCTATGAAACCTTTACGTCATTCAAGAAGTTGCAAAATTGATATCTTGCCTGCTTGGAAAGAGTGTAAGCAGCAGGAGGAGGAGGAAATGTTTGTTTTTCACCCTTTACTAGTGCCAACTCTTCTTGTATTCCCATCTCAACCATGTCAAACCTAGACTTAATTCCATCCTTTGTTTTTCAAGGTGAATTTAGTAGTGTGTTTATGACACTATCACATACATTTTTTTCAACATACATAACATAAAGAAAATTTCTAACATACAGATAATTCCAGTATGGTAATTCAAAAAAACAGATCTCTTTTTCAAACTGGTTTTTGTATGGTTTTTCGAAAATGGTTTACCAAAAGTAGTGTCCACATATTTTAATTTAACAAACAATTTATCACATGTTTGTGGATATGGTGTTGTACATTCTATTGAACTTCTATAAAATGTTGTCTTCCAAGATCGGTACTTATGCTATTGGGGTAGAAATCTGTGATTTCCTAAAAAGACAGTTTTTGAAGAATGTTTCAACCTAATTGACTATGTACCTTGTTCGCAAATTAGACACCCTTGAGTTCCTTTAATTCTATATCCTGAAAAATTTCATAATCCAGAAAGTCATTTATCATCCCGTACAACATGGATCTCAAAGTGAAATATTCATTTTGTAATCATCATACAACGTAATACCTGAATCCGACAATAATTTCAAATCCTCGATCAATAGATCCAAATACACATCAATATCATTACTCGGATGTTTTGGTCCTGATATAAGCATAAATAACATGATGTATTATCATTTTATACATAACCAAGGTGGTAAGTTATAATTTTCCAACATAACCGGCCATGTACTATGAGTGCTGATTTGAAAACCAAAAGGATTCGCTCCATTTATAGATAACGCAAGATGAATGTTTCTTGGCTCATTTCCAAATTTAGGATACTCATGATGAATTCTCTTCCACTAAGGAGAGTCTTCCAGGTGACATATTTTCCCATCTTTAATTCTTGTATCTGCATGCCATGTCAAATTTCCTACAGTCTTCTCACTTTCATATAGGCGCCTAAACCTTATAATGATTGTAAAGTACCATAAAACTTTTGTAGGACTGGATTCATCTTTCTTATATCGGGAAGCACCACACTTTGGTCGTTATTTATGTGATTTGTGATTCTTGAGAAATAGTATACAATCATTCAAGAAGGTTTTTATTCTTTCATAGATCATACCCATCGAGTGTAGAATTTGTTTAGCGTCGTATGTTTATCTTGGGAGCTCATTATATTCTGAGATTATGTCATTTAGGAGAGGAAGAAGTTCCATAAAACTAGGGTCACTCCACCCATTTCATTCTTTCAAATTATACATATTCAGTATGGATAACAATGCTATATATTTAGTGAAACCGGTATATAATAGTGTATTTTCACAACTCTTTAACTTCTCAGACAATTTTGGGAAATCATAAAGTTTATCTTCAACTATACTTGTCACTTCCTCAATATGATCTTTATCATCATTCACATCTATAATCACATCCTCCATATGGTCTTCTTCATTGTTCATACTTGTAATCATATCAGATTATCCATAAAACGCAATGCTATCCCAGCAACTACTGACATTAATTTTTTCACCGTGTTTATTCCAACATGTATAACTTTGATCTATTTCGTGATAGATCAAGTGTTCTTACAACTCCAATGGACTAATTTGTCTTGAATAACAACATTGTAAACATAGATAAAGGATTTTAGAAGTTTCATATGCATGATCTTTTTCAAACATGATAAACTCTTTTACGCCATCTTCATACTCTTTTTTCAACCGATTAGCATTCATCCATTCTTTATTCATATTCATCATATTTGATTCAGTAATATTAATATTTAACAAAACAATTACACAAAATATGTTTAACTAGGGTCATCGTACAACTATAATCATTGTAACTATCTATGGTAAATAATACCCTTACCTCTCTATGCATTACTCAATACCGTATTAGATCACACCCATCTTCCCAACGACCTGATCAATGGAACTAGCTATGAGAATCCCTCACACTATAATGTTTTATAATCTACCATGTGATCTATATGCATTGTTGTAAACAGGTTTTTTAGTGTTTCTCTAGAAACATAATGTCTCAAGTCAAGAACTATGGTAATAAACTAATAGATGGTATTATTTTCCATAGAGTCCTTGCGGGTGGAAGGATTCATTACATGTGTTGTTATTGTAATTTTTCTATGGGGTCCATAAAGTGTCCCATAGAGTCCTCTAGTGATGTGGTTTTCTAAGATTAAGTGGAATTACACTAGTAACAAAGTGGTGCTACTAGTGAAATGGGTAAGGTTTGGACTAATATTCAATGGTGGAGGAACTACAACATGAAAAACAAATGGTATACCAATCATTCCAACAACTGAAACACCATAAAAACACACAATCGTTCTCACAATTGTAACACTATACAAAACAAACAAACACGATTTCAGATTTTACAAATAATCCCTTATTCAATTCTTATTGTTAATTCAGGGGTCATCAAAGAAGTTTTATCTTCTTTGGGAGTTCCTTCATTATCCAAGTATACATAAATTTCCTATTTCTATATTCAAATGTTCAATAGGAACCAACCAACATGAAATTCATTTAGTGCACAAACAAGGAGCACCAACGGCCATGATTTTCAATAGGGCATTTATCCCATACAATTGACAACCTAGCCATCAATATAAAATAGTAATAACATGAGAGGAAGAGGAAATAAATGAGTAAGAGGAGAGAACTCTTCATGAAGGTGTGGTTCAGCACACGGCGGAGGTGCGTTCTCGGTGGAGGAGAGGTGCGTGGTAGAGGAGATTTCCAACTAAAAAGAAAAAAAAATATGAAAACTCATATGTTATACCTATCCAAAATAGGTCTAATGAGATTTTGGAATGGGGCATGTCAAGTTAAACCGTTTTATTGGTCAATAGTGGGATTTTATTTTCCATCTATGGTATCTTCTTCCTATTTTTTAATTTATTTTGTATCTACTGTTTTCCTAAATGTTTAACTTACGAATGGGACATTTAATGTTTTCAGGAGAAATATCATTTTTAATTTACTCCAATTTAGGGGTAAATTATTCCACATTAATTTTATTTTATTTTTCTAGGGGATCGTTGTTATTCCATAGGTATCATGAACACCTCTTAGGTTAGTGTAAATTCAGGTAAGTTGTTGGTTATGAAACCATCATGGGTTGTATCATTACATTTCCAATTATAACTAACCCATGAACATTTAAATATAGGATTTGGGGGGGTTTTCAGACAAAAATATGTTCCCAACTCCACTTTAGTTCCTATGGGGGTGGGTCTTGATAGTATCATATCTGATAAATATTTTATAGATTGGACATTAGAGTAGTCACTACTAAGAATTTTCTCATTTTTATAGTAGTAATGTTTGTTGAACCTAGTGTGTAAATTATACATTAGAAACTAATAGGTGATTAAAACTTATGTCATGACTTAATAACCTATGGAAAAATATATAGGAAATATCTTACAAACCTCATTGAATCTTAATAGGTTTGGTTTCATTCATTATATAGTTACAAGTGTTGTGGAATGTGTAAATGATAATCTTGGGGGCTGAATGATGTGGATATGTTGATGGAAATGATGATGTGGAAGTGTGTTTAAATATTCATTGTATATTTTTCATTAGAATGATGTTGGTCGAAGTAATTATATTTAGGTTAGTTTTGTTATTCCAACATGAGGTTCAATAAGAAGAGGTGCATCAGGCATCCATGGATGTGCATCATAGATGAAAACTAGAGGCTGGGAATGTAATGAAGCTATCCTTAAGGGGGTTCTATACATAGAATTTATTTAATTATGATGGTTTTTTTTAAGTAATGTGACTTAGTGATGGTTATATAAATTTGAGATTGAATTTCATCTATTCTAAACCAGATATATACTTCAGGTTCCTTTTGGGGTGAGTTTGTTTTGAGGCTAAACATGATATATGTATATTTATTTCTAGGGTATGTATGAAGGACCTTAGAGTTTACAGATATATTGAATATATATTGATGATTGTTGGGCGGTTTATGTTTGTATAAGTATCTCATTATATAACTTGATAATGGAGATTTTCAAGTTGATCTCAGTAGAGATAAGATTAATATGAAATTATTTTCATATCGATAATTAGAGTTCTTTAAAAATGTCATTTTATCCTATTGTGTGGCATATAGATTACATTAATAATTGATAAATTATATGACTAGTTTATTAATAAAATTCAATCATGGTTATTGGTACTGTTTTTTAGGTATTATTTCTATTAAAATGCTCATGGATGAGTTGGATGCTCTATGGGGTTAAGGGATGTTTCAAAGTAAATGTGTTTTATCAAGTTAAGGTGATTCATGGTATAAAGAATCTGATTTTTTTTCATGATGGTAATGAAAAAGTGGATGAGTTTACTCATACATATAGAATTCTTGTTTGTTCAGACAATGTTAAAAATGATCACCCTTATATGAAAGGTGAATCTAGGCGTTTTGAATTTAGAACTACTGTCTTGATGATGTTAAACCATTTTTTAGGAAATTTTTACCTCATTTAAATGAACTCACTAAATCCTTCACTCTTAATTTTACACTCACCAAAAAAATACAAATGAATAGATATAATGAAAAAAAATATTTTACATGGTTTACTATAAAGGGATACATCTAAGGAGAACACATCATTGATGAGTCAATGTGAAATAAATATAGTGTACTCACCTTCAGTGGATAAAAATTTTAGTGACAGTCATTTCGTAACAAGGTTATTATGAGGTGCAATGAATAGCCATAATGAGAAGGATGCTTTGAGACATAATGTAAAAAAAACACAACCATAAGGAATACAAAACAAAGAAAAAAATATAAACCTAGAAGTAGCCCCCCCCCCCAAATCCCTCCAGAAAAACCAAACACACGCCGAAACAATTTCCTAAAAAATAAATAAAACTTTTATATAACCATGGCCAAACAGGACTTTACACCAAGGATTTACCAAAAATTTCAGAAGTTCCATTTTAAGCCAAGTTAAAACCCCCAAAGTATATGAAAGTTCCAAACAGGCCCTTGAGTTTCAAACACACAAACACCCAAACATTTCACTATTGCTAAAAGGTCCCTTATCCGTTCCAAGCACACATCAAATCATTTCGATAAAAAATCCATCAAAACTCTAAAATGAATACACCTTTATAAAACAACCCAAACAATTTATCCACAATTGTACAAACAGTCCAAGAAATTTATAAAAAATTATATAAACAACCAAAATAGTTTATAAACAATTTTATAACAAGATAATGAGTTTATGAACATTTTTTGTGGTCCAAACAAAGTATAAATAATTTTATAAGCAACATAAATTGTTTACTATCAATACTATAAATAAATAAAACAATTTATAAACAATTTCATAAATGGGCCAAACAATTTATAAATAATTTTTTATAAACAAACCATATAGTATATTAAAAATTTTATAAATAGATAAAAGAAGTTACACAAACTAGAAACCACCATAATAAACTATTCATGAGTAATACAAAGGTTCTTTTCTTGTTGAAAAAATTATCAAAACAATATTTGACATCCACTAAACACAATTTCCAGAATCACACATGAACATAACAGGGGAAAATACGTCAAAACAATTTTTAACAAAACCAACTAACTTGAAAACACTATAGCCGATTAACCAAGTGTATTTCGAAGTTGCAAATCAAGTCAAAGACTTAACTAAAAATATTCACGCATTAAATGGACTTTATCAGAAAGGAAAACATGGATTTGCCAACCTCAGATATGTGTAAATGTGATGGTGCTTCAATAGAAGGGAGAACAAGACATCGCGGACCCTCCACACACCCTAAAACCCAAAAGAAATGCATCACACATAAACCTTACCCATAAGGGTTCAGCCAAATACAAAAAACCCTAAAAAACCAGGGAAACTGCAATAGAGACTCACCAGGTGGAATCTGTGCGCTATAGAGGAGGCTTCCGGGACAGTCGTCGGATAAGGAGAGCACATCGGAGCAGGTCAGGTGGACAAAGGGGTTGTGCAAGGAGGAGGAGTAGAATGAGGTGGAGGAGGAGGAAGTGCTGATGGAAGAGTAGGATGAGTCGGCAGCCATGGAGGAGGAGGAGGAGGCAACGATGGCAGAGGAGGAGGAGGAGGAGGGGTCATGGCGGAGGAGGGATCGACGGTGTAGGGGTCACCTTATACGAAGGCTTGAAAGGGTGAGAGGGAGGAGGAGCATGTAATTGTTCTTTTATAAAACCCATTGGAACCTTTATCAACGCTAATTAAAAGCGCTCATAAAGGTATGTTTTATCAGCGCATTTTCAGCACTGATAAAGGTATAATTTTAATAATTTATTTATATTATTATATATTTATTTAAAATTATATATAAGATAAACATTTATTTATTAATTAATAATTATAATTATAAATATATATATATTCATTTATATTTAAAAAAATATAATTTAAGTAATTATAAAATTATAAGCAATATACTTATTATATTTATAATCATATAAATATATAAAATAAATATATTAATTATATATATATATAAAAGATTATATATATATATAAATATATTTCTTATAATTGTATAAATATTTATATGAAATATATATTTATTTATAAATATAATTATAAATATTTATTTATTTATTTATTTAAATAATTATAAAATTATAAAATATTTATATATCTAATATTTATAATTTTTTTAATATATATAATTATTATATTTATTATAATTTTAAAATTATTTAAATATATCTGTATTTATTTATAACTATAAATAACATTTGTATTAATTTATCAATATTTTTATAAATATTTATAAATATATTTATAAATATTTATTTATTTTATTATATATAACATATTATGTATGAAATCATAAATATATTTTTTATAAAATAATAATTATTTAAATAAATATAAATTTATTTGAATTTATTTATAAATATTTGTATATATTTATAATTATATCTGTTTAATTATATATTTATAACTTTATATGTAGTATAATAAATATATTTATTATAATTTTATAATTATTTACATATATTTATTTACTTATTTATAGTTATAATTATAACTAAAAAAAGTATATATTTATAAATATTTGTATATAATTGTTAATATATATATATATTAATAAAATTAAAATATTATATGTATAATTTTACAATTATTTATATATATCTATAATTAAAATTTAAAATTTATTTGAAAAGTATTTATATATATCTTTAAAAATATAATAAAATATATTTATTATTTAAATATATTTAATTTAATATTATAACTACATTTTTTAGAACATATATAGTTCATATGGGTAACATTATGAATTAATCATTATACCACATCAACGGACAATGTAATGTAATGTGTAAATGAACATTCATGCATGATACATAACATATACGCCTAATCAATATATTCATTGACAAAATTCATTGGAAAACACATATATATTCAGTAATTTTAGTTATATATATATATTAAAAAGTATTATATATTTATAAATATATTAAATATATTAAATATAATAAATATATTAAATATAACAAATATAATGAATATAATGAATTAATTCAATAAATATAATAAAACAAATAAATTAATCTAATAAATCTCTAATAAATCTAATAAATCTCATAAATCTAATAAATCTAATAAATCTAATAAATATATCTATTATTTAATTTAATTTATTATAATCTTAAAATTATTTAATTATATATATATATATATAATTATAATCTTAGAAATATTTTTTCCAATTATAACATTATATATATATTTTTGAATTATTAAAAAAATATATTAATTATAAACATGTGTTTTTTATTTAATGTATACAAATAAAAATTATTTTTGAATATACATATAATAATTTTATATAAATTAATATTATTTTTTATTAAAAACTTTTATCAGTGCTTTTAGCTAGCGCTGATAAAGGCCCACCCCTTTATAAGCGCTTTCTTCATAACATTGATAAAAGGCAGCACTTCCCTTTCCATATTTTGTGGTAGTGAAGGTTCATGGAGCACAATTTTTCTTTTCCAAATTTGGATTCTCCTTGATTATTATTCTAATCTTTGTCCATTTTTTTCTTTATCCCTTTTCCAAATTCAAGGGAGTATTTAATTTCCCTTTGCAAAGTTTTTAGGACCCAACAAATGCCCCCCATCAGAATGGGTTTCGATCGGTACAAAGAGAAGGCTATTCTGATATAGAAAGCAATCCGGTATCATACTAGTTTTTGGTATAAAGTTGTATATGTAGGGGGAATATGCCTATATATAGGGGGCCTGGTTCATTTGAATTTTACCAGATTTCACTGTGAATACTACGCTCTTAATTTTTCCTAACTTGTCTTACTCTCACAAACCGTCTTCTTTTCGGACACCCTATATCCTTGAACTGCTCTTTGAATTCCACGAACTGAATGTCCTCATCCGTGAAGGGTGAGTTTGGATAGCCTCGTTGAGAGGGTTAGTTCTTGGCTCTCTTGTTCTGTGAACTGTCGGTCCGCTGGCCAACGCTTCGCGGGCTAATGCCTCACAAGCTTCCACGAGTTGTTAGTGTGGATTCCACAAATAGTTTAGTTCATGGAAGGGACCTTCCATAAACAATTCCTGGGGATTCAGTACACTGGATAGTTTATATCCTTTTCCAATTGTAGGTTCATTTCTAATTTTTATAGGTTGACTCTTTTTATTACATAGATTTTTAGTGAAAGGAACAATAATGTCCCTTTCCCAACCATTAGTAAATGAAACCATAATATGGGAGGATATAGTTGAAATATTTGAAGACACCCTCCAGTATTATATTATTCCTCAGGGGGTTATATTTAAAGTCCTCCTTCTACCATAACATGTTGATTATTTTCTATCCAGTCATTTTCCACTTTATAACATTGGTTTTCGGGACGACACTCTTTTGCCGCCAGTAGACTAGATCATCTTTACTTTCATCTTAAAACATCTCAAGGGTATGAATTGGAAAATATTTCATCCATAGGGTAAATCATGAAGGCTATGATCCAAGATGAAATATTTGTTTCGAATGGATCTATATGGGGAAGATCAGTCGGCACCACTGTAATATATCTTCTGAATCAGTCATTCAGGATTATTCCTCTATTGCTAATCTTTCATGGGGAAATTCCAACAGAGGGTGGAGCTCCAAATGGGACCTAATGTCTGGAGGGTGATTTTTTTGATGAGTGGTACTTGGTGTTATGGGTTCATCAGATCTCTTTGGAGGCCTTTACACTCCTGAATACTATCAACCTATACCAAGCAGTGTGGGTCTCCCAATTCTCCATTTATCCACAGGGCAAGATACTGCTCGAACTAATATGCCAATGGTTTTTGATAACTAATACCTTCCATTTGTATCATGGAGATGTGGGAATAAATTTTTGGGATATCAATCGGATAGGGGTACTTCCCATACTTGGTGATGTGGATGATGAATTCCGACTAATGGCCGATAAATGGGAGAATGCAGAGAAAGTATCTCCATTGGAGGTGGATTTTCTAGCCACGGTGAAGAGATTACTTGGTCATCCTCTCCATGCTCACTTGCTTATTTCATTTGAATATTGGGTAGGGATATTCCTATAGGTTAATGGGACAATGACAAGAGTTTTCCATAGTCGAACACATCCAACCCAATAATCATGGAATATTCTAGGGTCATACTATACTACCCATGATGCAGGTGGAAACACATCTAGGGATTATGAAATTAGAAAAGACGTATCTCCGGAACTTTAATTGGTAGGTTTCTTTGTCATGTTCCTAAGAGGGTGTCTCTTTCCATTATGTGTTGTTTATACTGGTGTTTAGTTTTTCACTCTAATGATGGAATCCAAGCTGGTATAGGGGCATCCCCTTAATTTGTTAATTCCCACCCTTGCCTGAATGTATAATTTATTGGGGAAGATATAGGAAGGGATGCCTACACATTATCTTAGTGTTCCATTTAAATTTTTTCATGGTTGGATAGAGAAGAATTTTCCCATCTATGAGTATTGTTATACCATAATGGTTCCTCATTATTACTTCCTTTCAGCTTTACATAACGTTTCCATTGTTCATCCCAAATTTTTCAGTGTCGAAAACTCAGTTAATTTATTGAGTGATCTTTCTTGATTTCATTTTTTTCCTTAACACATGCCTCATAGAGTAGCAGTATATGATGGGTGGGGTTCTTCAGAATCATTTTCCTAATACATCAGTTTTTGAGATGGATTCTTGATCACTCATATAGATATAATAACTATCTATGAATCCTATGCTCCATATAGGTTTGACAGACAATTTGTATGTCTAAAACGAGTCACATTATTTCCAATCACCCAGGTCAAGAGGTAATCTCATATAGTGATCCTTCACTAACTATGGTAGATGACGATGTAGGAGGAATATGGCTTGCAATTATTTACCCCTTCTCTGGTGGCCTCAACTCACATATCATTAGAGTATTCTCAATAGTGGGTGGCTCGTTATTCTGATGGTGCACCGGCCAAACTAGTCTGATGAGTGAAAAGGCACTTTGCTACTTTTGGTGTGATTTCAATTGTTCCAACTAGGACATCTCCCTCCAATCCTACTACAAAAAGGTGCCCTATCGGCCTTCGCACGCATTCATAGGGAGATTCCTCAATGCATCCTATATTTTTTGGGAGTGATTCAGTCCCTTTATCTCTGGATGATATGGTTTGTGATCCTACCAGAGCTATTCCATGTGGAACTTCATTGGGTATCCTTGAAGTTGTTGTCAACCCCTTAAGCTTAGTTCCAGATGTCTAGCCATCTACAGAGTGGGAAGTTTCACCTGCTTCGGTAACCCATCCTAGGGTAGCTCTATTTTTCATTATGTAATTCCCTGAATACATACCTGTTACGGCATAGAAGAAAAGTTGGCATTGCAATTCCATTAGAAGACATCGAGCCGTGAGAAAATGGGTGTGGCTTCAAATCTATATGATTTCTACTGAAACCCCTCTTCCATAATTTGTTGAAGAGGAGGACATCCTACAGTAGCTATTTATCAACTTATTTTCAGGAAACTTTGTCTGCCGACACCTGCACCACCTCGCATATCAAATTGTTGTAACTCGAGAGGATCTAGCCAGTCATGAAGGTAGTATGGCTCTGATCAACGCTTCGCATCACAAAATGAAGACATTTCTAGAAATTACTGAAAATATGCACCACTTAATAGATTAGGTGGCAAATGCTTATGATGAAGTGATTTCCGAAACAAAAATATTGTGGGAGTGTGGGCACTACACCAAAATATTCATTTACTGGCGGTTCTTTTTTCATTTAATGATGGTTTAAACCGTCGCTAAATCATTCTTTGACAGTTTCAGAAAACCATCATTTAATCGTGTATTGGTAATAAATTAGCGGTGGTTTTTGAAAACTGTCACAGAATGATTTAGCAGCTATTTTTTCGTATAGCAGTGTTTTAAACCATTGCTAAATCTTTTTTATTTTTTTACTTTTTTTTATTTTTTTATTTTTTTTATTTTTTTATTTTCGTAATTATTAATTTTATTTATTAATTTTCATAATTAATTTATTTTATTTATTTATTTTGTATATATTTATCATTAAGTATTATTTATTATTTATTTTTTATTATTTATTAATTATTATTTATTATTTATTATTATTTATTTATTATTATTATTTATTTATTTATTTATTATTTATTTATTTATTAGTTATTTATTATTTATTTATTTATCTATTTATTATCTGATTATTTATTTATTTATTTATTTATTTAGTTATTATTTATTATTTTTTAATTTTTATTTATTATTTATGTATTTTATTTGTTATTTGTTATTATTTATTTATTTATTTATTTATTTATTTATTTTTGGAATTACTATATTTATTTACTTATTTACTTATCTTCTTATTTATTCACTTATTTATTTATTTACTTACTTATTTATTTATTTATTTATTTGTTTGTTATTTATTATTTTCATAATTAATTAGTTAATTTATTTTTGTAATTACTTTTTTTATTTACTTATCTATTTATTTATTTATTTATTTATTTATTGTAATTTACTTTTTATTTATTATTTATTATTTATTATCACCATGTTCATGTCTGTCTCCATGCACATGCTCATGTCCATGCACATGCTCATGCCATATATAGAAATTCTGTGTTGGGTGAGATTTGAACCCCTTACCTCTTTCTTATTCTCCAAAGACTTTACCACTCTTCATGTGGTCAATAAATCGAATTTAATATACTTATATGTATATATATATATTAATTGGAAAAAAATACTATATAATAAATAGATACACACAAAATAATGACTAACAAATAATGATTAACCAATAATCAATAAATAATATTTAATAATTACTAATAAATAAATAGAATATAAAAGAATAATAAATAAAGAAATATATAATATAGAAATTAATGGTAAATAAAAAATATTAAATAGTAAATAATAAATAGTAAATTTTAAATTTTAAAAAGTAAATCGTAAATAGAAAATAGTAAATAGTAAATTGTAAATAGTAAATAGGAACTTGAAAATACTAAATACTAAATACTAAGTAATATATAATATATAATACATTGTATGTAATACATAACATATAATACATAATACATAATATATAATATATAATACATAATAAATAATATATAATTTATAATATATAATTTATAATTTATAATATATAATATATAATATATAATATATAATATATAATATATAATATATAATATATAATTTATAATTTATAATTTATAATTTATAATTTATAATTTATAATTTATAATATATAAGTAATGTATAAATAATAAATTAATTAAAAAATAATTTAATATATGATAAATAAATAAATAATAAATAATAAATAAATAAATAATAATTGACAATATATAATAAATAATTAATAATAACTAATATTTGATATTTGATATATAATAATTTATAAATAATAAATAAATTATTAAAAATCATTAATAAATAACTAATTAATAATTAATAAATTATGAATATTGAATAAATAAATAATAAATAATAAATAAATAAATAATAATTGAATAATAAACTAATAATAAATTAATAGTTATTAAATTAAAAAAAATTAATAAATAATAATTAATTAAAAATTAAAAATTAAGAATAAAGAATAAGGAATAAGGAATAAACAATAAAGAATAAATATATAAATAAATAAATAAATAAATAAATATGTAACAATTAATAATTGATAATTAATAATGAATAATTCTTAATTCTTAATTATTAATTAATATTTAATATTTAATATTTAATATTTAATATTTAATATTCAATATTTAATATTAAATATTCAATATTCAATATTTAATAAATAACTAATTAATAATTAATTAGTAAATAATGAATAAATAATAAATAAATAATAAATGAATGAATAAATAATAAACTAGTAATAAATAAATAGTTAATAATTAATTAATTAATTAAAAATACATTAATAATTAATGTGTACATAATAACTAAATAATAAATAAATAAATAAAAATTGTATATTAAATAAATAAATTTATCAATAAATTTATTAATAAATTAATAATATAAAATAGATAAATAAATAATAATAAATAAATTATTAATTAATAGATAAATCAATAAATACTAAATAAATAAACAATTAATTGATTGATTAAATCATAAAACATTAAGAACCTCTAAAAACCCTAAAAACATTGAAATGGCCATAAAATCTGATTTGGGACTCATTTTTCAACACCACATCAAGTAAAATCAAAGATCATGAAATGAAATTCGATATGATATGTAGTATAAGATGAACAGACAACTGCATCCAAAGTTATAACCGTTTGAATTTTATGAAATTGGGGTCTGAAACTAAAACATCTGTTTTAAAGGCCTTTTGGTCCTTTTTGGCAGAATAAAAATGGTTACAACACTCATAGAGTTGGTACAAGACTTAAATGACATAGAGATCATCGTAGTCTTTGATTTGATATGTGGTAGAGCCCAAACAGAAACTCGGTTTAAAAGTTAAGACTGTTTGAAGTTCGAGTACGATTTTAAACTTTTCAAATTTGAAAATATTTTTTCCCTTTGATTATCACATGATTTAAATATCACTTGGATTTATCTCATTTGATAAGATTCGATTTGACTGGTTGTGGAGCTGAAATGGACTCTCAGATTAGAAGTTATGGCCATTTGATGTCGAAGTCTGTTTTTCAACTTATTGAAGATTTTTTTTTAGTTTAAAAATATTATTAACTAATAATTATAAATATTTATTGATGGAAACATTACAAATAATTAAAATAATAAATAATAAAATATATTTCATTGTAAATAATAAATAATAACTAATAACTAATAAATAAATAAATAGAAAAAATCTACAATTTTGTGGTGATTTTTATAAAAAACCACCACAAAAAATGTAAATTTTTTTGGAAGAAATTTTTAAAAAAGTTATAAAAATTATTTTAAAAAAAATTAGCGGCGGTTTTTTCGCACGAGTTTTCAAAACCACCGCTAAATTTTTTCTGATAAAAAATTTTGCGGCGGTTTTGACAACCTCCCTAAAAATCGCCTCTAAAACACTATTTTCTTGTAATGGGGGCTCATGTAGAAAAGGTAAAGGCAGAACAAACTTCAACGAGTGCCGAATTTGAATCCATAAAATAAAAGGGGGAAGATCTCAAAGCCATTACTAAACGATTATGACCATCGATTGATGCTGAAGCTCCATAGAGGACTGATTTAGAACAAGTTATTGATGGACCCTGTCATATAGGTAATGATCTACTGGAAAGAGATAATCAGGCTTTGTTGTAATATTTTGGACTATCTTGTGCCATTGTTTCCTTTTTCTTTGACATCAGGGAGAGACTCTACATTATGGATGTTCCACTATTTTCACTTAATGGATTTAAAAGTGTAAATTCATGTGTTCTTTAACTGGATTTAATTACAATGGTTTTCAAATTTTTCGGTTTATTGATGGGCCAGTTTGTAAACCATGCTCCATAAATTAATTTCACGTTTTGGAACACTTAAATATGTCATTTTTGGACTTGGGCGAATACCTGATAATTTTCACTGGTGTCCCGATGAGTCTCAGGGGCACCAGATCCAAAAAAAGTCCACTTTAATAGATCTTTAGGGGTTGTGCATAGTTGCAGTCCAACCCGTGCAGTTTAGCCAATTTAATAATTTATTTTTTTAATTAAATAAGAATAAATGGGAGTTTTTTGTTTAAATAAAAAAATGTGTTAATAATAATAATAATGTTATTATTATTAATATAGTGTTATTAAATTATTTTCTTTTTAATTGGAAGATTTATGGGGTTTAATAATTAGTAGGAATTAATGAGGCTTTTGGGTATCTTAAAGAATGCTTTTAATTAAATAAGAAGCTTTAAAATTAATGATGAAGCATTTTTATTATGTCGTGGTTTTGGTTTGAAATGAATAAATTAAAGGGTGTAATAATAATATTATTATTACTTTTCCTATTCTTATTATGATATTAAATGTTATTCTTTATAACTATCATTATTATCATAAATACTTTTGAATTTATTAAACACAAATTAATTAAGGGGGTTTTATTTTTAGTTGTAGGTTAGTAAATAAAAACGGGGCATCCCTTCTTATTCCTCCCTTATGTGGCGTGACACATTATGGTAGGCAGCCCCCTCACTCTCTAGATTCTACAGCCTCCTCCTCCATACGTTCATCCTCCTCCAGACCTCCAACAGGGTGCAACCCTCATCCAGACCCCCTTGCAGCAGTACGACACCCCCAAGTAGAACCCCTGAAGTGCACGACCCCCTTGGCACAACCCCCCGTCCCAGGTCCTCTTTCCGTGGTGTTTTCTTATAATTCTTCCATTGACCTGGTTAGATTCTCCAAGGTAGGATCTTCTTTAGTGTTATTCTTTATCACTTTGGCGATTTGTTGTGTTTCTGGTGCCCGATTTGATTCTGGCTGAATTTATTGTTTTGGGATAATACCCGGTTTTGTGTTCTTCCTTCAACAGGTTACGAAAATGGTTTTTTGGGGCCCATTGGTCCATAATCCCACATCAACTGCCAAGTGTGAAGTAGATGAACTTGATTTTCTTTACTGCCTTTGGTTCGGGTAAGGTTTCTATTCCGTTGTTTGGTTTTCCACCACCAAAATTGGAGTCTAATATTTTATCTGAATCCCTAGTATCTAACGGTTGGTGTGTAGGTCTTATTGCACTGGTTTTGATCTTCCATTGTTGATTTGGTGGATTGTTGTTTGTGTTTCAGGGCACAATTGTGTGTGTGTGTGTGTGTTGGTGTGTATGTGCGACTGCGTTCTAATTTCAACTGGTTGCCGCAAAGTACGTTGAAAACGCTGTGAAATTAAAATAGTTTCACCCTGAGGTAGGGTCCCAAATCTTTATCTCTTTATTTAGGAATTCCAACTTCCTTCTTTAAATAATTTTAGAATTCGAGTTTCTATGATTTTGGAAGTGCTATGTTTTCTTAAAATTATGATTAAAGATAAACTGTTGGTTGGTGGTAATGTCATATCATGCTTGCTTGTGGTTGGGCTTTTATATGTATCATTGTTGATTCGGATACATGATATGTTAATTCAATTCTTTTGATGTTATTGAATAATGTTTCCCACATGAGATAAAATGAGGACATGACCATGTGTTGGTATTAAGCATGTATTGATGGAAAGTGAAAATATGTTGAGTTTATGCCTATAAATTATATGGTTAAATAAGAAGCATCTCATGGGTCTTCCTTGTAAATAAGACTTAAATGGAATTGGGACTTGGACACCCTTAGGTGTGCCTTTTTACCCATGTTGCAGAATTTTAATTACGCAATCGATTATATATCAGTTGGAGAATTAAATGATTGAGTGGGGGAGGATGAGTAATAGGGTAATTAATTGATGAATTAATTATCAAGATGTGTATTTGGAAATTTTGGTATTATTTTAATATTGAGAATATTGAATATGGAATAACTACTTAACATGTTATTTATCTGAAGACAAATGGGAAGATGGTAATGATTAATGTATAGATAAATTATTACATTTTAAATGGTGAATGGTTAATCAATTGAAAAATTGGTTAAGGTTTATGATTTAATTAATTAATTGATGCATTAATTAATTATCATGCATTGATTTAATTGTGAATTATTAATGGTAAAGGTTCCTTACCTTGATTAAGGTATACCCCATGGGTGAGTTTCCCAAGAATGTATGTTTAAGGCATATTGGGCCAAGAATTACTTATGATGCATGTTTGTTTTCCATGCGTAAAGTTTTTTAGGATGGAGTTGTTTAAATATATGATATGCCATGTGATATGGTTGCTAAATAATTGATCCTTGTTCACCTTGTTTGAATTGAAATTTTTATGACGTTTATGTTAATTGTTAAAGTCTTGGATGAATCACTTCTTGAGTGGATGGGTTCAGACTTGTTGATTAATTGGGTGAATCACTGTTTAGTGGACAAACCCAGGGGTGAAACACTATATTTAGTGGATGATATCTTACATAGAATTGTTTATGAATTGGGTGAATCTCTATTTTTAGTGGGCAGACCCAGGAGCTAATCACTATATTGACATAGGATCAAATCACTATATTTAGTGGATGAGCTCATATTTTGGTATTGGTTGGACGAATCACTATTTTTAGTGGACAGGCTCGAATTTTGGTGCTGGTTGGGCGAGTCACAATTTTAAGTGGATGGTCTCAAACATAATATATGAAAGATTAAGTTGAATATCTTATGATAGGTTATCCAAACCAAAGCACAAGTTTGGATTCAATCATTAATTTGATTACTTAGATGGTCTTTAGAGACATTTGTCGTGAGTGACTTATACATGGGATGTCGGGCATAGGCTGGATCTTGAGACTTCTATAATTTAATGAGGTTTGAATAATTCATAAATGAAAATTAATGTGTGATGACTATTGTGTATGCATGATAAATGTATAATGCAGGTTCAGACACATTGTGGGTTGAAGCAGGTACTTGAGTACATGGCTACATTGAACTTCTTACTTTATTTATGCATGTTTTCACACCGTTTAAATTATTTATTGAATGTCTAAATTTGGGGTTGAAACCGGTGGTCCCGGCCTACTGAGATTTATATCTCACGCCCTACTCGGGCAACTATTTCATTAGGGTACCCGAGTAGATTCTATTTGTTTGTAGGATTTTGTTGTTTTCATATACTTGGGAGATAAGAGTAGAGGGCTGAGCGGAAGCTTGGGATACTCAAGGAGATCTCTCTCAGGGCTTTGAGTCATTATTTATTTATTTCATTATTGATATTTATATCATGATGTATTTTTTATTTCATTCATAGTTTATAACATGCATGCATTGTATAGAATTAGTGTCGGCCATATAGTTTTAAAAATTTCCTTCCATTGCATTATCGTTATTCACACTGCATTTGCATTTTGCTGATATTTTCCACCTTTTTTACTATGATAAGAGGGTATAGTCTCCCCACAAACTATCCTTAGACCCTTGCTTCTATTCAAAAGCCTCTGGTGTACGATGAGACGCACTTGGGGTCATGTGGCGACTGCTCCGGCCACCAGTTCAATGGGTGAGCCGGGTTGGGACGTTACAAAGTGGTATCAAAGGGGTTCTTTTCCTTTTTCTTACTGTTTATGGGTTGGTAGACATGATATTAGTAATATTTCAGTGCATGTATTAATATCCATTCTTGGGACTGATCACCACACATACAGGAATTGACCATGTGGCTAGGGTTTGGATTTTTGTTCATATTTTTCACTGTTACAGTTGATATGATTTCACCATGACTAAACAGTGTATTTTATGCTACTTATTGATTATTAAAATTTTGAAAAATTTACCTTGGCCTAATATGGAAAGGGATTTTCATTTTTTTCTCAAGCTTTTTCCAGGGCGCGTGCGTCCGTCTGCTTGAGTGCGACAGGCATGACTTTTGTTGTCCTGCATTCCCTCTTTCCAAAGGAGGGCAGCATCCTTTCCTTATTCAGGGACGTCTACTCCTTGATCGAAACGGGATAATGGGATGTCGATTATTCCATCTGTGGATTCCTCCTCGGAACTTGTCACCTAGTCCGGGTCTCCCTTATAGATTAAATACGTTGTTCGTGAAACTCTTCCTGGCGTCATATCTTCATGGACACTAGTTAATTACGCTGCTTCTGTCAAGACATTCCAAGGGGTCCGGTCAAGGCAGCAACCTTCGGTTGGGGGAGTAGTCATGTTGAGGCATCATTAGTGTGTCTGGATTCTAGGGGATTGGTGTGTATGTATTTTGTCCCTTATTATAGGGATTCTCGAGGGCGTGGAAGCCCGAGGAATTCCACATCAAGCGCGGGGAATCATATGCCCTAGGCATGTATTTGAGTTTTTCCTCAACTTCCTATGTTCAACACGGGGTATTCCGCAAGCATAAAATCCAGTGGAGACGGATCAGACTGATCAGAACACTAGCTAGAGTGGATCAGATTGAAGAACCCCCCCCCCCTTGAGGGATCACCGATATGGGGGTTATCACGTGGGAAACTTCCCGAGTACTGTGAAGGGGAATGAGGTGGCAAGATCTCACCAGGATGTGGCGGCCTGGGTAAGAAAATAGGATGGACAATGATTTTGGTCTTGATCCCCGAAGAGACTTCCTATGTACCATGCCTTGACATGGATCAAAGCCCTTCTAGTTTGGGGATGGATGTCGGTGAACCGACATGAATGAGGACCTTGTTCTGATGGGTGATGGGTTTGAACCTCGGGGAGGCTTCCTACATACCATTCCTTGACATGGATCAAAGACCACGTAGTTTTTATGGGTGTGTGTCGGTGAACTGACGTGTAAATGGATCTTGGTCTGATGGATGGTGGGCTTGAACCTTAGGGAGGCTTCCTACGTACCATGCCTTGACATGGATCACAGTCCTCATAGTTCAGATTGAAAATGGGTTGTCGAACTGACGTGAAGGTGGACCTTGGTCTAGGTGGATGATGGGCTTGAACCTCAGGTAGGCTTCCTACGTACCATGACTTGACATGGATCAAAGGCCACTTAGTTCATATGGATACATTTTAACGTCATGCAGGATGGGGGTGAACCGACGTGATGGGGGTCGGAACGACCGAGTGATTGGCTTGAACCTCATGAGGCTTCCTTCATACCATGCCTTAGTAGGGATAAAAGTTCCCGTAGTTCAGGAAAGGATGTGGGTGTCGGTGAACCGACGTGAAGAAATACCTTGGTCCATTTGGTGTTGGTCTGGAACCTCAGGGAGGCTTTCTAAATACCATTCCTTGATATGGATCGAAGTCCCCATAGTTCGGGTGTGCAGTTTAATGTCATGTGCGACAAGGAATTTGGGGCTTACGCTCTGAGGCGACCCAGGGTGTGTCATGGTCGGTGCTCACTCTAAGTCCACGGGATTCATGCTCAGTGTGAGAAACAATAGGTTGCAGGGACCTGACGATCACGTCACGAAAGGTGTGTTCGTGGGATGTGAGGAGGGGCTTACGCGTTGGGCGGCCTATGGTGCTGGGATGTACTCCAAGATGGAGGCCTGAGGGTGATAAAGCGCAACGGGAGAGGGATTTAGCACCCAGGAAGAGAGGAGAAGTTCCACTTCCTATCATGCTCTTCGCTGGCCCTAGCGCTGAGGAAGTACGGAGGTGCATGGGTGCTACCTTCCGCAATAAGGGCTAGGGGCTTACACCAAGATGGCATCCCTTCCTCACAGACAAACACCACCCCTAGAAGGAGGATATCATCCCCTGGAGAGACCAGGGAGGTGGGGGGGCATACAGAATGTCCAAGGTGAGGGCACCCTGCGTGAGAGGCACGGGGCGATGTCAAAGTTTAACGTCGTGTGTTGAGGATGGGGGTGGTTGGCAGTTTAACGTCATGCATCTCGGACGAGGTGGGTTTACTCCCACTACTGGAAAAATACCATATACCAACAGTTTGGAACCGTTGGTATAGGCCCTCAAACCATTGGTCTAGGCTATACCAATGGTTTGGATGACTGTTGGCAAGTAAGCCGTGACAATAAGTCTATACCAACGGTTTTGGGAAAACCGTTGTTATAGACCTATACCAACGGTTTTGAAAACAGTTGATATAAGTAATATGAAAACCTATACCAACGGTTCTCAAAACCGTTGGTATATGTATTTAAAAAAAAATTGGTGGGATTTGATCCCAGGACCTCTAGTTTATAATTGAATGACTTAACCACTAACCTAACATGACTTTTGTGAACATAATTTCATAAATATGTATATGTATTGTTTTAATAATTTTAAATTTTGGTTTATATAATGTTCTCAGTAAGAAGATTAAATTAAAAATTGAAGGACCTATACCAACGGTTCTCAAAACCGTTGGTATAGACCTATACCAATGGTTTTGAGAACCGTTGGTATAGGTCCTTTGATTTTAAGACCTATACCAATGGTTTTGGACAAACCGTTGGTATAGGGGGGACCTATACCAACGGTTTGGCCAAACCGTTGGTATAGGGTCTCTATAATGGACCTATACCAACGGTTTGGCCAAAACCATTGGTATAGGTCCTATAAGTCCCCCCCCCCCCTATACCAACGGTTTGTCCAAAACCATTGGTATAGGTCCATATAAGTGACCTATAGCAACGGTTTTGGCCAAACCGTTGGTATAGGTCCAAATTAATGAACTATACCAACGGTTTTGCCAAAACCGTTGGTAAAAGTCATATTTCCAGTAGTGTCTGCACCCCTAGGAATTACATAACCGGTACCCTCTGCTCTTTGTGGGAGGGAAGGTACCGGCCATGCCGTGTAGAATGGGGTTCATAGAGCAAACCATCGAGGGGTCCACATTAGCGTGGCTATGCGAAGAATCAATAGCCTTTAGCGTGCCTATGCGAAGAAGAATTAGGCGTTAGCGTGCCTATGCGAAGAAGTATTAGGCGAAGCAATGCCAAGGGCGACATCGTCTAGTGGAATTTGAAATCGCATCGCACAAACCTAGAGGGTCGCACGGGAAAAGGATTTTCCAAGCAGAGGGGTCCATAGGGAGGGGCCTTGTGGAGCTCGGTTACTCTGCGTGGCGAAGGGAACTTGCGAAGGGATGTGCTTTGAGAAGTGGGGTGTCATAGCCTTAGAATGGGGTGGAGGTGCAAAGGGGAGGTTCTTTGTGAAGTGGATGGGTGTTCGCGGAGCACAGCCTCGTGGATCACAGGTGCTTCGCGAAGAAGAGCGTCATGAAGAAAGGTTCTTCACGAAGTACAGTGACCTTGCCTTGGCATGTGGATCACGTGTACATGAGGGGTACTTCGTAAAGAATAAACATTCCGTGATGACCCGGGTCCCCTTGGGGATCCCCTTCCTTCACGAAGGCCCTTGGGCTTCACGAAATGCATCCCTCTCGGAAGAGGGGTTCAAAACGAGACAATGCAGAGGCACCTCGCAAAGAAAAACTACCTCGCATAGCTCATGATTCGCAGAGCAAAGGGTGCTTCGCTATTTTGGAGCTAGGAAGGCAAAAGGTCGGATTGTCCATCCCCTGGGCTCAGGGGGATCTTGGTATTTATAGGCAAGGGGTGCCACAAAGTAGAGCTCATGCGGCACGAAGAGGGATTGGGTTGCTTCGTAGCGGCTCGTGAATGTCAGGGGCATTCGCAGAGGTTACCGTCTCCTTTGCTTCGCGGCGGGATCACGAACGTCAGGGGCGTTCGCGGAGGTTACCTCCTACTTTGCTTTGTGGCGGGCTCATGAACGTCAGGGGTGTTCGTAGAGGTTACCGCCACCTTTGCTTCACGGTGTGCTCGCGAACGTTGGGTAGTTTGCAGAGTTTACCGCCTCCTTTTCTTCGTAGCGGGCACGCGAACTTCATGAGGTTCGCAGAGGTTACCGCCTCCTTTGCTTTGTGGTGGTCGCGTTGCTTGGGGGGGACTCTGAGATGTAGCTTTACGAAGCCGGCTGTGGGGCCTCTTTCTCTTCTTTCTTTTCTTCCAACTTTTTGGCGCCAACAAATGACCCCCTTAGACTTGGATCCGCGGAGGGATCAAGGGTCGAAGTCTGAGGGAAATCAACAAAATCATCGTCCATTCGCATTGTTTACTCGCGGAGAGGGTGTGCGAGGCAGACAGGGAACGCGTGGGCCGGGCGCACCGCGAAGCTCCGCGCAGGCTGGACGTGCCATGAATCTCCAAGGGCTGCTACCTATAAACAGGGGGTGCCCACTCATTTTTCCTTTCTTTTCTCCGTGACTTTGTCATTTTGTGCTCTCAATTCACGAAGCTCCACGTACTCCGCGTCTGCTCTCCACGAATCGGGCTTCACGGCGAACCGCGAGTCTCTGACTCCACGACTGCGCCAAGCGAAAATGTGCTTGCAGGCCGAGGCTAGGCTCCACGATTCTGCTTCATGAAGGAGCTCTGCAAATAGGCTTCGCAACCCGAGCTATAAAATTTCCAAATAGTTTTAAAAACAAATGGCCCATCAAGAAGCTTCCTAGGGGTGCTTGCGGATGCCGCCTGGAGGGATGAGATGGCCAACTGTCTGGGCCTGGGGGAGCTAGTCCGAAGCCACTTGGACCATAATTCTTTGAAAGAATTGTTATTAGAGATCCAAAAGAAATATCTGTTGTGCAAGAATCTGCCCTTGTATGGCTTTAGGATGAGGGATGAAATATTCATTCCTGAGGCGAGTAGGGACAAACCAGCTTGCAGGTTCAGAAGTACGTGATGCCAGTGTCAATGGTTCAGGGCGGCTGATGGTCATGCGCAGGAGGACTTCACACCTATCACCACCAACTATCTGTAAAACCGTCTGAACAACATTTATATGGATCAATTGCAACCGGAGATGTCACATCCCATGTACCACATGATACTGAAGGTGGCCTTGAGGGATTCAAAGAAAGGGTGGTCTGATGAGTAGGACCTATGCCAGGGCGGCAACTTCACTAATGATTGGGCATGGGACTTCTGGGTAGGCACCTCATGCATGGAATTTAGAGTCAATATGAGGATAGTGGGCTTCTATGAGGCGACATGGGCCTCCCAATTCCACATTTATCAACCAAAATAGCTGATGTCAGAGCTGTTGAGCAGATGGTCGTCTAGGACCAACACTTTTCACCTGCACTATGGGGAGGTTGGAATCAGTCTTTGGGATGTCCATCAAATTTAGGGGGTCCTGATCTTGGGGGATATTTATGATGAGTTCCTCACCATCATGAGTGAGTGGGAGGATCCGTAGCAGATATCGCGGCTGGAGCTAGCATTGATGGGACTGGTCCCTGGAGAGGATAAAGAAGCGGTGAGAGATGTCCACTTTAAGAAGTGGTTCAAGCAGTTCTTGAACTTCCCAAAGGATTGAGAGTTTCCCCCGAGGCCTCAAGCTTTCCCAAAGGGGGCTCAATGGGGCAAGGAGAATTCATATTGGTGGATCTTGGAGGACAACCAATGGAAGACCTGGGGTTTTAGTGTTAGTACCGAACAACGGCTGATAGTCAGATTGGCGGCATTTATCATGGCCCTTATCTGTGGTTGGATCCTACCAGTGAGGGATACCAACATGGCAGTGTGGCCCAGCTCATTCATCATGGAATTCATGCTGGCCACAGGGGGGTAGGTCAATCTGGGGATTCCGATGCTCGCCAAATTGTACAAGATGATACAACATGTTAGCGCGGGCAAGAAGCCGTCGAGGATATGTGGGCCCTTCTATCTTCTGTATGGGTGGATCGCGGCGCATATCAGGGGGGTTTACGAATACATGAACCCCAACACACCTCCAGGTTCTAACTTCCGACCATCCATCCTGAATGTTTCCAGGAGCTTTCCAGTCAAATTGATCGTTCCCTTGGTGCTGAACCTGGTGTGGAAGGTAGACGAGTTTAATTTCCACCTGTTTCCCTTGCCAACGGGGGTACTTACCGATGACGGTCGGGGGATGGAAGAGCATCGGGCCTACCTCCTGGCCTTTCGAGGTGGAGTCTTGGTGGAAAGGGTGGACCACGAGTCTCTCTGTGAGCCATACACCCCTCACCAGTTCGCAAGGAAATTCAGGTGCCTGCAGCGGCTGACCCCGCAGGTCTACTGGGAGGTGCTCCACGAGGAGCACCCATGTACAATGAGGAAATTATGGCTCATGTTCACATGGGAAGACAGGAAAATGCGAAATGCATTGCCTCCGCCTACCGTCGCCTTCAGACTGGTGAATAAGTATTCTATAATCTAGAAGGCAGCTTATCTGGTGGAAATGCTGAAGCAACCAACTGTTTGAGTTGGTGATGGCAGGCCTCCCCTATCCTGAGGTTGGGGTCAGAGGGAAGCAAGGGTTTCTCATGGTGGTGGGGTTACCATGGTGGTGAGACCTGAACTGACTGAGGGTGAGGCAATGGCAGTGGATCCAGCAGCAACAATGGATCCGATGGTCCAAGAAAAGAAAATCCATCCGAAGGGGTTTCCACCGAGGGGATTCCATAGGATATCCACTCAGGCTCTGGGGAAACGGCTGTGCCATATCTACATGCCAGAGGATGCTGTTTTCCTGGAGGCCTGGGACATTTGGGATGTCAACCAGAAGTTTCTCGGACTGCTCGAGATGTGGCAACACCTTAACCATCTCGGGATGGACCCACCGGGTATAGACCTTGTCCGGGCCAGTTTTGTAGTGTCTTCAGCGGAGGCGGAGCATTATTTGGATGATCTTGAGGACTTCATGCATTACAGGGGTGCCACACATCCAATGAAGGACTGGGTGAGGGTACTGCTGAACCAAACGGTTCCCCCACAGCTATCGGCTGCTGAGTTGAGAGAGATTCTCCCCCTATCCGAAGAATCAGACGAATCCTCTTGGGGGGGACGAGGCCGGTGGAGGGAGCTCATTGGAGGAAGACGAATTCGGCGATCAAGACTCATTTCTCGATGATTTCATGGAGCCTCTTGAGGTAATATTCAAAGTTTCTTTATTTAGGGTTTGGTATCAGGTCATTATGGGATTCTCACTAATATTTGAACCCCGCAGGAGGACCGTCTGCACAGACCACATTCTCCCCCCCTTGGTGGGTGATGATGCAGGACCCTCAAAACCCGCACATGTGGCCGCATCTAGTTCTATGTTTGGTGGGGCTGGGAAATCTGACGTGGCTCCTTAGGAATCTCTGGACCTTCCGATAATATACGAAGGTCCATGCTTCGGGGGACCGTCAACATCAACTCAGGAGCAATACCAGGAGTTCAATCTCTGTAAGTCATCTCCACTGAATTCATTACTGCCACATGTTGATCATACCAACTGACGTCAGTGTCCTTAACTATTATGTACAGTTATTCGACTGGCATGGGCCGCTGCGGTGAGGCTAGTCGGGATTTTTGGAGGTGCCCCTCTCAGGGGCATGCTAGTAATCATGGAGATAGTTACCTAGCCCACCAGAGCTGCAACTCCCCTCATTATTGGTGGGACCACCAGTGGGGTCATGCTCGAGGTCATTGAGGTGGGGTCCGATGACAAGGATCGGTTGGTCGACCCAAGTCATGCCATACCTGATTCGATGCCAAATGTCACGCCTGATCCAATGCCAGATTTATATCCCGCAGAAGATTTATTGAGGGTGTATCCCACATACGAGCCTGCCAACCACGAGGACTTGGATGAGATGGCCTCTAATTAAGAGAACAGCGATATAGTCTACTTCCTATCATGGAATTCGATCGTGCGCTTTATCGAAAAGACCCCCCAGGCATTATGGTTGGACGAGATGTACAGGCTTTGCTCACGGCTGCACGATCTGTGTGCTGGGGGAGTGGATGCCCATCATCCTAACCTTCTCATCTGAGATCTTATGGCGGAGAAGATTCTGGAGTATGATTGTGGCCTTAGCATAGGCTGGCAATAGAGGAAGGAGACGAACACAAAGAAACTCCAGGAGTCTGAAAATGAAGTCCAGCGGCTACAAATCCGGGCGTACGAGCACTCAGCCTCTCTTAACGAACAATTGGATCTGATCTCGTGATTAAAGGGCCAGTTGGTAGAGTCATAATAGAATATGAAGTGAGACTCCAAAGAAATGGTTGTCATTCAGGCTGACATAAAGCGGGCCCAAACTGAGACTGATGAATTGCGCCCCATCGCTGTTGAGGAGGAGCGGGAGTTGAGCTGGCGACAGCAACTCCTGGATGCCACAAGTCGAAGGGTGGAGGAACTGTAACTCTCTTTTGATGGGGTCAACCCTTCCATGGTAGGGATAAACCCCCGAGTGTTGTAAGGGTCACAAACTCTCAAACGTACCTTCATGTTTTGATTTATTCACATGCATGAGTTGTGTTATCGAGGTTGGCTTTATATGCATCTGATACATTCGTGAAATGTCCGGTGGTCAGTCCCTAAGCTCATGCGGGTGGAGCCCAATGTGAGAAATAAGGGGCGATCACCATGCTATTCCACCTGAATATAATGTGTCGACCAAGATTCGGGTATCCAGGGTTTAAGTAACCAATCTGGATCTTCCAGGAAGACTTGGGAGAGGCCCGATCGAAGGATTAGAACCTCAGAACAATCAAAGATCCATTCTTCTGATGTGCTCTGGTGCATATGTGGGGTAACGCCATGGGAATTGGGATTAGTCCAGACATAGGGAAATGGATGGTGTGAATCATGATACCCAAAAATCTGGAACGCTGTGGGGGTGGCATGACAATGAAGGATAACTGTTTACCATGTTCAAAACACAGTATCCTTATTGAGTTTGCCTGAAATGGGGATAACAAATGAGATCCGACCATTGACCATGTTCTAAACATGGGGCCTAACTCAAAATGTTATCCATTAGTCTTCCGGAACATCGGCCCAAGATAGTAGGCAGGCCATAGGCCGGGCATCCATACTATTATGGGGTTCCTCTAGACATGAAAGAGGATGAGGGTCCGAATAAGGGGCACGCAAATCATAGAATGTGGAGTGAGAGTTTGTTCAAATAGAATCCAACACTCTTAAAATTATGCCACCATTGGCAGAAGCACACTGGATATGCGTATTGGCTTGATCATGGATCATTCCTTCTTTCAGACAAGGCCTCTCTGTCAAGGTATATTTCACTTCCCAATGTCATATTGGGGCATCCCGGACTTGTTTGGGGTACAGTTGCAGTTACACGGTCCCTCACGAGGGGTCAGGACATGGGCCAGAAATGGGGAGGAATAGAATCTTATGATTCCTGAGGCTGGACCTGAGGTAAAATTCCTGGGTGTCCCTACGTATCCCATGAGGATGGGAATAAAGTTGTACGTAGTTCTGGAAGTGCAGTGTAGTCATAGACCAACACTGACAGGTTAAATTCTCTCTAGCTAAGGCTCTGGTGCATCCCAGGATCAACATGAGGCATCCTGAACTTGTTCAGGGTAGAACCGCAGCTTAGTGTCATGCGTTGAGGACATATGGCCTCCTATAGTTCAACGTTGTATGATAGGATGTGAAAGGGAAGAGCACAGGGAGAATGTGGTGCGGTAGCTATGAAACCGACGTGAATGAGGACATGGAGTTCAAATCACACCATGTATCCCCTAAGGAAACTCTTCAGGTTGAGGGACCAAGAGTGAGAATTAGGATGGGCCCGAAGCAGAGTGGTCGGGCATTCCTACATACCCCATGAGGATGGGAATCAAGACATACATAGTTCTAGAAGCGTGGTTTAATGCCATGCAGGACGATGAGAATCCTAGCCGCGTTGTTACACACCCTACCAAAACTACTAAGCCCGCGTGAGTCATGCTCGGTGTGGGAAACAAGAAGGAATGGTGGGAATTTCCCGACACAGAAAGTGGAATGATAGGATGAAGGGTCACTCGGTGAATACTGTCCCAATGATGCTAACTCGTCCATGAAGTACACCTAGACGCGAGAAGAGATAGAGCCAATTATGTCTGAATTCCACTTAAACATGAGAGAGTGGAAATGTGTGAATCATGAATCTTGAAATATGGACCACAATGATGGTGGCGTTACGATGGAGGATAACCGTTAGCCGTGGTGGAAATGCAGCATCCACATCATGTTAGCCTGTAGTGGGGACAGACAGATGAGGCTCGACCGTTGACCTATTCGAAACACAGGACCATGTCACAAATGTCGTCAGAGATCCTTAATGGAATTGGCCCAAAATGATAGGAGAGCCCTTGGGCCTAGAATCCATGGAGATCCCTTAGGCCTAGCATCCATGTAGTTTGGGGGTCCTTTTGGATGTGGAAGAGGATGAGGATCCAAATAGCGATTCCACGAAGCTTGGACATGGAATGAGAGGAATGTCTCCATGTAAATTCAACACTTCGGGCTCTTTGTCAAAATGCATATGAATACAACAACGAGACATATTAGATAGAGGGAGTTGAGTCCCTTCCCCTAGGGAGATCTTAGTTTAGGGTTATAGAATTCAGACCATAGGTGGCAGGAAACACGGGAGACTCATGGTGAGTAATTAAAAAACCTGACGTGAATGGGAACCGAGGGATATAACCATCACGTACTCTTTGGAGAGGTTCTAGGTCAAGGGACCAAAAACGAGAGTTGAGACGGGCCTGAGGAAAAATGCAAAGGCATTCCTACGTACGCCATGGGGATGGGGATCAAGCTGCACATAGTTCTTGAGAGGGTCCTAGTTTATGGTCTTAGAACTCGGACCATGAATGGGTAAGGAGAGCAGGAGACACATGGTAAGGTGGTTACAAAACCCGACATGAATGAGGACATAATCCCTACTTACCATGTGTTCTCTGAGGAAGTGTTCGAGTCGAGGGACCGAACACTAAAGTTAGGTTGGGCCTGCAGGGAAGTGCTCGGGCGCTTCTACGTATCTCATGAGGATGAGAATCAAGCCATACGTAGTTCCTACAAGGTGGCATGACATGTTAAGGTACCATTTCAAAGGATGAAAGGGTTGCGGGGTCTATCCCTTGCACCGAGAGAAGCGATATTTGATAAATCATGTTTGTCCTTTAAGGTGAGTGGTTTTTTTTGTGAAGCGACAAGCCTAGGGTAGCAAGCCCTAGCGTCGCCACAAGAATCAAACTGTAGTAGGCATTGAAAAATGGCATGGCATAAGAACAATACCCAATGTGACTTCCTCTATGACGAGTTCATCACAATGCAGTGTTGTTTTTCATCATGTGGCCAGGATGATAATACCACAGTTTAGGGTCATATGATAGGACCAAGCATGCATTTTAACGTCATGCAGCGCAGACGTAGTAGAGACGATGCTAGGAGGGTAATGTGTATGGTGCAATGAAACATAACCTACGTGAATGGGGGAATGATCCCACATCACACTGTACGCAATTCTGAGAGGGGGACCTCAGGACTAGGGGCCTATATAGAGGTAAGAGTGGAAGGGGTCGGGGAAACTAGATCCCAGCTGAGCTGGACCTGAAAAAAAGACATCTTGGTGGTCCAACATATCCCATAAGGATGGGAATCAAGCTATACGTAGTTCTAGAGGGTGCCTTTTAATTTCGTGCAGGACAACATACAGTTTAATGTCATGTGGGACAGGAAACAGGAGGGCTAATTTTTAGAACGGGGTGTGCGTGGTGCGGGTCTTGCAAACCTAACGTGAATGAGGACATAATCCCACACCATGCCACGCAGTCCCATAGTCAAATTCCAGAAGGTGGGACAGAATAGACAAATTAGTAGAACTCAAGATAGACCCAAAGATGGTAGTCCTGGGCGTTCCTACGTATCCCATGCAGATGGGAATCGAGCCATAACTAGTTCTGAGGATATCTTAGTTTATGTTCTTAGATCTCGGACCATGAAGGGGTGTAAACCATCCAGGTAAGCGAAGACCTTGACCCGATCCATAATCCCACGTGAGTCGAACTCGGTGTAGAAAATAAGGGAGGAAGATTCCTATTGCAACACATGGAACGCACACCAAAGGGTAATCGGTGTGAAGCCCCTACCACAGATTTGGTCCTCCTAACGCGTAGATGTGGACTGAGGAACAGTACCAAGAGTTTTGAAGTTCCACTTGGACATGATGAGGTGGAGAAAGATTTGAATCATGTAACTGACATTTTGTGCTTAATGGGGTTGGCGTGGCTATGGAGGAAAACTATTAACCGTGGAAAAAATGTAGCATCCATATCACGTTAGCCTGACATGGGAACAACAAATGAGCATCGATTGCTGTCCATATTTGTAACGTGAGATTTGTATCGATTTTTTGTTCACGACCTTTGGGGGTGTTGGACCGTAATGGTAGGAGAGCCCTTAGGCCTAGCATCCGTGCCACTCAGGGGTCCCTTCGGATGTGAAAGGTGATGGAAGCCCTAATGAAGAGAAACACCAAGCTTGAAAAGAGAGTGAAAATATGTATGAGCAGAGTACGAAATTGTAGGTACTAAACCAGAGTACCCTTAGGCACATTGGTGAACCACCGAAGAGGGTCGGCGAGGGTGTATAAGAAGGAGAGGGTAGGCCAAGGGGCCAAGGTGAAATGGAGATTTCCGAGAGATGGGGCTGGACCTGAAGTCTCGACATTCGGGTGGTCCTACGTATCCCATAAGGATGGTAATCAAGCCACACGTAGTTCTAGAGGATACCCAGGGGGTAGGATACCCTAACGAGGAAGTTTAGGGAATGGCGAGTAACCCGATGTGGATGAGGACATAATCTTGTACCACACCGCACAATCCCATGAAAGATAACTTGGGCCAGGGGCCCAAAAAGGCCAAGGGGCCTAAGGTCAGGCCTTGGTCAACAAGGCCTGACCAGCTCGCAGTTTAATGTCTTTCAGTGAGGACGAGGGAGGATAAGGTGTCTCATCTGGGGATGT
Organism: Viscum album; assembly: GCA_963277665.1. NCBI lineage: Eukaryota > Viridiplantae > Streptophyta > Magnoliopsida > Santalales > Viscaceae > Viscum > Viscum album. The sequence goes on along the minus strand of OY728136.1, from coordinate 394,715,005 downwards.
GTACGACACGGCGAGCAACCCGACATGAAGGAGGACATAATTCCACACCATATCGTACAATCCCATAAGAGAGAATCTAGGTCGAGGGCCGAAAGGGCTGAGGGGCCTAAGGGTTGTCCTCGCCCGGAGGAATTTAATCACTTGGAGACACAACGATGTAGAATGAACCACTACACTTGATGTTTGGGACATCTTGGAGTGCAACTAATGATCCAGGACAACTGTTAACCATGTTAGAAACACAACATCCCTATCGTGACCATTCAGGAGCAACAAATGAGCATCAACTACTCACCATATTTGAAATGAATGATTTTTATCAATTTGTTGCTCGACGTCCTCGAGGGCATTGGCCCAAAGTGGTAAGAGATACCTTAGGCCCAGCATCCATGGAGATCCCTTAAGCATAGAATCCATTCCACTCGAGGGCCCTTCCAAACGGGGAAGGTGGTAGAATCCCAGTCAAGGAGTGGGCGAAGCATAGATGTACCCATCTATCAAAGAGGCGAACATGTCCAGGGAACAGGATGTATAGCCAGATAGAGGTTAGCTTGAAATGAATTGGGGTAAGAGTGCACCCTAGCCATACATCTTGACCTGGGGGAAAGACTCTGGCGTTTGGTCTGGGCCAATAGATTAAATGTCTGGGCATTCATACGTATCCCATGAGGATGGTAATCAAGTCATACGTAGTTCTTAAAGTCCATGCAGTTTAATGTCATGCGGTAAGGATGTGGGAGGATAGAAGAATAGGGGAGGGCACAAGGTGAGACCCTTATAATCCTTGCATGAGTGGGGCTAAGGAAGCCTACACCATATCATGCGAGGATACTCTGAGATAACTACACCCGGGGGGATTGTTGAAAGAGAAGAGTTTGGGGCTTGGCTCGAAATGAGACTTCCGAGCGTTCCTGTGTATCCTGCAAGGATGGGAATCAAGCCACATGTAGTTCTCAAGATGCAGTTTAAATTCATGGAGGACTGGACAGTTTGAGGTCATACAGGACTATCACACAGTTTAAGGTCTTGCATGACCGTCCAGTTTATGGTCGTGCAAGACCGTCGCGCAGTTTAAGGTCATGCGGGACCATCCAGTTTAAGGTCGTGCAGGACCGTCGCACGGTTTAAGGTAATGCGGGACCATCCAGTTTAAGGTCGTGCAGGATCGTCGCGCAGTTTAAGGTCATGTGGGACCGTCCAGTATAAGGTCGTGTAGGACTGTCGCACAGTTTAAGGTCATGTGGGACCGTCTAGTTTAAGGTCGTGCAGGACCATCGTGCTCAGGAAAAGTATTTATTGAGTAATTTGGCATTGGTGGGAGGCGTTATGCACTCACCATCCATGGTAGCCAATGAATACGCGCCATTGGAGTAAACCTTGTGAATCATGTAAGGTCATTCCCATTTGGGCTCCAACTTGGGTGGTTTCCTACCGGGGATCATTGGTTCTCGGAGGGCCAATACCAGGTCTCCTTGCAAGAAAGAGCGAAGGTGAACCTTCTTGTTGAAGGCTCTAACTATCTTATTCTGATGCCTTTCCAGATTTTGCAGGGCATGGAGCCTAATTTTGTCAAGTTCTTCCAATTCATTTAGACGGATTTCAGCCACCTTATCTGGTGCCTGCTAGTCATAGACTTTAGTGCGTAATGATGACAGCTGGATCTTGATGGGTAGGACAGCCTCGTCCCCATACACCAGGGAATATGGGGTCACTTGGGTAGAATTGTGAGTCGTCGTCCGATAAGCCCAGAGGGAATTGGGGAGCTTGTCTGGTCAACTCTTCTTATTCTGGCTAGCCATTTTCTGCAAAAATATTAGAGAAGGTTTTGTTGATCACCTCGATCTTCCCATTTTCTTGTGCGTGATAGAGGGAGGTATGGTTGGACCGAATGTTGTACTTGGTGTACAATTTATTTAGCTCAGCTTTGGTTCCGTTATCGGTGAAGACAGTGTGAGGGACCCCAAATCAGTAGATGATGTTGGAGCTCACTAGATCGATAATGGATTGAGCCTTGACTCATGTGAGTGGGATTACTTCTTCCCATTTGGAGAAGAAATCTGTAGCGGTCAGGATAAACCTGCACTGATGAGCTGTCGCCAGTGGGTAGGGTCCCACGACATCGATTCCCCATACCAGAAATGGCCAAGAGTACTTGGTGGAGTGGAGGGGTTCTGGAGGCCGATGTAGGAAGTTAGCATACACTTGGAATGCATGACATCTCTTGGAAAACTCAATATAATCATGGATTATAGAGGTCCAGAAGTACCCTAGCCTCCGGATCTGATGGGACAGCTTCGTCCTAGCCTGGTGGGCACTGCAGGAACTGGCATGGACCTCTTTCATGACCTGAGAAATCTTGACTCCTTGAATGAAACGGAAGAGAACACCATCGAAACCACGCTTATAGAGGATTTTCTCAAGGCTGGGGCCACTCTGGAGGGTAAACTGCAGCGCGCAGCATCAGATTCGCTCACACTATGCCCGATCAGCCGAGTGGCAACCACTTTGGAGATACTCGACAAAAGGAGATCTCCAGTCGAGAGTCGTTTCGATCACTAGATCTGAATAACCTGGCACTCCTAACATGGAGGGTCCAGCGGTAAGATGGCTCACTCACAGACCGTCGTCATCCCCTGGGGTGACGGGGGAAATTACTCTCCGGTGTGCCACATGTATATTCAGATCATCCTTCTCGGGTTCTACAAGTGACGCAGCTAAGTCGTCCAAAGCATCTGCTTGACCATTTTGTGACCGAGGGACATGGGTAACCTCTAGTTGAGAAGGGAACTGGGCCATTAGATGGAGGGTGCACTCCAACAATGGCATGAGATCTGGCTTCCTGGAAACATAGTTGCTATTGACTTTCTTGATGACTGACTCAGAATCCCCTTTCACATGAAAATGGGGTACATCGATCTTTCGGGCCAACTTGAGGCCAGTGATGAGAGCCTGATACTCTACTTCGTTGTTGGTGAAGCCTTCTGACAAAAGGAATGAGTATGGTAGAACGGCTTCCACCGGGGTGATGAAGACAATGCCCAGGCCCACCCTATTGAGCCTAGGATCATTACGCCTTCTACTGGTGCGACTCCAGGAGGCACCGTTGAAGTGCATTTGCCAACACGGGATGGCATGGTCGACTGAGAGGATTGCCTCATTGGGAAAATCTAAGTCCGCGGACTGGTCCGCGGAGGTTGGATGGGTAGCTAGGAAGTATTCCAATGCCTACCCCTTGATAGCCCTATGGGGAACAAACCTGATGTCAAACTGCTGGAGATTTACTGCCCACTGTTCTAATCGGCCAGTCAACATGGGGCAGATCAGGATGTATTTCAGGGGGTCTACCCGGGAGAACAATTGTACCTCGTGGTGCTACAAGTAATGTCACAACTTCTTTACAGCAAATATGAGTGCAAGGAAGCTCTTCTCGATAGGGGAGTATCTGGTCTCTGTATCTAGGAGCATGTGGCTGAGGTAGTAGAGGATATTCTTTGTCCAATCATTATTCTTCTGGTCAAGCAGGGCGCCGAGAGATCGATCCAGAGCAGTGACATAGAGGATCAGTGGCTTTTTGGAGACGAGTGGCATCAGGACCAGAGGCTAGAGAAAATACTGCTTGACTTCCTCAAACGCGGTCTGACACTCTTCATCCCATTCATAGGCGATTCCTTTCTTCATGAGCTGAGAAAAGGGCTTACACTTGCCGTCCAGGTTCGCGATGAATTGGTGTATGTAGGCTAAGTGGCCTTGAAAACCTCGAAGCTCTCATATATTGCTCAGGGGAGGAATCTGGCTAATGGACATGATCTTCTTGGCGTCGATCTCAATGCCTCATTACCTAAAAACAAATCCAAGAAACTTCCCATAAGTGACCCTGAAGGCACACTTCAACGGGTTCATCTTCAGGTAGTGGGAACGGAGGAAACCAAGCACTTTCTCAAGGTCCTTGAGATAGTTCTGGTGCTGGCGGGATTTGACCACAAGATCTTCCACATAGAATTCCACCAATGTTCCCAAAATTGGCTTGAATATGCGATGCATGGCCCGATGAAAGGTGGCACCTACATTTTTCAGGCCGAAGGGCATAACCTGGTAACAGAAAGTGCCTTGGGGGCCCTAAAAGAGGTGGAATCCTCATCTTCAGGGGCCATCTAGATTTGGTTATATCCAGAGTACCCATCCATGAAGGAGAGGTCTTGGAACCCGGCTGTAGAATTAATCAACAACACTGTCACTGGGAGCGGAAAATCATCCTTCGGACAGTGGCGGTTGAGATCAAGGAAGTCGATACAGACTCTGATCTGCCCATTTTTTTCCTGACTGGCACAGTATTGGCTACCCACTTATGGTACTGGACTTCCTTGACGAATTTGGCTCTGATGAGCTTTTCAACTTTGGCCTCAACCATATCACCGTGAGAAGGGTGCATCTTTCTGGGAGGCTTCTTGAACCCGTGATGGTTTGTCAGGAGACCAAGGCGATGGACAGCTACCTGGGGATCTAGTCTTGGCATCTCATCGTAACTTCAGGCGAACACATCATAGTGCTGCTTAAGGAAGTTCATGTATCACTGCTGCTCCTCGAGGGACATGGAGGCACTGATCAATGTGGGTCTCAAATCTTCCTCACTGCCAAGGTTTACCTGTACCAGTTCATCGACCATGGTAGAGACGCATTCTTCAAAGGCAGGGGGATCATCTTCTAAATCCTCTTCTTCACTTGAGGAGGAGGGGTTCCCTATGGGTGAGGCTTCCCCTCGATTAGAGGAACCTGGCAGGAGGCTGGTACTAGCCTGGACAGTAGTGGACAGTGCATCTGAAGATTCATGCACTGCTGAAACCATGGCAATGAAGGCAGTTGATCCAATCCCATCTGGCCTTCAGCCCAGAGGGCCATACTTGATGATATCAAAGCATTAGTGGCGTGTCGGATTGAGACGGTTAATACCAGCCTAGTTGAATAGACACGTATAAAATACCACCGTTGCCATGGGGCGGAAATCCCGATACTGTATAAGGGTAAAAGGTTCTGGGATCACCCAAGCCTGGTTGGTGTAGGAGTACGAGGTGATTTTTCACCGTTACTTGGACCTGGGAATATGCCTCCCTCTCATACCCAAAACAACAAATAATTGCCCCATGTTGGGGTTCATGGCCTCCAATCGATGGATTGGGAAGACATAGGCTTAATCAAGACCTTCCTAGGAGAAACATGTGACCGGGGCGGGCTCAATCTCACTTGCCAGAGTCTGTTTATCCTTGCTCTTGTAATAGTAAGTGTCCAGATAACGAGCTTCAAAAGAGGAGAAACGAGAGGCATCACCTTGTAGTATGTCTACTAAACCATTAAGAGATTATTTGAGGAATTGGTGATATGATGAAGGGACTGGTGCATTCAGGTGGAGCCATTGTCTGCCCATCAATGCATTGTACGCGGTGTCCTGGGAGACAACCATGAATTCGGTATTGGCAACTAGGCCACCGAACTGGGTCTTCAAACAGATATTTCCAAATGGGGTCTGCTCGGTCCTATCGTATCCCTATATTCTTAGGTAAACGGGAGTTAAATCATTCTCAAACAAACCCAGCTTATGCAGTGTCTGAGTCGGGATTAGGTTAATCCCAGATCTCGTGTCAACAAGACAGCGGCGGACCTCTTCTCCATTGAACTGACTAGTGATATACAATGGACGAATTTACCCCTGTATGGGAGGTTCTTTGTCTTCAACAGAGAACGAGATAACTTCCTGGCATTCGTTGTTTTCAATTTCCTCAGCGTGGAAGGCTTCTGCAGTTGCTACCTCCGTCTTAAACTGGAGGGGACTCCATAGGGCCTCGGCAAGCGCCTCACGCATGTCTGATGACAGGCGAAGAGCCTCAAGGATAGAGAGCCTTTCCAGAATGTCGGAAAGATGTTTGAGTACATCGTACTTCCATGTCAAGCACGGAATTATGCTTACAGGAGTCCATTCTGTAATTGGAGGCACGACGAGCTCTGCCGGCTGGACCAGCGGCTGGCTAGTGCCAGGTACGTCCAGTTTCTCACTAATCAAGGCCTGAAGAGTAGCTGCCGGACGAGGACCAGATGACTGATATTGGCCTATAGTAGGGCAATACTGGTCACGGTATGGCCGAGGCATCTCTACCTGATCTAGTAGCACGAACGAAAATGGAGGTAAATCTGAGGACACCAGATAAGGAGGTTGCGCGTGCTGAGCTCCACATTGGGCCTGCTGTCTGGTTTAAGTGGCTTGTATGGCCTGGCTGGAAGCGCCAACTGACGTTCCTGGACAACCCATATGGTCTCAGCTCCGCCTATGTTGGCGTCGGCTAGGGAGGTTCTCCTGGTGTTCCCCTTCGTCGAGAGTAATATATGGGTTTACCAACTCCACGATATTAACCGAAGTGCACCCTTGACTTTCACTTGACAAATCATCCACCATTGAGTGGATTCTGGGAGGGATCCCAATCGCAGGGGGTATGAATTCACCGAGAGTGCGGGATTATGAAGGAATTGGTGGAGCATGCTGCTTCTTCTTGAGCCATCGATTTTTTCTCGTTTGGGAAGAGGTCAGCTGAGATGATGACGCAGAGGTGCTAGTCCCATCTTCTGAAGGCTTCGGATGATTTAGGCATGCCCAAATAATACCATAGGCATAGGCGACTGTTCTATGGGACATCCAATTGTCGTACTTCTAGGATCCGTGGCTATGAACCTGATGCCACTCACCTTTGTCGTCGCTACCACTTTCTAAACTCACAAAGACACCCTCTACTTATGTCGGGGTTGGGCCTAGCCTGACTATGTTGTTATCGACTAGGTCTTGGAGCCTATCTTTAAACACATAGAACTACTTGAGGGTGTGCCCTAGAATCCAGTGATAGGGGAAATAGTTGGGGAGATTGGTGAGATTCACCTCTGCCATCCTTCTTCACTTAATTAAGCGCACGATCCCCTGCTCTAGGGCACTGCAGAAGTAACCGGGGACCTGGTCCTCGTTGAACGAGTAAGTCTGGTGTCTTTTCTCTAAATAGGGGGCTCAGGGAGCCTGGACCTGATGAAGGGCTGGAGGAGCCTGTTGAGGAGGTGGGGCCTAATTATCTCGCCTAGGCGGTGGTGGATCATTGCGTGGGGGAACCTTCCGATTTTGAGGTGGTCCCTGTTGGGTGGGAGGTTATGCCTGAGGTGGAGGGCCTCTCTGAGGTTGCAGAGCTGGTGCTATTGGCAGAAATTCTAGCTGCTTGGGGGGCTCTATTTGGGCCACCGTGGTGGGCTCGGCTCTGGCATCCCTCCTTGAGGGGATCATAGGGGGCAGCGGACGTGCCTGAATAGCATGTTGTAGAGCTTCCTTGAGGCGGTGGGCCTTATCTGAGAAGTCTCAAAACCCTCCAGGGTAGTTCTGAGTGATAAGGGAAGGAACCAGTTCTGTTTTGACATTCCCCGTGCACATTGTCCATAATTTCTCCTGAGTCAGTGGCATGTCAAAGGAGTATGTGATCCCCTTACACCAGGTGATGAAGTCTGCGACTCACTCATCGGGTCTTTTTTTCACCTGAAGAGGTCTGCAATGCTGGTCTTTCACGTGGTGGAGTTGAACTGGTACAGAAATTTCTAGCAAAGATCCTCCTAGCCGGTCACCGATCCAATGGAGAGCTGGTTTTACCAGACAAACGCAGGGCCTTCCAATGTCTGCACAAAACACCGGAGTTTGGCGGCTTCCTACTGTGCCGGAGTCCCCAACATGGGGCCACACATAGAGGAAAATTGGGCCAGGTGTTGCGGTGGGTCCCCTGTCCCATTAAAGGGTGAGAAAGTGGGATTTTCAAAACCTGAGGCTGCAGGAATATCATCCACCCACGCTGGATACGGCTTTCCATCTGGTGGGACTGCAACCTGCCGCGTTTCCAATGCCTCAAGGCGGGTGATGAGTGCCGCCATCGGATCGTTCGGGCGGGGGGCCCTGTCTTGACAGAGATCCCTAACCACGAGTGCATTACCGGGATCTTCAACATAGTAGATGGGATCAATGGCTCATGGGACTATGGGCGGAGCAGCTTGAGGGGCATCTGGGGGAACTCGGGCCAGATTTCTCGGATTGTCGCGCCATTCGGGAGGGTTTGGTGAGACGTATCGCGCACTCTTTCCATGAGTTCCAGCTTCAACCCTGTCTGCAGAAGTGGTATGATCAGGATTTCCCAGAGGCATCTTGCTAGGGGGAGTTTTTCCTGCCCCTACTGCCCCGGCCTAGGATTACCATAGTTGGGTCGTCGCTCTATAGTGCGTTTATCCAGGATTTCATCGACTAGCCTCTTCTACTTAGCAAGTTTCTGGCGCAACGCAGTCTTCTCGGGGTCTTCCTCCATCTTCGGCACTGAGGCGGATGGGTCGGAGTTCTTGACAGCTCCGATATACTCTTTACCCTTTCCGAAATTCCGGATGAGCACCAACAACTCGGTGGGTGTGGGGAGACCTAGGAGGTTCCTCTACTGATGGGTAATCCTCCCTGGTGGGTCCAAAAAATGGTGGCACATCCTCAGGGGGTAAGTATCCATCAAGAAGTTCTAGGTCTTCCTCCTTGTCCACGACGTCGACCATGTGGACTGTGACCCTTCCCGGGGGCTTTTCCTCGATGTCTCATAGCGAGTCGGGCTGCCGTCGAATAGGGATGAAAAGGAGGGCAGCGTAATTATCCCAGCCACAGACATGAACATGGGGGGTAGCCTCCTTGATGATTTTGTGGTGTACCTTGAAACTCTGAACACATTTTTGTTGGAGGGTCGTCTGGTGACCTGGTGACTCAGGGTGCTGGGCCATGGGGAGTGCGTCCAAATCGACCAAGCGGCATTGCTCGCCAATTTTCTCAAAGTTCACTTGGATCCTAGGGTACATCACCCGATGATAATAAAGACAGAATTGCATCTCCCATAGGGTTTGATGGAAGCACTCTAATTCCTCTGGGGTGAGGGATTCCAGCACACAGAAGTTCGATGTCGCGGTTAACCAGAACTTCTCCAATAAGTGATTCACTGCAAGGATGTTTCAGTAGCTCCTGGGCTCGGATTCAGGATTTGACCCAATATTTCCCCACTCGTCAACCAGAGGTGGCTGATGAACCGGTAGCGGTACTAAGGTGGACCGCTAAGAAGGTAAACTAAGTGGTGGAGAATAGGGTGAACGAGCCGACTGGATACCAAATTCCATTCCATCCTCTGAGGAGTGTGGTGACCTAGCCATGACGTCACGATACGATGGGCTGACAACCATAGTTTCTGGTGTAGGGATCGCAGTTACCGGTGATGTGTCACATCGTTTCTCAACCGCCATCAGTCCCCAAAATAGATCTCCATGATCCCTGGTCGAAGTGGAGGGCGCTTATAGTGATGATGGTGGTGACTGCACGGTCGGAACCTATAAGACCCCCAAAACTTCCTCCTCCTGGATGTACCTGCGAAGAGAGGAGGGAATCCGGTGGACTTCACACTCGAGAAGGATGAGGATGATACACCTTGTTCCTGCCCCAGTCTTTGACATAGAGGACCGAGGGGAGGGTTCCACCGCTAAGTCGTACTCTACTTCCGAATCTGAGAAACAGACCGGTTTAATCTCTGTCTAAAGATTTCCAATATTCTTCTTGCGACTGCGATGACCCGCCTTCATGCCCTGGGATGGTTCTTCAGGGAAGGGACAATTCATGGAACGAGAAGGTCCTTATTTTGTACAAGTGTTGGGGTAGGGAGTACTTATGCCTGAGTGGTCAGGGGTGCAAGGAGCATCGGGGCAGATGTCGAAGGGGGCACAGGGAGGACCTCCGTGCTGGATGCTGGTACGGGTGGGCCTCCCCTTGGAACTGACGAGAGCACAGGTAGGACCTCCATGCCTAGTTCCCTTAGTGACGTCTGTGTGAGGCAGGTCATCATACTGATTGGACCGAACACGGGTTGGACCTCCGTGCTGGGTGCTGGTGAAGTGAAGTTGATCTCCACCCCTCTGGTTACCAGGATGAGGAGGGCCTTCATCAGCCGCTACGAGGATGTGAGGATGGTCCTCACATCTTAGAGTGATTAGATATGTGACTCCCCCACCCCAAAGATTCATATTGGATGGGATGGCTCCATATCTAGTGTAATGAGCACGGGAGAGGCTCCCATATGAGGTGTTGCTACCACAGGGAAGTCCCTCATTTGGGTCGAAGGTGGTACGGGGCATACCTTAGAGTCGGGACTGGGAATGGGAAAGGCATGCATCCTCCACGGTGGTTGCACGGGGAGGGCCCCCGTAGTGGGTGGCATTACTGGGGGTTAGTCCGCGGTGGCCATTGCATGTGCCTGCAACCAGGAGAGTCGACCCAGCCTGCCTGTGGGGTGGTTGGGGCCTCGATCCAGGTCAGGCATATAGCTACCTATGCTCAGTGTATATAGGGGGGTGATGATGCACGTCGGTGGTGGGTCGGGACACAGTAGCCGCTGACGTTGATGCCTCCTGATGAGGGTCCTCCTCGGCCTGCGCCCGAAGCTGGAGTCAGGTCAGTTGGGCCAGTACCGGTGGTGCAGGTAGGTAGTCTACCTACCCTTCAGCTTAGAGAACCAGGTGTTGGCGCTGGCACGGCCTGGTCGGGGCCCTCACTGGAAACCCCTGGGACGGAACTCTGGTCGGGCGGGCCTGAACATCCCCTACCTCATCGGCGTAGGGCATGGAGTCGTCGAGGCGTTATGGGGATAGGCTCCCAAAATTATTGAAGGTTGGAGTGGGGAGTAGTGGCTCCCTGCGCGGCCCTCAGGGGCGGCATTGACGGCGAGGTGTAGATGCCTCTAAATCCAGGCGGGCCATGTCCCTCGTAGGGATAACCCCTTCCTCCTCGTACCTACGTACAAGTTCATTGATTACCCTTCGTTGGAAAATCTCCGATTGGGAGAGGGGGTGTGGGTGCCCAGTATCCACGGAAGTTGAGGCCATCATAGAAAAGGCGGAACTAAGTGGGGTATCTGCGTTGAGATTGACCCTGCCCCCGTGTCGGTGGGAGGGAGGTGATCGGGTTTCAGATGTAGAAGCTAGGTTCCTTGAGGCATAGAAATCAGCTCATTAGAACTGAAAGAAAAATAAATCAACACCCAGTGCCCCAGTGTCATTCCATCCTCCATGGTTAGTAAGAGGGATCCACACTGACAACATCGCAGATCGATATGCCCAAAATTTTTACTACCCCAACATCTGGTGAGTTTCACGCCAGGCCCGCTATTTTCTTGGCGGGACCCGGTACTGGATATCTGGGTCCGGTGACACGTTAATCTACTAATGTCTTGAGCGCTAATAATCTCCACATGGAGGAGAAGAAAATTCAGGTCGGGTTTGCCATTTCTTTTTCTAACGCTTTTCTCAGGGTGCACGCGTCCGTATGCTTGAGTGTGACATGCGCGGCTTTTGTTGCCCCACATTCCCGCTTTCCAAACGCAGGTGGCATCCATTCCTTATTCAAGGAAGTCTTCTCCTTGATTGAAATGGGATGATGGGATGTCAGTTCTTCCTTCCATGGATTCCTCCTCGGAACCCTTCACCTAGTCCGGGTCAACCTTATAGATTTAATACCTTGTTTGTGAAACTCATCCCGATGTCATATCTTCATGGACACCAATTAATTACGCTACTTCTTTCAGGACATTCCAAGGGGTCCGGTCAGGGCAAGAAACCTTCGGTCGGGGGAGTAGTCACTTTGAGGCATCACTGGCGTGTCTAGACGTTGGGGGATTGGCGTGTCTGTCTTTTTTCCCTTATTATAGGGCTTTTCGAGGATGAGAAAGCCCGAGGAATCCCACATTGAGCATGGGGAATAATATTCCCTAGGCATGTATCTGAGTTTTTCCTCAGCATCCTGTGTTCAGTACGGGGTATGCCGCAAGCTTAATATCCAGCGGAGATGGATCAGACTGATATGAACACTATCTAGAGTGTATCAGATTGACGAACCCCCCTGAGGGATCATAGATATGGGGGCCATCACGTGGGCAGCTTCCTGAGTACTGTGAAGGGGAATGAGATAGCATGATCTCACCGAGATGTGGCGTCTCAGGTAAGAATCAAGATGGACAATGGTTTTGGCCTTGATCCCCAAAGAGACTTCCTACGTACCATGCCTTTACATGGATCAAAGCCCTTATAGTTTGGGTATGGATGCTGATGAACCAACATGAATGAGGACCTTGGTCCGATGGGTGATGGTCTTGAACCTCAGGGAGGCTTCCTACGTACCATGCCTTAACATGGATCAAAGACCACGTAGTTCAGATGGGTGCATGTCGGTGAACCAACGTGGAAATGGACCTTGGTCCGATGGATGGTGGGATTGAACCTCAGGGAGGCTTCCTATATACCATGCGTTAACATGGATCAAAGTCCTCATAGTTCAGATTGAAAAGGGGATATTGAACTGACGTGAAGGTGGACCTTGTTCCAGTTGGATGATGGGATTGAACCTCAGGGAGGCTTCCTACGTACCATGCCTTGACATGGATCAAAGGCCATGTAGTTCAGATAGATACAGTTTAACATCACGCGGGATGGGGGTGAACTGACGTGAAGGGGGTCGGATTGACCGAGTGATGAGCTTGAACCTCACGAGGCTTTCTACGTACCATGCCTTAGCATGGATCAATGTCCTTGTTGATTAGGAAATGATGTGGGTGTTGGAGAACCGACGTGAAGAAGGAACTTGGTCCATTGGGTGTTGGGATTGAACCTCAGGGAGGCTTCCTACATACCATGCCTTGACATGGATCAAAGTCCCCGTAGTTCGAGTGTGTAGTTTAATGTCATGCGGGATGGGGCATTTGGGGCTTACGCTATGAGGTGACCCAGGGTGTGTCATGGTCGGTGCTCACTCTAAGCACACTGGTGTCATTCTCAGTGTGAGAAACAAGAGGTTGCAGGGACCTGACGATCACGTCGTGAAAGGTGTGTCTGTGGGATGTGAGGAGGGGCTTATGCATTGGGTTGCCCATGGTGCTAGGACCTACTCCAGGATGGAGGCCCGAGGGTGAAAATCGCAGTGGGAGAGGTATTTAGCACCAGGGAAGAGAGGAGAAGTCACACTTCCCATCATGCTCTCCACTGGCCCTGACACCGAGGAAGTACGGAGGTGCATGGGTGATACCTTCCGCAAGAAGGTATTGGGGCTTACACCAAGATGGCTGCCCTTCCCTACAGACAAATGCCACCCCCAGAAGGAGGATATCATCTCCTGGTGAGACCAGGGGAGTGGGGGGTGCAGAATGTCCAAGGTGAGGGCACCCCACGTGAGAGGCATGGGGTGATGTCATAGTTTAACGTCGTGTGTTGGGGATGGGGGTGCTTGGCATTTTAATGTCCAATAGCTCAGATGAGGTGGGTTTACTCCGCACCCCTAAGACTTACATAACCGTTACCCTCTGCTCCTTGTGGGAGGGAAGGTACCGGCAATTCCATACAAAAGGGGGGTCGCAGAGCGAACCATCGAGGGGTCCACATTAGCGTGGCTATGTGAAGAAGCAATAGTTGTTAGCGTTCTTATGTGAAGAAGCATTAGTCGTTAGAGTGCCTATGTGAAGAAGCATTAGGAGAAGCAACTCCACGGGCGGCATCGTCCAGGGGACTTCGAAATCGCATCGCGCAAACCTAGAGGGTCGCACAGGAAAAGGATTTTCCAAGTAGAGGGGTACATAGGCAGGGGCCTTGTGGAGCTCAGTTACTCTGCGTGGCGAAGGGAACTTGAGAAGGGATGTGCTTCGCGAAGTGGTGTTCCTTAGCCTTATCATGGGGTGGAGGTTAATAGGGGAGGTGCTTCGTGAAGTGGAAGGGAATTCGCGAAGCACAGCCTCGCGGAGCACAGGTGCTTCGCGATGTAGAGCATCGTGAAGTAAGGTGCTTCACGAAGTACAGTGACCCTGCCTTGGCATGTGAATAATGTGTACATGAGGGGTGATTCGCGAAGAAAAAATGCTATGTGACGACCCGAGTCCCCTTGGGGATCCCATTCCATCGCGAAGGCCCTTAGGCTTCGCGAAAGGCATCCCTCTCGGAAGAGGGGATCAAAATGAGACAATGCAGAGGCACCTCGTGAAGTAAAAACACCTCACATAGCTCATGATTCACCGAGAAAAGGGTGCTTTGTGATTTAGGAGTTAAGAAGGTGAAAGGTCGGATTGTCTGTCCCCTGGGCTTAGGGGGATCTTGGTATTTATAGGAAGGGGGCTCCGTGAAGTAGAGATCACATGGTGTGAAGAGGGATTGGGTTGCTTCATGGCAGCTCGCGAACGTCAGGGACATTCGCGGAGGTTATCTCCTCCTTTTCTTCACAGCGAGCTCGCGAACGTTAGGGGCATTCGCGTAGGTTACTGCCTCCTTTTATTCGTAGCGCGCTCGTGAACGTTAGGGGCATTTGAAGAGGTTACCTCCTCCTTTGCTTCGCAGAGGGCTCGCGAACGTCGTGCGGTTCGTGGAGGTTACCAACACCTTTTCTTCACAGTGGGATCGTGAACATCAGGTGGTTCGCGGAGGTTACCGCCTCCTTTGCTTCACGGTGGTTGCGTTGCTTGGGGGGACTCCGTGACGTAGCTTCATGAAGCCGGTCGTGGGGCCTCTTTCTCTTCTTTCTTTTCTTCCAACCTTTTGGCACCAACCGTATTAAATGAATCATATTAGGCTCTTAGATACTAACATTCAATGCATATATTCCATGTCATGTAGTTGAATTAGTAGGATACCATATAATATGGATTGTTTTCCTTGAATATATGTCATGTCTTGTACTTATTTAGCATTCCTTTTTAGATAGCATTATCTGTAATATAATTAACATACTTGAGTGATAATATGCAATGCCTATGTTCCATGATTATGTGTTATATCATGTTTTAGTAATTTCAGCATGTTGATCTGTGTTAGCTACTTGTAGTGACATGTTACCTTACAGATAAATAATTGGTTTCATTGGATAAATTAATTTTGTTACAATTACAACGGAACCGATTTTCAATTGTAAGGTGTATGGGTGACTTATAGCTAGAAAAAGGGTAACCCGTGTATTCAAACAATTAAAAAGGGATGATAAAGTTAAAATGTTAAATAAAATTGGATATCTTAATTGGGATCCAAATCCCATTAGTAAGGTGTACGGGTTCCTTATCGATAGGTAGATGGACATCCATGTGACTAAACCATATAACTATAGGTTTTTTGAAAATGGTTATCAATGTAAAATTTCTGAGTTTTGATTGAAATGAACTGTTGTGGCATTGGTTTTTGAAGAACTAGGATTGAATAAACAGGACCCTTAGAGGTCACCTTTTTTTGGTAAAAGGAATTTATATTCTAAATTGAATTTTTGTATTTGGATGACACTATATGTGAAATGGTTAAAGAGGATGTTTGTTATAGCATGTCTATTTTTCCTATGGGGTGATGATTGAAAACCAAGTGACTTTTTGTGAAAAATTACTTGCGTGTTTTTTTAAATTCATTCAAATGTTAAAAGTTTGAAATGAATTAATTAAAATAGATAAAATTAAAAGGGGCATCTAAACCTTGTGATTTCAGTTTTGCATGACCAAGAGAGAGGGTTAATTTTTATGTTTCGTAAGGGGATAACCCATGGTAGGTAGTACCCTTAGAATTTTTTGGGTGTTGAGGTAAGTTTGAACCACTACTCGGGATAACCTTTTGGGACTCGAGTGTTTTGACACGCCGATAGTTTTAAGTTACCAATTTTATGATCAATGTTTGACATGGTGATCGTGGTTCATGGAACGTCACATGCATGCATTGAGGTGTTCTGAAATAGCATGTTGGTGAGAGGCTGATCTTTTCTTACGATGACATGGAAAATCCTAAGGTGGGTAGTGATGCACCAGTAATCTTTAAAAGAACATGAATATTGTTGATGATATAGGCATCAAGGTTTGGTTGATGATGCGTCGGTGGGAGAAGCTGATATTTTTGTGTAAAGAGTCAACCGGTGATAGTAATACTAATCTTTTGGAGATCTGAGTTTCCCTTAGTGTTCTATTTCAAATGAGATGAGAATGTACAATATCTTGACCTCGTCATGGAGATGCTAAGATAGTGTCAGTATTATGTTGTTAGGCTTGATGAGTGGTTGTTATCTGGGTTGTATGCGGAATGCATGGTTTCTTTGGGCTATGACTTCATTCATGTTGGGGAATGTTAATTTTTTTAAATAGCCTTATGATGGAATGACTTGAGAATGTCACCAGAGCTTAGGTAAGGACTTCAGTTTAGATGCGGTTGGTGATGTAATAATTTTAAAAGACACATCACTAGTTTAAGGGTGACTGTGGGTTTTGAGACCATAATGTCTTTCTAGGAAATCATGTGCAACCAGTTTCTATTGGTTGATCAAGATTCAAACTTTTTCTTCAATGATGTCCCTGTAATGACCTCGGATTTAAGCTATGTTTTGGTGTTTAAATTGAAAGATAATCTTTGGATCGAGTTTTAAAGAATTAATCAGTTGAACAATTGTTTTAGTTAAATTTAAGTTTGGAATTTGGAAACATAATGTGGTTGTTCAAATGAATAATATTCTCTACCTTCGTAGCTCAGCAGATGTTGTAATAGTTTTTTTTTTGGATTCTCTAGGATGAGAGGTTTTTAAGGTGGGTAGTTTGTAAAGTCCCGTATTTTTTAACTGGGTTAAATTATGAATGTTTTATAATTATTTCAGTTTATCAAAGGGCCATTTTTTAAACCAAGCTACGGAACTTAATTCCGAGTGATGGAACACTTAAAGATGTCATTTTTAGACTTGGTCGAATACCCAATAATTTTTTTTAGGTTTGCTGATGAGTCTTGGGAGCACCGAATCCAGAAAAGTGCACTTTAATGAATGTTCATGGGTTTTTCACAGTTGTGGTCCAACCTGTGCAGTTTACCTAGTTTAATAATTTATTTTTTTCTAATTAAATAATATTAAATTGGAGTCTTGTGTTTAAATAAAATAAATTGTTAATAATTATAATAATAATATTGTTATTATTATTATTATAGTGTTATGAAATTATTTTCTTTTTAATTGGATGATTTATGGGGTGTAATAGTTATGAGAAATTAATGAGGCTTTTTTGTATCTTAAAGAATGCATTTAACTATATAAGGAGTTTCAAAATTAATGATGAAGCGTTTTTATTATGTGGTGGTTTTGGTTTGAAATGAGTAAATTAATGAGTGTAATAATAATAATGTTATTACTTTTCCTATTTTTATTATGATATTAAATGTTATTCTTTATAACTATCATTATTATCATAAATACTTTGGAATTCATTAAATACAAATTAATTAATGGGGTTTTATTTTTAGTTGTAGGTTAGTAAATAAAAAAATGAGGTAGCCCTTCTTCTTCTTCCCTTGTGAGGCGCGGCGCACCAGGGCAGGCATCCCCCACGCACTCCAGCTTCTTCATCCTCCTCCTCCATGCAACCCTCCTCCTCCATACCTCTAGAAGTACATATCCCTCAGCCTGAAACCCTTGCAACAGCACAACACCCTCGGGCAGAACCCCTATAGCGCACGACCCCCATGGCACGACCCCCCTTCCCAGGTCCTCCGTTCGTGGTGTTTTCTTCTAATCCTTATATGGACCTAGTCCAATTATTTAAGGTAGGATCTTCTTTAGTGTTATTATTCATCACTTTGGTGATTCTTTGTGTTTCTAGTGCTTGATTTGATTCTAGCCGAATTTAGTGTTTGGGGATAATACCCAGTTTTGTGTTCTTCCTTAAATATGGTATAAAAATGGTGTTTGGGGCACATTGGTTCATAATCCATCATCTACTTCCAAGGGAGATGTAGATGAACTCAATTTAATTTGCCTCCTTTGGTTTGGGTAAGGTTTCTACTCCATTGATTGTTTTTCACCACCTAAATTGGAGTCTAATATTTTATCTAAATCCCTGGTATCTAGCAATAGGTGTGTAGGCCTTGCTGCACTATATTTGGTCTTCTATTGTTGATTTGGTGAATTTTTTTTATGTTTCAGGGTGCTTGTGCATGTAAATATATGTATATATATATAAGTACACACACACACATATATATATATATATTGGTGTGTATGTGTGACTGCGTGCTGATTTCAACCAGTTGTCACAAAGTACATTTAAATTGCTTCGTAATTAAAATTGTTTCACCCTAAGTTAGGGTCCCACATCTTTATCTATTTATTTAAGAATTCATATTTTCTTCTTTAAATAATTTGATAATTTGAGTTTCCTTGATTATGTAACTGCTAAGTATTCTTAAAATTATGATTAAAGATAAATTATTGGTTGCTGGTAATGTCATATCATGCTTTCTTGTGGTTGGGATTTTATATGTATGCTTGTTGATGTTGATACACGATATGTTGATGCAAGGATTTTGATCTTATTGAATAATGTTTCCCACATGAGATAAAATGAGGACATGACCATGTGTTGGTATTAAGCATGTATTGCTGGAAAGTGAAAATATGTGGAGTTTTTGCCCATACATTATATTGTTAAATAGGAATCACCCCATGGGTCTTCCTTGAAAATGAGACTTAAATGGAATTGGTACATGGTCACCCTTAGGTGTTCCTTTTTACCCATGATGTGGAATGTTTATTACGCAATCTATTATATATCAGTTGGAGAATTAAATGACTGAGTGGGGAAGGATGAGTAATAAAGTAATTGATTGAAGAATTAATTATCAAGATGTGAATTGGTAAATTGTGGAATTATTTTAATATTGATAATATTGAATATGGAATAACTACTTAACATGTTATTTATCAGAAGATAAATTAAAAACTGGTAATGATTAATGGATAGATAAATTATTACATGTTAAATAGTGAATGATTAATCAATTGATGAATTGGTTAAGAGATATGATTTAATTAATTAATTGATGAATTAATTAATTAGAATGAATTGATTTAATTGTGAATTGTTCATGGTTAAGGTTATTTTCTTTGATTAAGGGACACCCCATGGGTGTGTTTCCCTAGAATGACTAGTTAAGGCTGATTGGGCTTATAATGCCTTTTGATGCATGTTTTTTTCATGCATTAAGTTGCTTAGTATAGAGTCTTTTAAATATATGATATGCCATGTGAGATGGTTTCTAAATATATGAGCCATGTTCAGCTTGTTTGAATTGAAATGTTTATGACATGCATGCTAATTATTAAAGCCCTGGATGAATCACTCCTTGAGTGGATGGGTTTAGACTTGTTAATGAAGTGGGTGAATCACTATTTAGTGGATGGACCTAGGGTCAAAACACTATATTTAGTTGACGGGCTCTTACTTAGACTTTTTTATGAATTGGGTGAATCACTATTTTTAGTGGATGGACCTAGGAGTGAATCATTATATTGACCTTGGAGAAAATTGCTATATTTAGTGGAGGGACTTAGATTTTGGTATTGGTTGGGAGAATCACTATTTTTAGTGGACGGGCTCAGATTTTGGTACTAGTTTGGTGTATCACTATTCTTAGTGGATGGAATCAGTCATAGTATATGAAATATTAAATTGAATATCTTATGATGCATTATCCAAGACAAAGCACAAGCTTGGATTCAGTCTTTACATTGATTGCTTAGATGGTCTTTAGAGACATCTATTGTGAGTGACTTATACAGGGGATGTCGGGCTTTAGCCGTATTTCAATACTTATATATTTAATGAGGTTTGAATAATTGATAAATTAAAATGAATGTGTGATGATTGTTGTGTATGCATGAAAAATGTATAATAAAGCTTCGGACACCAGTTGAGGTCTAAAGCAGGTAGTTGAGTATATAGTTACATTGTACATCTTACTTTATTTATGCATGTTTTCACACTATTTAAATTATTTATTGGATTTTGGGATTTTGGGTAGACACCAGTGGTACCGACCTACTAAGATTTATATCTCACACCCTACTTGGGCCACCATTTCATTGGGGTACCCATGTAGCTTCTAGTTGGTTGCAGGATTGTGCTATTTGCATATACTTCGGATATAGGAGCAGACGACCAAGCGGAAGCTCAAGATTCTTGAGGAGATCACCCTCAGGGATTTGAGTCATTTTTTATTTATTTCTTTATTGATATGTAAATCATGATTTTTTTTCTCACTTTCATATTTTTACCATTATAACATGCATGGATTGTATAACATTGGCATTGGTCATTTTGTTTTATACAAGATTTATAAAATGATGTCTTCCACTGCTTTATTATTATTCACACTGCTTCTGCAATTTCTTGATATTTTCCTCTGTTTTTACTCTGATAACATGGTATAGTCTCTTCACTGACTATCTTTAGACCCTCTCTACTAGTCGATAGCCTCTGGAATATGGGGAGATTCTCTTGATGTCATGTGGCGACTGGTCCGGCCACCGGTTTAGGGGTGATCTGGTTCGATACAATACAAAAACATTTTTCTCTATAATTATTCTCCTTTATATTTTCCCACAATGTCAATCAATCATGATTAACTACATTTGGAACTCATCAACTCAACTGAATGTCAATTTGAGTCACAAGCTGAGATAAGTAACATAATAAAGTCATGCTCTAACATTTTCATGAACCAAGGGACTAAGTGAGTGTAGTTAGACTATTTATAGGGTTCTATGTAAACACTTACAAACATTTCACCTTTTTCTTTATTACCCTACTTTTTTCTAAACTTGATTTGGTGTGGGATTAGCGGGTGAGACATGACTTTTTATTAGGCTTCCCATTGTTAGTTTTCAACAAAACAAGTTTTGGGTCTCTTTAAATTGTTTGGATGCTTGATATTTTTTCTAACCAATATGATGTATAGGTTTAGTCATTTGATAATCTACTTTTTTCCAGGGTTCCCTTTGTGGGTTTTCATCTTGGCAAGTTCTATCTTTTTGTATGGGAAGTTTAAATTCCTTAAAAATAAACTACCATGATTGATATTTTAAGCCAAAAATCTATGACCATGACTTGTTGGGAGAGGATCCCAAATAGGGTTTATGGACTAAGGATGTCCTAATAATTTTTAGACACAGATGTGGTATTTTTCTTGACACTAGTTTTTTGGTTTCTGTGTATGGGATATGATAGGGGCATGTTATCGATGGGGTATACAGAGATAGGAAGTTCCTCTATCAAGAACGAGTTTGTCTTTGGTTGATAGGCCATTTTTTGTGGCAAACTTATGCAATGCCTCCAGGGAATTATGTGCATAGTGAAACAAAGGTGTCTATAAAACACTGTCCTTGAATTCCTGATGTCCACGACATTTTATATACATTTGGATTTGTTTTAACTTTGTAAGACCAAAGTTGGTGGCCTTTTTAGAGAATAACATCTGGATGTTATATGGGAATTCATATTGTTTTTGGTTTAGAACCCACTCCCACCCAAATTTTACTTGTGTAATGGAGGGTTGGATCATAGTGTCATTTAACATCATGCAACTGAGACATTTTAGACTCATGATTTAAAGTCATTTCACTATGACCTGATGGGTAACTGATTTTCCCTTTTCACGGTAGTTTGACTATAAATGTTCTATCATCTTTATCCAATAGAGGGGAAAAGAGATGTAAACTATAATCAGGGGGGGTTTGAAATTAGTGAGTGAGGTGGGATGTAAATGTCATAGGGGCATACTAAGGTAGAAAATAAAATCCTAAGGATGAATTTTCCTTTGGATGACGGTCTGTTTTTGTGGGCGACTTATGAAAAGATGTTGGGGCATTATGTGCACAGTCAAACAAGGGTGTCTGTAGGACACTGACCTTCCATCTATGATGGTCACAGATGATTATGGGTATTTGAATATTTTTAGGAATAGATAATGGGTTGTGAATAGGGGTTTCAGAACACAAAATGGGGGACTTTTAGGATGAAATTTTTCATTAATGGTTTAAGAATTATTTTTTATATATGTGTAAGGAGGCTCCCTACACGTGTCTGACCTATGGGTGACAAAGGGGAAAATTTTATTTCATGGTTGGACTTGATTTATAAGGTTTGGTTGTCATTTTATATCCTACGACAACAAGAATCAAGTTGTGCATAGTTATTGATTGGTACTTCCTCATATAGATATGATTCATACATTGGAATAATTCATTTTCATCCCTTATACGAGATTAACCATGAAACGAGGCTCATACTAGACTTTCCTGTGTGGATTTATTTCACACATTGGAATATCTAGAAAATACCATTTAATATATCTAGACTGAAGAGTGAGCATTGGGTATCATATATCACATAGTTTTAATTTCATGAGATTAGGAAATTGATATAAAGATCTTATTAACTGGAAGATAATAAGGGTGAGATGTCCTGACATGTTCAAGATGTGAGTAGGAAGAAAAGTGTAAACCATAACTCAAGTGTTTTGGGATCATAAGGAATGATGTGGGTCTTATAATCCATTGGGTGTATAGAATTAGGGAAATACCCTCTTGAGGACGGATTTTCCTTTGGTCGACATGCCATTTTTGTGGGTAATTTATGCAGAACCATTAGGGCATTGTGTGCATAGTCAAACAAAGGTGTATGCTGGGCACGATCCATCCATTTCTGATGATTGTGGGTGTTTGTGAAGATCCAAAATCACTTTAAGCATGGAATTTTAGAGTTTTCAAGGATTTTTCTTGGCATATTAGAAACATATAGACCATGATTATCCATATAATTATGGAATCTCCTACATAGATATGATTCATATGTAGGGTAGGGAATTTTGATGGAGCTGGACCTAGGTTTAAAGATCCAGGTATCTTGCAATTAAACTTCATACATAGTCCTGATTCATACATAGGGGGAGGGGAATTTTTATCCATATTTGGGATAGATTGTATTTTAATGTCATATGGTTAGGAATTTGGGCTCCCCATTATGGGGGTAAAATAACCATAATGTTTCTTTTAAGGTCATGCCACCAGGACCATCTATTGAGGATTTATTTTCCATGGATCTATGGGGAATCCCCTACAAAAATCCCTAATCCCATGTGAACAGTTATCGATGTGAGAAACAAGGGGATAAAAAGGGCTAAATCTATCACCTAGGGATGGTGTAATCAAGGAAGGGAGAATTTTATACTCTATATGGTGTTGTGTAGTTTATCGTCATACATCAAGGAAATTTTATCATGAAATTTATCATCATGTGAGGAGGTGGTGGATTCCATGTAGTTTATTATCATGTGGTGAGGACATTGATGGTCCGACATGAAGAGGAGACATTTAATTACTCCTGATACGGACCCACAAATAGAGTCTATCTGGGAGATGCCTATTTTGACTTAAATAGGGGTCATTTTTATGCATTTCATAGCTAGGTATGGGTCATAGGATTTGTGAAACACCACATATCCTACTTGGGTAGGCATCGAGTCAGACATAGTTCATTCAAGGAAGCCCCCCCTATAGGTCTAGACCAGCACAAGGGGGGATGGATGTTCCACTTTGGGGTGGCTGATTTGGGATAAAAGTCTAGGTACCCATATATATACTATGAGGGAAAGAATCAATCCATACGTAGTTCTAGATATACATTGAATTTTGACATAATCAATTAAGGATGTGGGTGACTCGACATGAATATAGATGGATATTGTGGGTCCCTTAAGTTTTAAGTCTTATGGAAAGGTCACTGTCAACACATTTTAACATCTTGGTGTGAGAACTAAATTTTAGAGAGGTCATTAGTATGTATGGTATAATTGTTCTAGCATGTTATGGAATATCTCGGATGTGATCAGGGGAAGGAAAGTGTAAACTATGATATCATGGGCCCTCAGATCATGAGGAATGATGCAAGTCTTGGGAACCAAGGGGCGTACAAAGATAGGAAAATCCTCTCATGTGGATGAATTTTCCTTTGTTCGACATGTCATTTTTGTGGGTAACTTATGTAGAGCCTCTGATTCATTGTGTTCCAAGTCAAAAAAAACATGTCCAAAGGACACTAAACTTCTATATTCGATAACCATGGATGATTATGGAGATCTGAGATTTCCCTAGTCATAAACTTTGATTGATGGAAAGGGTATATCTAAGTATGTAAGAGTTATCCAGACCATGATTATTTGTGAATTATGGAATCACATTTATAGATATAAATCATATGTGGGGGGGAATGATCATTTGACACTCCATTGTTATAGGAATCATGATTTAGGGATCTCATACATAAGCATTCATAGTACATGCATGAGATTGGGGGAATTTTTTTGTTTTGTGTGGATGGACTCGGGAACAATGTCTGGGTGTCAGTACATATCTCTTCATATTGATAATCAATAGACTCATTGTTCTTTATATAATTTTCATATTAATTTCATATGGTTAGGATGTTGGTCATGCAGTTTAACGACATGCAGTAAGGATGTTGGCCATGCAGTTTAACATCTTGTGGTAAGGACCTTGGCCATGCAGTGGATTGGTTTGTCTGTGATAAATTCCCTACCGAAGATCCTAAGCCCATGTGAGATATTTTTGGTGTTAGAAACGTAGTATGACAAAGGATTACTTTTCCATATAGGGGTAACATGATGAAGGATGGGGACATTTCAACTATAATCCTTTGTATAGCTGGGCCCATGTTTGGTAACCTGAGCATTAATACATACCATGTGATAGCATGAACTAATCCAAACATAATGATATGAATTTAATTGTGAAAGTCTTACCCATAAATAGTGGGAGGGCATTATTTTTTTAATGGTACCTAGACCAATATATAGAATATAGGAATCACTACATATCCTATGATGGAAGGAATCAAGCCACATGAAGTTATGCATCTTCTTGTACTGTTCGGGCCTGTGCACAGGGATGGTGAATTTTTACTTGGTGGAAGCTAAACCAGGACATAGAATCTGGGCATTGATACATATCTTTATGTGGTGGGAATCAATCCACAAGTAGTTATGTGGACCTCCCTGTATGGTTTTGGACTATACCGAATGAGGGTGGATTTTTTTAAATATGGTGGCTAGACATAGATGGGAATTCGGGCATCACTACATACCATGCGACAATAGAAATCATGCCACAAATAGTTCTTGATAAAAAATATTTTCATGTGGATCAGACTCTCACATGGAAATGGGGGATTTTTTGATTTCACCCACATAGATCTGACTCATGTGAAAAAAACCATTGATTGGTTCCTAATGTTCCTTGTATAATTTAATGTCATGTGGTCAAGACAATTTCAGTATTCATTTTAACGTTATGTTATTAGGATGAAAATTCTAAGAGGTTTAACACTTTACAGAAAGGATGCATATAGAGCTATGCGGTTTAACATTTTGCAGCTAAGACGAACTCGAAACAGTTTAGCGACATGTGGTCAAGATGAAAAATCACCTGATATTAACGAAAAGACCTCTTGTAACCGGTGATTTAATATCATGTAATCGATAAATTTTTTCCATGAAGTTTTACACCATGCAGTGATGATGAATGATGTATGATTACACAAAGTATTTCTTCATAAACCTTGAATTGGTGGGAGCTGGGATGAGCTTCCCATCCATTGAAATTAACGTATATGATCTGTTGGAGTTAACCTTGTTTATGCTATATAGTCCTTTCTATTTTGGCTCCAATTTTGGGGGATTCTTTCCAAGAATCATTAGGGTTCTGAGGACCAACACCCATTATCCTTAATGTAAAGACTAGAGAGGAACCTTTTGTTGAAGGTTCATGCAATCTAGATTTTGTAAAGTTTCAAATGGTAAAAAGTGTGAATTTTTTTCTCATCCAACCTCTCTAACTCATAAAACCATTTTTGGGACTTCTCGTCTATGAATATTTGATCACATATGAAAAAGCGGGTCAATGGAAGTGCAACTTTGATGAGTAGGACTTCCTTTGTTCCATATAATAATGAGTATATTTTTTCTTCAGTGACGGTGTGGATCATGGTCTAGTAAGTCCATAGGGAATGGATGATCTTTTCTGGCCATGATTTATTTTCCTTATCTACCATATTCAAGATTATATTGGATAGGGTATTGTTGAAGGCCTATATCGGTTTGTTTGTCACTACATGATAGCAACACGAACAGTTGTCCTTGATACCATACTTCTTATATAGCTTATCAAATTCTGTAGTGTAGAAATTAATTCCATTATCGGTCAGTATTGTATGGGGGACACCAAATCTAGCGAGGGTGTCGGATTTCACAAAGTTGAGAATGCTTCTCACCCGACTTCCTTGAGGGGTGCTTCTTCTACCCATTTGTAGAAGAAGTTGGTCACTGTAAGAATGTATTTGAATTGTTTGACCATAGTAGGAGGATAGGGTCACACTACATTCATTACCCATATGAAAAATGTCCAGGAGTACTTGGTTGTGTAAAGTAACTCTGGGGGTTGGTAATGGAATTGAAATGAACATAATGGGAGCAACACTTCTTGGTGAACTGAGCACAATCCTGCATCATAGTGGTCTAATAGTATCCAAGCCTCATAATTTGATGAGTGAGCTTAGATACTGACTGATTTTCCCCACAATCTCTAGCATATACTTCTTACATGACGACATCGATCTCTTCTCCAGTAACACACCTGATAAGGACTCGATTAAGGCCCCACTTATAGTGGACCTTTTGTAGGTTTGTACCATCGTACAACACAAAGTTGATTGCTCATCACCAAATTTGTTCCCTTATAGCCCTATCAAGTGGGAGTTCTTCCTTTTGGATATAATTTGTAATGGGAGTCATCTAGCTAGATGTAGGAACATATGACTCAGATATGGGACTGATCTCATTGATTTCATCCATCTTGGCCTGAAAAAATGGTAAAACCATCAGGCGGTGGGCAATGCTGATAACCATTTAACTCTAATTTGGGTTGGTCAGAGCTATGGCTACATTATCTAATGCATCAGGCTTTTCATTTTGAGATCAATGTACATAAATCAATAATGGATCTAATGATAATTCTTCTATTAGGTCCTAAACATGGGTCATCAAAGGGATTAGACCCTCTTTATTGATGGTATAATCACCAATAACATTCTTGATGAACAGATCCGAGTCACCTTTTATCTTTAGGTATTCGGCATGGGCTAGAAGTTCCAATTCTAGGCCTGTTATAGGGGTCTGATACTCTGCTTCATTGTTTGGGCACCCCTCTGTCAGTAGGATGGAGTAAGTAAATACTTCCTTTGATGGATATATGAGTATGAATCGCATCCCCACATTATTGATCTAGGGATCTTCCATCATTTTTTCCATCGAGCATCTAGATTTGCCATCAAAATACATCTCCCATGTATGAGAACCCTTTTAGACATAGAACACTTCTTTATCTAGTAGTTTGGAATCTAATGAAGTCATTTCTTTTGAAGGTTGATCTAATAGAAAATTGCCTAACCCCTGGCCTTTGATGAATTTTGGGGTCATGAACTGAATGTCGAACTTTTGTAGGATGACCGACCACCGTAACAAGAATCATGCCAATATTGGACAGCTGAGAATATACTTTAGTGGGTTTCTACGAGAGACTAGGTGGACCTCGTGGTGCTATAAGTAACAAATTATTTTCTAGACTTCAAATATAAGGGCTAGGAAGAATTTCTTGATATTTGAATAATGATTCCCAGCATCGATCATGGTTCGGATGAGATAATAGAGGCAATTTATGTTATTGGGGTCATTCTTCTGTGAAAAAAGGTGTATGGGGGTCACTCCAAGGCGTTCACATAAAAAATGGGTGGTCTTACAACAACATGCGACATTAGAATTGGTGGGATGACGAGATACTTCTTAATATTTTCGAATTCTTCTTAAAAATCATTATTCCATTTCTATGAAACACCATTTTTCATCAACCTAGTGAAGTGAAAAAAAATTCCTGCAAATTTGCTATGAAGCACAAAATGTAGGCCAAGTGTCCTTGAATTCCTCTCAACTCAATGATTTTTTTAGGAGGTGGCATGCCAAGGATGACATTTGACCTCTCTTTAAAGACTTTGATGCCATAATGGCATTTGAGGAATCAGAGGAATTTCCCTAAGGTGACACCAAATGCACATTTTCGGGGGTTCATTTTTTCACTATGATGTTGTAGTTTTTTTAGGAATGTTTGATGATCTACTAAGTTTCCTAAGAATTTTCATAATTTATCCACCAGATCATTAGCATATAATTCAACGAATATTCCAAGAAAATTATTGAAAATGTGGTGCATGGAATGCTGATATGTGGAACCAACATTTTTCAAACCAAAGGGAATAATCTTGTAGTAAAATACTCTCTTTGGGACCCTTAAGTAGGTGGTTTCTTCAACTTCCTAGGACATTTATATTTGATTAAAACTGAATATTAATTCATGAAAGATAGATCCTCATATCCAATACTTGCATCGATCAGTAATTCTATGATCAGGACAGTGACTTTGACTTTTGGGAAATGTTGATTAAGATCCTTAAAATCAATGAAAACTCTAATATGCATGTTCTTATTTTTAACAAGGAAAATTCTGGCATGAAAAATAGGATATGAAACCTCCTGAATGAATTTTTCTTGAATTATCTTATCAAATTCAGCCTATATTTTTTCATCATGTGTCAGGTGTGTCCTTCTTTCGGCTTGCTTATAGTCGTGGTGGTCTTCTAGAAGGCCTGGGTGGTGAGTGGTCACTTTGGGATTGAGGCATGAAATTTCCATATAATTCTAGGAGAAAAAATTTTGATTTTTCTATTGAAAATAGTGTTATGCCTCTTGTTATTTAGAAGGCATAGATTCACTAATCAAAGTGAGTCGTGGGTCATTTACTGAACCCTAGTTGATTTCTTTGAGTTCATTAATGGTGGTAGATATAATCTCCTCAACAGATGGAGGGAAATACCTTAGTTATTCCTCTTCATCCTCCTCTTTTTCATCCTTGTCATCTTCCACTTCTTCTAATGGGGAATCAATTCTTGAGATGAGATTCCCATAGTTGTGAGAATAGTTTCAATTTTGGTGTTTGGGAGATGAAACAACTTCTTCCAATCATACTGATAATGGGGAATTACATGTAGAGGATAGAGAGAGAGTTGGAATGTTCTTTACTCCTATTCTACCCCATTAGGTGAGTTAGTGACTTTATAAATCTTTGAGGATGGTTCAAGGGAATTTTTACCTGATCATTCACCCTTGTCTTGGGAACCTGTGGTCTTTTCGATACTATTGGGCTTGGCATCCATGACCGAAATCATGAGGACTATTGAGTACACATCTGAATATGAACCTATGCACTCAATATGATAAATGGGTAGTATGTAATCCTCACAGATCTACTTTAAGGGGTCGATGGGAACCATTTCAAAGCAATTTTGGGTGGCAACCCAATCAATTCCATCAACCAAAGGTCGCTTCCCCTTCATCTCATTGAACCCTACAACAATATAGTGTGAATTGTATAACTCAAATGGGGACTTATCATTATGCAATGTCCCACATTTTAGGTTAACACAATATTTGATGAACTAATGGTAATATGAGGGAATTTATGTGTGTTAATGATGTGAGGGCCTTCATAGTATAACATTGAAGGCTGTATCTTTCTGAACCACAAAAAATAATGATTTTTCTATGAGGTCACCAATCCATGTTTTTATCTTGATTTGGCCCAATGGATTCTACTCGCTTTGGTAATAGCCCAAAAAAGTTGTGTTTCCGGGTGTATGATCATATTCACTACAACCTATCCAATGATTTGTCCACACTTAGAGGATATTAACACTGGAGTCATTTTCAATGAATATTTTACTGAAATTGACATCATTTACCCTTCTGGACACATAAATGAATTTTATGTTCCCTTTCATGGTGTCTTCTTCATCATGATCCATGAAGGAGATAATAACATGGAATTTCATAGAACTATTCTCTTCCTGATAGAATATAGTGGCGGCCACTTTGGATTTAAACTCCTTGGGGCTTATAAATGCTTCTATAAGTTATTCCCTGAGATCTGATGATAGATTTAGTGCATCATTAATTGATACCTTTACTGGTAACGAGTAAAACTGCTACATAATATCATATTTATGATCTAAATTTTGGTTCTTTGTGACTAGGGCGTGTGCTTTCATAGGTGATTTAGGGGATTGAACACTGGATGAGGCTGGCCCAGTTCCTGGGATAGGAGCTAGTGAGACTTTTGTGTTTTGTAAATTTGGTTGAGCCAATCTGTATTCATGACATAGGAAACTAAATATATACTCCTCTTCTAATGGATACTCCAGGATGTTTAGGCTAGAGTGGTCTCCAGTGAGGGTAGGAGAGTTTTTCTATCCTTGTTGGGTATGTTGAAGGGTTCATCCACGAGTTTCTATAATATTGACAGTTTGAGATGGAGTGTGACCATATGCCTAATTTTTGCAATAACTACATCTTCTTGGGTATCCTTGGCTCTAGTGTCCTCTTCCTACAACTCCCCAATTGTGTGGGGAACTCTTCTTCATAGATATATTATTCATTGGAGAATGGATTCATTAGGTGGATGAAATTGATAAAGTTGAATATCACTTCCTCATCTGACGAAGAGTATGGTTCTTTAAATTTTTCCTCGGGTGCCATTTGGGGGGGTGGTTCCAATTTTTATATTTGGAAGGGTTGTTCTCATTACCTCAGATTTGCTTGCATGAAATCTGAGAGTGTCAAAGCCAACATTGGTCTTGATTAAGGTTCATCTACTGGCACATGATCTTCTTGACCCTTATAGGATCATTGTTTTGAGGATGTTGGTTGTGTTGTATTAAGATATGTTGGGGAAGAATCGATTGCTTCAATAGTGCTTGGAGTATACCTTGATCTCAGTTACCTATTTTCCAAGTCATCAAACTATCTAGAATCTGCTTCTTTTTCTAATAATTGTTTGTCATTCTACTTCTTAATCCTGGTCAATGTTGTTGTTGTATGCCAATTTTGTTGGCGGTGGTCCTAGGTTTACATTCCCAGAGTCTATCATTCTTTTTAGGATTTCCTTGAAGAAAAAGCACTCCTGGATGTTGTGTCCCAATATCCAGTGGAAGGAATGATAATTCAGATGGTCATCAAGACATACTTCATCAGCCCTCTTCAGCTATGGAAGATGGAGCAAGTTTCAATTCATGGTAGCTACAAAGTATCAAAGTACTTGATCATCTCATAATGAGTAAACATTATTTGTATGTTTCTCAAATTCATTTCTTCTATCTCCCATCTTCTCGTCTTGATGAGGTGGGGGTGGCTGTTGACGTCCTAGGGGGCCAGCATAGTTTTCTGCATGCCTGGGAGCTGAAATAGGCATTGGAGGTTTCTTAAGAGTAACATATTCTACTTCAACTCTTCCTATACTTTTACCTAGGGATGAAGGGGATATCTAAGACTTCATATTAGTTTAGAGAAATGAATCTTCTATTCTCTATGTAATGGAAATGAAAATCTCAAAATCTAATTATATATTTTATCAGGATAACTGGTTTTCAAAACTCATCATGGAGATTTTTGATACACATAGAGAAAAGCTCATCTTGGGGGAGTGGACGGTTCAAAGAGTAAGTCAGCACCTTCCATCTAGAAATGAAGTCCAAAAATCTTTCATTTTATCACTCTTTGTAGTTAATGAGGTCACTGACTATTGTTTTGGGAAATGTAGATATGAACATGAATAGTAACTGGAATTAGAGATCCTCCCAACCAATTATCTATTGAGCTGAAAAACGTTTTTACCATATAAAGGCTAAACCATGTAGGGTTTGCATGAATAATATGAGATTTACTACCTCCTTTTGTTACTAGGTTCCCATCATGGTATCACAGAAAGATGAGTAGTGTATAAGATTTTTCTTTGGGTCCCCTGAGCCATTGAACACTAAGAATATAGTGTTCTAGAAATTTGGTAGTGGTGTGGCATTTCTTACCCGTTAGGATTTGGTTTCTGTTCCAATTATATCAAGGCACACCACCCTTTCACAGCTTCTAATCAAGTTTTCAATTACTTAATGGTATTCATTAGCCCTTAATGCATGTATTGCTAAATCTGAGCATGTATAGAACAATCTGGGGGTAGGATTGGTTGGGATGAGGCTATTGGAACATGAGGTGGATACTCGATCGAGGGCATCCTTTGGGGATTTTCCTGAATTTGTTCTGGTTGTTTCCTAAATGAAGGAAAATCTTGGTATCCTATCAGGATTTGGTTCAGGTAGACTAACATCCCTAACTCTTCCTTGAATGATATTTCTAGCCTCACTTCATTTTGTGGGATGATTCCTTGTTACAGAGGCACCTCTGTCGGGAGTGTGTGCTTATAATATACCTGAGGAACATATCTGGTTGGACAACATGCTTGGATTAGTTCATCATTAGTTTTCATTAGCTCATTAAATTCTTCTTCCCACTGAGATAATCTCTTATAAATTATTAGGGATGCATTTTTATGGGGATGAGGAGGTAGGTGGTGTATGAATTTTATCTTATTCTTCTAGTTGTTATAGATTTTCATGGAAGATAATGATGGATTGGACGGAGTTCCCAAGTTTAGAGAGAATCACTGGTTCTAGGTATGCCCAAAATTAGGTTCGGTGTGGACCACCTCATAGAGGGAACCATCTTATCCTGCATCCTCATTATTTGTATCATTTTTTTTGAGTTCTATGGGATTAACATCCACAATGTTCACTGATTCATACTGCATTGGGGGAGGCATACCAGGTTTTGAATGGTAGGAGAGCTTCTTATGTCCTCTGTTGGATCTTCTCCTTCCATTACAGGGTCCTATTTGGGTTTCATGATGAAAGGTATCTCAAAGGGATCATTGAAATGACCTTGTAATATGTATCCTTTCTAGGGGAAATGATTCATGAGATGGGACAGAATGGGTAACCTCTCTATTCATTGTTCTCCCCAAGTGCGAAAAGACTGACTTCTGAAAGGCGGGTGGTTGAGATAAAAATACCCCCAACCCTATGGGTTGTGGTTTATCTTTTTCATATGTTGATGTGTATTTTAATGGATTTTTTTCTCTTATAGAAGAATTTTGTGTTAAGAATTCGCCCATCCTTGTGGGTTGGGGTTGATCCCATGTATTGGAGTTACTTCTACTATTACCGCCTTCCAGATCTCACGTATTCCAATGCGGGCATTAGCTGGATATGATGTCAGATATACACATGAATTATTTTCTTTCAAGGACATTTCAGTTCTCATTAATTATCTTCCCTTAGGCGAAAAGCCTATTGAATGTTCTCGGGGACCTGGTTCATGATTTTATCGAGGGATTTCTCTTATCGGTCCTGACGATATCGTGACGTACTGAAGGTCGGTTCTTGTCAAGTGTTTCACATTTCCTAAGAAATAAGTCCATTCGACTGCCATCTTTGGATGATAACATTGCAAGATGTCACCACAAGTGGGTTATAGTGGATGGGATGTGGTGTGAAGTGTTGAGCTCCATGTTCTAATCACCCCCATATATGAAAACCAGCTATGGTGTCACCTATGAGACAATGAAACTTGTGCAGTGTATGGAGTTAGAATAGTTCAAGGAATTTCTTTTTCCTCTCTAATTG
Organism: Viscum album; assembly: GCA_963277665.1. Classification (NCBI taxonomy): domain Eukaryota; kingdom Viridiplantae; phylum Streptophyta; class Magnoliopsida; order Santalales; family Viscaceae; genus Viscum; species Viscum album. The sequence continues at coordinate 394,681,436 of OY728136.1, read as the reverse complement.
GGTCCATTAGTAAAACAGAAGGGATTCTTGGTCAATTTACTGATGAAGCTCCCCCAATACAGTAACATGGTCTTCATAATTATCAAAGGGAAAAAAATTCATTTCCAACTAGCAGAGAGTGGTCTAGATATTATGACAAATGTTGTGTATACATTCTTCTAAAAAATCTCTTAGAATTCTGAAATGGGAAGTGGTTGTGGTCCAGAAAAAAACTTGTATGTCATCATTGGCTAGTAGTCTTCTCACAAGCAACATATTATGTTGTTCTTCCACCAGGGCCTCCTCTACATGGTGTGCCCAACATGGGTGTTTTATGATGATGTCATCATGAGTATTGGGGCTTGTAAGGGTTTAATTGATGCGTGAATGGTGAGGGGGTGGCTCATAGGATGATCATGTCCCTAGTCCATCTCCTGGATAAGAAAGGATGTCGCTTATCATCGATAGGGTTTCTAGCGTATCTGAACCCTTCCTTCCAAGCACCTCAGAATATGAGGGATTTCTCATATTTGACCCGTTGATGGGAGGACCTTCATGCTAGTGTGACTTTTGAATATGTGTTGGACCTTCACAGCAAATTTCATATTGGAGAGGGTTACAATCAAAGATTAGTGAATGACCATAGTGATATTATAGCATTCTTCCTTTTAAATACATAACTTTTTATTACATTTTACATACAGAGGATCTTTAAAGTCTTGTGTCTTGGAAAATAGGATCATAAAACATGAAAACAATAGAAACTTTTTTCTAAAACACTTTTAAAGATTCTTAATTGTTTATCCTAAGTTCATTACAACATCTCACAACCTGGGAGAATACATCAAAGGAAAGGGTGAGTAGAAGGCCCAGTAAGGGAAATAAGAGAAACATTTTACATGTGAACTTGAGATACATCAATAAAGTCGTGATAAATAACTTTAAGTCATGAGAAAGAGATCATGAGGCATATCATAATAAAAATAACGTATTTAATAACTTGAAGATGTGGCTACAATATTTAACTTAGAAAATAATTTTTTGTATCACCAAGATCCATCCCCAAGGTGTCATAAAAAAATTACCAAGGTTATTCACCAAGGTATCTTTAAAATGGTCATCTCTAGAGATTAAGTATTTACCCAATGCATTGGAGCGCTCTCAAGGCGCACCCTTAATTTGTATTTATTATCATGTGATACACATATATAATCATAAAACATTTCATAAATAACTCATATAGCATAAAATAAATGGGTTTCATTTCATAATCATAGTGTTTTAAAAACTGCTTTAAAGACATGATCTTTATGTCACTTTAAACCCACGGAAAAGGAAAGCGGGTTTCATGTATGTAAATCCCAGAATTAAAATAGAAAATTTTGATATATATGTGAATACCCCTATAGAAGAAAGATCTTTGAGTATTCACTTAATAAAATAAAATAATTTGAGAAAAAGAGAGACATTATGAGACGAAAATTCTGCAGCATAACGACTATGTTACAGGGTTTTATAAAATATTGAAAAGAGAGGGGACATGGGTCACCCACTCATAAATGATCTATAAAACAGTATAGGGACAGAATATAAAGTATATAAGAACATGGTAATGAAATTTGAAAGACATACCATGTGAAATGAAATACATGGAAGGAAGACAAAAATAAGATTTCTCTTATGAAAATTCGCCAGCCTAACAGCGTCACTTAAAACTTCAAAAAATGAATTGATGAGATAAAATAGGGTCTATCATCATATGAACATAAAAGAACAGTATTATGGATATAGAGATCATACACCAACATAATAGAAAGGAACTTTAAAGACTTGGCATGAAAATAGAACTTGAAAATGAGAAGGGTGAAATAATCCCTTACAAAAAATCAGCAGCCTAACGATGCCACTTAAACATTCTTAAAATGAATTGATGAGAAAAATAGGGGGTCTATCGTCATATGAAAATGAAAATTACATTAGTATTAATAGAAAATATAATCCCCAACATAAGAACATGGAGCTTAAAATAAATTACATAAAGGAGAATACATGAAAAGAAAGAGAGTGGTAGGATCCCTTACCTTAAAATTTAACTCTTAAAACTCGAAGGTCGAGACCTTGAGGGATTGGGGGAACCTTGGGAGGACTCCTTGGGAGGTAATGAGACCAGAACTTTGTTGGGGAGGATTTGGAAATGAAATGAATGAGGGAAAGTCTTGGTATTTGTAGGAGAAGTGAGGGGACAAAGCATTAATTTCCAAGGGACACCTCATCGGTGGTATTGGCAAAATCATGGGTTTTCCCATAGTATTTGCCCATGGTATTGGCCACTTGGGAAAACTCATACCTTATCTTACTATTCATAAGTCGACCATAATTATTACATAATGATTACATCCTTAATTATGTCATTAAACACCCGAAACTCAAAAAACTGTATTTTCACTATTCACTGAAAATTCAACTTTCTCATAAAAATCCCAAAAATTCCCCTTAACCAAATATCGATGATCTGAATTCAAAAGTGAACTCCATTTTATGAAAATAATTTTCTAAATATTTTTAATTTAATTTTTAAATAAAAACACTATTCACTAAAAATTCAACTACTTCAGAAAAATCCCAAAAATTCACCATAACCAAATATTGATGCTCTGATTTAAAAAATGAACTCCATTTTATAAAAATAATTTTCTAAATATTTTTAATTTAATTTTTAAAATAAAAAACACTATTTTCCCTAAAAAACTAATACTTAACCAATACTTTCTGGAACAGTTATTTATCTATTTTATTAAATCACATTACTTAATCAAGGTGCCTAGATTATATTAATACTTTCATAAGTGAGGTTACTTAATCCATTTGATCACATTACTAATCATAAGCGTAAAATCACTATTTATAATTTACTATTCATCAAAAATTATGTTGATCTTATTAGACTCTAAATTTCTTACAGAACACATTTGCAGAAGACCATTTTTTGAAAATCCTTACACATCATTAATTATTTAAGGTTTACATAAATATTTTAAAATATGTTTTTTTTAATTCATCCATAAGATACATCCAATTTTTATCCAGACATCTAAAAATTCACAAACTTCATCATAATAAGAAATCACAATTCTTATTTAAATCAAAGGATTACACAAGGAAGTTACGATCTCATTTCATAACCCCTTATAACACCAGCATAAGACCTAAGATTAAGGTGTGAAAGGGTGATAGAATCTTGGGGCGGCTTGGCCAACATTTCTCGAGTAGTAATTTCTATTATCTTTAACTTATCACGAAGGTGATTCCGTTCCAGCTTCACATGATGAAGTTAGGCTTGGGTTGGTCCCAAGAAAAGCCAAAAGGTGCTAAATCCTTCCCGAGTTCCATCAGATGGGCTTCGATCGGCCCGAGAATACTGGATGGGGCCATCGAATCTTGTTTCTATCAAGATCACTTATATTTATAGACAATAATCACAACATTTAGTTTCCAATGGTCATATTGAACAATGGTCATATAACAGTCAAAACCCAACAGTTTTATTTTAATTATACTCATTTTATTAAATGAAACAGTTTTGTTGAGTATAAAATAAAATAACACACAAATTTAGGAAAAAAAATTTATTCAAAATTTCAGGTCGTTACAATCTTCCCCCCTTAAGAAATTGCGTCCTCGAAATTTTAAAATTTGGCTTGGAAATTTTTTTGAAAGTCCCACATCAAAAAAAAGAGTCAATAAAACTATTACTTTAAAAGAAATAAAGGGAAGTACAAAGGTCACCTGAGTTAACCCATACTAGGATTCCATGTGGGAAAACATGGATATGGAAGAGAAAACAAAGGGTCAAGTTCTGATGAAGAGTGATAGAAAACATGATTAGGAGAAAATTAACCACAAAAAGATCACAAACTTAAGATGTGTTAAACTGTCTTTGATTACCCAGTAGGAAACGTAAACCAACAATGTTTTTGTTTTACATTCCTTTTCATAATTTTTAGGAATTCATTTAATACATAGAATAAAAACATAAGGAAATATACTTACATTTAAGTAGAGTTTCATCCTTTAATAAGTTTCCACCAAGACTAATCTTTTGTCTAAACAATGAGCATTCAAAAAAGACTTGGTCTCATCAAAAGTACAATAATCATCTTCTAGAGAATCACATAATCCACAAAAGAATAACTATATTTTTCCCCTATCTTTAGTCATTAACTAAAACTAAAATGGTTAGTAGGAGATCATATAATCCCCAAAAAGGATAATCCTTTATAAAAATAAATGTTACTATTAATCTCCAAAATTCAAAAAAAGTACCCAAAGTTCCAGAAAGACAATTCAATACATAGTCATCCTTAAAATTCTTCAGAATAATCCAAACTAAGATTGGAACCCAAAATTCTAAAGTATTTAATCACGTATTCTTCCCCAATAAATCTTAACATTTATCTCTGAATAACATAGACTAATATTAAATCCTCATACTAAAGTGTAATTAACCTATTTACATATTCTACATGCTAGGTTCATCATTTTCCAGAAATAACCCAAATCACCATATATCCACAATAAATACATAAATTATTACAAAAAATTCAACCATTCTTTCTCAATTTAAATCTTGTAGTATTTTATTTCCCTTAGGAATGTAGTACTCCAAAAGAGAAAACATCATCCAAAATAACCTTTATCATTTAATCACCAAATCATTTTCTTATACAAAGGATATCCATTTGATAAAACATAAGTTTCCAAAATCAACTTATTTTTGATCCATAAAAATATCAGGTGCATTAGTCAGTCTGAAGGGCATAACAACAAACTCATAATACCCATATCTTTATTGGAAGGCAGTTTTTGGAATATCATCATTATTCACCCTCAATTGATGATAACCAGAATGAAGATCAATCTTAGAGAAGAATTGATTCCCAAAAAGTTGGTTAAATAATTCATTAATTCTTGGAAGAGAGTATTTGTTCTTTACTATGATCCCATTCAGTTCTCTATAATCAATGCATAGCTGCATCGATCCATCCTTCTTCTTCACAAGGAGAACTAGTGCTCCCCAAGGAGACACATTTGGTCGGATAAACTCGTTCTCCAAAAGATCGCAGAGTTGTTTCTTTAATTCCTCTAGCTCCACATTTTCCATTATATAGGGGGTCTTTGACATCAGATGATATCCAGGTATGAGTTCAATGGATAACTCTACCTCTCTTTCTGGGGAAGGTTCAGGTAACTCCTCAAGAAATACATCAATGTATACCTAGATGATGGGGACATTTTCTATAAAAAATTAATCCTTCGTGAGAAACTTATTTCATTTACGAATATTTTAACTAAAAAGGATTTTATGTCTTAAAACTTCATGCTTAGACAATTACATTTTTCTATAATTCCTTCATAATAATTCATAAAAATCTTGCAATTAACCAAACATATCCCCCAGGAGTGTCGTAACCAAGAGTGAAGCAAGGCCCATTGTTGTGTACTAGTTCTCGTTCCAGTCTAGCTCAAAGTTGTGTTTTCAGGTTTTACCCCTATGTACATCTATTCCAGAGCCAGCTCTACCTACTCGTATCCAGATAGGGATGTATTTTCTTGATAAAACACTTACTAAATACTCACCAAAATACCAGGAATATTTCCTATATTTAAACTTTTCTATTGGGTTCTTCCTAAAGTTTTCATATCCTAATTTCCACAAATAACTAAAAAAATCCTTTGATACCAACTATAGCATCCCGATTTTTTAATACATAACTTTTCATTACATTTTACATATAGAGGATCTTTAAAGTCTAGTGTCTTGGCAACCAGGATCATAAAACATGAAAACAACATAAAAATTATTCTAAACCACTTGTAAGGCTTCTTCATTGTTCATCCTAAGTTCATTATAGCATCTCATAACCTGGGAGCATACATCAAAGGAAAGGGTGATTAGAAGGCCCAGTAAGGGAAACAAGAGAAACATTTTACATGTTAACTTGAGATACATCAATAAAGTCATGATAAATAACTTTAAGGAATGAGAAAGAGATCAGGAGGAATATAATAATAAAAATAACATGTTTTATAACTTGAAGAGTGTCTACAACATTTAACTTAGAAAATCATTTCCGTATCACCAAGGTCCATCCCCAAGGTTTCATAAAAAATTATTAAGGTTATTCACCAAGGTATCGTTAAAATGGTCATCTCTAGAGATTAAGTCTTTACCAAATGCATTGGAGCGCTATCAGGGTGCACCCTTAATTTGTCTTTAATTTCATGTGAGACACATATATCATCATCAATCATTTCATAAATAACCCAAATACAATAAAATAAATGGGTTTCATTTCATAATCATAATGTTTAAAAAACTACTTTAAAGACATGATCTTTACGTCACTTTAAACCCACGGAAAAGGAAGTAGGTTTCATGTATGTAAATCCCAGAATTAAAATAGAACATTTTGATATAAATGTGAATAAACATTTAGAAGAAATATCTTTGAGTATTCACTTAATAAAATAAAATAATTTTACAAAAAGAGAGAGACATTTTGAGACGAAAATTATGCAGCATAACGGCTATGTTACAGGGTTTTAGAAAATATTGAAAAGAGAGGGGACATGAGTCACCCACTCATAAATGATCCATAAAACAGTATAGGGATAGAATATAAAGGATATAAGAACATGGTAATTAAATTTTAAAGACATACCATATGAAATGAAAAACATGGAAGAAGACAAAAATAAGATTTCTCTTATGAAAATTCGGTAGCCTAACGGCGTCACTTAAAACTTCAAAAAATGAATTGACGAGATCAAATAGGGTCTCTCATAATATGAAAATAAAAGAAAAGTATTATGTATATAGATATCATAACCCAACATAATAAAAAATAACTTTAAATACTTGACATGAAAATAGAACTTGAAAACGAGAAGGGTGAAAGAATCTCTTACAAAAATTCGGCAGCCTAACGGCGCCACTTAAACATTATTAAAATGAATTGATGAGAGAAAGAGGGGGTATCTCATAATATTAACATGAAAAGGAAAGTAGGTTAAATATAAAATAACATCCCAAACATAAGAACATGGAGCTTAAAATAAATGGCATAAAGGAGAATACATGAAAAGAAAGAGAGAGGTAGGACCCCTTACCTTAAAACGTAACTCTTAAAACTCGAAGGTCAGGACTTTGAGGGCTTGGGGAACCTTGGGAGGACTCCTTTGGAGGTAATGAGACCATAACTTAGTTGGAGAGGATTTGGAAATGGAATTAAATAGGGAAAGGCTTGGTATTTATAGGAGAAGTGAGGGGACAAAACATTAATTGCCAAGGGACACCTCATCGGTGGTATTGGAAAAACCATGGGCTTCCCCACGGTATTTTCTCATGGTATTGGCCACTTGGAACACCTCATACCTTATCTTAATATTCATAAGTCGACCAGAATTATTGCATAATTATTACATCTTAATGATGTCATTAAACACCTGAAACACAAAAACTGTATTTTCACTATTCACTGAAAATTCAACTTTCTCAGAAAAATCCCAAAAATTCACCTTAACCAAATATCAATTATCTGAATTCAAAAATGAACTTCATTTTAGGAAAATAATTTTCTAAATATTTTTAATTTAATTATTAAATAAAAACACTATTCACTGAAAATTCAACTCTTTCAGAAAAATCCCAAAAATTCACCTTAACCAAATATCGATGCTCTGATTTCAAAAATGGACTCCATTTTATGAAAATAATTTTATAAATATTTTTAATTTAATTTTTAAAATAAAAAACAATATTCACCTGAACAAACTAAAACTTAACCAATACTTTCTGGTACAGTTATTTACTTATTTTATTGAATCACATTACTTAATCAAGGTTCCTAGATTATAGTAATACTTTCATAAGTTAGGTTCCTTAATCCATTTGATCACATTACTAATCATAAGAGTAAAATCACTATTCATAATTTACTATTCATTAAAAATTAAGTTTATATTATTAAACTCTAAATTTCTTACTAAACACATTTGCAGAGGACAACTTTTTGAAAATCCTTACACATCATTAATTATTTAAGGTTTACATAAATATTTTAAAATATCCTTTTTTTTTAAAAAATCATCCATAAGATACATCCAATATTTATCCAGACATCTAAAAATTCACAAACTTCACCATAAGAAGAAATCACAATATTTATTTAAATTAAAGGATTACACAAGGAAGTTGCGGTCTCGTTACATAACCCCTTATAACACTGGCATAGAACCAATGATTAAGGTGTGCTAGGGTGATATAATCTTGGGGCGGTTCGGCCAACATTGACCAAGTAGTGATTTCTATCATCTTGGACTTCCCGTGAAGGTGATTCCATTCCAGCTGAACAAGATGAAGTTCGTCTTGGGTTTGGTCCAGAGTAAAGCCCAAAGGTGCTACCTCCTTCTCAAGTTCCGTCAAATGGGCTTCGATCGGCCCGAGACTACTAGATGGGGCCATCGAATCTTCTTTCTATCAAGATCACTTTTATTTATAGACAATAATCACAACATTTAGTTTCCAACGTTCATATTGACCAATGGTCATATAATAGTCGAAACCCAATGGTTTTATTTTAATTATACTCATTGTATTAAATGAAATAGTTTTGTTGAGTATAAAATAAAATAACACACAAAGTTAGGATACAAAATTTATTCAAAATTTCGGGTCGTGACAGATATTTTCCAGTGTATACCATGGGGAGGACATTCAGGGTGGACTATGGTAATGGGAGGACCTTATTTATATTGGTTTTTATTGTGGGTATGACCTTTGCAATAACTACCATCATGGAAAGGACTACCACCATGGATTGATATTCGACCGTATGGAGATTAAAATATAGTGTGAATCCTTGGGAGGGCCTCCAGAATGAACTGTAATGAGGTGAGGACCTTCCTATTTCTTGATTTCAATATAGGGAGGGACTTTTTAGTTATTTTTATAATGTCAAGGGCTGCAATTATAGCTTCACGCCTGACTGTAGGGAGAATTTACACAACGTATACTCTAGGGAGGACCACCAGGGTGGATGATAGAAAGGGGAGGTCCTTATTATTGTTTGATATTTTGGTCAAGGGTATTGATACCATTATACTCATTATAATGTAGGTTCTACTTATCGATCATTTATTTCCCATGATGTAAACCCTTGTATGCTCTCTAAGGAGGACCATCAGAGATGCTAGTAGTGACAATACATGGAGGACCTTCACAACTACTACTACCACTTACATAATTTGGTAATTGATTTATAGAATATTGATCCTTTATTGACAGATGTTTGATGGAGTCAAGAACTCTAGCTTACAAAAGAGAAAAATCATGATTGTGCTCTTCATTTTCCAACTTCCTTTGGCACCATTCATTTTATGGTGTTCTCTTGCGGGCAACTGGGGACAGCTGCTATTGGTAACAACATTCATATACGGGTACCTATTTAGTTTGTTCCTATGATGTATCTGGGATACATCGACAAGAATCTTGAGTTCTGGAAAGGATATATGATAACCTTGGATTGGAAACCACATTGGATGGGTGTCCCCCAATTGGAACGAGTGTTTGTTCCTCATCTGATTTTACTTGTATCATAGAATATTGAAATTGAGATTCTTGGATAGGAGAAAGGATACATGTCTACTTCAGAGTGACTATCTTATTTTGGGGATGAATCACCTTTCTTGGGGATACTAGGTCATGGGCCCTACTCCTCGCTTTTTCTACATACATGATGACATCTTGACAGTTCTGTAGGATATAATTTGGAATTGACATTTGATCCTCCATCATTACCAGGATGTATTAATATACTTATTTGGCAAGAATGGGTATAAATTCCCATTTTGATGTCGAAGTAGCAATTTTCTCCTACTGCAGTCCTCCATATGTTTCTAGTGGGTAATGGAAGTTCTTCTATGTCGGGGTAGAGGAATTAGTCTTCCCCTAGTTTATACCTAGGATACACAGGATTTTTTATTTGGTTTCCATCATATTTGGATAAAAATATTCATATTTCTAAGTACGAATTTTCATCTACTCATTTTCCACTATATTTGTCTCAAGATCTTAATATGCCTCTGTAAGAATTTAATATTGCTTGTATTTTATTACCATGATATTTGACTAGTGGGATTGATTATGGTAGGCAGGAATTTGCATCTTCCAATTGATCTCCACTATATTTGACTAATGGTATTACTTTTCATTAGCATTGGTAGTGTTTTATAACATCCCATTGTATGCCTCCCTATTTGGATGGCAGGTTTTGTATGTGTCGCCAAGAATTTGTGCCTGCTTGTAGCAAGTTGGAATCTTATTTGGATAGTGGGCTTTTTATTTATCATCATGTATTTTCATCTTCCTATAATTGTCTACTCTACTTGTGAGGATGGTCTGGTGATAATGGGTAGAAATATGAAATTTATCATAATTTCCCGCCATATATGCATGGCGGGATTCAGTAGAGGGAGTAGGAGTGTATTCCTGCTAATATAATTCCACTATGTTTTTTGGTGGATCTCCTCCTCAGGAACAAGTTTGATGGCCTATTCCTGGTGATAAATTCATTTCCCTCAGTGGGATACCCAAGGGGACTATGTCCCTTAGACTTCAGCATGGTCTCTCGATGTGATATCCTCTTCAGAACAAGGATATTGGGTGGAATTTTGTTGAAGACAATGTCTTCTTGCAGGGGATATTGCATAAGACCCATGAGTAGTTGGAATGAATTCATCGGTGTCGACTTCATCTACCTCCCTATGATAAGGGAGGTACTTTTCATCGCATTCAGTGGATAGGATCTTGAAATGGTTGTGGACGGCAAGTGGAGCCACCCAGCTGTTAGAGTTGGTATCCTGATAACCAAATTTTTGTACTTTGATTACATTAATATACACTTATTATATATTGTTCATTGTTCTGCATGAATATAATATAATAATTCCCTATAATATTTTATGCATTAATAAGGTCATGTAAGATCCACGCTATGATGAGAACTTTAAAATTCTATAACAATATTCTTAAATAAAGTTATACTATTGGATGACATAGTATGATAGGACACATAGTATACAGGTCGTCATGTGCGAGTACTCGTAAGAAGATGAGACTCTCTCGCATGGATTTTACACTTGGTAATCTTCAATATGGGAGATTATGAGAACAGACCCACCAATAGTAATTATGCATGTCTTGGTGTCATTGGAAATTACTATCTACGAGCATGTGTAATGGTCCTTAGACTAGAATATTGTCATTAACTCATGTCATAACTCACGCACTTATATTTGCTGACAAAAACCGTCATGAAGATAGTTGGTGGGAAGTAGGGTACATTAGGTGCGTCACGAATGACATGTTGTTAATGGATAAGTCGATGAAAGATTTGTCCCTTCCATATTTATGGAAGTAGATACCTCGGGCCCTTTGATTTTAATAAAATTGTCGTCTAAATTCCATGGCCATGGTGTAACGATGAGTTTATTTCTGAAAGTCAAAGAATGATAGATCAAGCATGTAGGTTTATGACACTACCATGAGACCTGCTTGATGAGATATTGAGACAAATGGATTAAATTACATGGTAAGAATTTTTATGAGGTGACACGTTAATGCAGCGTTAACTTCTTTCTCTTGGGTTCCTTGACCCGCTTCTAAACAGTAATCTTCGACTTTAGGTAATCCCACCTAATTCCAATGAGAAAGAGACCTAGAGGGTCACACACTAAGTGTATCCAAGTATCTCAAGTAGAATAAATATTATTCCTATATGTGGTTTAATAATTATTCAAGGAAGCCTAAATCTTTTTAATGTTGGAGGAAGAATAAAATAAAATCAAGTACACGTCGTGTATTAATGATTACACACCATGTAGTTTTCATTTTTGAATGGAAATGAAAAAAAAGTACATGCCATGTATTAATGATTACACGATGTGTAGTTTTATGAAAAAAAAGTACACGCCATGTATTAATGATTACACATCGTGTAGTTTTTCTAGTTGGGATTTTGAGGAAATAATATTGTTTTATTAAAGGATATTTATTATAATCAGCATAGGCACATGTCAAAAAATTAATGATTCGACATGGGGGTTTTCAATAAGAGTTAATGAAATAAATGAAATGTGTAACTCATTTATTTATTTTCATCACTCTCTAACCTCAAACCCAATTATAAATATCCTCAAAACTCCAAAACTTTTCCTTTATCATTGTGCACAACAATTCTGGAGAATTATCTCAAGGCTAAAATAATATCTTCCTCCAAGAACACTCTCAAGACTGAGAGAGAGAGATCCTCCTCCATCAGATCAACGTGATCTAAGGCGGACAACTCAAGAAAATATTTCTCCACTGTAGCACCCAGAGACTCCTTTGGTGATATCCAGAGATACGTGGTGCACATGTGGATCACCACTAGAGAAAGTCTACACTTGGATTCTGCGATGCAATGACGAATCACATCGGAACGTGATCAGAAATATCAATAAATAAAGAACACAGTAAAAGGTACTTCTTGTCAATTAAATAAATTAATTATAATCAACCTATGACGAAACTTGGTTGTGGTTCCAGGACTATTCTTCTTCTTTGTCTATTTCTATGATTTGATCCATGGAGTCTGACATTTATCATCTTATTGATCCCATATTGATCATTGAAAATGAAAAAAAACCAAGTGGGCACATCCACCCATGAGCTTATGCTGCGCTCGGGACCCCCAATTGGTATAAGAGCGAGGTTACAACGTTGATTATATTTATTTAATTTTCATTTATAATTTACACATTTATATTTGATTCAATTCAAGATAAATCATTCTATAAATATGAATGAACGAGATCTATTCTTTCTCCTTTGTTTCTTAATTCACATCACAGAAATGACCTTTTAATTTTAATTTTAATTAAAATAAAAATGAGGAACTCATCTAGAGGATCTTCTCTTTCTTTCTGTACAACACAAGAATACACGACATGTAGTGAAAACTACATGCACTGTACTTAGGTTCAACGAACCAGTGCTGGTCCACCAAACCATGCCATGTGAATTGAGTATACCTAAGTATTTATTACACCGTGTTGACCAGAAATGAACGGCGCATCGAAACCAGAATACATGGCGTGTATGTTGAATCAACACGTCGTGTAGTCCGATCCGGCCCAGGTGAAACCATGAAAAATTAGAAGACATATACCATGTACATGGGATTTCCAGGCCGGTAACCGTGTAACAAGGAAGTACATGCCATGTTAGATTAATCTACATGTTGTGTAATCCAAAATTTACAAAGTACAAAAAATACGCCAAATCCCTCGGTGTTTACTTTGGATAAAGGGTGAGAAAAATACATGCCATGTAATATTGACCACACACCATGTACTTTCCAGAAATGTAATTTCACCAGGTTTCCTCCAAAGTACAAAGACATGTACAAGGAATATGGATGATAATAATATCAAGGAAATTCAAAAATGAATTTAAGATAAAGAATTGATTAATTATAAGATCATAATTAATTGAATTCAAGAAATAATTATATTAAATAAAATAATGAATAAAAGAATTTGAATACTAAATATTCATAAATGTTATTGCATGCTATGGATGATCATGAGCTAGATCAAATACCATTTGTGTGTGTATGGTTTCATTTAAATTTATTTAATTTAAATTCATTAGTCTGTGAGTCTTCTTCCAATAAAATTTAGGGTCTGTATTCCCATGGTTTCTTTAATTTAAACCCCATGTAATGAAGGATCTCCCAAGCTAGAGGATATGGTTAAAAATATGAAGTTTAGGAAAAAACAACCCAAGAAGATACAAAGGTAGACAAGTGCGAGCTTCAAAACACGAACCATCAGGTTTAAGGTTTTTTTCCCTAGGTCAGGGTTAGCTTATCAAAACCACAAGATAAGCTAACCAATAGAAGCTCATTATAATTCCATATTATTTTATTTCTATATGATTGAATGGTTTATTTATATTTTGTCATGATCACATAATTAATGAAATAAAAAAGCATGCAAAGATGGAATAAAATAAAAACTGGACTATGCGTAAATATTATTAGAACATGGTTAATCACTTGAGAAAGCATCAATTAATATTAACAAGAATGTGATAATTCAAAACTATGCATAAAGAATAAAATCCCTAAAATAACATATTAATTCAGACCAAGCCTTCCATTATTTGATTAAGGGAAAGACTCAATAAAACTATGTGTTTGACCAAACTTTTTTGGGTCACTTACTTTTATAAAGGAATATCTTATGAATGTTTCGGGTTGACTTAAAAATTTTACATCAAGAGGAGTATCCCTTTCTAGACTTGTTGCAAAATTCAGGCAAGTGTTGAGGAAATCCAATTTAGGATTTCAGGATTGGGGAGTCCATTCAACAGATCAAGGAACTGTAAGCTCACATTTGTCAAAGACCTGCCTAACTAAATACCTTCAAATAGCTTGAAAACCCCTTGTTGGGGTTATGCGAAGGGGAATATAGATCCTTGCCACTAGAATTTCATGGAAACTAGACATTCCGAGTTCAATGGTGAGGGCCATTGGGACTTGATAAAATACTGGGAGAATTAATGAAATTTTATTATTCCTCATAAAATGTAATCAAGAAAGTACTGATAAATATGCTCTTTTAATTTTTAGAATCAATATGATAAACTCTTTAACCACGTTTTCTCTACGATCAATTCTGGATAAAGACAATATCCTCACCGGAAGTAACATTCAAGAATGGTTTAGGTGCCTTCAGGTTATCCTACTCCATGAATGAAAGTTTTACGTAGTAGATTCCTCACTTCCTGATTCTCCTGCCCAAGGGGTGAGTGATGATGATTTCCTAGTCTATGATCAACATTTGAGCGATGCACTCGAAGTTCAATGTTTGATGTTGTCATCAATGTCTACTGAGCTCATAAAGTCTCATGAAGACATGGATACCTATAGAATGCTTGAGCACCTCCATGGTCTATACCAAGAGAGAGAAATATATAAAAGGTTTGATATCTCCAAGGCTCTATTTCAGAGCAAGCTTGGAGAGGGTTCCCCAGCTAGGCCTCATGTAGTCAAGCTCATTGGCTACATTGAGTGCATGGAGGTTCTAGGGTTTAAACTCCCTGAAGAACTGGGTACCGATCTCATTCTTGCATCACTCCCCCAGAGCTTCTCTAACATTGTTGTAAATTTCAACATGAACAACATTGAGAAGTCTCTATCTGATCTTCTTATCCTCATTCGCCAAGAGGACAATGATATGAAGCGTGAAAAGACTTTTTTCCTTATGGTGAATAAAAGGAAAGGGAAGGCAAAGAGATTTAAGCCCAAAGCTTCTTCAAGGCCTTCCAATAAAAGGAAGATCAAAGGGGTGGTAAGAGAATAAGAGGTTGTATGTTTTTCATGTGGCAAGAAGGGCCACTGGAAGAAAAAATTCACCCAACCAAGGAAGCAAGGGGAAGCTTTAGGTGCATTTTTTATCAAATGCAATCTATATGTTTCTACCAATTGGGCATTAGATACTGCTTGTTCTGCTCACATCTATATCCAAATACAGGAACCAAGTAGATTTAGAAATATTGACTGAGGTCAGGTGGATCTGTGAGCAACCAATGGAGCCAGACTCGCTGATGTAGCTTTTGGAGACTACAACCTCACATCGCCTACTAGGATGGTATGGGTATTAAAAGGATGTTATTATGTACCCTCTTTAACCAAAAACATTATTTCAGTATCCAAATTAGATATTGATGGATTCATCTTCAAATTTGGAAATGAGTGTTTCTACTTTTATAAAGATAGCATTTATTTTGGTAGGGCACATTTATATAACGACCTTCATGAGTTAGACTACACAAACCAAGTAATGGAAATCGATGACAATGTTAATTACCATGACTCATACCACACCCAAATTTGGAACCACCAGTTAGGTCATTTCAATGAGAAATTTTTGAAAAAATTACATCAATATGGGTATTTAGATTATTTCAAACTAAAACCACTTGGTGTATGTCATGCGTGTCTGCAAGGGAAAATGACCAAATCCCCATTTAGTGGAAAGGTGAAAGGGATAAAGAGATTCTATAATTAGTTCACAGAGATGTGTGTGGACTATTTCTAGTTGAAGAAAGGGGTGGGTTCTTGTACTTCATAACTCTTACTAATGATTTTAGTAGATATGGATATATTTACTTAATGAGGTATAAGTCAGATTCTTTTGATCATTTCAAAGAATACAAGAATGAAGTTGAGAACCAGATTGGTAAGAATATTAAGAAACTTTTCTCAGATAGAGGAGAATAATATATTAATTAGGACTTCATTGATTTCTTAGGGAGTTTTGGATTCTATCTCAACTCACTCCTCCTTACACATCTCGGTCGAATGGTGTAAGTGAAAGGAGGAACCGCACCCTGTTGGACATGGTGAGATCAATGATGAGTCATGCGAGTCTTCCATTATCCTTTTGGGGATATGCATTAAAGAAGCACACATACTAAACCAAGTACCAAATAAATCGATAAATGGTATTCCATATGAGTTATGGAGTGGATGCAAATCCATGTTATCAAATTTACATGTGTAGGGTAGTGAAGCATTTGTTAAGGCCTCTTCAGGTAACAAACTTACACCCTGAGGCACAAAGTGTATCTTTATAGGATATCTTAATGAAACAAGAGGATATTACCTATATGACCCCTCATATAAAAAGGTTACAATGGTAAGACACGCCATATTCTTTGAGAGGTAACACATCTCTAAAAGAGATAGTGGGAGCGAGATAGACTTCGATGAAGTCGATGATCAAGATACACAGGAGTTGGTACAAGAATAGATTCCACAAAGCCATGTGGAAGAACAGTCTATTCTAGACACACAAGAACTGTGTAGGAGCACAATAGAGGTGAGAGAACCAGAACGATATAGTTTTCTTTTCACTGAGGATGGTGACTCATTATTGGGTGAAAATAATGATCCTCTTTCCTACAAGGAATAAGTTGAAGGCACATATGTTGCCAAGTGGTAAGAAGCCATGAATTCTGAAATGGATTCCATGTACCAAAACCAAGTCTAGATTTTGGTAGATACTCCAGTTGATGTAAATCCTATTCATAATAAATGGGTAATCAAGAAGAAACTGGACATGGAGGGACATGTAAAAACCTATAAGGAACTACTGGTTGCAAAAGGTTTTAGACAGCGTCAAGGAATTGACTATGATGAAACCATTTCATCGGTTGCAATGCTGAAATCCATCAGAATCCTATTGGCCATTTCTACTTACCACGACTATAAAATTTGGAAAATGGATGTCAAAACAGCATTCCTTAAAGAGAACCTCCAGGAAGATGTCTACATGATACAGCCTGAAGGGTTTGTGTCTCTAAAGGATGCCAACTAGGTATGAAAGTTGAAGAAATCCATTTATGGATTAAATCAAGCATCAAGGTCATGGAACATTCATTTTGATGAAGCTGTAATGGAATTTGGCTTTGTTAAGAATGAATTTTATCTTTGTGTCTACAAAAGTTTTAGTAGAAGTGCAGTCGTTTTCCTAATAGTATATGTTGATGACATATTGCTAATTGGAAACGAAGTACCTATCTTACACTCAGTTAAGGCATTGTTGGATAAATGCTTATCTATGAAAGACTTGGGTGAGTCGGCATATATTCTAGGAATAAAGATCCATCATGATAGATCCAAGAGAATACTAGACCAGAGTCAAAGTATATACATTAACAAGATACTGAAGAGATTCAGTATGGAATAGTCCAAGAGGGGATTGTTTCCAGTGTCACATGGCATTTATCTTTCCCAGAAAATGTGCCCTCAGACACATGTGGAAAGAAATAAAATGGCAAGGATCCCTTACACATATGTGATTGGGTCAGTCATGTATGATGTGCTATGTACAAGGCTAGATGTTGCTTATTCATTAGGTGTTGTAGGAAAATATCAAGACGATTCAGGAGACCACCATTGGTTGGTAGTCAAGACTATCCTTAAGTATTTGAGGCGTACTAAGGATATGTTCCTAGTTTATGGAGGAGATGAGGAACTAGTCATTAGAAGACATTTAGATGATAATTTCCAAACTGACCAAGATGACATGAAGTCGCAGACTGGATACATCTTCAGTTTTAATGGAGGTGCAATGAGCTGGAAGAGCTCAAAGAAAGGTGTGGTCACAGATTATATAGTAGATTCCGAGTATATCGCATCATCTGAGGCAGCTAAAGAAGTAGTATGGATTTGAAGCTTCGTCCAAGAGTTTGATATAGTACCTAGCAGTAAAGATACTATCAGACTCTATTGTGATAATACTGGAGCGGTGGAACTTTCAAAAGAGCCAAGGTCACATCAGTGGAAAAAGCACATAATTCAGAAGTATTATCTTCTGAGGGATTTTTCTCAAAGAGGTGAAGTTGCAGTGAGAAGTATTTCAAAAGAAGACAATGAGGAGGACCCCTTGACTAAAGCCTTGACTCAGTAGAAACATGATCATCATGTGAGGTCTAGAGGACTAAAAGTTGTAGGCAATTGGCTCTAGTCCACATGAAAGTTTTTTAGAGTTGGTGTTTTGAGAACCAACTGTTTGTACTTTGATTACATGAATGTACACTTATGATATATTGTTCATTGTTCTGTATGACTATAATATAATAATGTCCAGGAATATTTGTTGCATTAATAAGGTCATGGAAGATCCCCTCTATGATGAGAACCTTGAGATGTTATAACAATATTCTTAAATAAAGTTCTATGGTTGGATGACATAGTATGATAGGACACATAGTATACATACCGTCATGTGTGAGTACTCGTAAGAAGAAGAGACTCTCTCTCATGGATTTCGCACTTGGTAATCTCCAAGATGTTATATTATGAGAACAGACCCACCAATAGTAATTCTGCATGTCTTAGTGTCATCAGACATTACTATTTATGAGTGTGTGTAATGGTCCTTAGACTAGAAGATTATCATTAACTCATGTCATAACTCGTGCACTTAGATTTGCTGACAAAAACCATCACAAAGACAGTTGGAAGGAAGTAGGGTACGTTGGGTGCATCACGAATGACATGTTGTTAATGGATATGTCTAGGAAGGATTTTTCCCTTCCATATTTATGGAAGTAGATATCTCGGGCCCTTTGATTGAAATAAAATCGTCGCCCAAATTTCATGGCCATGGTGTAACGATGAGTTTATTTTTGGAAGTCAAAGAATGAAAGATAGAGCATATAGGTTTATGACATTACCATGAAACCTGTTTGATGAGATATTGAGACAAAGGGATTAAATTACATGGTAATCATTCATATGAGTTGACAGGTCAATGCGGCGTCAACTTCTTTTTCTTGGGTGCCTTGACCTGTTGCTAGACAGTAATCTTGAACTTTAGGCAAGATCGCCTAATGCCAACGATAAAGAGGCCTAGGGGATCACACACAAAGTGTATACAAGTATCTCAAGTACAATAAAGATTATTCCCATATATGGTTTAATAATTATTCAAGGAAGCCTAAATCATTTTAATGTTGGATTAAGAATAAAATGAAAACAAGTACATGCCATGTATTAATGATTACACGCCATATACTTTTCATTTTGGAAAGGAAATTAAAAACAAGTACATGTCGTGTATTAATGATTACATGTCGTGTAGTTTTATGAAAAACAATTACACACCATGTATTAATGATTACACGCCATGTAGTTTTTCCAGTTGGTATTTTGAGGAAATAATATTGTTTTATTAAATGATATTTACTATAATCAGTGTGGGTGCTTGTCAAGGAATTAATGATTCAACGTGGGGGTTTTCAATAAGAGTTAATGAAATAAATAAAATGCGTAACACATTTATTTATTTACATAACTCTATAACCTCAAACCCAATTATAAATACCCTCACAATGCTAACACTTTTTCTTAATCTCTGTTCAAAACAATTCTGGAGAATTCTATCAATGCCAAAAAAATTCCTTCCTCCAAGAATGCTCTTAAGACCGAGAGAGAGATCCTCCTCCATCGGATCAACGCAATCTAAGGTGGACAATGAAAGAAAATGTTTTTCCATGCTAGCACCTAGATACTCCTTTGGTGACATCCAGAGATACGTGGTGCACATATGGATCACCGCTAGAGGAAGTCTACACTTGGATTCTGTAACGCAATGACGAATCACATCGAAACGTGATCAGAAATATCAATGAAGAAAGAACGCCGTAAAAGGTACTTCTTGTCAATTAATTAAATTAATTATAATCACCCTGTGAAGATCCTCGGTTGTGGTTTCAGGACTATTCTTCTTCTTTGTCTATTTTTGTGATTCGATCTGTGGAGTTTGGCTTTTATCATCGTATTGATCATAGATTTATCATTGAAAATGACCAAAATCCAAGTGGGCACATCCACTCATGAGCTTCCGCTATGCTCGGGACCTTCAATAGCTCTAGGACATTGGCCACTACTGATTGGGAAGCTAGTAGGAATTCATGGCCTAGAGGGCCTGCCTTGCTACCTTCATGGCGGGGAGGGTACCGTTCAGGTGGTAGCATAAGATCAGCATATTCAAGACCCAGTGTTGAAGATAAAGGGTATGCTAAGGTGTCTTATTCTTCATTAGGGATCCTTCCCCCTATGAAATTGCATGTCTGAGAAAACTACCAGGATTCCATTAGATTGTAGACAGCTCTGCATAATTCTGGTAATATATAAAATGTGTAGAAAACAAAAATCTATCGAAGTTGCATCTTATTACCACATCTATAATTGATGATCTTTCACTACCACAAAAACAGTTTTTCCCAGCGCCGACCTTTATCAGCGCTAACGAAAAAGTGCTGATAAAGGGGAGTGCCTTTATCAGTGCTAAAAAAAGCACTGATAAAGGGTCCCTTTATCAGCCCTAAAAAAATCACTGATAAAACCACCCCTTTATCAACGCTTTTTTTAGCACTGATAAAGGTACCCCCTTTATCAGCGCTTTTTTTAGTGCTGATGAAGGGATCCCCTTTATCAGCGCTTTTTTAGTAGCGCTGATAAAGGGTCTACTTCAAACAAATATTTAAAAATAATATATTAATATATAAATATATAAATATAGTTATATTGATATAAAAATAATATATAATTTTTAAATATATTTTAGATAAGTATAAATATACATTTACACTTAATATACTTAATATATAAGATTTTTAGTGAAAATGGCTTATAAAAAAATTAAAAAAATATATTTTTAATTAATAATTTTCTAATTATTATGTAGTAATAGTCATTTAATAACAATTTGATGATTAAAAAATAAAAAAATAAAAAAAGATCCAAAATATGTTGAAAACACAACTCGAACTTCAAACGGCCATAACTTTTGATCCGGGTGTCCGTTTGAGCTCTACCACATCAAATCAAAGCCTGTGACGATCTCTATATCTCTATGACTGGGGAAAGCCTGGTCAAGGTCTTTTAGAGGCCAAAAAAGTCCCAAAAGGCCTCAAAAACTGTGTTTTTAGTCGGGGTACCCCCATTTTTTAAAATTTTGTGGATTTTCAGCCTCGTTTGAGGGGGTATTATTGGATTTTTTTGGTGGGGACTGAATTTATTCCAAGGTATTACATTCATATTGATATTATGTTTTTGAAATTTCATCATTTTTTATAATTCACTTCTATTTATAATAAAATATATTACAATATATACATATTTTTTATATATTCACACATAAAAATTTAATTATAAATATAAATAATAAAATATATTATCTTTATCTAAATAATAACTAATATCCATTTTATTTAAAATACAAATATATGAATATTTATATACCTATATATTAATCTAACTATATATATATTAATCTAACTATATATATATATATTAATATAACTACATATATATTAATATTACTATAAATATATGTATTAATATCACTATAAATATATATATTAATATCAATATAAATATATATATTAATATAACTATATATATATATATATTAATATAACTATATATATATATATTAATATAAATATATATTACTATCTGAATAAATATAACTAAATATATATATATATATAAATAGAGATATATATTAATATAACTATATATATATATATTAATTTGACTATATATATTAATATAACTATATATATATTAATATAAATATATATTACTATACGAATAAATATAACTAAATATATATATATAAATAGAGATATATATTAATATAACTATATATATATATTAATATAACTATATATATATTATAATATAACTATATATATATATTAATATAAATATATATTACTATATGAATAAATATAACTAAATATATAAATATATATAGATATAGATATCATGAATTGGAAAACAAATCAAAATAGAGGAGTGGTAAGGGCTTAGGCGCGCAGGGGGGAGGTCTCGAGTTCAAATCCTGATGGAGGCAGGGGCGCGCGCACATGGGGAAATTTGGGTGCAAGCATTGTTAAGGGGTATTTTATCAGTGCTAAAACAAAGTGCTGATAAAGGACCCTTTTATCAGTGCTTTGTTTTAGCGCTAATAAAGGGGACCCCCTATCTTCGCTGGCATTAACAGCACTTTTCTAGCACTGTTAAAGGCCATTTTTAGCGCTGATAAAAGCCGTATTTGTATTAGTGTTTCTTGAACCTCTTCTTTTTTAATTCAAAGGGGCTTGAGATGGGGTAACACCCCCACCTTAGTTAAATATCCATGTCAGGTTCACCGTTTCTATTTCAACCTGATTCATGTCGTGGTCTCTTTTTGGTTGGCGGCATGGTCCCATCAAGACTGAGCATTATATCCTTTTTTTATTACAAAGGAGGTTCCATAGTTGAGTTGTCCCAATAGGTGATCGTAGGGGGTAAATTGTTTGTGAAATCATACTGCATTGGGTACGATGTCCTCATATGGTCTCTAATGGGTTTATTCGTGGAGCCATAAACACCCAACGACCCTCTTATCCATGATTCATGGTTCTTCATTACAAATGTAGGTGCTCACTAGATTATTTGGCCAGTGAAACTTGAGAACTCACATTGGTCGAGAGGATGGCAAGTCAGGCTCCTCATACCCTTTGGAGTAGGTGGAATGATTTCTTGTTTTGGGACACACTTATAGATTTAAGAAATGTTCATATATTCATGAATCCTTGGTTCATTCCTAATCATGTGTCTGTGGATTACTCCTATGTCTCAAGATAAAGCAGAAAAAATGCATGGGTTAGGATAATTTGTATGTATCTGAGGTTCCATATTGATGAATACATATGTATGTATTTGAGGTTCTTCACCAATGTTAACCTTTTGTGGACACATTAGGTATTCTATGGTATTTCTCTAAGACAATGATAATTTAATCCATATGATGAGGTGATATGGAGTTTATCGTCATCTAGGGGGGATAGAAACTGTTTTGATGATAGGTTCAAACCCATAATATGGGATTTCTACATATCCACATTAGAGGAATTAGATCCCACATGATTTGGTGAAACTTATCTGGACACATCACCATTTAAGGTCATGTGATGAGTACTCATCTGTTCTGTTTAATTTCATGCAGAAATGATTTCTAGGTGGATGGAGCCTAGTCAATCGTTTATGTGGGACTTATTCTGAGGTAGCTCAAGGTACCCAGAAGCGATGTAGTCTTTAGGGTTAAGGGTGAAACTACCATGAATATGGCCCAGAAAACATTAGGGTAAGTTTCAATGTTAGTTTTGGACCTCGAGGAGGCTTCATACGTATCCCAATTGGTTTGGAATCAAATCCCTCGTAGTTTGGTATGATAGTGATTATGAATAGAAGTTTCCCATAAATAAGGCATGATTTGGGGCTTATAGTGGCGAAGAAGAACCTTTTTAAATCAGATTTGAGACTTGCACTATAAAGGTGCCCTTGATGAAATAGGGTTCATTATTGGGGTTATCCTTTAAGAAGGATACCATTTGATCTTGGGCCTTAGATGTGCATCCAATATATCCTAGTTATGGTGGGAATCAAAGGTCTCATAGTTCATTTACAGAATCAGATTGTGTGGGTTCTATGATCATTAGTAGCCTATAATCCAACATGAATTATGTTCGGGGTGAGAAACAAGAGGATGTGAATGATTAAACAAGATATACATGTTCTCTTTCCTTATGATGGAAAAGGATGAGGATGATGGCAGAAAAGGCCAGGGCGAGAGCACCACCTCATATGATCAAAGGGGCTTACTCCAGAAGGTATGCAATGAAATTATTTCTGGGAAAGGGGAGGAATGTTTCTCCTCATCAAAGGAAAAAAAAGAAATTTTTATTTCCCTTTTATATCACTGAACCTCATTGAAGGGAAAGGACAGTGATTACCCTTAATTGTTTTAATGGGGAGGTTCACATCAGTATCCTAAGGTTGGACCCCATACTACCATGGGAATGTAGACTTATGGAAATTCCAAGGGTGTGCTCTGTTATGGGGATTTCCCATGTGACTCCACTTACCATGGGTATGTAAAATATGAAGGGTGTAATGATACACCTAATGGTTTTATCATAAAGTTTTGGTGGATTTAAGGGAGGATTTGGGCTAATTCCATGATACTGGTTCACATAGGGATTGCAGATGAGGCAAAAGAAATGGAAGGAGATGATCAGATATGGAGGGTGGAATGCTCGAGGGTTCCCCAATCCACATAAAATTTCTTAACTCATGATGTATACCTATTCACATAGTATGTTTCTATGTGTGTGGAGGTGTCTTCCACACACCACGTTGTTTTATAGACTTGGATTTTGTCCGCATGGCAGTTTTCTACACAACACGCAGTTCAGTCCATGTAGCATGGTGCTACGTAGTGTCAAATTTTGTCTGTGTAGCATGGTGTTATGCGGTGTTGGGATCCATCCATGTAGCGAGTTTCTATGTGGGTAAGTGTTCCATCTATATAGTTATGTGGTACATAGGACGCTAATTTTAAGAAGGGACATCGGTTCAACATCTTGCGGGATGTTCATCCGTGAAGGGATTGGGTTTGCAAGTTTCCAATTAAAATTTTGTTTTCTTCTTTAATGATATGTAGTGGGCTATAAATATAGGGGATCATCCAAAGGGGTATTCACTTAATTGATCAATATCTTCAAAAATATATCTCCAAAGGCTCCGCCTCAAGAATTCTGTTCAGTTTTCCTCCAATCTTGTCCCTTTCTCAGATCCCCTCAGGGTCCTTTTAGAGTATGATGGAGGAGATGGATTTATGGGTTGTAGAATACCTTTTGTAGAATCCCATTGGGAAAACATAACCCACATATGAATTAGTCAGCAGTTTCATCATATGTAGTGGAAAAATCACTGCCTCTCCCCCACAAACAGAATCATTTCATTCACCGGATTTCGTCGGATGTGTGTCGCATGCAAACCATTTAGTTTTTAGGGAGCCTCATACGCGAGGGTAGAATTTTCAACCTCTATTCCGCGAATGAATTTGTGCATTCACAGCATCAGCACCATCATAATTAACTTTAAAACCATTTGTTTCATGGTTTCTTTATGAGGTCGCGGACCATCATGCAGTGCAGTGGTCCACGAAGGGATTATGGTTCGCGACACACTATTTTCCTTTGCAAAACCTGTCTTCTTCAGCATTCTTCTTCAAATCATCATCCAGTTTATTCTTCATCCCTTTTCTAAATTCATGGGAGTATTTACTTTCCCTTTGAAAAGTTTTGAGGACCCAAAAATTTCATTTAATCTTCATTAATTTAATACTATAACAAAATGGAAACAACGTTCATGTGTATGTATGCCCTACCATCTATATTAATAGTGTATTTCTATTCCTATCTCCAAATTTTATGGATTATTATAAATACATATATAATGAATATATATGATATTTAAATCATATTTTACATCTTGGACATTATTAAATCATGATCTGTATAATAATAATGAAGATAACAAGTCAAAACATACTTGAAAACTAGGAAATAAACACATGTCATAGTGAAAATAATGAATGATTACTAACTGGTAATAATATATTACAAGAAGATAATATATGATATCATATATATTATTATCATTCTATAATAATTTATTAACATGTTTAAACCCCTTATACAATAGGTTATAGGATGTTCAATAAAAAAGGAGCGTAAGGTAATGGATTTCCTCTTAATTTACATTCCATTGAGAGTTATTTATTATTACGAACTAATTCACTTTAATTTGGTGTATATACTACCCATTTTTCATTTAAAATCATTATTTAATCATACTTTTGGTATTATAATTTTAAATTTAACTATCTCTTCCAAGGGGTTTTCACTTGAAAATTACCAAGTGTTAAAAGTTATCATTATAATACCACTTTATTTTATGATTGTGAATATTATCTTAAAAAAATCAATTCCTTATGATCATTTTTATTAAACGTTTAATTTTTGTTAAAGGTCCATATTCTCATGAAGTGGATATTATTATTTCCCAAACCATATACCATTTTTACATATGGTGTTCACTTTGAAAGTTATTTGATTAATTGGGGAAATATTGAAAAATAAATATATTTTATTCAATAAGATGGTTGATGATAATTCACAATATCTATTAATTAAATATATTATTTGATATATGATAAATACTTTGGACTATTAGAAATGGGTGTGAAACAGTTATAGATATCCCCTCAATGCACCAATAGTCCCAAGGGACAAATCAGTTAGCCAAATTAGAGTAGTTAAAAATGTCATAATAATATATCATGGGGTATAGTGGTTCATATACCAAGTACATAACATCCAATATTAAATAATTTCCTTCATTTAGAATTCAATTATCACTATTAAGTTGATTTTAACTAGGAAAAATTCTTTAAATGTATTTCATTTTCATACTGTTGATTAAATAGAATTTTTTCAGTTATTTATCTTCCCATATTGTTTATTCCTTATCCAGTTATTTAAATGGAATTTGGGTTATGTTATTCACCTTGAAATTTTGTTCATTGATTATTTATTTATGATATCTTCTTCTTTACTTAACTCTTATTAAGCATTTGATATAACCATTATTTTGTTTCCTTTAACCAGGATATAAAGAAGAAATCTTTGAATGAGCTTTAGAGGATATGAATATTTTAATTTGATTATGTATCATGTTTTGTTTTATATTTCCCAATGTAATGTGGGTATCATTATGTAATCTGGTTTTCTAAAAAATTTAAACTAATTGGTTCTTGGGGATTTTATTCCTTGTAAATCATTTCAATGTAACAATATAAGGCACTGAATTTGAACTTCTGGGGTCAGTGTATTATAGTGGGTGTAAAATGAAGTTTAGTTGGAACCTATGAATCTATACTTACAAAAAATAGAGGACATAAAACTAAGATATAATTTTAGGATAATTATATAATTACATCATTGAATTTTTTAATGGTTGAAATTGTGTGTGTTTTCATAGAAATATATCCATGTCTAGACACTACAAGAGGATGTGGTTTTGGTATAGTTGCACCAATGGTTAATAAATCTAAAAAGGTGTGTCTTCTCAGACTAGAGTGTATCCTGGTATATAAAAATGACCCTTAATGCACACATGGTTTGACACTCCCAAGTGATATTCTTAGGATAATTCAACATTTATTTACAAGCCATTTTGAAGGATGTGTAATTAATGATATCCCCAAAGAAACCTTTTTTATTATTATGATATTAGTTATGGAATATTTTTTCAATTTATGATAATTGTTTCACTTGTTTTGGGATTATAAATTATGTTACATAGTATTATGATCTAATCTAGTATATTCCATTGTTTAGAAATGACACATGGAAGTAACAATTGTAACAATGACCGTGGAAAATGATGAGGATTCCCTACAAAGAAAGATGATATAGTTGTTATTGGGATTGATAATGTTATAGATAAATTAGGTTATCATATTATGGTTATGACACATAACCTTTACTAGATAGAGCAACCTAATCCACAATGATATTCTTTGAGTTTGGATCATTTTAGGTAACAGAAGACCCCATTATTTAGTGGTACTATTGACCTAATGAAGGTTGGGAAATTGATTCTGTCTTTAGAGAAGATATTCATATAATTGGGATGTGGTGAAAAGGAAAATATTACACTTCAAGTGTATTATTTAAATTGTGATGTTAATCAATGGTGATCATTGATCCAGAATACTACGTAAGAAGAGGAAATATAACTCATGAATTGGAAATCTTTTAAAGACACATTATTTGACAAATATTTCCCTCGTGAGAAAAATGATGAGATGAAGAGAATGTTCCTTAGTTTAATGAAAAAGGAGGAAGGATGTGTTGTATAGTATGAATCTTCCTTTACAAGGTTACCAAGGTATGATACAGATTTCATACACCACATGGAATGCAAGATTGAACATTTCATTAATGGACTTATGACAACTCTCTAAATAGAATTGGTGTCTCAAACGTTTTCATCATATGATGAAATACATTTATGTTCTATGAAGATAGAGACATAATTCACCAAGTCTTATGGATTTTAAGGGACACAATATAAGAAGAGGAAGGTAAAGAAAAATATGGATAATGGGAATGGATATAAGGATTTTTCCACATGTGATAAATTTTGAAAGAAACACCGTTATATATTCTTGAAAGGAAAAGTGTTTTGTATATTTATAGAGATAAGGGACACCATGATAAATAATAAAAATGGAAGAATAAAAATGATAACATTTATTTTGAAAAATGTATATAGATTGGGAAATACACAAATGGTTTCCCTAAGAAACAAGGGAATCTACCCTAGAAGAAGCTAAGGGATCAAGGTAAAGATTATTCTATTGATATAGACAAAGTAGAATGATTAATTTTATCTTATATTTGGATCTTTGAATAATGTTTTAAAAGTATTTTATTTATGATATTTTGGTTACAAGTATTAAAGAATGTATAAGTATTATACTGTGGTACATTTTCATCAAGGATATAAAATATTTTGTTTATTGGTATCAACAACAAAGAAATGTGATTCAATATCAAGATAACTATTTGTAAAACACATGGTTGATGGAAAAATAAGCCTTAATATATTCCTAATTCTGAGGTAATGACATTTGGACAAGGAGATGATTGATATGGATAATGTAAATTGGGTACTACTAACTACCTTGGAAATTATTCTAAAGTGTTATGTCATGATCTTTTTTAATGATGAACCATTTATGAAATAGTTTAATTTGACCTTTAGAAAAGGTTTTATAGATTAATCTATTACTCTAACATACGATGAAACCTCTTCTATGAGATGAAGTAGAAATAGTTTAGGGAATAACTAAAAGAAATTATTTTATTTTTTAATTAGAAACATATCAAGTAAATATATTTCCTTTTATTATTAGAGTAAAGTAATTACTCAACTCTAGAAAAAAAGTCTTGAAAAAATGCTTCTATATATTAATGACTTGTTTACACATGTGGCTTATAGAATCGTGGTAGTTAACTTTCTTTGGATCACACAATTCCATTTAGTCAATGTTCTCTATCACTCTATATCAGAAATTTATAGTTATTTTTATCTTCCATGTCCTATTTTTAGCTAATTCTATTTTATTTTAAATCATAGTTTTGTGGTGAGCTTCACATTCTTATTTCAATCTTATTAGGAATATGTGTTATTAACCCTATTTATGATGTGGGTTTTTAAAAAAACTATATTTTAAAATATCATTCCCTCGATTACCAAGATCCATTTTGAACTACGAAGGACACAATTTATTTAAGTACGAAAAAATGTAACATCCCAAGACATTATAATATTTTTCTTTTGGAAAAAATTCTATTTTTTCCTAGATTTCTTTATATGCAACACCAAGTTAAGATTACACTAAACACAATACCAAGCACATAAGGCAATATAACATCATGATACTTTTCAATTCTCTACCTATGATATATATTATAATTCACACAACACTGAGTTAGTTTATTTTTATTGCAAGAATGTTTTTCCTTGATAGATTGCGTTACATGCAACATAAATTTTTAATGAAAAATAATATATTAACAAAATATTATTATTTAATATAATAAGATATAACCTAGCTGTTAAATTGGAAGGTATGAATAGTACTAACTAACTTATAAAAATATATTGTTGAATTAATTGGTTATTAATTAATTATAAATTAATATTGAAGCTAAATTAATTTAAAGGATTTTTTTTATAAAAAACTATTTATATGCCCCAAAGGGGTTTTATCTGAATAAATTGAATTAATTACTATTAGAAAATTATATTAATAAAATATATTTATTATATATTCAATCATTTTTTTACATTTATCCAATTTATTTTATAGTCATAGGATAATAAAAACCCTAATATTACAAATAACAAAATATATTTTTTAAAATAAGTTTTATAGCTTTTTAAGGGAGAAACTAATTTAAAAATGAATTTTTACGCTTTTATAAATTTTATATGAAAAAATAATTCACTTTTTAAATGAAAACATCAAAATTATTTTAGTTTAAATTTCAATTATTTTTATTAAAATTTTAATTTTTTAATGATTAGGGAAAAATACTGAATTTTAATTGAAAAAATTATTTTTTTCCACTAAATTATTTATATAGTTAAATTGTATTTTAATTAAATTTTAAAGTATATTTTTTCATTTATACATTAAATAATGTAATTGTATTCATTGTAATCAATTTAAAATTGAAATTGGATATAAAAACATTTCAATATTTTGAACATTTTCACTTTAAAACCCCACTTTGTCATCCCGTTTTGTATGAATAATTTTAAATTATTTTATGCCACTTATATGGTTTTAATTTAAAAAATATATTCCATAATTGGAATAAGTATAATTGATCATTTCTATTGTGTTCAACTTAGTTTTTTTCCAAAAAAATATTGAATGGAGTGAAAATTAATTGCAGCAATTAAGGTGAAATAAAGCTTAACAAAGGACTAAACCTTAAACATAAGTGAAAAAATGGCATAGAAATATGTCCAAAACCTATTTTATGGAAAAAATTAGACTTTATCCCACCGCTTATATAATTTGGATCATTATTGGAGGCACATTATGTAATGGATACCTATTAGTAGTGTTTGACATTTTGTATTTACAAGAATTTCACTCCTCCTCCTCTATAAAAAGGCACTCACCACTCTAAGTTATTCAGACCTATAAATCCATTTTTATCATCCACATATATCCCAAATAAGGTCATAATTTCAAAAAATTGATTATATAATCCTAAATTTGGGATAAAATAAAACCAAGTATGTCTTTTTGTATAATCCAAAAGGAGTTACCTGAATTAGAGGCAACGTTCTTCAATGATCACTTTTGTTTCATTTCTTTATCCACCCTTTAAATTGTTACTATATATTTTTTATATAATAAAATTGGTATCATAAATATAATTTAATGTTTTTATGTCAGGGTTGTGATCTAAAATCACACACAGTTTCATCAAATGGGATACATAATCATCGTTCGTGTGTACGGCGGACTACCGCCTCAGGAACTGATTTTAGTCCTTCTTCCATTACCACCTTTAAAGGTTATAATTAATGATGTATTCAGAGTTTATATATGATATATATGGAATTTTTTTTTATTCTATAATTCTTATATAGATCATACCTTCATGCTTTCCATTTTTTAGAATATGAAAACATCGTTTCAGATGTGTAGACTACCATATCCTCAAGGAGATGAGATTCGTTCACTTTATACATGGATTATATTAATGATCGTTTTTATAAAAATATGATATTTATATGAAATAATGATGATACTGAAATTATAATATACATATATAACCTTTACTCTTCATTCTTTTAATATTAATATAAAATGGAAAAAAAATTCATGTGTACATACAACGTACCATCACCATGAACAGTGTATGCCATTTACTTTATCTATATTTTATAGATTATTCTAAATAAATATAGTAACGAACCATCCTGGGTCAACCCTGAACCAGTCACCCAAGCTGGTCTGCGACATGGCCCGAAGGGCGTTCCCGATCCCCACGGGTTGGCAACTAGTGCCGGGTATCAAAATAAACTAGTTGGGAATGATTTGGCCCATAACAAAGATAAATAATCTTAAACTGAACAAGAAGATAAATAAAGGAACATAAACTGAAAAACTTGGCAGTGGAAAAGGGACTAAATGAAGCATCGTGACATACCTTAGGTGGCCCCATGGGCCACCACGGAATGTAAACTACACTCACTCCCAAAAGAGATCTAGGATTGAAACCTGCAACTAAAAAGTATAGTAGGCATGAGCACTGAGATGCTCAGTAGGAATGCCAAAATATGACCACATCCTATTCCCCTTCCTTTAGTAAGCAATCCAATTATTCCAGTTTGGAAAAAAAATATAATGAAATAATGTTTTTCCTTCTTTACAAATTAAATAACGAGATTTCATTTTCATGTAAATCATTTCTCTCCCACTACATTTTCAAAATGGTTTACAAGCATGCATTAACGTTTCAAAATGAAAAGAAACCAGTTTGGATTAAAATATTTTTTTCACAAATAATACATCAAGTATGAAACAACTGAAATGAAAATTACATCACAAGAAACATGTTTCAAATGAGCACCATGGGTAATCCCTATTGGTAGCTAACACAAGTGGGAACCTAGATACCTCGTACCTCGGTGAAACATGGATTAGAAACCACGACCCTCAGAAAATGTGGCTTAGAAACCACAACCCTCAATAACCGTGGCTTAGAAACCACGAACCTCAGTAATTCATATGTTTATTTAGTGTTGTTGCGTCAATCCTGATAGAAAAACTGGGATGAACCCCTGCTGTGTCATCTTGCATACTAGTCCTGGTCACCCACCTAGATACACAGGTTTCCCATTGTGCTCTATTTCAAGTGGTGGTGAGTTTTCTTCATCAATAAAACATATATATACATAAAACTTTTTTATCCAAAACCCACTCAACCTCTCACCACCACTCTCCCTCCTTAAGTGCATTCTCCATCTTTTACTTCACATAATTAATAAACATCAAATTAGGCACATAATAATACCTTCAACATAAAAATCATTTTCTAAAACCAAGGGGGCATGCCTCAAGAGAGGTTTTTCTTTTTCATAAAACATTATTAAGATTCCAAATGAGATTAATTACATAAAAGGAACAATTTTTACAATTTACCAGCCAAAAGTCCAAACACCTTTTGAAATACTCATTACCAATTCAAAACCACTTGGGAATCAATTTTCAATAAAAGTCACTTAAGACCAATGGCGTTAGAAATACATTTCGATTTCCAAAACAAAGGCATAATCATTTCAAGCAACCACAAACAAATTTCATAGCATTTGTATATATCATAAATTTAAAACATATTTTTAAAACAAGCAAAAAATTATGAAATTAAAATTAAAGTCATAGGAATGGGGGACCAACCTCAAACATTTCGCTATTTGTCGATGACCACTCAAACTGACACTTGGCGCAAACACGCACATGCATTTATACATATATATATACACCCCAAGCTGAATTTCATGTATTCCCTTTTCCATGAGGAAATATGTACAAAGAGGGAATATATATGTGTGTGTCTTACCCTATGCATATACATGTAGGATACCTCGACACCCGTGACGTAAAATCATCATAACGAGGTTCAACGAACTAAAAATATAATTTAAAAAACAATTAAACACTTAACCAATCCACAAAACATTTCAAAATAACACATCAAGGGTTTTCACTAACAACACACTCAACTTCGAGTAGGAAAAGACACTTTAAAACCAAAAGTACTCCAAAGGGACATTAAAACATACTTTCCATATTTTGAAAGAGTTTACAAAACATGTTGACAAATGCACAACAAGTAAAACATTCTCAAAGTGGTACATTTCCCATCAAAATCCCTTTTCCACACATACGCACCTCACGTACCCACAAAAACACACGGTGCAATACTTAAACAATTGATTGAACACGTCCAAAGATTTTCACAATAAGGAACACACAAACAAATACCCCCATTTTCATACTCAAACCCACTTTTAAAAATATACACACACCAAAACAACATCTAAACATGTTTCACACCCTTTATAATATTTAATAAACCACTTAAAAATTTTATGAAACAACCCCAAGCAGTATTACCAAACTTTGAACACAAACGCCCACTCAAAAACATCTTCTAAGGCCAAACGCACACCAAAAAAATACTAAAATATAATCTTCAGCTCTTTCATGATCTAATAAAGCAAACTCGCAAGTCATAAAACAAAACCAAGCATTACCAAAAGCATTTATATCTAAAAAATACCCCATTTCACACAAGCATGCCATATAAAAATCAAGCACAAGATAAATCTATTGTAAAAATAGCTTTCACACCCAAAACAAAATGTCGACAACTCAAAAATCACAAAACATTTAAATTAACATTAAACCACAAAGAAGAAATTGAAGAATTCTCACCTGAGGACCATGGCGAACCCACTAACCTTGACAGAAGTGGCTAAAACCGGCCATTACCGAACTCGATGAAACCTAAAAACAAGATTCAATCAAAATTAAAACCCCAAAAACATTAGGGGTTGGAAAAAATTTGTTAGGGCGATGAGGAGACCTCAAATAAACCAGGAAAGGAAGAAGAAGAGGGAAGAAACCCATACCTTGAAGCTTCAGGCAAGATTCTTGAAGAAACGGAGGAAGAAAATGACAGACGGAGGAGGCCATAGGGTGGTGTGTTGCACAGCCAAGGAGGGGATTCAGTCGAGGGTGTGTCGTCCGGGTTAGAAGGGGATCCAGAAGAGGGGTCGTGGTTGCTGCGGCATGCTGTTGGGAGACGGAGGTGCGT
The DNA here is from genome assembly GCA_963277665.1 of Viscum album. Classification (NCBI taxonomy): domain Eukaryota; kingdom Viridiplantae; phylum Streptophyta; class Magnoliopsida; order Santalales; family Viscaceae; genus Viscum; species Viscum album. The sequence goes on along the minus strand of OY728136.1, from coordinate 394,646,458 downwards.
CGTGGAGAGGGGCACTTGGCCGGAGGTCTAGGAGAACAGGGGGGTGGCGTCGCGCAAGAGGAAGGGGAAAGGGGGAGAAGGAGGGAAAAGAGGGGAATAAGGAAAAAAAGAAAATAATAATAATAATAATAATAATAAATGAAATAGAAAATAAAAGATAAAAAAACAAATAAAACTTTAATAAATAATAATAATAAACTTAATAATAATATTATAAATAACCATAATAATAATATTATTGTTATCAATTTTTTTCCATTTTTTTATCTTATTTCAATTTGACTTTAATTTAATAATAATTTTTTTAAACTTTAAGAAACTAAAAACACAACTATAAATAAAATAAATAAATAAATAAAATAATCGCCACCATAGGTAGCCGAGCCGGGGTGTGACAAATATATAATTAATATATGTAATATTTACATCATGGTTAAAATACATAATATTAATAAATCATGATCGATATAAGAAAAAAAAGATAACAAGTCAAAACATACTCGTAAAACTAGGAAATTAGGACCTCATATAGTGAAAATAACAAATGATTACTAATAAACGGGTAATACGATCTTATAAGAAGATCATATATGACATCATAAATATTAATATGGTTCTTTAATAAGTTATTAATATGTTAAAAATAATTATTCATGAGTTTAAAGGACATTTAATAAAAAATATGTGTAAGGTAATAGATTTTTCCTGAATTTACATTCCATTGACACTTATTTGTTATTATGCACCAATTCACTTTTATGTGGTGTATATACTACCCATTTGTCATTTAATATCATGATTCATTTGTACTTTATAGTATTTTGAGTTTTATTTGAACTATATCATCCAAGGGGTTTTTTTTGAAAATTACCAAGTGGTAAAAGTTATCTTTTCGATATCACTTTCTTTTCTGATTGTTAACTTTATCAAGAAACAATCCATTACTTATGGTCATTTTTATTTTAAATTATAATTATATTAAATATCCATATTATCATTAAATGTATATTATTATTTCCCTAAAACTTATACCATTTATACATATGGCGTTCACTTTGATAGTGATTTGATTAATAGGGGAAATATTGATAAAACTGTATCTTTCATTCAACACGAATTTTGATGATAAGGAATATTTTCTATTAATTAAATAAATTATTTGATATATTATGAATGCTTTGGACTGGAAAACATGGGTGTGGATGGTTTTATATATCCCCTTGATGCATCTGTAGTATCATTGGATGAATCAGTTGGCCAAATCAGAGTAGTTTAAGCTGTCTTGAGAATAGATCTTGACAATTCATTAGTTCATGTGACCAATAAATGACTTAAAATATTAAATAATTTCCTTCATTTATAATTCAGTTATTATTATCCATAGTATTTAATCTTTGACAGTATCTATGGATGAATTTCATTTTTAGAGTATTGATTAAATGGAATGTATTGTAGTTATTTACCTTTCCATATTGTTTATTCTTTATCCTGATATTTAAATGAAGTTTGTGATAAATTATTTTTCATTCCATGTTGTTTATTAATTATTGAGTCATGATTTCTTCTGTTGTGCTTAACCCTTTCTGAGTAATTGAGCTCACCCTTATCTTTTCCCTTTCATGTGATGTGAAGAAGAAATCATTAAATGAGCTTTCAAGGATATAGTTTATTTCATTATATTTTTTTATATTTTTTTATTTTCTAGTTACCAATGTAATATAGGTATCATGTATGTAATATTTTTTCCAAAACTACTGAACTGATCGGACCTGTGGGATTTGATTCCTTGTAATCATGCCAATGTAATAAATTAAGTCACCAACTCCAGGATTCTGGGGATGGGACATTATAGGAATAACAATATATAAATCTTACAATATCATGAAAATAACAAGATTCAAGATATAACTTTCCAAATTGGAAGAATATTCTTCTCATATAAGAATATAGGTGCACAATGTAACATGTGCCTCAATGAAAGAAAATTTAGGCAAATCTCCCGTAATGAATTGGTAACATTTTAACCATGAAGACCATGAAAGAGAGATCCTAAAATGGATATGTAAATATCAATAATTTAAAGTATAATAATCATAAAATGCATTAATGGGACGTATATACACCACATAAATATAATAGGTGGTGAATATGACATGTGTCTCACATGAGTGACAAAAATCCCTTACCTTAAGTCTTGACTTACATCATACTTGCTGGAACTAGAAATATAATATATTTAAGTTTATTATAAATCTATTAAAGAACCAAATTCACATATATCATACTATATATGGTGTTCTTATGACCTTTATTACCTGTTTATTATCAATTCCATGTTAATGTTACGTTTTAGGTAATAACTGCTTTTTCGTATATATCGTGATTTGTAAAAAAATCATTTTACTTTGAACATGGATTAATCAACTCCATAATTATAACAATGATATAAATATCATATATATTTATTATACATGTAATTTATATAATTCAAAAGGATAGAAGTGGAAAATAAAAAACATTATTAATGGAAACAGTAGGTCGTACGTATGCATGAACTTTGTTTATATTTTCTTGTCACAATAAATGATATAAAAGTAAATTACAAATATTATCATTGAAGAATATTATTTATGTCATATATATGAGAAAATATTTTTTAATTCCGTCTTTTACGCATTCCATGTAAAACGTGAATGAGTCACATCACTTTGTGAGATAGTAGTTCATTGTACACACGAATGACATAACTTTATTCACACAAAATATAAATCTTGATGGTATGTGTGATACAATATTGAATATTCATAATAACGTCATAATAATAATAAAAATAATATGTAAATATTATGTACATAATTATACCCAACATTGAAAGGTGATAATAGAAAAGTGAATGACATTGGTTTGTGAGGCGGTAGTCTGCCATACACAAGAACGATGATTTCGTAACCCATTTGATGGAAGTGTTTGTGGTTCTTGGTCATAAATATAACATAACAACATGTTATTATATTTAAGATACTATGGTTATTATATTTTTATGATCCAGAATGAATTTATTTGGTTTGAGGAAGAAATAAAACAAAAACATTCATTGAAGAATGTTACCTCTTCTTTAGGAATATCCTTTGGGTTTTCCCCAAAGGGAATTTTGGATGGATTTCTTCCAAAAGTATGTTTTATAGGATTAGTGTAGGTAAGTGTAGATGTAATTTTGGTATGGAATTTTCTTGATCCAAATGTCTTGAGAGGTGTGATGATGTGGGGATAGTGAGTTCATTTTAATTTTTGTGAATGAGTGGAATCTTATAAATACTCAAAAGTATTAAATATTGGAAGGTAAAAAGTACCTAAAGTGGCTCAAAAATTGAAATTTATTGGTTTTTAGGAATGATATGGTCAATAAAAACCTTCACAGTAGATTTATACACATGTTATAAACATTTAATTCATTAACTTCTAAGTTCTCTTATTTTTTCATTTTGGTTTTTCATTATGTTAACTAGTTTTATAACATAATTAATTTATTCATTAAGAATAATTATGGGTGATAATTATTATATAATTTAGAATCACCTATTCTAAAATATGATATAAAATTTATAAAATAAAAAACCCATATGTATTGGAAATTAATTTTAATAGAAGCGCACACAATTTGAAAAACACTACTTCAGCGCTAACCGCACTCACAATGTTTCATTACTATTTGGGGTCAAAATGTGCATTATAAAAGGTAAATTGGTCCATTAAGGGACCACATATTATATTTATTAACATATTTAGATAACTTGGAAGAAGGTAGGTTTTTTAGAAACATTAATTTATTTAATAAAATAATGGTTTTTTATAAAATAGCATTAATGTCATTTTTGACATTATATAACTAATTTGAATTTCAAAAAAATATAAAATAATGGAACTTGAATATTTTAATTTCTGAACTATTTTATATGATATAATCAACTAAAAAATTTATTTAATACCATAATTCATTCAATTTTCTTCATTTTTACTATTTTTAGTATCATTTATTTTATTTTATTGTTAATTGAATAATTACTGTGTGGGCATTTCTTAAGAATTTTATGTAATTATTTCATCTCTAAAAATTAGAGATAAATTTTTTTGATAACTAAAAATAATTTATATTTCAAAATAATAGTAAAAACCAAACCTATGTATTTTTCTCATATTCTAATGATTTATAGAATTTTAATGGAAAAAAGGTCCAATTTTTTGTCTTTTTCATTAATTACATTATTATATGGGTCATTTTCTTGGAAAAGTGTCCTAGAAATCATAACATTATATCCTATAGTCATAAGGGTCTAAATATGTCCATCCAATTGGTTTCAAAAAATTTTTGGGACATTCCTACACTTTATATTATATGGTAAACCACTAAGTAAACTTATTTTTTTAGCTGTTATAATTAATTTTAAAAGTACTTACTAATCATTATGGTCAAAATTTAAGTTCAAATTATTAGATAATATAAATTTTTTTGATTCCAAATATGGAATCAATTTTTCCAAATTTAATTAAATAAGTGGAAATAATTAATTTAAAATAAATCCAACATACATTAGAAGAAATCAGGTTTTCAAAGTGAAAATGTTCAAAAGTCTACAATTTTTATATCAAAATTAAATATTAAAAAGAGTCCAATGACATAAACTAGGTTAATAGATATATAATTGAAATATTGAAACTTTAATATTAAATTGTCCAAGGATTGTGCAGTCACACCGAGAGGGGGGTGAATCCGGTGTGACCAATTTTACTGAATTATTTTTACATTTTAATTTGAATCTCGGTCTTTTGTTAAGATGTGTGGATCATGTATGCAATACATAATGTACATGAAACACAACACTCAATATTTTTACTAGGTTCGATACTAAGACCTATGTCCCTTCAACAACGGGTAATCAACCTTGGTTACAAATTTTTCATTATATACAGATTGTTAAACCCAGGAAAAATCTCATTCTCATCACCACTGAGTCCCACAATGTTCCACTCTAGAGTCCCACTAGAGTTTACAAGTTCCCAACAATAGTAGTGAATCTTGATTCCCACAGGAGGATCTTTATACTGCATCTCACAGTGTTACCAGCTTCCCACCAATCTGCTCCAAAATCCCATTAGAGACTTCCACTACTTCAGAGCCCCACTGAAGATATCACAATCTTGAATCAAACAAGATTTGATCCATTGAGATAATTATTTTAATATACCCTCTAGGAGATTTATAGATCAAATTGGCCCCTATACAAATCAATAAACTTTTCACTGATGCTGTTCTTTCTCAAATAATACTGATCACCTGTAAATGGCCAGCTGTCTCAGTTCAACACTGCCCTGGAAATTCCTTCTTCTATTGAAGACCCGACCTCACTAACCATTGAAAACTCAAATACAAAAATACTTTTGAATCACAGATTAAAGTAGTGTCCCAAATTCAGTCTCAGATCACAAATCACCTGTGCACTTCCTCGAACACCATGCATGTATTTAATACACGACATGGCCTTCTCATTTTATACATTCATTATTACAGTTAAACTCAAATGTTTTCAAGTGAGCATGTGAACATGCATTAATGCATGTAAGTATTTTTCACATGAAGCATCAACCACATGGTGTCAACATAGCTCACTTCGAGTTTTTTTTTAAATAATTTTTTTTAAAAAAATATTTTTTAAAAATAGGCTAGGTTAAAAAAATCGAAATTACGCCACAAAGGTGGCATCTACGATGCCGCCTTTGGGCTCGGGTTAAAGGCGGCATCCTAGATGCCTCCTTGCCGCCTTTGGGCTCGGGTTAAAGGCGGCATCCTAGATGCCTCCTTTCACCTAAAATAGAAAAAAAAAAAAATTTAAGATTTTTTTTATTTTTTTGTTTTGTTTATATATATATATATATATATAAACAAAACAAAACTAAAATTTTCAGTAGAATTTATCCGCTATTTAAAATCTAGCAATACTGTCATTACAGCAATCTGGATTCTGACAGAAGCTCTCACCCATGGCTCCTTTTTATAAGAGAGCTTACCCTGGAAATCAATCTGCATTTCCGATGTGGGATTCTGGTTCTCCATTTCCTGCACAGAACATTCTGCATTTCCGATGTGGGATTTTGTTTCAAGTGCGTGACTTTGAAAGACTATAAAATATAAACTATAAAAACAATATAAATGAAACTTTAAACATGGATTAAACATATAAAACATAATTGAAAACAAAAAAAAATTCATAAAAAATGATGATAAAAAATAATTTATAAGCTTTCAAAACGACTTACTTGAAACATAAGAAGTTTCAAGTACGTGATTTTGAAAGCTTATAAAATATAAATTATATGACCAATATAAATGAAACTTAATACATGAATTAAACATAAAAAAAATATTTGAAAATAAAAAGAATTTCGTAAAAAATATTGATGAAATATAATTTATAAGCTTTCAAAACGACCAACATGAAACTTAAAAATGTTTCAAGCACGTGACTTTGAAAGCATATGAAATATAAACTATAAGACCGATATAAATGAAACATAAAACATGGATTAAACATATAACAAATAATCGAAAATAAAAAGAATTTCGTAAAAAAATGTTAATGAAAAATAATTTATAAGCTTTCAAAACCACCTACTTGAAACTTAAAATGATTAAAGTATGCGGTTTTGAAAGACTAAAATATAAACTATAAGACCGATATAATTTAAAGTTAAAACATGGATTAAACATATAATAATTTATTTATTTATTAAATTAATATTATTAATAATTAATTATATAATACTTAATTAGTAATATAATTATTCATTATAATTATTCATTAGTAATTATTAAAAATTATTATATAATAAATAAGTAGTTAATTAGTAATATAATTATTCATTATAATTATTCATTATAACTATTAATTATTAATTATTATTTATATAATACTTAATTAGTAATATAATGATTAATTATATAATTATTAACTATATAATAAATAATTATTTAATTAGTAATATCATTATTAATTATATAATAATTAATTAGTTAATTATAAATATGATAATTAATTATAATAAGTAATTATAATTATTAATTAGTAATTATTAATAAATAATTATGTAAAAATTAATTAGTTAATTAGTAATATTATTATAAATTATATTATAATTAATTAGTAAATTTGTAATATGATTTTTAATTATAATTATTCATTATAATTATTAATTAGTTATTAATAATAATCAATTATATAAAAATTAGTTAGTTAATTTGTAATATTATTATTAATTATATAATAATAAATTACAAAAATAGTAATATAATATTTAATTACATTTATTCATTATAATTATTAATTATTAATTAGTAATTAGTAATTAGTAATTAGTAATTATTAATTATTAATTAGTTAATTAGTAATATAAATATTAATTATAATTAGTCATTATAATTATTAATTATTAATTATTAATAATTAATTATATAATAGTTAGTTAGTTCATTAGTTATATAATTATTAATTATATAACAATTAATTAGTAAATTTGTAATATAATTTTTAATTACATTTATTCATTATAATTTTTAATTATTAATTAGTAATTAGTAATGAGTAATTATTAATTATTAATTAGTAATATAAATATTAATTATAAATATTAATTATAAATATTACTTATTAATTATTAATTATTAATTATTACTTATACAGTAATTATTTAGTTAATTTTAAATATAACTATTAATTATATTATAGTTAATTAGTTAATTAGTAATATAATTATTAATTATATAATAGTTAATTAGTTAATTAGTAATATTATTATTAAATATAATTATTATAATTTTTAATTAATAATTATTAATAATTAAATATGTCATAATTAATTAGTTAATTAGTAATATTATCATTAATTATATAATAATTAATTAGTAATATAATTATTACATATATAATAAATATTTAGTTAATTAGAAATACAATTAATAATTATAACTAATTAATTAGTAATTAGTAATTATTAATTATTAATTAGTTAATTAGTAATATAAATATTTCTTATAATTATTCATTATAATTAGTAATTAATAGTTAATAATTATTAATAAGTAATTATTAATTATTAATCAGTTAATTAGTAATATAAATATTAATTATAACTATTCATTAAATTATTAATTATTAATTATTACTCATTAATTATTACTTATATAATAATTAATTAGTTAATTATTAATATAACTATTAATTATATAATAATTGATTAGTTAATTAGTAATATAATTATAATCTTTCAAAGTCTTGTGCTTGAAACATTTTTAAGTTTCAAGTAGGCGGTTTTGAAAGCTTATAAATTATTTTTCATTAACATTTTTTTGGAAATTGCTTTTTTTTCAACTATTTCTTATATGTTTAATCAATGTTTAATGTTTCATTCATATTGGTCTTCTATTTTATGTTTTATGGTCTTTCCAATTCACACACTTGAAAAATTTTAAGTTTCAAGTAGGTGGTTTTGAAAGCTTATAAATTGTTTTTTATCAACATTTTTTTGAAAATTTCTTTTGTTTTCAACTATTTATTATATGTTTAATCAATGTTTAAAGTTTCAATTATATTCGTTTTATAGTTTATATTTTACAGTCTTTCAAATTTACGTACTTGAAACATTTTTAAGTTTCAAGTAGGCGGTTTTGAAAGGTTATAGATTATTTTTCATCAACATTTTTGAGGAAATTTCTTTTGTTTTCAACTATTTATTATATGTTTAATCAATGTTTAAAATTTCATTTATATTGGCGGTATAGTTTATATTTTATTGTATTTCAAAATCACGTACTTGAAACAAAATCTCACAACGGAAATGCAGAATGTACTGCGCAGTAAAGGTAGAACCTGAATCCCATATCGAAAATGCAGAATGATTTTCAGAGCAAGCCCTCTTATAAAAGGGAGGTCTGGGAAAAAATTTCTGTCAGAATCCAGACTGTTTTAATGGTTGTAGCGCTGGATCTTTAATAGCAGAAAAATTCTGCTGAAATTTTTTGTTTTGTTTATATATATATATATATATATATATATATATATAAACAAAACAAAACAAAAATAAAAATAAAAAATTTCAAAAAAAAAGATTTTTTTAGGAGAAAGGCGGCAGCCATGCCCCCGAAATGTAAAAGCGGCATCCGTGATGCCGCCTTTGAGATGCATTTTTCAAAATATTTTTGCCCTAAGCGTTTTCTAGAATTTTTTTTTAAAAAAAACGTAAAAAAAAAAAAAAAAATCCAGCTCACTTCACAAGACATGCACACTATTCGTCTTGCACAATCCATATTTTCCAGAATAGTTACTCAATGCATGTGTATGTGCATTATGTCATGATATTGCCACTTGTACACTTCCACTTTGCTCAATAAATATGCACACACAGATTCTAATTTGCTCGCTAACTAATCACACACTCCTCTTCTCATTAACTCATTTTTTTCACACAAAGATCACTTGCAAAAACATATCAAGCGACAGTATTTTTTGCACAGTCACCACCACGCAATCCCAAATAGATAGAGTTTCTTATTCCATCTTATGGGCAAACCTGAAGGATATTAACGTTCTTTGTGCAATAGTGTGATACTTTCTTCAAGCTATCTCAATTCCTTCGCGCAATAGTGAGGTGCTACTGTATTTCATGCGACAAACATATATTCACAATTTTCATCGCGAAATCCAGGGGACACAAGATGCGTTATCCCGAGTGCTTCACGGAAACAAGTTTCTTCGCGAAGCTATTCGAGTGTGGAATACACAGATCCAACATTCACGACCCTCAAGTATTATTTGTGAAAACAGTAAACGCGCGGAAACCTTCACGAATGAGACAGATTCAAGGAGCTTAACTTCACTGAAAATGAAAACACTCAATCTCGACACCAACTGAATCCAGTGTAGCTCTTTGTATTTATAGGAAACAACCCTCGTCATAAAACCTTATACAAGGCATGGATCGACCATCGGATAGATTCGTGTGAACAGAAGATTCTCGAACAAAGCTTGTTGGAGAAGACAAACTCAGTGATCCCATCGAATGGCTTACAATATTCAGATCGATTATGATCGGCCGACCCAGGTTCTTTCCGAGTTTTTTTAAAGCGGATGAATCATATCAACGGCTAGGATGAAATGATCGCTGAATCAAACGGCTGGACTTAGTTTGGTTCTACAGTAACATGCACAGAATTATTCCCACATCGAAACGAACTTTTATTGCCACCTCGCTTATAATAAACAATGCTACATAGTATTATTTGAGTTGTCTAGTTTTCATAACCGGTGTGTCTGTTTTCGCACCGCTCTGTTCAACCACTCTCGTACCTACGCCGCTTTGTTTTGGCGGGATTCTCCACTTTTTTATACTAAAATCTAAACTCTTTAAAAACTTCAAACTCAAGAGCCAATAATCCCAACCTTGAATATTCACTATAAAAACTAATTTTAATTTTCATTATTATAATATTTCCTCAAACCCAACAAACTCCTTTCCTCTTTGGAATTTAATCATAAATTCCAATTCTTATAATATTGTAAACACTTTTTCAATAACCAATGACACATGTTACCAGTTCAACAATATTAGATTAGTATTCATTGACTTTTCATCTTCTTAAATTATGGACAAAAATTTGAACTTCACCAAATCACTTGACCACTCAATCTCCCCATTTGGATTTTTTGTCAACGCACACTTCATTTTTAAAATTCAATAATATCTTCTCCTCCTTATTGGTAATAAAACCACATTTTATATGCAATACCCAATAAAATCAGAGCCAAAATCATTAAAAACATCAAACACCAAATCCAATAATTCCATCTCAAAATATTCACTATGAAAAATAATTTTATTTTACGTGATTATAATTTTTCCTCAAATGGAACAAACTCAATTCCTCTCCATCTAGAGTTCAGTCATAAATTCAAATTATTCCAATGTTGTAAACATTGTGTCAATAACCAATGACACAAGTTTATAGAACTACTGACCAGTTCAACAATTGTCAGATTAGAATTCATTGACTTTTCATCTTCTTAAATAATGGACATCAATTTTAACTTCACCAAATCACTTGACCACTTAAATCCCCATCTTTGTATTTGTTGTCAATGCCCACATCATTTTTAAAAGTCAATGATATATTCTCCCCCTTATTGGAAATAATGAAAAAATTATAAGCAAAGAAATGAATTATAATTTTAAAATTCAAATTCTATGAATATTCTCTTCTCTTCTAACACATATTTTATGATTACTTCTCGGAAGGATGGAATAACTTCTAACTTGTAAATGAGCTAAAATCAATCAACTCTAAGTATACATGAGAAATGGTATGTCTAGAAAACAAGAGTGATCAATTTTAACATCAATGATGTCAATAAACTTTCAGCATGTGATACCAGTAACACAAACTACTTTTTAGGAAATTCTCAAAAGATTTTCAACTAATCTCTTACATACATCTCTGTAAACAGATTAAAAACATTCCAATGCAAAGATGTATTTTCCCCTTTTCATTAATAAATAAATCTCTTCCTCACCAGAACTTTTATTACTCATAAGATATCAATTGAGATAGAAATATCTGATGGATGATCTTATTTGACCCCCCTTAAGAGATGCACTGAAAGCATCTTCATAATAATTAGTTTCCCTCAGGAAGAAACTCCAAGAATCTTCAGATAAAAATTTTGATATGTTGCAAAGAGACACCATAATGCCAATAGTTTTTCATGATGGATAACTATTATAAATTCAGGTCTTCCTCAGAATATATACTTCACCTTCAATTCCATTCATGGAAATCAAAACTGAGAGTTGTTTCTCAACCAAAAAATATTCTTAGATGAAAAATGATTCTTCATATTTTATAGTAATGTAGTTTTATTTCTCTCAACATACTTCATATTTCTTTCTCTTCTAACTATTCTGGTCATATGATCGAACATTCTTTTAGAACATGCTCAGTCTTCAACCTGTGTGTAGGTATCATTTTCCCAATATTTGAAGTAACATATACTTTCCTATTCTTCTTCAATCGCTGTTTTTGACCAGATAACAACGTCAAACAATATTTACTTGAATGACTAGACATGTTGCACCTATCATACACAACATTAGAATTAAATAAGTTACCACTTTTAGGAAACTTTTTAGATTCCTCATCATAGGCATCTTTCATGAAATCAATCTTGTAATTTTTCTTCTAGACTGATTCTTTCATTAAGTCCATCATTAATGCTTTAATATAAATATTCATGGCCAATTTACTCTGGTATATGATGTGATATTTCTTACAATAATAAAAACATCTTTTCTTTGGTTAGACATTGTTCACATCATTCTTCATAATCTTATTGGAAGATGTTTGTTTAAAAACCATCTTATTTTGTTCACAACCCAAGGGTGACATGTCATCTTCATATCGTACCTACTTCAATTGTTGTTGTGGTCTTATACCCACATCAATAGATTATTTGTGCATACTTGGTACATATCAGCACTCATCATAATAATAACCACTTTTTTTGCAATAATCAAAGAAATTTTAAATGTGGTCATATCTGTTCATCATAGAATAATTCTCTTTCTGTGAATTCTTCTTCTTGTTTTCAGGCTTTAAATTTTCTTTATCTTTTCTTTCCCTAAATGTAGGAATTCTATAGTTTTGATACAATGAAATATTATTTGAACAATTTATTTTTGGATGCCCAAACTTCTAACAGTACCAACATTAGCAAAAAAATCTTGATTTCTTTTTCTGTGAAAAATCCTATCTATTTTTAAAACATTACTTCTTATGGGTATCACATTTATTGTTCTATTCTTTCATTGGGGAACAGGAATTTCCAAACTTCTTCCCATCTGTCTTTGAAGATGTTGTAGATTCCTAAGTATTTTTCTTCACCCAAGTTTGTCCAGTTTTAAATATATAATCTGCACTAGTCAATAAGATAACATTGGTACACACAAATTTATCAGTACAAAGGGATACCTTCTTCAATATTCCTACGATAGATTTATCTTCAGATAATCTCAAGGTCTTCCTACAACTACATCAATTCTTTTAAAAAATATGACTGTTATCAGATGAATCCTTGTCAATACATCTTTTCTCAGCATCTTGGGAAGTCTCAGCTTGTGTATCTTCCATATTTCTCAGTTTCACTTCATGTTCAATAAATTTTATATTGAGAGAAATATTCTCATCTTGAACTGATTTCATTCCTTCTTCCCACTAATTCTTCATCTTCAGAATCACATATACATGCATCTGACTTGCCTTTAGTAACAAATTTTCAAGATCCTTGATTCTTTCTTCTTTATCATTCAACTGAGCATCTTTTACATTCATAGATATACTGTTAAGCATTTAAAGTTCATGAATAACTTCTATAAAAACAATTTCAAAAATTTCTTTCTCACAAACATTAATTTCCAATTCTTCAACAGCTTCTTTATATCTTTATTTGTGGAGATATATTGATTCTTCATTTGCTTTGAAAATTATTGTGAGAGTGTTGGCAATTCCAACCTTTTTGGTTAATTATTCTTCCATAAAATTATCCTCCTATTATATCTATAAAATTTCATCCTTATGTTCCATGAAAACTCTGGTCATATATGTGACCACTTCATTGGGAGGTTTCTTCAGATGATTTCTGATTTCAGAATTTATAATAAAATCATCACAACTTGAACTTGATTCATCAGAATTATAACCAAATGATTTTGCTGAATAATTTACACTATGAGTGAATTTAAGTAAAAGTTGATTTTCATTTATCTTTGAAATCTTCTTCTGCTTCATTTCCACACTTTTATGCCTATTTTTCTATGATTTTATGGAAACATAAACATTTCTAACATCAGGAGTAAAGATAGGTTGTTCCATATGAAGCTCTTCAAAATTTTCGTCAAAATCAAATATGCACTTCATATCCTTCTGATATAAATCACTGGGAAATTAGAGTAGATCCAGTCAGAGGTGGCCTATCCTATGATACAAATTGAAGTGTCCAAGGATCTTGTAGTCACACTGAGGGGGGGGGGGGGGTGAATCATGTGTTACTAATTATACTGAATTATTTTAACCTTGTAATTAAAACCTCTATAACTTGTTAAGATGAGTGGATCTTGTATATAATGCATAATTTAAATGAAAAACAACACACGATATTTTTACAAGGTTCAATACTAAGACCTACATCCTTTTTGCAACCAATAATCATCACTGGTTACATATTTTTCACCATATGTAGATGGTTACAACTAGAGAAAGTTACATTCCCATCAACACTGAGTCCCACAGTGTTCCGCTATAGATTACCATGAGTGTTTACAGGTTCCCACTTACACTAGTGACTCCTGAATCCAAAAGGAGTATCTTTATATTGCATCCCATAGTGTTACCAACATCCCACCAGCTTACTCTAGAATCCCACTAGATACTTCCACTTCATTAGAGTCCCACAGAGGACATCAAAATCTTGAGTCAAACAATATTTGATTCACTAACAGAATGATTTTAAAAACACCTCGACGAGATTTCTAGATCAAACTGGACCATGTACAAATCAAGAAACTATGCACTAATACTGTTCTTTTTCAAATAATATTGATCACTTATAAATGGCCAGTTTTATTTGTACAAAACATTTTGGGCAATTAATTATTCTGTTTAAGACCTGGCCTCACTAACCACTTAAAACTGAAATAAAAAATACTTTTGAATCACAGATATAAATAGTCTCCCAAATTAATTCTCAAATCACTACACACTGAGTATGCAATATAAATCACATGTTCACTTCCTTGAACATTATGCATATATTAATTACATTTCTTGAACTTCTCATTTTATGAATGAAATATTATGGTTAAACTTATATAATTTCATGTGAGCATGTGAACATGAATAAATTCATGTAGGTATTTTTCACATGAAACATCAACCACACGTTTTCCACTTAGCTCACATCACATGACATGCACACTTTTCATATTTCGTACACCATACTATCCACAATAGTTACTCAATGGATGTATATATTCATTATGTAATGATACTACCACTTTTAAACTTCCACATTGCTCAATGAATACACACACACCGATTCTAATTTTCTCTCTAACTAGTCACATATTTTTCTTATTGTGCACTTAATTTTTCACACAATGATCAATTTCACAAATATATAATGTAATAGTGTTTTATGCACTATCACCACCACACAAACCCGAATAGATATTATGTACCTCTGCACTGCTTCTCCACATACAACTCAGATAGTGTTCCTTCTTCCCTATTACATGCAAAAATTAATGATATTAATTTTCATTGTGCAACAGTGTGATACTATCTTCAACTATCTCAATGAATTTGTGAAACAATGGTGTGATAATGTATTTCATGTGATAAGAAAATATTCACAATTTTCTTCATGAAATTCATGACACACAAGATGTTTTATCCCGAGTGATTCATGGAAACAAGTTTCTTCATGAATCTATTAGAGTGTGGAATACATAGATCGAACACTTGTAGTATTCAATTCTTTATCACGCAAATAGTAAATGTGCTTAAACCATCACAAACGAGAAAGATTCACTGAACTTAACTTCACTGAAAAAAACCTCTAAGTCTCGATAACAACTGAATTGAGTGTATCTCTCGGTATTTATAGGAAACAAACCACATTATAGAGCCATATAAACTCACTGAGGTTCATTCTCTTATTCCTTCTGTTCGAACTTCATTTCATGATGCATAAAAAGTTTCATCACATCTCGACCGTCTTCATATTTTTAGAACAATGAATCGATGATGAGAAGGCATGGATCGATGGCCAGATAGATTCGTGTGAATAGAACATTCTCAAATGAAGCGTGCTGGAGAAGACAAATTTGGTGATCCCATTGAAAGTCTTACAATATTTTGATTGATTAAGATCAGTAAACCCTAGTTCCTTTTGAGTTTTTATAGAAGATGAATCAAATAAATGGCATGGATGAAACGATCGGTGAATCGAATGACTGGAGTTTGGTCGGTGATACAGTTACACACAAAAATGGGTTCCCACATCGAAACGAACTTATATTCTCAACTCCCTTATAATACTCAATGTGGAATTATTTTGAAATAATTTGTTATTGGTCTGAACTCCCCTCTTTCTCTAGGCACCACCCCATGAATGCACTCTCATACGCTGCCTTACCTCTAACTTTGTCCATTTATGAATCTATTTGGACGCAAACCTACGCCTAATTTCTATTTGATGGAAGGATCCACCATATTTTTATATACAAAACCCAATAAACTCAAATCCAAACTCATTAAAAACATCAAACTCCAAATATAATACTTCCAAACTTCTCAAAATATTCACTATGAGAAATAATTTTATTTTGAATGATTATAATATTTCCTCAAAGATAATAAACTCAATTATTCTCTCTTTGGAGATCAATCATAAATTCTAATTATTACTGTAACATCCCAAGTAAGTAATGAATAATAGATATTTTTATCTATGTCTATTAATAAATTAGATAGTGTTTTAGAGGCTTAAAATGAAAATAAATCCAATCTTAAGCATGAAATACACTAATATTCTTAAAAGATTGTTTTACTGCCTTATGATGAAAAACCCTTTTTAAATCTATCTTTTGACAATTTTATAAACTATGTTTGTCAAAATAAACTTATTATTTATGATTGGGACATCAATATTTACTTTGTGTATGTTTTTGTTATTCTTCCGATAAAGTTCGTTTTTTTATGAATAAGTGAAAAATGTTGTATTTTAATTCAAAACCTCTTTTAATCTAATTTATTTATATGATTAGATTATCTTTTGAATTGGTTTTAAAGTGAAACCATAAAATATTTTTACCATTTGATTCAATGGTGGACTTTGGAATAAATTTCATTTTGAAATTGGACTTAAACTAGTGTCAATCTTTTGATACTTATTGTTTCATAAAAACACGCTATTTGCTCTGACAGCGGGAATTAATTATTAAATTAATTAATGTGACTTATATGTTTTGAATTTTGTAAAATAGACTTCATTTTTGAATTCAGAATATCAAATATAGCTTAGGGTGATGTTTTGGTATTTTTCTGAAAAACTCCAATTTTTGATGAATAGTGAAACCACTAAGTGGTAATCAAGAAAACTGATTTTTCAGTTAAATGAAAGTTTACCACTAATGTGTATTGAATTTTGAAAATTCGACATACATGGTTGTCATTAGTATGTAAAATGTGGTTCAATGGGATGAAAATAATTTTTTGGTGAATAGTAACTTTTTTTTTCATTAATCGCGATTAGAGGTAATTAGTGTAGTTTAAGGTAAAAATAATGCTTTAATAAAATGAGATGAGCTTGACATATGTCCTAACCCTATTGGTTGCTTCATGGACGACCAAGAAAACCCATGGGTCGATTTAGGGGACCCCATGGAGCCACTTGGGTGAGATAATGACTTTAATGCATTTTTTTTAAATAAAGGTGAAAATGACACTAACATAAATTGTTTTACTAAAACAATTTTTAGAAGGGGTTATACTAATCATATTTTTGTCTATAAATACTATTTGGAAAGATAAAAAGATTTCCTACATCAGGATATTTTTTTTATAATTTTTAGACATTAAATAAATTAATTTAATTATGACATCATGATGATGAAATGATGACCTCATTAATGAAAAGTTTAAATAAAATGAAACGATAATATAAAATCTAAGCCTACAATTGTCCAAAAACTATTGGATGGGAATATTTCGAAGCCTTATCATCTTATATTCTAAATATATCAATGTGGGACCTTAGAAATTAGAAACACTTTTGAAAATAAAATAATAGTTTCATGATTTCCAAAAGTGCCCCTCCTCTCCTCTTATAAAAGGCCCCCACCTCTACCTCATTTCACACACTCCTCAAGACTTTGGCTCGGCCAAACCCTACCCATTTACTCTCTCCACATCCCTCTCCTAATCCTAGAGGATTCAATTTGGGTAGAATCTTTTCAAAGGAAGCCTTTAGGCTCAAATCAAAAGGAGTTACACTTTTAAAGGTAATTCATTCTCTCATGTTCATTTGTTTTATTTTGCTTCTCCAACCCCCTAAACTCTTTTTATTTACTTTTTTTGTAACAATACCAGTATCTTAAATATACCAGGATGTTGTTATAAGATTTATTCTAGCTACACTCTCACACAACTACATCAAATGGTTAAAGAACATACGGTTTTCGTGGATGGCGAAATTCTGCCTCCCGAAACGATGATTGTTCAATACTCATTTAACACCTTAAAAGGTGGCCATTATGATGTCAATATTTTTATATATGATATATAATATGTTTAGTATTTCCTTAAGCTTCTGTATTTTTCATTTATGGCATACCATTATTGTTTCCATTATGGGTAAACACGATATCTTCATTTTAGGAAGTGCGGACTACCGCCCCTAAAAGTGATTTGATTCGTTAATACCATATGTGGGATGTGTAAAGGATAAAGTTAATGATATTATATATGTTATTATACTGGAATTATAATATACTCTTATATCATTATGATTCCATTCCAGAAATATGAAATAGAAATGGAAGTAGCGTTCATGCGTACGTACGGCTTACCGTCTCCATGAACGGTGCATTTCATTTCTTACCTCTAAATGTGATGTAATATTATGAATACATATATATGCAGAATATATATGATATATATGTTATCCAAATCATTAATATCATTCTAGATATAAGGAACCTTTGACCAAATTAACAACATGTAAGTGTAAGAAGTCTATTTTTGACTTAAGAACCAAATACCGAAAAAATGAACATTATTAACTTAAATGATTACATGATGTTCATAACATGGTATAAAAGGAATAATGAACTTGAAAAAGGTTCTTAAGAAATTAGAGATTTACTCAAGTTTATTATTCAGGACAGTAAAGAACGATCGAGTCAAGTCGGACCCGAGGTATGGGACTTCGTCTCAATCTCCTTTCATTGAGGCATATTTTGTTTTATACACAACCTTCTTTTATACGGTGTATAAAACCCTTTGACTTTTACATTTATCCAAAAGGAATCTTTTTTATACGAAGCGTTTACTAAATGACAAAAGGGAATGTTTTTGTCGTACGTATGCGGCGACAACGACTTCTCCGCCGTCGTGACCGTTATTTGAGTTTCAGCTTCCTCTACAAGCCATACCTTCTTTTTAAAAGAAAAATAAATACCATGTTTTAATTTTCTTTTATTTTGGTATTGAAAATGGTTTTCATAATGTTTTTATATCAATGTGTTGTTTTGATATCTTGTGATTGAAAGGTGGAAATGTTATGTCTCCTTTATGCATGTTTTATGTGATACGATTATGTTGAGGTTCTTGGGCATTATTATGAAGACTGGTTGTTCCGTGATAAACTAAGGGCGGGTGAGCCCGATATAGCTCTCCAATGCATTGGGTAACGCGAAGGAGTGAAATGTTAAGGTTTATCTGAAGATATTTAGGGAATATACTGTGATGGGTATTCCAAACGTAACCAAGAGGGTTACTCCCTACGTAAGAATGTTATGAATGCCTCAAGTTACCTTTATGTCTTATGATTTATATGATTTGTTCATGATTTTATGAGGTATGTTAAAGTGCCTATGTTTTATGGGTAAAGTATGATTTCATTCTTATGTATATATGAACTCATGTTTCCTTTCCTTGTTTTTTTATATAACCCATACTGAGCTTTTTATGCTCATCCCACGTTTTTTGAAATGTTTTCACAGTTCACGGGAAAGGTACATGATAAGATGATAGTGTCAAGGAAGTGTCAAGAAAGAATCCATGTTTTATTTTAAATATGTTTCCATTGATGGGAATGAAGAATACTATCTTTATGTAACCACTTTGTTTATATGTGGAATGTAATGCAAGTTTTATGATCTAATTCTATAAAACTCTAAACCCGAAAAGATCCTCAATGTGTAATCTTGTAATAACTCAAGATTAAGTAAGGTTTAAGGCTGGGGCCTTATAATTACAATGTTGTAAACACTGTGTAAATAAAAAATGATACACTTTTTCAGAACTACTGACTAGTTCAACAATTTTCAGTTTAGTATAAATTGAATTTTAATATTCTTAAATAATTGAAAACAATTTAAACTTCCCCAAATCAATTGACCACTTCAAATATAAATTCATGATATAGTTTAACATTATAAATTATTTAAATGAAAAGAATATTTATAATTAAAATTCGATATTATCCACTATTCAAAAAAATTAAAACTTCTACGAAAAATAAAAAAAATTCACCTTAAGATTATTTTTACATTATATTTTAATTAATGAGGTTTATTTTATGAAATAGTATTTTTGAATGTGTAATAATTTTTTTAAATAATTGTGGCATTAAAAGGCGGTAAAACTATCTCATAAAATAATATATCTTTTTACTCATAAAATATGATTTATTAATATATGTTATATGGAAAAAATATAAGATGAATTTTTAATAGTTTATTGAATATATAATATATAATTTTCATTAAAATAATTCAACACAAGTGGTTTGTTTTATTTATTGAGATAAAACGTGTTTGTACAAAGAAAAAAAAATAGTTTTTTAGAAAATGAATTTCATTATTTTCAAATAGTTCTTACTATAATTATATATATTTTACCAAATAATTCATTTTATAAACACGAATAAACATATTTTCATAATTTTTTAAATATTTTTCACACTCACTATTCCAATGGCTTGGTGATGACTATCATATTAAATAATAATATTAATAGTTTATTATAGTTTGTTATATCTCAGTCTTATGTGTAACACAAACTATTGAATGAACATGATATTTTGTATACCACAAGATAAATTAAGTGTTTCATGTAGAAAAAAATATTATCTTGGTGTTCTGTATAAATCAAGCTTAACTTAGTTTACCATTCAATGTAATCAATCAAATAATTTAAATTTATACAAGAAATTATTTTCCATAAAAACTCTGGGTGTTTATAAAAGAACCTGAATACCCAAAACCTAGGACTTGATTCGAGAAAATACATGGCCTCAATAAAATAACAAGATCATTAATGTCTAGAATATAATTTCAAGGGATAAAATGTGATCATTGGGGAATGATATAGCCTCAAATAAAAATAAATAACTATTGATGAATGATATACAAATTTATTTTATAACCAAAATTGATTTTAAGGAAACAAAGTACCAGTAATGCGGTGGAAAATTTCTCCAATCCAAAATATAACATCCTAGGATAAATATATGAAACATATCCATCCATGATAGAAATTTACTTCTAAAATTATCAATAAAGAATTGTCACACACCACCATGAACATTTCTTTCATAGCCTACACCACCAATGAATATGATTACATTAACTTTTCTTATATCATGAAAAATTACATCTACATGCACAGTAAGATGTGTGGGTAGGGTTGAATGACAGTTTACTAAGTAGGATCTTTTTGAATCACTCCCATATATTCCCATTTAAAATTTATTCCAATACATGAAAATTATTATGTTTTTATAATAAACAAAAGTTTCCAATTTTATAAATCATTAAACCCTTTATATGATATCAAACTAAATCTGATCATGATTAAAAGAGAAATTATAATTTCATCAATTAAGGAATCGTTAAAAATAATAAAGTGTGAAATTATGTAAATTATTATATATTTAAAAAATTATCAATGTTTTCATGTAAGGAATCATCACCCACCTAGATGTTTTCTTGAAGGGTTTCCACCATAACCATGGCTATTTACAATCATATCACCCATTATATTCCTACCATTAAACTAGTTTATAAAATAATAAATTTTCTTTCCAAAATCATTTCCAATTTTGGATCTATAAAAAAATATACCTTAAATTAAAAAAAATTAAGGTAAAATCATCATTTTCAAAAAAATCGATTAATTCCCATTTTATTAAATTAATTATAGGTAATTATTTGATTAAATTACACTTCAAAAATAAATAATTCAAAAGAAATTATAAAAAAAAAAAGAATTTAAAACAACCATCAAAGGAATAAGAGAAACTTAACTCAGATGTTTTCTTTATAACTATACACAATCCCTGAAGGTAATGTTCATAATAAGAAAAATAATCTTGAGCTACTATCCAAACCAATAATGGAAAATAATTCCTAAAACCACAGAACATATCATAAAATTTAAGATATATTGGAATTCCTTGTATAGATTCATTATAAACCCACATAGAATTAGTTTTTCTTGTTCTGTAATTCAATGAACCCCATGTTACACTTGGTTTAATAGTACATTACCTTTAGTGAGTTAAACAACATTAATTCAATTTGGTATGGTTCCATGTAAATCAATAACATATACATATATAATTAAATGGGTTTTGGGTTAAGGTAAAAATAGTGGCACAACCCCCATTCCATTTGGCATGACACCATGCCAAATGTCATAAATATATCATTCTCACTATTTAGAGAAGGAAACATGAAAATTATTATCTTATAATCTAAGGATGAGTTATCAAATAATTTATTTATATCGTTGAAGATCTAACATCACTTAATAATATACATTGACAATCATCTCATAATCCATACATTCCACCACCATCCAATCACATGGTTTTAACCTTCCAAAGATACTAATGGAAAATGTAAGGAGTGTTCTAATATAATGAAATTATATGGAGATCCTATATTTATAGGTTTCCCTTTTTTCACTCAAAAACTACATGTAACTACCCACCAGGATACTGCGACCTTATACAAGTTTCAATATGATAAAAACCCAAATCATTTTCTTAATCACCATGGGCTATACAAAATTTCCAAGTTTTTTTATAGAAAATAATGGGAACAATTTATGATGGATTTTGGACAGTCATATTATGATCTTGCAAGTGTAAAAACCCCATTAAAGTGCCTAATATTTAATTAAAAAACCAACATGCGTAATTAATGACATAAATGATAATGTGTACCTTTACTCTTGTGAACCCCATCTCAATTGAATAGAATGTAGTTTACTTTAAAGAGATCACTCATAAATAGTTGTTAGAATCTTACCACCATTGTGAAGACATCAGAAACTAAGATCCAAATTTATTTTTTCTAAAATTTTTTAGACCCTATAACTTTTAATTTCTAGATATATCCCATTTTGGTTCCACATCTCCATGATTGTGACCTATCTAATACTTTATGTAATGAAAATATAAAAAATGTGTGTTTCTTGATTTTAATAACTATAATATGTTTTGATAAGGATAAAAAAACCTATATATAGTTATAAAAATTTGGTTTAAAAATAAATAATTTTTTTGGAATATAAATTCATTTCTATTTTAGATAAATATAAAAAATGTCATAAATGATTATGCTACGTTGTCTTATTTAATATCTAATTATAAGAAAAATATACAAAATAATTTTAATAATAAAAAATAAAATAATTTCAATAAATTATTGCATTCTATAAAATTTCTAGACAATTATAACATGTTTGGGATGTTTGAAATGTATATATTCATGTTACATCTTTTTTATGATGTTTTCAAAGGAAAATAAAATGAATTGTGTTGAAATTGACATTGGTAATATTTAATAATATTTAATTTTTTATTGGATTATTTAAAATTCATAAAAATATTATATTCATTTAAGTGAATAGTAAATGTTTTATAATATCAAATTTGATCCATTTATGTTCTATTTTCTCTTTTATAGGTACATTCCTTGACCCATAAAGATTAATGAATTATATACCATGGGTAAGTTTAAAATAGGGCTTTTCAAGTTACATGAGATTATATTAAAATTAATTTTTGAAAATATATTATCTTTATTTGAAAAATTAGATTTCAAATTTGGAGTCACTAGGATCAAATTATCCAATAAGGATTAGTTTTTTCATCTTAAAGGATAAATTACCTATGTAAAAAAACTAAATACTATAGTGAAAACTAATATAGTAAAAGTGAGTAACCTTAATGATTAATGGTAAAAATTGTTTTGAAAATATACCAATTTTTTTGTTAGATGTGTGTAACAACCATATGTTCCCTCCACTTATTTTTTTTATAAATTCTTGAGGATATATTTTGAGAGTGACATCCCATTACTAAATAGTTTTGTGTATTTTAAAAAATAAATCTCACCTCACTTATAAAAAGGAACAAATTCATCCATTAATTCACAACGAAAAGGAATTTTTATTTGAAAAAAACCTTACCAAATACCTTCCATACATCCAACATAATTTCCATGAGGCCATGTTTGAATCAGAAAAAAAAAATCCAACAGATGTTTTTTTGCACGAACCTAAATAGTTTTTCAGAAGAAAATGTATCGTCAGTAACCGATAATTTTTTTTTCTCCTTTCACCTCCATTAAAAAATATTCAAACATGAATATATAATTAAATTAGTATAATACATATACTAAGATGTTGTTTTGATAATTTAATTCTATATATCAATCATCTCTTCCATAAAATGAGGAAGGAAACTGTCATTCATGTGTACTGCGTACTACCGTCACATGAACCGATGTAATTCATTTCCCAACACCACCAATCACAGCTAGTTTTAATGATGGATTTACTCTATTTATATGACATTCATGAAATATTTATAAATATCGAAAAATAATATGTCAAATAATTTCATACCTTTCAATTTTTTAATATTTATAACATCACGTGTGTGTAGGTTTGGATTAACACCTCCACAAAGCGATATGATTAGGTTTTCATATCCACATCACATGAAAGGTATATATATGTGTGTATTAAAATAAATAATATGATATGTATGTTATAATAATAATTATTGAAATATAAAATAATACTAAGGTTATTTTCATCACGATTTTCTAAAAATGGAAAATAAGTCAAGCATACATATGACTCACCATCTCATGAATGTAACATAGTTCATTTTTCTAATCGATACATCAAGGTATATTTAAAAATAATAATTGGTGCATATAAATAAAATTATTTCACGATGCAATAATGTAATCTTTTACCATATTCAAATTACTAAAGTCATTTTGGACAGATGAATCAAATATCATCAAAATGTCTATTATAAACATAATTGATCAAGTAATTAAATATAGAACTGTATTAAATAAAAAACAAGGAATAATAAACATGAAAATTTTTATTAAGAAAGAAAATAATTAACATAAGTTTATTTTTTAGGCTGATAAATAACTTATGTTGTGATTCATACATAAAGTAAGGGATTCTATCTCAAATTCCTTTCATTAAGGCTTATTTAAATATTGTGAAAAAATTTATTTTATATGAATTATATACTCCCATTTTACATGTTACATTACGATTCATTCCTAAATTATTGAATTTTTATGTTTCAATTAAAATTATCTCATTTAATGGGATTTGACATAAATATTACAAAGTGGTAAGTGGTACATAACTCACTTTTCATTCAGTAGGTTATATCATTTCTTCATTTCTTATATTTTGGAATGATTATTTATAAAATGTAATTTGAATGATTTATGATTTATTTCAACCTTTTTGGCTTGGATTTGTATATTTTACACATAACCACTTCATTGATTAATTATAACTTCAATGTTATGATCATTTCAATGGTTCTCTATCTCAAATTGTCTTCTTTAGGATATATGTAATGTTATACACAAACATTATATTATGAGTTGTATGTGATAGTCCTTTGATATCAAGATGAAATTTATATTGATGGTATTTAAAGTTCATTTTAATTTATTTATTTCATGGGTGTTATGATTCGAATGTTACAAAAGTGGTAAGGACCTATTTTACAATATCGTCATTATTCTTGATTTTTTCTATTTATGTCTACGATGAAGGAGTTTTAGGATCTTTCTATCATAAACCCAATATATTTTTTACCCTTTGGTTAATTGTATGAATTACATTTTCCCCTTTCAATTTCCACTCTTAAAGTACATAAGATACAATAATAGTGTTTTTAAGGATATCCAATTTTTGTTTTACTCGATAATAAATCATTCAATTATGTGTCAATGCATTCTATAAAGTATTAAAATTTATGTTTTATCATTATAAAATTATTCTTAAGAAAATTTAACCCATTGTTGAATTTTTTTACAATACAGTTCAAAAGGGAATCTTCTTTGTAAATTTATTAACATTGTAATTTTGGAGTTTTTTCTAAAAATAGGGAAGGATTATTCATTTTTTCATACTCGAAATGAAAATAATTTTCCCATCATCATGACCACTCATCACTTTAAAATTATTTTACAATTTTACATTATTACTTTTGTAGAAAAAAAATTCATTATATTTTAATAAATATTAATTTTAAAAGCTGATTTTCAAAGTGAAATGGGTATTTTCCCCAAGAATGATTTTATTGATTTTGTATGGAATTTATATTCATGAATTAAAAATTTCCATTATATTATTTATACTCAATTAGTGATATATTGTAATGATACAATCCTAATTCTTTCTCTTGATGATTTATGATCAGTTTGACTGGGGAAACATTAAAATCTTGTATGTGAATTTTCTAATACAAATATCCATGTTTATTATGAATTTAACTATTATTTTCCAATTCATATAATTAATTCATTAGACATATTAAGTGATGGGAAGGATCCATTATAGCCCCTCGATGCATTATTAGGTCACATAAGAAAAACTAGTTTGGGTATTTGGCTAAGGCCTTACCTATTTATGTAAGATGTCTTTACACGAGGCCATGATGATATGTTTATGATGTCCAAAATTATGAATTTAGTCATTATGACATTAGTTATTGATTTCCATGTGATTCTTTAAATAGACTTGATATCCATGGATATGTTTCATTTTCATGTTATTATTTATATGGAATTTTATGATCATTCATTCCTTCCATATAATTATTTATACTAAAGTTATTGATTAAATGTAATGTGTTTTCAGTTATTCACTATTCCATAATGATTATAACTTAGTTATTCATGATATATTCTAATGTATGTAACCCTTATTTATCATATAATCTCACCCTTATTTTTTTCATTCCCATGGATATGAAGAATAAATCATTGAATGAGTTCAAAGATGCAAAATATTTACTTCCATTCTGTTTTTATTTCATGTTTCCAAATGTAATATTAGATTCATGTATGTATATTTTTTACCAATTCTGATAAACTATTCATACATTCGGGATGAGATTCCTTGTATCTATGTCCAATGATTAAATTAACCACCAACTATGGACTTCTAAGGGCACGGTCTTTACAAAATTTAATGATACCAATACTATCCCATGTACTTCATTAGTTTTAAGGATATATTTATCACCACTAAACAATGTTAAATCAACATCTAGAACATATTAAGAATTTTCTACCCCTTAATCATTTTTTTAAAAAAAACCTCTTACAACTAAATCACTTTTCATGGTTATTGGAACCATTCATCCTATTTTTTTAAAATTCCTAAATAAATAATACTATTATAGAATCCTTATATGTTTCATGATTCTTATATTTAAAATATTGTTGGTTTAATTGTTGAAACCTGCCGAATGAAAATAAAAAATTTTAGGGTCTAGGAAATACCTAAATCATGTATTTTATTTTCTCCATAATAAAGTATGGAAGAAACATGAATACATGGAGGTTAATACACTAGTTCATGAAAAACATGTGACACCTAAGAATAAAATGATCGCATGAACCTAGGAATGTCACGTGATGGGGTTATGTGTTTCATGTTATTAGTTAATGATCATGTGAAGCCCATTCAGTGAGTTGTTCTGATAATCCTAATCCCAATCAGATAAGCATTTATGATAATGTGAAGGATACCAGATGATTTACCCTAATCATGAAACATGTTGAATGGTAGATTCCTGACCATCACCTTATCCCTTTATAAAATGAAATCTAAAAAATGAAAAATATTAATGTGAATGGAGTTATGCTGATTTTCATTCGTAGGGACGATTTATTCTATGTGTCTTGTTCATTGATCCTGAGAATGGCCCATTGACATGTCATCCTTTTTCAAGCAAAGTCCATTGGACATGTCACCATCATCATGTAAAGAATTTTAGACATGTATGTTTGAACATGTGATTCCTTGAGGGATAACTAATGTCCGAACATCATAGGATTTATAAAATAAAAGATGAAATTGAAAGTACATTTATAAGAAGAAAAGTTACACTGTTTTTTAATTGGAAGGGTTTATGTGGCTTGCATGATCATTTTACCAATCAATCAAAGTCCATTTGAAATTCTAGCATGATCTCATGAAGGGTCCTAGATAAACATTACTTGGTCATGTACAACCTCATCATCAATCACCCGATCTTTTGAAGACACCAAAAAATGTCAACCCAATCATGAAAATTTCCTTTGGAATTTTGATTTGACTATGTGAAATACCCTTAATAACCCAGAGTTCCACAAATATGGTAATGATGGAGTGGTATCACAATCACAATTAATTACGTGACATAAATATGATATTATCAATGACCCGTGGTGGGTTCACATGAAAATGATAATGTGATGATCCCCACACTGTCCTAAGACCATATATGCTATTTTTTTTGTTTTTCAAAGAAGTGTATATCTGAAGAGGGTAATTAAATTTTTCCATTCCCCTATCATAGAAAAAACACACACACATGGGATAATAGAGGAGAGAGAGGACTTATTGGAGTGAAGAATCACACATTATCAATAGTCTTCCATCAGTTAATCTAGAGGAACAACTTATGAAATTACAGGTCATGTTTATACACATCATTGATCATGTAATGGACTTATTTCATGTTGGAGGGATCTTGTGACAAAGTTTCTACATGTTGGATTGATCATGTGAGGGCTCAATAGGCCAAATCCGAAAGAAAACTGTGCCTATAATGAAATAAAGGATAAAAAATATGTAAGCCTTATGAAATGATGGGGTGGATTAATTTTTTATGAGTGTGTCATGAACTTCATGTGATCTGTTTACAGATCAATTGATTCACATTGTACATGTCAACCATGTCATGTGATGTACTCCAGACATGTGATCTAGATGAAGAGATTGCCTTTGGACATGTCATCCAAGTCATGTGAAGTCCTTTAGGCATATCATCCAAGTCACACGAAGTCCTATATACTTGTCATATATATCATTTGATGGATTTTAGACTTGTTATCCAAGTCATGTGTTTCCATATGAGCATTTCTAGTAGATCATGCATAGTCCTCTGAATATTTCATCTAGATCTTGTGATGGCCACTAAACATGTCACCAATGCCACACAATAACCTTTTTACATGTCAATTAATTCAAGAGACACCCTCTGGTAATGTCATTTAGATCATTTTAAGTATTGGGACATGTCATATGTTTCATCTTAATTCCTCATTACCTTTCATATTGATCACTCAACATCACTCAGACATGTCGACTTAGATCACACAAACACCCCTGGACCTGTCAAGAAGACAACTATGGACATTTCTAGCAGAATACCTAGACATGTCAGGCCATCACCCCTAGATATTTTAGCTATTTCTAGAAGAAGAACCTGGTAATATTTTCATGAACCATGTAAACCCCAACTTATGAGCCTTTGGATGAGAATTACCACTTCATATGAGAAGTGTCCATAATTGACTTAGGCTATACACTTATTAAAAGTTCATCATTCCAACTGTGGTCCCCAACCTCTATCTGTCAGAGGTTAAGGGTCAGATATATTCTAATGGGAATCCACCATAGTTTAATCCCCTATATATCCAAAATAATATATCTGATGGGACTCAAAATATCTCATGAGTGTATCATCTTACCTTTTCGATACAAGGACAGAAAATGGGATCATACATGGGTGTCCACTTTGGTATAAGTCACTGATGTTTCAATTAATCTATTTCATAGGACCCACCCCCTGTGGGTCTATCGTTCTTTCCCATCAATTACTTAATTGAGAAACTAGTTAAACTATGCGGAATATGATTCCTTATATAATAAGGATATATAGGATGCCTTCCTCAGGATCAAGATCCATATCAATCACTCTATTAGGGATGATCTAGTTAATATGTCCCACATCCATATGTAGTAAATTTTATTACTTATTATCCCTTGTTTATAACACCAGGAATAACTCATGTGGGTTTAGGGATTTACAACGATCATATTGCTAGAATCCTAAAATTCCTCCAATCCTAGAAACCATAGTGTGCAAGCATTGTTCTAGAAAATGACGTAAATGACTCCATACATAGGCATCCACCTTGGTGTAAACTTTGAAGGAATCCCCATATTTAAAAAATATAGGGAAATATCCATCACGGGTAATAATAATCTATCCTTACCCATCAATGGGTATAGGGAAGACCAAAATATGAAATTATAAGAAGGATACATAGGATACCTTCTTAAGTCTTATTCTCCATTGTTGATTCCTATGTCCCCTCATATAAATCCTCTCCACATGAAATTAATCTACATGAATTGGATCTTACTAAACTAGATTGTTTTTTATTTTTATTCTCACTATATATGTAGTATGTGTCTTGAAGGTTTAGTACCATCCTTAATATACAAATTTCCTTCCTAGAAGGCAGTAATTTCCATAATTCCTAATTATAAGGATTTAGAACCCAATAAAATACCCATTTCTTATGAATAATGTGAAATAGATAGATAAACTCTAACACATACTTATGGTCTCATTAATAGAACCCCCATTATAGGTATAAGCATTCAACACCCAATAATTTTATAAGATTAACCAATTCCATATCTAGATTTGGAAAATACTCATGAACATATGATAAACCTATAAGGTAGTCTCAGAGTAAGAAATATTTTCCCTAATAAGGTATGGATGATCCTAGAATCCCATCCTCTTAGTCAACGTGTGATCCTAAGAGACATTTTGTTTGAAACCCCAAACAACCACCATCCATTGGAAAGAAGTTATATGCTTCGTTAAGGATGTGGGAATCATGTGGGATTTAAATGAGAGAATAAAATTTTAAAACAAACACAAATTATAGTGAAAAACCACTCAAAACCCACCACAATAAACCATCAACCCCCATAATCATTGGAATCCAATATGGTGAACTTTATGTGAATATGGAAATAATTACCAGATATGAAATCCTTTTACTATTTCATCTCATTCCAAGGTTTAAAATAATATATTTCTTAGTTCCCAATGAGTCATTATTACACTCCATCATCAAAAATTAGAAAAAAAGTTAAACCCAATATGAATCTCTCAAATAATAAAAAATATCTATTGATCATGATTCAGGCCATTTTATTTTATGTCTCCTAGCAAAAAAATGTTATACCTGACAAGAAGTCCTTCAATAATATATCTAGGTTCCCATGAAATATTCCATTCTCACCATGAAAATTCCATGTGAATAAAACTGTCGAAACAATAATAATAATAAAAGAATTTGTTACCCGTACATAGTGAATTAATCATGTTTCACACCTAAAATGATGCCCTGATTTGTGGCCTATTTGCTTGTTAAATTTGTGACAGATGAAACAACTCTAATAAAAAAACACCTAGGCCTAAGATAATACCTTTTTTCAAGAAAATGTTTTGGGAAATCAGCTACGGTAGTTACCTCTATTGTTTTCAAAAATATATCACCCACATGATTCTTTTATATTTTGGTGGAGAACACAATTATCTAGGAATACCATCAACATGGTTTGATCCTAACCCTTGAGGCTATACCTAAACGTAACCAAAAACTGAGTCCAATATAATTGGATTATTCAAGAAATGATGCAATTAAACTGGTGTAATGTGTTTACACCAAAAACTACATCAAAAGATTACCTGATGAGCAAACAAATCATCACCCACCTTACCTAGTAAGGTAGATCAAGGATTCGACTACATATCCAACCCGTTTTATGATCTTCATAAAGGGATCATTTGAATTTCTATCACCGATGACATCCTTCCAATTCCCCTTAGTTTCTTGCTAAGGGAACCAACCGATAAATTTCCACCCTAGACACTCATGTATGGGTACCAAGGAGGTCTTCTCAGGTGTAGAAAACTATGGAAAAAATGTGAGTGGAATCATATTCCCACTTCCACTAATGAATCCAACCAACATATCCAGTCGGTGTCCCATAAGTAGTATCGTATCCTTAATCACTCAAATAATGTATGCAGGCATATTCCTATAATAATCAAGGGGAAGTGCATATCTCTTATCCTGAAAACGAATTCCACTAGCATATCTGGATGGAATAAGGAGGATTACATAGGGATTGTACCCCCACTTCAATTGAATAAATATACCAGTATATCTAGTAGATCAATAATCCATAGGCCTATATTCCAGATTTCACTTTTTTAATGTGTTGGTACATTATAGTAATAAAATAAAAGATCATCCATCATATTCTATCACCAGTATATAAATATAGATAGACACATATACCCATCCCAATATCAATATTATCATATCACCATGATCAGTATGAATATGTGGATAATCTAGATGAATAAAATATTCTTTCTCTCTTCCATGTGGATTATTAGCATATTCGGGTAAAGGAATAGGCATAGGACCAGGATTATATTCCCATTCTGACTGGAGCTTAGTAACTTAGTTTGTAACATGACTCATTATAGGTACACGAGCATGTCAAGTAAATCCACTGGCATACTCCAAAGTCACAAGACAAGGCTCATATCCCTACTCTAATTGAGGTTCATTAGTAAAATAGGTAAATCACATTAGGAAAGTCTCATATCCCCACCTATGAAGCTATTCATAACATTATATAAGCCTACAAAATTCAGGCTCAAATCCCAAATTTTTTCAATGAATGACTACACTAGCATTCTTTATATTCTATATAAGAGGAGGCTCAAATACCTTCTCTAATTACTATGTTTATTCAAAATATAACAAACAGAAATGTTTATTTGAACTGTGATCATAACCCTACCTCATCCAGGATTGACCATCATATTTCTGTAACCACCCACAGGTAGGATCATGTTCCTACCAATGATACAGAAGCTGACCATTATACTCTATAAACTTCTCACCATCATACCCATATCCCCAAAGTACCATATGTTTATCAATATATTCAATCAAAAATCAAGAAATAAGATCATATCCCTTATCAACCCCAAAAGGAATGTCATCATATTTAGACCATGATGCCTAATGAGTCTTATTTCTCTGATCTTCTCAATGCTAGTGTCATCGAGGCTATATGACGTATATCTCCAACACCTTAAGGGTCTGTCAACTATTAAAATAGTGAAATAGGATATCAATACCTCGATATTTCTCCTTATAGTGGTGTAGAGATGAAACAAAAGGACTCTACTCCTGATGTCCATGGTGGAAAACCTCCCCATGGAAATATCTCTCTTGAACATAGAAATAATACCCTTTCTATACATGTTCATATAAAGAGGTGATAAAAATACAGAGCTTAACCATATATTGTTACCTAAAAAACAATGAGAATCACTTCACCCTGGTTAGATGGTGATCTAGAAAGAATCCTATGTGGTCTGACCAGGTGGATCTATATAGTCTTTATGGAGAAAAGGATGAAATTGATATATGAAGATATTTATCTGGATAAAACCTTATAACCATGTCCTTTCCCACCACCACTTCCAACAATGATATCTCCAATGATCTAGAAAAGGAGTGAATGCCTTTATTATGCCTGAATAGGTGGGAAACTCATCAAAAGATTAAGGTTAAAACCTACCTTATCAAGGAAAATAGGGTAACCTCTAGATAAAAATACACTCGATTGTCACCTAGACATGGATAGATTCTCTATAGTTTGAAACCTGGGATTTGTAGAGCATGAAAAATTCCAATTTAATGTTTGTAGCTGTATCATAATAACTCCTCATTTATTTATTTTCATATCCCCTTCAAAAATATCTATCCTAGGGTGGGTAAAGTATAGGTAATTTCACTTCACTATGTCACATGAAAAGAAAATATCCCTAGATACAACATTATATAATCTAATAGAAACATGAGAAATAAGGGGACCAGGTAATGCATAGTCTAGTTGGTCAATTTAGTGAGACTTATCTACTTTAAAGACGCAAAAATGTCCTGAATATAAATATAAATATAAATAAATAAATATATATATATATATGGACCCCTACAAAATCCTAAGGTGGAATTATCATAAAAATGTCAACACATCTCAAACATGAATTATTAACATGTGGAATACCCGAAAAAATC
This sequence comes from Viscum album, assembly GCA_963277665.1. Taxonomy (NCBI): domain Eukaryota; kingdom Viridiplantae; phylum Streptophyta; class Magnoliopsida; order Santalales; family Viscaceae; genus Viscum; species Viscum album. Next base: position 394,612,045 of record OY728136.1, on the reverse strand, counting down.
CTATGGGAAGTGAATCCCATAAAAAATATAAAATTTGACCCATCACATGCATGAGTACAGTTTCACCAAATCAAATTGATTGAAATAGTATTTGACATAACAGCTATCTAGAAGTGAATATATAGTGACCCATGATTTTTCATACATTTCTATAACACCAGTTTAAAGAAAAACAATAGAAAATCATTAAAAAATGATGATTCAAAGGTTTAGTGTCTTGAGAAAATTATGACCATACATAAAATTTAAAATTTAAAAAATAAAACAAAAACATTTATTTAATTCCTTATTCTCTAGCTTCTTATTGTCCCTCATGTCCTCATTAGTACAAGTAATCACCCGAGGATATACATAAAAATGGGATGATCTAAAACCCCAGTAAGAGTGTAGAAAAGAATATGAAAAAAACATGGGGTTATAATAATTTAAACATCACCATCATAATCAAGAGAGAAATCATTAGATAAAGTCATGGAATTGGGAAATGCATAAAAACGAAACATCATATCTCTGTTGTAAACTACTACATATAGTTGTTAAAAAAACTAGCATCATTTTCACATATATTTCACTTTTACTCATGAGATAAATCACATTACCTAATTCATTGGTTCACTATATAATTCTGGGTGCACCCATCATATCTTAACATTTACTTTGTGCTATATAATTCTGGGCACACTCGTCACATCATAACATTCAAATTATCATTCATGACACATAGAACATATATCAATCATGAAAATAGAATATCCCCTGTAAATGAATGGGTTAAATTTTATAAATCATAAAATCATAAAATTTGGGTTCCTAAATGTAATAGGGAATAACATACTTGATATATGAATCATTAACCTTGGGTGAGAAGTAAAATGTGTGTTTTTAAAAGAAGAGTTTTTTTGGAAAACATTATGTTTATCATAAATTAAAGTAGAAAACATGTATATTAAAATAAAGGTATGTTAATTACTAATAAATTTTATTTAAGGAATAAACATACTAAAAATGTGATGAAATAAGGAAAACCCAAAGAAAAATAGTTCAGTTCGAAAATTCCCCCTTACCTTGTGTCTGGATGCTTCCTTCACTTTAATGTCCAGTATAATAAAATTAGATTAATTAATTAACTTTTATAAAACCTTTTATACATTAATATGATTAATTTTAGTTTTATTAAGTTATTTTATGGGCCTCTGTATGAGTTATAGAGTTTAATCCCATCGTTTAGGAGTGTTTGTTTTCACAGTTTTGATGATCGATTCATTTGTATACATAAATAGATGTTCATATAAAATGAAGATAAATATAAAGAATTGTTATTATAATTTTTTATTGATACCACGATATTTTAAATGATATTATAAAAAAAATTTATATACCTTGAGGAAAAATCATTAGATAAAAGTAAATGATGACCGTTTTAGGTTAATTTTGGCTGTTTTTTTATCACAATGAACTCATTTTGTTTTATCATTTATTATTATGTAAAAATGTTAGTTAGAGAACATTAATATGGTTATGACATAAAAATTAAATTTCTTTTCAACCATTTAGATTTTACTTACATTCTTGAAGGTGTTAATGGAAAATGAGAGTGCATCACCCACGATGTCGGTAAATTGACATATCCCAGGAAACAATTTAATTATTAAAATAAAAGAGATAAAGGGTGGATTTTAATGATGTATATTCCATTAAAACGTTATAATTATAGTATATATAAGGTAATAGAGTTATCATTCCATTTGTATAATATAAGGTGAGGATAATGGAAGAAAAGAAATGAAATTTAAACGGAATTAAATGAAAAAAGAAGAGTATTTTACATCTTGGATTTATCCTCATTGAAAACCTCCAAAGGATAAAAGTTTTGGTCTTTTCATGAGACCAAGAGATCCTAGACATTAGGGAGGGACTAGGAATATTATTTGGTAGAGTTTAGACAAGGCTCAAATCTTGATAGGTGCGATGATAAGAGGGGTGAGGGGTGGTATTTATAGTGGAGGAGAGGGGTGTTTTCTCAATATTATATTCAATAGTTTATTATTTTGGTGCAAGTCTAGGAATAGTTTTAGCATTATCATAAAATATATTAAAATAATGAAGGATAGTTCGATATTTAGGTGATTACATTAGCAATGACTTAATGAACAGTTCATTTATCTTATAATGTATATATACTATAAATTACAGTATTTTACTATTCATAAATAATTCTAGTATTTTAGAAAAAACTCAGAATTTCACTCTAACCATTTTTTGACTTATATAATTAAAAAATGAACTCAATTTTGTGAATTTTTCTATAAATAAGAGTAATTTATTTTTCAAATTAAAATCATCATTTACATGGAAAATACATATTTATAAATTATAACTAATTTTATAACACTTCAAAAAATTACTTAAGGACTCATAAAATTATCTTAAAATCATAAGAAAAATATATATTAATTTATGAATAAAATTTTATTTTAAATTATTAAATTATTTATAAAATATTAATTAAATATTTATGACTTACAAAAACATCAACACATAATTAATAATATTTTAAACATTTATTTACATAGACTATGATATGATTATACCATACATTCATTTATAAGATGACTAAATTGTTTTATACTTTTATGAGTGAGGTTACTATTCATTAGGTTGGTTTACTATTCAAAATGGTCATGTTACTATTCCTATGGTTGGGTTATTATTTCATCGGTATTGTATCCTCAACCTCTAGAAATACTTATTATTTCATTAATTCTTCATTTATAAAGCTTTTATTATGGTCTATAAGTAATAATATGTGATTTATACTATACAAAATTACTATAATATGGGATAAATTTTCACTGATTAATGATTGGGTAATTACATTCTTCCATCCTTTTGAAATTTCTCCCACAAAATTTCATTTTACATAAACAGGTGAGGGTACTTATCCTTCATCACCTCCTCTGGTTCCCAAGTTTCTTGTTTATACTTTTGGTTCCTCCAAAGCACATTAACAAGGTGGATTGTCTTGTTTCATAGAACCTTATCTCTCCAGTCCAAAATCTTTACTAGATTCTCCTCAGAAGAGATATCATCTTCCATCTGTACAACCCCCGAGTTCAGCACATGTGAGTGATATAGTATGTACTACATTAGGAGTGATACATGGAACACATAATGAACTTGATCCATATTCAATGGGAGTAAAAGATGATAGGACACTACTCCTATGTGATCGATGATATCAAAGGGGCTAATGTACCTTGGGCTTAGCTTCCCTTTCATTCCAAACTGAATGACTCCCATTAATGGTGACATTCTAACGAAGACTTTATCTCCAAAATTGAACTCCAAGTCCCTTAAACAGTTGTTAGAATAACTATTATTTTGACTCTAATCATATTTGATATATTGTTGGATGGATTGAACCTTCCCTGTCATCTCTTATACAATATCGGGTCCAAGTAGAATTCTTTCGCCAACTTCTTCCCAACAGGGTGGAGTTCTACATCATTTTCTATATAGAGTTTCATATGGGGTGATCTGAATACTCAAGTGGAATCTATTATTGTATGAGAAGTCAACCAATGGGAGATTCTGATCCCATGAACCCTTTAATTCTAAAGAGATTTATCGTAGCATATCTTCGAGCATCTGAATAGTCCTTTCAGATTAGACATTATTTTGGGGGTGATAGGCCATGCTAAAATATAATTCATTAATAAAAGCATGTTGAATACTCCTAAAGAGTTTATATGTGAACCTTGGATCATGATTGGAGAAAATTGAGATCGGAACCCCATGAAGTCTCAACACTTCCTTCACATATATCATTGTATATTTCTCAAGTGGGAGATCTTATCAAATAGATATATTGTGGGTAGTATTATTGAGCCGGTCCACCATAACCCATATCCCATTATTTATTTTGTATGTCTTTGGAAAACCTTTGATAATGTCCATAGTGACATTATCCCATTTACAAATGGGTATAGGAAATGGTTTCATCACTAGTTTTACTTGATGACATATCAAACACCTTGAGATATATTTATCAATATCTTTATTTATGTTGTCCCACCAAATGTGTTCTCAGAGATCACAGTACATCTTCATGCTATCAGGATGGATAGAAAATGTTGATCTATGCGAATTATCCAATAAATCATTATTTATCTTAGATGATGAAGGCACATGAATCCTCATTCAAAACCTAATCACACCATCATCACTGATAAGGAACTATGGAAGCTTCCCTTCCTTTACTGGATTCACCCTCTTTTGCAACTCTATATCATCCCTTTGTGCCTCCTTAAAATTCTGTTGGATAGATGGTTTGATAATCATTTGGGGAACATAGTATTTATTCCTTATCATTATGATTTCCAAATCCATCCTTTTCATATCCATGAAGATAGTTTCTTTTTCAATCCAAAACATGGACAGAGTAGCAGGTTTTTCTCTACTAAGAGCATCATATACCTTGTTTTCCTTTCTAGGATGATAGAAAATAGAGAAATAGTCACCTTTAATTAGCTCTAACCATATCCTTTGATTCATATTGAGATCATTTTGTGTGAATATATACTTTAGGCTCTTTTGATTGGTATATATGTAACACTTCTCACCATAGTGGTATTACCACCAGATTTTGAAGGCAAAAATCACATATGCTAGCTCTAGATCATGCGTAGGGTAGTTCTTCTCATTGATATTCAACTTCCGTAAGGCATATGAAATCTCATTAACATATTTCATGAGTATAAAACCTAATAATTTCTTTTAATAATCACTATATATCAAAAAACATTATCCACTCTTTGGTAATGTGAGTACAGGTGAATTGATTAGCCTTATCTTTAGCTCCTTGAATCTTTCCTCACATTCTACTGTCCATACATACCTTACCCCATTCCTTGTTAACTTAGTTAGTGGGATTGAAAATAGTGAGAAATTTCTCACAAAAAATTATTAGTACCCAAATAATCTATGAAAAATATGGATTTCTGCAAAACTAGAGGGTTTGGGCCATTCCTTAATTGCCTTTGTTTTTGAAGGGTCCATCGAAATTTCCTCACTTGTGGGAACATGTCCTGAGAATGTGACTTGCGGCATGCAAAATTCACAATTTTTGAACTTGTCATACTACTTCTCCTTCCTAAATATAGCCAACACAATCCTTATATGTTCTTCATGTTCATCAATTCTCTTGGAGTAGATGAGAATATCATTGATAAAAAATACCAGAAATTTGTCGAGGTAATGTCTAAATACTCTATTCATCAAATCCATGAATATTTTAAGGGAATTAGTATGTCTAAAGGTCATCACCAGAAACTCATAGTTTCCATACCTTATACAGGAGGAAGTATTCTTAATACCTTCTTTATTAAACATTAGCTGATGATATCCAGAATGGAGATCCACCTTTGAGAAGTATTGAGCTCTTACCAACTAATCGAACTAGCCATCAGTACATGGAATAAGATACTTATAATTTATAGTGATCTTGTTGAGTTTCTGATAATCAATACACAACTTCAATGATCTATCCTTCTTCTTGAAAAAGATAACTAGAATACCTCAAGGTGATACACTAGGGTGTATGAACCCTTTGTCCAAATTTTTGTTCAGCTACTTCTTTAACTCCTCTAGTTTGATAGGATCCATGCTCTAGGGGCACTTTGAGATAGGATTAGCTCTGGGCATGAGTTAAATTGAGAACTCTACCTCATGATTCTGGGGTATTCTGGGTAACTCTTTAGGAAATACATCATTGTATTCCCTCAAAATGTTAATTTCCCATAGGTTGATACCTTCCATTGACTCAACCATTTTATTGGGTATGCTTCTTTATATGGAATCAACTACCACATCGTTGAAGGATTTTTCATGGGATTTCATGATCTTACTTCAATTTCTAGAATAGTATGGGATGGTTTGGAATTTGAAAAGATATTTATTTTTACCGATAGTTTTTATGTGCTATATATAACGAGAGCCAATACATTCCCAGTATAGTGTTTAAGTTTACCAAGGGAAGTGTCACGAGACTTATAGGAAGAATCTTACAATATACACCAATTAGAGAAGAGTCCAACACTTGGGATTCAATGATTTCACCACATAGGTTTTTATAGATATCTTTACTTCAAGGTTTCAGGGCTTCGATTCAATAGTGGTAGATAACATTCAAGATATAAAGGAATGTGTAGAACCATAATAAAATAATACTTTTTCCATTCTTGAGTGAATAGGAACTATACCTTGTATGAATTAATTTTCATGATCCACTTATATAGTAGTTATGGTATAATCCCTACCTTTTTACTTTGGATTCGGTGGTTGATGATTTTGATTACCCTTAAGGACATGAGGAATTATGCATTGGGTTGTGTAGTTCCCTTTCTCCTTAAAGTTGTAGCATTGTACCATGGGAGGATCTCCCATTTCCTCCACCACATTATCTTTATTCCTCATGTATTTTCAATATTCATGATCTTGGTGGATTCTATCCCACATTTGAATAATTTCCCTATCCCTTTGAAGAAATTTCCATGATGCTTCTTCCCACATTCTTAACATGTGGGTGGTTGAGTTTTCTTTCCACCATTGTCATTAGATCCTCCTACATGAAACTCTATCCTTCATTTCTTATCAGCATAACCATGGGACTATAATCCGATCTCCATATCCACTTTGATAGAACATCTAACAACTTCTTCATAACTCCTAATGTCTCTAATAGAAATATCCCTTCGAAGGTGTGGTTTTAATCCATGAAAAAATCTATCAATTTTGATATCATTTTTTTACGAAAATCCAATGAACACCTTACAATTCTTATGAAATTTTCTTCATAGGTTATGAAAGATTATTTTTCCTCTTACTTCAGCCCTATGAATTATCTTCCCATCTCGGTATGAATATTTCTAGGAAAATTCTTATTAATAATCATTATCTTAAAGTCTTCCCACTCTTTGTCTTCAATTTCATCCTTCGACTTAGTATTCTTAATCAACACCCATAATTGGTCAACATCTCCATCTATATGATAAACAAATAGAGTCACCGTCTCTATCTCAAAATAGTGAAGCATAGAAAATATCTTCTCCATTGAGTTGAACCACTATTTCGAAACTAGTGGATCAAAATATCCACTAAACGTTGGTGATCATTGCCGTATAAAACACTTGATATCTAGTTTCACCCTCTTAGTTTAATTTGGACATCCTACATTATTCAGATTATTATTAATAAACTGAGATAGTTGGGTAAGAATCACTATAAAATTTTGAGCTCAACCTCCCGAGGAATTGAGGATATCATTTGGAAAATCATTGCATTGTCCCTTACATGGGTTGTTGGCCTGATTTCTCCTTGTTCCCACCATATTCAAAAATAGAAAAAGTTATAACAAAACATAAGTCAACAAGTCATTAATATCTAATTTATTCCTTTATAAAATTAAGTCTAAATGAATATCTTGTGGGATCCATATGTTTACCAAAGTTTCTTTTGTTCTTATATATACTAAGTCTCATACTACAGGTTTTCACTACTATTCTCTAATACTAATTCCCAAATTGACTAAACAATCATTTGATACCAACTATAGAGACCCCAACATTATATTACATTACTATTACATCATTTTAAATAAAAAAACTAAAATAATTACATAATGAGGATCAAAAGGTTTAGTTTATTGGGGAAATTATGACCATACATAAAATTTAAAAAATAAAACATAAACATTTATTTAATTCTTTGTTCTATAGCTTCTTATTATCCCTATTATTCTCATTAGTACAAGTAATAACATGATTATATACACCAAAAAGGGGTGAGGCAAAATCTTAGTAAGATGATAGATAAGAACATGAAACAATATAACATTGGGTGAGAATAATCATGACATCATCATCATAATCAGGAGAGGAAGCATTAGATAAAGTCATGGATTGTGGCAATGCATAAAAACAAAACATCACATCTTAGTGGTTAACTACTAAACATAGTTGTGAAAACAACTATCATCATGTTCATATATATTTAAATTTTCCTTATTATATTCATCACATTAAAAAATTCATTGTATTTATATATAATTTCAGGTGTACCCTTCACATCCTCACATTTATTTTGCGCTATATAATTTCGGGTGCACCTGTCACATCGTAACATTCACATTATCATGAATTCCTCATAGAAAGAATATAAATCCTAGAAATAAAATAAACCTTGGAAATAAATGGATTTAATTTTACAATCAATACATTCATAAACTTTGGGTTCCCAAATTAAAGGCATAATAACATTCTTGATATAAGAGTCATCAAAATTGGGTGAGAAGTAAAAGGTTTTTTTGAAAGAAGAGTTCTTTTGGAAAACATTGTGTTTTTCAAAAATTCAAGTAAAAAACATGAATATCACATAAAAGTTATGATAATTATATAGAAATTATATTTATAGAACATCCACACTGAAAATGGGGTGAAAGAGGTAAAACCCAAAGATAGAGAGTTGGGTTCGAGAATTCCCCCTTAATGTGTGTCTGAATACTCCCTTCACTTTAATGTCCTATATAATCGCATTAGATTAATTAGTTAACAAAAAAACATTTTATACATTAATATGATTCATTATTATTTTATTATGTTATTTTATGTTCATTTTTATGAGTTATAGCGTTTAATCCCATTGTTTGGGAGTGTTCATTTTCATAGTTTTCAAGATCGGTTCATTTGTATACATAACATGAAGTTCAAATAAAATGAAGATAAATATATTTAATTGTTATTATAAGTTTTTAATGATATTATATAAGTTTAAAATATCTTATAAGGAATTTTTATATATACCATGATGATGAATCATTAGATAGAAGTTATTGATGATCATTTTAGGTTAACTTTGGCAGTTTTTTATCACAACGAACTCGTTTTGTTTTATCATTTAGTATTGTGTATAAATGTTAATTATAGAACATATATATGGTTATCAAATAAAATTTAAATTATTTTTTCAACCATTTAATTATTTTATTAACACCCTTGAAGTTTTTAAATGAAAATGAAAGTGCATCACCCATGATGTCGGTAAACTGACACATAACATACGACAACTTAATTTTTAAAATGAAAGATAGAATGGGTGGAGTTTAATTATGAATAATTAATTAACATGGTTTAATTACAATATATATATGTTAATAGATTTATCATGAAATTTTTATATGATAAGGTCAGTATAAGAGAAGAAAAGAAAATAAATTTAAAAGGAATTAAATGAAAAAAGAAGAGTATTTTACCTCTTGGATTTATCCTCTTTGAGGACCTCCTTAGAGAAATGGTTTTGGTATATTTATGAGAAAAAGATATCATGGAAGTGAGGTATGGTCTAAGTAAGTGTATTGGGTAGAATTTAGGTAAGGGTAAAATCTTGAGAGGTGTGAGAAGAAGAGGGGGTGCGGGGTGGTATTTACTGCGGAGAAGAGTGGTGTTTTCTCAATATTATATTCATTAGATTATTATTTTGTCTCAATACTATGAATAGAATAATTATCATAAAATATATTTAAATAATTTATATTATTTTTAGATTTGGGTTCTTACATCAATGATGAATTAATGAATAGTTTATTTAGCTTATAATGTATATATATTGTAAATTACAATATTTGACTTTTCACCAAAAATTCAGGTATTTTTGAAAAATATAAAAAATTAACCCTAACCATTTTTAGACATGTAGAATTAAAAAATGAACTCTATTTTATTAAAATAATTTTATAAACAATAGTAATTTAATTGTTATTTTAAATCATCATTTACTTGGGAAATAAAGATTCTAAAATTATAACTGATTTAATAACACTTTAAAAAATCAATTAAGGTCTCATAAAATTATATTAAAATAATAAGACATAATAATATTAACTTATGAGTACATTTTATGAAAATAAATTTTAATTAAAATTTTAAATTAATCATAAAATTCTAATTAAATATTTATGACTTACAAAAGCACCAATACTTAATTAATAATTAATAAAAAATTTATTTATATAGAGTATGATCATATTATACTATAATTTCATTTATAATATCCCTAAATTTTATTTATAATTTCATTGGTGTGGTTACTATTCATTTGTTTGGTTTACTATTCCTAAGGGTCATATTAATATTCCCAATTTCAGGTTACTATTTCATCGGTATTATATCCCTAACTTTTATAAATACTTCTTATTTCATTAATTCAACATTTATATTCTTTTATTATGGTCTATAAGTGATAATATGTGTTTTTATACTATATTACATTACTATAATAAGGGATAAATTTCCATTGATTAAACATTGGGTCGTTACAGAATACAACCCATAGGGATGGGGGATGTTTAACCAACACCTCCACCACTTGGTTCATCAAACCCTGAGAGGATCCTAGTAAAAACAAAGAATACTAGAAACAAACACCATCGCATTGATCTAGGGTCATCTTTATCTCAATCACCACCAATAGATTCATTACATCCTAGTAGGGTATTGGAGAAAATGGTAGTGGTTCCAAATCAAAGCCATCCCATATGGATGGTCCATTTATTTCTAAATTATTATCCCATGATACTTCAGATCATTGACTAGTGTCCATAGATCCTTGGAAACATGATCATGAAGTGCCAATAGAATCCCCAAATCATCCCCATCCCTAATGGAAGGGCTAATGTTTAACATTATCATCACCCCAAAAGAAGACAATATTCTTCAGGTTGAGAAGAAAAAATCAATGGTAATCATTAGAATTGTTCATCCCGCTATGAGACACACCTCCTTCATTTGGTTCCCACTGAGCATGTATGACCAGAAACACCCTTAAGGTCACAATTAATTAACTGAGATAGGGGGAACCTATAGAATAGAATATCAAAGCTCTTAAGGTTTATAAGACAAAATGGTCCGACATCACTAGAGGTTAGATAAATGGTGCTAAAACTACCATGGTAGGATGAGTAATAATTGTGGAATCTCCCTATTGTGTGGAAAGTGATGGGAAACATTCAGTTCTTAATACAACTTACTGAACACAATCACTTTAAATCTAGATATTGTGGTGGAATATGATGTAAACATAGAGGGAAAAAACATGTAAATTGTTCCTCAATAGGTTAGTGATCTAGATGTAAAAATAGAGTTTGTACACATATGGAATCCGAGAGGGAACCCAAACCTAGAAACTCTAGATGAAGAACATCCACCTCCTCAGTATAACTCTACCAAGGATCAAGGGAATGGAGTGGCTACATACCACTCACCACAAAGAGGATTTGGAATCCCCTCCACAAAGGATTTAATGAAACATTATGTGAATGAGATACAGAGTCTCAAATAAATCCATTAAGAACTAATAATGAAAAAAATATTTCAATAAGGTATTTTCATCAAATAAAAATGAATATACATCCTTCCATAGATCAAGAGAGATATCATACACCAATAAGGGAGGAATTTTAGCATTATGTTGCCTCTATATCTTGGAAAATAGTCTACAGAAATGAGGAAATTGAGGATGATCATTGCTCTCCTCTATTACAGTAACAACCACTCCCCCATTAGGGTGATCATTCAGTCCTAGAATAGTTTGACTGTCATTGAGATATGAAGTCATAGAAACCTCACCAAGCCTCACCCACTCCATATAGATGGTAGGTGGTCAAGATTGTGATACCTCTATAACTCCTCAACACCATTTACTCTCCAGATGCCTGAATAGAAGGCATGGAAGGGTAGAACACACCCATGCTACCTAAAAAGTATCCATTTCCTGAATGGGTAGATGATAATTTACACCCACCCATTTTTGGAAATCCTATATTACTAACCTGTTATGGTGTAGAAGATAAAAAGTAGCATCTCAGTAACTTCATGTCCAGAGGCATACCAATGATGGGCCTCAAGATCAATAGGATATTACCAAACTGGGTTTTTTTTATCGATTCTGGTAGGGTCATCATTTTTATGGTACAAAAGCTTTCCATTATGAACTATTATGGTATTGTAAGACCTTAAAAATCATTTTTGTTATTATTTTATATCTACGTTAAGGCATAAAATGATTTTCCACCTCACAAATAGAAAACACCATGAAAATGAAATGCTTTCTAACATCATTACCGGATAAAAATTCTTACCCTATTAACTTTGTATCCCTTTATTGAAAGAGAAGTTGTTGGAACATTGTTTTGGGACTATTTGGGATGAGCTACAAACACCATGGATCTCGATGATGTGTTTAGGCCGATTCTATGATGTCATAGTAATGAAACAATTCCTATAAGATTCCCTTCAACAAAACCAAGATAAATCATGGCCCACACCCATGAAATTGATAAAAAGGAAAGGTAATTAATATACTACTATTATTACCTTAAAACTAAAAATAATACCCTTTTAAGAAACTAAGCATGAACTATATCATTCAACACCTCTGATTGAGTGGAAGGAGAAAAAAAATCTTTCTTATTTGGTAGGAAAAATAAATCAGGGCCACTTGTGATTTAAGGTACAGATGAGCAAAGTGTATTACTTCTAAAATGAGTTAATTATCAGTTATTTCATTGTATCTATGTAAAATGATATAGTCAAGCTAATAGAAACTAGGACACCTAATGTGGTCATCCTTATCGACCTTCCTAACTACTTCCCCTTTTATAGGAGACTACACCACAACATCCATGACAACTTTTCCTTTAAAGATGTTCATTAGAGCATGGTTTATTATTTATTAGTGATAATTGAGAAGGACTCATCATATGTGATTTTTTAACCATTCCCATATAAGAATAATATGGTGACTAGAAAGTAGTTCCGACCAAGCATGGATAGATGTTTGATAACTAGATGACTCAAAAGGCAGTTCAATTAGCTAATGTCATCCTTAGAGAACAATATTTCCAAAAATTAATGATTCCAATAATTATGAATGGATTACTAAATATTCATTCTAGTGTCATAAAAATTCATCATATATAGGAAACGACACAAGAAGAATAGTTATATCCATGTGCAACACAAAGTTAAAATCATGCAGATTTCTTTACTTCAACCAAATAAGAGGAATCACCCCACCAAAAGGAGTCCTCATTTAGAGAAGGGATCGTTTTTTGGGTCTATTAATGAACCATGTGTATAGGTTCACCATACCTAACCAGGGAGTTTCGGATTGAGGATGTAGAATCCTATGATATTAGGGGATTATATAGGTGTGGCCGAACCCAATATTTCAATCACATAAATGGATAATATATATATTTAGTTTATTACCATGGGACAGAGATTAAAAAAATACCAAGAGTATCATTTTTATGCCTAAAAGTTCTTCGGTGCTCATTTAAGACAATTCATTTTACATGACCGACTGTTTGAGGTATGATTGTCTAATCATCCCAAACAAAGGGGAAATATGATATAACCTACTCCATTTCTAGAATATTCTCTATCAACCTATTCTCAATAAGTATTCATTTAATCTTATAAAAAATAATCTCCTAAGAAATTTAATTAGGAGAAAACCCACCTTTAGAAGGATAGATTTCTAGCACAAAAAGACAACATTCTGAAATAGTTGGTCAGTGTCTCGACCTAACTCTATATCCAGGATACTCAACATCATTCAAAATAACTCATATATTAATTGATAAAGGACGTCCAAATACCATGGTATTTTAAGATATAATTCCCTACAGTCATGGTTTATATGGTGGAGACTATACCATCATAATGTCACACCACCATTTCGTTCACAGAATAAGACCAGGAAGAGGACATACATGGAATTCTAAAACTACCTTATGTTTTAGAAAAAATCAATAATATCTAAATCATGAGGGATTTGTTTGAAAACTATTCTAGGATTATCCTCATCCTAATCCAACCTTCTGATGTTTGGGATAAATATAGGCGACTTATCTTTGGAAAAGCTAACTATTTAAGGGTTAGGAAAGAGTGAGCAAAGGCCTCTCACGATGATCAAGCTCAAGGATTAGTTTAGCGATATCACTTTTAATATCGAGTTCATGGTAATATATAAAGTCATGGACTATAATATCTTTCATGGAATACCTTGGATTTATAGCCACATGGAAGAACCTTCAACATTCCAAGAATGCTTAAAATACCCCATCAACAGAATGGTCATCATACTATATGGTGAAAGTGCACCCTTCGAATCCTCCGAACCCATATAGATAGAAGAAAGTTTCTAAAATAGGAAAGGTAAACAACCAATGGTGGATGATGATATATAGGTTTAAACTATTGACGACTTGGTAACCACCCTTATAAATCTATATATCTTGATCTTTAGTGATTATGTGTTTCCCATAAACCAAATTGAGGTAACTGATTCAATCCCAACATGATATCATAAACCTCAAACATCATTGTCTCATGCCCATGATATATAAATTGGGTCATCTATAATGGATTCATCAAAGGTAATTAAGAATAATTCTCTATGAGTATCTAGAAATTCTCTTGCACCATCATCTGATATCAATGATTCACCTAAATCATTATTTTCAACTCATGATATCTATACCTTTGTTTCCCCTTGTGGAAACATAAAGGAAGATAACAATCCCCAAGATCTCTCTATAATGACTCTATAAGTTCAAGATTCCAATGTATCTTCTCATGTACTCTATTCTCTTTAGTGAAAAATATTCCCTCATATTATTCATTATATATGTGAATTCCTCCATAAACATGAATATGAAAGAAGAAGAGGATGTCCTAAGGAACACCCCTCCCACATTTGAGGAAGGTTTCTCCATCACCATCAATGATCTCAGGTGGGTGATTTTTGGAATAGAATATGTTGTGTGACCTATTATTATTAGAGTTGTAAATTCTATTAAAGAGGATGATATATAAAATATATTTACAAAGAATCATTGATATGAGTTTACATGGAATTATATTGATGTGCCTAGGATGAACCCCAATGTGGCTACTAATCACCTAGGCTAACTCAATTACCATTGATGTTTCTAATAGGAATCCAAGAAGATTCATCACTCTTGTTCTAAAAATGTAGAATTAAAATATACAAAATTGTTTAAATCTATCATTGCCTATGAGGTGAAGTGAAAAAATGGCTCATCAAAATCGTCCCTATCAAGAAAAAGAATGATAATATCATGGTCTACCTTGATTTTAGAGACATTATTCAACACTAACTAATGGAAGATTTTCCATTTACGATCATATAAATTTTGATCGATATAAAAGAATGTCTTATAAGACCTCTCCTTTATGGATGGATATTCAAGGTATAATCAAATAAAGATGGCCCTTGAAGATGACAAATCCACTACCTTTAGAGAAGATCTAGGGATATTTTTCTTCTATGTCATTACCTTTGGTTTAAATAATTCTTGTGATATATTCCAATTCACCACAAATCATATAAATAAACCCATCTTTAGAAGAAATATGGGATTTTATTTGTATGACCTTGTGGTTAAATCTCAACAGTGATGTGATCAACTCCTTGATCATCAAATAATTTTATGAAAATTACATCAGCATGGATTATTCAAAAATCCTATGATGTGTGTTTTTAGAGTAACATCAGAGAAATTCCTTGTCTTTTTAGTATACCACCATGGAATTAATGGTGATATAGAATATACCTGTGAGATCATAGTAATTTTAACCCTTATAATAATAAAGAGATGTGGGGGGTCTACAGACACCTAGCATATTATCATTATTTCACAGCCAACCTGGAAAGTTAATACCCCCTTCACAATATTAATGAAGAATGGATTCTTCTATTGATTGGAAGATGACTTCCAAGAAGCTTTAATGAACCTCAAATAGTACCTACTGCACCCACTAGTCTTGATGCCACTAGTAGAATTAAATCTACTTGTCTTATATGTGGTTGGAATGGAACATCCTCTTGAATCTTTCCTCACAAAGAAAAAATATTCAGTGAATGAAAACAACCTATACTATATTTTTCAACCAATGCTAATAAATGTGGCATGATATTCTGATATTGAAAAGAACTCCATCAAATTCTTTTTCGCAGTGAAAAATATGATGTATTACTTGCATCATCATGAAATACACTTGGCCTCTCTTATTAACCCGCTAAAATACATTATTTGATTTCCTATGTTCGATGGTAGTTTGGCCTGATGGGTGGTTATCCTACAATAGTATGACATCTTATTCCTGTCCTAGAAGGTAGTTAATGGGAAGGCCCTAGATGATTTTCTTACAGCATATCCTTCTTTGAAAATAATGTCAATGGAAACTAAACTTCCATATGATGCACTTTTATATTCCCATAACAGTCCCCAAACATAGGAGATATATTTTGATAGTGCATCCTGAAGATATGTTGTCAAGAGAATGGATGACCTGAAGTACAATCAGGTTGGTCTAGGTATTGTATTTGGTTCCCAGAAAAATCATTTTAAACCTACACGTTCTCACTATATGAAAGATACACAAATAATGAGACAGAAGACCGTTCCCTCCTTATCTGCTAGAAGATATCCCTATATCTACATATAGACATCCTGAATATCAAATGGACTCGAAGCTAGTAATAAAACATATCAATGGACTGTATGCTATAAATAAGGAAGAATTATCCCCTCTCATAATGTACATCAGAGGATTGATTGCATAATTCCCCACTCAAACTACATTGCATCATGTTCCTCAATAAAAAATGAATGTTTTTATGCACTGCCAAATGTTTCAATAGTATTTATTAATCTCTATTAGGACAATGTGGTTTTCTACATTACACATTGAATAGTGGTCTCAAAAATCATCGTCAATGACATGGAATAAATAAAAACAGTTAACACTATCCCACTACATGATGAGAAAATATCAACACCATATTGGATATATCCACTAATAGATTACCTATATAATGGTACCCCCATTAGATCAATAGAAAATCGAAAAGTTTCATCACTGACTATAAAAAATTACACTTTTTTATTGGAATAATGGGAAGTAATACCTCTAAAAGGAGTTTGTGAAGGAATCCTTATGAGATTTATTATAGAAGGATAAATTACCTCCATCATGGAAGATGTCCATGTATGCTCTTGTGGTGACCAATAATCTAGAATTAGACTGACCCACCAGATTAAGACTCTAATATAGTAGTGAAAAAAATGTTGCCAAACTAAGTGGAACTCGCCAAGAAATTTCATGCATTAAAAATTCATGAATACTTAATACACCAACCCCTAGAGTTTCTACCTATGACTATTTACTCTGGGTTTATTTGTATAAGGGGAATATAAATTGTGGGGAAATATCCCCCTACTATAATTAAGAAGTTTATGTATATCCTTAGTACAACAAAAATAGTTTCCTAATGGCTTGAGGCCATACCCATCAAGGATGTTAGGTAGAATAATATCATTAGCTTCTTAAAGTTTAATATTATGACCAGATTCAATGTCCCTCACAAGATATTGATAGACAATGGAACCAATTTCTATTCTTCCATGATGAAGAAACTGTATATGAAATATAACATCGAGTCCAATCATTTATCTCACTAGCATAAAGTGGAAAATGGATAGAGAGAGGACATAAAAATGACTGTATAAAATATACACAAAACGATTGTGTGTAGTTAAAATAAATATTGTCCGTACATTATTTTTCATGCTCTAGGGGTCTACTATAGAACTATGAAAAATACTATGTAGGTGACCACATATTTTTTTTGATGGAGCTGAGGTATTGTTTCTCAAAGAAATCCAGTTTCCCTTTCATAGAGTATCAATATACATAAAACACTATGATGATGAGAAATCACAAAAGGAGAAGCATGAGTTAGAAAGGATCAATGAGAAATGGATGTGTATACTGCAGAACCTTGAAATTCAGTAGAAAATAATTGCAGGAAACTTCAATAAAAAAGGTTTCCTCTACTCACTCCTTCAATAAGAACTGATATTGGTACTCATAACCCCAATAATTATTAGATAGAAACCTATGAATCTAGAACCCAAGTGGTAAGGTCCTTACATCATACATGATAACTATTCTAATGGGGCTTACTCATTAGCCACAATAGATGAGGAACACATAACCCCCACACCAATGTGAGGTTTCTCAAGAAGTATATCGCATAGATTCCGTTAGGTATTCCAAGTCCTATAAGAAAGACATTAAACTACATAGTGATCTTACATCCTTACCACATGACATTACCCATCATGGAAGGCATACTTACCACATGAAATTTAACTTTATAGATGAAATCATTACCGATTGACATTAAACTGCATGAATTTTTTCCTTAAACATTATCTTAATCTAAAAATAAGACAACCTTAACAGATGATGTTAAACTGTATGGAGGATGTTACTTCACAAATGATACATTGCACATGAGCAATATATTTCCAAAAGAAAAATTAAGTACTGGTGTTCCAATGTTTGAGTCATATCTTCAAAGGAAATATTATATTCAAGTACTACATGTGACTTGATTCCTATCATTATAGGATACTTAGTGATACATGGATCTCTAATCCTGGATCCAACTGTAATAAAAATTGAAAAATATGTTTACCTTTATTTGTGGTCCAGACCTCTATTGGGATGTTTCCATTCAAGAACTCCATGTTGAATGATTTTGATCATTATAGGATACTTAGTGATGCCCCGGTCTCTAATATTAGGTCTAGTCACAATATAAATGGAAAATATTCCACATATTAGTATATTTTCATAGTTTCATAGGGAATTTTCCATTTCAAGAACTACATGAGACATGATTCATGTTTCCATTGGATAAGTAGTGACACCCAGATCTCCAATCCTGTGTCTAGTTGCAATATAAAAATGTTACCCCTACCTACATATGGGTTTAAAGTACTCATGTAATATTCATAGAAGAACTATGTAGGGATTGATTCTTATATACACAGGTTATGTAGTGATTTATGAATCTCCAATCCTGGGCCTAGCTGTAATATAAATACAAAAACATGTTTCCCCCATGCATATGGATCATACCTCTATAAGGAATTTTTTATTTAAAAACTATATGTGGATTGATTCTTGTTTCTATAGGAAATGTAGTGAAACAAAGACCCCAAATCCTAGGTCTAACCACAATATATAAAATTTTAACAAATCCCTCTCTCTATGTATGACTTGGACCTGTGCATGGGATTTTTCTTTCATGAACTACGTGTTACTAGATTCTGGATTATTACATGATACATAGTGATTCTCAGATATCAAATAGGATCCCAAGAACAAAATATATGAAAAATGAACCCCCCTAAGTATGGGTCAAACTTATATTGGGAACATTCTCAGAACTACATGTGGCTTGAATCATATTATCATAGGATATATAGTGACTCCCAGATCTCAAATCCTAGTCCTAGCTTCAATATGAGGAATATAACCTCTCCCCACACAGGAACTTGAGTAGAATGAAAAATTTTACATATAATAACTATGTGTGGATTGATTCCTCCCATCATAGAATATGTAGTGATGTGTGGATCATCCTTTAAACGACCAAAAATGAGTTTCATCACTCCCAATCATGTCCTTCCATGAGATTCATATCCATGTCAATCTTACAGACCTTAAGAAAGGTTGAAAACCCCTAATAAAATCCATTCAACACACTCTCACACACCTTAATCGATTTCATAGTTATCCATTGTTTTTGACACAGAGAAAGACACATGTGATCTTAGGGGACCTGGAATGAAACTCTAGCTAGTGAGTTCAAGACATGTCCTGGATAGATAATTATTTACTAATCACATGAAATTAAACTAAATGACCACATCATAATTTCATGACATTAAATATAAATATAATGTACTTGTCACATGATATTAAATGGTGTTCCAACATCTTCGTCACATGATGTTTAACTATAAGACAATGTTATAGTTTCATAATGTTAAAATACATGATGAGATATCATCTTTCCAAATAGATCATCCCCTTGATGACTATGTATTCAATATTTTCATTTCATATCTTTTGGACTTGGAAATGTCCTCAATACATATTGGTGTAGCCTTTAGCATGCTCAAACCGTCATTGAATCTTAAATTCCTCATGAACCAACTTCATATCTTCAACATATGAGTTAATACCAACCAATTCAATGAGTTGATATCCTTATCTTGGAACCCCATAGAACTAGATCACCCTTACTCCATGTTCTACCCTATAAAAAACTTGTAATATGGACTTGGTAATATAAAGGGACACCACCAGTATTCTCTAATGACTAAAATATTTCTTATGATCTTGTTCTTAGTGGGTATTTTGGTCCTTAAACCCAGTAGTTATTATCCTAACTATGTGGAATATAGGATTATACCATTATTAATGGTTGAACCATACCCATCAGTCTCCACCTTCTATTGACTCTGATATACATGGGTTATGATTTGCATATCCCATATCCCATATATTCAAGTTGATTCAGATACTCTCAATGTTACACATCTTTGCATCATTCCCACTATTATGTAAATATTATTACATCACATTCATTTTACCTTTACATTTTAGGGAATGAATTTCCTAAAAATACTTAACTTCATTATGCTTAGAAACACCTTTGGACGCCCCTATTTCCACTTAAGTGTAACATCATGAGATTTTATGATTTTTTTTCAAATTAATTATTATTTTCAAATATCATGCTTTATAAGCAACACCGATTTTATATTATATTACATGAAATGATGATCTTCTTCGATAGCGGGCAAGACAAGAAACATCGAGCATCAGCATAACATGAAATAATATTATCATAACCTATCCATTAACAAGGAGAGAGTGAATAATATTAACTATTTCATGAAATATACATATAAATTTCCAACTCAATATAAATTTATTTATTAATTTTATGTAAATAATCCATCGATTTTTTGTAAATTAATTATAATCTTCAAAAATATGTTTTCTTCAAAAAAATATTGATTTTTTTTGAAAAAATAATATAATTAAGTTATTGAGATTTTAGAAAACTTGTTTGATAAAATTAATTTTTTTGAAATCATCATATCAAAATTAAATATTGGTGAAATTTTGTGATTTCTTTGTAAAATATTACTTTTTAGTGAATAGTAAAAAATATTGATTTTTTATAAAAATATCATTTATTTTCAATAAATTATGTGTGTTAAAAAACCAATTATGATTTAATGTAACATAATTAATCTTTAGTAATATTTAATATTATTAATTACATTTTAATAAACTTTATATTATATTTCAGTATAATTTTATTTTTTGGATCGATAAATTGGTTTTCTAGAAAACTATTTTAAAAGTGCATTAAGTTTCTCTATTTTAATTAATATAATTAATCCTTAATGAGGAATGATTTAAATGAAATATACTTATTTTTTTAAATTATTTTTAATTTATATTCATATAATTATTCTTATTATAGCCATAGTTAATATAAAACCATATTCTACTTGAAAAAATACACTTCTAAAAAACCTTCATTTTCATCGCTTTAGTGGGTTTTGTTTTAAATTGATTTTTTTCAAATTATAGAAAATTCATTATATAAAATAATTTTTTAAAACATATTTTCAAATTTATCTTTGGTTTATTTTTTGATAATTTCTTGAAAAGGTTAGTTTTTGATAAATAGTGAAAAATACAAAAATTTTAATTAAAAACAATGTTTTTGTTTAATTTTTTTGAAAAGATAAATTTTATTTTCAATTTGTTTTAAAGTAAAATTTGTTTAATTATAATTACATTAATCCACATTAGTTCGTTTTATTAAATTCCATATTTAAATTTGATATAAAAACATGATAAATTCTTGAACAATTTCTTTTTGAAAACAATATTTCACGTCATATCTGCTGGATTAATGTTTATATTAAAATTTTCTACTTATGGGAATTGAATTTGTAAAAATGGATTCCAAATTTGGAATAAAAATTATTTATTTTCTCTGGTATGATCAACATACCTTTTCCCAAAATGTACAGTGAAAATAATAAAAATTATTTACCTTAGTTAAGGTAAAAATTGGTTTACCGGGGGATTAAAATATTAAAATAAGGATTAAAATTAATATATAACTTGTAAAAATAATATTTTATGGAAATATTTCGGTAATATCCTTAAAAATATGGAATAAATGGTCATATGGTGTCTTTCTTCATGTGAATTGGCATTTTATTTTTTATTATTTTGGTAAATTTTCAAGTAGTTTCCAAGTGGGTTCCTTTTCACCCACTTATAAAACTACACTACCACCCTCAACTAAATCACATCCATATAACCATATAATTTATAAAAATAAAGATAAAATACCTAATAAAATTCCCCAAAAATTTATATATCTTTTATTCCTCCCAAAATACCAACACCTAGGTTATAAATAAGATATCCAAAGGAGGTGTTTATAAGGAAATGTATTTGTATTCACTAAGCTCCTTTTTTCATTATTATTTTTCCATTATTAATTATGGATTATCTAACCTCATATAATAACAAAATTATGTAATGTATATTTATATGTTATTATATTAATTTAATAACTTATAACCATCTCCACTTCCATCAAATAGGTTACGAAATCACCATTCATGTGTACAATGAATTACTTCCACACGAACCGATGTCAATCAGTTATCTATTACCACCTAGGTCATTTTATTATGATGATGCATATTAAGTATATATATGATATTTATAACATTATTATACCATTTTATACATTATATAATATATTACTTTTAAATTTAAATATTTTAGGGCATATGATAACATCGTTCATGTGTATGGTTGACAATCACTTCACAAAATGATGTGATTCATTTTCACTAACACTTTACATGGAAGATAATCAGGATAAAATTAATAAATATATATTTTATAAATGAAATAAATATGTTATTAATTACATCTTTATCACTCTAAAATGATAATATATGATTTTATTTCATATATTTTCACTGACCTAAAGATGATAACATTGTTCTTGTAGGTGTGGATTACCCCTTCATGAAGCTACGTGAATCTCTCTTTACATCACCACACCACATGGATGATATATATAAGTATAATTTAAAAAATATCTTATTTATGATATTATGGTCACTCTATAATTATAAAATATTACTTACCTCCTTTCCATAATGATCATTGGAAAATGGAAATTTTACTTATGAGTACCTAGTCCTACCATCTCCATGATCGTGAAGTACATAATTTCTCAATCCCAAAATTCATGATTGGTATTAAAATTTATGACGATGCATAAATTTCATAAATATTTCATTATTATTATTCTTGATATTATGGAACCATGATCAATTTATGAGTACCAAAAATAAATAATCCAAAGATATACTTAAAACAAAGTGTTTATTACCCAAAACACGAGATTAATATGTAATTTTTAATAAACCAGAATTAAATGGATATAAAAAAATCATATATGGTTTAATATTTTTTTTTTATTTTTTGATAGATGTATAATCAACCTATATTTATTTAAGAGTCTTTAATTAGTATAAAGGATGTTGAGACTTATGGTAAAATATTTTCATCTCAACCTTTTTACTTATATGAGACACATTCCATAATCAACATCAATTTATTTTACATGGTTTATATAAATCCAATTATTATTTTTTATTTTTCTTGTATGTAAAAATATCTGTATTTACATAAAATTCATGGGATCTCCCTTTCATTGGATTCTTTGTTGAAAAGTAACCAAAGTAGTTATGCATTTATGTCTCAATTTTTCTTCTTTGAGATGTATGTTATGTTATGCACCTATAATCTTTCACGAGGTGTATATATATCCCCTTTGACCAGAAATATTGTGAATTTATTTTATCTCATGATATTATATGTTCCATTTTATTTTATTCCTTCATGGAACTTGTGATTCAATGTTACCAAAGTGGTAATGATTTAATCTCACAATCTCATCGTTTATCGAGATAGTTTATGATTATATTTATAATGATAAAATATAATTATCTATATCTCAAGTAAATCAGTAATTTTATTATCTTCTAGTTAATTCATGATAATAAACGTTTCCCTTCATTTTCTTCTCATTATGTCCTAAGGAGTTCAAAAATAATGTTTTTGAGAAAAATCCCATTTTCGGTCAATTTTTTTCTTCCAAAACATGTTTTTTAAAAATATTTTAAAAAATTATTTTATATTTTTCTAAATTATTTATTGGATACATTTTTTCCAATGATTAAAATTTTACAAAATATTTTGAAAGTAATATTTAGGTATTTTTCCAAAAAAATTTACATTTTTATTTTATCAAAAATGTGAAATGAATATTTGTTTTAACTTGAATGACATGAACTGAATTTCTATCCATCATGATCATTTCTTTCTATGAAGATCCCTATATAATATTTTTGTGGTTATTTTCAAAGAAAAGGAATTCCAAAATTTTTATTATTTAAAAATTTATTTTCATTGAAATTTTATCTTCCTAAAGAAATATTCCATGTAATCATTCAAAAAAAATTATCCATCTATGATTACAAACTTCAATTTCACTTATTCTTTAATAGGGATATGAACCAATTATACCATTCTTATTATGTCACTAAATGGAATAGGATTACAAGACGATTATATAGCTTGTTTCTTTTCCATGGGTTATACCATGGTAAAATTCTTATGAAACCCTATTTTATTCATTTGTTATGATATGATTAAATAATTAAATTATTAAGAAACCTATCTCTTTCATATGGGTTAAATGTTTATCGAACCCATTTTTAGTTAATTAGTTAAGAAATAATGAATATCTTTTGATATTGTTGGATACATATGTATGATTTTAATTATATTATGGGTGTAACATATATCTCCCTCATATTAATTGGATAATGATTTAAATCACTTATGATGGATATGATTGTAATTGTGAGTGAACATATTTTATTGAGGGACTTTTTCCACTATGGTGGCCTTAGGGGTGAACCCTGAATTTTATGATGGTTTGGGGAGTGAATACATTCTACTAGAATAGACATGGAAGTGATTCATCAATTATATGGAAATACTTTTTTATTCTTATGTGTATTCCACAAATCTATATTGTATTCCAATGTTATTATCTCATGGATCATGTTTTTTGATTTCGTTATAATTCAGGTCTTATGAACTAGATATGTTTATTCCAAGGATCAATATTATTATCTTTGATTTCAAGTGTACGGTGCTAAAATGATATGATAATGTTTTTATACCCTTAAGTTTACATAATTCTTATGTTTCTCTCTTTCGAATACCCTTATTGGGCATATCAGATCACACATTCTTTGGTTTAATTTCGTAAGGTTATGAATAAATTTATTATATATGAAATGACTAAAAGGGTGATAACTATGGAGATCATAGTGGTATATGATGTAATTTACATATGTACTAGTTTTTTGTGTTTCCATGTTTCCAAATACGCTAGACTATTTTGGTCCTTAACCTTATGTATGTGTAATGTAATGAAAATTCTTAAAAAATGATGTGATATCCTTATATGATAAGCCTAGGTCAATATAGTTTTATCAAAAGATAGTTTTAGTTAACCACTGAAAATTAGGATGACAAAACCTTTGGGATATCACTAATATCATGTTTATGAATAAGTATAAGCGTGATTCAAAGTATATGAAAATGTCGTGGATTTTTTTTGAAGGTTAGAGTGAGAGGATTCCCTGCTATTACATCCCTATCTGGATACTACTAGTGAATGTGGCTCAGGCATCGAGTTACATAGGGGTAATAAATCTAAAAATGACCCATTTATCTAGACTCTTTCATCACCTGGTGCATCAAAATAGGCCTTGAGGCACACTTGTTTTGACATTCCAGGGGGATATGATTTGGAAAATCACAATCTTTATGAACTATCCAAAATTATTTAATTAGATTAGGATCATGGAATATGTATGATAAACCCAATGTATAATTGATTAAATAGACTATGTCATGAATTATTGATTATAGAAGTGATTTACAGTTATTATGTAGTTTTCCACTATGATTAGTGTTTCTCACACAATTCTTTTAGGTTTTAGTTAGTGGATGTAACCATAATTAACTGGGTTAACAATTAATGTGATGGAATTTTTTTTATGAGAATCTAAATGGGATGATCAATAATGTAATTGTTGTTTTGTTTATGCCTAATTAGTTAGTATGATATATGATTAAAAATGTGCACACAAATTATCTATCAGAAACACAAAATAATATAAGGATAGAGTTTATTGAGAGATTGGATGGAGAATACCATAGAGGAAATAAGATTCAATTTTCTATATGTCAAGAGTGTGGAAAGAAACACTCCCTGGAAGGTCTCAAAGGAATTAGAAGATGCTTTTCATGTGGAAAAGAAGGAAACAAAAAAATTAATTGTTT
This sequence comes from Viscum album, assembly GCA_963277665.1. NCBI lineage: Eukaryota > Viridiplantae > Streptophyta > Magnoliopsida > Santalales > Viscaceae > Viscum > Viscum album. Next base: position 394,585,559 of record OY728136.1, on the reverse strand, counting down.
ATGAAAAACTAAATGTTTGTTTAATAAAATGGATGATAATAATGGTCATCCTATGATATAAAATATTGTTTAGTAATTATAATGTGGAATGCATGGGTATTATGTAAATCGATGTCCTAATGTAAAATCTTGTGAAGATAATCAAAAAGGTTTTACAAAAAATAGTTTTTTTGTTGGTTAGGTAGATACTAAAAATAAAATATTAAAGTAAGTAGGTATTAATGAATATGGTGATGATCCTAGTTAATGGTTTAAGAATTATATGGGTTAGTTTATGTTTTTATACATTGTAATTCATCAATTATGAAATATATAAGAATTTTTTATTATAATTTTTTAATTAATGAATTTAAATAATATATTGAATGGTGATGATGACCTGGAATAATGATTTAAATTTCAAATTGATATTTTGATTCATTAAATATAACTTTTAATATGTTCCAGATTTTGAAAATTTTTGTGTTTATTTTGGATAAAGTGTTGATTGATATGAATAATGTAAATTTTATATTATTGATGACCTTGGAACTGGTTAATTATATGTGGAAAATTTGTTTTATGTTTTAATTGATGGAGTTTACAACATTATAGGATTAATGTATATGTGATTTTATACATTGAATAAGAACAAATTTACGTTTTCAAAAAGTTTTTATGGTAATTTAGGATATTTCCATGCTTCAAGAGAATACATGATAAAGGTGTTCACATGTTTCACATGTGACAATTGAGAGATACTTCGTGTTGTTTGGAGGAATAATTTGAATTTTATTATGATAATTTTAGTTAAATTATTTTTAATTTTTTAATTTTTAAAGGGTTTTAAGGTTATCCATTTATTTAATGGTTTAAGATTTAAATTGGATAAGGTTTTAGTGATTAATATACTACTTCACCATATGAATATTAATGCACATTGGATAATATTTCTAACCATTTTATTGTGATGACACTAAAACCTTATCCAATTTAAACCATTGATGATTGAGATGAATTTTGAGGGAGACATTCATTTTAAGGGAGGTAGAATGTAACATCCTGATATTTTATGAATTTTTCTTTAATTAATTTAATATTTAAGTATCTTTTAAGTATCTTTCATTGTACACAACACATATTTTATGAATTACTTCTGGGAAGGATGGAATCACTTCTAACTTAGAAAGGAGATAAAATAAATCAACTCTATGTACACATGATAAATGATATGTCTAGAAAACAAGAGTGATCAAATGTAACATCAATGATGTCAATAAACTTGGAGAATGTTATACCCATCACAAAAAACTACTTTTTTTGGAAATCCTCAAAATATTTTCAACTAATCTCTTACATACATCTCATTAAATAGATTAAAAACATTCCAATGAAAAGATGAAATTTCCCCTTTTCATTAATAAATAAATCACTTCGTCACCAAGACTTCTATTAATCATAAGATATCAATTGGGATAGAAATATCAGATGGACGATATTCTATTATCCAACTTAAGAGATGCACTCAAAACATCTTAATAATGATTGGTTTTCTTCAAGAATAAACCCCAAGAATCTTCATATAAAATTTTGATACATTTCAAAGAGATTCCATAATGTCAATAGTTTTCCATGATGGATCACTATTATAAATTCAGGTCTTCCCCATAATATATACTTCACCTTAAATTCATTGCATGAAAAACAAATAGAATATGTATGGGAATAAGGTGGTTATTCAATGTTCATTAGTTAGAGCTACAAGACTGAGAGTTGTTTCTCAACCCAATAATCTTCTTAGACGAAATTAGCTTCTTCATATTTTAGAGTAATGTGGTTTCATTTCTCTCTGCTTACTCCATCTTTCTTCCTCTTTCAACTATTCTGTTTATATGATCAAACACTCTTTTAGAACATGCTTAATCTTCACCCTATGTCTAGACATCATTTTACCAATATTTGAAGTCTTAGATACATTCAAATTCTTCTTCAATAATTCCTTTTGAACTGATAAAAATTTCAAACAATATTTACATTAATGACTAGACATGTTGCACCTATCCAACACAACATTAGAATTCAACAAGTGACCACTTTTAAGAAACTTTTCAGATTCCTCATCAGAGGTGTCTTTCACCAAATTAATCTTCTAATTTTTCTTCTAGACTGATTCTTTAATTGATTCCATCATTATTTATTTAGTGTGAATATTCCTAGACAATTGAAACTGGTATATGATGTGATATTTCATTCCATAATAAAAACATCATTTCTTTGGTTATACACTATTCACATCCTTCTTCATAAACTTCTTGGGAGTTTTTTGTTTAAAATCCACCTTCTTTTGTTTGCAACCCAAGGATGACATGTCATATTCATATCGTACCTACTTCACTTTCTATTGTGGTATTCTATTCATATCCATAGATTATTTGTGCATAATGGGTATATATCAACACTCATCATAACAGTGACCACTTCTATTGCAATAATCATATAAACATTAAATGTGATCATATCTTTTATTGATAAAATAATTATCTTTTTGTGAATTCCTCTTCTTGTTTTCAAGTTTCAAATTTGATTTATCTTTTCTCCACCTTAATGCAGTAATTTTACATTTTTTGTAAAATGAAATATTATTTCAACAATTTATTGTCGGATTCCCAAACTTTCAACAACACCAATAATTGCCAACAAATATTGATTTCTTTTTCTGTGAAAAATTCCGACTATCTTTGAAATTTTACTACTTATGGGTATCACATTTATTCTTATATGATTTCATTGGGGAACAAGAATTTCTAAAATTCTTCACATCCATCATTGAAGATGTTGTAGATTCTTGAGTATTTTTCTTCACCCATGTTTATCCAGTTTTAAATACTGAATCTGCACTTGTTAATAAGATAACATTAGTACACACAAATTTATCTATACAAAGGGTTACCTTCTTAAATATGATGATAATAGATTTATCTTTAGATAATATCAATATCTTCATACAACTACATTGATTATTTTTAGAAATAAGACTCTTATTAGATTAATATTTAGCAATATATATTTTCTTATCATCTTGGGAAGTCTTAACTTTTGTGTATTCCCTATTTCTCAGTTTCACTTCATGTTCAAGAAATTTTATGTTGAGAGAAATATTGTCATATTGAACTGATTTCATGCCTTATTCCCATAGAGTCTTCATCTTCTAAATCACATTTTCATGCATCTGATTTTCATTTAGTACCAAATTATCAAGATCCTTGAATCTTTCTGCTTTATCATTCAGTTGAGTACCTTTGACATTCATAGATATACTATGTTGCTTTTCAAGTGCATGAATATATTCTATAAAAACAATTTCAAATTTTTTTTCACAAAAATTACATTTCAATTTTTCAACAGCTTCTTCATATCTTTATTTACAGAGATATATTGATTCTTCCTTTTCTTTCAAAAGTCTTGTAAGAGTGTTGGAAATGCAAAACTTTTTGGTTAATTCTTCTTCCATAAAATTAGCCTCTTCTTCTGTCTATAATTTTTCATCCCGAAGTTCCTAGAAAACTCTAGTCATACATGTGACCACTTATTTGGGAAGTTTCAGCTGATGCTTTCTGATTTCATAATTGATCATAACATCATCACAAATTGAACTTGATTCATCAGAATTTTAAACAACCGAATTCACTGAATAATCTACACATTGAGTGTATTTAGATACCAGTGGATTTTTATTCATATTCGAATTGTTTTTCAGCTTAATTTACACTCTTTTATGCCTATTTTTCACTAATTTTACTGAAACATTGAAATTTATAATATCAAGAGTATAGATAGGATTTTTCATATGAAGTTCTTCATAATTTTCTTCAAAATAAAATCTTCACTTCATATCCTTCTGTTATAAATCACTGGTCAAGTAGAGTAGATCCAGTTAGAGGTGGTTGATCCTTTGATACTAATTGATGTGTCTATAGATCCTACAATCACACTGGGGGGGGGGGGGTGGAATCATGTGTTTCCAATTTCAGTAAACTATTTAACCTCATAATTCAATCCCCTATAACCAATTAAGATGAGTGAAAATTGTATGAAATGCTTAATTTAAATGAAAAACAACACAAGATAATTTTACAAGGTTCTGCACTAAGACCTACATCCTTGTTGCAACCGATAATCACCCCTAGTTACATATTTTTCACTATATGTAGATGGTTACAACTAGGTAAAGTTTCATTCCTAGCAAAAATGAGTCCCAGGGAGTTCCACTATAACGTCCCATAAGAGTTTACATTTTCCCACTTACACTAGTGACTATTGAGTCCAACAAGAGTATCTTTATAATATACCCCATAGTTTTACCAGCATCACACCAACCTACTCTAGAATCCCACTGGATAATTCCACTGATTTAGAGGCCCATAAAGGAAATCAAAATCTTGAGTCAAGCAATATTTGATCCACTAATCGAAGTATTTTAAAAACACCTCAATGAGATTACAGGATCAAATTGGACCATGCACAAATCAAGAAACTTTGCACTGATACTGTTATTTCTCAAATAATACTGATAACATATAAATGGATAGTTGTATCAGTAAAACACTTCTCAGACAATTAATTATTCCGTTTAATATCTAGCCTCACTAACCACTGAAAATTCATATAAAAAATACTTCTGAATCATAGATAGAAATAGTGTTCCAAATTCAGTCTCAAATCACTGCGCACTGAATATAAAATATAAATTACATGTTCACTTCCTCAAAAATCATGAATATATTTATTAAATTTCACAAACATCTCATTTTATGCATGAAATATTATGGTTAAACTAAAATGATTTCCTGTGATCATGTGAACATGAATATATACATGTAAATATTTTTCATATGAAACATCAACCACAGTTTGTCCACATAGGTCACATCACATGACATGCACACTGTTTATCATTAACAAACCATACTATCCACATTTGTTACTTAATGGATGTGTATGTGCACTATGTAATGATATTTCCACATGCACACTTCCACATTGATCAATTAATATACACAAATAAATTCTAATTTTCTCTCTAACTAGCCATACACTTTTCTTCTTACGCACTCACTTTTTTCACACACTGATTTCTTACACAAATATATCATGTGGAAGTCTTTTATGCATTATCACCACTGCACAAACCCAAATAGATATTATGTACCTCTTCACTAATTCTTCCCATACAACTCAGATAGTGTTCCTTCTTTCCTCTTACGTGAAAACTTGAATGATATTAATGGTCATTGTGCAACAGTTTGGTAATATCTTCAACTATATCAATGCCTTCATGCAAAAATGAGGCGATACTGTATTTCATGCGACGAAAAAATATTCACAACTTTCATCACAAAATCCATGAGACACAAGATGTATTATCTCGAGTTCTTCAAGAAAACATGTTTCTTCAAGTAGCTATTCGAGTGTGGAATGCAAGGATTGAACACTCGCAGCCTTCAATTCTTCATCATGAAAATAGTAAACGTGCTTAAACCTTCATGAACAAGAAATATTAACTAAACTTAACTTCACTAAAAAACAATCCTCTAAGTCTCGATAACAACTGAATTGAGTGTAGATCTTTGTATTTATAGGAAATGAATCTCATGATAGAGATTTTTAAAATCATTGAGGTTGATTCTATTATTCCATTAGTTTGATATTAATTTTGTGATGCATACTAAGTTACATCACATCTCGATCATCCTCATATTTTTAGAACAATGAATCGATGATGAGAATGAAAGGATTTAGGTTTGGACAGATTCATGTGAATAGAATATTCTTGAATGAATCTTTCTAGAGAAGAAAAACCCAGTGATCACATAAAAAGTCTTAAAATATTCTGATTCATTAAGATCAGGTAGTCCTAGTTCCTTCCATGTTTTTTATAGTAGATGAATCAAATTAACAGCCTGGATGAATCAATCAGTGATTCAAATGGATGGAGTTTGTTTGGTACTACAGTAACACACAAAAATGTGTTACCACGTCAAACCAAACTTATATTCTCGACTCTCTTATAATACTCAATGTGACACCATTTTTCAATAATTAGTTACTGGTCTCGACTCCCCTCTTCCGCTTGGTACCACCCCATGAAAACGCTCTCGTATGCTACCTTGCCTCCTGCTCCTCCCATATATGCAATTCTATAGATGATCACCTATACCTTCTTTCTATTTCATGGCTGGGTCTGCCATAGTTTTATATGCAGTACCCAATAAACTGAAATCCAAACCCATTAAAAACATAAAACTCCAAATCAAATACTTCTAAACTTCTTAAAATATTCACTAGGAAAAATACTTTTTATTTTTTATGATTATAATATTTCTACAAAGACAATAAAAAAATTATTCCCTTTGGAGATCAATCATAAATTCGAATTCTTATAATGTTGTAAACATTTTTCCAATAAACAATGATACATTTTTTCAGAACTACTGACTAGTTCAACAATCGTCAGTTTAGTATTCATAGACTTTTCATCTTCTTAAACAATTGAAAACAATTTTAGCTTCCCCAAATCACTTGAAAACATCAAATATCAATTCACGATATAGTTTAACATTATAAATTAATAAAATTAAAAGGCCTTTTACAATTAAAATTCAATATTTTTTATTATTCTGAAAAAATTAAAACTTCTCAAAAATATACCAAAATTTTAGCCTAAGATAAATTTTATATTAAACATTAATTAATGAATTTTATTTTATAAAAAATTATTTTTTAAAGTGTAAGAAATTTGTTTAAATATGATGGTTCCATTAAAAGGCATTAAAACTACCTCTTAAAATAATATATCTCTCTATGCATAAAAATGATTTGTTAATATATGTTTTATAGAAAAAATATAAGATACATTTTTAATAGTTTATTGAATATATATTATAGAAGTTTCATTAAAATCATTCAACAAAATAGGTTTGTTTTATTTATTGAGATAAAAAATGTTTGTGCATAGAAAGAAAAATAGTTTCGTAGAATCAAAATTTCATTATTTTTAAATAGTTCTTACTTTAATTCTAAATATTTTTACCAAATAATTCATTTTATTAAGATGAATAAACATATATTCATAATTTGTTTAATAATTTTCATACTCACTATTCCAATGTTCATGTGATGACTATCATATTAAATAATAATAATAATAGTATATTATAGTTCATTAAAGTTTGGTCTTGTATGTAACGCAAGCTATTGAAGGAACATGATATTTTGTATACCACAAGATAAATTAAGTGTTTTATGTGGAACAATATTTTCTTGGAATTCTGTATAAATCCAGCGTAACTTGGTGCACCATGCAATGCAATCCATCAAATAATTTTAATTTATACAAGAAATTGTTTTCCATAAAACACTGGGTGTTTCAAAAAGAACCTGAATACCCAAAACCTAGGACTGGATTCAGGAAAATACATGGCCTCAAGAAAATGACAAGATCATTAAAGGATGGAAACTAATTTAAAGGGATAACATTTGATAATTGGGTAATTATATAGCCTCAAATAAAAATAAATAAGTCTTTATTAATGATATAAAAATTTATTTTTTAATAAAAATCAATCTTTAAAACCGATTTTAAGGAAACCAAGAACCAGTAATGCGACGGAATTTTTTTTCAATCCAAAATGTAATATCCTAGTATAGATATTCGAAACATATCCATCAATGTTACTAATGTCCTTATAAAATTCTCAATAAATCATTTTCACACAAAAACATAAACATTGCTCTCCTAGCATCCACCACCAATGAACATGATTACATTTACTTTTCTTGTGTCACGAAAAACTACATCTACATGCACACTAAGATGTGTGGGTCAGGTTGAGTAACAGTTTACTATGTATGATATTTTTTCAATCACTCCCATATATCCCCATTTAATATTTCATCTAATCCTTGAAAATTATTATATTTTGATAATAAACAAATGTTATTAATTTTATAATTCATTAAACCCTTTATATTATATCAAACTAAATATAATCATGATTAAACGAAAAATTATAATATCAAAAATAAGGCATCTTTAAAAATAACAAAGTATGAAATTATATAACTAATTATATATTTAAACAATTATCAAAGTGTGCATTAAGGAATCATCACCCACCTAGATGTTTTCTTTAAGGGGTTTCCACCCTGACCATGGATATTTACAATCAGATCACTCAAGATTGTCCTTCCTTTAAACATGTTTCTAAAATAATACATTTTCTTTCCAAAATCATTTCCAATTTTGGATCTATAAAAATACATATCTTAAATTCAAATAAATTTAAGATAAAATCCTCATTTTTAAAAAAAAAATTAATTCCCATTTTATTAAATTAATTATAGATAATTATTTAATTAAATTACACTTAAAAAATAAATAATTAAAAAAATTAATAATGAAAAATGGAAGCTAAAAAAACTAAAAAAAGAATAAGAGAAACCTAACAGAGATGTTTTCGTTATAACTATCCACAAGCCCTAAAGCCAACGTTCATAATAAGAAAAATAATCTTGATCTACCATCCAAAATCATAATGGACCATAAATCCTAAAACCTCAGAATATATCATCTAATTTATGATAGATTGGACTTCCTTTTGTAGATTAATTATAAACCCATATATAATTGATTTTTCTTGTTCTATAATTTAATAACCCCCATGTGACACTTAGTTTAATAGTAGATGACCTATAGTGAGTTAAACAACTATCATTCGATTTGGTATGGTCTCATGAAAATCAATAACTTATACATATATAATTAAATGGTTTTTGGGATAAGGTATAAATAGTGGCACAACCTCCATTCCATTTGGCTTGGCACTATGCCAAATGTCATAAATACATCACTATCACCTTTTAGATAAGGAAATAAGAAAATGAGTGACATATCAACTAAGGAAGAGTTATCAAATATTTTATTTATATCGTTGACAATTTAACATCACATAAGAATATACATTGGCAATCATCAAATAATCGATACAATCCATCATCCTCCAATCACCTACTTTTAACCTTCCAAAGACACTAATTGAAAATGTAGTGTTCTAAGAGAATGAAATTATATGTCCATCCTCTATTTATTGGTTTCACTTTTTCACTCAAAACCACTATTAAACAACCCACCTAGATACTGCGACCTTGTACATGTATCAATATGATTAAAAATACAAATCATTTTATTGATCTCCATGGGATATACAAAATTTCCAAGGGTTTCATATATAAAATAATGAGAGTAATTTATGATGGATTTTGTAAAATAATATAATGATCTTGAAAGTGTAAAACACCAATTAAAGTGACTAATATATCATTAAAAAACCAACATGCATAATTAATGACATAAATGAGAATGTTTACCTTTATTATTGTGATCCCCATCTCAATATAACATAATGTAGTTTTCATTATAGAGATCACTGAGAAATAGTCGTTAGAATCTTACTACCATAATGACGACATCAGGCACTATGATCCAAATTTATATTTTCTAAAAATATTTAGACCATATAACATTTAATTTATAGATATATCTCATTTTTGTTCCACATCTTCATGATTGTGACTTGTATAATACTTTATGTAAAGAAAATCCAAAAAATGTGTGTTTCATACTTTAAATAACTATAATATTTTGTGATAAGGATATAAATAGCCAATATATAGTTATAAAAATAATGTTAAAAGATAAATAATTTATTTTTGTCATGGAAATTCATTTCTATTTTTTATAAATATAAAAAATGACATAAATTCTTATGCTATGTCATTATATTTAATATTTAATTAAAAGGATAATATAATAAATAATATTAATAATATAAAATTAATAAAATTTCAATAAATTATTGTCTTCCATAAAATCTTTAGACAATTATAACATGTTAGGGATGTATGGAATGGATATATTCATATTGCAGTTTCTTCATGAAGTTTTGAAAGGAATATAAAATTAATTGTGTCAAAATTGACATTAATAATATTTTTTAGTATATAAATTTTTATTAGATGATTAAAAATTCATAAAAATATTATATTCATCTAATTGAATAGTAAATGTTTTATAATATCAAAATTGATCCATTTATTCACTATTTTCTCTTTTATAGGAACATTCCATGGCTAATAAATATTAATGAATTAAATACCACAGATAATATTAAAATATGATTTTTCAAGTAATATGAGATTATATTAAAATTAATTTTAAAAAAACATATTATTCTTATCTGATAGATTGGATTTTAAATTTAGAATTAGTATGCCCAAATTATCTAATAAGGATTAGTTTTTTCATCTTAAAGGATAAATTACCTATGTAAAAAAACCTAGATACTATAGTGAAAACTAATATATTAAATGTGAGTAACCTTAGAGATTAATCGTAAAAATCATTTCTAAAATATACCAATTTTTGTGTTAGACGTGTATATCAACCTTAAATTCCCTCCAATTCCTTGTTTAAAAATTTTTACGCTCTTTTTTGAGAGTTAATTCCCATTACTAAGTAGTTTTGTGTATTTTAAAAAAATAACTCTCACCTCACTTATAAAAGGTAACCAATTCATCCATTTAATTCACAATGAAAATGCATTTTTTTGGAAGATACCTCACTAAATCCATTCCATACATATACCATAATTTCAATGAGTCCATTTTTTGATAATTAAAACAATTATAGGGATGTTTTTTGTGTAAACCTAAAGAGTTTTTCTGAAGAAAATGTATCATTATTAACCGATAATTTTTTTTATCTATTATTTCACATCCTTAAAAAAATATTCAACCATGATGATACAATTACATTAGTATAATCCACACACTAAGATTTTGTTTTTCTAATTTAAATTCCTATATCCATAAACTCTTCCATCAAATTCAGAACGAAATTGTCATTCATGTGTATGTCGTACTACCGACATACAAACCAATGTAATTCATTTCCTTACACCACTACTCAGAGCCGGTTTTAATGATGGGTTTACTCTATTTATAGGATATTAATAAAATATTCATAAATCTAGAAAAATAATATTTCAAAAAATTTCACAGATTACCATTTTTTAATATTTATAACGTAGTTCATGCGTATGTTTGGATTACCACCTCCACAAAGCGATGCGATTATATTTTCATTTACACATCACATGAAAGATATATATATATGTGTATTAATAGAAATAATATAATATTTATGTTATAATGATCATTATATAAATATAAAATAATATATATGTTATTTCCATCATGATTTTTGAAAATGGAGAAACAATCATGTGTGCGTATGACTTACGATCTCAATGAATGTAATATAGTTCATTTTTCATATCCATACTTCATGTACTTTTAAAAAAGTATAACTGGTGTATAAAAACATAATTATTTCATGATAGAATAGTGACCTCTTTTACCATATTTAAATTACTTAAGTCATTTTGGACATATGAACCAAATATCATCAAAATGTATATTATGAACAAAATTGATTATGTAATTAAATATAACATTGTTTTAAATAAAAAAGAAGGAATAATAAACCCCAAAAATGTTATTAAGACAGAAAATAATTAACAAAATTTTATTTTTTAGGATAATAAATAACTTACACAATGATTCATACCTAATATAAGGGATTCTATATCAAATTTCTTTCACTAAGGTATATTTTAATGTTGTGCACCAATTTATTTTATATAATTTATATATTTCGATTTTACATGTTATATTATGATTCATTTATAAATCATTGAATTTTTATGTTTCAAATAAAATTATCTCATCTAATGGGATTTGACATGATTATTAAAAAAGTGTTAGGGTTATATTTTACAATCTCATGATTATTCGTGATTTTTTATGTTTAAGTGTACAATAAAATAATTGTTTGATCTTTCTATTATAAACCCAATTTATTTTTTTAGCCTTCGTATAATCGTATGAATAAATTTTTTTCCTTTCAATTTACTCTCTTAAAATACTTAAGATACAATAATAATTCTCTTAAGTATAACTAATTTTTGTTTTACTTGGTCATAACTATTTCACTTCTGTGTCAATACATTCCATAAAATATTAAAATTTAGGTTTTTTCATTATCACTACCAGAAATGCCACTTTTACCAAGACCTATATCACAACGGTTTAAGTAAACTATGGGGAATGGATATGTATACCAACAGTTTTAGAAAAACATTGGTATAGATGATTTTATACAAGCTTTTACCCACGGTTTTTCAAAAATGTTGGTAAAGGCCTTACATTTCAATTTTTTACCAATGGTTTACTTAAACTGTTGGTAAATACATACATTCCCAATGGTTTTTAAAAACCATTGGGAAAAAAATACCCAAAATACAGATCGGGCATCCATTCCCCCTCCGCTCGATTGTAGTTCCACTCCACTGGATTGGTGCCCTAAATCCAATCTTCTTCCTACCAAAATTATTCCACATGTCAATCCATCTTCAATCAAGGAATTGTTTTCTTCTATACATCAAATATGTAAGTGATTCCTTGATTTTGTTGTTCTGCAATTATGTGTTTTTGTTTTCACTTTTGATTTGGCCGAAAGGGGATCTTTGTGGTCATTAATCATGGTTGTGGGTGGCCATTTAGGATGTATTTGTCACGACCCATCCTCGGGGCCCATGTTGTGACTACCCCAAGCCCGACTTCCATAGGCCAGGGGCTGGCGACTAGCACCAAAGGTGTAAATCCCGATAAAAGGGAAGGCATTGCCTTTAAATAAGAAAACAAACACCACGGAGTACGCAAGATGAAGTAAACACTAAGTAAACTGAGTACAAAAGTAAGTGATGGAAAGTAAATGGGCCCGTATACAAACCCAACTGAAAGTACAGTACAACTGAGATAAGAAAGTACAACTGCTAAAAAGTAAAGCAGCAACCACCAAGATGTCCTTTGGAACTCCCACCTGAAGGGTGAGTACAGATAGTCTCTTCTGCTCCTCGGGTCCCACTGTCCACTCCGTGTACGTACCACCTGATAGTCCACCTCTGTATACCGTCCCGCTCCTCAGTCCTCAACCATGATCAGCGCTGTCCGTCGTCTGCAACCAACACAACGTAGTGCGGGCATAGCCCATGTAGGGGTGAGTATACGATACTCAGTAGGGACCCCGAGACCCCCGAAGGCCTCCCAGTATCAACAAAGGATAAAACACAAAGGAAAGATTCAAATACGAAGTATCAAACAACACTACTTAGTTATATGTCCATACATATACCTAAGTCAACAATTCCAGTTCGAATCCAACTTCCAAGCCCAAATTCAACCCAGTCCACACAGGAAAGCACAACCCAATCCACACAGGAAAGCATAACCCAATACACACAGGAAAGCAAGTTAACCATATCAATGATAATGAATTAAAGTCAAGACTCAGCTCACACAAGTATACTACTCACTAAGAGGGGTGAAGATGATAGATGTAGCCTCTGAATCATCTCCCCTGTTGAACCCACGTAGGATCCAAGTACAGAAGTCGTTGCTGCCGAACCCACGTAGGATCTAAGTACAGTAACCATCGCTGCCGAACCCACGTAGGATCCAAGTATAGTCCTCATCACTGCCGAACCCACGGAGGATCCAAGTACAGTCATCCTTACTGCCGAACCCACGTAGGATCCAAGTACATTCTCCATCGTCATCGCAGTCGCAACCAGCTCTAGGGTTCCCGCACACAACACGCTCGATTCTGGGAGGGTCCACTCCTCTAGTCAAATATCGGTACATCAACTGTCATGAAGACCATATTTGATGTATCCTGTAGTTCCATCCCACGTCATAGGTAAAAAACCAAGCAAAACGTTCCCAAGTCATGGAGAACAAGTCGACCAATCCATTTTTCTAAATTACACGGCATGTAGGTAAGAGATACACACCGTTTCATCAGACACTGGGTACTGCTCATGTGATACATCCCGTGTTGCAGGGCTGGTCGTGTAGATCAGTAAGTACACGGCGTGTAGTATGGTTACACGCAGTGTCCAAACCTCTAGGGTCGGTTCCTTGTGCGCTGGCCATGCCTGGATGTGTGGTGGAGTACATGCTCATGTACTCCACCCCGTTTCCATGTATTTCTAGAATACACACCGTGCCTTTTATCCATGTGGTTCTGCCCGTGTCCGTGTGTCACTCAGATTACACATCGAGCCTCGTGATGCCGCCTCTGCCTTTATTAAGAAGAGAATACACACCGTGTTACTTGGCCGTGTATTTCTATCAGTGTCCGTATATTTTCCTTCAATACATGCCTTGTCTATCAAAGCCTCCTCTATCAAACAATGTGGAGAGTACACGTCGTGTGTCTAGTGTCACACGCCGTGTGCTTCATTTCAAACATCCGAAACAGAAGCCTCATAACGCTTGTACTACATGGCGTGTGCTCCTGGAGTACATGCCGTGTATTCTGGAATTTTCTAGAAATGACGCATCTGGTTAGCACGCCTCCCGAGATGTCCATCCTTCGTTCCGATGATCTGTTTTCTACAAAACTCCCACTCCTAGGTCTTCTAGATGTTCCGAGGCCATTTCCGATGTTTTCGGGCCTCCGATCAGCTCCGAAAACTTTCCTTGATTCACCGCTCAAGAACGATAGGAGAACACCACACAACAAGAACAACGGAGGAATCAGACCGTGTTAGTTTGGTCCGGTTCCTTCCACATTAATTCGATAGCAAATGGTTTATAGAGAACCAACAACATGGAAGAAAAAACAACGTTTCTAATTCTTAAACACACCCCCACCTTAACAAAAGTTGTCAAACGACGGGCATTGTAGAAAATGATGTCACAGGGTGAGGTTCCGTAGACGTCGATGGAGAGCATCCGAGAAGGAAGAGGCGTCTCCCCTTTTTGTCACAGAGAAAAGAAAAGGAGGTTCATCGTCATCCTTTGTGGATTTGTAATTCTTTGATGAAGAGGATGAAGTTCTTCACGGAGGGAACTAGAGCTCTCTCTCCCCAATATCTTCACACAACAACTAACCCCCCAAAATAAAATAAGACTTATCTTATTTTATTACTTAAAGCCATGCATTTCAATTTTAAAATTCAAACACCTAACTCACTTAATCGATTAAGTGTGTTAGCATGATTAAAGAGGAGAGAGGGGAGAGTTACAGAGTTAAAGGATACCAATATTTAATGGGGGAGTTTCCATGTATTTATCATGGGAGTTCAAAGGGGTTAAGGGATATGGAATGTGAAAAGATGGGTGCTCGTGTGGGCCCCACCTCCCTCATAACCACACATGGGAAGTTGGGTGGTTGTGGGCCTCACTAACAACCTCCCATGAGAGAGTTTCACTTTAAAGGATAATAAAATAAAATTGTACACAATTTTATTTACTTCTCACTTAAACCCCAAAATTTATCTTTTTTCTCCCGAGAAAACACATCAACGGTAAAATTCATCTTTAGCACATAACGACGTTACGAGTTCATCAGTGCCCTCATATTTCAATTTCAAGCACCGGTTCAAATTATAGAAAAACCCGCTCATTCGTTCACTGAACGTACCCAAGCTAAACTTCAGAAATCGGTTCCGGGCTCTCCAGGCCTCAGAATCAGGTGCCGTCAGAAACTGTGTACTCATAAAATCCCAAAAAATTTAAGAAAAAATTTTCCTTGAAATTTATGGGTCTTTACATTACTCCCACCTCAGGGATTTACGTCCCTGTAAAGATATATCACAAACTGGGGGAAAAAATGAGGGTACTGAGCACGCATTTGAGCCTCCCGCTCCCTTGTGGTCTCCTGGAGGTTCCCATGATACCACCTGATGCGCACTAGAGGAATAGACCGTCCACATAGGAACCTCTCCTATCGATCCTCAATCTCCATTGGGACCTCCGCAAAAGTCACCCCTTCATCTATGTCCATCTCCCCGTGATCAATGATATGCATCGGGTCATGCACGTATCTCCTCAGCTAAGATACGTGGAAGACGTCGTGCACCCGGTGCAACTGAGGTGGAATAGCCAAGCGATAAGCCACCTCGCCTATCCTGCTGAGAACCTGGAATGGTCCAATGAAGCACAGAGATAACTTGTCATCCCAGCCAAATCTCCGTAATCCACGTTGAGATGAGACCCGTAAGAAAATGTGGTCGCCATCCTAGAACTCTAGTGGTCTCCTCCTCCTGTCAGTATAGGACTTCGGTCGGCTCTGAGTAGTCCTCATCCACTCTTGGATGATCTGTACCTTCTCCATCATGGCCTGGACCATCTCTGGTCCTAAAAGTGATGACTCCCCATGGTTTGTCCAGCACCGAGGTGATCTGCAAGGTCGATCGTACAATGCCTCGTATGGTGCCTTCCCGATGGTGGAGTGGTAGCTGTTGTTGTACGCAAAATCCACTGAGGGTAGGTGATCCTCCTAGATGCGGCCAAAGTCAAGGACACACGCACAGATAATGTACTCAAGAGTCTGAATGGTCCTCTCCGTCTGTCCATCCATTTGAGGGTGAAAGTCGGTGCTCAGGCGTAGCTGCATCCCAAATGCCTCCTACAACCCCTTCCAAAGCCAGGAAGTAAAGCGAGCATATCGATCGGAGATGATAGTCGATGGAACACCATGAATCCGTACGATCTTCTGAACATATAGGCGTCCCAAGATCTCCACTGATCCCTACTCTTTGATAGGTAGGAAGTGGGCCGACTTGGTGAGTCAGTCAATAATCACCCAAATGGAGTCGTGACCTCTGGAAGTACGTGGAATACCTATCACGAAATCCATAGATATCCCATACCACTTCCACTCTGGGACCCCCAATGGTTGTACCAAGCCTACTGGTACCTGGTGCTCCACCTTCACTTGCTGGTAGGTGATGCATCATGAAACAAACTCTACCACAGCCTTCTTCATACCTGGACACTAGTGCTTTCATCTGAGATCCTGGTACATCTTCGCTACTCCTGGATATACCACCAATGGGGAAGTGTGAAACTCTATCAGCACCTCCTCCTGTAATGCAACTGGTACCATGGTACGTCCTCTAAAAAGGTTGATGTGCTCTCCTCCTACAGAAAATCTATCAGGTTCCTGTCCTGTGGAAATCTGTGCATGTCACGTCTCAGAGTCAATGTCTCCACGTTGTGCCTCTATGACCCACTGAAGTAATGGCGGAGTGACTGTGAGTGACTGTATAAAGGCTGCCCCATCTCTATCCACGAAGGATATCTGCAACGTGGCTAGATGCTCTATCACCTCTCCAAGTAGTTGAATGCCCTACCTTCTACTAAGAGCATCAGCTACTACATTCCCCTTACCAGGAGTATAGACTATCTCAAAGTAATAGTCCTGGAGGAACTCGAGCCATTGCCGCTACCTCAGGTTCAGGTCCTTCTGCGAGAAGATTTACTTGAGACTCTGGTGGTCAGAGTAGACTATAAAACACTCGCCCATCTGATAGTGCCACCAAATATTCAAGGCGGAGACCACTACTGCTAACTTCAGGTCATGGGAAGTGTAGTTCTGCTCATGCTACCTCAAATGTCATGAAATGTAGGTGATCATTGCCCGATCCTGCATCAGGACACACCCGAGTCCGGTCCCTGATGCATCGCAGTAAACTACGTACCCTACGCCCTCCTCCAGTAGCCTCAATATGGGTGCACTGGTCAATCTCTGTCTCATCTCCTGGAAGCTCTGCTGAAATCTATCCGACCACACAAAGGGTTTCTCCTTCTTCATCAAATCTGAGAGTGGTGCTGCAACTCTGGAGAAGTCTGGCACAAATCTCTGATTGTAACCAGACAGACCTAAGAAACTCCGCACCTCCGTCACGCTCCTAGGTGGCTCCCATGCTAGCACTCCCTCGATCTTCGCAGGATTCACCGCAACTCCCGCCTTAGAGATGATGTGCCCCAAGAAGTGGACCTCTTGAATCTAGAACTGACACTTCGAGAGATTACCATAAAGTTGGTTCTCTCGAAGTGTATCCAGTACAACCCACAAGTGGTATGCGTGCTCCTCCTTAGTAGTCGAGTAAATCAATATGTCATCGATGAAGAATATGACAAATCGATCGAGGTAAGGCTGTAAGATCCTGTTCATGAGACTCATGAACACTGCTGGAGTGTTGGTTACGCCGAAAGGTATAACCAAGAACTAATAGTGGCCATACCAACACCTGAAGGCTGTCTTCTTCACATCCTCGTCTCAAACTCTGAGGTGATGATTGCCTGACCTGAGGTCTATCTTTGAGAACCATCGTGCTCCCTTGAGCTGATCGAAGAGGTCGTCAATCCTCGGAAGCGAATACTTTTTCTTCATGGTCACCTGGTTCAGGAGACGGTAATTGAAACACAGTCGCAAGCTCCTGTCTGCCTTCTTGGCGAACAAAATCGGTGAAGCCCAGGGTGAAACACTGGGTCAGATGAATCCCTTGCCCTGCAAGTCCTCCAGCTATACCCGTAGCTCTCGAAGCTCAGCGGGATACATCCGATATGATGGAGTAGATATCAGGGATTTCCCGGGGTATAGGTCAATATAGAAGTCTACCTCTCTGCGAGGTGGTAGTCCTAGAACATCATCAGGAAAAACGTCCGCATACTGTTCCACCACAATAGGAAAACTAGAACTCTGCACATCAACTACTCCTAGGATGAGACTGTCCAACTGATGGGTGATCGACTGTCCTCTCCTCTGTGTGAGTCCATCCAGTGCTGCAAAGGCTCCCTTCTCACTAGTGAATGTGATCCTTCTCCCATCAGTGCGGACACACCGCACCTTGCGCCTAATACAGTCGATATGAGCATGGACCGTAGATAACCAATCCATGACCAAGATGACGTCGTAAGGCCTCGACGCCGCTACAAGAAGATCCCAGCCGAAGCTCTCACCTCATAGAGTAAGATCACACTGATGGCACTAATGTGTAATCATCGATTCTTCTCCCGTAGGAGTCTCTAGCCGTAAGGATCGAGCAAACAGCTCCCTCGAAAACTCTAAGATCCGAACAAGGGCAACGAAAATGAAAGAATGACTCGCTCCTGTGTCTATAAGAACTGTATCAAGGGTGTAGTAGACATAGATAGTACCTCGAATCATCTCAGGTGCACCGTGGTCATAGGCCTCCACTGACTGAAGCTGAGCCTGCCTCTATCCGCCAACTCCCTGTGGTCAGGGTGGACCTCCTGGTGGTGGTGGTAGAGCCCCAAAGCGCCATCCACCACCTACTGCTCGGCCAGCTCCTCTACCTCATCTGCCTGCTCCCTATGGACCGCCATAGTCGAACCTCTGCCTCTGCCTGGGTGGTCCGTCAACCGTCTGTTGCTCCTCTGTATGGCGGGTCGAGCAGTCACGAGCCATGTGGCCCTGCCTGCCGCATGCATAGCACTGTCTGCCTCTCATATGAATGGCTCCGCTGTGTGTGACCCACACCTCTGAACCAGTATCCTGAGGTCACCCACCTAATGGTCTGGTCCACTTCGACCCCTGGGACATCTGTCGACTACCAGCTGCAGAATACTCCGCTACGTGCCGCCCTGCGGTAGGTCTTGCTACTGGTGTAGGCACAACAAGAAATCTCTCTACAAGAAGGGCTCGCTCCAATACTCCTTCCTGTGTCGGAATACTGAGGGAGATCATCGAAGACCTAATATCATGCCTCAGTCCCTGTTTGAATGTCCGGGCCCGGAAGAATGGGTCCCGTACCATGTCTGTGGAGTAGCGCGAGAGGTCGGTAAATATTGCCGAGTACTGGGCTACTATCATGCTGCCCTACCGCAGCTGTAGTAACTTCTGGATGCGCACCGCACAGAGGGTGGCTGGAACAAACTCCGAGCGGAAGAGGCTCTCTAAGTCTATCCAATACAGTGATGCCTTGTTGTGCACTTGGAGCATCAGGCTCCACCATCCACCTGCTACCACGTGCAGGAGACTCGCTGCAAGGATCACCATAAGATCTTCTGGTGTCCCTACAAATCTGAAGACTTGAACAACAGCCTCTATCCAATCCTCAACTGCCTGAGGGTCCATCTCTCCATGGAACCTGGGCAGCCTCTGATGCTGAAACTCATATAGTGCACTCAGGCGACGTGCACTCTCAGCTGCTGGGGCTGGTGGCATCGGTGGCTCGGTGGGTAGGGGTACCACCGATGACTCTACTGTAATGGGGAACTACACCGATGCCTCGTTACTCAGTGGGCTTCCATCTCTGACAAATCTCAAAACCCCAACTGGCTGCCGTCGTGGGGCCATCCTGAAAGAAACAGGTGCACCACGGTTAATACATTATACCTGGTGAGCTGACACAAAGTAGTCACAAAGAAAACTTTGAAACACACATACAATAAATGTTCTCATGCACTGAGTTGAAAATCAGAAGTCAGGGTCCTGGTGTATGGATACGTCAGCCGCCACACCAACACTGGAATCCCTGGACTGATAACCACACTCAATACCCTTAATACTATTGCTTCACATAGAAGAAATTATTAGAGTCCTAAGTTCTGCGGTAGAACCGAACTCCTCTAATACCAATTTTTCACGACCCATCCTCGGGGCCCGTGTCGTGACTACCCCAAGCCTGCCTTCCATAGTCCAGGGGCTGGCGACTAGCACCAAAGGCGTAAATCCCGATAAAAGGGAAGGCATTTCCTTTAAATAAGAAAACAAACACCACAGAGTACGCAAGCTGAAGTAAACACTAAGTAAAATGAGTACAAAAGTAAGTGTTGGAAAGTAAATGGGCCAGTATACAAACTCAACTGAAAGTACAGTAAAACTGAGATAAGAATGTACAACAGCTGAAAAGTAAAGCAGCAACCACCAAGACGTCCTCCAGAACTCCCACCTGAAGGGTGAGTACAGATAGTCTCGTAGGCTCCTCGGGTCCCGTCATCCACTCCGTGTATGTCCCACCTGATAGTCCACCTCCGTATAGAATCCCGCTCCTCAGGCCTCAACCACGATCAGTGCTGTCCGTCATCTGCAACCAACACAACATAGTGCGGGCATAACCCATGCAGGGGTGAGTATACGATACTCATTAGGGACCTAGAGACCCCTGAAGGCCTCCCTGTATCCACAAAGGATAAACCACAAATGAAAGATTCAAATACGAAGTATCAACCAACACTAATTAGGTATATGACCATACATATACCTAATTCAACAATTCCAGTTCGGCTCTAACTTCCAAGACCAAATTAAACCCAGTCCACACAGGAAAGTACAACCCAATCCACACAGGAAAGCACAACCCAATCCACACAAAAAAGCAAGTCAACCATATTGATGATAATGATTGAAAGTTAAGACTTATCTCACACAGGTATACTACTCAAGAAGAGGGGTGGAGATGATAGATGTAGCCTCTGAATTATCTCCCCTGTCGAACCCACGTAGGATCCAAGTACAGAAGTCATCACTGCCGAACCCACGTAGGATCCAAGTATAGTAACCAACGCTACCGAACCCACGTAGGATCCAAGTACAGTCATCATCGCTGCCGAACCCACAGAGGATCCAAGTACAGTCATCCTCACTACCGAACCCATGTAGGATCCAAGTATAGTCTCCATCGTTGTCGCAGCCAGCTCTAGGGTTCCCGCACACAACATGCTTGATTCCGGGAGGGTCCGCTCCTCGAGTCAAAGATCGGTACATCAACTGTCATGAAGACCAGAGTTGATGTATCCCATAGTTCTGTCCCACTTCATAGGGGAAAAACGAAGCAAAACATTCCCATGTCATGGAGAACAAGTCAACCAAGCCATTTTTCTAAAGTACACAGCGTGTAGGTAAGCAATACATGTCATGTCCAAACCTCTAGGGTTGGTTCCTTGTGCGCTGGCCATGCCTGGCCGTGTGGTGGAGTACATGCACGTGTACTCCACCTCGGGTCCATGTATTTCTAGAATAAACACCATGCCTCTTGGCCGTGTGGTTCTTCCCGTGCCCTTGTATCACCCAGATTACACACCAAGCCTCGCGAAGCCACCTCTTCCTTTCTTAAGAAGAGAATACCTGCCGTGTTACTTGGCCATGTATTTCTGTCCGTGTCCGTGTATTTTCCTTAAATACATGCCATGTCCATCAAAGCCTCCTCTTTCAAATAGTATGGAGAGTACACGCCGTGTGTCTAGTGTCACATGCTGTGTGTTTCATTTCTAACGTCCGAAACGGAAGCCTCAGAACACTTGTACTACACGGCGTGTGCTCCTGGAGTGCACGCCGTGTATTCTGGAATTTTCCAGAAACGACGCCTCTGGCCAACATGCCTCCTGAGATGTCCATCCTTCGTTCTGATGATCCGTTTACTACAAAACTCCTGCTCCTAGGTCGTCCCGATGTTACGAGTCCGTTTCCAATGTTTTCGGGCCTCCGATCAGCTCCGAAAACTTTCCTTGATTCACCAATCAAGAACGGTAGGAGAATACCACACAACAAGAATGACAGAGGAATCAGACCATGTTAGTTTGGTCTGGTTCGTTCCGCATTAATTCGATAGAAAATGGTTTAGAGAGAACCAATAACATGGAATGAAAAACTACATTTCTCATTCATAAACACACCCCTACCTCAAAAAATTTGTCGAACAATGGGCGTCACGGAAAACAGCGTCGCGGGGTGAGGTTCCATAGACGTTGATGGAGAGCGTCCGAGGAGGAAGCGACGTCTCCCCTTTTTGTCACGGAGAAAAGAAAAGGAGGCGCGTCGTCATCCTTCATGGATTTGGCATTCTTCAACGAATAGGATGAAGTTCTTCACAAAAGGAACTAGAACTCTCTCTCCCCAATATCTTCACACAACAACTAACCCCCCAAAACAAAATAAGACTTATCTTATTTTATTACTTCAAGCCATGCATTTAAATTTTAAAATTCAAACACCTAACTCACTTAATTGATTAAGTGTGTTGGCATGATTAAAGAGGAGAGAGGGGAGAGTTACATAATTAAAGGATACCAATATTTAATGGGGAGTTTCCATGTATTTATCATGGGAGTTCAAAGGGGTTAAGGGTTATGGAATGTGAAAAGATGGGTGCTCGTGTGGGACCCAACCTCCCTCATAACCACACATGAGAAGTTGGGTGGTTGTGGGACCCACCAACAACTTCCCATGAGAGAGTTTAACTTCCAAGGATAATAAAATAAAATTGTACACAATTTTATTTACTTCTCACTTAAACCCCAAAATTTAACTTCTTCTCCCGAGCAAACGCATCAACGGTAAAAGTCATATTAAGAAAATACCGGTGCTTCGAGTTCATCAGTGCCCTCAGATTTCAATTCTGAGCACCGGTTTAGAAGATAGAAAAACCCACTTAGTCGTTCACTGAACGTACCCAAGATAAACTTCAGAAATTGATTTTGGGCACTCCGGGCCTCGGAATCAGGTGCCGTCAGAAACTGCGTACTCGTAAAATCCCAAAGAATTTAAGAAAAAAATTTCCTTGAAAGTTATGGGTCTTTATAGTAATATAGTATGACTTAATTTTACTTGATATATACAATATTATTATTGATTTATGTTCAATTTTATTATCCTTGACAAGTGATGTTGTTTTCACTTTTGATTTGGCCGAAAGGGGATCTTTGTGGTCATTAACCATGGTTGTGGGTGGTCATTTAGGATTTAATATAGTATGAATTAATTTTACTTGATATATTAAATATTATTTTTGATTTATGTTCAATTTGATTGTCTTTGACAAGTGATGTTGTTTTCACTTTTGATTTGGCCGAAAGGTGATCTTTGTGATCATTAATCATGGTTGTGGGTGGTCATTTAGGATGTAATATAGTATGACTTCATTTTACTTGATATATCAAATATTATTATTGATTTATGTTCAATTTGATTATCTTTAACAAGTTATGTTGTTTAATAAGTTTTTATTAATGGTTGTAATAATGACGATATGGTATAAGGGTTCACATGGCGTGTTTAACGGTTGACATGGTGTCTAAAGTAATCTAGTTTCCTGGGAATGTACATGGGAATGTACATGGGAATGTACACATAGTACATGACTTAGATATCCATGTAAATATACATGTCCTATCCCTTATGGTGAAAATTATGTTTGGCCAAATGGGGTGCTGAAAACATCCCATTTACATATCGCTTTGTTTTATGGGTATGCCCACATGATGTGTTGGCCATACTATAGAGTGGTTAGTAATTAACTCAGTCAAAACACATTTATCCCTGAAATTCAATACAACATGGAAAAATGGAAGAGCCTATGTTCTAATGACATGCCTAACATGGTTTCTAACTCACCTTACCTAAAAATAAACTAGAACACTGGTTAAATGCAAGAATTCATCCTAAAATTACACTATAACATTGGTTAAATGGAATAAATCATCCTTGTTACTGAATTCAATACACATATGGGAAAAAATATATTATTCATGAACATCATTGAAATTTATAAGCTTCTCACAAAACACATATCCCTTTAATGTCATTAAATTACAGTAGGCACTAATTTAATGTTTTCATGTTTACAGGTGGAATCTTTGTAGCTTTGGATAATATATTCTTAGAACTATAGAGTGGAACCCCATTCAGTGTTTTGAGGTCCACCCAAGACAACTCCCCTCCTCTCTTGACCCCGGACAGCCCCACCCTCCTTCCTGGACCCTGGACAGCCCCGCCACCCTCCTCCATAGACCCTGGATAGCCCCCACCCTTTTTCCTGGACCCTGGAGAGCCCCCTCCTCCCTGGACCCCAGAAAACCCCCACCCACCTTTCCGGACCTATGACAACCCCCCTCTTTCCTGGAACCTGGACAGCCCTCCACCCTCCTCCTTGGACCCCAGACATCGGTGCCACCTCATTCTTAGAACCACACCTACCATCCATGTCATAATTGAACCAATCATGGCTAGGCATGGACATGCTATGCAAACCTCTAGGTTTCAATCCCAAGTAATAATGTACTCCAAGTCATTAGGTGTGGTAAAATAAATCCACTTATTATAACAATCAATGTGATATTTATAATATGTAAACTGTCTCATACCAAAAATAACATCAAAATTCTTAATATATTGGATCATGATAAACCATTAATGTCTATAACATACAACCACTACAAGAAACATTGGTCATTTCTAATAATGATCCATCCTATTCTAAAGGCTTGTATTAAGGCCCTAAAAAATAGGGGGAAAATCTATCAAGAACCACAAAAAATGAGATAAAAAATAAATGACTGTGAATACCAAGTAGTACATTAGGGAACTAATAGTATTAATATAATCAAATCCATACCTATAACTATTGAAGGTCCCTCTCCAGAATCAATTGGGACATGATTCAATGAATACAACCTACCAACCTATGATCTATGGCCCCAAACCTATGATACTTTAATCTATGGTTAAGGTGAAACTTGATGAGGCCATAACTACTTTTGATGTGATCACCATCCTACTCCTTATCCTAATCTCCCTTGTAACGACCCAAAGTTTCATTAATGGAAAATCCCTCTTGATCCAGTTAAATGCATCTTTATGAAAAATGTTTTTATAAGATGTCAAATTCTTTGTTTTTATGTTAAGAATTTTGACCGTTGTTATTATAGCCGTTGAACAGTGACCACATGATTAGTATAAATATAGGACCTTAACAAATCCAATTTACTCAGACAAAAGAAGCAATGGACTCATCCAGTAGAATTGATATATACGAAGCCCATTTTTCGGAGCTCGGAAAAGAGGTGGTGTCTTTGGGCTTTGCCTTTGACCAATCCCAATCTGAGCTTCATCATGTCAAGCTCGAACGTGACCGTCTACGGGAAAAGTGGAAGTTGATTGAAATTACCACTCGATCGATGTTATCCGAGCCACCCCAAGAGTCCGTCACCATTGCACACCTTACCCTTAGATCTTATCCAGCTGTTTTAAGGGGTTATGTAACAAATAAGTAGTGATATGTTCATGTACATTATTTTTGTATATAATAATGAATATAATTTCTAGTCATTTTTGATACATTGTAAATAGTTTTTAAAGTACAAATGGTGTTTTTAGTTATTATTTAATTCAGAAATCTAGTTTTATTAAATTAAGGGATTTTTTAAATAAATAATATTTTAATAAATTAATAATATTACTATGAAATTAATTTTTATTAAATATAAATGATCTTATAATTTTATGAATGCAATTAAATTTTTTTATTAAGGTTTGAAAGCCATTTCTGTGAAAACCTGTGAATTTTCGATAAATGTCAGTTTTTATTTTAAAAGTGAAAATTAACATATTTATAAAATTATTTAGATAAAATAAATGTCATTTTTGGAATTAGGACGTCGAAATTATCCAACGGTGAATTTTTCATAATATTCTGAGACAGTCAAATTTTTGGGTAAAAATTAAATACCGTTTAAATATATAATGTGTTTTATGACATCATAATGACCCAATGGTGATTTAATAAAATACTATAATCCTTATGTTCGGCAAATATATGTTTTACCATTAAAATAATGTGAGTTTGGATTTTTTTGAATTACTTTTCAGAGCATTAATGGACCCCTCAAGACATATTCAACACTTTGCCTTTTTAAATTAATTTCAATGGGAGTGTAACTCACCTCCACATAAACAACCTCATTATTTTAAGAATTTAGGACTTTTTAATTATAAAATAATGTTTTCCTCTTCCCTTTTCCAAAAACCATGGGCAAAAACCATGGTATGGTTTGTGGTTTGGATTAATTTATTATAAGGGGTCCCAAACCTAAATAATAAAGAATTCCATCACCTTTACTATATAAACCCACCCAAGATCCCACTTCCTCCTCACTAAAATCCCTTGGAGTTCGTCCAACCTCTGACCTACTCTCTCTAGAATCCTCCCAAGGTGCCCCAAGCTCCCAAGAAGCCTCTCACAAGCCTCTCTCTAGCCTTTGGAAGCACACATCCAAGTAAGGGTTTTTTCTTCCTTTTTCATTTTTGTCTAATTTTCTTTAAGTTGTTTTGACCTTTTAATTTCAATTATAAATGTTGGGGTATGGTTTTTCACCTCCCTCATACTTCCCTCTTTATGTTTTAATGATGGGAGACCCTTTCCCTCTCATTAAATTCCTCCCATGTACACCTGTTACTATGCCGAAATTCTGAAAGGAACTTCTCTCTCCTCTTTTACATTCAAGAAATATGTTTGAATCATGAATCTAAGTTCCATTACAATTGTTGGGACATGTATCTATATGACCTCCTTACTTTTCATTACATGTAAATATTATGAGTAACCCCTTTCTCTCTCATCAACCATTTTTATGAATTCTTATGTCACGCCGTTACGCTGCCAAACTCACACCGATTTTCTAAGCCAATGCCATTGTGTAGTGGATACCATGCCCATTTCTCCATCAAGGGTATCCAACTTTACTTATTGATTACAAAGTTTCATGTATTAATTCCACATTCCTTTATCGTGGAATAAATTATTATGTTTTATGAATCCTTGTTTTATGATCCATGTGGCACACTTATGCATGAAATGAAATGTTTAAGAAGGGTGCGCCCTTATAGCGCTCCAATGCATTAGGTAAAGTATAGTATCATGATACGTCATTTGCAATGAGTGTTGAATCATGCTAATTCATGTGAAATGAGTTTTTACTTTTGCTTCATGTGCAATGAGGGTTTACTCATGCTTTATGTGCAATGAGCCTTGGCTCATGCTAATTCCATGTTAAGTGTTGTTGCCACATTTCCATGTTATGATTATCATGCTTTATCATGCCTTTATGTTAATGTTTCTTTTCTTCTCTATTGATATGCCTATTTTCTAATATGTATTGTACTCCTCATGTTATTCCATGTGTACTCCCTTACTGGGATTTATAGCTCACCCTTTTCTTATGAATGTCCTCAGGTTATCCCATGCAATGATAAGTACGAGAGAATGTAGTGGTCATGTAAAGGAAGTTTTCAATAAAGATGTTGTATTTCATGTTTTAAGTTTTTATGTAATGATCCTAAGCCCCAAAGACACTAAACCTCTCAATCTTCTTTGTTGTATCAAGTGTAGTTTTATGTAATGAATCATGTTTAATTTTTAATAAAATGCAGGGTTGTCATAGTTGGTATTAGAAGATAGGTTTAGTTATTTTTGGGATTAGGAAAACCCTAGTAAAGCCTTAGATACAAGACTAAGTATAATAAAAACATCCCTAAGTTTTGGTAAATACTAAGTAAGTGGTTTATCAAACAAATATGTCCCTGTCTGGATACGAGCAGGTAGAGGCGGCTCTGGCACAGATGTATCCTTGGGGTAAAACCTGAAAACACCGCTTTAAGCTAGACTCGAACGAGAAATGGTGCACGACAACGGGCCTTTCTGAACTCTTGGTTACGACACTCCCGGGGGATATGTTTTAATAAATTTACAAGATTAGTATGAACCCTTATTAAGGGAATTTAAAAAAATTCCCCTAAGAATATATGTTAGAAAGTAGATCATGAAAAGCCTAGATTGAAGCCTATAGACTCATGAGTTAAGGAAATGAAAGTTTATTTATAAGTCATCAACTTTTGTCTTTGGATTACCCTTTATATTTTACCCCTAACATTCCTTTTATTCCAGCCAATGGCCGGTAATAAGAGGACTCGGGCTAACAACCGTTGTGAAGATCAGTGTGATGACTGTACTAATGAGATGCCAAAGCCAATGGGAGCGGGAATCACGAACTTTGTCACGCTTATCTCTCAGCTAAATCAAGTTTTGAATAGAAACACGGGTCAAGAGGAATGTTCAACCCCCCTAAGAAAAAAAAATTCGCTATAGAGAGCTTCATGAGACAAAGGCCTCCTACTTTTAGTGGATCATCTGATCCCACGATCGCTGAACAATGGATCAACTCCATTGAAAAGATCTTCCCCATCGTCCAATGTTCTGAACAAGAGAAGGTTCTCCTGGCTGCTTATCATATGGAGGGTGAAGCTGATCAATGGTGGATGTTGATCAAAAATATGAAGCCTGAGGAGGAGATCGAGGCTATGGAATGGGAGGAATTCCGGAAAATGGTTTTCGATAAATATTTTCCGCGCACCCTCCGGCTTAAGGTGGAAAGGGACTTCCTTTACCTCAAGAAAAAAGATGAAGAATCTGTTGGAGCGTACGAGGAAAACTTCACAAGGCTTGCACAATATGCTTCCGGCTTTGTCATTACCCCCAAATGCATGGTTGACCACTTCTTTGGTGGGCTGAATCCTAGCTTGCAGAAAGCATTAGCGATCCGTGACTTCGAAAGCTACGAGGAAATTGTCCGATGTGCCCTCAAGGATGAAATGGAGATCGAGGAATCACAAGGGTATCATAGAGACAAGAAGCGTAAAGTGGACTTCAATGCTGGTGGTCCGATGGATAAATCCAATGGTGCTAAGAAGATCCAACACCCCACTTTCCAAAAGTGCAGAAAGAAGCACCCTAGAAATTTCCTTAAGGGGATGAGAAAATGCTTCAGGTGTGGAAGAGAAGGGAACCTAGCTATTAACTATCGGCAAGAAGGACCCGCGGCTGTGACAGAGGAGAGGAACGCTCCGTTCGAACCTCAACGTGTTGTTCAATGCTACAAATGCAAAGAACCGGGTCATTTTACAAATCAGTTCCCTAATCCAAGGGTTATCGGAGGCAACCAACAACCTCCAAGACAGCAAGGAAGAGATTTTTCCATCACTTCTGCTGAAGTGAACCCCGAAAACGAAGTGGTGACACGTATGCTAGTTATTCATTCAAGAATAGAGAATGTAATTTTTGATTCTGGTTCTACACATTCTTTTATATCTCAAAAGTTTAGTTGAACAATCCCAGCACCACCACAAATCATGGAAGTAAAGATGTCAGTGAGTACGGAAAATGGGACAATCATTGCATCCCATGAGTATAAGTCCTCCCCTGTTATAATCTGTGGATTGAATTTCCCGGAGAACCTCGTCATACTTCCTCTGGTGGAATTTGATGCAATTCTTGGCATGTATTGACTTTCCTTATATAGATCCAACATAAATTGTCAGGAGAGGGAAATCACACTCCATATGGAGAATCGACCCCCGATTCTTTACAAGTGTCAGGAGGAAGATGAATCTACTTTAGCTCTATCATCTCAAGCATGGATATTACTTCCTTATGATCACGCATATCTGGCTCAGATGATTAAGTCCAAGGAAGAAGTCATCTTTGAAGAAATTCCTATTATGAGGGAATTCGCTGAAGTGTTTCCCGAGGAACTGCCTGGTCTTCCTCCAAGAAGAGATGTTGAGTTCTCAATTGAACTTATACCTGGGGCGCTACCAATATCCAAGACTCCATATAGAATGGATATTGTAGAGCTTGAAGAGCTGAAGAAACAACTACAGATGAATCTGGATAAAGGGTTTATATACCCAAGTGCTTCACCATGGGGTGCACAAGTCCTCTTCGCCAAGAAGAAGGATGGGTCAATGCGACTTTGCATCGATTATCGTGAACTTAACAAAATCACGATAAAGAACAAGTATCCTCTCCCAAGAATCGATGAATTATTTGATCAGCTGCATGGAGCACAATACTTCTCCAAGGTGGACTTGCGGTCGGGATATTATCAAGTAAGGGTGAAGAAGGAAGATGTCCCCAAGACTGCTTTTCGTACAAGATACAGGCACTATGAATTCATAGTAATGCCTTTCGGACTCACCAATGCTCCAAAACTATTCATGGACTTGATGAATAGAGTCTTTAGAGATTACCTTGACAAATTTGTGGTAGTCTTTATAGATGATATTCTAATATACTCCAAAACCAAGGAGGATCATGAGGAGCATTTAAAAACTGTACTAGATACTTTGTGCAAGGAGAAGCTCTATGAAAAGTACAGCAAGTGTGAGTTCTGGTGGAAGGAGGTCTCATTCATGGGCCATATCATCACAAGAAATGGGATATCTGTGGACCCCTCCAAAACAGATTCAATTGAGGGATGGCCGAGGCCAATATCGATAACAGATATCTATAGCTTCATGGGGTTACCTGGATATTATCGACGATTTGTGAGGAATTTTTCACTATTGTCCAACCCTCTTACCAAGCTAACTTGAAAGTGAGTAAAGTTTTCTTGGAGCGATGAATGTGAAGAAAGCCTCATGGAGTTGAAAATGAGTCTTATCACTGCGCCCGTGCTCACTTTACCCACAAGTGGGGAACTTTTTGTGGTATTCAGTGATTCTTCAAAGAAGTTATTAGGCTGTGTGCTGATGAAGAATGATAAAGTGATATCCTATGAATCAAGGTAGTTGAAAATTCATGAGCGAAACTATCCAACGCATTATCTGGAGTTAGCGGCGGTGATCTTTTCCTTGAAAATCTGGCGGCATTATCTCTATAGAGAGAAATGTGAGATATATACTGACCATAAGAGTCTTAAATATATATTCACATAGAAAGAGCTTAATATGTGACAGAGAATATGAATAGATCTCATCAAGGATTATGACTGTTCAATACATTACCACCCTGAGAAAGAGAACAAGGTGGAAGATGTCCTAAGTATAAAGGACCCAACAATTCTATCAATTATGAGAATTGAGAAGGATATAATCTTCTTAGACGTGATGAAGATGGACGTGGGAATCATAAAGAAGGTAACATCATCAATCCTTTCACAAATTATTGCTCAACCATTTCTTTTGGAAAGGTTAAAGGATGCTCAAAAGGATGATGTGGGAATTCAGGAAAAAGTGGAAGCTATCAAAAAGGTAAATCCTCAGAGTTTAATGTTAATGAAGAAGGAATTGTGCGGTTTGGGAAAAGACTATGTGTTCCATCAAGTCTGGAGCTGAAGAAGGAACTTTTGGATGATGCACATAGTTCAAATTTCTCTATTCACCCAGGGAGCACAAAGATGTATCGAGATCTCCGAGAAAAATTTTGGTGGGATAATATGAAGACGGAGATCGCTGAATATACATCAAAGTGCCTGGTGTGTCAGTAAGTGAAGGCATAGAGGCAGAAGTCTAAAGGGATGATGCAACCATTTCCCATACCAGAATGGAAATGGGAGAACATCACCATGGAATTTGTCACCGGACTTCTAAGGACATCCAAAGGCAACAATGCAATCTAGGTTGTTGTGGATCATCTTATAAAGACTGCACACTTTATTGCTATTTGGGAGGATTTATCATTGGATCAACTGGAACAGATATATATCATGTAAGTGGTAAGGTTTCATGGAGTACCACTATCTATTGTGTCTGAATGAGATCCAAGATTCACCTCTATGTTTTGGAAGAGTCTTTAGCATGCTCTGAATACTGAACTGAACTTCAGTATGGCCTATCATCCTCAAACCGATGGCCAATCCGATAGGACAATCCAAACACTTGAGGATATGTTTAGAGCATTCTTAATGGACTTTAAAGGAGGTTGGGATCAACATATTCCTCTGGTTGAGTTCTCTTATAACAATAGTTTCCACTCGAGCATCCAAATGGCACCATATGAAGACCTATATGGGAAAATGTGAAGAACACCGACTTGTTGGGATGAGGTCAGTGAACATAGGCTGCTTGGACTAGAAATGGTCGAGGAAATGGTGGAGAAGGTGAAAACCATTCAACAACATATCAAGGAAGCCCAAAGTCGTCAGAAGAGTTATGAAGATAATCGTTGATGAGACCTTGAGTTTAAAGTTGGATACATGGTGTTTCTATGTATATCTCTATGGAAAAAGGTCATGAGGTTTGGAAAGAAAGGGAAGTTAAGTCCAAGGTACATCAGCACCTTCTAGGTTCTTGATCGTGTTGGGGCTATGGCCTATCGACTAGAACTTCCACCTACTATGGACAAAGTACATGATGTCTTTCATGTATCCCTCTTAGGAATGTACATACCAGACCCTTCACATGTACTCTCTTCTGAGGTGGTAAAATTGGAAGATGATCTTTCTTATGAGGAGCAACCAGTGAAGATCATAGATCATAGAGAAAAAGTTCTACGAAATAATACAATGTCCCTCATCAAGGTGTTGCGGAGAAACCACAAGTTTGAACAAGCGACTTGGGAATCGTAGGATATGATGAAGCTGAGTTACCCACATTTGTTTTAGTGTGGGAAAAGGAAAATTTCGAGGGCGAAATTTCTTAAGGGGGGAATATTGTAACGACCCAAAGTTTCATTAATGGAAAACCCTCTTGATCTAGTTAAATGTCTTTTTATGAAAAATGTTTTTATAAGATGTCAACTTCTTTGGTTTTATGTTAAGAATTTTGACCGTTGTTATTATAGCCGTTGAACAGTGACTACATGATTAGTATAAATATAGGACCTTAACAAATCCAATTTACTCAGAAAAAAGAAGTGATGGCCTCATCCAGTAGAATTGCTCCATACGAATCCCATTTGCCAGAGCTCGAAAAAGAGGTGGTGTCTTTGGGCTTCGACATTGACCAAGCCCAAGCCAAGCTTCATCATGTCAAGCTCGAACGTGACCGTCTATGGTAAAAGTGGAATTTGATTGAAATTACCACTCGAGCGATGTTATCTGAGTCACCCCAAGAGTTTGTCACCATCGCACACCTTACCCTTAGGTCTTATGTAGCTGTTTTAAGGGGTTATGTAACAAATAAGTAGTGCTATGTTCATGTACATTATTTTTGTATATAATAATGAATATAATTTCTAGTCATTTTTGATACATTGTAAATAGTTTTTAAAGTAAAAATGGTGTTTTTAGTTATTATTTAATTAAGAAATCTATTTTATTAAATTAAGGGATTTTTGAATTAAATAATATTTTAATAAAATAATAATATTATTATGAAATTAATTTTTATTAAATATAAATGATCTTATAATTTTATGAATGCAATTAATTTTTTTAATTAATGTTTGAAAGCCATTTCGGTCAAAACCCATGAATTTTCGATAAATGTTAGTTTTTATTTTAAAAGTGAAAATTCACATATTTATAAAATTATTTAGATAAAATAAATGTCATTTTTGGAATCAGGACGTCGAAATTATCCAACGGTGAATTTTTCATAATTTTCTGAGACAGTCAAATTTTTGGGTAAAAATTAAACACCGTTTAAATATATAATGTGTTTTATGACATCATAATGACCAAATGGTGATGTAATAAAATACTATAATCCTTATGTTCGGCCAATATATGTTTTTTCATTAAAATAATGTGATTTTCG
This sequence comes from Viscum album, assembly GCA_963277665.1. Taxonomy (NCBI): domain Eukaryota; kingdom Viridiplantae; phylum Streptophyta; class Magnoliopsida; order Santalales; family Viscaceae; genus Viscum; species Viscum album. Next base: position 394,551,334 of record OY728136.1, on the reverse strand, counting down.
GTTTGTTTGACTTACTTTTCAAAGCATTAATGGACCCCTCAAGACATATTCAACACTTTGACTTTTTAAATTAATTTCCATGGGAGTGTGACTCACCTCCACATAAGAAAACTCATTATTTTAAGAATTTAGGACTTTGGCCTTATAAAATAATGTTTTCCTCTTCCCTTTTACAAAAACCATGGGCAAAAACCATGAGATGGTTTGTGGTTTGGATTAATTTAATATAAGGGGTCCCAAACCTAAATAATAAATAATTCCCTCACCTTTCCTATATAAACCCACCCAAGATCCCACTTACTCCTCACTAAAATCCCTTGTAGTTCGTCCACACTCTGCCCTACTCTTTCTAGAAACCTCCCAAGGTGCCCCAAGCTCCCATGAAGCCTCTCACAAGCCTCTCTCTAGCCTTTGGAAGCACACTTCCAAGTAAGGGTTTTTTCTTCCTTTTTCATTTTTGTCCAATTTTCTTTAAGTTGTTTTGCCCTTTTAATTTCAATTATAAATGTTGGGGTATGGTTTCGCACCTCCCTAATACTTCCCTCTTTATGTTTGAATTATGGGAGACCCTTTCTCTCTCATTAAATGCCTCCCATGTACACCCGTTATTATGCTGAAATTCAGAAAGGAACTTCTCTCTCTTCTTTTACATTCAAGCAATACTTTAGAATCATGAATCTAAATTCCATTAAAATTGTTGGGACATGTATATATATGACCTCCTTACTGTCCATTACATGTAAATATGATGAGGAACCCATTTCTCTCTCATCAACCATTTTTATGAATTCTTATGTCACGCTGTTACGCTGCCGAACTCGCACCGATTTTCTTAGCCAATTCCATTGTGTAGTGGATACCATGCCCATTTCTCCATCAAGGGTATCCAACTTTACTTATTGATTACAAAGTTTCATGTATTAATTCCACATTCTTTTATCGTGGAATAAATGATTATGTTTTATGAATCCATGTTTTATGATCCATGTGGCACACTTATGCATGAAATGAAATGTTTAAGAAGGGTGCGCCCTTATAGCGCTCCAATGCATTGGGTAAAGTATAGTATCATGATACGTCATGTGCAATGAGTGTTGACTCATACTAATTCAAGTGCAACGAGGTTTTACTCGTTCTTCATGTGCAATGAGGGTTTACTCATGCTTTATGTGCAATGAGCCTTGGCTCATGCTAATTCCATGTTAAGTGTTGTTGCCACATTTCCATGTTATGATTATCATGATTTATCATGCCTTTATGTTCATGTTTCTTTTATGCTCTATTGATATGCCTATTGTCTAACATTTATTTTACTCCTCATGTTATTCCATGTGCACTACCTTACTGGGCTTTATAGCTCACCCTTTTCTTATACATGTCCTCAGGTTATCCCATGCAATGCTATGTACAAGGGAATGTAGTGGTCATGTAAAGGAAGTTTTCAATAAAGATGTTGTTTTTCATGTTTTAAGTTTTTATGTAATGATCCTAAGCCCCAAAGACACTAAACCTCTTGATATTCTTTGTTGTATCAATTGATGTTTTATGTAATGAATCATGTTTAAGTTGTAATAAAAAGCAGGGTTGTCATATCCCTGATGAAGTTAAAGTATAAAACTCATGTACTCCCAAAAAGACCCTTAAGCATTATGTATTACTTGATCCACTTCCAATATCTTACTGGGAAATCCTTGAATATAGGTATTATAAATTCTGTATCTTATTTTCTTATATACACTGTATTTTGTTTTCTTTCTTAAAATTATTCTCATATAGAGTAATGTGTCAGTTATGATTTTATTTAAAGTAAAAAATTATCATTTACCTAAATATTTTTTTGATTGAACTTCAATATTATTGAATTGCATTGAAATGACTTATTTAAATTTTATTACAGAATGGATAGAAGTTAGATATACAAAACTGATTGGATTTCAACCAATTTTTAAAATAATTTGAACAAATTTTTAGATTTTGCATTTGACAAGGCTTCAGATAGTGGTTGCATACACTTTCCATGTTCTAATTGTGTTGTAAGACCTTGGTTGAGTCATGAAGGAGTTAGCTATCATATAACCAAATATGGTTTCCAAAAAAACTATTATGTGTGGTATCACAATGGAGAGAAAATGGAATCTCAAAATGTTGATGATCCAAATGATTTGACTGAATTAGAGAGTTTGATATATGATCGGTTTCCATTTATTCGGCATCATGAGAAGGAAAGGATGTCCAAACAACAAGATTTCAATACAAGAACACATGATGCATCCAATGAAAATGATTTTGTTGATAGGGTGAAAAAATTGAATGATGCTGCGACGACTCTAGTATATCAGCAATGTGGTAAAATGAACAAGTTGGAATTTTTAATCCGATTGTTTAATGGGAAAACTTTGTATGAGATTTCAAATACTGCAATCGATTACATTCTTGCCTTCTTGAAGGACTTACTTTCAGATGATGCAGATATTCCCTCAAACCACTATATGGCATGGATGTTAGTTGATGAACTTGGATTCTCAAAAAAAAAGTCATGCTTGCCTGAATGATTGCAGATTATTTTGGGAAGAAACTGTTGAAAAAAATGATTATATCAAATGTGGAACCTCCCGATGGAATCCAAAAGATGATGGAACACCCTCTTGTGTGCCACAAAAAGTAATGTGGAAGTTTCCATTGATCCTCAGATTACAGAACCTTTTCATGTCTGCTGAAATATCTGTAAAAATGAGATGGCATGACCCAGAGAGAAAAAAGAATAATGAAGAGTTGGTTCACCCTGTAGATGGATTTTCATGGCAGAGATTTGATGCTCGATATCCTGAATTTTCAGCCGACGTGCGTAATGTTAGACTGGGTCTTTCATGTGACAGTTTTAATCCATTTGGGAATATTCTTACTTCCCAAAACACATGGAAGATTTTCATACACATTTATAACCTTACCCCATGGTTGTGTATGAAAAAGCCTTAAACTTTCTTGAGTATACTGATATCTGGACCTTCTGATCCCAGCAATGATATAAATGTATACAAGAAACCATTAATATTATCTTATTTATTATTAAACATTATTTAGGATTATTCTGAAAAAAACATTGATTAAAATAAATACCTCCACACTTTGGGATGCACTACTATGTCATATCATGAGAGGCAGTTGGTACAATATAGTTGTTTATAATTTTTCTTTAGGACTTTCCCTTTTTATTGTTTTCTAATTAAATTATGTGATTTATTGAATATTGAATATATGATTATACTTTCACTTTATATTGTTTCAATGTCATTATAGAAGCACAAATTTAATATTGAAGGATCTATCCCTCGAGCAATTTTTTTTGCTCGAGTAGAAAGAAAAAAGATGGAACTGCAGTTAATGAACCGACACAAGAAAAAATTGTAAGTATTAATTTGTTTATTTAAAAGTTTAATAACTATTTTGAAATTTATTAATCTATTAATATTTTTAACAGGCTTCTTTATAGGCCCTTGATGCCCAGGATCCTGACAATTTAGGGCCACATGATCATTTATATCAGGTTTTGGGAGAAGAGAACCCTGGTCGAGTACGCTACCAACCTGGTAAGAATATTGTCCCGATGAGGTATTGGTCCTCTCCAAGTATCCATTTGAGTACCACAGAGTTAGAAAAGGTCAAGGAGAATGCAATAAAATATGATAAAAGGGTCACAGAGTTGGAATAACATGTTTAAACGAGGGAGAAAGAATTTATGAAACCGATCAAAGCTTTATCTTCATCACTTCCACCAGAGGCCAGCACGGCTTGTCAGACATATATGTCATCGATGGGTGCATTATCCAATGCACCAGGTGACAATTCTAGTGGCGGTTGAGATGATGACGTTCCTAGTGATGACGAGGATGCTGAAGAAGATGAGGGCGAGGATGAGGATGAGGACGAGGGCCAGGATGGGGCCGAGGGTGAGTATGGGGTTGAGGGCTAGGATGAGGCCTAGGGGGAGCATGGGGATGATGATAAGGACGACGAAAAGGATATAGATGGTGGTGAGGATGAGGCTGATGATGACAGTGGTGATGGTGATGGTGATCAGGGGAAGATTGATCCATTACTTTTTTGAATTCACTATAACTCTTTATTTTTGAACATGGTTTTTCACTCTGGTATGGATATTTTTGAATTCAGTATAACTCTTTATTTTTTTAACAAATATGGAATCCTAATGATGTTATAATGGTTTTGAGGTGAGTGATGCTATATGAGATTTTATGGGTTATTGTGAGGAGTTTCATTCTTTTTAATTGATTGGTTCATAAAACATAAGTTGGTGCTTCATATATTATGTAATTGGAATTGGTAAAGTAAAATGCTGGTCTCAGATTTCCGAGTTGGTTATTTTTATGGTATTATCTATCAAAAGTTGTTATAACTCTATTGACTATGGGTGTATTTACTAATTGACTAATGTATTTATTAAACTGACCATGCAATACACATTTCCCACAATACGGAAGCACCCAAAAAATCATAGATAGACACTACACACCACAAGACACCCATGGGAGACACCCCTTGAGGTAGAGTCCCTCTCATAGCCTCTTTAATTTAAGAATGCGTTAAATTTAATTTAGTTTCTTTCTTAATTTTTCTTAATTATATTTAATTGCATATCTTTAATAAGTTTTCTTTAATATAATTGTTTCATTTGACAAATAAAGTCATGTTTTTATAATAAAACCCCTCCAATGGAGGTGCGCTATCTGTGAAAACTCACAGTGATAGTTTAGTGTGTGATAATTTGACTCTCAATCATTAGTTTCAAATACCTAGTACCACTTTTAAAAACAAAGAATATAAAATATATATATTATCATACCACAATCCCAAATCAAGAGTATGTTTTTTATAACATAAGATTAGTTTATATAATGTGAAGAACAACTACATAGGATTTATTTGGAATTCTGGCTGGAAGATGCTGCCCTGTGGATGTCACTGGACCTGGCCAACATGCCACAATCATGTCACGGTCACGCCACGCTCATGCCGTGGTCACGCCACGGTCACACTGCGGTCACTGTGCGGTCACACTGCAGTCACGCCACGGTCATGCCGCGATCACGCCGCAGTAATACTATGATTTGACCCTGCTCCAGGATGACACCCCACGATGGTTCGTAGTCCTGTCAGAATTCGATGTATGATACATAGATAGAGTTTTAGATACATTACCCACCCTCTTCTGTGGACCCTGGGCAGCCCCCCACCCTCCTCCCTGGACCTCGGACAGCCCCTAGACACCCCCTGGACACCCCCCTCAAACAGCCCCCCCACCATCCTCCCTAGACTGTAGAAATCCCCCCGGACATCCCCCCCAACCCTCCTCCTTGGACCCTGGATAGCCCCCCGGACAGCCCCCTCACCCTCCTCCCTGGATCCTAGACAGCCCCCCCGGACGCCCCCCCGAACGGCCCCCGGAAAGTCCCCCCACTATCCTCCCTAGACCCCAGAAATCCCCTCAGACAACCCCCCCGGATATCCCCCCAACCCTCCTCCATGGACCCCAGATCCCAATCTATTCTTTCTTCAAGATTCACCCTAAATCCCAACGGAAAAGAGGGTTTTAGAGCTTCGGAAGAAGATGAGAGAAGAGTGCAAACCCTAATCGAAAAGAGGAATCAAAGAGAGGATTAGACTCACCAGAATCTTCAATCCTCACTTGAAGGCACTCAAAATTCCCAAGTGACGTGTATGATTCAACCTCGCCTCAATCTGAGGCTTGGTGTGGTCAACACCACTCAAAGTGTCTCACTTTTCTTTGAAATGGGAAGCATTTTAAGTGAAAACAACAATTGACATACAGAAAACTGAACAAATGAATTAGGAATAAGTTGATACTTTAGGAAAAGGATCCATGGATCATTTGTGAAATGTAAGAGTCAACCCTGCCTCAATCTGAGGCACAATATGGCCGACACCACTCAAAGTGTCTTTCTTTTGTTTAAAATGGATACGCTTTTAAGTAAAAACAACCGGCATACGGAGAATGGAACAAACACATTTAGACTGTGTTGATACATTAGGAATACTATCCATGGGTCATTTTGGATGTGTACGAGTTATCTCTGCCTCAATTAAAGGTGTGATGTGGCCGACACCACTCAAAGTGTCTCTCTTTTGTTTCAAAAGGACATCATTTTAAGTGAATACAACAACTGACATATGGAAAACCAAACAAAGGTATTCAGATTCTATTAAAACATTAGGAAAACGATCCATGGGTCATATGTGACATGTATGAGTTAACCCCGCATCAATATGAGGGCTAGTGTGGCCGGCACCACTCAAACTATCTCACTTTTATTTGAAATGGATATGATTTTAAGTGAAAACAATAACTCGCATACGGAACACTGACCAAACGCATTCGGATTGTGTTGATACTATAGGAAAATGATACATGGGTCATTTGTGATGTGTATGAGTCAACCCCACCTCAATCTGAGGCGCAGTGTGGCTGAAACCACTCAAAATGCCTCTCTTTTGTTTAAATTGGATATCATTTTAAGTGAAAACAACAACTGACATACGAGAAATTGAAAAAACGCATTCAAATTCTATTGAAACTTTAGGAAAACGAGCCATGGTCCATTTTTTACATGTACGAGTCAACCCCGCCTCAATCAGAGGTGCGGTGTCACAGGCACCACTCAAAGTGTCTCACTTTTCTTTGAAATGGACAACATTTTAAGTGAAAACAACAACTGACATATGGAAAAACAACCAAATGCATTAAGATTCTATTGAAACTTTAGAAAAAGTACCCATGAGTGATTTTTGATGTGTACGAGTCAACCTCACCACAATACAAGGCAAGGTGTGGCCGGTACCACTCAAAGTGTCTTTCTTTTGTTTAAAATGGATACTCTTTTAAGTAAAAACAACTGGCATATAGAAAACTGACCAAACACATTTATATTGTGTTTATACTTTAGTAAAATGATCCATGGGTCATTTGTGATGTGTAAGAGTCAACCCCACCTCAATCCGAGGTGCGGTGTGGCCGACACCACTCAAAGTGTCTTTCTATTGTTTCAAAAGGACATCATTTTAAGTAAATACAACAACTGACATATGGAAAACTGACCAAAGGAATTAATATTCTATTGAAACATTAGGAAAAAAATAAATGGATCATATTTGATGTGTACGAGTCAACCCTGCCTCAATCTGAGGGTTGGTGTGGCTGGCACCAATCAAACTGTCCCACTTTTATTTGAAATGGGCATGATTTTAAGTGAAAACAATAACTGGCATATGGAACATTGACCAAGCGCATTAGGATTGTGTTGATACTTTATTAAAACGATCCATGGATCATTTTTGATGTTTAAGAGTCAACCTTGCCTCAATCCGAGGTGCGGTGTGGACGACACCACACAAAGTGTCTCTCTTTTGTTTCAAAAGGACATCGTTTTAAGTGAATACAACAACTGACATATGGAAAACTGACCAAAGGCATTTGGATTCTATTGAAAAATCAGGAAAATGATCCATGGATCATATATGACGTGCATGAGTCAACACTAACTCAATTTGAGGGCCGGTGTGTCCGGAACCACTCAAACTGTCTCACTTTTATTTGACATGGACATGCTTTTAAGTGAAAACAAAAAATGGCATACAAAACACCAACCAAAAACCTTATAATTGTGTTTATACTTTATGAAAACAATACATGGGTCATTTGAGACGTGTACGAGTCAACCCTGCCTCAATCCGTGGCACGGTGTGGCCGACACCATTCAAAATGTCTCTCTTCTGTTTAAAATGGACATCATTTTAAGTAAAAACAACAACTGACATACAGAAAACTGAACAAATGCATTCTTATTCTGTTGAAACTCTAGAAAAAATATCCATGGGTCATTTTTGATGTGTACAATTCAACCCTACCTCAATCCTAGGCGCAGTGTGGCCGACACCACTCAAAGTGTCTCACTTTTCTTTGAAATAGACAACATTTTAAGTGAAAACAACAACTGACATACGGAAAACTGACCAAACACATTCAGATTGTGTTGATACTTTAGGAAAACGATCCATGGATCATTTTTGATGTGTAAAAGTCTACCCCGTCTCAATCTGAGGTGTGGTGTGGCTGACACCACTCAAAGTGTCTCTCTTTTGTTTCAAAAGAACATCATTTTAAGTGAATACAACAACTGACATATGAAAAACCAACCAAATGAATTCAGATTCTATTGAAACTTTAGGAAAATGATACATGGGTCATATGTGATGTGTATGAGTCAACCTAGACTCAATACGAGGGTTGGTGTGGCCAACACCACCCAAACTGTCTCACTTTTATTTGAAATGGACATGATTTTAAGTGAAAACAACAACTGACATACTTAAAACCTACCAAACGCATTTATATTGTGTTGATACTTTATAAAAACGATCCATGGGTCATTTTTGACATGTATGAGTCAACCCCTCCTCAATACAAGGCACGGTGTGTCCAAAACCACTCAAAATGTCTCTCTTCTATTTAAAATGGACATCATTTTAAGTAAAAACAACAACTGGCATACGGAAAATTGACCAAACGCATTTGGATTCTGTTGAAACTTTAAGAAAACGATCAATAGGTCATTTTTGACGTGTATGAGTCAACCCTGCCTCAATATAAGGTGCAGTGTGTTCATAACCACTCAAAGTGTCTCACTTTTCTTTGAAATGGACAACATTTTAAGTGAAAACAACAACTAACATATGGAAAACCGACCAAACACATTCGTATATTTTTTTTGATAATTTAGCACAACGATCCATGGATATTTTTTGATGGGTATGAGTCAACCCAACCTAAATCCAAGGCATGGTGTGACTGGTATCACTCAAAGTTTCTCACTTTTTTTTTGAAATGGACAACATTTTAAGTGAAAACAACAACTGACATACATAAAATCGTCACGAGGCCACACATAGATTCTTGATATTAAGGGATAAAAAATAAAATATGGTCTATTGGTCATACATTATTAGAATAAAATATTCACAAGGAATATATTGAAACACAATGGGTCATAGTATATATAGAAAAACATGAATTATATTAGGAATGAGTCTTGACATCCCATCATGTACATGCACCAACACACATGTTCTAATTATCAATCATGGGTCATTCATTCTATATAAGAACATACAACAAATAAATATCATATAGTGATTTCATATGAAACCAATGAACACTCAAGCATACCATATAACAAATTGCTCAACAAGGCTACACATAGATTATTGAAAAATAAGTTTCAAAGTCATAAAAATACCCCAATGGTGAGGAATACATATGGTGACACCATAACCCCATGGATCACCTCAATACCATCCCCCAAAAGTGGGTTTTAGGACCAAACCAAATTCCCTTTGGGAACCTAATACCAAAGACTTAATTGAATATTCATACCTACTATCCATGATGGGGATTCATCTCACATCACACCCAGGAGAGCAGATTACAATTAGCCACATACCCCCTTATTCTAATTGAAAAGTCTATGAAAAACATGTAGGCTATTCCAGTAACCCATCTCATATGTCAATATTGGCCAATGTTTCCCACTAACACATCAGGAACCATTTATACATGGATACATAATCATTAGAGTAATATAAACATCCCATGTGCTTCCTATAACTCATCCTAGGTCTAAGAACATGGCCACTACCATTGTCTATCATATGGGTATCATGATTCTTGTCCACTCTATCCATGTTTTTATATTGGTTTTAAGATACTCAACCCAAGACTATGACTAAATGTCCCATGTGCTTCCTATAACATGTAGGTATTTTCTCTTGTGTGTATTGGTGTTGTGGTTTGAGTGAGAAATGAATTCTAAATTTTGAATACTCTTATGTGTGTTGGTGTTGTGGTTTGAGTGAGGAGTGAATTATAAATTTGGAATGCTCTAATGGGTAGCATTTCTTTTCTTATAACATGTAGGCCTTTTCTCTTATGGGTGTTATTGCATTTTAATTTCTAAATTTCTAAATTTCTAAATTTCTAAATTCTGGAATGAATTCTAAATTTTGAATACTTTGGATGTGGATTTTGTATTTGTGTTGGTGAAGGTCTGGAGAGGGGGAGGTGTGTTGCCGTGGAGCTGTGTTGTTGCAGGTTTGGAGAGGGGAGAGGGGCCTGCTGATGCTATGGAATTGAGCAACTGTATACCAATGGTTTTAAACCGTTATTATAGATGCAATAATATAACTATACAAACGGTTTTGTTATAACCGTTGGTATAAACCTATACCAGCGGTTATAACAAAACCATTGATATAGCCTTATGGCTTTCCATATACCATCTATACCAACGGTTGTAACCATTGGTATAAGTGTAACACACATATACCAATGGTTTTACAAACCATTGGTATATGTTATACTTTAACTCAAATATGCCAACAGTTTGTAGAAACCGTTGGTATACCTTCTATTTGGACACCAATACTAACGGTTTTCACAAAACCGTTGGTACATGCCTATTGTCCTGACTTACTTAGCTACGGTTGGGGGAACTGTTGGTATACTATATACCAACGGTTTCCAGGCCTTTACCAATGGTTTTGAACTGATGGAAAAGTTTAAAATTCTAGTAGTGTATACAAGTATTTTTAAGAAATTTTTACCCATTTTTGAAATTTTTTCCAATACAGTTTAAAAGAAAATATTCATGTAAATTTATGAACATTGTAATTTTTGATTTTTTTTCTGAAAATGGTAATGAATTATTCATTTTATCAAACTCAACATGAAAATAATTCTTCCATCATCATGACCACTCATTACATGAAAATTGTATTACAATTTTCCATTATTATTTTGGAGATTTTTTTACATAATATTTTAATAATTTTTATTTTTAAAAAATGATTTTCAATGTGAAAAGGATGTTTTCCTCAAGAATGAATTTATTTATTTTTATGGAATTTATGTTCATGATTTATAACTATCCATTATATTATTTATACTCCATTGGGGATATGATGTAATGATACCATCCTAATTCTTTCTCTTGATGATTTATGATTAGTTGGACTGGGGAAATATTAACATTTTGTATGTTATTTTTCCAATACAAATGACCATTTTTATTATGAATGTAACTATTATTTTACCATTCATATAATGAATTCATTAGAAATATTAAGTTATGGGAAGAGCCCGATATAGCCCCACGACTCATCGTTAGGTCTCATAAGACAAACTAGTTTGGGAATTTGGTTAATCCCTTACCCATTTATGTAAGATTTCCTCCCATGAGGCTGTGATAATATGTTTATGATGTCCAAAATTATGAATTTTGTCATTATGAGATTAGTTTTTTACTTCCATGTGATTATTTAAATATATTTGATATCCAAGGATTCATTTCATGTCCATGTTATTATTCATATGGAATTTTATGATCATTCATTCCTTCAATATAATTATTCCTACTAAAGTTATTAATTAAATGGAATGTGTTTTCAGTTATTCACTATTCCATAATGATTATAACAAATTTATTTATGATATTTTCAAATTTATGTAACCCTTATTGATCATATAATCTCACAATTTTTTTTCCATTCCCATGGATATGAAGAATAAATCATTGAAGGAGTTCAATGATACATAATATTTATATCCACTCTGTTTTTATTTTATTTTTTTAAATGTAATATTAGATTCATATATGTATATTATTTACCAATACTGATAAACTATTCATACCTTCCAAATGATATTCCTTGTATCTTCTTACAATGATTAAATTAACCACCGACTATGTGCTACTAGGGAATGGGTCATTACAAAATTCAATGATACGCATACTATCCCATTTAGTTCATCAATTTCAAGAATATATTTATCCCCACCAAGCATTTTTACTCAACATCCAGTACATAATAAGCATTTTCTTTCCCTTAATCATTTTTTCTCTAAAAAAACCCTCTTGAAACTCAATCACTTTTCATGGTTATTGGAACCAATCAACATATTTTTTTTTAAATCCTTAAAGATATAATAATTTTTCAGAATAATTATATGTTTTGTGATTCTTATAATTAAAATACCATTGGTATAATTGCTGACACCCTAAAAATGTGAATAAAAAATTATAGGGTCAATGAAATACCTAAATAATGTATGTTATTTTCTTTACAATGAAGTATATAAGAAACATGGATTCATGGAGGTTAGGCCATTGGGTCATGAAAAAAAGGTGACACCTTGGAAGACACATGATCTCATGACCCAAGGAATGTCACATAACTGGGTTATGTATTTCATGTTATTAGTTAATGATCTTGTGAAGCCCATTCAGTGAGTTGTTATGATTATCTTAATCCCAATCAGATAAGCATTGATGATCATGTGAAGGATATCAGATGAGTTCCCCCAATCATTTGACATGTTGAATAGTAGAAACCTGACTATCACCCAATCCCTTTATAAAATGAAATATAAAAAAGTCAAAAGCTTTATGTGAATGGAGTTATGCTGATTTTATTTGTAGGGTTGATGTATTCTATATGGATAGTATATTGATCACGAGAAATTCCCATCAACATGTCATCTTTTTTCAAGTGAATTCCACTAAACATGTCACTATAATCATGTGAAGGATTTCAGACATGTATGTTTGATCATGTGATTCTCTGAGGGAAAACTAATGTTTAAACATCATAGGATTTATAAAATAAAAGACAAAATTGATGGTACATTTATATGAATAAGAGTTTCACTATTTTTTAATGGGAAGGGGTTATGTGGATCCTATGATCAGTTTACCAATAAATCAAATTCCCTTTGAAATTCTAGTATGATCTCATGAAGGATCCTAGATAAACAATACTCAGTCATGCACTGCCTCATCATCAAGTAACCCGATCTTTTGAAGACACCCAATAACGTCATCCGAATCATGAAAATTCACTTTTTAATGTTGATTTTACTATGTGAAATCTCATTAATAAGATGTTATTTCCATAAATATGGTAATGAAATTGTGATATCACAATCACAGTAATTATGTAACATAAATATGATATCATCGATGAACTATGGTGGGTTCACATGACAATGATGATGTGATCATCCCCACACTGACTCAAGCCCATATATGTTATTTTTTTGTCGTGAAAAGAAGTATAGATCCGAGGAGGAGAATTAAATTATTCCACCTCCCTTATCATAGAAAAAACACACACACAAGGTATAATAGAGGTGAGAGTGGACTTCTTGTAGTGAAGAACCACACATTCTAATAACTTCGATCAGGTAAGACAGAGGAACAACTTAAAGGATTACACTATGTGTCTATACACCTCATTAAATCACTTTATTGATCACATTATGGACGTATGTCATTTTGGAGGGATCATGTGACAGAGTTTCCAATTTTTTAATTGATCATGTGAGGGATCAATAGGCCAAATCTTAAAGAACATAGTGTCTATTATGCAATAAAGAATAAAAAATATGGAATCCTTATGTAATGATGGAGTGGATTACTTTTATATGAGTCGGTCATGTACTTCATGTGATCTGTTTACCGATCAATTATTTCACATTGGACATGTCAACCATGTCATGTAAAGTCCTTTGGATATGTGATCTAGATCAAGTGATCACCCTTGGTCATGTTAGTCAAGTCATGTGAAGTCTTTAGAGCATGTCATCTAACTCACCTGAAGTCCTCTGGACATGTCATCTATATAATTTGATGCCCTCTGGACTTGTCATCCAAGTCATGTGTTTCTCACTAAACATTTCTGGTATATCATGCATTGTCCTTTAAACATTTCATATAGATCTAGTGATGGCCTCTAGACATGTCATCAATGTCACACAATAACCTTTGTACATGTCGTTCAATTCACGTGACACCCTTTGGGAATGTCATGTAGATAACTTTAAGTATTGGGAAATGTCATATGGTTCATCCAAATCCCTCATTACCTTTCATATTGATCACTCAACATCACTTAGACATGTTGACTTAGATAACACAAACACCCATAGACATGTCAAGAACACAACTATGGACATTTCTGGCAGAATCCCTGGACATGTCAGGACAGAACCCCTAGAAATTTCAGTAGTTCCTAGAAGGATAACTCAAGCATCTTATCATGGACCATGTAAACTCCAACCTATGATACTTTGGTTGAGAATTACCACTTCATATGATAAGTGTCCATAATTGACTTGGGATATGCACTCATTAAAAGTTCATCATGCCACCCTTAGTCCCCAACCTCTATCTATCAGAGGGTAAGGGTCATATATCTTCTAATGGGATTCCACTATGGTGAAATACCCTCCATATCCAAAACAATCTAGCTGATGGGACTCAAAATCTCCCATGAGTGTATCATATTTATTTGTCGATATGTGGATAGGAAATGGGATCTTACATGGGTGTCCACTTTGGTGTAAATCAATGATGTTTCAATTAATATATTTCATAGGACCCACCCCCTATGGGTCTATCATTCTTTCCAATCAATTACTGTATTGAGAAACTAGTAAAATTATGATGACTATGATTCCTTATATAATAAGGATACATAGGATGCCTTCCACAGGATCTTGATCCATATTCATCACTCTATTAGGGATTATCTAGTTCATATGTCTTGCAACCATATGTAGTGATTTTTATAACATATTATACATTGTATCTCATGCCAGGAATAACTTATAGAGGTTTAGGGATTTACAACGATCATATTGCTAGAATCATAAAATTCCTATAATATTGGAAACCATAGTGTGAAATCCTTGTTCATTGATATGATGTATTGAATCCATACATGGGAATCCAACTAGGTGTAAACATTGATGGAATCCCCATATTTGAAAAATCTAGGGAAATATCCCTCACGGGTAATAATAATCTATCCTTACCCATTAGAAGGTATAGGGAAGACCAAACTATGAAATTATAAGGATGCATAGGATACCTTCCTAAGTATTGAGCTCTATAGTTTATTCCTATGTTCCCTCATATACATCTTATCCACATTACATTAAACTGCATGACTTGGATCTTACCAAATACATTTTTTATTCTTATTCTCACTGTATATGTAGGATGCCTCTTGGAGGTTCAATTCCATCCTTAATACACAAATTTTCTTCCTAGAATGTAGTAATCTACATAGTTCATAATTATAAGGATTTAAAACAAAATAAACTACAAATTTATATTAAATAATTGGATATAGATAGATAACCTATGGAATATACTTATGGTCTCATTAATAGAACCCCTTATGTAGGTAGAATCATTAAACACCCAATCATTTTATAAGATTAACCAATCCCATATCTAGATTCGTAAAAGACTCATCAAAATATTATTAATCTATAATAGAGACTCAGAGTAAGCAATAAGTCCCCTAATAAGGGATGGATGATCCCAACCACCCATCCTCTCAACCAATGTGTGATCCTAAGAGACATTTTGTTTGAAATCCCAAATAACAACCAACCATTATAATGATGTTATATTCCTCATTAAGGATGATTGAATCATGTGGGGTTTTAATAAGAAAAAAAATGGTAAAACAAACATGAATTATAGTGAAAAACACTAAAAACCCACCATAATAAATCATCAACCCCAAATATTCATTAGAATACAAGATGGCGAACTCGATGTGAATATGGAAATAATTATCAGATATGAAATCCTTTAACTATTTAATCCCATTTCTAGGTTTAAAATAATATATTTCCTTGTTCCCAATGATTTATTATTTCACTCCATCATATAAAAGAAGAAAAAATGGTGAACCCAATATGAATCTCTCAAATACTAAAAAACAATCTATTGACCATGAGTCGGGCCATTTTATTTTATGTCTCCTTGATAAAAAATGGTATACCTAACAAGAAATCCTTCAATAATATATCTAGGTTCCCATGAAAGAGGCCTTTATCATAATGAAAATTTCATGAGAATAAAATGGTTGAACCCACAAAAATAATTAAAAATTCTGTTTTTTGTACATAGTAAATTTAGCATGTTTCACACCTAAAATGATGCATTGATTTGTGACCTTGTTCCTTGTTAAATTTTTGATAGATGAAAATAATCTCTTAAAAACCACCATGGCCTAAGATCATTTCTTTTTCATGAAAATGTTTTGGGACCTCAACTATGGTAGTTACCTCTGTTGTTTGTAAAACAACATCACTGTCATGATGCCTTTAACTTTTGCAGGAGAACAAAATTATCTAGAAAAACCATCGACATGGTTTGATCTTGACCCCTGAGGCTATATGTAATGGTCAACAGAATCTGAATCCAATATAATTGGCTCATTAAAGGAATGATGAAATTAAACTGGTGTAATGTGTTTCCACCACAAACTATATTAGAAGATTATCCAATGAGTATATAAATACTCACCTAACTTACCTTTGTAATGTAGATCAAGGAGTCAACAATGGATACAACCTTTTTTATGAGCTTCGTAGGAGGGATTAGGTGAATCATTTCCACTAAAGACATCCTGCCGGTTCCCCTTAGTTTCATTATACGGTTACCACCTGGTATATTTCCACCTTAGACACTCATGTATGGGTACCAAGGAGGTTTTGTCAGGTAGAGAAAAATATGGAAAAATGGGAGTGGACTCATATTCCCACTTCCACTGATGAAGCCTACCAACATATCCAGTCGATGTCCCATAAGTAGGATCATGTCCTTAATCACTCAGATAATGTTTGCATGCATATTCTTACAACAATCATGGGGGAAGAACATATACATTATCATGCACATGAATTACATTAGCATATCCATATTGAATAAAGAGGATTGAAGAGGGACTATATCCTTACTTCAATTGAATAAATATACTAGTATATCTAGTAGACCGAGAACAGATAGGCATATATTATATAATTAACTTTTCTAATGTGTCAGTACATTATAGTTATAGAATAAGAGATCTAATATTATATTCTATCACTAGTATAGAAATATAGATAGACACATATCCCTTTCCCAATATCTGTATTAGCATATCACCATGCTCAGTTTGAATAGGTGGATACTCTAGAGGAATAAAATATTCTTTCTCTCATCCATGTGGATTATCAATATATTTGGGTAAAGGAAAAGGCATAGGACCAGGCCCATATTTCTATTCTGATTGGGGATCAATAACTCAGTTTGTCACTTGCCTCATTATAGGCACACAATAATGTCAATGAAATCCACTGGAATACTCTGAAGTCATAGGACAAGGCTCATATCCCTACTCCAAATGAAGTTCATTAGTAAAACATCAAAATCACATTATGTAAGGATCATATCACCAATGATGAAGCTATTCATAATATTATAGAAGCTTATAGAATTCTGGCTCAAATTGCAAATTCTTTTGATGAACGACTACACCAGCATCCTTTACAGGCTTTATAGGAGGAGACTCAAATAACTCATTCCATTACAATGTTTATTCAAAATATTGAAAAAATTAATGTATATTTGAACTGGGATTATAACCCTGCCTCATTTAGGATTGACCATCATATTTCAGTAACTACCCACAGGTAGTCTCATATTCTTACAAATGATATAGATGGTCATCGTTGTACTCTAGAAACTTCTCACCACCAAGATCATATCCCCAAAACACCATATGATTATCCGCATATTCAATCAAAAATCAGGATACAAGATCACATACCTTCTCAACCCAAAATGAATTTCATCATATTCCAACCATGATGCATAATGAGTCTTATATCCATGATGTTCTCAATGCAAGTGTCCTCGAGGTTGTATGACGCACATCTGAAACACCTCAAGGGAATGATAAATCTTAAACTGATGTAAGAGGATATCAATACCTCGATATTCCTCATTGTAGTAGTGTAGAGATGTATCACAAGGACTCTACTTATTATGCACATGGTGGAAAATATTCCAATGGTAATATCTCTCCCGAACATAGAAATCCTACCATTTATGGACTTGTTCATATAAAGAGGTGATCAAAACATCTAGATTAACCATATATTGTTACCTAAAAAAATATGAGAATCACTTCACCATGGTTATATGGTGATCCTGAAAAGAATCCTATGTGGTCTGTTCAGGTGGAGATATATAGACTTGATGGAGGAAAGGATGAAATTGATATATGAAAATATTTATCTAGATAAAAACTTCTAACCATGTTATTTAAAATATTCAATTCCAACAATGATATCCTAGATGATCGAGAAAAGGATTGAATGCCTTTATTATGCAAGAACAGGTGGGAAACTCATAAGAAGCTAGATCCTAGACACTTACCTTATCAAAAATAATAGGGTAACCTATAGATAAAAAATAAACTCGATTATCACCTAGACATGGACATATTCTCCAAAGAATAGAACCTAGTATTTAGAGAGCATGAAAAATTCCAAGGTAGTTTTTGTATCTGTATCATAATAACTATCCATTAATTGATTTTTAGAGCCCCATCAAACATATGTATCCTAGGTTGGGAAAAGTATAGGCATTTACACTTCACTATGTCACCTGAAAAGAAAATATCCCCAGATACAACATCATATAATCTTATAGACACATGAGAAATATGGGGACCAGGTAATGCGTAGGATAGTTAAAAATTTAGTGAGACTTCTCTATGTTGAAGATGCAAAGATGTCATGAACAGAGAAAGAGAGAGAAAATGAGATAGATAGAGACTTCGAAAAAATCCTAAGGTGTAATTATCATAAAATTTATACCACATGTCAAACCTGAATAATGAAATATGAAATACGTGAAAACATCCTATGGGAAGTGACTCCCATAAAAAGATAAAATTACATCCATCACATGCATGAGCACAGTTGCACCAAATAAAATTGATTTAAATAGCAGCTGACATACTAGCTATCCAAATGTGAATATATAGTGACCCATGTTTTTTCTTACATCACTATTACATCATTTTAAATACAAAATACATAAAATCATTACACAATGAGGGTACAAGGGTTTAGTTTATTGGGGAAATTAGGAATATACATAACATTTAAAAAATAAATCATATATTTTTTTAATTTCTTCTTATATAGCTTCTTATTGTCCCTTGTGTTCTCATTAGTACAAGTAATAAACCGAGGATATAAATAAAAAATGGCTAAGATAAAATCCCAGTAATAGGATATATAATAACATGAAAAAACATAACAAGGTATGATCAAAATCATAACATCATCATAATAATCAAGTGGGAAAGCATTAGATAAAGGCATGGAATTGGCCAATGTATAAAAATGAAACATTATCTCTTTGTTGTAAACAAACACATAGTTTTGAACAAAAATAGAATCATTTTCATGCATATTTTATTTTTCCTCATGATATACATCACATTACCAAATTTATTGGTCTGTTATATAATTCCAGGTTCACCCATCACATCTTATCATTTACTTTGCGTTATATAATTTTGGGTGCACTCGTCACATTATAACATTCACATTATCATTCATGCCACATAGAACATATATCAATTATGGAAAAAAATAAACCATAGAAGGAATAAGTTACATATCCTAAAGAATAATATCATAAACCTTTTTTTCCCAAATTAAATAGAGAATAATATACTTGATATAAGAATCATCAACCTTGGGTGAGAAGTAATATGTGTGTTTTTGAAAGAAGCGTTTTTTTGGAAAATATTTTGTTTGTCATAAATTCAAGTAGAAAACATGTATATACCAAGACAGTTAAGATAATTATGGATAAATTATATTTATGGAATATCCATACTGAAAATGTGGTGAAATAAGGAAAACCCAAAGAATGATAGTTTAGTTTGAGAATTCCCCCTTACCTTGTGTCTAAATGCTTCCTTCACTTTAATGTCCTATATAATCAAATTAGATTAATTAATTAATAATTACAAAACATTTTATACATGAATATGATTATTTTTGGTTTTATTATGTTCTTTTATGGTCCTTTGGAGGATTTATAGAGTTTAATTCCATTGTTCGGGAGTGTTCATTTTCATAGTTTTGATGATCGGTTTATTTTTATACATGAATGGATGTTCATATAAAATGAGGATAAATATCCAGAATTGTTACTATATTTATTTATTGATACTTAAGATGTTTAAATGATCTTATAAATAATTAGTTTATATACTATGAGAAAAAATTTGTAGATAAAAGTTAATGATGATCGTTTTAGTTTAATTTTGGTGGTTTTTCGATCACAACGAACTCATTTTGTTTTATAATTTAGTATTATGTATAAATGTTAGTTCTAGAACATAAATAAAATTATGAAATAAAAAATAATTTTTTTCAACCATTTTATGGTTTTATTTACATCCTTGAAGTTGTTAATGTAAAATGAGAGTGTATGAGCCACGATGTCGGTAAATTGACATATCACGGGTGACGATTTCATTTTTAAAATAAAGAGAGAGAGAGAGGGTGGATTTTAATGATGGATATTCCATTAAAATGTTATAATTTTGTTATATATAAGGTACTAGAGTTTTTATTCCATTTGGATAAGAGAATGTGAGGATAGGAGAAGAAAATAAATAATATTTAAAAGGAATTAAATGAAAAAAGAAGAGTGTTTTACCTCTTGGATTTATCCTCTATGAGAACCTCCTAAAGAAAATGTTTTTGGTATTTTCATTAGACAAAGAGCTCATGGACATGAGGTAGGGACTACGGAAGAGTATTGGGCAGAATTTAGGAAAAGATCAAAGCATGAGAGGTGTGAGGAGAAGATGGTTGAGGGGTTGTATTTATAATGGAGGAGAGGGTTGTTTTCTCAATATTATGTTTGTTTGTTTATTATTTTTGAATAAGGAAAGGAATAGTTTTAGCATTATAATATACATTTTTTAAAATAATGAAGGAGAGTTCTAGATTTTTGTTCTTACATTAGCGATGACTCAATGAATAGTTCATTTAGCTTATAATGTATATTTACTATAAATTACCGTATTTTACTACTCAAAAAAATTCAAGTATTTTAGAAAAAATTCAAAAAAATTACCCTAACCATTTTTTAAATTATAGAAATAAAAAGTGAACTCTATTTTATGAAAATAATTTTATGAATAAGATTAATTTTTTTTCTAAATTAAAATCCTCATTTAAATGGAAAATACTAATTTTAAAATTATAACAGATTTTAAAACACTTTAAAAAATTACATAAGGTTTCCTAAAACTATCTTAAAATCATAAGACATCAAAATATTAATTTATAAATACAATTTATGAAAATAAAATTTCTTTTAAATTATTAAATTAATTATAAAATTGCAATTAAATATTTATGACTTACAAAATTATCAATACTTAATTAATAATTGTTTAAACATTAATTTACATAGACTATGATATGATTATACTGTACATTAATTTATAAGATGACTAAATTTTTTATACTTTCATGGGTGAGGTTACTATTTATTAGGTTCGTTTACTATTCATAAAGATCATATTACTATTCCTAATTTCAGGTTATTATTTCATCGGTATTGCATCTTTAACTTCAAGAAATACTTCTTATTTCATTAATTGTTAATTTATAATGATTTTATTATGGTCTAGTTGTGATACTATGTGATTTATACTATATGAAATTACTATAAGAAGGGATAAATTTTCCTTGATTATTGATTGGGTCATTACATTCTTCCACCCTTTGGAAATTTCAACCTTGAGATTTAATTTTACATAAACATGTGAGGGTACTTCCCCTTTATCACCTCCTCTGGTTCCCAAGTTGCTTATTAATACTTATGGTTCATACAAAACACTTTAACAAGGTGGGTTTTATTATTGCATAGAACCTTATCTCTTCAGTCTAGAATATTTACTGGATTCTCCTCATAAGAGAGATCATCTTCCATCTGTACCGCCTTCGAGTTAAATACATGTGAGGGATCTGCTATGTACTTCCTTAGGAGTGATACGTGGAACAAATAATGAACTTGATCCATATTCAGTGGAAGTGAAAGACGATAGGACACTGCTTTTATGTGATCGAGGATCTCAAATGAGCCAATGCACCTTAGGATTAGCTTCCATTTCTTTCTAAAATGCATGACTCTCTCCCATGGTGACATTATAAGGAAGAATTTATCTCCAACATTGAACTCCAAGTCCCTTTGTCAGTTGTTAGAATAACTATTTTGCTAACTCTATGCATCTTTGATATGTTGTTGGATGACTTGAACCTTTTATATCATCTCTTGTACAATATAAAGTCCACGTAACATTCTTTCTCCAACTACTTCCCAACAGGTAGGAGTTATACATTGCATTCCATGCAGAGTTTCACATGGGCCCATCTGAATACTTGAGTTGAATATTTTATTGTATGATAATTCAACCAATGGGATATTCTAATCCCATAAACCTTTGAATTCTAAATATAACGACCTTATAACATCTTCAAGCTTCTGAATAGCCCTTTCAGATTGTCCATCTTTTTGGGGGTGATAGGCCATGCTAAAATTTAATTCAGTAATCAAAGCATGTTGAAGACTCCTCTAGAATTTAGATGTGAACCTTGGATCATGATTAGAGATAGTCAAGAGTAGAACCCGATACAGTCACACCACTTCCTTCACATATATATTTTCAAGTTGCTAAAGTGAGAGATCTTCTCGAATAGCAATAATGTGGGAAGTATTAGTGAGTTGGTCCACCATAACCCATATACCAATATTTATTTTGGACGTCTTTGGGAGACCTTAGACAATGTCCATAGTGACATTATCCAATTTCCACATGGGTATAGGCAATGGTTTCATCACTGCTTTAACTTGCTGACATATCAAACACCTTGAGATATATTCATCAATATTTTTATTCATGTTGTCCCACCAGAATTGTTCTCAGAGATCATGGTACATCTTGGTGCTACTATGATGGATAAAGAATGTTGATCTATGAATGTTATTCAATAGCTCATCCTTTATCCTAGGTTTTGAAGGCACACAAATCCTTATTTCAAACTGAATCACGACATCACTTCAAATATGAAACTATGTAAGCTTCCCTTCCTTTACTATATTCTCCCTCTTTTGCAACTGTGTATCATCCATTTGTGCGTATTTAATATTCTGTTAGATAGATGGTTGGACAATAATTTGGGAAATTTAAAATTTATTCCTTGTCATTATGATTTCCAAATCCATCTTTTACATACCCATGAAGATAGGGTCTTTCTCAATCCAAAACATGGATAGAGTAGCTGGTTCTTTTCTTTTAAGAGCATCAACTACCTTTTTTGCCTTTCTAGGATGATATTAAATAGTGAAATCGTATTCTTTTATTATATATTACCATCTACTTTGATTAATGTTGAGATCCTTTTGTGTGAATATAAAATTTAGGCTCTTGTGATTGGTATATATGTAACACTTCTCACCATAGAGGTAGTGCCACCAAATTTTAAAGGAAAAAATCACATCTTCTAGCTCTAGATCATTCGTAGGGTAGTTCTGCTCAGGGATATTAAACTTTCATAAGGATTAGGATATCACATTATCATTTTTCATGAGTATACAACCAAATTTTTTTTTTGAAGAATCACTGTATATCATGAAACATTCTCCACTCTTCAGTAATGTGAGTAAATGTGAAGTGATCAACCTTCTCTTTAGCTTTTTGAATCTTTCATTACATTATACCATCTAGACATACCATACCCCATTAATTTATAACTTAGTTAGTGGGATTGACAATTATAAGAAATTTCTCACAAAACATTATTAGTACCCAGCTAATCTAAGAAAACTATTGATTTCTGTGACACTAGAGGGTTTGAGCCATTCCATAATTGTCTTTTTTAAGAGTCCACTGAAATTCCCTCAATTGGGGTCACATGTCTCGAGAATGTGACTTGTTGCATCGAAAATACACACTTGTTGAAATTGGTGTACAACTTTCCCTTAAAAAGTTTTTCCAACATAAGATATATATATTCTTCATCTTCATCCTTGATCTTGGAGTAAATGAGAATATCATTGATAAACACTACCAAAAATTTGTCAAGGCAATATCTAAATACTCTATTAATCAAATCAATGAATATTGCTGGGGAAATAGTAAGTCTTAAGGGAATAACCAGAATCTCATAGTTCCCATACCATGTATAGAAGGAAGTCTTCTAAATATCTTCCTTATTCACCTTTAGCTGATGATATCCAAAATGAATATCCACCTTTGAAAAGTATTGAGATCCTATCAACTAATCGAACAAGTCATCAATAGACGGAATATGATACTTGTTATTTATAGTGATCTTGTTTATTTCCTAATAATCAATACATTTCTTCAATGATCTATCCTTCTTATTGACAAAGATCACTGACGCACCCCAAGGTGATGCACTAAGAAGTATGAACCCTTTGTTAAAATTCTCTTGTAGCTACTTCTTTAACTCCTCCAGTTCGATAGGATCAATCCTATAGGGACACTTTGAGATAGGAGTAGCTTCGGGTATGAGTTCTATTGAGAACTCTACCTCATGATCTAGGGATAGTTTGAGTAACTCTTCAATAAATGAATCATTTTTTTCCATCAAAATAGTAATTTCTCCTAGGTTAATACCTTCCTTTGACTCAACCATTTGTGCAGGGTATGCTTCTTCATAGGGAATCAACACCCACAACATTGAAGGATTTTTTATATGAGATTCATGAACTTCATTTCATTTATAGAGGAGTATGAGATGGTTTGGAATATGAAAATTTATTTTCTTTTCCCGATAGTTTATAAGTGTTATATATAATTTGAGATAATACATTCCCAATATAGCATTGAATTTGACCAAGGGAAGTATCATGAGTCTTGCTGGAAGAATATTCCTACATAAACCAATTGTATAAGAGTCCAACACATGGGTTTCAATTATTACACCTATTAGTGTTTTTATATATATCACTACTTCATGGTTTTGGAACTTATATTCAATAGTTCTAGAGAAATTTCAAGATATAAAGAAATGCATAGAACTAAAATCAAATAAGAGTTTTTCCATTCTTGAGTGAATAGAAAGTGTACCTTGTACAAATTCATTTTTTTACCTAGTTCTATAGTAGTGATGGAATAAGACTTACCTTTCTGCTTTGGATTTGTTGGATGATGATTCTGATTACCCTTTAAGAAATGAGGTTTAATGCACTAGATTTCATAGTTCCCTTTCTCCATACAGTTGTAGAATTAGACCATGAGAGGTTATCTCATTTACTCCACCACATTTTCTTGGTTCCTCACATTGTTTCAATATTCACAAGCTTGGTGGAATTCTATTCCACATTTGAAGCATTACCTTTTCAAATTGAGAAAATTCCCATAATGATTCTTCCCACATTTTTAAAATGTGGTTGGTTGAGTTTTCTTTCCACCATTTTCATTAAATCCTCCAACATGAAACTCTATCTTTCATTTCTTATCAGAATATCCATGGGACCATTCTATGATATCCATATCCACTTTAGGAGAACATCAAAAAACTTCTTCATAAATACAAATGTTTAAAATTGAAAAAACCATTTTAATGTGTGGTTTTAATCCATGGAAGAATCTATCAATTTTGATAAAAAAATACAAATCATACCTTAAAATCATTGCGAAATTTTCATCATAGGCTATGAAAGATTCTACTTCCTTTTTCTTCCACCATATTAATTTTCAATCCATTTTTATATGAAGAGTTATAGGGAAATAATTATTAAGAATACATATCTTAATGTCTTTTCACTCTATCTCTTCAATATATTCTTTCATATTGGTGTTATTAATCAACACCCACCATTGGTTTGTCTATCCATCCTGATAATAAATAGCCAAAGTCACCTTATCTTTCTCAGAATAGTGAACACTAAAATATTTTATCTATTGAGTTGGACCGCTGTTTCACAACTAGTGAATAAAAAATATCCACTAAACTTTAGTTTTCATTCCCGCATAAAACACTCTATATCCAATTTATCATTCTTAGGTGAAGGTGGATGTTCTACATTATTATAGTTATTTTTCATAACCTGAGGAAATTGGGTAATAATTTCCATGAATGTTTGAGATCCACCCCCAAGGAATTATGGATGTCATTTGGGAAGTCACTGAATTATCCCTCACACGGGTTGTTGGCCTAGTTTCTTTTGGTTCCCACAATTTTCTAAAATATAAAAGGTTATAAAAAAACATAAGTCCAAAAGTAAATAATATCTAATTTATTCCATTATTTAATTAATTATAAAGGAATATCTTATGGGATCCATATGTTAACCAAAGCTTCTTGTGTGGTTACATATAATTAGTCTCATACTATAGGTTTTCACTAATGTTCTCTAATCTTAATTCCTAAATTAAAAAACAATCATATGATACCATCTATAGCAACCCCTACATTTTCTTACATCACTACTACATCATTTTAAAGATAAAACATAAAATTATTACAAAATGAGGATAAAAAGGTTTAGTGTCATTGGAAAATTAGGACCATACATAACATTTAAAAAACAAGACATAAAAATTTATTTAATTCCTTATTCCTTATATTCTTATTGTCCCTCATGTTCTCCTTAGTTCATGTAACCACTTAATTGATATACATAAAACGGGGGTGAGATAAAATCCTAGTAAAATAATAGATAATAACATGAAACAATATATAATTGGGTAAGCATAATCATAACATCATCATCATAATCAATAGAGGAAGCATTAAATAATTTCATGGAATGTGGCAATGCATACAAATGAAACATCATGTCTTAGTGGTTAACTACCACACATATTTGTGAACAAAACTATCATCATGTTCACAAATATTTAATTTTTCCTCATGAGATTCATCACATTACATAATGAAATGGATTTATATATAATTCCGGGTGTACCCGTCACATCTTAACATTTGTTTTGCACTATATAATTCCAGGATCACCTATCACATCATAACATTCCCATTATCATGAATGCCACATAGAATGTATATCAGTCTTGAAAATAAACTAAACCATGGAATGGAATGGGTTTCATTTCAAAAATAATACATTCATAAACATTGGGTTCCCAAATTAATGGGGGAATAAAATTATGGATATTAGAAACATCAACATTGGGTGAGAAGTAAAAGGTTTGTTTTTGAAAGAAGAGTTCTTTTAGAAAAAATTGTGTTTTTTATAAAACAAAGTAAAAAACATGTATATCCCATAAAAGGTAAGATAATGATGAAGAAATTATATTTAGGTAATATCCACACTGAAAATGGGGAGAATGAGGGAAAACCCAATGATAGAGAGTTGGGTTCAAGAATCCCCCTTACCTTGTGTCTGAATGCTTCCTTCACTTTAATTCCTTCAATAATCACATTATATAGTTAATTAGAGAATTTAAAAAAATATACATTAATATTATTCATTATGATTTCATTATGTTCTATTATGGGCCAATGGATGAGTTATAGTGTTTAATCCCATCATTCAAGAGTGTTTATTTTCATAGTTTTCATTACCAGTTCATTTTTATACCTAATAGGACATTCGAATAAAATGAAGTTAAATATATGGAATTGTTATTATAAGTTTTTAATAATATTATATAACTTTAAATGATATTTTAAGGATTTTTTTTAATATTTCATGATGATGAATCATTAGATAAAAGTTATTGATGATTGTTTTAGGTCAATTTTGGCGTTTTTATCACAACAAACTCGTTTTGTTTTATCATTTAGTATTGTGTATAAATTTTATTTCCATATCATATATATTTTTATAAAAAAAATTTAAATTAAGTTTTCAACCATTTAATGGTTTTATTTACATCCTTTAATGTGATAATGGAAAATGAAAGTGCATCCCCCATGATGTGAGTAAACTGAGACATCACGAACGATGAATTCATTTTTAAAATAAATGATAGAGTGGGTGGAGTTTAATTATAGATATTACATTAACATGTTGAAATTATATCATATATAAGGTAATATATTTATAACTCCATTTGGATAAGATAAGGTCAGTATAAGAGAATAAAAAATGAAATTTAAAGGGAATTAAATGAAAAAAGAAGAGTATTTTACAACTTGGATTTATCCTCCTTGAGGACCTCTTTAAGGAAACTTTTTTGGTATATGGATGAGAAAAAGATCTCATGGAAGTGATGGAGGGTATAGGGAAGAGTGTTTTATATAATTTAGGTAAGGCTCAAATCTGGAGAGGTGTGAGGAGAAGAGGGGGTGGATGGTAGTATTTATAGTGGAGGAGAGGGGTGTTTTCTCAATATTATACCATTAGTCTATTATTTTGGCTCAATACTATGAATAGTTTGATCATTATCACAAAATATATTAAAATAATGAATGATATTTTGAGATTTGGGTTCCTACATCAGCAATGAATCAATTAATAGGGCATTTAGCTTATAATGTATATATACTGTAAATTACAGTATTTTTCAATTAAAAAGAATTATTTCAAAAAAATTTCACAAATTAACCCTAACCATTTTTCTATGTGTAGAATTAATAAAGGAACTCTATTTTATGAAAATAATATTTTATGAAGAGTAATTTAATTTTTAATTTAAATCTTCATTTAATTGGAAAATTATGATTTTAAAATTATAACTGATTTTATAACACATTGAAAAATTACTTAAGGTCTCAAATATTATCTAAAATTCATAAGGAATATAAATATTAAATTATTAATATTTTTTATTAAAATAAACTATATTTTAAATTATTAAATTAATCCTAAAATTGTAATTAAATATTTATGAATTATAAAAAGACCAACACTTAATTAATAATTATTAAAAAAATTATTTATATATACTTTGATATGATTATACTATACTTTCATTTATAAGATTCCTAAATTTTATTTATACTTTAATGGGAGAGGTTTCTATTCATTTGGTTGTTTACTATTCATAAGGTTCATATTACTTTTCTAAATTTCAGGTTATTATTTCATAGGTATTGTATCCTTAATTTCTATAAATACTTTTTATTTCCATTATTAAACATTTATAATTATTTTATTATGGTATATAAGTGATAATATGTGTTTTATAATATATGACATTATTACAATAAGGCATAAATTTCCATTTATTAAACATTTGGTTGTTAAATAATCCAACCAATAGGGTTGAGGGAAGTTTAACCAACATCTCCACCACTAGGTTCATTAAAACCTGAGAGGATCCTAGTAATATCATAAAATACTATAAACTAACCCCATCCCATTGAGCTGGGGCCATTTTTATCTCAATTACCACCACTAGTTTCATTACATCCTAATAGGGTATTTGAGAAAATGGCAGCAGTTGCAAATTAAACCCATCCCATAAAGATGGTCCATTTATATCTCAATTATTATCCCATGATCCTTCAGATCATTGACTAGTGTCCATATATCATTGGAAACATGATCAATGATTTCTAATAGAATCCCCAAATCATCCCCATCTCCAATGGAAGGGGTAATTTTAATCATTATCATCACCCCAAAAGTAGACAATATTCTCTAGGTTGAGAGTAAAAAATCAAAGGTAATCATCCCGGTTGTTCCTCCTACTATGAGACACTCCTCCTTCATTTGGGTCCCACTCAAAATGTATTGTAAGATCCCAGTTTTTTCTTGAGGTGCGAATATCTATTTTTGGGTTAATGTTGTTGATTTCCTTTTTGGCTTAGACCCTAGGCCGGGCCATGGGCCGGTTGGGTTGTTTATGGGAAAGAAGTGGAAAATAGGCTGAAATATGGCTGTAGGCCAGGTACCCATCTTGAACTTTATCTACAAGTCTTGTACATCAAGTACATGCTATTTACTTTGAAGTCACAACATGTATCCTGTCTGGATCAGAAAAAAATAGAAGGGAAGTACACACTGTTTACTTGAGGCACACCCTATGTACTTGTCCGGTGGTTTTTTTTTATAAAAGATGCAGTAGATCATATTTTTGACGGATAGTATGTTTTCACCTCGTTTTTGTACCCCAAACCCTCTATTCTATTTTTTCAAGTACATAAGCCATTTGAACTCTGATTCAAGCATCACCTGTTATGTTGGAACCATATCGGTAAGTACTCAATTAATTATTAGTCATTATTGATTCTATGGAACAATGACTGCACTATTCGGATTTAGGCTCATATGCACTAATATTCCGTTCTTCATTCCTTATTCATATTTCTTTTAGAACAAGAAGAATAAGGACGTTATATTGGAAGAGATGCCTACTACCGAGGTGAGGCAGGTGGTCTATGCTTCATTTCGGCTTTTCTTGTACTTTTCGAGCATTAGACCCTTATGCCACCCATCAGAATTTCTGGTGACGCCTCATTTTTGAGAGAGTTGCTTGAAGTAGCTATAGTCGGACCTAGTGAGGATTCCCATAGGTTCTATTTAGGTGCCTTGAGACCCATTACTCTTTTCAAGGTCACCCAAGGGGTGATCCTTAAGGTAAATATCTCGTTTATGTTATTTTAAACCACCGAAGGGGTGTATTCTTGCACTTTCCTAGTTAAAGGAAGCCTATTAATTATTTTATTTATTGAATAGCTTTTTTATGAGATGTACTACCTCCTTGTTTAATGAATATCATGTTATGTCTTGTATATTTTGATAGTTTGGCATGTTAAATGGATAATATGGGTGGGTATACCTATATGAATGATGAATGTTTTTTTAAATGGTTTATATGGAAGGGTAGGACCATATGATTGAAAAATGGTTTCAATGAGTGGGTATACTCATGGATTGTGCGAGATGATGTGAGTGGGTATAATCACACCAATTGAATGTTTAATTTGAATGTTTGAATGCTTGAATGAATGGTTTGATAAATTCCTTGGACTGCTCTCCATGGATCTGGAATGTGGAGTGGATTCCTTGGGTTGGTTCTACCCATTTTTTCTCAATTCGATGGGATGCCTCAAGCCTTGATACCCCATGGACCTGGATTTCTTGGGCTTAAGTAGGACTTTCTATTGGCATTCTTCTAGGACATCAACTAGTGCCTAACCGAGTTTTTATTAGGGATTCCAATGGGACTCGATGGGATGCCTTGAATAAGATCTATGGATCTGGAACTCTGTGGTCTAGATATTTATTACTTGGATACCTTGGTCTATTGAAACCTTGAATCTAGCCCTTGGGGTCTACACTTCACTATATGACATGGATGTGGGATATTTGAATTCACTATATGGCGTGGCCATGGGATTCTTGACTTCTCTATACAATGTGGCTGTATATTTCTTATTACAAATGGATATATGGTGTGGCCGTGTGACTTTCTTGTACTTGTTATAGCTACCTTGTCAGGAGATTAATCTATTTTATAGGTAGCCTTGAGGTCTGTTTGGTTTCACTTACTAAAGTAGACATATTCCATGGGCATACACACTTACTTACTAGTTGTTTACACTTTCCAAACCATTTTAGAATTGCTGTTAGAACTGTATAGACCTGGGTGGTTTCCTACTGGGATGTTTATCTCACACCCAGTTTGGGCCTCCTTGGGGACCCAAATAGATTATAAGGTTGTAGGTGATGATAGGGGAAAACACCCTTGTAGAGGTTATTGACTGTGGATTTGGAGCAGGGGAGCATAGGACCAAGCTAAGGATTGCGATGTTTGGATACCGTTTTGGTCTTTTGTTATTTTGGGATACTTGTATGGTATTTTCATGTACTATTCTGTATGTTTTATAGATAATTATACCATCTACAACATTTTTATATGAGACACTTATAATTTTTGATAAGTATTCATATCTTGTCTTACTTTCAGTTGTCTTCTGTTTATTTCATTTCTGCTATTGTATATATGTTTTACATTCATTTTGATACTCTGGTTATGATAGAATAGTCTCCCCACTGACTCACCTAGGTCCTCACTACTAGTCGGCATTCTCTGGTGTTTGGGGAGATGCGTTTGAGGCCATGTGACCAACTGAGTTTGGGGAACCATTTCAGGTGGCATCTGGGTTTGGGAAGTTACAAAGTGGTATCCTAGGTGTTTTATTTTCGAGTTTTACTTATTGTATGGTGAAATTCGATAGGGATAAGAATGAAATAAAATTTGGTAATAAACTGTTCCTGGGAGTAGCTACCCCATTTACATGGAAAAGCCAAATTTCCTCGAATTGAATTCTAATTTTCTTACTTTTAACTATTATAGTTGATTTTATTTCACCATTGGGTGATTCACATGATTTATACTATTAATGTCAATGCAATTTTTTGTTCTATTTAAGTTAGAACCCAATGAGATGAGGGTGTTCCATCTCATGCATCATATAGACAATTTTTATAATCACATGTCATGAATTATGCCATTCCATTTAGGATGCAATAGATATTTTATTCTATTGTGATAGTTGATGTGATATCTATTCCTTCTATTGTGTTAGTTGGGTGTATTATATAAAGGTGTGACGTTATCATTCAATCCATAAGGAGTATAAGCCCTTATTAATTGGGAAATGATGCACTGGTGAAATTTAAATGTTAAATGAACTTGTTTTAGTTATCGATTGAATGGGAGCCAAGTTTTGGGTTCATGAGGTGTTATGTGCCCTCATGGATTTAGAAATTGGTAAACCCTTGGTGGAATTTCCCGAATAACTGAATGTGAAATGGAAATGGAAACTTGAAATGGTGAATAGAGACTTGACCTAGACCCATATTTTGAGTGGGTAATAGGCATAGTTCTAGTGCTTCATTGTATGTTCTCTATACAGTCCTAGCTATATAAGCATGATGTGGGTTGACTTGGGTTTTATGAGTATTTTGACCTGTCCTACAATTTTGATATTTTTTCCTCGATGTTATTCTTTCTCGAGGCATGTGTTTGGAATCGTAGAGACATTACACCATGATGACCTTCAGTGGTACGCCATGATGGATGAGATGACCAAACTTTGTAGATGGTGGGCCACGAGCTACTGCTTGTGTAACATCCCCAAATGATAAAAGTTTAAATGACTAAATGATATGACTCATGTCAACAAGGTGCACCTTCTTTTTTGGGAGCCCGTCTGATTAGAACTCCACAGTTAAGCGTGCTTGGCCTGGAGTAGTGATCAGGATGTGTGACCTTCTGGGAAGTTTCCCAGGGTGTGTGTGAGTGAGTAAAAAGCACACTGCAAAGGATATGTGTTGGCCTGTGGGGACAATCATTAGTCAGATGACCCGTTCGGGAACGTGGGTGGACCCTGGGGTGGGCCTCACGTGTCTACGGGGCAACTGGTGGTACTTGGTGGGCCAGGACCTGACGACCATATTAAGGCGGGGTGACTGTGCTGTCACCGGGACCCGGTTGTCAAATTTGGTATCAGAGGTGGTACCCAGCCTTAAGTGCGCCGCACTACCTGGGTTGAGATGTAGGGCCCACAACGAGGGCATTGTGCTCTAGGGGGGGGGGTGATTGTAACATCTCCAAATGATAAAGGGTTAAATGACTAAATGATATGACTCATGTCAACATGGTGCACCTTTCTTTTCGGGAGCCAATCTGATTAGAACTCCATAGTTAAGCGTGCTTGGCCTGGAGTAGTGATTAGGATGAGTGACCTTCTGGATGTTTCCCAGGGTGTGTATGAGTGAGGACAAAGCACACTGGAAAGGACATGTGTTGGCCTGTGAGAACAATCATTAGTCAGATGACCCGTTCAGGCATGTGGGTGGACCCTGGGGTGGGCCCCACGTGTCTGCGGGGGCAACTGGTGGTACCTGGTGGGCCATGACCCGACGACCTTGTTAAGGCGAGGTGTTTGTGCTGTCACTGGGACCCAGTTGTCACAGCTTGATCCTCCTATAGTTCCAACTGCGACACCTGAGGTTGTTCCGGACACAGACGCTGAGGAACAGTTCCATGGGGGTTTCTTTTTTTACTTCAAAAATTTTCTACATCAACAATGGTTTAATACTTTAAAGTTCCTTTAATAAAACCTACATCATAAAAATTAATAATAAAACATTCTTTAAAAAAGAACTATTGGAAACATAACTGTTACCTAAAGTAAGTCAAAACCAGGTTTCCACATTAGAGAACATAGGTTGAATATTAAGACACATGCATGGAAGATAAAACTAACATCAAAATACTACCGGTGAGTCATAGAGAACAAGGTCAGGAGAAAGTTAATAGTGACAAGGCCATAAACCAAAAGGTATTGAAAACTTTCATTGATATCATCAAAAAATTATGATACTAGGAAGAAAAATTATTTAAAGATCGTTGTTTCTAAACATAAAAATTTTCACAATAAAATATACTTACTTCATTTCATTATATTTTATAAGAAAATTCTTATCCATCAATTGTGGGTTGTTAAATTTTATCTTTATCTCCTTCACCATGAAATAAATGAGGATTTTTTGTTTTTGAAGCAATAATGTATCATAAGATCCATAAATAGAATGATAATTCATTTTGGATATCTTTACTTATCATCATAAAAAAAATGGTTAGCACAAATTATCCAAACATTAATATCTAAAATGTCATTTAATGTTTAATATTCCATTTTCAAAAATTTAAACCCTTTTGATCCTTATGAAAGATAAAAATAAAAAACTTTAGAAATAAGGTCAATAAATTTCTCAAAATCATATTAACATTTATCCCTATGTATCATAATGTACCTATTGTTTATCATATACCAAACATTATAATAACTTCATCATGTATTTTATTGAAATATAGAAATAACCTGAATTACTATAAATTATTAGTGAAAACATGCATGATTCCTCATTATTTATACGTATTATTAGATATATTCCATAAATCCAAAAATATTGTAAACTTAATCAATTGTATCGTAATCTATATTTTGAACAAATCCTTCATTAGTGTTGAGGTCATAAATACTATCAAATTTCCTTTATCCAAATCAATCGTCACCTTATCAGAACTAAACACCATTTTCTCAACATCTGGAATATATTATGGGTTACCTTCCCTTAATCATAATTTTTTAGTAAAATAGTACCCTTCAATTAAATAAATTAATCTATTCCACCATTTCAATTTAACATATTATTGAAAATCCATAATAAAAGCATGTAAAAATAATCATTATATATGTCAAGATTCATATAACACAAATTTTGATACACTAATACTTCAATAATTCCACTTATTCCTTAATCCATTAACTAGGATTTTTTATCTTATTCTTTAACACCAATTCCCTCTCATAATTCATTTATGGTCTCCAAATCATTATTGATATAACTATTACTTACACCACCTTGATGATTTTATTCTCAATCTTCCCCCAATAACATCGATTTTCATAATTCCCATACTTTCATCATTTAAAGAATTCATCCATTGATAAAAGCATAGTGAGACTAATAATACCATCCAATACATAAAACGAACTCTTCAGTTTTCCTTTCCATTAACTTGCATTGTGTCCTTATTTTCTAGATTCAAAACATATTCTTATTTCTCTAAGACATATACTTGGGTGTTTCTTCCCACATTCTCGACACATAAGAAAATGAATCAATATTCTTCCGTGGTATCCATTACCCAAACCCTCATTGAACTATTTTCATATTTAATTTTTTGAGTCCAAGAGTTGGTTAAGGTACATGTTGTTAATCATGGTCCATGAAAACTTATTCATCATGATTAAAATGTCCATCACTCCACTGAAAATCCCTGATGACTGGTCTCTAGAAAATTTTCTATCACATTAAATGATAACCTAGTTCCATATAGTTCCCTCAGTTGACTAAAAAAATTATAGTGTGAGATACTATAATCATTTTGGGAAACCAAATAATCCTAAAAATCACTTAAAGAATGTATAAATCAGGACACCATATTCTTTAATATTTTACACCTTAGTTTTATTCTTGGTAATTTATAATCACAATATATTAAAGTCATTCATAATGGTTTGTAATGAGTTTGTGAATTTATGAATCACATCCCCCTAGAGTGTCAAACAAGGTGTGCAGCAAGACCCATTGCAATTCACCAGTTCATAATCGAGTCTAGCCCAATGTAGTATTTTATGGGTTATCTCCCCTAGGTACATATTTTCCAAAAACACATGAACTGTAGTATCTATAATGGGATGTATTACTAGGAAACAATCCTCTACATCCTTTCCCAAAATTCTAAGACATTTTACTCTACATTAACTCATCATTATACTTATCCTTTAAGACAAACCTAGGAATATCCTTAGAAATATCCCTTGGTATATCACTAATGGTTTCTTATTGTAATTTCTAAATGTTGACTAAAATATCCTTTCATACCAACTATAGATATGATGGCTTTACATACATTTATATTAAATTATTTTTTATGAATATTCATTACATTACACAAACACAATCCTAAGGACTGTAATAGTTTAATTCCATCAGAAAAGTGGAATACAGTCTTCTAACATAGTGAATTATCTCCAATGTTCCCAATAAATATCATCCCATTTATTAACACTACTTAAAACCATTAATCAAAACATAGGGAATGTAAACATAACAAATGGTGAGCTTAGATACACCTTATGGGTAAAGTAAAGGAGGTACATAAGAATAACATGAACATCATGGAATGTGAACATGATCATAACATTTTTAGATCATACCCTACGTATCTATGATCATATACATGAGTAATGGGACAGATATTTCCAGATCATAAGACATAAGTCACATGGAAATCAAATAACATGAGTTGTGAGAACATAAAATTGAAAAAAATAGATTTTTGTAATATACACAATCATAGAAAATCTTATTTCAAGGCTACACACCAAGAAATTAATAACATGTTAGTCTTGGGATGACCACTTGTGTACCTTATTTAGAGTTGAATGAACTACCCATGTACCCTCCTTTATCATCTAGGAATAACCACCTATGTAACCCCCTTTTCATGCTTTGACTGATCACCAATGCACCCTCTGAGATCAAATTAAAATTATCATGACCAATACATTAGAGGGATATATAGGTACCACCCTTCATAAAATAAAAATAATATTTATGTGTTCCACAACATAAAAAAAATTCATCACGTCATAACCCATGAAATGAAATGGGTATCACAAGAATGTAATTATATCATAACCTATGGAAAATATATAGGTATTCTAATAATTTCATCATAGAAAACCCCATGAAAATAATAAGGCTTGATAATCATTTTATCATTGTATAACATGTTGAAGATAAATTGGTTTAATAAACATCATACCATTAAAACATAAAACATTTGAACAAATAAATTTAATGGTATTTTGGGTTCATATCCACAGTAAGAAATAGTTAACACCAACATATGTCATCATAGAGGTGAAATAATTTTAAGTGATCCTTTAAAAAATTACTTTTGAAAAATATCTTTTGCAATTTGAAAAAAAATTTAAACACATATCTTTATGAAGACATTTTTCATTGAAAATAGATATGAAAACACATAAAGGGAGATTCAAATAAGTGATTGATCATGGAAAAAGAGAATTTCTTCTATGTTGTACACATTAAAAAAAGATTTCTTTCACATTTAGGTAATTTATAAACATGTATTATTTTTGGAAAATGAAAAGAAGATTAACTTGAATATTTTTTATTTAAAAGTAAAAAATGGGTAAAATTAGTTTTAAAATCATAATAGAGTAATAAAAATTTTAAAACATTTTAAAAAAATGTGTTTTTTTAAGAAAATGGATTTTTGATCGAAGAGTTAAATAAAGTCAGTTTTTCTCAATTTTTTTTTCTTAATTATATTAAGTAACAAAGATTTTAAAATTTCACCATTACATGATTCCATCATTAATATCCATAGGAGAAGAAAATTCATGATAATTCATGGGAGATGGATCATAATATTTCATCAATGAAAGCATGATCATAAAAAATCATGATAAACGATGATATTGTAGAAAAAAACACTTACCACTTCGGTAACATTAAATTATAATATCCAAAAAGTAATTATAATACCCTAATATATTACAAAATTTTATTATTAGAATACATCTAATTTTGTAGCTAGCTTTGTTTATACGTAACACAAATTTTAGCTTACACTACACACAACACCAAGCATAGAAGGGGATATACCATCCCATGACATTACAGTTCTTTATCGATGATATATATTACAATAAATGAAAAATTGAAATAGATTGTGTTAAATGAAATTACTACTTTCTTCGATAGCTTGTGTTAATCGCAAGACTGAGTTTTACAGAACAAAATAACAAATTATTAAAATATTGTTAATTAATATAATAAGATATAAAATTGACATTAAATTTGATGTTATAAATAGGATTGAATATCTTATAAAATTATATATTTTTAATTCATTTTTTACTAAATAATTAAAAATTAATATAGAAAAAAATTAATATAAAGGAAATGTTTTTATTAAAAAAATAATTTTTATTCTCCAAAGGTATTTTATCTTCATAAATTAAATTAACTGATATTATTGGATGATATTAATAAAATATATATATTATATATTTGATGAAATATTTTTGACATTCATCCAATACATTTGATATTAATAAGATAAGAAAAACCCTATATTATGTATTAGAAGCAATATTTTCCTAAAGACAATTTTGTCTCATTTTAGTGGAGCACATATTATCAAACATAATTATAAAGAATAAGTATATTATATTTGAAAAAATAAACTTAATTTTCCAAATTGAAATGTCAAAACTGAATTATATTGAATGTTTGGTATTTTTTTTTAAATTTTTAATATTTGGATGAATAATGAAAAATACTTAATTTTAATTGAAAACAGATTATTCTCCTAAATTATTTATATACTTAAATTATATTTTCATTTTATATTAAATTATATTTAGTTTAATTTTACATAAATTAATACAATTTTCTTTATTAGAACCAATTTCACATTGAAATCGGATATAAAAACATTTCAATCTTTTGAACGTTTTCACTTCCAAAACATGTTTTGTCATCCAGTTTGTAGTATTAATTTGAAAATAATTTTCCTCCAATTATGTAATTAGAATTTGGATAAATGGATACCATATTTGGAATCAGAATAATTTTTAATTTCTAGTATGTTCAACTAATTTTTTGACCAAAAATATTCATGAATGTTGTTAAAATTAATAGGAGTGATTATGGTAATATTAAGCTTAATAAGAGACCGAAAATTAATCACAATGGCCAAAATGACATAGAAACATGTAAAAAACCTACTTTATGGAAATATTTCGACCATATCATCTATTTTATGTAATTTTTATAATTATTGGTGGTACATTATGTAAGGGAGATCTCTTATTAGTGTTTACCTATTTATATTTACAAGAATGTCACTCCTCCTCAATAATAAAATGGAATTGATCCCTATAACTTATTCACACCTCGAAATACATCTAGATAAACCAAAACCTTACCAAATAATCTCTAAAACTTCCTTTCATAATCATATAAGCCTATCCTTTTTCATAAATCAATCCAAGGAAGTCTTCTGATATCATCCAGAAAGAGTTACCTGAATAAGATGTAACACTCTCCAACAATCACTATTTATTTATTTATTTATTTATACACCCATTAAATTCTTCTTATATATTTAATATACCATAAAAAATTATTATAAATATATTTTAATGTTTTTATGTCATGGCTATGACCTACACTCACACACACTTCCATCAAATGGGATACACAATCATCATTCATGCGAACGACAGATTACCGCCTCATGAAATGATATCATGAATTACTCCATTACAACCACTAAATAGAGGAAATAATGAGTTATTTATAGTTTATATATGATATATATGGTATTTATAATTTCTTTATTCTTATTCAATTTCTATATAACACATACCTTCATTCATTCCTTTTTCTGGGAATACAAAACATCATTTTTGGAATTATGGACTACCTCCTCCTCAAAGGGATGTGATTTTTTCATGCTATACATGGAATGTATGCAAGATATTTTTGATTATAATATGATTTATTAATTAAATAAATATTAATCTAGAATTTTAATATACATATATATTTTTTCGACCTGATTGACATCGTGGCCCCTTTTTGGTGGCTGATATGGTACCACCAGGATTGGGCAGTATATCATTTTTTGTGTTAAGAAGAAGGTGAAATAGTTGATTGGTACTAGTGGGTGATTTAAGGGGGTTAATTGTTTGTTTAATCAACCCCCATTGGGTATGATATACTCATATTATTTCCAATAAGTTTATATGTGGAGATAAAGACACCCAACGACCTTGTTATCCATGATTCATGGACCTACATTCAAAAGTCGCGTGCTCGTTGGATGATTTAGCCAATGAAACTTGAGGAATCACATTGTTCGATATGATGGAATGTAGGGACTATCACACCCTTGGGGGGGGATTATTTCATGTTCCATAAATCTTTTATAGATTTAATCAACATTCATATGCTTATGAATCTTCAGTTCATTCCCAAAAATGTATCTATGGATTACTCCAAGGTCCCAAGATCAATTAGAAATATGCATCAGATTGGAATAATCTGTATGTATTTGAGGATCTTTATTAATGTTACCATTTTGTGGGAACATTAGAGATTATTTAGTATTTATCCAAGATAATTATAATTTAAGCCATATGATGAGGGACTCTATATTTTATCATCATCCTGGGGGGGGGGACATATACTGTTTTGATGTTAGGGTCAAAAACATAATATAAGCTTCCTATGTATCCTCATGAGAGGAATCAGAAACCATGATGTTTGGTTCCACTTATCTAAACACATCACCTTTTAAGGTCGTTTCATGAGGACCCATCTATTTAGATTAATGGAATACACCAAGGACATATAGGTGGAAGGGGCCTTGTAAATATTTGGTGTGGGAATTATGCTGATGCGGGCCAAGGGACCCAAAAGCAATGTAGTATTCGGGGTAAAGGGTAACCCTTCCAAGAATATTTTCGGGAAAACATTAGGGTATGTTTCAATTATGGGTCTGGACCTTGGGGAGGCTTCTTACGTATCCTAGTTGTTTGGAAATCAAATCTATCATAGTTTGGTATCATCGGGTTTACGCATAGAAGCTTCCCATAAAATAGGCATGATTTGGGGCACTCATCAGGGGAGAAGGACCTTTTAAAATCAGTGTTGGGACATACATCATAAAGTAGGCCTCAATAAATTTGGGTCCTAATTGGGGATATCCTTTGAGAAGGATACCAATTGAGCTCTAGCCTTATACAAGAGTCCTACGCATCCCAGTTATGGTGTGAATTAGAGGACTTGTTGTTAATTTTAAAAAGAGGATTATGATGGTTCTCTGATCTTCACCAGTGTCTAAGCCCTTGTGATTCATTATTAATATGTGAAACAAAAGGATGTGAAATATCTAACCAGTCACACATGTTCTATTTTATGCTGATGGAAAAGGAGGAGGATGATGGCAGAAGAGGCTGGGGTGAGAGCACCCCCTCCTATGATTAAAGGGGCTTACATCAGAAGGGATTCCCTAGAATTGGTTATAGGAAAGGGGAGGAATGTTTCTTATCATCCATGGATAATGTAATAGTGATTTCCATTTTATATCACTAACCCTCATCAAAGTGAAATGTTCGTGATTACACTTTATCCCTAGAATAGGGAGGTTCACCTCGATATCCCAAGGTTGGACCCTGGGATAACATGGGAATGTAAAATTATGGATATTTTGGGGGTCAACACCATTATGTGGCTTAACCATGTTAATCCACATACCATGGGTATATAAACTCATAAGGGTGCATTGATACACCCGATGGTTTTTTCATACGAGTCTGGTGGCTTTAAAAGAGGATTTGGCCTAATGTCGTTAGACTAGTTCGTGGTAAGACTATGGATGATGTGACAGAAATGGAAGGATTTGATCAGAGCCAGAGGGTGGAATGATCGAGGGTACCCCATTTCACATACAATTTCTTCATTACTTATGGGGACCTATCCACATAGAGTGTTAATATATGGGTGGGTCATCCACTTACCGTGGAGGTACGTGGACTTGGATGCAGTCTGTGTAGCATTTTTCTATGCGGCACCCAATTCCATCCGCATAGAATGGTGGTATGTGGAATTGAATTCCATCCACATTTCATAGTGCTACATGGTTCTAGGATCCATCTACGTAGAGAGTTTCTACGTGGCGTAGGGTTCCATCCACGTAGAAATGTGTTATATGGGACACTGATTTGAAGAATGGACATTGGTTCTACACCTTTCATTACTTCATCTGCAAAGGGATTGGGTTCCTGGTATTTTAAATAATTTTTTTCTTCTTTAATTCTACATGGTGGTCTATACCTATGAGGAATATTACAAAGGTGTATGCGCTTCGTCGATCGATCTCTTCAAAAATCCATCTCCAAAGGGTCCTCCTCAAAAATTTAGTTCAATCATCGTCCAATCCCATCCATTTATTATCTCCCCTCATGGTCATTTTATAGAAGGATGGAGAATCTGGATATTTGGGTTTCATGAAACCTTTTATAGAAGCTCATGGGAGAACCTTGATGCACATATGACTCAGTTAGTAGTGTCGTCGTATGCAGTGATGAACACCATTTCCTCGCTCCCACAAACATCTTCGTCTCATTTGTGGGAGGCTGTAGGATATGCCTTACCCATGAACTATTCAGTTTGAGGAGGCCTCATATGCAGGAAAAAAACCTTATACCTCTATTTGAATGGGTT
The DNA here is from genome assembly GCA_963277665.1 of Viscum album. Lineage (NCBI taxonomy): Eukaryota > Viridiplantae > Streptophyta > Magnoliopsida > Santalales > Viscaceae > Viscum > Viscum album. Next base: position 394,508,504 of record OY728136.1, on the reverse strand, counting down.
TGTTTGTTCGTGGGGTCATCACTGTCATCATTACCTTGCAATATATTTGGTTTGTGATTGCGTCGCGAGGCCGCGAACTACCACACAGAGCGGCAGTCCCCCCATCAGAATGGGCTCCGATCAGGAAAAAAGAGGCTATTCTGATATAGAAAGAAGTCCCAACTCAAACTAGTTTGTGTTATAAAGGTGTAAATGTAAGGGGGACTACACCTATATATACGGGGGCCTGTGTCATTTGTATTTTACCAGATTTCTCTGTGAATACTATGCTCATGATTTTTCCTCACTTGGCTTTCTCTCATGAACCGTCTTCTTTTTGGACACCCAATATCAAAAAACTACTCTTTGAATTCCATGAACTGAACATCCTCATCCATTAATCGTGAGTTTTTATAGCCACGTAGAGAGGTTTAGTATGTGTATCTCTTATTCCGTGAACTTTCGGTCTACTGGCCAATGCTTCGCGGGTTAGCACCTTGAGAACTTCCACGAGTTGTTGGTGGGGCTACCACAAATTATTAAGTTCATGTAAGGTACCATCCATGAACCATTCCTAGGGATTTAGTACACTATCTAGTTTATATCATTTTCCAATTTTTGGTTCATTTTCGATTTTTAGAGGCTGCATCTTTTTATTACATAGATTTTTAGTGAAAGGAATGATAATGGCCCTTTCCCTAACATCAGTGAATACCACCAGAAGAAGGGAAAATATGGTTAAAATTATTTGAATACACTCTCCATTATTATATTATTCCTCAGGAGGTTACATTTAAAGTCCTCCTTCCCCTAGAACATGTTGATTATCCACAATCTAATCAGTTATTGCTTTATAACATTGGTCTTCAGGACGATTCTCCCTTACCACCAGTTGATCAGAGCATCATTACTTTCCGTCTCAAAACGTCTCAAGGGTATGATCTGGAAAATATTTTGGCCATAGGGAAAATCATGACAGCTATGAGCCATAATGAAATATTTGTATTGAATGGATCTATATGGGTCAGATCAGTTGACGTCACTGTAATATATCTTATGAATCAGTCATTCAATATTATTCTTCTATTTTCAATCTTTCATCAGGAATTTCGAACATAGGGCGGAGCTCCAAATGAAACCTAAGGGTTGGAGGGTGTTTTTTTGATGACTGGTACTAGGTGTTATGGGTTCATCAGATCTCTTTAGAGTCCTCTACACTGCTGAGAGCTATCAACCTATACCAAGAGGTGTGGTCTCCCAATTCCCCTTTTATTCACTAGGCGAGATACTACCCGAACTAATCAGACAATGGTTTTTGATAACTAATACCTTCCACTTGTATCATGGAGAAGTGGGGATAAATTTTTCAGATATCTACCAAATTGGGATATTTCCCATCCTTGTTGATATGTATGATGAATTTTGACTAATGGACAATAATTGGGAGAATGTAGAGAAATTATCTCTACTAGTGATGGGTTTACTAGTCAGGGTAAAGATATTACTTGGTCAAACTCTCCATCCTCACATGGTTGTTTCATTTGAATATTGGGTAGCGATATTCTTATTGGTTAACAGAACAATTCCAAGAGTTTTCCATATTTTAACACATCCAAGCTAACAATCATAGAAGATTCTAGGCTCGTACTACGCTACCCATGATGTGGGTTGAAACACTACTAGGGGTTATGACAATACAAAAGATGTATCTCCTAAAATTTTATTGGTAGGTTTCTTTGTCATGTTCCTAAGAGGGTGGCTCTTTCCTTCCCATAACGTTTATACTGGTGTCTGGGTTTTTACTCTAATGAGGGAATCCATGCTGGTAGAGGGGAAACACGTCAATTTTTCAATTCCCACCCCTACCCAAATGTATGAGTTATTGAAGAAGATACAGGAATGGAGGCCTACACATTATATTAGTGGTCCATTTCAATTTTTTATGGTTGTATAACAGAGCATTTTCCAATCTATGTGTATCGTTGCACCATGATGGTTCCTCATTCTTACATCTATTAGTATTTACATTACATTTCCATTGTTCGTCCCAAATTTATGAGTGTTGACAACTCAGTGGATTTATTGAGTTATCTTTCATGATTTGATTTTTTTCCTTACCTCCTGCCACATAGAATAGTAGTATATGATGGGAAAGGTTCTTCAAAATCATGTTCCTACTTCATCAGTTTTTGAAATTGATTCTTGACCGCTCGCATATATAGAATAACTGTCTGTGAAACCTTTGCTTTTTATAGGTTTGAAAGACAATTCACATGTCTATAATGAGTCGAATTATTCCTAGTCACCTAGGTCAATAGGGAAACTCATATAGTAATCCTTCACCAAGTAGGGTTGATTATAATGTGAGAGAAATCTAGTATGCAATTATTTAACCCTTCTCTAGTGGCCTTAACTCACATGTCATTAGAGTATGCCTAATAGTGGCTGGCCCATTATTCTGATTGTGCACCGGCCAGACTAGTCTAAAGAGTAAAAAGGCCCTTTGCTACTTTTTGTCGCATTTCAACTATTCTAACTAGGACGTCTCCCTACATTCCTACTGCAAAAAGGTGCTCCATACGCCTTCACACACATTCGTAGGGAGCTTCCTCAATGTGGCCTATATTTTTTGGGAGTGATTCAGTCCCCTTATCTTTGGATGATATGGTTAGTGGTCCTACCATAGCTATTCTAAGTGGAATGTCATTGGGTATTGTTGAATTCACTGTCAATCCCTTAAGCTTAGTTCTAGATGTCCAATCGTCTACAGAGTGGGAAGTTTCCCCCGTATGGGTAACCGAGCCTTGGGTGTCTCCATTGTTCATGATGTCATTCCTTGAATTCATACCTGTTATGGCATAGAAGTGAATCTAGCATTCTAATTCTATTAAGAGACACCGAGTTGTGTGAAAATGGGCGTGGCTTCAAATCTATACGATTTCTGCTAAAATCCCTATTCTATAATTTGCTGAAGAGGAGGAAACCCTACAATAGCTATTTATCAACTTGTGTTTAGGAAATTTTGTCTACCGTCACCCGCACCACCTCACATACCAAATTGTCGTAGCACGAGAGGATTTAGCAACTCGTGAAGGTATTTTGGCCTAGTTTAGTGTTTCACATCACAAAACAAATACATTTCTGAAAATTACTAAAAAATGCACCACTAAACAGATAAGGAGGCAACTGCTTATGATGAAGTGATTTCCCAAACAAAAACATTGTGGGAGTGCAGGCACTACGCCAAAATTTTCATTTAGCAGCGGTACTTTTTTCGTTTAATGGCGGGTTAAACTGCCCCTAAATCATTATGTGATGGTTTTGGAAAACCGCCGCAAAATCGTGTGTCAGCAATCAATTAGCGGCGGTTTTTTAAAACTATCACAGAATAATTTAGCGACGATTTTTTTTCATTTAGTGGAAGTTTAAACCATCGCTAAATCATTTTTATTATTTTTTATTTTTGTTATTTTTGTAACTAATTAATATTATTTATTTATTTTCATAATTAATTAATTTTACATAATTATTTAGTATTTATCTATATATTATTTACAATATATTTATATATTATTTATTTATTTATTTATTTGATTATTTATTTATTTGATTATTAAAAATATTTATTAAGTTATTATTTTTATATATTATATATTAATTATTAGTTATTATTTATTTATTTACTTATTTTCATAATTAGCATATTTATTTACTTATTTACTTATTTACTTATTATTTTTTATTTTATTATTATTTTGTATTTTATTATTATTTATTATTTTATTATTATATTCGTAATTACATTTTTTATTTACTTATTTACTACTTTATTTATTTATTTATTTTAAAAATTTATTTATTATTTATTATTTATTATTACCATGTTCATGCCCATCTCCATGCACAAGCCCTTGCTCATGCCATATATAGAAATTCTACGTTGGGTGAGATTTGAACCCCTTACCTATTACTTATTTTCCAAAGACATTACCACTCCAACAAGCTCTCCATGTGGTCAATAAATTGAATTTAATATAGTTATATATATATATATATTTATATATTAATTGAAAAAATACATAACAAATAGATACACACTAAATAATTATTAATCAATAATGATTAACAAATAATCAATAACTAATAATTAATAATTAATCATTAATCATTAATCATTAATTATTAATATTTAATAATTACTAATTATAAATTACAAATTAATAAATATAATATAAAATAAATAATAAATAAAGAAATATATAATATGGAAATAAATGGTAAATAAAAAATAGTAAATAATAAATAATAAATAGTAAATAATAAATAGTACATAATAAATTGTAAATAGTAAATAGAAAATAGTAAATTCGAAATTGTAAATAGTAACATGTAAATACTAAATACTAAATACTAAACATTAAACACTAAATAATGTATAATATATAATATATATAATATAATATATAATACGTAATATATAATACATAATATATAACACATAATAAATAAAAAATAATATATAATACATAATAAATAATAAATTCATTAAATTTTTTTTAATATATGAGAAATATATAACAAATTAATAATAAATGAATAAATAATAGATAAATAAATATTAAATATTAAATAATTAATAAATAATAATAAATATTAAATAATATTTAATATTTAAGAATTTATAAATAATTAATAAATTATTAAGAAATTATTAATAAATAAATAATTGAAAATTAATAAATAATGAATACTGAAAAAATAAGTAAAAAATAAATAAGAAATGAATAATAAACTAATAATAAATTAATATTTAGTAAATTAAAAAATAAATTAAGAAATACTAAATACTAAATAATAAATAATAAAGAATAAAGAATAAAGAATAAAGAATAAAGAATAAAAAAATAAGTAAAAAATAAGTAATAATTAATAATTAATAATTAATAATTACTAATAATTAATAATTGATAATTAATAATTGATAATTAATAATTAACAATTATTATTTATTAATTAATATTTAATATTTAATATTTAATAAATAAATAATAAATAATAAATAATAAATAACTTATCAATAATTAATTAGTAAATAATGAATAAAGAATAAATAAATAATAAATAAATGAATGAATGATAAATAAATAAATAACTAATAATAAATAAATAATTAATATATTAAAAATAAATTAATATTTAATTTTTACTTAATAACTAAATAATAAATAAATAATTAAAAATTAAAAATTAAATAAATAAATAAATATATTTATCAATAAATATATTGATATAAAAATAATAGATAATAGATAAAAAATAATAATTAATTAATTAATAATAAATAAATAAATAAATATTAAACAAATAAATAGAAAATAAAAAAATAAAAAAATAAATAAATAATTAATTAAATCATAAAACCTTAAGAACCTCTAAAACCCTAAAAACATTGAAATGATCCTAAAAAATGATCTGAGAGTCCATTTTCTACACTATAACCAACAAAATCGAAGATCATGAAATGAACTTCGATATGATATATTGTATAGGCTGAATGAACAATTGGATTGAATGTTACAACCGTTTGAATTTTATGAAATCCGGGTCTCAAACTAAAACCACTATTTCTGAGGCCTTATGGTCCTTTCTAATAGAATAAAAAGGGGTAAAATGCATGTATAGTTGGTACCAGACCTATACGACATAGAGCTCGTCAGAGGTCCTGATTTGATATGTGGTAAAGCCCAATCAGACACCCGAATTAAAAGTTACCATCATTTGAAGTTTGAGTTCGATTTTCAACTATTCAAATTTGAATGTATTTTTTTCCTTTCATGATCACATGATTTAAATATCACTTGGTTTTATCTCATTTTATAAGCTTTGTTTTGACTGGTTGTGGAGCTAAAATGGACTTTCAGATTAGAAGTTATGGTCATTTGATGCCGAAGGCTGTTTTTCAACTTATTAAAGATTTGTTTTTAGTTTAAAAATATTATAAACTAATAATTAAAATTATTTATTAATTAAAAAATTATAAATAATTAAAATTATAAATAATAAACAATATTTGAATTTAAATTATAAATAAAAAAAGAATTAATAATTTTTTTTTAAAAAAAATCTACAATATTGCGGCATTTTTTTAAAAAATGCCATTAAAAAAATTAGAATTTTTTTGGATGAAATTTAAAAAATTAATAAAAAATATTTAAAAAACATTTAAAGGAAGTTTTTTGGTCATGGTTTTCAAAACTGCGGATAAATTTTTTCTGATAAAAACTTTTGCGGTGGTTTTGAAAATTGAACTAACAAAACTACCACTAAAACACTATTTTCTTGTAGTGGGGGCTCATGTGGCCAAGGAAAAATCATAAATAACATTAATGAGTTCCAATTTTGAATCCATAAAACAGAAGGGGAAAGATCTCCAAACCATTATGAAATGAGTACGCCCATCGGTTGATGTTGAAGCTTTATAGAGGACTAAATTAGAACAAGCTCTTGATGGACTCTGTCATATAGTTATTGATCCACTGGAAAGTGATAATCGGGCTTTGTTTTAATATTTTGGATTTTTATATGCCATTTTTTCCTTTTTCTTTTACATCAGGGAGAGACTCCATATTTTGGATGTTCCACCATTTTCACTTAATGGATTGAATTTTTTTTCTTTGTAGTGCTTCTCCATTATATTTTCACACAATGTCAATCAATCATGATTAACTACATTTGGAACTCATCATCTCAACCAGATCTCAATTTGAGTCAAAATATTTGATAAATAACATAATAATTTCATGCTCTACTTTTTTCCTGAGCTAATGGACTTAGTGAGTGCAGTTAGACTATTGAAAGGGTTCTATGTAAATCCTTACAAACATTGCGCCCTTTTCGTTATTACCCTACTTTTTTCCCTAAACTTGATTTGGTGTGGGCTTAGTGGGTGTGACTTGAAATTTTAATAGGATTCCATTTGTGGGTTTTCAACAAAAAAATGTTTTGGGAGTCTTTAAATTGTTTGGATGCTTGATATTTTTACAAAACCATATGATGTATAGGTTTAGTGAGTTGATACTCAACTTTTTTCCAGGGTGACCTTTGTGGGTTTTCATCATGGCGAGTTCTATATTTTTGTATGGGAATTTTAAATTCCTACAAACCAGACTACCATGACTAATATTTTATGCTGAACAGCTCTAACCATGACTAGTTGGTTTAGGTCCCCAAATAGGGTTTATGAACCCAGGATGTCCCAATAATGTTCAGACATGGATGATCGATTTTTCTTGACCCTAGTTTTTTTGTGTATGGGATATGATAGGGGGCATGGTATCTATTATGTATACAGATATAGGAAATTCCTCTCCCAATGAGGTGTTTATCTTTGTTTTACAAGACATTTTTTTGTGGGAAACTTATGAAAGGCCTCCGAGGCATTATGTGCATAGTCAAACAAAGGTATCCGCATGACAATTTCTTTCCATTCCTAATGGCCATGAAATTTTATATACATGTGGATTTGTTTTATCTTTGTAAGAACGAAGTGGGTGGACTTTTAGGGGAACAATTTCTGGATGTTATATGGGAATTCATATTAGTTTTGGTCTAGAAACCACTCCCACATGAATTTGACTTGTATAGAGGAGGGTTGGAGCACAATGCCATTTAAAATTGTGAAATTGAGACATTTGAGACCAATGATTTAAAGTCATTTCACTATTATTAGAGGGGTAAATGATTTTCCAATTTCATGGTAGTTTGACCATAAATTTTGTATTATCTTTAGGCAATAGAGTGGAAATGGGATATAAACTGTAATCTGGGGGTTTCTGAAATCAGTGAGTGAGGTGGGATATAAACGTCATAGGGGAATAGTGAGGTAGAAAGGAATCTCCTAAGGATGAATTTTACTTTGGATGATGGTCTATTTTTGTGGGTGACATAGGCAAAGCTGCCAGGGCATTATGTGCATAGTCAAACAAGGGTGTATGCAAGACACCGACCTTCCATCTCTGATGGCCATGGATGATTATGGGAATTTGAATATTTCAAGGAATATAGAATGGGTTATGAAGAGGGGGTGTCAGAACATAGAAGAGGGAATTTTTAGGATGAAATTTTTCATGAATTTTTAAAGTCATCCTTCCATATATATATAAGGATGATCCCTGCACATATCTGATCCATGGGAAATAAAGGGGGGAATTTTATTTCATGGGTGGACTTGGTTATAAAGTTCGTTTGTCACGACGTATCCTACGATAATAGGAATTGAGTTGTGAATATTTATTGATTGGTACTTTCTCATTTAGATCTGATTAATACAATGAAATATGGAATTTCTATCCCTTATATGATCTTACCCATGAGACAGGGCTCATACCAAACATTCCTGTGTGGATTTATTTCAGGAATAAGAACATGGGTGAAATACTCTTTGATCTATCTAGACCCTAGAGTGAACATTGGGTATCATGAATCACAAAGTTTTAATTTCATTAGACTAGGACATTGATATAAAAGCCCTGATTAACTAGAAGATAACAAGGTTGATATGCCCTGACATGTACAAGATGTGAGTAGGAAGAAAAGTGTAAACCATAACTCCAAGTGTTTTGGGATCATGAGGAATGATGTGGGTCTTGGAATCCATTGGGTGTAAAGAAGTAGGGAAAGCCTTTCATGTGGATGGATTTTCCTTTGGTTCAAATGCCATTTTTTGGGTAATTTATGAAGACCCATCGGGGCATTGTGTACATAGTCAAACAAAGGTGTCTGTTGGGCACTGACCATCCATTTCTGATGGTTGTGGATTTTTGTGAAGATCTAAAATTACTTGAAGAATGGAATTTTAAAGTCTTCAAGGATTTTTCTAGACATATTAGAAAAATTTATACCATGATTATCCATATAATTACAGACTCTCCAACATAGATTTGATTCATATGCAGTGTTGGGTATTTTGTTCGATCTGGACCCAGGTTTAAAGATCTAGGTATCTTCCAATTAAACATTCTATATAGTCCTAATCCATACATCGGGGGAGGGTAATTTTTATCCATATTTGGGATGTCTTTTAGTTTAATTTCATATAGTTAGTACTTTGGGATTCCCATTATGGGTGGAAAAGAACCATAATATTCCTTTTAAGGTCAGTCCACCAGAACCATCTATCAAGAAATGATTTTCCATGGCTCTATGGGGAATCCCCTACCAAAATCCTTAATCCCGCATGAGTTTTTATCAATGTGAGAAACAAGGGGATGAAAGGGATAAATCCATCACCTAGGGATGATGTAATCAAGAAAGGGAGAATTTTATAGTCTGGTTGGTATTGTGTAGTTTATCGTCATACATCAAGGACATTTTATCATAAAATTTATCATCATGCGAGGAAGTGGTGGATTCTATGTATTTTAATATCATGTGGTGAGGACATTGATGGTCTGACATGAATAGGAGACATTTCATTACTCCTAATATGACACCACAAATAGAACCTATCTTGGAGTAACCTATTTTGACCTAAGGAGGGTCCATTTTTATGCCTTTCATAGCTGGGTCTGGGTCATAGGATTCAGGAAACACCACATATCCTACTTGGGTAAGAATCAATTCATACATAGTTCATTCAAGGAATCCCCCCACAAGTCTATCCTATGCACGATAAGGGAGCTATTTTCCACTTTTGGGTGGCTAATCTAGGATGAAAGTCTAGGTACCTGTAAATATCCTATGATAGAAAGAATCAATCCATACGTAGTTCTGGATATACCATATAGTTTGACATAATTTAGTAAGGGTGAGGGTGACTCAACATGAATGTATATGGATTTTTTGGTTCCCTTCAGTTTTAAGTCTTATGGATAGGTCATTGTCAACACATTTTAACGTCTTTTTGTGGGGACTAAATGTTATATAGATCATGAGTATATATGGGTTAATTGGGATAGAATGTTCTGGAATATCCCAGATGTGAGCAGGGAAATAAAAGTTTAAACCATGATCCCATGGACCCTTAGATCATGAGGAATGATGCAAGTCTTGGGAGCCAATGGGAGTATGGAGATAGGAAAAGCCTCTCATATGGACGATTTTTTCATTGGTCGACATGTTGTTTTTGTGGAAAACTTATGTCGAACTTTTTTGGCATTTCGTGTAGAGTCAAAAAAACATGTCCAAAGGACACCGACCTTCTATATTCAATGACCATAGATGATTATGGAGATCTGAGATTTCCTAATGCATTGAGTTTGATTGATGGAAAATGGTGTATCTGAGTATGTAAGAACTATCCCGACAATGATTATTTGTGAAGTACGTAAAACCTTTATAGATCTAACTTGTATATGGGGGGGGCATGATCATTTGACACTCCCTTGTTATAGGAATCATGATTTTGGAATCTACAACATAGGCTTTTATAGTACATGCATTAGATTCGGAGCATTGTTTCATTTGGTGTGTCTAGATTCGGGTACAAGGTCTAGGTGTCAGTATGTATCTATTCATATTGATAATTAAGTCACACATTGTTCTTGAGGACTTTTCAGTTTAATGTCATATGGTTTGGACAATGTCCATGTAGTTTAACATCTTGCTGTAAGGACATTGGACATGCAGTTTAACAACTTGCGGTAAGGACCTTGGCCATGCAGTGGATTGGTTCACCCGTGAGGAATTCCCTACCAAAGCTTATAAGCCCATGTGATCAATTTTTGGTGTTAGAAATGTAGTATGAAAAATGATTACTTCACCACACAGGGGTAACATGATGATGGATGGGGACATTTCACCTTCAATCCATTGTATAGTTGGGCCCATGTTTGGTAACCCAAGCATTACTATGTACCATGTGATAGCATGAACTAATCCAAACATAATGATATGAATTTCATTGTGAAAGTCTGAACCATACACATTGGGAGGGAATTATGTTTTTTAAGGCATCTATACCAAGATATAAAATCCAGGCATCACTATATATCCAATGAAGGAAGAAATCAATCCACATGAAGTTATGAATCTTCTTGTATTGGTCAGGCCGGTGCACAGGGAGGGGAAACATTTAATTGGTGGAAGCTAAACTAGGACATAGAACTTGGGCATCACTACATATTTTTTAGTGGTAGGAATCAAGCCACAAGTAGTTATGTGAACCTCCCTATAAGGGTTTGGACCACACACAATGAGGGGAATTTTTTAAATATGGTGGCTAGAGTCGGATGGGAATCCAAGCATCACTACATATCCCATGACAACATAAATCAGGCCAAAAATAGTTCTTGATAAATAAGGTTTTCATGTGGATCAATCTCTCTAATGGAAATTGGGGAATTTTTTATTTCTCTCACATAGATCTGCATCATGTGAAAAATAACCATTTATTTGGTCCTAACGTTCCCCGTATAGATTAACATCATGTGGTTAGGAAAATTTTATCATGCAGTTTAACATCATGTGATTAGGATGAAAATTATAAGAGGTTTAACTTTGTACCGAAAGGACTAATATGGATCTATGCAGTTTAATGTCATGCAACTAAGACAAACTTGAAACAGTTTAGCGTCATGTGTTCAGGATAAAAAATCACTTGATATGGATAAAAAGACATGTTGTAACCGGTTTTTTTAATATCATGTAATCAAGAAATTTTGGCCTTTAAGTTTAACATCATGTGGTGAAGATAAATGTTGTATGATTACACAAAGTATTTCTTCAAAAACCTTGAATCAGAGGGAGTTGTGATGAGATTCCCATCCATTGAAATTAAGGTATATACTCTATTGGTGTAGACCTTGTTTATGCCATATGGTCCTTCCCATTATGGCTCCAATTTATTGGGGATTCCTTCCAAGAATAATTGGGGTTCTGAGGATCAACACCGTTATCCTTAGAGGAAAAACCGAAAATGAACCTTTTTTTTGAAGGTTCAAGAAATCTGGTTTTTGTAAAGTTTCAAATGGGGAGAAGTGTGACATTTTTTCTCATCCAACATCTCCAACTCATAAAAACATTTTTGGGATTGCTCATCTATGGATAGTTGATCACAGATGGAAACGTGGAGTAATGGAAGTTGAACTTTTATGGGTAGAACCACCTCTGTTACATATACTAATGAGTATGGGTTTTCTTCAGTGGCGGTGTAGATCATGGTCTAGTAAGTCCACAGGGCATGTAGGATCCTTTTTTTCCGTAATTTCTTGTCCTTATCTACCATTTTCTAGATTATATTCAATAGTTTCTTGTTGAAGGCCTCTATTTATTTGTTGGTCACCACATGATAGCGATATGAATAGTTTTTCTTGATAACATACTCTTGATATAGCTTATCAAATTCCATAGTTTAAAAATTAGTTCCATTATTGGTCAGTATTGTATGAGGGACACTAAATCTAGTGAGGGTGTTGGATTTCACAAAGCTAAGAATGCTTCTCACCTGACTTCCTTGAGGGGTGCTTATTCTGCCCATTTGTAAAGAAGCTAGTCACTAGGAGAATTTATTTGAATTGTTTGACCATTGCAGGAGGATAAGGTCACACTACGGCCATTCCCCATATGGAAAATTTCTAAGAGTACTTGGTTTTATGAAGTAACTATGGGGGTTGGTAATGGAATTCGAATGAACATGATAGGAGCAACACTTTATGGTGAACTAAGCACAATCCTGCACCATAGTGGTCCAATAGTATCCAAGCCTCAGAATTTGATGAGAGAGCTTGGATTCTAGCTAATGTGCCCCACAATATCTGGAATATACTTATTTCATGACGACATTGATCTCTTCTCCATTAACACGCTTGAGAAGGACTCAATCAAGGCCCCACTTATATAGGAACTTTTGCAGGTTCTTTCCATCATACAACACAAAGTTGATTGCTCGTCTCTAAATTTGTTCCCTTCTAGCCCTATCTAGTGGGAGTTCTCCCTTTTAGAGGTAATTTGTAAGGGGAGTCATCTAGCTAGAGTTAGGAACATATGACTTAGAGATGGGACTGATCTCATTGATTTCATCCATCTTGGCTTGAAAAAATGGTAAAACCATCAGGCGGTGGGCAATGCTGATAACTGTTTCACTCTGATTAGGGTTTGTTAGAGTTGTGGTTACATTTACTAATGCATCAAGCTATGAATTTTGTGACCAGGGGACATAAATCAATAATGGATCTAATGAGGACTCTAGAATTAGTTCATGAACATGGGTCATCAAAGGTATTAGATCCACTTTCTTGATGGTATAATCACCATTAACATTCTTTATGACAAGATCTGATTCACCTTCTCTCTTTAGATATTCATCCTAGGCTATAATTTTCCAATTCCATGCCTATTATAGGGGCTTGATACTCTACTTAATTGTTCGCACACCCCTTTGTCAGTAGGAATGAGTAAGGAAATACTTCCTTTTACAAAGATATGTGTATGAATCACATCCCCACTTTTTTGAGCTTGGGATCTTCCATTATGTTTTCTATCAGGCATCTGGATGTGCCATCTCAATACATCTCTCATGTATGAGAATCCTTTTAGAAATATAATGCTTCTTCATCTGGTAGTTTGGCATACAATGAAGTCATTTATTTTGAGGGTTGATCTACTAGAAAATTGCCTATCCCCTAGCCTTTGATGGATTTATAGAGGCATGAATCGTATGTCGAATTTCTGTAGGATGACCTCCCACCATTACAAGCATCCTTCCAACATTGGAAGGTTGAGAAAATACTTGAGCGGGTTTCTATGAGAGACTAGGTGGACCTTGTGGTGCTATAGGTAATTCCATATTTTTTGGACTATAAATATTAGGGCTATGCATCATTTCTTGATATTTTAATAACGAGTCTCATCATTGATCATGGTTCGACTAAGATAATAGATGCAATTTATGCTATCGTGTTCATTCTTCTATGAAAAAAGGTACCTAGGGGTCACTCTAAGGCGGTCACATGAAAAATGTGTGGTCTTACATCAACATGCGACATTATAATTGTTTGGATGAATAGGTAATTCTTGTTATTGTTGAAATCTTCCTTATAATCATTAATAAATTGATATGAAACCCCCTTTTCATTAACCTAGTGAAGTGAAAAAAATTTCCTGTATATTTTTTTATGAAGCACCAAATGTAGGCCAGGTTTCCTTGAATTCTTGTCAAATCAGTGATTTTTTGAGGAGGTGGCATGCCAAGGATGGCCTTTGACCTCTCATTATAGAAATTGATTCTACGATGGAATATGATGAAGCCAAGGAATTTCCCTGAGGTGATGCAAAATGAAAATTTTAGGGAGGTCATTTTTTGACTATGATGCTGCATTTTATTAAAGAATGTTTCATTATCTACCATGTTGTCTAATAATTTTCATAATTTTCTACCAGATAATCAGCATAGAATTCAATGAATTTTCTTAGGATAGGTTTGAAAATGTAATGCATGGACTGTTGATATGTGAAACCGACATTTTTCAAACCAAAGGGAATCACCTTGTAGTAAAATAGTCCCTTGAGGGCCCTAAAAGATGTGGTTTATTCAACTCCATGGGCCATTTAGAGTTGATTAAAACTAAATAGTAGTCAATGAAAGATATATCCTCATATCTGATAGTTGTATCAATCAAAAATTCTATAATCGGGACCGCAACATCAACTTTTGGGCAATACTGATTGAGATCCCTGTAATCAATTAAAATTCTAATATGCATGTTCTTATTTTGAACAAGGAACATTTTTTCCAAAAAAATAGGACATTGAACCTCCTGAATGATTATTTCTTGAATTACCTTGTCGAATTCAACCTATATTTTTGAAGCATGTATCGAGTGTGTCTTTATGGCGGCTTGCTTATAGTCATCATGGTCTTTTGGAAGGCCTAGGTGGTGAGTGGCCACTTTGGGATTGTGTCTTGGAATTTTCATATAATTCCAGGATAAAAAATATTAGTTTTATTTTTGAAAATAGGTTTATTCCTCTTATTATTCGGAAGGTATATCTTCACTAATCAGAGTGAGTCGTGGGACTTTTATTTCACCCTAGTTGTTTTCTTTGAGTTCATCAACTGTAGTAGATATGACCTCTTCAAATGCTAGAGGGGAATCCCTTAAGTTATTCCTCTTCATCATCCTCTTTCAAATGCTCATCATCTTCATCTTCTTCTGATGGGGAATCAATTCTTGTGATGAGCTTCCATGAGTTGAGAGAAGAGTTTCAATTTTGGTGTTTGGGAGATGAAACAAATGCTTCCAATCAGACTGATAATGGGGGATTACCTAAAGAAGATGGAGAGAGGGTTGGAAGGCTCTTTATTCCTATTCATCCCCAATGGTTGTGGCATTGACTTTATTGTGCTCTGAGGATGGTTTAAGGGAATTTTTATCTGAGAATTTACCCTTGTCATAAGAACCCATGGACTTTTCTGTACTATTGGGCTTGACATCCATGACCAAAATCACAAGGAATACTAAGTACACATCTGAATATGGACTTAATTACTCAATCCAATAGATGTGAAATATGTATTCATCACATAACTACTTGATGGGGTTGGTGGGAACTATTTCAAAGCAATTTGGGGTGGCAACCCAATATATTTCATCAACTGAAGGTCACTTCCTCTTCAGCTCGTAGAACCCTGCAACAATATAGTTTTAATCATAGAACATAAATGGTAGATTATTATCATGAAATGAATCTTCAAGTTAACACAATATTTAATGAACTGATGGTAATATTAGCGAATTGATGTATGCTAATGCTTCTAGGGGCTTCCTAGTAGAACATTAAAGGTAATTTTTTGCTGAAAAACAAAAAATTATGAGTCATCTATGAGGTCACCAATCCATATTTTTAACTTTTTTGGCCCAATGGATTCTACTCTCTTTTTTAATAGCCTAAAAAAGTTGTGGTGCAGGGCATATGATCATCTTAACTATAATCTATCCAATGAAGTGTCCACACATAGAGGAGAGTAACACCAGAGCCGTTGTTAATGAATACTTTACTAAAATTGACATTATTTATCCTTATAGACACATAAATGGATTTTATGTGCCCTTTCATGGTGTCTTCTTCATCTTGATCCATGAAGGAGAAAACAGAATGGAATTTCATATAACCAGTCTCTGTTTGATCAACTTTAGTGGCGACCACTTTAGCTTCAAACTCTTTCGAGATTAGAAATGCTTCAATAAGTTCTTCCATGATATTGTATGATTGATTTAGTGCATCATGAATTGATATCTTTGATTGTAATGAGGACAAATACATCATAATATCATATTTATGAACTAAATTTTGGTGCTTCTTGACTAGGGGATGCACATTCACATATACTTTAGGGTCTTGAAAACTGGATGAGGCTAGCCTAGTTCCTGGGGAAGAGTTGGCAAGCCTTCTATATTTTGTCAATTTGGCCAAGACAATCTTCATGCATGACATGGGTTACTAGACATATACTCTTCTTCCAATGGATACTCTAGGAGTTTTAGGCCAGAGTGGCCTCCAGTAAGGGTAAGAGAGTTTTTCTATCCCTATTGGGTATTTTGAAGGGTTCTTCCATGAGTTTCTACAATGTTGACAGTTTGAGCTAGAGTGTGACCATATGCCTTATTTCAGAAATAATTGCATCTTCCTAGGTATCCTTGGATCTAGTGTTCTCTTCTTCTAGATCCCCTATTGTGTGTGGTGAAATCTAATTCATAGATATATTCTTTATTGGAGAAAGGATCCATTAAGTGGATGACATTAATGGAGTTGAATATCACTTTCTCATCTGATAAAGAGTCTGCTTGTTGAAATTTTTTCTAAGGTTCCATTTGGTGGGGTGGTTCCTATTTTTCCATTTCGCAGGGTGGTGCCCATTTCCTCTGATCTTCTTACATGAAATATGAGAGTTTCAAAGCCAAATTTGGCCTTGATTTTGGTTCATATACCTGCACATGATCTTCTTGACCCTTGGAGGGCCATGGGTTCAAGGATGTTGTTTGTGCTGCATTAGGAGATGTTGGGGAATAGTCTATTGCATCAATAGCTCTTGAATCATACCTTGAACTCGGTTAACTATTTTTAGTGTCATTCAACTATCTAACTTCTACTTCTTTTTTCTAACAATTGTTTTCCATCCTCCTTCTTAATCTGGGTCAGTGGTGTTATCATATGCCACTTGTGTTGGCGATGGTCCCAGGTTTACATTCCCATAGTATATAATTCATTAAAAAACTGTACTTGAATAAAAATAATTCCTGGATTTTGTGTCCTAGTATCCAGTAGAAGGCACAATAATTCCGATTTTCATCGATACATTCTTCATCAGCACTTTTTGTATCTTGAAGATGGAGCAAGTTTCAATTCATGACAGCTACAAAGTATCCACATACTTGATCATCTCAGAACGAGTAAATATTATTCATTCATTTCTGAAATTCATTTCTTCTATCTCCCATATGCTCGTCTTGAAGAGGTGGGGGTGGTTGCTGATGTCCAGGGGGCCCTACAAAGTTTGGTGTAGGATTGGGATATGGAACAGGTGTTGGAGGTGGCTTAAGAGTAATATAATCCACTCCAACTCTTCCTATATTTTTACCTAGGGAAAAAGGGATTATCCATGACTTGATATTAGTTCAAAATAATGAATATTCTATTCATTATTCAATGGTAGTGAAAATCTCAAAACCAAACTATTTATTTTATCGGGATAAGTGGTGTTCAAAACTCATTGTGGAGATTTTTGATGCACATATAAAGAAACTCATCTTGAGGGAGTGGATGGTTCAAAGAGTAAGTCCGGACCTTCCATCTAGAAATGAAGTCCAAAAATCTTTCATTTTATAATTTTTTGTAGTTCATGAGGTCACTGACTATTATTTTGGGAAATATAGAGATGAACTAGAATAATAAATGGCATTGGAGATCCTCCCAACCAATTATCGATTGATCTGAAAAACATTTTTACCATATGAAGGATGAACCATGTAGGTTTCACATGAATAAACTGATATTTACTACCTCATGTTGTTTCAAGGTTCCCATCATGGTACCATAGAAATATGAGTAGTGTATAATATTTTTCTCCGGGTCCCCTGAGCCATTCAACACTGTGAATACAATGTTCTTAAAATTCGGTAGTGGTGGGACATTGCTTGCCCATTTGGATTTGGTTTCCATTCTGATTATATCGGGGCATGCCACCCTTTTATTCCTTCAATTGAGTTTCCAATGACTCAATGGTATTCATTATCCCTTGATGCATGTCTTGATAAATCAGAGCATGTATGGAAAAAGATGGGGGAAAGATTGGTTGGGCTGAGGCTACTAGAACATGAGGTGGATACTCGACCGGGGGTATCCTTTGAGGATTTTCATGAATTTGTTCTAGTTTTTTCCAAAATATAGGAAAATCATGGTATCTTGTTGGTATTGGGTTCAAGTATACTAATAGTCCCAACTCTTCCTTAAACAGTATTTATAGCCTCACTTAATTTTCCGAGATGAGTTCTTGTTGCAAAGGAACCTCTGTTGGGGGTTTCTTCTTACAATCTACCTGAGGAACATATCTGGTTGGATAATATGCTCGGATTAGTTCATTATTGAATCATCTTATCTCTTTCAATTCTTCTTCCTACTGAGAGAATCTCTCCTCATGTATAAGGGTTGCGTTTTAATGGGGAGTAGGAGGTGAGTCGTGTATGATTTTTCTATTATTCTTCTAGTTGTTAGCAATTTTCAAGGAAGGTAATGATGGATTGAATGAAGGAGTGCCCATATTTAGGGAGGATCACTGGTTTTAGGTGTGCCCAACATTAGGCTCGGTGTGGACCACCTCCTGGAGGGAACAATATTTCCCTACATTCACATTATTTGTATCATTTTTATTGAGTTCTATGGTTTTAAAATTCACAATGTTCACTAATGAATACTACATTGGGGGAGGCGTACCTGGTGCTGAATTGTAGGAGAGTTTCTTGCATCTTATCATGGATCTTCTCCTTCCATTATAGGGTCTTATTTGGGTTTCATGATGCAAGGTAACTCAAAGGAATCATTGACATGACTTGGACGTACGTCTACTTTCTAAGTGAAATGAGTCATGATGTGGGATAGAAAGGGTAACCTCTCAATTCATTGTTCCCCCCAAGTGGGAAAATACTGACTTCCACAGGGTGGGTGGTTGAGGTAAAAATTCCCACAACCATATGGTCGAGGGATGCTCTTGTTCTTTTGTTGATGTGTCTTTGTATGGATTTGTTGGTCTTATGGGGAAATTTTGTGTTAAGAATTCACCCAGCCCTATGGGCTGGGGTTGATACTATGTATGGTAGTTACTGCTACTATTTTCGCCATCATGATCTCACATATTCCTATGCAATATTTTTCTAGATATGATGTTATATAAGCAAACAAATTATTTTCTTTCAAGGACATGATCAGTGCTCATTGATTAGATTCCCTTAGGCGAGAAGCCTACTGAATATTCTCAGTGACCTGGTTTCTGATTTTATTGATGGATTTATCTCGTCAGTCCTGATGATTTTGTGACATACTCAATGTCGGTTCTTGTTAGGTGCTTCAAATTTCCAAAGAAGGAAGTCTATTCGACTACCATATTGGTGTGATAACATTGTAAGATGTCACCTCAAGTGGGTTATATTAGATGGGACATGGTTTGAAGTGTAGAGCTCCATGTTATACTCTCCCTCAGATATGAAACCCAGATGTGGCATCACTGACGAGGCAACACAAGTTGTTCAGCGCCTGGAGGAAGAATAGTTCAAGGAATTTCTTTTTCCTCTTTGATTGGGGATATTGGGAATAAAGAAGGGATTCTATGTAAATTTTTCGACGAGGCTCCCCCAATACATTAACATGGTCTTAATACTCATCATAGGGAAAAAATTTAATTTTTAGCTCGTGGAGAGTGGTCCAGATATTAAGACAAATGTTTTGTATACATTCTTATGAAAACTCTGTTGGAATTTTGAATGGAGAAGCAGTTGTGGTCTAGAACATAACTTGTATGTCATCCCTAGATAATAGTCTTCTCACGAGCAAAATAATATGTTGTTCTTCCACTAGGGATTCCTCTATTTAGTGTTCCCAACATGGGTGTTTTATGATGATTTCATCCTGAGTATTGGGGATAGTAATGGTTTTATTGATGCATGAATGGTGAGGGGGTGGCTCAAGGGATGATCATGGGCTTGAGCGATCTTTTTTTATAAGAAAGTATTTCAGTTTTCATCGACAGGGTTTCTAGTGTATCAGACCCCATCCTTTCAAGAACCTCATAATATGAGGGATTTGTCACATTTGACTCAGTGATGGGTGGACCTTCATGCCAATGTGACTTTTGACTATGCGTTGGACCTTCACAGTCGATGTCGTGGTGGAGAGGGTTACCATCAAGGATTAATGACTGACTAGAGTGATATTTTATATAGAGTATTACATGGGGAGGACCTTCAGGGTAGACCATAGTAAAAGGGGGACCTTCTTGCAATTTGTTGTCATTATGGGGATGACCATTTCAATAACTACCATCATGGAAAGGACTACCACCATGGCTTGATATCTGACTGTATGGAGAATAAATGTATTGTGAATCCTAGGGAGGACCTCCAGAATGAACTATAATGAGGTGAGGACCTTATTGTTTCTTGATGTCACTATGGGGAGGGACATTATAGTGATTTCTATGATGGAGAGGATGGAAATCATAGATTCACGTATGAATATAGGGAGAATTTTCACAACTTATACCCTAGGGAGGACCACCATGGTGGATGATAGAAAGTGGAGGAATTTATTGTTGTTTTATATTATGTTGAAGGGTAGTGATACCATGATACTCATTAGGATATAGGTTCCCATTATTGATCATTTTCCCCATGATGTAAACCCTCATGGGTGCTCTGAGGAGTACCATCAAAGATGCTGGAAACGACATTGTAGTGAAGACCTTCAAAACTGCTACAACCACGTACATAATTTGGTAATGTATTGAAAGGATATTGAGACTCTATTTATAGATGTTTTATGTATTTATAAACTCTAGATTCTAATAGAGAAAAATCATGATTGTGCTCGTCATTTTTCAACTACCATTTTTAACTTTCCTTTTTTGGTGTTCTCTTACGGGCAACTGGGGCCACCTGATATTGGTAACAACATTCATATACATGTCCTTATTTGGTTTGTTCTTGTGACGTCTCCAGGATACATCGATGAGAATCTTATGTTCGGGAAAGGATATATGAAATCCTTGGAGGGGCCACCACATTTGAGGAGTATCCCCCAATTGGAATGAGCGTTTGTTCCTTATCTAATTTTTCTTGTATCATGGATTATTGAAATTGACCCTCTTGTACTGAAATAAGGATGCATGTCTACTTTCAAGTGACTATCTTATTTTGGGGATGAATCACATTTCTCGAGGAGACTGGGATGTGGTCCCTACTCCTAGCTTTTTCTACAGACACGTTGAAATATTGATAGTTCTGGAGGATATAATTTAGAATTAACGTTTTATCCTCCATCATTACCAGGATGTGATGATATACTTCTTTGGATGTAATGGGTATAAATTCCCATTCTGATGTCGGAGTATAAATGTTTACCTACTCTGGTCTTTTATATGTTGCTAGTGGGTACTAGAAGTTCTCCTCTGCTAGGGAAGAGGAATGAGTATACCCCTTTTTTATACCCAGGATACACCAATTGTTTTTATTGGTTTCCATCCTATGTGGATAAAAATATTTATATTTATAAGTAGGAATTTTCATCTACTCATTTGCCGCTGTATTTGTCTTCGGATCTTGATATTCCTCAGTAGGAATTTGAATTTTCTTGTATTTTCTTACCATCGTATTTGACTAGTGGACTTGATTGTGACAGGAAAGAATTTGAATCTTCCAATTTATTTACACTGTATTTGAATAATGGGATTACTCTTCATTTGAATTGGTAGTGTTGTATAACTTCCCATTGTATGACACCCTATTTGGATGGCAGGTTTGGTATGCATTCATAAGAATTTGTGCCTATATGTTGTTGGTTGGCGTCCTATTTGGATTGTAGGATTCTTATGCACATGCATGAATTTTCATCTTCCTATAATTTTCCACTCTACTTGTGAGGATGTTCTGATGAGCATGGGTAGGAATATGAAATTTATCATAATTTTTCATCGTGTATGCGTGGTGGGATTCAGTAGAGGTATTATGAGTATATTTCTTCTAATAGAATGTGACTATGTTTGTTTGGTGGGTCTCCTCCTCAAGAAAAATGCTGATGGCCTATTCCTTGTGATATATTTATCTCCCTCAGTGGGCTACCCAAGGGGCCTGTGTCCGTTAGACTTCAGCATGGGCCCTCGATGTGATATCCTCTTCAGAACAAGGATACTGGGTTGAATATTGTTGACGATGATGTCTTTTGGTAGGGGATATTGCATAAGACCCCTGAGAAGTGTGGATGAAGTCATCGGTGTCGACTTCATCTACCTCGCTAAGACAAGGGAGGTACTTGCCATCATGTTCAGTGGACAGGATCCCAAAATGATCGTGGATAGAAATTTGAGTTTCCCAGCTCTTGGCCATTGACCAATACTGTGTGGGAAACTGGTGGGAATTCATAGCATGGAGGGTCTACTTTGCTACCTTTATGGTGGGTAGGGTACTGTTCAGGTGGTAGAATCAGATCAATGTATTCGAGACCCAGTTTTTAAGACTCAAGGTAGGCTATGGTGTGCTATTCTTCACTAGGTACCCTTACCCCTATGCAATTATGAATGTGCATGTCCGAGAAAACGATTGAGATTCCATTGGATTGTATCCAAGTAATCCTAATTACTACAATATATAAAATGTATAGAAAATAATAACCTATAGAAGTTTCATATCATTAACAGATGTATTATTGATGATCTTTCTTGAACCTATTCCTTTCAAATGTAAAGGGGCTTTAGGTGGGGTAACACCGCTACCTTGGTTAAGGATTCATTTCAAGTTCACCATTTTTCTTTCAAACTGATTCAAGTCATGGTACCTTTTAGGTGGGTGACATGGTCCCATAAGGTCTGGTCACTATATACTTTTTTTTGTTGCGAATAAGGTTCCAAATTTGTGTGTTCCCAGTGGGTGACTGTAAGAAGTAAAGTGTTTGTGAAATTATCCCACATTGGGTATGATATCCTCGTATGGTCTCTAATGGGATTGTTTGTAGAGACATAAACATCCACCAGCCCTCTTATCCATGATTCATGGGATTTCTTTCCAAAGGTAGGCTCTCACTGGATGATTTGGCTAATGACACTTGACGACTCACACTGGTCAAGTGGATATTAATTTGGGATAATCATACCCTTTTGGGGTGGGGGAATTATTTCATTTTTTAGGACACACTTATGGATTTAATCAATATTCATATATTCCTTGAATAATTGGTTCATTCCCAATCATGTGTATGCAGATTACTCCTAGGTCATAAGATCAAACAGAAAAATGCATCGGTTAGGATAATCTGTTGGTATATGAGGTTCCCTATCGATGAATACATATGTATGTATCTAAGGTAATTCACTAATGTTAACTTTTTGTGGACACATTAGGTATTCTATGGTATTTATCCAAGACAACGATAATTTAATCCATATGATGAGGTGCTTTGGAGTTTATCATCATCTAGGGGGGGAAAAACAGTTTTGATGTCGGGGTTGAACCCATAAGATGATATTTCTACATATCCTCAAGAGAGGAATCAGATCCCATATAATTTGGTTTAACATATCTGGACACATCACCTTTTATGGTCATGTTATAAGGACCCATCTATTCTATTTAATTTCATGCCAAAATGACATCTAGGCGGACAAGGCCTAGTAAATTGTTAGGGTGGGATTTATTATGAGGTAGCCCAAGGTACCCATAATCAATGTAGTTTTTAGGGTTAAGGGTGATCCTACTAGGTATATGGCCCAGAAAACATTAGAGTAAGATTAATTGTCAGTTTTTGACCTCGAGGAGGCTTTATACGTATACCAATTGGTTTGGAATCAAATCCCTAGTAGTTAGGTATGATGGTGATTATGCATAGAAGTTTCCCATAAAAGAGGCATGATTTGGGTCTTCCATCAGTGAAAAAGGCCCTTTTTACATCATAGTTGGGACTTACACCATAATGGTGGCCTTGATTAAATAGGGGTCATGATTGGGGTTAGCCTTTAATAAAGAAACCCTTTGACCTTGGTCCTTAAACATGCATCCAATATATCCCACTTATAGTGGGAATCAGAGGTCTCATTGTTCATTTCTAGAAGTGGACTAGGTGGGTTTTGTGATCATTACTATCATCTAAGACCACATGAGTAATTCTCGGGGTGAGAAACAAGATGATTTGAATGATTATACAAGATATACACATTCTCTTCCTTTATGAAGGAAAAGGAGGAGGATGATGGCAGTAGATACTAGGGAGAGAGCACCACCTCATATGATCAAAGGGGATTACTTTATAAGGGATTCCATGAAATTAGTTCTGGAAAAGGGGATAAATATTTATTCTCATAAAAGGGAAAAGAAAGTGTGATTTCCCTTATATATCACTGGCCCTCATATAAGGTAAAGGCCATTGATTAGCCTATATTTTTATAATGGAGAGGTTCACATCAGCATCCCAATGTTAGACCCCAAGTTACCATGGGAATGTAAACTTATGGAAATTCCGAGGGTCTGCTCCATTGCAGGGATTTCCCATGTGACTCCACTTACCATTGGAATGTAAACATAGAAGGGCATGATTATGAATCCAACAGTTTTATCTAATGGTTCTGGTGGCTTTAAGAGTGGCTTTTGGATAATTCCATTAGACTGGTTTGTAGAGGGACTGTGGACGAGGAAAAGGAAATGGAAGGAGATGATCAGAGCTAGAGGGTGGAATGCCCAAGGGTACCCCAATCCGCAAAAAAATTATTAACTCATGATAGTACAAAATCATATATAATTTTTATAATTATGTTGTAGGGGTCTTCAATATACCATGGTATTTCACATACTTAGATGCAGTCCGCATGTCATTTTTCTACATAGAACACAATTCATTCTATGTAGCATGGTGCTACGCGGCATCCAATTCCATCTGTATAGCATGGTGCTATGCAGTTCTAGGATACATTCATGTAGTGAGTTTCTACATGGGTAAGGGTTCCATATGAAAAGTATATGCTACATGGGATGCCAATTTTAAGAATAGAAATTAGTTCTACATCTTGCGGGATGTTCATCCGTAAAGGGATTTGGTTTGCGGGATGCCCATTAAAATTGTGTTTTCTTTTTTAATACTATGCAGTGGGATATACCTATAGGGGATAATACAAAGGGTTATACACTTCATAGATTTATTTATTTCAAAAATCCATCTCTTAAGGATCCTCCTCAAGAAGTCTGTTCGGTTATCCTCAAATCTTATCCCTTTCTTGGCTCCCCTCAAGGTCCTTTTAGAGTAGGATGGAGGAGATGGATATATGGGTCGCACAACACCTTTTTCTGAATCCCATGGGGACAACATAACCCACATATGAATTAGTTATAGGTTTCATCATGTGTAGTGGAAAAATCACATCTTCGTTCCCACGAATGACGTTATTTCATTCACAAGAGTTTGTCGGCTGTGCGTCGCACACAAACCATTTAGTTTGCAGGGAGCCTCATATGCGAGGGTAGAATTTTCTGCATCCATTATGTGAATGAATTTGTGAATTCACAGAGTCTACACCATCTTAATTAACATTAAAACCATTTGGTTTATGGTTTCTTTATGAGGTCACAGACTACTATGCGGAGCAACGATCCGTGAAGGGATTATGGTTCGCGGTGCACTATTTTCGGTTGCAAAATCTGGATTCTTCAACATTCTTCTTCGAATCATCATCCACTTTTTTATTCATACCTTTTCCAAATTCATTGGAGTATTTAATTTCCCTTTTCAATTCTTTCAGGACCGAACAATTTCATTTACTCTTTATTAATTTAATACTAAAATAAAATAGAAACATCGTTCATGTGTACGTATTCCCTACCATCTCTATTAATGGCATATTTATATTCCTATCTCCAAATTTTATGGATTATTATAAATACATATATAAGGAATATATATGATATTTAAATCATGTTTTACATCTTGTATATTATTAAATCATGATCTGCATAAGAATAATGATGATATCAAGTCAAAACATACTTGAAATACTAAGAAAAATCCACATGACATAGTGAAAATAATGAATGATTACTAATAAGTAATAAAATATTACAAGAATATAATATATGATATCATATATATTAATATGTTTCTAGAATAAGTTATTAACAGTTTTAAAGCCCTTATACAATAGGTTATAGAATGTTTAATAAAAAAGGAGTGTAAGGTAATGGATTTCCTCTTAATTTACATTACCTTGAGAGTTATTGAATATTATGCACCAGTTCACTATAATATGGTGTATATTCTACCCATTTTTCATTTAATATCATCATTCAATCGTAATTTTAGTATTATAATTTTTAATTTGAACTATCTCTTCCAAGGTATTTTGACTTGAAAATTAACAAGTGGAAAACGTTATCAGTGTAATACCACTTTCTTTTATGATTGTTTCCATTCTCTTAAAATAATCAAATCCCTATGATAATTTTTATTATATGTTAAATTTTTATTAAATTTCCATATTCTCATGAAATGGATATTATTATTGCCTAAACCATATTCCATTTTTACATATGGTGTTCACTTTGATAGTTATTTGATTAATTAGGGAAATTTTGAAAAATCAATATTTTTATTCAATAATATGATTGATGATTATTCAAGTTATCTATTAATTAAATATATTATTCGATATATTAGAAATACTTTGGACTATTATACATGGGTGTGTCACGGTTATATATGGCCCCTCAAAGCATGAGTAGTCCCAGGAGACAAATCAGTTATCCAAATTAGAGTAGTTTAAATTATCTTAAGAATATATCATGGGGTATAGTGGTTCATATGCCATGTACAAAACATCAAATATTAAATTATTTTGTTTATTTAGAATTGAATTACCACTATTAAGATGATTCTCACTATGAAAAATTCTTTAGATTTATTTCATTTTCAGACTATTGATTAAATAGAATTTGTTTTAGTTATTTAGCTTTCCATATTGTTTATTCCTTATGTAGTAATTTAAAGAGAATTTGTGTTTAGTTATTTACCTCGAAATATTTTTCATTATTTATTTATTTATTATATCTACTGCTTTACTTAACCCTTACTGAGCATTTGAGTTAACCCTTATTTTGTCTCCTTTAACCAGGATACGAAGAAGAAATCTTTGAATGAGCTTTAGAGGATACATATAATTTATTTTTATTATGTATCATGTTTGATTTTATATTTCCCAATGTAATGTGGTTATCATTTATATAATCCAGTTTTCCAAAATTGTGAAATTATTCGTTTCTTTGGGATTTTATTCCTTGTAAATCATGCCAATGTAACAAAGTTAGGCACCGAATTCGAACTTCTGGGGTCAGTGTATTATAGTTGGTGTCAAATGTAGTTCAGTTGGAACATATAAACATATACTTAGAAAAAATAGGGAAAATAAGCATAAGATAAAATTTTAGGATAATTATATAATTACATCCTTGAATTTTGGAATGGTCAAAATTGTGTGCGTTTTCATAGAAATATATCCTTGTTTGGACACTATAAGAGGATGTATTTCTGACATAGTTGTACCAAGGGTTAATAACTATAAAATGGTGCATCTTCCAAGACTAGAGTGTATCCTGGTACATGGAAATGACCCTTAATGCACACATGGTGTGACACATCCAACTGATATTCTTAGGATAATTCAAAATTTATTCACAATACATTTTGAAGGATTTGTAATTAATGATATCCCCAAAGAAACTATGTTTATTATTATGAGATTAGTTATGGAATATTTTTTTAATTTATTATAATTGTATCACTAGTTTTGGGATTATACATTATGTTACATAGTATTATGATCAAATCCAGTATATTCCATTGTTTAGAAGTGGAACACAGATGTAAAAATTGTAACAATGATTACGGAAAATGTAGAGGATTCCATACTGAGAAAGATGATATAGCTGTTATTGAGATTGAGTATGTTATAGATATATTAGGTTATCATAACTGGTTATGAAACATAACCTTTCCTTGATGGAGAAACCTAATACATGATGAGATTCTTCAAGTTTGGATAAGTTTATGTGATAGAAGACCCCATCATTTAGTGGTAATACTAACCCAATAAAGGTTGGAATATTGATTATGTCTTTGGAGAAGATATTCATAAAATTGAGATGTGGTGAAAAAGAAAATATTACACTTCAAGTGAATTATTTAAATTGTGATGTTAATTAATAGTTATTTTTGATCCAGAATACTAGGTAAGAATATGAAATATAACTCATGAATTGGACAACTTTTAAGGACACATTCTTTGAAAAATATTTTCCTCATGTGAAAAACGATGATATGAAGAGAAATTTCCTTAGTTTAATGAAAAAAGGGAAATAACGTGTTGCAGAGTATGAATATTCCTTTACAAGGTTACCAAAGTATGATATAGATTTCATACACCACATGGAATGCAAGATTGAACATTTCATTGACGGACTTACGACAACTCTCCAAAGGGCACTGATTTGTAATCATATGGTGAAATAGTTTTATGTTCTATCAAGATAGAGAATGAATTCACCATGTCTTGTGGATTCGAAGGGACGCAAGATAAGAAGTGGAATGTAAAGAAAAATATGGATAAGGGGAAGGGTTAGAATGATTTTTTCACATGTGATAAATGTTGAAATAAACACATTTTTATATTCTTGAAAGGAAGGGTGTTTTTTATATTTATGGAGTTAAGGGACACCATGATAAATAATAAAAAGGTAAGAGTAAAAATTATACCATTCAGTGTAAAAAATTTATATAGATGGGGAAATACTCAAATTATTTCCCTAATAAACAAGGGAATCTCCCATAGAAGAAGCCAAGGGATCGAGGGCAAGTTTATTTTATTGATATAGACAATATAGAATAATTAAATTTCTCCTATATTTGGATATTTGAATAATGTTGTAAAAGTGTGTTATTAATGATATTTTGGTTATATGTATTATGGAATGCATAAGGATTATACTATGGTACGTTTTCATCAAGGATAAAAAATATTTTTTGATTGGTATCTACAACCAATAAATGTGATTCAATAGTAAGCTAAATATTGGGAAAATACATGGTTGAGGGAACAATAAGCCTTAATATTTTCCTAATGCCGAGGTAATGAAATTTGGACAAATTAATGATAGATATGGATAATGTAAATTTCATACTACTAACTACCTTAAAAAATATTCTAAAGTGTTGTTTCATGATATTTTTTAATGACGAACCATTTATGAGATGGATTAATTTGATCTTTAGACAAGGTTTTACAGATTG
Organism: Viscum album; assembly: GCA_963277665.1. Lineage (NCBI taxonomy): Eukaryota > Viridiplantae > Streptophyta > Magnoliopsida > Santalales > Viscaceae > Viscum > Viscum album. The sequence goes on along the minus strand of OY728136.1, from coordinate 394,479,008 downwards.
TTGTATTACTCCAACACATGACACAACCTATTCTATGAGATGAAGTATAAATAGTTCAAGGAACAATTAAAAAAAATAATTTTATTTATTAATTAGAATCATATCAAGTAATTATATTACCTTTTGTTATTATAGAGTAAAGTAATTTCTCAACTCTAGAAAAAAAGTCTTTAAAAAAAATATTTCTATATATCAATAACCTTTTTAAACTTATGGTTTATAGCCTTGTGGTAATTAACTTTCTCTGGATCACACATCTTCATTTAATCAATGTTCTCTATTACTCTCTATCATAACTTTATAGTTATTTTTCTCTTCCATGTCCTATTTTTAACTAATTTTCTTTTATTTTAAATCATAGTTTTGTGGTGATCTTCAGATTATCCTTTCAATATTATTATGAATATTTGTCCTTAATATTATTTATAATGTGGGTTTTTCAAAAATAGTATTTTAAAATATCATTCCTTTGATTACAAAGATCAATTTTTAAGTGTGAAGGACACACTTTATTTAAGTAGGGGACAATGTAACACCCCAAGACATTATAATATTTTCCATTTTGAAAAATTCTAATTTTCCCTAGATTTTTTATACCCAACCCCATGATAAGATTACACTAAACACAATACCAAGAACATAAGGGAATATAACATCCTAATACTTTGTAGTTATCTATATATGATATATATTATAATTCACACTACACCGAGTTAGCTTAATTTACCTACAAGACAGACTTTCTTTTACAGCTTGCATTATATGCAACATAGTTTTTTAATGAAAAATAATATATTAGTAAAATATTATTATATAATATATTAAGATATAACCTAGATATTAAATTGGAAGGTATGAATAGGATTAAATAGCTTATAAAAATATATTTCTGAATTCATTGGTTACCAATTAATTATAAATTAATATTAAAGCCAAATGAATATAAAAGAAATGTTTTTATAAAAATCTATTTCTATGCCTTAAAGGGGTTTTATGTATATAAATTGAATTAATTAATATTATAGGATTATAATAATGAAATATATTTATTATATATTCAATAAAATATTTTGTTTACATTTATCCAATTTATTTTATAGTCATAGGATAATAAAACCCCAATATTACACATAAAAAACTATATTTTTTAAAGGAAGTTTTGTAGCCTTTTAAGGGCACACCTAATTTAAAACTGAATTTTTACACTTTTATAAAATTTATATGAAAAAATAATTCATTTTTAAAATTAAAACATCAAAAATATTTTAGACTAAATTTCAATTATTGTTATTGAAGGATTAATTTTTTGATGATTAGGGAAAAATACTAAATTTTAATTGAAAACTGCTTTTTTCAAATAAATTATTTATATAGTTAAATTATATTTTAATTAATTTTTTAAAAATATTTATTTCATTTATACATTAAATAATTCATTTTTTTTTTCATTTTAACCAATTTCACATTGAAATTTCATATAAAAACATTTCAATGTTTTGAACATTTTAAATTTAAAACCCCGATTTGTCATCCTATTTTGCAGGAATAATTTTAAATTATTTTATGCCAATTCTATGATTTTAATTTGAAAAATGGATTATATATTTGGAATCATTATAATTTATAATTTATATTATTTTTAACTATGTTTTCGAACCAAAAAATTATTGAATGGAGTGAAAATTAATTGTAGCGATTAAGGTAAAATTAAGCTTAACCAGGGACTAAACCTTAAACATAAATTCCAAAATGGAATATAAATATGTAAAAATCCAATTTTATGGACAAATTTAGACTTTATAACACCATTTATATAATTTTTATCATTATTTGAGGCAAATTATGAAAGGGATACCTATCAGTGGTGTTTAACATTTTATATTTACAAGAATGCCACTCCTCCTCCTCTATAAAAAGGCACTCACCCCTCCAAGTTATTTAGACCTATAAATCCATTTTATCATCCAAATATATCGAAAATAAGCTAATAAATTCCATAAATTGATACTATAATCTTGAATTTGGGATAAAATAAAACCAAGTATATCTTTTGGTATAATCCAAAAGGAGTTTCTTGAATTAGAAGCAAAGTTATTCAATGATCACGTCACTTTCATTTCATTATCCACCCTTTAAATTCCTATTATATATTTTCTATATAATAAAATAAGTATCATAAATATAATTTAATGTTTTTATTTCATTTTTATGATCTAAAATCACATGCACTTTCATCACATGGGATACATAATCATCGTTCGTGTGTACGACGGACTACCGCCTCAAGAACTGATTTCGTTCCTTCTTCCATTACCACCTTTAATAGTTATAAGTAATGATGTATTTAGAGTTTATATATGATATATATGGTATTTATTTGGTTTTTATTCTTATATAATTCTTATATAGGGCATACCTTCATGATTTAAATTTTTCAGAATACGATAACATCATTTTGGATTTGTGGACTATCGTCTCCTCAAAGAGATGTGATTCGTTCACTGTATACATGGATTATATTAATGATGGTTTTTATAAAAATATGATATTTATATAAAATAATTATGATACTGAAATTATAATATACATATATATCCTTTACTCTTCATTCTATTCATATTAATATAAAATGGAAACAAGTTTCATGCGCACGTACAACGTACCATCTCCGTGAAGGGTGTATGCCATTTCTTTATACATAATTTATGGATCATTATAAATTAATATATAATTAATATAAGTGATATTTAAATAATGTTTCAAATTCTTAATATGAATAAATCATAATATATACACGAAGAACAATGATAATAGGTCAAAACATATTGGTAAAACTAGACAATTATCACCTCAAATAGTGAAAATAATGAATGATTACTAAAAAACAGGTAATATGATCTTATAAGAAGATCATATATGACATAATAAATATTAATATGGTTATTTAATAAGTTAATTATATGTTTAAAATAATTATACATGATTTTAAAGGTCATTCAATAAAAAAGGTGTGTAATGTAATAGATTTCACCTCAATTTAGATTCTATTGAAAATTATTTGTTATTATGAACCAATTAACTTTTATGTGGTGTATTTAATACATATTTTTCATTTAATATCATTATTCAATATTAATTCATGTCATTTTGCGTTTCATTTTTACTATATCATCCAAGGGGTTTTTATTTTAAAATTACCAAGTGGTAAAAGTTACCTTTTTAATATCACTATGTTTTTTGCTTGTTAACTTTATCATGAAACAATCCCATCCTTTTGGTAATTTTTATTTTACAATATAGTTATATTAAATATCCATATTATCATTAAATGGATATTATTATTTCCAAAAACTTATACCATTTATATATATAGTTTTCACTTTGACAATGATTTGATTAATTTGGTAAATATAGATAAAACTGTATCTTTTATTCAACACAAATTTTGATGATAAGGAAAATTTTATATTATTTAAATAAATTATTTAATATATTGTGAATTCTTTGTACTAAAATATATTGGTGAGGATTTTTTTAGATATCACCTTGATGCATTAGTAGTCTCATGGGATGAATCAGTTGACCAAACCAGAGTAGGTTAAAATGTATTGAGAATAGATATTGACAGTGTATTGGTTCATGTGATCGATAAATGACTTACAATATTATAAAATATCATTATTTTATAATTTATTTTTTATTATCCATAGTATTTAATCTTTGACAGTATCCATGGATAAATTTTATTTTTAGAGTGTTGATTAAATGGCATATATTGTGGTTATTTACTATGCCATTTTATTTATTCCTTATCCATATATTTAAATATAATTTGTTATTATTTATTTTTAATTCAATGTTGTTTAATCATTTCTGAGTGCTGATAGATTCTGTTGTGCTTAACCCTTTCTGAGTAATTGATCTCACCCTTATTTTTTCCCATCCCGTGATATGAAGAAGAAATCCATGAATGAGATTTCAAGGATATAGTTCATTTCATTATATTTTGTATCTTGTTTTATTTTCTAGTCACCAATGTAATATGGGTATCAAATATGTAATATTTGTTTTTCCAAAACTACTAAACTGATCGGCCCTGTGGGATTTGATTCCATGTAATAATTCCCATGTAAAAAATTAAATCACCAACTCCAGGATTCTGGGGTTGGGGAATTACAGGAATAACAATATACGAAGCTTAAAATATCATGGAAAAAAGAAGATTCAATATATAACATGCCAAATTTGAATAATATACTCTTCATACAAGAATATAGGTGCACAACATAACATGTTCCTCAGTGATGGAAAATTTAGGCAAAGATCCCATAATGATTTGGTGTCATTTTAACCATAAAGATCATGAAAGAGAGATCCTAAAATGGATATGTAAATATCAATAATTTTAAGTAAATTCATCATAAAATACATTAATGGGAAGTATATACACCACATAAATGAAATTAGTGGTGAATATGACACGTGTCTCACATGAGTGATAGAAATCCCTTAGCTTAAGTCTTGAAATACATCATACTTGTTGGACCTACCTATATAATAAATATAAGTTTATTATAAATTTATTAAAGAACCAAATTAAAATATATAATACTATATATGGTTTTATTATTACCTTTATTACCTATTTATTATCAATTCCATGTTAATGTTACGTTTTAGCTAATAACCACCTTTTCATATATATCGGGATTTTTTTTATTTTTTTCATTTTAATTTGAACATGGATTCATCACCTCCATAATGATAAAAATGATATAAATATCATATATATTTATTATACATGTAATTATTGTAATTCAAAAGGATATAGGTATGAAATAAAAAACATTATTCATGGAAATGGTAGGTCATACGTATGCATGAACTTCGTTTATATTTTCATGTTGAAATAAATGATATAAGAGTAAATTAAAAATATTATCATTTAAAAATATTATTTATTTTATATATATCAAAATTATTTTTTAATCCAATATTTTACACATTCCATGTAAACCATGAATGAGTCACATCACTTCGTGAGGCAGTAGTTCACTGTACACACGAATGACATAACCTTATTCCCACAAAATATAAATCTTGAAAGTCTTTGTGATATAATGTTGTAGATTCACAATAACATTATAAAAATAATAAAAATAATATTTAAATTGTATGTACATAATTATACCCAACATTGAAAGTGATAATAGAAAAATGAATGACAACTGTACGTGGGGCGGTTGTTCGACATACACAAGAATGGTGATTTCATAACCCATTTGATGGATGTGTTTGTGGTACATGGTCATAAACATAACATAAAAAATGTATTATTATATTTAAGATACTATGGTTATTATATATTCATGATCTTGAATTAATTGATTAGTTTTGAGGAAGAAATAAAACAAAAAATTTCATCGAAGGATGTTACCTCTTCTTTAGGAATATCCTTTTGGTTTGACCCAAAGAACATTTTGGATGGATTTCATCCAAAAGTTTGTTTTAAAGGATTAGTTTAGGGAATTATAGATGTAATTTGGGTATGTAATTTTTCTGATCCAGATTTTTTGAGAGGTGTGATGATGTGGGGATAGTGAGTTCATTTTAATTGTTCAGAATGAGTGGAATCTTATAAATACTCAAAAGTATTCAATATTGGGGGGTAAAAATTACTTAAAGTGGCTCAAAAACAGAAATTTATTGGATTTTAGGGATGTTATGGTCAATAAAAACCTCCACCATAGAATTATACACATGTTATAAACATTTAATTCTTTACCTTCTAAGTTCCCTTATTTTACCATTTTGGTTTGTCATTATGTTAACTAGTTTTATAACATAATTAATTTATTTATTAAGAATAATTTTGGGTGATAATTATTATATAATTTAGAATCACCTATTATAAAATATGATATAAAATTTAAAAAATAAAAACTCTTAGGTATTAGAAATTAATTTTAATAGGAGCGAACGTAATTTGAAAAACAGTACATCAGCGCTAACCACACTAACAATGTTTCATTACTATTGGGGGTCAAAATGTGCATTATAAAAGGTAAATTGGTCCATTAATGGACCACATATTATATTTATTAATATTTTCAGATAACTTGGAAGAATATAGGCTTCTTATAAATTTTAATTTATTTAATAAAATAATTTTTTTATAAAATAGCATTAATGTCAATTTTGACATTATATAACTAATTTGAATTTTAAAAAAATATAAAAAATAATTGAATTTGAATATATTAATTTCAGAACTATTTATTATGATATAATCAACTAAAAAATTAATTTAATACCTTGATTCATTTAATTTTCTTCATTTTTACTATTTTTAGTATCATTTATTTTATTTTATTATTAAATAAATAATTACTGTGTGGACATTTCTTAACAATTTTATGTGATTAATTCATCTCAAAAAATTAGAGATAAATTATCGTGATAACTAAAAATCATTTATATTTCAAAATTATATTAATAAACAAACCTATGAAGTTTTTTCCTATATTCTAACTATTTATAGAAATTTAAAGGAAGAAAGCTACAATTTTTTTTATTTTTCATTAATTACATTATTATATGGGTCATTATCTTGGAAAAGTTTCCAAGAACTCATAACATTATATCCTATGGTCATAAGGGTCTAAATATTTCCATCCAATGGGTTTTACAAATGTTTTGGGACATTCCTACACCTTATATTCTGTCTTAAATCACTAAGTAAACTCATTTTTCAGTCATTGTAATTAATTTTAAAAGTTATTACTAATAATTATTGTCAAAAATTAAGTTGAAATTATTAGATAATATAAATTATTATGATTTTAAATATGAAATAAAATTTTCCAAATTCAATTAACATAAGTGGAAATAATTAATTTAAAATAAATACCACATACATTAGGAGAAATTAGGTTTTTAAGTGAAAATATCAAAAGTCTTATTTTTTTTATATTCAAATTAAATATTAAAAAAAGTCTAATGACATATACTAGATTAATAGATATATAATTGAACTATTGTGACTTTAATATTAATGTGTCCAAGTATCGTGCAATCAAAGAGAGAGGGGGGTGAATCAGGTGTGACCAATTTTACAAAATTATTTTTACATTTTAATTTGAAACTCAGTCTTAGGTTAAGATGTGTGGATGTTTTATGCAATAAATAATGTAAATGAAACAAAACACACAATATTTTTACAATGTTTGATACTAATACCTATGTCCTTTCAACAACCGTTAATCACCCCTGGTTATAGATTTTTCATTATATGTAGATGGTTAAAACCAAAGAAAGTCCCATTCCCATCACCACTGAGTCCCACACTGATCCACTCTAGAGTCCCACAAGAGGTTACAAGTTCTCACCTATACTAGTGAATCTTGATTCTCAAAGGAGGATCATTATACTGCATCCCACAATGTTACAAGCTAATAAAACACAAATTGGTGGAATATTTTATTGATAATAAATGAAAAAATTTCTCGACATTGTGTTAAATATGTTTATTTATAAAATATTTGGGATTAAATAATTCATTTGAAAATTTGATGAAATTTTTAGTTTTAACCATTAAAATTCACTGTAGAATTTCAGAAATAAATATTTTGATTTGTATTATTTTAACTTAAATTTTTTTAAATATATTCTTGACTTATTCAGATACAACCTTAAATCAGGACGTTGGAGCTAAATCGGGCATTTGATGGGTGTAAAATGGACATGAAGTCAAAAATGGGATGAACACGCTAGTCTAGACATTAGTTTTATATTTGTGTCATATATTATTCATAAAATATTGGATTTGGCCAAATTTTTAGAGTATCTTGGGGAACCAGTTCGTTACATTTAATCCTTTTGTAATGACTGATTAATCACGTGTTTTAGAGGTCAAATAGGCAGTGCATGTTGGATTAAAATATTTGGATAAATTTCTCCATTCACACTTGAAACCACTTATAAATTTTCCTACCCTCTACTCTATAAATATGTATTTATCTCATTTAGAGGGTTGGGAGATGTGTATTAGGAATTTTATGGATGAGGAGAAGAGGATCCACTCCAATTGTCCAACCATTTCAACAAGGATATCTCTTGAAGCAATGATCCCTTCGACGAAGCCTTCTTATTCTTCTTCTTCTTTGTGTTGTAATACATTTTCTTGGTAATAAAATACATAGTTATTCTTTAATTTCTTCTTGATTCTTATATTTTGTTCACTTATTTTCCTTATTATTCTTTCTCTTTAGGCAGGAATACAAGAGTAGAAACAAGATTGGGTTATACCCTTTCTAAACCTTTTCACATGAAAACGTTTCTGCGATGACTACACCGCTCATAGAAGAGTAGGTCTATTTAGTAATCAATCTACCTTTGACCTCCTTCATTCATTTATTTTGAATCAATGAGATAATTTAATTCACTTAATATGATATATAAATTGAGTTTTAAATTTATCTAAAGCCAAGAAATAAATTGAATGATTTATGAAAAAACATGCGAGGTTGAGAATTGTGTGAATTGTGAGAGTGAGAACATAATCGGTAATTCAAGACCACACCTGATGAATTTTTAGAGTTCAAATATAATCCCTAATCCCTATTAATACTCATTTACATAGTGGATATGTGCTCTAATTAACCACTGACCACAATCTAACCTAAGAACATCAATCAAAGCAGGGTGATGTGATTGCATGTTCCAAAGCTAGCCTAGGGTTTTAATAATTTCATCTTTGTGGTTAAGTTAACTCTTGTTGAGTTTGAGGGTTAACAAATTAGGGGATTATAATAAAGATGATGTTAATTTTAATGATAATGACAAATAATTGAGAGAATAGATAGAGTTATATCGACTACTTCTTTTAAAATATTTTCTAAAAAACATCATAATATTGTGTTTTATTAAACAAGTTTCATTACAAAAAACAATAAAAGTGAAATATTCTTCTAAAAAACTTATTATTATTTTATAAATAGTAAAAAAACTCCCTCATCATTTTTAAGAAGTTTCTTTATTCTTTTTTTTTATTTTTAGAATACATTTAATAATATTTTTTAATTTAGTTTCTCCTTTGAGAGACGACCTTGGTCAGCCACTCTACTGCACCCAAGTACACAAAAAATCACAATTCATTTGAGAGAGCCCATGATAGAGTCTTTCAAATTGGTACCATTTTTAGGGAGGAAAGTAATTATTTCAACCATTTAGATGTATTCTTTTTATTTTTTATTTTATTCTCTTCTTATCTTCTTTCTTCCTTCTTTACCAAATCTGAATTTTTCTTCTTCTTTTGTTTTCTTATTCTTCTTATTTTTGGACCATCAACTCAACCTTCTCATTTTTATTTTATAATGGTCCACTTTTCTTATTTTCATTTTTATATTATTTATGACCCAAACTAATTCTGAGTATCTTTTAGATATGGACCCTATTATTGAACGCAACCTTAGGTCTCGAATCAGACATTCTTAGTTGTAACGTCCCGACCTGGCTTACCACTAACCGATAGCCGGAATGGTTCGCCACATAGCCTCAAGCACATTTCCCCAAATTCTAGAGGCATCCGACTAGTAGTATGGGCCTTGGTTGTGATGGTGTTGAAACTATGACCTCATTGACATATTGTAACATAGTGGAATACATATTAACAAATAGAAAAAGTAATAAACAACATGCAACTGAAACAAAACAGTGGAAATATGATAGATAAATATCCAAGTTTAAACCATAAAAATGGTAATGCAGCAAGTTACATGTTCTAAGGAAGAAGCCAAAATAGGATACACTTCAATCATGTAAAATACAATACCAAAGTACAGTAAAACAAAATGAGACTCAGCAACATCGCAAGCCAAGTCTAGGTCCAATGCTTTAATGTTCCTAAGTAACAATCATGTACCTGTAAAAGGATCCTGGCCCCTATTGACAGCTGCAGAAAAATAGTCTATTTGGTCCCAAAAACATGACCCAAATAGGGTGTGAGAAATGAATCCCGATAAGAAACCACCAAAGGTCTGTTCCAATCTATAAGTGAGTATATGTAGTAGTTGTGTATATTAAAGAAATGCAGTAAGTAGTATGCACTCCAAAGTAAAAAAGACGACAAATATTGGTGTTAATTTAAAGAGTTTACTATATTCGTTATCAGTTCATTTACTTGAATTATCTAAATTTCTGAATCTAGCCTAAGCCTAACATCCCCCATAGCAAAGTAAGAACAACAAAAGTCTCAGAAGACCTTATAACAAGTGAGTAATGTCTAAACTCAAGCTTGTGCATTGACTTGGTAGACGTGTCACAATTCCTTCCATTTCACCATTTAATTATAACTGGAGTCTTCTCTTGAGATTCTTAAGTTGGAATTCAAGTATCACTACAGGTTTAATTCTACAGATATCCTATGAGTTTGTTCTCAGCGGTCCTACTAGGGATCCCAAGTATCACTCTCGATGTTTTTATAAGTTCAAGAGAGTTAGTCTCAGTGGTCCTACTAGGGAGCCCCAAGGTATTACTCTATGTATGGGTTTATGTCAATTTAGTCCATACCTGGGAGTCCTACTAGGGAACCCAAGTGTCGCTAATGACATAACAACAAAAAACTCTTGAGTTCGTCCATGGCGTTCTAAGCTGAACCTACATATCACCCAAGGTGGAATGTACAATAGTCATGCAAGTCTATTCACGAAATTCTAAGATGAAACCCTGTATCACCCAATGATATTTTCCATTTATCCATTTAAATTTCCATAAAACATTCCAACTTTCTTAACAATAAAAAACAATGCATGGCGAAGAGGCAACCACAAACCGAAATCCATGATCAAAAGCTCACAATTCTAACACAATTTCAATTTCAAATATAATAATGTTCATTTAAACAACCCAATAAATGAACAAGAGATCATTCTCATTGACATCATTGGGTGAAATGGCCAAAGTAGTTATTTGAGGGAAAAACACTTGTGGGGTGGACCTTAACCAATCACCAAATCCAAAACTGATTCAATTCATTGAATTCATTATCACTATAACATTTAAATAATAAGAAGGATCAATTTATTTTCAAGGAAATTCCCTATACATGGGTTCTCATCACAAAGACATATATAAACACCTCAACAATTAACAGGAATCACGAGACCACCTACCTCGATGTTGTATAACTGATATAATCCGATGTCGGCCCATGAATCGACCTAGTATGGGGTAGATCTAAAAAATATGTAAATCATTCAACCTTTAATAACTTCCCCATTAAAAAGAATCATCATGAACAACTCAAGGAAGAGAAATAACTTACAGAGAGGAATAAAATGAGACTACCAACACTTGAATCGGTTTCCGGATGACGAAACGGGAGGAGGAAATGATCTTGTGGCTCATACTTCTTCACCTGACGACTCCTCTATCCAGAAGAAGAAAAAATGATACTAATGCCCAATTTAAGATGAATTTTAGTAATACACGGAATGTAAATCCATATACATAGTGTGTATATCATTTTATTGTTCATCAATTCACCGACATACTTTACACGTCCTGCACCGACCTTGCCGACATTACTATATGGTGTGTACTTGGGATTACACAGTGTGTAGTGGATTTTTCTTCTCTCCCAGGACAACAAACTCACACAACATGTATTTCCATCCTACATAGCCAGATTACATAGTGTGTACTTAGGAGTACATGGCGTGTTATACTAAAACATAACATTTTTACAGTTTTTCATTGTTTTCTCAAAAATAACTTAAAGGAAAAGAAAAATGAAATAACAGTACCTCAGAAGAAGAACCAAGTTCTAACAAACTTCCCCACTTAAATCAATCCATCCCTAAATTTCCCTTCAAAGGGTGGTGAATTAATATCTGAGAATAACTCCAGCCACTGATCATATACATCGACATCTCTCTCCCAAGTCTCATCTTGTACTCGACCATGCTTCCATATCACTCGTACAAAAGGAACTGACCGGCCTCGTAGTACCTTCATGCTCTTGTCAACTATAAGAATCATATTCTCTTCAAAGGATGCATCTACTTGAAGCTCAACCTTCTTGGGTTGAAAAATGTGAGATGTGTCTGAGTGATAGCGGAACAGCTGAGAAACATAGAAGATATCGTGCATGGCTCAGTACCTATGAGGAAATTTTAACTGATAGACAACCAACCCAACATGTTCAGAATCTCAATTGGTATAACATATCATGTTGAAATCTTACACTATCTCTTGATCCACTTGTGTACTAATCTCGGTGCGACATGTAGGAAAACTCGATCCTCGACCTCAAACTACAAGGGCTATCTACAGCGATCGACATAAGATTTTTGATGATATTGCACAACAACCATCCGATTATAAATCATTTGAACCTAATCAGTAGTCTCCTGGACTAGACAAGGTCCCAACATAGCTATCTCTCTTACCTCGAGCCAACATAGGGGTGATCATCATGGCCTACTTTACAAGGCCTCATATGGATCCATCTAAATAGTATCCTGAAAGATATTATTATAGGTGAACTCAACCATGGCTATATGTTTCTCCCATGATCCCCCAAATTCTATGACACATGCATGCAACATGTCCTCCGACACCTCAATCATGCGCTCTGACTAGCCATCTATCTGAGGGTGGTAAGTCATGCTCATAAGCACCAGTGTACCCAACACCCTCTGAAAGCTCTGCCAGAAATGAGATGTAAATAGGGAATCCCTAACTGAAATGATAGAACAAGGCACCCCATGAAGTCATACCACCTCTCTAATATATAGCTTCCTGATCTCATCAACACCAAAGGTCTCTTAGATGAACAAGAAGTGAGAGACCTTCATAATCCTGTCCACTACAACCCACACACCATCGTTTCCTTTATGCGACCCTGGTAACCCTATCACAAAATCCATCATGACATCATTCCATTTCCACTAAAGGATAAGTAGCTACTATAAAATTCTAGCCAGCCACTGATGTTCCTCTTTCACTTACTGACAGGTGGAACAACACATAACAAAACTAGCTACTTCTCACTTCATACCCGACCACTAGTACAAACAGCGCAAGTCACAGTACATCTTGGTGACTCCGGGATGTACTACCCAAGATGAATCATGAAACTACCACATCAGCTCTTCACGTATATCCCCTGGAACCCACACACGTCAGTGGACACACATAACTTCATCCCTGACAATCATATTTCCCGGAGGAGGGTCCTCACCTGCTACACTCTTCTGTAGAACTAGGACTTCAGAATCAGCAATCTGACTCATCCTCACTCTATCCAGTAAGGTAGAGGTAACAACCAAAGGTGAGAGATAAGTTTTTCCCTTACTATTGTTCACCTCTAAATGAATCTCCGAGAAAAAAATCCATTAGCTTCCACACACCACTGGCCTCCTGCACTGCCTGTATCTGAGTCCTCGTGCTTAGTGCATCGGCCACTGCATTGCCTTTTTTAGGCATATATGCAAGCTCAAAGTCAAATGAATGAAGGTATTTCACCCACCATCACTGTCTCAGATTTAAATCACACTGAGTTAAGATGTATTTGAGACTTTTTTGGTCTGGGTACACCACAAAATTCTCCCCCAATAAATAATTTCTCCATCAGCACAATGCATGAACAATGGAAGCCAACTCGAGATCATGCATCAGGTAATTTCTCTCATGTGGATCAACTATCGAGACCCATATGCAACTAACCGATCTCACTGCATAATCACTTCTCCCAACCCAATACGTAATTCATCACAATACATAGTTTAACTCTTTCCTGGATCTGGGAATATCAGTATTGGTGCTGAAGTCAAACATCCATTCAACTCCTGAAATACTACATCATAAGAATATAACCATTCAAACTTCACACCACTCTTAGTCAAGACCATCATCGGTGCTACTAAGGGTGATAAGTCTGGTATAAAAATCCTATAGTAACCATATATCCCTAAGAAACTTCATACCTCAAAATGTTCTTGGGCTTCTCCCAGGTAACTACTACTCTCACCTTCTCTAGGTCCACTGATACTCTAGTCTCTATGATGATGTGACCTAGGAAGTGAATCTAATCTATCCATAAGTGTCATTTTGCGAGTGTATCATATAATCAATGCTCTATCAGTGTATTCAAAATGATCTCAAGTTGTTTTGAATGTTCGTGTTGATTGTGATAATATACCAAGATATCATCCGTGAAAAGAACCACAAAGGAATCTAGGTAAGGATGGAACACTCAGGTCATCAGTTCCGTGAAAACTACTGGCGCATTCCTGAGACAAAACGGCATAACCAAGTACTTATAGAGACCATACCTGCTATAAAAGTTTGTATGAGGTATGTCTGCAGGTCAAACATGTACTTGGTGATATCCTAACCTCATGTCAATCAACGAGAACACTTGAGCTCCTTGAAGAGGATCAAATAGGTGATCAATCCATGATAAAGGAATCGATTTTTAACCATCAACTGGTTCAGTTTTTGATAGTACATGCAAATTTTGAGAGTATCATATGCCTTTTTTGCGAAAAGGACTGGAAAACCCCAAGGTGAAGTACTAGGTCTGATAAAACCCTTATCTTCCCAATCACCCAACAATCACTTGATATTTTGAAAATCTATCGTAGCCATCCTTTAAGGAGTAATTAATACTAGTGAAGCTCTTGGAACAAGATTAATAGTAAACTACACCTCTCTAAACGGAGGTAAGAATGAGAAGTCATCTAGAAAAACGTCCTTGAAATGATCAACCACTAGAGGAAAATCTGCCAAACATTTTCCCTGGTCATCTTGATATAAAATAACAATCTGGGCTATCATCGTGCCCATCCCACAATGCTCAGGTCCAGCTCAGCTTTCCTAGACATCCCATTCACCCTTGTATAGAAAACATCTTCCCTATGGTGACATAAAACTCACTATGTGGTGATAGAAGTCAACAAAGGATTAATAGGATACCAACCAATCCATTCCATTTATGAAATCAAGCCCCGTTATCTCTAATACATAGAGGTTCCATTGAAATTTACACCCACCAATCTCAAGGAGGAACTCCTTACACTGATGCACACCTTCCATTATAACCGCTAGAGGAGTGTCTAGCATCTTAATGTTCTAAGAAGTATAAACACAAATCCCCAAGATTTCCACAATGAAAAAAGATATAAAACTATGTGTTACACCAGTATTAAAAAGTGTATAAGATAAAACATAGGAAACTAGAATAGTACCTTTGATAGTAGAAGGTCTAAGATCCTACTCCTATTGGGTCTGTTGCACTACATATGTCTAACCTGTAGCACTACCCTATGACACAACCTGGCTACTCTAAGCTGACCTGCCATACTGTTGCTGAGATCTGGGGGTCTGGCTACCACGACCACACCTACTACCTTGTCCTGCACGCCCCGACGTATTCCAATTTCCAGAATGGTGGGAAGCTACTGACCCTGCTCTTATATGTGGAGTTTGAGTAGAACCTGTCTCACTAGCCACTAATGGAAACGTCCTGTAGAAGCGTTGTAGATGGCCCATATTGCTACAAGCTCAACACTCAACTGGGTCCTTTGGGAACTGGGGGCTCAGATGTCCCAACCTACCGTACTGGTAGTATCTCACCTGACCACCGAAAGAAATGTTCTGGCTGCTCGTATCCCCATGAGAAAACTCAATATGACGCTTCTGTCTTCCTATCGAGACAGTACTAGATCTTAGTGTTGAACCTCCTTGGATCGCACCCCTAGATTATTGTAGGTTGCACTCTGTAATCAATGCCTAATTTACAATAGCAGAGACTAAGTTAAACTAGATACATTTACATAGGATCAGATGTAGAACCTAAGACCATCCTTGAATATTCTAGATTTTGATACATCATCACCCATCATAATAGGTGTGAATCACAAAAGCTCAGTAAATTGGGATGAATAATACATAACTGATAGTGTTCCCCACTCTAGGTGCATGAACTCCCATGCTTGGTCGACCCTCAACATCTCGAGAAAATAATATTCATATAAGGTCATCTGAATGTTTTCCCATGCCATATCCCGATGATACCCTGCCTGAGTGATAATTTCCCACTATCTCTTGGCAGAATCAAGTAGCATATATGTTGCAAGCTTCACCCTCCTCTCAAGAGGCTTCTCCAGATGCTCGAAGATAGTCCAAACTGACTCCAACCATGATTCTGCAACATGTTGTCCACCATCCTCTGAAAAAGTAGGTGGATGCTACTACTGGAATATACACTTTATCCTAACCATAGATGCAACAGCCTATGGTAATCCCTATAAGGTCTGCATGAACCTCACAAAACCTTCTCAGAATTATGCGTCTGCACCTACGTCTGGTATAATGGCTGGTGCCGCAGCTGGCACAACTGGAGGATCCATCGGTAGCCCATGCCCTACCACCGACAATGTATACCCACCACCACTCTCCTAGCACACTATTTGAGGTCTTCATGGTGGCATTCATCTGTAAAGTCCATCACACACACCTCAGCACAAGTTTAATGAATAGAGAACTACAATTCAAAAGTGAAAAGTGGGACATGTAATTAAAAACACTCAAGTTTTTCAAAATAGGAGTACATGACATGTATAACTCCTTACACATCGTGTTCTCCAAGGCCTCTACATGGGTGTGTACTTATTCCCAACAAGGTTGTGTATCACTCCATGTACACAACGTGTTTCCTAAGAGACACGATGTGTACTTGAGTCTCCTTCCTACCTGGGTACTTGCCGGTGTACGACTACACATCGTGTTCAACCTAGACATGACATGTATAACTATGTTTTCATTCACCCGTGTCATTAGTCACACGGAAGGATACATGGTCAACTTATACACAACGTGTACTCACATTACACGACATGTCATAATGAAATCTCAATAACCCGTGTTCCCTCCTCACACAGCAGGTTACACAGTCAAGTATTACACGGTTTGTACTTAGGGTACACGGAGTGTTCTTATTAAAGTTCAGAACACATTCTTCCCCGAATAGGGAGAATACACGATGTGTTAGGCTAGACTACACACTATTTATACTGGGATTTTCATAACAGAAACCTCAAATTTCCTAGAAAACCCCTGTTCTATAGAAAACCCAACCAGCAGAATGCCAAATTCTGATCCGTGAGGGCCCATACTCCGCAGAGATCAATGTTTTGCACCCAAGAAGAACATATCATGATACAAGTATAGATAAAACTGAATAATTATATTCCAAATTCTATTCCAAGATGACCCATACACCTATGGAACTAAAATATGGAATCCATTCAATCCGAACCATAGCTCAAACCAATACACCTATCACAACAGTAGGCATAGTTATCACATCATCTATCACAACAGAATACGATAAATAATGCATCTTAGATAGTGTGGAATAATTCATGGAATCTGATTCTAACAAGTGCTTATATGATGCATGAGATGGCATACCCTCATCTCACCAGGTTTCAACTAAAATAGGACCCACAATGTATCAACATTAATAGCAGAAATCAAGTGAATCACCCAACGATGAAATCCGTACAACTATAAAAGAAAAAATCACAATATATTCAAGGTAATTCATCTTTTCCCTATACACGGGCTAGAAAATCTTGGTAATAGTTTATTACCAAATCCCTTTTTCCATCTTGTCTATTCTATTGGATCCAAATTGTATGTCCAAGAAGAAAGAAACCCTTTGATACCACTTTGTAACATCCTGACTCGGCTTACCACTAATCGATAGATGGACTGTTAGACACATGGACTCAAGCACATTTCATCAAACACCAGAGGATTCCGACTAGTAGCGAGGGCCTAGGGTGGGATAGTGGGGAAACTATTCCCTCATGGGAAAAATGTAACACAATAGAATACATATTAATAAATAGAAGAAGCAGTAAACAACATGCAACTAAAAAAAACAGTGGAAATCAGATGGATAAATATCCAAGTCTCAACCATAAAAATGGTAATGCAGCATGTTACATGTTCTAATAAAGAATTCAAAATAGGATACAATACAATCAAGTACAATAAAATACCAAAGTACTATAAAACAAAATGAGACTCAGCAACATAACATGCCAAGGCTTGGTCCCAGGCTCTCCTGCTCTTAAACAACAAACAAGTACCAGTAAAAGGATCCATGCCCCTATTGACACCTACAACAATATAGTCCATTTGGGCCCAAAAAAATGACCCAAATAGGGTGTGAGAAATTAATCCTAGTAGGCAACCACTAAAGCCCTATGCCAATCTGTTAGTGAGTAAATGCAACAATTTTTTATAGTAATGAAATGCAGTAAGTAGTATGCACTCAAAAGTAAACAACCTTACAAATACTAGTGTTCATTTATAGAGTTTAATATATTCATTAGTAGTTTATTTACTTGAAGTATCTAAATTTTAGAATCCTACCTAAGCCTAACATCCCACGTAGCAATGTAAGGGCAACAGAAGTCTTAGAAGACCTCCCAACAAGAAATTAAAGTCTAAACTCAAGCTTATGCTTTGATTTGGCAGACATGTCACAATTACTTCCATTTCACCATTTAAGTATAATTTAAGTCCATTCTTGAGATTCTTAATTTGGAATTCAAGTATCAATACATGTGTAATTCTACCGACATCCTACAAGTCCATTCTCAGCTGTCCTACTAGGGAGCTCAAGTATCACTGTCGATGTTGGTATAAGTTCAAGCAAGTCCATCCTTAGTGGTCCTACTATGGATCCCCAAGGAATCACTCTATGTATAATTTTATGTCAATTTAGTCCATCCCTGGGGGTCCTACAAGGGATCCCAAGTGTCACTAATGATATAAAAACAAAAACCTTTTGATTATGTTCATGGAATTTTAAGCAGAACCCATGTATCACCCAAGGTGAAAGGTATGATAGTCATGTCAATTATAAGATGAACCCATGTATCACACAATTCTATTTACCATTTATCAATTTAAAATTATATAAAACATTCTGACCTACTTAACAAACAAAAACCCTGCATGGAAAAGAGACAACCACAAACCCATAGCCACGATCAAAAGCTCACAATTATAAGAGAATTTCAATTTAAAATATAATCAAGGTCATTTAAAAAACCCAAAAAGGGAATAAGAAAGCATTCCCATTGAAATCCTTGGTTGAAATGGCCAAACCGGTTATTTGAGGTAAACGCACCCATGGGGTGGCCATTAACCAATCACCAAAGATAAACATGATTTAATTCATTGAATTCATTATCGCAACCACATTTAAATAATAATAAGGATCGATGTACTTTCATGGAAACATCCAATAAATAGGTGCATGACACAAAGGAACATATAAACACCTCAAAAATTAATGAGAGGCACAAGACCACCTACCTCAATGTCGTAGAACTAATATAATCCAACATCCGCCCTTGAATTGGCCAAGTACGTGGTAGATATAAGAAGATAGGCAAATAATTCAACCTTAAATAACTTCCTCAGGAACAAAAATCATCAAGAATAGATCAAGGAGAAAAAATCCCTTACCAAGAAGAATCTAATGAGACTGATGACACTTGAATCACGTTCTGGGCGATGAAACGGGAGGATAAAATGTTCTCACAGCTCCTACTTCTTCACTTGGCGGCTCCTCTATCCAAAAGAAGAGAAAATGAGGCTAATTCCCATTTTAAGCTGAATTTTAGTACTACACAACGTGTAAATCAATATACACAGTGTGTATATTATCTTACTATTCATCAATTTGTTGACATACTTTAGACGTCCTGGACCGACCTTGCCGATATGACTACATGATGTGTACTAGGGAGAACAAGGTGTGTAGTGGATTTTTATTCTCTCCTGAGCCAAAAAAATCACACACCATGTATTCCCATTCTAAATGGCCAGATTTCATGTCATGGACTTATGAGTACATGACATGTTCTACTAAAACATTACATTTTTCCAGTTTTTCCTTATTTTCTCAAAAGAAACTCAAATGAAAATAAAAATGATGAAACAATACCATAGAAGAAGAACCAGGTTCTCTCATCAGTCTACAAGAAGTTTCAACATTCAACCTGTTAGAGAATGCCTCCACTCCAAGAACATTGAAATTGGAAACAATTCTAAATTCAACCTAAAACAAGAACCAATGGATGAAAACAATAATAATGAACTTAATATAACCATTAGAGAATTGGCCACACCAGATATTAACTATCAACTAAATTGTATTGCATACCCAAATATCGAATCGAACTTTGAACTAAAATCTGGGTTAATTCACCTTCTTCCAAAGTTTTATGGCTTATCTAGTGAGGATATGAAAAAACACTTAAAATAATTTAATGTGGTTTGCTCAAACCTTAATCCTAGAAATTTATCTGAAGAAAAAATAAAACTAAGAGCATTCCCATTTTCACATGATGGAGCTGTGAAATATTGGATGTATTATTTACAACCTGAATATGTTACCTTTTAGAATGATTTAAAATGTCTTTTCTTACTGAGATTTTCTCCAGCATCAAGTACCACTTCCATTTATAAGGAGATCTTGGAGATCAAGAAAGCACAAGTGGAGTTAATTTATGAGTACTAGGACTGATTCAAGAAGTTTTCCACAAGGTGACTACATAAAAAAATCAGTGAGAAACTACTCATACAATACTTCTATGAGGTAGTCACACCTATGGGGAGAATCATGGTGGATTCCGCATCTGGAGGGAAATTTTTCAACAAAAAACCAATAGATACATGTGCATTGATTGATAACATAGCACAAAACTCCCAAAAATTTAGCGATCGAGGTACACCGCATATTAGAGGAGTACATCAAGTAAGTCCTTCCACTCTTGAAAATCATTTGATTGATACTAAGGTAGAAGAATTGACCACTATGTTGAGGCAAATTTCTTTGGATCAAACTACATCCTATCCCACTTTTATGAGGCCATGTGGAATTTTCACTAAAACAGACCACCCAACAGACTGCTTCCCCCAATTACAAGAGTCAAAGGATTGTGCAGTAGTATTCCCTGGGAGACAATATCAGCAGAAAAAACATACACATCCCCTGAAGAAGTATGATTCCTTTGCTCTAACATATAACTAAGGGACAAAAGGATTAATCAGACATGAGGTATGTCTCTGGACAACAACAAAGACCCCCCTTTTCAACAAAACTTGTAGCTGCCTCAAACTTACCAATAGGTTTTACAAAAACCCCAAAGGAGATATGAAGCTCATGCATCAAAAATTCAATAATAAGGGAACCCCCCTCCCCATTTAGATTCTTACACAAATGACCTTTTGAAACAAATTTTTCTTAATCAACAGAATGAGCTGAAGAGTCAAGGTTTGGAGTTGAGGGAGTTAAAGACTCAAATAAGCCAGATTTCCACTAGCCTCTATAAATTGGTAAGTAAGAATTTTATAAATCTACCTCCCCAACCTACTCCAAATCCCAAGGGGAATGTTAGTGCCGTCACATTGAGAAGTGGGAAGCAAACAAATGATACATCTAAACTTATCTTTCCACAAGGATTCACCTCAACTCTGATGCACCCCCATTCCATACCAATTAAAGAGAAACCAAAGGATAAATTCAAAGGTAAGAAAAATAATGACGATGTTCCTCATAAACCCCTTCCCTTTCCAAACTAGGATGTAAAAACCATGAACATGTTTGAAGAGGAGATGAAAAAATATATTTTGGATATATTCAATCATGTAGAGATCTAAATTCCTCTACTTGAAGACATCAATAAAGTCCCAAGGTATGATAAATTCCTGAAAGAGATTTGTAATAATCAAAGAGAGTTCAAGGGAAATGAGAGGATAAATCTTGGAAAGAAAATTTTCAGAACTCATTACACCAACTCTAGAAATGTTAACAAAGATCCAGGATCCAAAGACATTCACCATCCCATGCACCATAGGGGAGAACTGTTCTGATTCTCTTTGTGATTTGAGAGCCTCTATAAATGTAATTCCTCACTCTGTATTCTCTTCTTTATAGGTTAGTGAGTTGAAGATGATGAGAGTAGTGGTGCCGTTGGAAAATAGAGAAACAACATATCTAGCAAGAGTCCTTTAGGATGTACTTGTCTGGGTAAGAGACATGATCTTTCTAGCAGATTTCTACATGCTTAAAAGGAGGAAATTAGGTAAGTTCACATGATCCCATTATCATAGGTAGGACTTTTCTCAAGACATCTAAAATGGTCATAAATGTTCACGAGGGTACACTTTCCATGGAGTTTGGTAATTATGATGTTATATTTAGTGTTATGGACTCCCTGAAGTATCCCTCAGAGGACCATTCTGATTTTGTTATCTCACATTTTGAACCACCAAGTAAAAACCCCATAGATTTTTATTATCCTATGATTAGGGAGATAATGACCATTAGTTCTAGTTTGATGTCTAATAGTACTTCCACACCTGTTTCTTATACAAAATACCATCTTAGATTTGATTTTGAAATTGATTCATATTTTGATTTTGATTGTGTTCACTTAGATCATGACATGTGTATTGAGTATGCTGATAGATTTGATGAATTATTCTCTGATTTTGATGATGTTTATTCTGATACTGATGTTATTTCTGCACATATTTCTGTTCCTTCAAATTTTTGATCTATACATCACCCCCTTCATTGGAACACAATCCATTTCAAACTAATATCAAATACTAATACTTTTTAAGTGGTGAGAAATTACCTGTTATAATTGATAACAATATCCCTTTTGGAAAAGAATAAAAACTATTGAATCTTTTGAGGAAGAACATTAAGGAAATTGGGTGGACCTTGGATGATGTATTAGCCCCTATATTTTCGTTCATAGGATTCTTTTTTAGGATGGAGCTAAACGAGTGAGGTAGCCACAAAGGAGACTCAATCAAACCCTTCTAGAAGTTGTTAAAAAAGAGTTTGAAAAATTGCTTAAGGTAGGTATAATCTATCCCATTTTTGATTCCTAGTGGGTAAGTCCTATTCAGTTTGTGCCTAAGAAAAGTGGTGTTTCTATTGTTAGAAATGATAAAGAGGAGTTAGTTACGATGAGGATACAAAATAGTTAGCATGTGTGTATTGATTATAGGAAATGAAATCAATCCACTCTCAAGGACCATTTCCCCCTCCCATTTATTTATCAAATGATTGAGAGACTAGCTGGGAAAACACACTATTGTTTCTTAGATGGATTTTTGGATATTTTCAGGTTCCTATTGCTATCGAGGACTAGGATAATACAACATTCACTTGTAAATTCAGTACGTTTTCCTACCGAATGATAGCATTTGAACTTTTAAATTCCCCAGGTACCATCTATAGATGCATGGTGAGTATTGTTTTGGTTTTATTGAGACCTGCATGGAGGTATTTATGGATGATTTTACAGTATATGGGTCTTCATTTGATGATTGTATCGCTAGTCTGGAAAAGGTTTTGAATCATTATACTGAGAATAATTTGGTCTTTAACTTTGAAAAGTGTCATTTCATGGTAGAGAATGGGATTGTATTAAGACATGTAGTGTCAAAACATCAGATAGAGGTTGATAGATCTAAGGTAGATATCATTTCATACTTACCCTAGCCTTCATGTGTGAGTAATGTTATATTTTTCCAAGGGCCTGTAGGATTTTATCGGCACTTAATCAAATATTTTAGTAAGATTTCCCTTCATATGTCATGATTACATCAAAAGGACTATGATTTTTTGTTTGATGATTCTTTAAAGACTTACTTTGATGATCTAAAGAAGTTTCTGACCACTTCACCGATCATACACCCCCCACAATGGGAGCTTCCTTTTGTGCTTATGTGTGATGCCTCCAACTTCACGGTTGGAGCTGTCTTATCTCAGAGGGTGGAGGTATGTTCACATGTGATTTTCTATGCATCAAGGACTCTGGATTCAGCCCAATACAACTACACAACCACAAAAAAAATTTTTATTGCCATTATATTTTCTTTAGATAAATATTGTTCATATTTATTAGGCTCTAAAGTAGTTGTTTTTCCTAATGTTGCAACTCTGAGGTACCTATTAAAGAAGCCATATTCAAAGCCCAAGCTTATCTGGTGCATGATTCTTCTTCAAAAATTTGATATTGAGATAAAGGAAAAGAAGGTGTCAGAAAACCTGGTGGTTGACCACATGAGTAGGCTTACTCACACACTAGAGGATGACACCTTAGACCAGGTACCACTTCGAGACACTTTCCCCAATGAGCATCTTTATTACCTCTTAGCTACATATCTATGTTATGTAGATTTAGTTAACTACTTTTTTGAATCTCAAATCCCTAAAAATTTAAATAAACATCATGTAAAAAAGTTAAAGAGTGAGTCAAGATTTTATGTTCTGGACAATCCATACCTCTGGCATATGTGTAGTGACCAAGTTATTAGGAGGTGTGTTCCTGACCATGGGTTTGAGTCTGTTCTATAATTTTTCCACACACTTTCTTGTGGTGGAAAATTTAGATCCCAATGGATAGCTAGAAAATTATTAGACTCAGTATTATATTGACCTAGCTTATTACATGATTCCCATGTGTTTATTAAGTCATGCTCTCATTACCAACACACTGGGAACATTTCTAGGAGACATGAGATGCCCCGAAAAACCCATGATATTCTGTGAGCTTTTTGATGTATGGGGCATTGAATTTATGGGTCCTTTTTTCTAGTTCATTTGGGTTTTTGTATATTTTGGTTGTTATTGATTATGTGAGAAAATGGGTGGAGGATAAGGCCACCATGATTGATGATTATCATGTTGTAGTGGGATTTGTCAGAGTACATATTGTTTTTGTTGGTTTGGATTATCAAAGGCCCTCATTAGTGACAAAGGGACACAATTTTGCAATTAGAATTTTCTTACCTCCTTTGGAAGTATGGGGTGGAACAAAAAACAATAACCCCTTACCACCCCTAAAAAATGGTGGGTTTGAGGTTTCAAATTGTGAGTTGAAAAAAATTGTGGTGAAAACTATGCTGCCAAATAGGAAGGATTGGAGTAAGTTATTGGAGGATTCACTTTGGGCTTAAGGGCAGCATACAAAACACCCATCAGTATGTCCCCATTTCGGATTGTTTTTTGGAAAGTATTTCATCTACCTGTGGAGGTTGATCATCGGGCTTATTGGGTAATAATGAAATGAAACATGGATTTGGCCCAAGCTAGAATTCAATGGATGATAAAAAACCAAGAGCTTGAGGATATTCGATTATCTTCATATGAAAACTCAAGGATATAAAAGGAAGGATCAGAAGAATCTCATGAAAAAATGATCCAGAATATAGAATTTCAAGTTGGGAGAAGGTCTTTCTCTACAGTTCACAAGTAAAGTTGATGCCTAGTAAGTTGTGTTTCAGATAGTTAGGTCCTTATATTGTATCTAATGCTTTTCTTTATGGTGCAGTGGAGGTCGCATAAGAGGACTCTGGAAGGAGTTTACAGTCAATGGGAAACGTTTGAAGAAATATGTTCATGGACTTCCTAATAATGCAATGGATTTCATCACACCACATGACCCCATAATCACTTGAGTATATCGGGCTGTTCTTAACCCTTTAACTTTTATATTATTTTTCCTATTTAAAATTTTTCAATTCATGTGTACATATCATCTAATGTATTCACATTGAGGAAAATTCAATATTGTAAGTGTGGGGGAGGGGAAAACATTTTGGGATAGATATTTAGGATTTTCATTTGGGTGTTTTGTGTGTATTTTATATTTTGTTTTTCATTAAAATTTTCAAAAGACACATTAAAAAAAAAACAAAGAGTCAATAAAAAATAAAAAATATCATGTAACATTCTCATTTAGAACATATTTAAAATTCATGTTTTGAAAATTTATTGGTAGAATTATAAGCATGAGTAATATTTTATCATCAAGGTTTGATTTTAAAAAAAAATTGAAGTCAATAATGATATGAATTATTGTGTCATTATAAAACCTTTTAGATTTTGACATCATTATTTGGGATATTTGTTCATGGTAAATTGTGTCAATGATTTCTCCACAGAAATTTTCACTCAACAATGACTTTTCAAAATTTTTCTACTAAATTGAAGGTATAGTCAAGTTAGGTAAAAAAATCATTGGTCAATCCATACGTTCATCTCTCTTCTAATCAGTTTCATTACTATATCGAATTGACCTATGCATGTATACCAAGTATTCGACTGTTGTACGCCCAAAAAAATATGGGTTGTGTCTTGGACGGGTCAAAAACCACTTTTCATTGGCCTTTGATCTTGTTATAATGACTACAATTAGTGTCATGAAGAGATCAGACGTGGGTTGAAAGTTGAGTGTGGGATTTTTTCCAAGTGAAACTTAACAAAAAAAAAATAATAATAAATGTGGATAGTGATGAAATGTACAACATATGGGGATATCTAGGTTGGTAGCTTAAAGTTTGACTTTTAGGAATGCTCAAGTGAGTGGGTCTTGAAATTTGATTGAAAAGGAATGTCGAACAGGTTTGGTGAATTAAACCAGCTAAGAAGAATTTTTTTACATGACCTAAATATACTGAATAAAGGGTGTATTTATGAGATTAGAATGGTTGGGACACACACACATGGATAATTAGTGGCACGGTAGACCCATGACTTGTTTCACTATGATTAGTGTTATGAATCTCACTGGATTTGGTTTTGACACAATGAATTTAAAATTTATTGATTTTGACTCTTGAAGGGATTCTTACATTTCCTATATTTTCATTATGGATTGAGAAATTTGAATATGTATCTTTTGTCACAATTTTATCGAAAGCATTATATGAGGTTTTTCCCAGGGGTGAAAAAGGGAAAGTGTGGGGAAGTTAATAAAACACAATTTTTTTGAATATTTTATTGATAATAAATGAAAAAAATTTCTCACATTCTGTTAAATGTGTTTATTTACCAAATATTTGGGATTAGATCATTCATTTGAAAATTTGGGGAAAATATAGTTTTACCCATTACAATTTATTATATAGTTTCTAACATAAATATTTTGATATGTATTATTTGAATTTAAAATTTTGTAAATATAATCTTGAATTAACTGGATACAACTTTAATTCCGGATATTGGAGCTAAATCGTGCATTTGATGTGTGTAAATGGGCCATCAAGTCAAAGATAGGATGGACCCGCTAGTTTTGACATCATTTCTGTATTTGGGTCATATATTTTTTATAAAAACTTTTATTTAGCCATAATATTGAGAGGATACCAGGGACTCAATTCCTCACATTTAATCCAACTAGAAGGACAAATGAATCATGAGTTTTAGTGGTCAAACAGATGGTGCAATTTGAATTAAAATATTTGGACGAGTTTTCTCATTCACACTTGAAACCAATTATTTCTTAGCCTCCCCTACACTCTATAAATATGTATTTATCTCATTTTGAGGGGTTGGGGATGTGTATAAAGACGTTGAGGGTAGAGGATAAGTGGGTCCACTCTTAATCTCTAACCATCTCAACAAGGGTAGCTCTTGAAGGAGGGATCCCTTCGACGAAGCCTTCTTCTTCTTCTTCGTGTTGTAATACTTTTATTTGTGTAATCAAATTTTTAGTTATTCTTTAATTTCATCTATTTTCTTCTTTTTTTTTCACTTCTAATTCGCATCAATCTTCCACTTAGGGCTAGAATTAAATAGTAGAAATGAGATTGGGTTATACCCTTTCTAAACCTTTGGACAAGCAAAACATTTCTACAATGACTACACCGCCCATGGAAGAGTAGTTCTATTTAGTAATTGATCTACCTATAACCTCCTTTGTTCATTTATTTTGAATCAATGAGATTCTATAATTCTATTAATATGATCTATGAATTGAGTTTTTAATTTAATTGAAGCTAAGAAAGAAATTGAATGATTCATGCAAAAACACATGAGGTCGAGAATTGTGTGAATTGTGAGAGTAGCCCATGGTATTTATAGGAAACAACCCTCATCATAGAACCTTATATAATCACTAATATTCAATAGATTATTCCTTTGATTCAATATTAATTTCATGATGCAAAATAATTTGAATCACATCTCGATTATCTTAATATTTTTAGAACAATGAATAAATGATGAGAAGGAATGGATCGAGCATCAGACATATTCATGTGAACAGAAGATTCTCAAAAAAATCGCGATGGAGAAGACAAACTTGGAGATCCCTTCAAACGGATTACAATATTCAAATTGATTAGGATCGGTCGTCCCATGTTATTTATGAGTCTTTTAAAGATGATGAATCATACCAGTGGATAGGATGAAATGATCGGTGAATAAAAATGGCTAGAGTTTGTTTGGTTCTACAGTAACATGGAAAAATGCATTACGACATCGAAAAGAACTTATATTATGACCTCCAATATAATAAAAAATGTGGAATTAGTTAATATTATTTTGTTACATGTTTGGAATTCCCTCTGTTTTGGCCCCCACTTTTATTTATCACTCCCATATGTTACCTTGGCTTTCTATATATACACTTCTATAGACGCACATATACACTTCTATGGATGTGCACCTATGCCCGCCAGCTATGTCTTGGCGGGATCCTCCTCATTTTTGTATGTAGTACCCCTTAAAATAAAATCTAAACTTATGAAAAACATAAAAATCCATACCAATACTTCCAACATTCTCAGAATATTTTAATTTTCATTATTATAATTTTTCCTCAAATCCAAAAAACTCAATTCCTCTATTTAAAATTCAATAATAAATTACAATTCTTCCAATGTTGTAAAAATATTTTCGATAATCAATGAAACATGTTTTCAGATTTACTGACCAATTCAATAATCATCAGATTAGTATTCATTGACTTTTCATCTTCTTATATAATTGACAAAAATTTTACTTCACCAAATCCATTAACCACTTAAATCTTTCCATTTGGATTTGTTGTCAATACACACTTTATTGTTAAAATTTAGTGATATCTTCTTCCCCTTAGTGGCAACAAAACCACATTTTTATATGCAATACCAAATAAACTTTAATCCAAGATCATTAAAAACTTCAAACACCAAATCCAATAATTCCATCCTTCTCAAAATATTCACGAGGAAAAATAATTTTATTTTACATTATTATAATATTTCCTCAAATGGAAGAAACTCAATTCCTCTATCTTTAGAGTTCAATCATAAATTTCAATTATTCCAATGTTGCAAAAATTATTTCAACAACCAATTACACATGCTTTCAAAACTACTAACCAATTTTATAATCATCAGATTAGAATTCATTGACTTTTCATCTTCTTCATAATTGACAAGAATTTCAACTTCACAAAATCAGTTGACCACTTAAACCCCCCTCTTTTTATTTTTTATCAATACTCACTTCATTTGTAAAAGTCAATGATATCTTATCTCCCTTATTGGAAATAAAGAAAAAGTTATAAGCATGGAAATGAATTATAATTTTAAAAATCAAATTCTATGAATATTCTCTTCTCTTCTAACACATATTTTATGAATTTCTTCTGGTAAGGATGGAATCACTTATAACTTAGAAAGGTTATAAAATCAATCAACTCTAAGTACACATGAGAAATTATATGTCTAGAAAACAAGAGTGATCAAATTTAACATCAATGATGTCAAAAAAATTTCAGCCTGTGATACCCATCACAAAAACTACTTTTTAGGAAATTCTCAAAATACTTTAAACAAATCTCTTACCTACATCTCAGTAAAAAGATTAAAAACATTCCAATGAAAAGATTCACTTTCCCCTTTTCATCAATAAATAAATCTATTCTTCACCTGAACTTCTATTACTCATAAGACATCAATTGAGATAGAAATATCTGATGGATGATCTTCTGGGATCCCCCTTAAGAGATGCACTCAAAAAAATCTTAAAAATGACTGGTTGTCTTTAAGAATAAACTCCAATAATCTTCAGATAAAATTTTGATATCTTGGAAAGAGATTCCATAATTCCAATAGTTTTCCATGATGGATCACTATTAAAAATTCAGGTCTTCTCCGTAATATATACTTCACATTCAATTCCTTGAATTAAAAACAAACACAATATGTATGGGAATAAGGTGGTTCTTAAATGATCATTATTTGAAGCTACATCACTGAGATTTGTTTCTAAACCTAATATTCTTCTTAGAAAGAAATCTTTTTCATATTTTAGAGTAATGTGGTTTCATTTTTATCTACTTACTCCATCTTTCTTCCTCTTTCAACTATTTTGGCCATATGACCAAACACTCTTTTAGAACATGCTTAATTTTCACCCTATGTGTAGACATCATTTTCCCAATATTTGAAGTTCTAAATATTTTCAAGTTCTTCTTCAATAATTATTTTTAAACATATAAAAATGTCGAACAATATTTAATTTAATGACTAGACATGTTGTACCTATCACACACAACATTAGAATTCAACAATTGACCACTTTTAGGAAAATTTTCAGATTCCTCATCAGAGGTGTGTTTCACCAAATTAATCTTCTAATTTTTCATCTGGAATTATTCTTTCATTGATTCCATCATTATTGATTTAGTGTAAATATTCATTGACAATTGACACTGGTATATGATGTGATCTTTCTTTCCACAATAAAAACATCATATTGTACCTACTTCACTTTTTTTGTGGTCTTCTATTCACATCCACAGATTATTTGTGCACAATGGGTACATATCATCACTCATCATAATAGTGACCAATTCTGTTGCAATAATCACATAAAATTTAAATTTGATCATATATTTTCTTGATAAAATAATTATCTTTTTGTGAATCACTCTTATTGTTTTCAGGTTTAAAACTTTCATTATCTTTTATCCACCTAAATGAAGGAATTCTATATTTTTCATAAAATGACATAATATTCCAACAATTGATTTTCAAATTCCCAAACTTCTGAAAACACCAATAATATCCAAAAAATCTTTATTTCTTTTTATCTTACAAATTCTGACTATCTTTGAAGTTTTAATGCTTATGGGTATCACATTTATTCTTCTTTTCTTTCATTGGGGAAAAAGAATTTCCAAACTTCGTCACATCCATCATTTAAGATGTTGTAGATTCTAGAGTATTTTTCTTCACCCATGTTTATCCAGTTTTAAATATTGAATCTTCACTTATCAATAAGTCAACATTAGTTCACAAAAATTTATCCGTACAAAGGGCTACCTTCTTCAACGTGATGATAATATATTTATCTTTAGATAATCTCAATATCTTCATACAACTATATTTATTTTTTTTCAGAAATAAGACTCTTATTAGATTAATACTTAGAAATACTTCTTTTCTTAGCATCTTAGGAAGTCTCATCTTTTTTATCTTCCATATTTCTCAGTTTCACTTCATGTTAAAGAAATTTTATGTTGAGAGAAATATTATCATCTTGAACTGATTTCATGACTTATTCCCATAGAGACTTTATCTTTTGAATCAAATTTTCATGCATTTGATTTTAATTTACTAACAAATTATAAAGTTCCTTGATTCTTTCTGCTTTATCATTTAGCGGTTCACCTTTGACATTCACAGATATACTATGTAGCTTTTCAAGTTCATGAATATCTTTTATACAAAAAATTTCACAAATTTATTTTTTACAAACATTACATATAAATTCTTGAAAAGCTTATTCATAATTTATTTGTAGAGATATATTGATTCATACTTTTATTTCACAAGTCTTGTAAGAGTTTTGACAGTGTCAAACTTTTCGGTTGATTCTTCATCCATAAAATTGGCCTCTTCTTCTATCTATAATTTTTCATCCTGATGTTCCTTGAAAACTGTAGTCATATATGTGACCACTTCTTTGGGAAGTTTTTTCAGATGCTTTCTGATTTTAGAATTTATCATAACATCATCACAAATTTAACTTGATTCATCATAATTTTAACCAACTAATTTCACTAAATAATCTACACTCTGAGTTAATTTAGATACCAGTTGATTTTCATTCATCTTTGAATTGGTTTAACTTCATTTCCACTCTTTTATGCCTATTTTTCTATGATTTGAATAGAACATTGACATTTATAATATCAAGAGTATAGATAGGATTTTTCATATGAAGAACTTATTAATTCTCTTAAAAATAAAATATGAACTTCATATCTTTTTTATATAAATCACTGGTCAAGTACAATAGATCCAACCAGAGGTGGCTGATCCTATGATACCAATTGAAGTGTCTAAGGATCCTACAATGACACTAGGGGGGGGGGGATGAATCACATGTTTAAAATTGTAGTAAACTATTTGAACCTTGTAATTCATACCTATGTAACCAATCAATATGACTAAAACTTTTATGAAATTCATGATTTAAATGAAAAACAACACAAGATATTTTTACAAGGTTCTATACTATGACCTATATCATTGTTGCAACCAAAAATCACCATTAGTTATATATTCTTCACTATATGTTGATGGTTAAAACTAGGTAAAGTTCCATTCCTAGAAGCAATGAGTCCCAGGTAGTTCCACTATAGAGTCCCATAAAAGATTAGATGTTCCCACTTACACTAGTGACTCTTGAGTCCAACAGGAGTATCTTTATAATATATCCCATAGTGTTACCAGCATCCCACTGACCCACTATAGAATCCCACTAGAGACTTCAAATACTTTAGAGTCCCATATAGGAAATCACAATCTTGATTCAAACAATATTTGATCCATAATTCGGAAGATTTTAAAAACACCTCCACGAGCTTGCTGGATCAAACTAGACCATGTAAAAATCATAAAACATTGAACTGATGCTGTTCTTTCTCAAATAATACTGATAACTTATAAATGTAAAATTCTATCTGTCCAACACTTCTCGAGAAATTAATTATTCTGTTTAAGACCTAGCCTCACTAACCACTAAAAACTCATATAAAAAATACTTCTGAATCATAGATAGAAATAGTGTTCCGACTTTAGTCTCAAATCACTACACACTGAATATAAAATGTAAATTACATATTCACTTCCTCAAACATCATGCATATATTTATTACATTTAAAAAACTTCTCATTTTATGCATGAAATATTATAGTTAAACTAAAATGATTTAATGTGATCATGTGAACAAGAATAAATGCACATAAATATATTTCACATGAAACATCAACCACAGGTTTTCCACTTAGGTAACATCACATGAAATTCACACTATTTATCTTTCACACACCATACTGTTCACAATAGTTACTTAATGAATCCCTATGTGCACTATGTAATGATATTTACACATTCACATTTCTACATTGATCAATGAATACACACACATAGATTCTAATTTTGTCTCTAACTAGTCATACACTTTTGTTCTTGTGCACTCACTTTTTCACACACTGATTACTTGCAAAAATATATCATGTGGCAGTGTTTTATACACTGTCACCACTACACAAACCCAAATAGATATTATGTACCTCTTCACTGATTCTTCGCATACAACTCAGATAGTTTTCTATTTATCCTCTTACATGAAAACATGAATGATATTAATGTTCATTGTGTAACAATGTGATACTATCTTCAACTATATCAATGCCTTAATTCAAAAATGAGGTGATACTGTATTTCATGTGATGAAAAAATATTCACAATTTTCATCAAAAAATCCATGAGACACAAGATGTATTGTCCTGAGTTCAATAAGAAAAAAAGCTTCTTCAAATAGCTATTCGAATATGAAATGCAAAGATTGAACACTCGCAGCATTCAATTCTTCATCATGAAAATAGTAAACGTTCTTAAACCTTCGTGAATGAGAATGATTCACTAAACATAACTTCACAAAAAAAAAACAATCCTCTATGTCTCTATAACAACTAAATTGAGTGTAGTTCTTGGTATTAATAGGAAACAAACCTAATCATAGAGCCTTTTAAAATCACTAAGGTTGATTCTATTATTCATTCAGTTTGATCTTCATTTCATGATGCATACGAAGTTACATCACAACTCGATCATCCTCATATTTTTAGAACAATTAATCGATGATGGGAATGAAAGGATTCAGGTTCAGATGAATTCATGTGAATAGAATATTCTTGAATGAAGCTAACTAGGGAATAAAAACTCAGTGATCCCATCAAAAGTTGTAAAATGTCCATATTGTATAAGATCATGTAGCCCTAGTTCCTTCCATGTTTTTTATAGTAGATGAAACAAATTAATGGCCTGGATGAAATGATAAGCGAATCGAATGGATAGAGTTTGTTTGGTGCTATAGTAACACCCAAAAATGTGTTCCCACATCGAAAGAAACTTATATTCTCAACTCCCTTATAATACTCGATGTGACATAATTTTTCAATAATTGGTTACTGGTCTCGACTCCCCTCTTCTTCTTGGTACGACCCCATGACATCACACTCGTACACTGCCTTGCCTACTTCTCCCCAAATATATGCAACTCTATAGACACTCACTTATTCCCTCTTTCTATTTCATGGCTGGATCTACTACATATTTATATGAAATACCCAATAAACTGAAATCCAAACTCATTAAAAACATCAAACTCCAAATTGAATACTTCTAAACTTCTCAAAATATTCACTATGATTTTTTTTTTGTTTTTTATGATTATAATATTTCCACAAATACAACAAACATAATTATTCTCTCTGTGGAGATTAATCATAAATTCCAATTCTTACAATGTTGTAAACATTGTGTTAATAAACAATGATACATTTTTTCAGAACTACTGACTAGTTCAACCATCGTCAGTGTAATATTCATAGAATTTTCATCTTCTTAAACTATTGAAAATAGTTTTAGCTTCCCCAAATCACTTGAAAGCATAAAATACCAATTCATGATATTGTTTAACATTATAAATTATTTAAATTAAAAGTATTTTTATAATTAAAATTCAATATTTTTTATTATTCTGAAAAAATTAGAACTTCTCAGAAAAATACCAAAATTTTACCCTAAGATGAATTTTACATTAAACATTAACTAATGAAGTTAATTTTTATAAATAGTATTTTTTAATGTGTAAGAAATTTGTTTAAATATAATGGTGCCATTAAAAGGCGTTAAAACTACCTCATAAAATAATATATCTCTATACACATAAAAATGATTTGTTAATATATGTTGTATAGAGAAAATATAATATTGATTTTTAATAGTTTATTGAATATATATTATAGAAGATTCATTAAAATAATTAAAAAAAGTGGTTTGTTTTATTTAATGAGATAAAACATATTTGTGCATAGAAAGAAAAATATTTTCTTAGAAAAGGAATTTCATTATCTTCAAAAAGTTCTTACTTTAATTATAAATATTCTTTTACCAAATAATTCATTTTATAAAGACGGATAAACATATTTTTATAATTGGTTTTATAATTTTCACACTCACTATTCCAATATCCATGTGATAACTATCATATTAAATAATAATAAAATTATTATATTATAGTTTTTAAAGGTCGTTCTTGCATGTAACACAAGTTATTGAAGGAACATGATATTTTGTATACCAAAAGTTAAATTAAGCGTTTCATGGGTCACAATCTTATCTTGGAATTCTGTATAAATCCCACGTAACTTGGTGTACCAAGAAATTCAATCCATCAAATAATTTTAATTTATACAAGAATTTTTTTTCCATAAAACTCCAGCTGTTTTAAAAAGAACCAAAATACCCAAAACCTAAGACTGGATTCAGGACAATACATGGCCTCAAGAAAATCACAAGATCATTAAAGGATATAAACTAATTTAAAGGGATAACATATGATCATTGGGGAAATATATATCCTCAACTAAAAATAAATAAATCTTTATGAATGATATAAAAATTTATTTTATAACAAAAATCAATCTTTAAAACCAATTTTAAGGAAACCAAGTACCAGTAATGTGGTGGAATTGTTTTTGAATCCAGAACATAATATCCTAGTATAGATATCAAAAACATATCCATCAATGTTACTAATGTCCTTATACAATTCTCAATAAAGCATTTTCACACACCACCATAAACATTTCTCTCCTAGCCTTCACCACCAGTAAACATGATTAAATTTACTTTTCTTGTATCACGAAAAAGTACATCTATATGTACACTAAGATGTGTGGGCCATGTTGAGAAACAATTTACTATATAGGATATTTTTCAATAACTCCTATATATTCACATTTAATATTTCATCCAATCCATGAAAATTTTTAAATTTTTATAATAAAAAAAGTCAGTAAATTTATAATTCATCGAACCCTTTATATTATATCAAAATAAATATAATCATGATTAAAATAAAAATTCTAATTCCATCAATTAAGGCATCATTAATAATAATAAAGTATGAAATTATGTTACTAATTATATATTTAAAAAATTATCAAAGTGTGAATTAAGAAATCATCACCCCTAGATGTTTTCTTTAAGAAGTTTCCACTATGACCATGGATATTTACAATCAGATCACTCGTGATTGTCCATATTTAAACTAGTTTCTAAAATAATACATTTTCTTTCCAAAATCATTTCCAATTTTGGATCTATAAAAATACATACCTTAAATTCAAATCAATTTATGATAAAATCAATATTTTCAAAAAAAATATCAATTCCAATTTTATTAAATTAATTCTAGATAATCATTTCATTAAATTGCAATTCAAAAATTAATAATTAAAAAACAAAATAATAATGAAAAATATAAGCTAAAACAACCAACAAAGGAATAAGAGAAACCTAACTCAGATGTTTTCCTTATAACTATCCACAAGCCCAGAAGCCAATGTTCATAATAAGAAAAATAATATTGAGCTACCATCTAAAGTCATAATGGACCATAAATCCTAAAAAATTAGAACAGATGATCAAATTTAAGATATATTGTAATTCCTTGTATAAAATAATTATAAACCAATATATAATTGATTTTTCATGCTCTATAATTTAATGACCCCCATGCGACACTTGGTTTAAGAGTACATGACCTATTGTGGGTTAAACAACTTTCATTCAATTTGGTATGGTCCCATGAAAATCAATAACTCAAACATATATAATTAAATGGTTTTTGGGATAAGGTACAAATAGTGGGACAACCTCCATTCCATTTGGCATGGCTCTATGACAAATATCATAAATACATCACTCTCACCTTTTAGAGAAGGAAACACGAAAATGAGCGAATTATCAACTAAGGATGAATTATCAAATATTTTATCTATATCATTGACAATTTAACATCACTTAAGAATATACATTGCCGGTCTTCAAATAATCCATACAATCCACCATCCTCCAATCACCTACTTTTAACCTTCCAAAGCCACTAATGGAAAATTTAGTGTTATAAGAGAATGAAATTATATATCCATCCTTTATTTATTGGTTTCAATTTTTCAATCAAAACCACCATGATACTACGACCTTGTACATGTATCAATATGATAAAAAACCCAAATCATTTTATTGATCACCATGGGATATACAAAATGTACAAGGGTTTCATATAGAAAATAATGGGAACCATTTATAATGGATTTTGGACAATCATATAATGATCTTGGAAGTGTAAAACCCCAATTAAAGTGCCTATATAAATCATTAAAAAACAACATGCATAAGTAATGAGATAAATGAGAATGTTTACCTTTATTATTTTGATCCCCATATTAATCTAACATAATGTACTTTTCCTTATAGATATCACTGAGAAATTGTCGTTAGAATATTACCACCATAGTGACAACATTATCCACTACAATCCAAATTTATATTTTCTAAAAATATTCAGACCATATAACTTCTAATTTCTAGATATATCCCATTTTGGTTCCACATCTCCATGATTGTGACTTGTATAATACTTTATGTAAAGAAAATCCAAAAAAGGTGTGTTTCATACTTTAAATAACTATAATATTTTGTGATAAGGATAAGAATAACATATATATAGTTATAAAAATAATTTTCAAAGATAAATAATTTATTTTTGTCATGGAAATTAATTTCTATTTTTTATAAATATAAAAAATGACAGAAATTCTTATGCTGCGTCATCATATTTAATATTTAATTAAAAGAAAAATATAATAAATAATTTTAAAAAAAAAATTAATATAATTTTAAAAAATTATTGTCTTCCATAACATTTGTAGAAAATTATAACTTGTTAGAAATGTGTGGAATGTATATATTCTTATTACAGTTTCTTCATGATGTTTTGAAAGGAATATAAAATTAATTGTGTCAAAATTGACATTAATGATATTTTATATTTTATAAATTTTTATTAGACGATTCAAAATTCATAAAAATATTATATTCATCTAAGGGAATAGTAAATGTTTCATAATTTCAACATTGATCCATTTATGCACTATTTTATCTTCTATATAAATATTCTATGACCTATAAATATTAATGAATTAAATACCAAAGATAATATTAAAATAGTATTTTCTAAGTTACATGAGATTATATTAAAATTAATTTTAAAAAAAAATATTATTTTTATTTGATAAATTGGATTTAAAATTTAAAATTAGTAGTCCCAAATTATCTAATAAAAATTAGTTTTTTCATCTTAAAGGATAAATTACCTATGTAAAAATACCTAGATATTATAGTGAAAACTAATATAGTAAAATTGAGTAACCTTAGAGGTTAACAGTAAAAATTCTTTAAAAAATACACCAATTTTTGTGTTATAGGTGTGTATCAAACTTAAATTCCCTCCACTTACTTATTTATAAATATTTGAGGCTCTTTTGTGAGAGTAACTTCCCATTAATAAATAGTTTAGTGTATTTTAAAAAATAACTATCACCTCACCTATAAAAGGGAACCAATTCATCCATTTAATTTACTATGAAAAGACCTTTTTTTGGAAAATAACTCACCGAATACATTACATACATTCACCATAATTTCAATGAGGCCATGGTTTGATCATTAAAAAAAATCCTAGGGATGTTCTTTATCCAAACGTAAAGAGTTTTTCAGAAGAAAATGTAACACTATTAACTGAGATTTTTTTTCATTATTCTTTCAAATCCTTCAAAAAATATTCAACCATGATGATATAATTACATAAGTATAATCCACACACTATGATTTTGTTTTGTTAATTTAATTTCCTATATCCATAAACTCTTCCCTCAAATTCAGAATGAAATGGTCATTCATGTGTATGTCAGACTACCAACACATGAACCGATGTAATTTATTTCCTAACCCCAATGCTCACAGCTGATTTTAATGATGGGATTAATCTATTTATAGGATATTACTAACATATTTATAAATATATAAAAATAATATGTCAAATAATTTCACAGATTACAATTTTTTAATATTTATAACATAGTTCGTGCATATGTTTGGATTACCACCACCACAATGCAATGTGATTAGCTTTTCATATACACATCACATTAAAAGTATATATATGTGTATTAAAATAAATAATATGATATATATGTTATAATGATAATTATAAAATTATAAAATAATACATATGTTATTTCCATCATGATTTTTGAAAATGGAAAAGTAGTCATGTGTGCGTACGACTTATTACGGTCTCAATGAATGTAATGTAGTTCATTTTTCATATCCATACATCATGGTAATTTAAAAAAGTATGATTGGTGTATAAAAATATAATTATTTCATGATGGAATAGTTACCTCTTTTACCATATTCAAATTGCTGAAGTCATTTTGTAAATATGAATCAAATATCGTCAAAATGTCTATTATGAACATAGTTGATTATGTAATTAAATATATCATTGTTTTAAATAAAAAATAAGACATAATAAACCCCAAAAATTTTGTCAAGAAAGAAAATAGTTAACATAAGTATATTTTTTAGGATGATAAATAACTTACATAATGATTCATACTTAATGTAAGGTATTCTATCTCAAATTCCTTTCATTGAGGCATATTTGAATATTAGGCACCAATTTATTTTATATGATTTATATATTCTGATTTTACATTTTATATTATAATTCATTTATAAATAAATAAATTTTTATGTTTAAAATAAAATTATCTCATCTAATGGGATCTGACATGAATATTACAAAGTGGAAATTGATACATAACCCACTTTTGATTCAGTCGGTTATATCATTTCTTCATTGATTATATTATGGCATGATTATGTATAAAATGTAATTTGTATGAATTTTGATTTATTTCAACTTTTTTGGCATGGATTTGAATTTTTTATGCATAACCTCTTCACTTATTAATTATCACTTCAATGTTATGATCATTTAAATGGTTATTTATCTCAAATTGTCTTCTTTAGGACATATTTTATGCTATACACCTACATTATTTTCCAAGTTGTATATAACAGACCTTTGATATCATAAATCAATTTATATACATGGTATTTAGTGTTCAATTTATTTTATTTATTTCATGAGTGTTATGATTCCAATGTTACAAAAGTTGTAGGGTTATATTTTACAATCACATGATTATTTATGATTATTTATGTTTAGGTGTACGATGAAGGAATTGATTGATCTTTCTATCATAAAATCAATCTATTTTTTAGCCTTCAGTTAATTGTATGAATTACACTTTTTCCTTTTGATTTCCTCTCTTAAAAAATTTAAGATACAATAATAATGTTTTTATGGATAATTAATTTTTTATTTTACATAGTGCTAAATATTTCACTTTTGTGTCACTAAATTCCATAAAATATTAAAATTTATATTTTGTCATTATACAATGATTTTAATACATTTTTATACATTTTTGAAATTTTTTACAATATAGTTTAAAAGAAAATCTTCATGTAAATTTATGAACATTGTAATTTTTTAGTTTTTTTTCTGAAAATAGGAAAGAATTATTCATTTTATCAAACTCTACATGAAATTAATTTTCCCATCATCCTGACCAATCATTACATGAAAATTGTTTTACAATTTTCCATTATTATTTTTGGATAAATTTTTTACATAATATTTTAATAAATTTTAATTTTAAAAACTAAATTTCCATGTGAAAAGGATGTTTTCCTTAAGAATTATTTTGTTGATTTTTTATGGAATTTATGTTCATTAATTACAAATATCCATTATATTATTTAAAATCCATTGGGGTTATGTTGTAATGATACCATACTAATTCATTCTCTTGATTATTTATGATTAGTTTGACTGGGGAAATATTAACATTTTTTATGTTATTTTTCCAATATAATTTCCATGTTTATTATGAATATAACTATTATTTTTCCATTCATATTATTAATTCAGTAGAAATACTATGTTATGGGAATGGCCCGATATAGCCCCTTGATTCATCGTTAGGTCTCATAAGACAAACTAAATTGGGGATTTGGTTGAGGTATTATCCATTTATGTAATATTTCATCCCATAAAGCCATGATAATATTTTTATGATTTCCAAAATTATGAATTTAGTCCTTATGAGATTAGTTATTTATTTCCATGTGATTATTTAAACATATACAATATCCAAGGATTCGTTTCATGTTCTTGTTATTATTTATATGTAATTTTATGATCATTCATTCCTTCCATATAATTCTTCTTACTAAAGTTATTAGTTAAATGGAATGTGTTTTAAGTTATTAACTATTCCATAATGATTATAACTAATTTATTTATGATATCTTCTAATGTATGTAACCCTTATTGGTCATCTAATCTCACCCTTATTTTTATCATTCCCATGGATATGAAGAATGAATCATTGAAAGATTTCAAAGATGCATAATATTTATATCCACTTTTTTTATTTTATGTTTTCAAATGTAATATTAGATTCATGTATGTATATTGTTTACTAATACTGATAAAATATTCATACCTTCGGGATGAGATTCCTTGTATCTTCTTCTGATGATAAAATTAACCACCAACTATGTGCTACTGGGGAGGGGGTCATTACAAAATTCAATGATACCAATACTATCCAATTTAGTTCATCAATTTCATGAATATAATTATCCCCATTAAGCATTGTTAACTCAACATCCAGAACATATTAAGAATTGTATTTCCCATAATCATTTTTCTCTAAAAATACCCTCTTGCAACTCAATCACTTTTCATGGTTATTGGAACCCTTCAACATATTTTTTTAAATACTTAAAGAAAGAACACTATTTCAGAATCCATATATGTTTCATGATTATTATTATAAAAATACCATTGGTATAATTGCTGACACCTTCCAAATGCGAATTTTTTTAGGGTCAATGAAATACCTAAATCATGTATGTTATTTTCTCCATAATGAAGTATGTATGAAACATGGATACATGGAGGTTAGGACACTAGGTCATGAAAAACATGTGACACCTAGGAAGACACATGATCGCATGACCCAAGGAATGCCACTTAATGGGGTTATGTATTTCATG
Source organism: Viscum album (assembly GCA_963277665.1). Classification (NCBI taxonomy): domain Eukaryota; kingdom Viridiplantae; phylum Streptophyta; class Magnoliopsida; order Santalales; family Viscaceae; genus Viscum; species Viscum album. Next base: position 394,436,554 of record OY728136.1, on the reverse strand, counting down.
TTATTAGTTAATGATCATGTGAAGCCCATTTAGCGAGTTGTAATGATTATACTAATCCCAATCAGATTAGCATTGATCATCATGTGAATGATACCAGATAAGTTCCCCCTATCATATGACATATTTAATGGTAGACACCTGACTATCACCTAATCCCTTTATAAAATGAAATATAAAAAAGTACAAAGCTTCATGTGAATAGAGTTATGCTGATTTCATTCGTAGGGTGGATGCATTATATGTGGCTAATCTATTGATCATGAGAGAGGCCCATCAACATTTCATCTTTTTTCAAGTGAAGTACAGTGGACATGTCACCATTATTGTGTGAAGGATTTCATACATGTATGTTTGACTATGTGATTCTCTGAAGGAAAACTAATGTTCAAAAATCATAAGATTTATAAAATAAAAGATGAAATTAATCGTACATTTATGAGAATAAGAGTTTCACTATTTTTTAATGGGAAGGGGTTATGTGGATCCTGTGATCAGTTTACCAATCAATCAAAGTCCCTTTAAAATTTCAGCATGATCTCATGAAGGATGCTAGATAAACATTAATCAGTCATGCAGAAACTCATCATCAAGTAACCTGATCTTGTGAAGACACCCAAAAATGTCATCCTAATCATGAAAATTTTCTTTGTAATGTTGATTTTACTATGTGAAATCCCATTAATAAGATATTATTTCCATAAATATGGTAATGAAAGAGTGATATCACAATCACAGATAATTATGTAACATAAATATGATATAATCGATGATGCATGGTGGGTTCACAAGAAAATGATGATGTGAGGATCCTCACACTGACTCAAGCCTGTATATGTTATTTTTTCATTGAGAAAAGAAGTATAGATCTTAGGAAGAGAATTCAATTATTCCACCTCCCCCATAAAAGAAAAAACATAGGCACATGGGATAATAGAGGTGAGAGTGTACTTCTTGGAGTGAAGAACCACACATTCTAATAGCTTCCATCAGGTAAGATAGAGGAACAACTTAAGGGATTACACGACATTTCTATACACATCATGAGATCAATTCATTGATCACATGATGTACTTATGTCATGTTGGAGGGATCATGCGGTAGAGTTTTCACATTTTTAATTGATCATGTGAGGGATCAATATGCCAAATCCTGAATAACACTGTGTCTATTATGCAATGAAGGATAAAAAATATGGAAACCTTATGAAATGATGGAGTGGATTAATTTTATATAAGTTTGTTATTCCCTTCATGTGATCTATTTACCGATCAATTGATTCACATTGGACATGTCAAACATGTCATGTGAAGTCCCCTTGGCATGTGATCTAGATCAAGTGATCACCTTTGGTCATGTCATCCAAGTCATGTGAAGTCTTTCAGGCATGTCATCCATGTCACATGAAGTCCTCAGAACATATCAACTATAGAATTTGATGGACTCTGGACTTGTCATCCAATAAACGTGCTTCCCCCTAAACATTTCTGGTAGATCATGCATAGTCCTCTAAAAATTTCATATAGATATGGTGATAACCTCTACACAGGTCATCAATGTCACACAATAACCTTTGAACTTGTCGATCAATTCATGTTACACCTTTTGGGAATGTCATGTAGATATGTTGAAGTATTGAGACATGTCAAATGGTTCATTTGAATTCCTTATTACCTTTCATATTAATCACTCGACAACAATCAGACATGTCAACTTAGATAACACAAACACCCCTAGACAAGTTAAGAAGACAACTATGAACATTTCTAAAAGATTCCTTAGACATGTCAGGCCAAAATCCCTAGAAATTTCTGCTATGTCCAGAGGGATCACCCGAGCATCTTATCATGGACCATGTAAACCCCAACCTATAAGAATTTGGATGAGAATTACCACTTTATATGAGAAGTATCTATAATTGACTTCAGATATGCACTCATTAAAAGTTAATCATGCCACCCTTGGTCCCTAACCTCTATCTATAAGAGGGTAATGGTCAAATATCTTTTAATGGGAATCCACTATGGTGTAACCCCCTCCATATAAAAAATACTCTAGCTGATGGGACTCAAAATCTCCAATGATTGTATCATCTTTCTTTGTCTATATGAGGATAGGAAATGAGATCATACATGGGTGTCCACTTTGGTGTAAATAAATGAAGTTTCAATTAATCTATTTCATAGTACCCACCCCTGTGGGTCTATCATTCTTTCCCAAAAATTACTAGATTGAGAAACTAGTTAATCTATGAGGACTATGATTCCTTCTATAATAAGGATACATAGGATGCCTTCCTCAGGATCATGATTCATATTAATCACTCTATTGGGGATTCTCTAGTTCATATGTCTTGCATCCATATGTAGTGATTTTTATTACATAGTATTCCTTGTTTATCACCCGAGACATAACTCATGTAGGCTTAGGGATTTACAATGATCATATTTATAGAATCCTAAAATTCCTCTAATCTTTGAAACCATAGTGTGTAAGACTTGTTCAATGATATTATTTAAATGAATCCAAACCTGGGCATCCACTTAGGTGTAAACATTTATAGAATCCCCATATTTGAAAAATCTAGGGAAATATCCCTCATGGGTAATAATAATCTATCCTTACCCATCATAAGGTATAGGGAAGACTGAACTATGAAATTATAAGGATGTATAGGATAGCTTCCTAATTATTTATCTCTATAGTTGATTCCTATGTTCCCTCATATACATCCTATCCACATTACATTAAACTGTATGACGTGGATCTTACAAAACTACATTTTTTATTCATATTCTCACTGTATATGTAGGAATCCTCTTGGAGGTTTAATACCATCCTTAATACACAAATTTCCTTCATGGAAGGCAATAATCTTTATAGTTCCTACTTATATGGATTTATAACCTAATAAACAACCAATTTATAATAAATAATGGGAAAAATATGGATAACCTTTGGCATATACTTATGGTATCATTAATAGAACCCACTTTATAGGTAGAAGAATTAAACACCCAATCATTTTATAAGATTAACCAATCCCATATCTTGATTTGGAAAATACTCATCAAAATATTATAAATCTATAAGAAAGACTCAAAATAAGAAATAAGTCCTTCAATGATGGATAGATGATCCCAACCTCCTATCCTTTCAACCAATGTGTGATCCTAAGAGACATTTTGTTTGAAATTCCATATATCCATCAACCATTAGAATGAAGTTATATGCCTCATTAAGGATGATGGAATCATGCGGGGTTTTAATACGGGAATAAAATGGTAAAAAAACATGAATTATAGTTAAAAACACTAAAAACATGCCATAATCAGTCATCAACACCCAATATCCATTAGAATCCAAGATAGTTAACTTGATGTGAATGTGGAAATAATTATCAGATATAAAATCCTTTTATTATTTTATCCCATTCATAGGTTTAATATAATATATTTCATAGTTCTCAATGAGTAATTATTCCACTCCATTATGAAAAATAAGAAAAAATGGTGAACTCAATATGAATCTCTCAAATAATAAAAAATTTTCTATTGACCATGATCGAGCCATTTTATTTTGTGTCTCCTTGCTAAAAAAGGTATACCAAAATAGAAATCCTTCAATAATATATCTAGGGTCCCAAGAAAGAGGCCTTTCTCATCATGAAAATTTCATGAAAATAAAATGGATGAAAAAACAACAACAATTAAAATTTTTGTTACCCATACATAGTGAAGTAATCATGTTTCACACGTAAAATGATGAAATGATTTGTGGCCTTGTTCCTTATTAAATTTGTGATATATGAAACTACTATCTTAAAAACTACCATGGCCTAAGATCATGTATTTTTCATGAAAATGTTTTGGGACCTCATCTATGGTAGTTACCTCTGTTGTTTTTAAAACAACATCACTATCATGATGCCTTTAACTTTTTATAAAGAACACAATTATCTAGGAATACTATCAACATAGTTTGATCTTGAACCATGAGGATATATGTAATGGTCACCAAAATCTGAATCCAATATAATTGGATCATTCAAGAAATGATGCAATTACACAGGTGGAATGTGTTTCCACCGCAATCTATATTAGAAGATTATCTGATGAGTGGATAAATAATCACCTAACTTACCTAATTAATGTAGATCAAAGAGTCAACAATAGATACATCATATTTTATGAGCTTCATAGGAGGGATCAGGTGAATCGTTTCCATTGGCGACATCCTGCCAGTTCCACTTAGTTTCATTCTAATGTAACCACCTGATATATTTCCACCTCAGACACTCATGTATGGGTACCAAGGAAGTATTGTCTGGTGGAGAAAAATATGGAAAAATGGGAGTGTACTCATATTACCACTTACACTGATGAAGCTTACCAACATATTCAGTCGATGTCCCATAAGTAGGATCATATCCATAATCACTCAGATAATGTATGCTTGCATATTCATACAATAATCTTGGTGGATGAACATATCCCTTATCATGAACATGAATTCCATTATCATATCCATATGGAATAAGGAGGACTGAAGAGGGAATATATCCTTAATTTAATTGAATAAACATACCGATATATCTAGTAGACCAAGAACACATAGGCCAATATTCCATAATTCACTTCTCTAATGTGTCAGTACATTATAATAACAGAATAAAAGATCCAATATTATATTCTATCACTAATATAAAAATATAGATAGACTCATATCCCTTTCCCAATATCCATATTAGCATATCACCATGATCAGTATGAATAGGTGGATACTCTAGAGGAATAAAACATGATTTCTATCATCCATGTGGATTATCAATATATTTGGGTAATGGAAAAGGTATAGGACTGGACCCATATTCCTGTTCTGATTGGGGATCAACAACTCAGTTTGTCACTTGCCTCGTTATAGGCACACGATAATGTTAATGAAATCCAATGGAATACTCTGAAGGCATAATTAAAGGCTCATGTCCCTACTCCAACTGAGGTTCATTAGTAAAACATGGAAATCAAATTAGGTAAGGCTCATATCTGAATTGATGAATCTATTCATAATATTATATAAGCTTACAGAATTCAGGCTCAAATCTTAAATTATATTGATCCCTGACTGCACCGGCATCCTTTACAGGCTATATAGGAGGAGGCTCAAATACCTCATTCCATTAAAATGTTTATTCAAATTATTGAAAAGAGTAATGTATATTTGAACTAGGATCATAACCCTACCTCATCTAGGATTGACCATCATATTTCAGTAACTACCCATAGGTGGGCTCATATTCTTACGAATGATATAGAAGTTCATCTTTGTACTCTAGAAACTTTTCACCATCAAGATCATATCCCTACAACACCATATGTTTATTAAAATATTCAATCCAAAATCAGGAAACAGGATCATATCCCTTATCAACCCCAGAAGGAATGTCATCATATTCTAGCCATGATGCATAATGAGTCTTATATCCATAATCTTCTCAATGCCAGTGTTCTAGAGGCTATATGACGCATATCTACAACACCTCAAGGGCCTGAAAACTCTTAAACTGATGCAAGAGGATATCAATACCTCGATATTCTTCTTTATAGTATTGTAGAGATGGATCACAAGGACTCTACTTCTGATGCACATGGTGAAAAATCTCCCCATGGTAATATCTCTCCTGAACATGGAAATACTACCATTTCTAGACATGTTCATATAAATAGTTGATCAAAACACCTAGATTTACCATATATTGTTACCTTAAAAAATAAGATAATCACTTCACCATGGTTATATGGTGATCCAGAAAATAATCCTACGCGGTCTGTCCAGGTAGAGATATATAGACCTGATGTAGAAGAGGATGACATTGATATATGAAGATATTTAGCTAGATAAAACCTTCTAACCATGTTATTTAAAATCTCTAATTCCAACAATGATATTCTAGATGATATATAACAATAGTGAATTCCTTTATTATGCCAGAACAGGTGGGAAACTCCTCAAAAGCTAGATCCTAGACACCTACCTTATCAAAGATAAGAGGGTAACCTCTAGATAAAAAATACACTCTATTGTCACCTAGACATGGAAAAATTCTCTATAGACCGAAACCTAGGATTTAGAGAGAATGGAAAATTCCAATGCAGTTTTTGTAGCTGTATCATAATAACTATCCATTGATGGATTTTCAGAGCCCCATCATACATATGTATCCTATGGTGAAGAAAGTATAGTCATTTACACTTCACTATGTCACCTGAAAAGAAAATATCCCCAGATACAACATCATATAATCTTATAGACACATGAGAAATTTGGGGACTAGGTAATTCATAGGCCAGTTGTTCAATTCATTGAGACTTCTCTACATTGAAGATACAAAGATGTCATGAACAGAGAAAGAGAGAGAGAAAGAGATAGAGAGAGACTCCAATAAAATCAAAAGGTGGAATTATCATAAAATTGATACCACATCTCAAACATTAATGATGAAATATGGAATACGTGGAAACATCCTATGGGAAGTGACTCCCATAAAAAGATAAAATTACACCCATCACATGCATGAGCATAGTTACACCAAATCAAATTGATTGAAATACTAGCTATCCAAAAGTGAATATATAGTGACCCATGCTTTTTCTTACATTACTATTACATCATTTTAAAGACAAACAATAGATAATCATTACACAATGAGGATTCAATGGTTTAGTGTATTGGGGAAATTAGGACTATACATAACATTTAAAAAATAAAATGTAAACATTTATTTAATTCCTTCTTCTCTAGCTTCTTAATGTCCCTCTTTTCCTCCTTAGTACAAGTAATAACCTAAGGATATAAATAAAAAATTTCTGAACTAAAATCCTTGTAATAGGATATATAATAACATGAAAAACATAACATGGTATGAGAATAATCACAGCATCACCATCATAATTAAGAGAGAAATCATTAGATAAAGGCATGGAATTTTCCAATGCATAAAAATTGAACATAATCACTTTGTTGTAAAGTAACACTTAGTTGTGAACTTTAATAGCATCATTTTCATTAATATTTTACTTTTCCTCATGATATAAATCACATTACCAAAGTCATTGGTGTGTTATATAATTCTAGGTGCACCCATCACATCTTAACATTTACTTTGTGTTATATAATTTTGGGTGCACTCGTCAAACCAAAAAATTCAAATTATCATTCATGCCACATAGAACATATATCAATCATGGAAACAAAATAACACATATAAAGGAATGTGTTACATTACATAAATCATAATATCATAAACATGGGGTTCCCAAATGAAATATGGAATAACATACTTGATTTAAGAATCATCAACTTTGGGTGATAAGTAATAGTGTGTTTTTGAAAGAAGAGATTGTTTTGGAAAACATTATGTTTTTCATAAATTGAAGTATAAAACATGTATATACCAATAACGGTAAGGAAATTATGAATAAATTATATTTGAGGAATATCCATACTGCAGATGTGGTGAAAGAGGGAAAACCCAAAGAATGATAGTTCAGTTCAAGAATTCCCCCTTACCTGGTGTCTAAATACTTCCTTCACATTAATGTCCTATATAATCAAATTAGATTAATTAATTAATAATTAAAAAACATTTTATACATGCATATGATTAATTTTTTTATTAAGTTATTTTATGGTCCTTTGGATGATTTATAGAGTTTAATCCCAGCGTTCAGGAGTGTTTGTTTTCATAGTTTTGATGATCAATTTATTTTTATACATAAATGGATGTTCTTATAAAATGTAGAAAAATATAAAGAATCAGTACTATATTTTTTATTGATACTCCAAATGTTTTAATGATATTATAAAGAATTCAATTATATACTATGACAAAACATTAGTAGATAAAAGTTAATGATGATAATTTTAGGTTATTTTTGGCAGTTTTTTTATCACAATGAACTCATTTTGTTTTATCATTTAGTATTATGTAAAAATGTTAGATCTAGATCATAAAGATGCTTATGAAATAAAAATAAAATTCATTTTCCAGAAATTTAATGGATTTATTTACATCATTGAAGGTGTTAATGTAAAATGAGAGTGTGTGACCCACAATGTCGGTAAATTGACATATCATGGGTGGCGATTTCATTTTTAAAATAAAATTGAAAGAGGGTAGAATTTAAAGATGGATATTCAATTAAAATATTATAATTCTGGTATATATATAAGGTACTACAATTATCATGCCCTTTGGATAAGAGAAGGTGAGGATAAGAGAAGAAAATAAATAAAATTTAAAAGGAATTAAATGAAAAAAGAAAAGTGTTTTACCTCTTGGAATTATCCTCTATGAGAACCTCCTTAGGAAAATGTTTTGGGTCTTTTCATTAGACCAAGAGCTCATAGACATCAGGTAGAGACTATGGAAGAGTATTGGACAAAATTTAGGAAAATATCAAAGCATGAGAGGTGTGAGGAGAAGAGGGGTGAGGGGTGGTATTTATAGTGGAGGAGAGGACTATTTTCTCAATATTATGTTCATTTGTTTATTATTTTGGCGCAAGGCAAGAAATAGTTTTTTGAATTACAATATAATATATTAAAATAATTAATGAGAGTTGCATATTTGGTTTCTTACATTAGAGATGACTCAGTGAATATTTCATTTAGCTTATAATGTATATTTACTATAAATTACCATATTTTACTATTCAACAAAAATCCAAGTATTTAAGAAAAAATTCAAAAATTAACCCTAACCATTTTTTGACTTATAGAATTAAAAAATAAACTCAATTTTATGAAAATAATTTTACAAATATGATTAATTTATTTTCTTAATTAAAATCATTATTTACCTAGAAAATAAAGATTTCAAAATTATAACTAATTTTATTACACTTTAAAAAATCACTTAAGTTCTCATAAATTATCATAAAATAATAAGGCATAAAAATATTAATTTATGAATACAATTTATGAAAATAAATTTTACTTTAAATTATCAAATTATTCATAAAATTGTAATTAAAAATTTATGACTTACAAAAATATAAACACTTAATTAATAATTATTCAAGCATTAATTTACATAAAATATGATATAATTATAGTATAAATTCATTTATATGATGACTAAATTTTTTATACTTTCATGGGTGAGGTTACTATTCATTAGGATGGTTTTCTATTCATAAAGGTCATATTATTATTCCTAAGATCAGGTTATTATTTCATTGATATTGCATCCATAAATTCAAGAAATACTTCTTATTTCAATAATTATTCATTTATAAATATTTTGTTATGGTCTAGATGTGATAATATGTGATTTATACTTTATGAAATTACTATATGAAGGGATAAATTTCTTTGATTATTTATTGGGTCATTAAATTCTTCCACCCTATTGAAATTTCAACCTTGAGATTTAATTTTACATAAATATGTGGGGGTACTTATCCTTCACCACCTCCTCTGGTTCCCAAGTTTCTTCTTAATACATATGGTTCCTCCAAAACACTTTAACAAGGTGGGTTTTATTATTTCGTAGAACCTTATCTCTTCGGTTTAGAATCTTTACTAGATTCTCCTCATAAGAGAGATCATCTTCGATCTGTACCCCCTCTGAGTTCAGTATATCTGAGGGATCTGCTATGTACTTACTTAGGAGTGATATGTGGAACACATAATGAAAGTGATCCATATTCAGAGTATGTGCAATCCGATAAGCCACTGCTCCTATGAGCTCTAGGATCTCAAATGGGCCAATGCACCTTGGACATAGCTTTCTTTTCTTTCCGAACTGTATGACTCTCTTCCATGGTGACATTCTAAGGAAGAATTTATCTCCAACATTGAACTCCAAGTCCCTTCAACTATTGTCAGCATAACTATTTTGCTGACTCTAAGAATCTTTGATATGTTGTTGGATGGCTTGAACCTTCAATGTTATCTCTTGTACAATATCAGGTCCAAGTACCATTCTTTCACCAACTACTTCCCAATAGGTTGGAGTTATACATTGCTTTCAATGTAGAGTTTCACATGGGGCCATCTAAATACTCAAGTGGAATATTTTATTGTATGAGAAGTCAACCATTGGGATATTCTGATCCCATCCCCCTTTTAATTCTAAATACAAAGACCTTTTAATATCTTCGAGTATATGAGTAGTCCTTTTAGATTGGCCATCTTTTTGGGGGTGATAGGCCATGTTGAAATTTAATTCAGTAATCAAAGAATGTTGAAGACTCCTCCAAAATTTAGCTGTTAACCTTAGATCATGATTAGAGACAGTCAATAGTGGAGCCCCAAACAATATCACTACATCCTTCACATATATTATTTCAAGTTTCTAAAGCGAGAGATCTTCTCAAATAGTGATAATGTGGGAAGTATTAGTGAGTCGGTCCACCATAACCCATATCACATTATTTATTTTGGATGTCTTTGGGAAACCCGTGACAATGTCCATAGTGACATTATCCCATTTCCACATGGGTATAGGCAATGGTTTCATCACTGCTTTAACTTGCTAACATATCAATCACCTTGAGATATATTCCTCAATCTCTTTCTCCATGTTGTCCCACTAGAACTATTCTCAGATATCATGGTACATCTTGGTGCTACCAGGATGGATAGATAATGTTAATCTATGCACGTTATTCAATAGATCCTTCATCATCCTAGGTGATGAAGCCACCAAAATCCTCATTCGAAACCAAATCACACCATCATTGAAAATATGGAAATATGGAAACATCCCTTACTTTACTACATTATCCTTCTTTTGAAACTCTGTATCATCCCTTTTTGTTTAATGAATATTCTATTATAAATATGGTTGGAAAATCATTTGGAAAATTTAGGATGTATTCCTTATCATTATGATTTCCAAATCCATCCTTTACAAACCCATGAAGATATGGTCTTTCTCAACCCAAAACATAGATAGAGTAGCTGGATATTTTCTACTAAGAGCATCATCTACCTTGTTTTCCTTTCTAGAATGATATTAAATAGTGAAATCATAGTATTTTTTTATATCTTAACATATACTTTGATTTATGTTGAGATCCTTTTGTGTGAATTTAAACTTTAGGCTCCTGTGACTGGTATATATGTAACACTTATCACCATATAGGTAGTGCCACTAGATTATCAAGGAAAAAATCACATCTTCTAGCTCAAGATCATGCATAGGGTAGTTATTCTCATGTATATTAAACTTCTATAATGCTTAGGCTATCACATTATCATTTTCATGAGTATAGAACCTAATATTTGTTTTGATGAATCACTGTGTATCATGAAACATTCTCCACTCTTCGGTAATGTGAGTAAAATTGAAGTGATCTGACTTTTCTTTATCTCCTTGAATCTTTCCTCACATTATACCATCTAGAAATACCTTACCCCATTCATTGTTAATATAGTTAGTGGGATTGACAATAGTGAAAAAATTCTCACAAAACATAAGTAGTACCCAGCTAATACAAGAAAACTACAGATTTCTATGACACTAGAGGGTTTGGGGCATTCTATAATTGTCTTTGTTTTGAAGATTATACTGAAATTCCCACACTTGGGGTCACATGTCCTTAGGTTGTGACTTGCTACATCCAAAATACACACTTGTTGAAATTGGCGTACTACTTCTCTTTAAAAAGTTTTTCCAACACAAGACTTAGATGTTCTTCATCTTCATCCTTGATCATGGAGTAGATGAGAATATCACTAATAAACACTACCAAAAATTTGTCAATGTAAAATCTAAATACTGTATTCATCATATCAATGAATTTTTTAGGGGAAATAGTAAGTCTTAATGTAATAAATAGAAACTAATAGTTCTCGTACCATGTATAGAAGGAAGTCTTCTTTATATATTATTTACTCACCTTTAGCTGATGATTTACAGAACAAAGATCCACCTTTGAGAAGAATTGAGCTCCTATCAACTGATCGAACAAGTCATCAATAGTGTGAATATAATACTTGTAATTTATGGAGATATTATTTTTTTGCCAACAATCGATACATTTCTGCAATGATCTATCCTTCTTGTTGACAAAGAGCACTGGCGCACCCCAAGGTGATGCACTAGGGAGTATGAACCCTTTCTTCAAATTCTCTTTTAGCCACTTCTTTAACTCCTCCAGTTAAATTGGATCCATCCTATAGAGACACTTTGAGATAGGAGTAGCTCTGGGTATGAGTTATATTGATAACTCTACCTCATGATCCGGGGGTATTCTTGGCAAATCTTCAAGAAATAAATCCTTTTATTCCCTCACAATAGTAATTTTTTCTAGGTTAATACCTTCCTTTGAATCAACCATTTGAGCAGGTTATGCTTCTTCATATGGAATCAACACCCACAACATCGAAGGAATTTTTATTGGATATTCATGACATTACATTAATTTATAGAGGAGTATGAGATGGTTTGGAATATGAAATGTTATTTCCTTTTCCTGATAGTTTATATGTGCTATATATAATGTGTGCTAATACATTCCCAATATAGCATTGAATTTGACCGAGGGAAGTATCATGACACTTGATAAAAGAATCTTCCCACATAAACCAATAGGATAAGAGTCCAACACATGGGTTTAAATGATTTCACCACTTAGTGTTTTTTAGATATCACTACTTAAAGGTTTTGGGGCTTTGATTCAACAGTTCTAGAGAAATTTCAAGATATAAATGAATGCATAGAACCAAAATCAAATAAGATTTTTCCTATTATCTAGTGAATAGAATTTGTACCATGTAAATTTTTTTTGATCCACTTATATTGTAGTGATGGAATAATCCTTACCTTTATTCTTTGGATTCAGTGGATGATTATTCTGATTACCCTAGAGGACATGAGGTTTAATGCACTAGCTTTCATACTTCCCATTATACCTACAGTTGTAGAATTAGACCATGGGATGTAATCTCTTTTCCTACACCACATTTTCTTAGTTCCTCATGTCATTTCAATATTCATGAGCTTGGTGACATTCTATTCCACATTTGAAGAATTTTCCTATCCCAGTGAGGAAATTCCCATAATGATTCTTCCTGCATTTTTGACATGTAGTTGGTTGAGTTTTCTTTCCACCATTCTCATTAGATCTTCCAGCATGAAACTTTATCTTCAATTTCTAATCAGCATATCCATGGGACCATTCTCCAATATCCATATCCACTTTGAGAGAACATCAAAAAACTTCTTCATAACTCTAAATGTCTCAAATTGAAAAAACCATTTGAAGGTGTGGTTTTAATTCATGAAAGAATATATCAATTTTGGTATCTTTTTTGTTAACAAAATTCAAATCACACCTTTCAAGCCTTGTGAAATTTTCTTCTTAGGTTATGAAAGATTATTCTTCCTTTTACTTTAGCCCTATTAATTTTCAATCCATCGTTATATAAAGATTTATAGGGAAATAATTACTAAGAACACATATCTTAAAGTCTTCCCACTCTTTCTCTTAAATATATTCCTTGAGATTAGTGTTCTTAATCAACAACCACCATTGGTCAGTCTCTCCATCCAGATAATAAATAGCTAAATTCACCTTCTCTATCTTAGAACAACGAAAACAAAAAATATCTTCTCTACTGAGTTGAACCACTATTTTTCAACTAGTGAATCAGAATATCCACTAAACATTGGAGGTCATTTCCGTATAAAACACTCGATATACAGTTTTTCATTCTTAGGTGAAGGTGGATGTTCTAAATTATTCCAGTTATTGTTCATAACATGAGACATCTGGGTAAGCATTTCTATGAAATTTTGAGCTCCACCTCCTAATGAATTAGGGATATCATTCAGAAAGTAACTGCAATGTCCCTCACACGAGTTGTTGTCCTGGTTTCTTCTGGTTACTACAATTTTCAAAAATATAAAAGGTTATAACAAAGCATAAGTCCAAATGTAATGAATATATAATTTATTACATTGTGAAATTAATTATAATGGAATATCCTGTGGGATCCGTATTCTTACCAAACCTTATTGTGTACTTACATATACTTAGTCTCATACTCTAGGTTTTCACTAATGTTCTCTAATCCTAATTCCCAAATTAAAAAACAATCATATGATACCATCTATAGAAACCCCTAACTTTTCAAACATTAATATTACATCATTTTAAATAAAAACAACATAAAATTGTTACACAATGAGGATAAAAAGGTTTAGTGTCACAAGAAAATTAGTACCATACTTAACATTTAAAAAATAAAACATAATGATTTATTTAATTCCTTATTCTCTAGATTCTTATTGTCCTATACGTGATCCTTAGTTCAAGTAATCACTTGATGATATACATAAAAAAGGGGTGAAATAAAATCCTAGTAAAAGGATATATAAGAACATGAAACAATATAGCATTGGGTGAGCATAATCATAACAACACACATATTTGTCACACACATATCATGGAATGTGGTAATGCAGAAAAATGAAATATCATGTCTTCGTGGTTAACTACCACACATATTTGTGAAAAAAATATCATAATGTTCATACATATTTATCTTTTCCTCATGATATTCATCACATTATCCAATTCAATGTATGCATATATAATTCCAAGTGTACCCATCAGATCTTAACTTTTATTTTGTGCTATATAATTCCTGGAGCACCTGTCACATCATATCATTCCCATTATCATGAATGTCACATATAATGTATATAAATCTTTTACATAAACTAAACAATGTAAAGGAATGTGTTTTACGTAAAAAACATACATTCATAAAAATTGGGTTCCCAAATGAGGGGGTGGGGGAAATTGTTGATATAATAATCATCAACTTTGGTGAGAAGTAAAAGGTTTTTTTGAAAGAAGAGTTATTTTGGACAACATTGTGTTTTTATAAAATAAAGTATAAAACATGTATATCCTATATAATATTAGATAATTATGAATAAATTATATTTAAGTAATATCCATACTGAAAATGGGGTGAAAGTGGGAAAACCCAATGATAGTGAGTTGGGTTCAAGAATCCCCCCTTACCTTGTGTTTGAATTATTCTTTCACTTTAATTCCCTATATAATAACATTATATAGTAAATTAAAAAATTAAAAACATTTTATACATTAATATCATTCATTATGATTTTATTATGTTCTTTTATGGGCCAATGGATGAGTTATAGTGTTTAATTCCATCGTTCAAGAGTTTTTGTTTTCATGATCGGTTAATTTGTATACCGAATAGGATGTTTGAATAAAATAAAGATAAATATATAGAATTGTCAATATATGTTTTTAATGATATTATATAAGTTTAAATGATTTTTAAATTTTTTTTTAATATACCATGAGGATGAATCATTAGATAAAAGTTATTGATGATTGTTTTAGGTTAATTTTGGCGGTTTTTTAATCACAATGAACTCGTATTGTTTTATCATTTAGTATTGTGTATAAATGTTAGTTCCATATCATATAGATGGTTATAAAAAAATTTAAATTATGTTTTCAACCATTTAATGGATTTATTTACATTCTTTAAGTTTCTAAAGGAAAATGAAATTGTATCACCCATGATGTGCGTAAACTGACACATCACGAACGATGAATTCATTTTTAAAATAAATGATAGAGTGGGTGGAGTTTAATTATATATATTCAATTAAAATGTTTTAATTATATATTATATAAGTTAGTTGATTTATCACTCCATTTGGATAATATAAGGTCGGTATAAGAGAAGAAAAAAATGAAATTTAAAAGGAATTAAATGAAAAAAGAAGAGTATTTTATAGCTTGGATTTATCCTCCTTGAGGACCTCTTTAGGGAAAACATTTTCTTCTATTTATGTGACCAAGATCTCATGGAAGTGAGCGAGAGTATAGGGAAGAGTTCTGTATAAAATTTAGGTATGGCTTAAATATTGAGAGGTGTGAGGAGAAGAGGGGGTGTTGGGTGGTTTTTATAGTGGAGGAGAGGGGTGTTTTCTCAATATTATATTCATTATTCTATTATTTTGGCTCAAGACTATGAATATTTTTATCATTATCATAAAATATATTAAAATATTGAATGATATTTTGAGATTTGGGTTCTTACATCAGAAATGACTCAAGGAATAGTGCATTTAGCTTATAATGTATATATACTGTAAATTACAGTATTTTACAATTCACAAAAAAAATCAAGTATTGAAAAAAAATATCACAAATTAACCTTAAGCATTTTTTGATGTGTAGAATTAAAAAATGAACTTTATTTTATGAAAATAATTTTCTAAACAAGAGTAAGTTAATTTTTAATTTAAATTGTCATTTAATTGGAAAATAATGATTTTAAAATTATAACTGATTTTATAACACTTTGAAAAATCACTTAAGGTCTCAAAGATTATCTTAAAATCATAAGGTATAAAAATATTTAATTATTAATATGTTTTATTAAAATAAGTTTTATTTTAAAAAATTAGATTTATCCTAAAATTATAAGTAAATATTTATGACTTACAAAAATACAAACAATTAATTAATAATTATTAGAAAAATTATTTATACAGACTATGATATTATTATACTATACTTTAATTTATAATATGCCAAATTTTATTTATAAATTTATGGGTGAGGTTTATATTCATTTTTAAGTTTACTATTCATAAGGTTTGTATTACATTTCCAAATTTTAGGTTATTATTTCATAGGTATAGTATACTTAATTTCAATAAATACTTCTTACTTCCTTAATTATAAATTTATAAATATTTTATTATGGTATATAAGTGATAATATGTGTTTTATACTATATGAAATTATTATAATAAGGGATAAATTTCCATTTATTAAACATTTGGTCGTTAAATAATCCAACTAATTGGGCTAGGGGAAGTTTAACCAACACCTCCACCACTAGGTTCATCAAACCCTAAGAGGATACAAGTAATATCATAGAATACTATAAAACAACCCCATCCCATTGATATAGGGTCATTTTTATCTCAATTACCACCAATAGTTTCATTACATCCTAATAGGGTATTTGAGAAAACAACAACAGTTCCAAATAAAACCCATCCCATAAGGATGGTCTATTTATATCTCAATTATTATACCATGATCCTTCAGATCATTGACTAGTGTCCATATATCCTTGGAAACATGATCAAGAATTGACAATAAAATTCCCAAATAATCTCCATCCCCAATGGAAGGGGTAATTTTTATCATTATCATCACCCAAAAAGTAGACAGTCTTCTCCAGGTTGAGTAGAAAAAATCAAAGGTAATCATCCCGATTGTTCATCTTGCTACGAGACACCCCCTTATTTGGGCCCCACTAAACATGTATTTTAAGATACCAGGTTTATCTTGAGGTATGAATATCTCTTTTTGGGTTAATGTTGTTGATTTCATTTTTGGATTAGACCCTAGTCCGGGCCATGGGCCAGTTGGGTTTTTAAGGGAAAGAAAGTGGAAAATAGGCTGAAATCTGGCTGTAGGCCAGGTACACATCTTGTACTTGGTCTACAAGTCTTGTACATCACGTACACTGCTTTTACTTGTAAGTCATGACATGTAGCCAGTCCAGATCAGAAAAAAATAGAAGGGAAGTACATGCCATGTACTTAAGGTACATGTTGTGTACTTGTCCAGCGGGTTTTTTTTAGAAAAGTGGTAGTAGCTCATATTTTTTATGGATAGTAGGTTTACCCCTCATTTTAAACCCCAAACCCTCTATTCTATTTTCAAGTAAAGTAGTCATCTGAACTCTGATTAAAGATTCTTTTGTCATGTTGGAACCATATCGGTAAGTACTTCATTAATTTTTAGTCATTATTGATTCTTCGAAACAATGACTACACTATTCAGATTAAGGATCATATGCCATAGTATTCTATTCTGTGTATGTTATTCACATTTCTTTCAAACCAGGAAGAATACAGAATTTATATTGGACGAGATGTCTACTACCGAGGTGAGGTAGGTGGTCTATGATTTATTTAGGTTTTTCTTGTAAATTTCCTGTGTTTGGCCCTTATGCTTCCCATTATACTTTTTTGGCAGGGCCTCATTTTTGAGCAAATTGGTTGCTGTAGCTATAGTCAGACCTAGTGAGGATGCCCATGGGTTCTATTTAGGTTTCTTGACACCCGTTGCTCTTTTAAAGGTCACTCAAGTGGCGATACTTAAGGGAAATATCTTGTTTATTCTAGTTTAAACCACCCAAGGGTTGATTTCTTGCACTTTCTTAGTTAGAGGAATCCAATTAATGCTTTTATTTCATCAATATCTTGTTTAGGAGATGTAATACCTCTTTGTTCAATTAATATCACATTATGCCTTGTCTATTTTGATATTTTGACATGTTAAATGGATAATATGGGCGGGTATACCTATATGAATGATGAATGGTTTGTTTAATGGTTTATATGGAAGGGTAGGCCCATATGCTTGACAAATGGCTTGAATGAGTGGGTATACTCATGGATTGTGCATGTTGATGTGAGTGGGTATACTCAAATGGATTGCATGTTCAATTTGAATGTTTTAATGCTTGAATGAATGGTTTGATAAATGACTTGGACTACTCTCTATGGATCTGGAATGTGCAGTGGATGTCTTGGGTTGACTCTGCCCCTTTATTCTTGATTCCATGGGATGCCTCATGCCTTGATACCCCATAGATCTAGCTTGCTTGGGCTCGTGTAGGATTTTCTATTGACATGATCCTAGGACCCCAACCAGTGCCTAACTGAGTTTTTCCCAGGGATGCCAATGGGACTTGATGGGATGCCTTGGAAAATTTCGTGGGATCTAGCGCTCCATGGTTTAGATATTTATTACTTGGATACATTGGTATACTAACACCTTGGATCCAGCCCTTGGGGTCTACACTTAACTCTACGACATGGTTATGGGATATTTGACTTCACTATACGGTGTGGCCATGGGATTCTTAACATCTCTATACAACGTGGCTATGGATTTCTTGGTATAGATGGATATATGGCATGGTCATGGGACTTACTTGTACTTGTTATATCTACCTTCTTAAGAGTTGACTCTATTTTGTTGGTAGCCTTAAGGTATGTTTGGTTTCACTTGTTACAGTAGACATATTCCATGGGCATACACACTTACTTACTAGTTGTTTACAATTTCTAGCACCTTTGTAGAATTGCTGTTAGATCTGTATAGACCTGCGTGGTTTCCTACTGGGATGTTTATCTCACACCATGTTTGGGCCTCCTTGGGGACCCAAATATATTATATGGTTGTAGGCAATGATAGGGGAAAGCACCCTAGTATAGGTTATTGACTATGGCTTTGGAGCAGGGGAGCAGAGGACCAAGCTCATGCTTGCGATGCTGGGATACCGTTTGGGTCTTTTGAGTTTTTGGGGATACATGTATTGTATTTTCATGTACTATTCTTGCTGCTTTCCAGATAATTATACAGCTAAAACATTTTTAAATGAGACACTTCTAATTATTGATAAGTATTCTTGTCTTGTCTTACTTTTGGTTTTCTACTATTTATTTCATTTCTGCTATTGTATATATATTTTACATTCAATGTGATACTCTGGTGATGAGATCATAGCCTCCCCACTGACTCACCTAGGTCCTCTCTACTAGTCGACAATATCTGGAGTTTGGGGAGATGCGCTTGAGGCCATGTGACCAACTGGGTTTGGGGCACTGTTTTGTGTGGCATCTGGGTTTGGGACATTACAAAGTGGTATCAGAGGTATTTTCTTATCTGGTTTCATTTACTATTTGGTTAAATTAGACAGGGATAAGAATGATATGGAGTTTGGTAATTAACTATTCCAAGGAGTAGCTACCCCAGGTATAGGGAAGAGCCAAATTTCCTCGAATTGAATTCTAATTTTCAAAATTTTAACTATTATAGTTGATTTGATTTCACTGTTGGGTGATGCACTTGATTTCTTTTATTACTTTAAATTCTTTTTTTGGTTCTATTTCAGTTGCAACCCAATGAGATGGAGGTGTTCCATCTCATGCATCATATAGAAAATTTTTAGAATCATATTTCATGCATTATGCAATATCATTTAGGATACAATAGATATTTCATGCTGTTGGGATAGTTTATGTGATTGTTGTTCCTGCTATTATGATAGTTGGGTGCAGTATATAACGGTGTGATGTTATGTTTCAATTCATAAGGAGTATATGCCCTTATGAATTGGGAAATGATGTACTGGTGAAATGTAAATGTTAAATGAAATAGTTTTGTGAATGTTTTGAATGTGAGCCATGTTTTGGGTTCATGAGGTGTTATGGGCCATCATGGATTCATAAATTGGTAAACCCTTGGTGGAATTTCTAGAATAACTGAATGTGAAATGGAAATGGAAACTTGAAATGGTGAATAAACACTTCAACTAGACTCGAATTTTTAGTGGGCAAGAGGCATAGTTCTAGTTCTTCATTGGATTTTCTCTATAAAGTTTTAGCTATAGGAGCACGATGTGGGTTGACTTGGTTTTTAAGAGGGTTTTGACCTATCCTACACTTTTGAGATTTTTTCGTTTATGTTGTTATTTCCTGAGGCAAGCGTTTGGAATTGTAGAGACATTCCACCATGATGACCTCCAGTGGTATGCCGCGATGGAGGCGATGAACATACTTCGGAGAAAGTGGGCCATGAGCTACCGCTTGATCCTCCTATAGTGAAAATTGTAGCACTTGAGGCTGTTCCAAACATTGGTACTGAGGCATAGTTCGGTGAGGGTTTCTTTATCTATATACAGTTTTTATTGGGAGCACCATAGCCAGCCTAAACTATGGCTGAGCTGACACGGGTGTTCTAGCACTTGAGTCCTCCTACATTTTTTGGGGATGGTGGACCAATGGCTGTAAATATATTTTTAGAGACCATGTCAGAAATTTTTCAGCATATAAAGATGCATTCGGAGCAGAGGGTCAAGCTTGCGACTTACATGCTACGTGGAGTGGTAAAGTACTGGTGCGACATTTTGAACTAGGTTGATTGTCTATGAAAAATGGGTTGGGATGAATTCAAAACCCGATTCTACGACTAATTTTACCCCAGTACTCTGCGAGAAAAGCATGTTAGTGAGTTTATACATCTGGAGTAGGGTGAAAATATAGTTATGGAACACTCGGTATGCTTTAGAGAGATACAACATTTTGCACTGATGTATCTTACTGATGAGTTTTCAAGGGAGAGGCGCTTTAAGGGATGTCTCCGACATGCTATAAGATCTTAGGTCAACGTGTTCAGGTTTCCATCTATCACTAATGTTGTGAATCAAGTGCTGAATATAGAGCAGAAACAAAGGGAAGCTAGGGATACAAAATAAGGGTGTTTTGTTTATCACCCTAGTAGATTTACATCTTTAGGAAAGAAGCACCATTTTGAGGCTTCCCACAACCTGATTTTTAGTCAGGTTGTGGGTGTAAGTAGCTTGGTGTTTTTACATTATTGTGGTAGGTGAGGCCCCATGAAAAATCAGTGCGATCAAAACCTTGTCAAGTGCTGAGCTTGCGGCAGGATGGGGCACATGCAATTGTTTTTCAGGACCTTCCCTTCAGCTGTGAGTTGTAGGGGGTCAGCTCTGACATCGGGTTCAAGGGAAAGTTCTTAAGCTCCATGTTAGCATGGGAGATGGAGCAGTGCAGGACGATCAGGCCAGGGCTGTAGTGGTCATGGCCAGGGTATCCATACATCGGGTTTTCGGAGACAACAAGATGGATCAGCTCAGGGTATCCAAGAAGGGTCACATGGCTATGGTGTAGGCCAGAATTTTTTAGTGCAACATACCCAACATGAGTAGGATCCTTGATCATCTACGGTGAGAGGTATGATCTCATTATCTTTTACTATTGTATCTGCTGTTTTCAATTTAGGTGCCTCTCACAATTTTATCTCTACACGAGTGGTAAAAATCATTGCGTTTGTGGTTTTTCTTTATGAGGGCGTTTTGATACTAAAAAAAATATAGGGAGTTGGAATGGGTGATTTATTCAAGTGTATAGAGTGTCCCCTTGAGGTTAGTTGGTGCCAATTCCTCTGGAGTTCATATTTCCTAGAAATGACAGGGTTAGACGCTATTCTCGGAATAGACGCACTTGTTTCCTATTGAGAGTGCATTGAATAATATCACCAGAGGATGAATTTCACATCACCAGAGGGTGCATTTTTTATTCACAAGGGTGAATGGGATGTACGTGCGAGTAGAGTTAGACACGGGCATCGTGGTCTTGGTGGGATGAAAACCTATATTGCTAGTTTTTTTCTAGATGATCAAGAAGTGGTCTAAGCTTACTTTCTACTAGTGGTTGAGCGCTTCATGGATGTCTTTCCCAATGAATTTTCTGGTTTACCTCCTGATATAGAGGTGGAGTTCTCCATTGATCTAGTGCTAGAATCTGCGTTGGTATCCATTCCTCCTTACACGATGGCTGTGATGGAGTTGTAGGAGCTGAAGAGGAATCTAGAGGATTTATAGGTGAATGGATTTATCAAACCCAGTACTTGTCTATGGGGTTCTCTAGTATTTTTCAAAAAGGGAAGAAAAAAATCTTAGGCTATGCGTGGATTATCAGAAAATGAACCAGCTGACGGTTAAGAACTGATATCCCTTACCACAAATTAATGGCCCGTTTGGTCACCTTCGAGGAGCTCGAGTGTTCTCGAAGATAAACTTGAGGTTAGGATATCCCCAAGTTTGGGTTTGGCCTGCAGGCATACATTATACAACCTTTCATATTATGTATGGGTTATAAAAGTATATATTTATGTTGTTTGGTCTCATGAATGTGCCAACAGTTTCCATGGATTTGATGAATCGAGTGTTCCATCTTTACTTGGATTCTTTTTAGTGGTTTTTGTGGATGATATCTTGGTGTATTTTCACAATTGACACAACCATGCCTACCATCTTGAGATCATTTTGAATACACTAGGAGAGCATTAGTTATGTTCTAATAATCACCAAATTCCACTTTTAGATGGATCACAGTCACTTCCTGGGTTACATCATCTCAGATACAGGAGTGTCAGTGGACCTAGAAAAGGTGAGAGCTATAGTTTCCTGGGAACAACCCAAAAATATTTTTGACATATAGAGTTTCTTGGGGATAGTTGATTACTACAAGAATTTTATAATAAACTTCTCACATATAACAATGCTGTTAACGAGATTGATGAATATGGGTGTGAAGATTGTGTGGTAGAAATCTTGTGAGATAGCCTTTTAGGAGCTAAAAGGGAGATTGACATTAGCACCGGTCCTAATACTACTAGATCTAGTCCAAAGTTACATAATTTACTATAATTATTCTAGTATTAAGATGGGGGAAATGCTGATGTAAGGAGATCAAGTCATGGATTATGAGTCTCGACAACTGAGGCCTCATCAGAAGAACTACCCTTTTCACGATATTGAGTTAGCTGCGGTTGATCATGAATTGAGTTGTTGGACACACTAGTTACAGGGAGAGAATTTTGTGGTATAAAAAAACCAAAAAATCCTCAAGTATATCTTTATATAGCATGATCTTAATTTGAGGCAACAAAGGTGGGTGGAGTACCTACAGTCCTTTGACTTTGAGCTTGCCTACACACCTGGTAAGGGAAATTAAGTAACCGATGCACTATGTAGGAGGAATTAGATACAGGCAGTGCAACAGTCTAGTAGAAAGTGGCATCCTATGGTGTTTTTCTCTGAGATGCATTGGGACGAGCATGATAGATAGGGGGAGACTTTTCTTTAATACTTAGATATTACAGCTGCCTTGATGGATAGAGTTAGGATGATTTAGCTATCGGATTATGAAGGCCTAGTTCTACGGAAAGGTGTGGCCAGTGTGGAACGTCCTCCTGGTTGGATGGTAGGCAATGATGAGATCTTGTGTATTCGTGGATGTTTCTAGGTTTCAGTGGATATACATGAGGAGTTAATGTGGGAGTTTCATGATTCAACATGGTAGATTCACCTCTAGGTCACCAAGATGTAATGTGACTTCCAACGATAGTACTGGTGGCCAGGAATGAAGATATAGGTGGCTGGTTTTGTTAATAGGTGTTCCACCAGTTAGTAGGTGAAAGAAGAACATCAGCGGCCAGCTGGGCTTTTACAGTAGTTAACTATCTCAAAGTGGAAATGGGATGATGTCTCGATGGATTTTGTGACTGGTTTTCCAAGGTCGCCTCGGGGTAATGATACTGTGTGGGTTGTCGTTGAAAGGCTTACGAAGGTCACACATTTCTTGTTAATCAAGGAGACCATCAGTGTTGATGATCTTGGAAATATGTACATCTAAGATGTGGTACAATTTCCTGGGATCCCCTGCACTATCGTTTCAGATAGGGACACCCTCTTTACATCTTGTTTCTGGTATAGATTTTAGAGGGCGTTGGATACATAGGTTCTTCTGACCATCACATACCACCCTCATAATAATGGCTAGTCGGAGCGTACGGTACAAGTGATAGAGGACATGCTGTGAGCATGTGTCCTAGACTTTGGGTGCTCCTGGTAGAGACACATTCCCCTGGTTGAGTTTGCCTACAATAATAGTTATCAGGTGATGATACAGATGACACCTTACAAGGATTTATATGTTAGGCCATACCATTATCCCCTATGATGGTTAAAGGTAGGTGATGTAGCTTTATTGGTACCACGCCTTGTGAAGGAGACATTTGATCTGGTCCAGTTGATTCAGAAATAGATGGATACTGCATGGTCTCTTCAGATATGATATGTTGATCGCCACATATGTCCTCTAGAGTTTGAGTTTGGGGATCATGTTTTATTACGCGTTTCACAGAAGTCGGGACACAAGAGGATCAAGAGACATGATAAACATTCACCGAGATATGTTGGGCTGTTTGAGGTTCTGTAGAGAGTCGGGTCGGTTGCCTATCGGTTGTAGTTAACATAGGGGTACAGAGCCATGCACAACATCTTCCATGTATCTCAACTACGCCTCTATCACTCAGAACCATCTCACATTTTTAGCTCAATAAGGTTGAGCATCACATTGATTCCTCCTTTGAAGATCATCTGATTCGTATAGTTGACCAGAGCACGACAGTTCTTTTAGGCCAGTCAGTTCCTCTAGTATGGGTAGTATAGAGGAATGACCAATTATAGGATGAGACTTGGGAGAGGGAGGAATAAATATGTTACTAGTGTTCGGGGTTGTTTTTAGATGAATATTGACCACCGTTCAGAGAGCAATTTAGGGTTGAATTTCTATAAGGGGGAATGATTTTAAGATCCTGATTTTTTTTTGAGGTACAAATATCTCTTTTTGGGTTAATGTTGTTGCTTTAATATTTGGATTAGACCATAGGCTGGGTCGTGGGCCAGTTGGGTTTTTAAGGGAATGCTAGTGTAAATGAGACTAAAATCTAGCTGCAGGCCAGGTACACGTCGTGTAATACATGTACACGCAGTGTAGATGGAAGTCACGATGTGTAGCTAGTCTGTCTTAGAAAAAATATAAGGGAAGTAAAAGCCATGTATTTTACAATGGGATTTTTTTATATAAAAGAGGAAGTAGCTCATATTTTTGATGGGCAATATGTTTTCATCTCGTTTTGAACCCAAAAACCCTTTATTCTAGTTTTTCATGTATAGATGTTGTCTAAAATCTAATTCAAGTTCTATCTATCGCATTCGAACTATATCAGCAAGTAATCGATTAATCTTCAGTCGTTCTTAATTCTTCGGAACAACGAATGTTCAATTTGGATTTTGGCTCATGTTCCCAAATATTTAATTCTTCACCTGTTCTTCAGATTTCTTCCAAACTAGGACGAATTAGAACTTGATACTAGATGAGATATCTAGTACTGAGGAGAGGTATGTGTTCCATTATTTCATTCATCTTTTATTGTAATTTTCAGGTGTTCGGTCGTTATGTTGACTGTCGGACTTTCCAACGATTCCTCGTTTCTGTTTGAGTCACTTTCCATAGCTGTAGTTGGACCCAGTGAGGATGAATGTAGGTTCTGTTTAGGTGAGTTGACACCTGTTACTCTTTTAAAGGTCACCCAAGGGGTGTGCCTTAAGGGAAATATCTTATTTATTCTAGTTTAAACAACCTAAGGGGTGTGTTCTTGCACTCTCCTAGTTAGGGGAAGATTGTTAATGATTTGATTGCTTGAATAGACTATTTAGAAGATGTACCGCCTCCTTGATCAATGAATATCATGCTATTCCTTGTCTATTTTGATAGTTTGTCATGTTTAATGGATATTATGGTTGGGTATACCTATATGAATGACTAATGATTTGTTAAATGGTTTATATGAGAGGGTAGGCGTATATTCTTGATAAATGGTTTGCATGAGTGGGTATACTCATGAATTGTGAAAGGTGCTGTTAGTGGGAATACTCACATTGATTGAATTTTTAATTTGGATGTTTGAATGATTTAATTTATGGTTTGATAGATGCCTTGGACTGATCTCCATGGATTTGGAATGCGGTAGTGGATGCCTTGGGTTGACTCTACCCCTTGGGTCTTGATTCCGTAGGATGCTTCAGGCCTTGATACCATGTGGATCTGAATTTCTTGGGCTCGCATAGAAATTTCTATTTCCATGATCCTTGGACCCCAACCAGTTTCTAACTAAGTTTCCACCAAGGATGCCCATGGGACTCGATGGGATTCTTGGGACAAGCTCCTTGGTTTTGGCCCTCTATGGTCTAGATATTTATTACTTGTATTCCTTGGTATTCTGACACCTTGGATTCGACCATTAAGGTCTAGACTTCAATCTACGATGTGGCAATGGGATATTTGAATTCAATATATGACATAAACGTGGGATACTTGACTTCTATATGAAACGTGGTTGTGGATTTCTTTGTAAAGATGAATGTATGGCGTGTCCATGTGACTTTCTTCTACTTGTTACACCTACCTTATTAGGAGTTGACTCTCAATTGAAGGTATCCTTGAGGACTGTTTGGTTTCACTTGTTACATTAGAATTTTTCCATGGGCATACACACTTACTTACCAATTGTCTACACTTGGTAGAACCTTTGTAGAATTGATGTTAGAACTATATAGGCATGGGTGGTTACCTACTGGGATGTTTATCTCACACCCTATTTGGGCCTCCATGGGGACCCAAAAAGATTATATGACTATAGGTGATGATAGGGGAAAGCACCCTAATATAGGTTGTTGATAGCGTCTTTGGAGAAGGGGAGAATATAACCAAGATGAGGCTTGTGATGCTATGATACCATTTTGGTATTTTGTTCTTTTTGGGATACTAGTATTGTATTTTATCTTCATGTACTATTCTATCTTCTTTTTAGATACTTATACCATTAGCATAATTTGTATTTGAGATACCTCTAGTTATTGATATGTATTCATGTCCTGTATTACTTTTAGTTGTGTTCTGTTTATTTCATTTCCACTATTGTCTATATATTTTACCTCTGTTGTGATACTCTAGTGATGATGGAATAGTCTCCCCACTTACTAACCTAGGCCCTCACTTCTAGTCGAAAGCCTCTTGCTTTTGGGGAGATGCACTTGAGGCCATGTGAACAACCGGGTTTGAGGCACCATTTTTAGTGGCATCCAGGTCTGGGACGTTACATGTATGACCAGAAACACCCATAAGGTCACCATTATTTGACTGATATAGGGGTATCATATGGAATAGGAGATCAACCCCATAAGGGTTATAATCCAAAAAGGTCTGACATCAGTAGGTATTAGATAAATGGTGTTGACACTACCCTGGTAGGATGAGTAATCATTGTAGAATCTCCCAATTGTGTGAAAAGTGATGGGAAATCATTCAGTTCTTAATAAAACTCAGTGAAAATAATCACTGTAAATCTAGATAGTGTGGTGGAATATGATGTAATCATAGAGGAACAAAACCTGAAAACTATTCGTCAATAGGTTGGTGATCGAAATGCTAAAACTGAGGCTGCACATATATGGAATCAGAGAGGGAACCCAGACCTAGAAACTATAGAAGAAGAATTTCCACCTCCTCAATAGAACTCTACCAAGGATCAAGGGAATGTAGTTTCTACATACCACTCACCAACAAGAGGACATGAAATCCTCTCCACATAGGATTTGATAGAACATTATGAGAATGGGATACAAAGCCTCATATAACTCTATTAAGAACTAGTAATGGGAAATATTCCTATGAGGTATTTTCAACAAATAGAAATGAATATACCACATAACATAGATCAAAAGAGAGCCCATCCACCTTAAAGAGAGGAATTCTCGACTTAGGTTAGCTCAATATCTTTGTAAACTAGTCTAAAAAAATGAGGTAATTGAGGAAGATCATTTATCTCCTCCATTATTATAACAACCACTCACCCACTAGGGTGATAATTCTATCCTAGAATAGTTTGAGGTTCAGTGAGATATGAAAGCATAAAAAATATCACCAAGCCTCACCCACTCTATATATATGGGAGGTGGTCAAGATAGTGATCCATCTATAACTCCTTAACACCATTGACTCACCAGATGCCTGAATACAAGGCATGGAAGGGCAGATCACACCCATGCAACCTAAAAAGAATCCATATCCCAAATGAATGGATGATAATTTACACACACCCATTTTTGGAAATCCTATATTACTAACCTTTTATGGTATAGAAGATATAGAGTAGCAGCTTAATAAATTTTTCCAAAGGCATCCTGATGATGGGCCTCAAGATTAGTAGGAAATTACCAAACTAGGATTTTTTTATCGATTTTGGTAGGGTCATCCTTTGTTCGGTATAATAGCCTTATAGAAAGAACTATTATGGGATGGTAATACCTTAAAAATAATTTATGTTAATAGCTCATCTCTACATTATCGAAAACAATGATTTTATACCTCAAAAATAGAAAACAACATGAAAATGAAATGGTTTCTGACCTCATCACTAGATGAAAAGTCTTACCCTAATAACTTATTATCCCTATATTGTAGGAGAAATTTTTGGAACATTATGTTGAGACTATCTAGTATGAGGTACAAATACCTTTCATCCCAATGCTGTATATAGGAAAATTCTATGAGCTCACAGTGATGAAACAATTCCTAGAATATTCCCTTTAGATAAACCCAGATAAATCTTGGCCCACATCCATGAAATATATAAAAAGGATAGGTAAGTAATATACCAATATTATTAACATAAAACTATAAGCACTACCCTTCTAGGAACCCAAGTATTCCCTATATCACCTGACACCACTCATGAGTGGAAGGAGAAAAAAAATATTCTGTATTTGGATGTAAAAAGAGATTAGGGACACCTGTAATTTGAGGTGTGGATGAAAAAAGTGTATTCCTTCTGAAATGAGTTAATTTGATGTTATTTCCTTTTATATATGTAAAATTATATATTTAAGCTACTAGAACCCAGGAAACCCAATGAGGTTATCCTCATTGGCCTTCTTGAATACTTCCCTTTTTATAGGACACTAAGCCACACCATCCAAGATAGATTTTTCATCAATGATATACATTAGAGAATGGTTTATTAGGGATTTGTGATACTATATATGGACTCATAACATGTTATTTTTGTAACCATCCCCATACTAGAATAATATGGTGACTGGAATGTAATTCTGACCAAACATGGACAGATGTTTGGCAACTGGATGACTCGAAAGGCTGTTAAATTAGCTCATGTCATCCTAAGATCACATCATTTCAAAGAAGTAATAATACTAGTAATTTGGGAAGAAATTATTAAATATTATTTCTAGTGTCACACATAGTCATCAGATATACTAAAATACATAAGAAGAAAAGTTATATCTATGTCCCACAAAAAGTATAAATCTTGCAGATTTATTTTCTTCAACAACTCATGAAAATGAATCACCCCACCATACTAAATTCTCATTAGGTGAAGGGATCATTTTTTTGGTTCTATTAATTTAGTCCACATAACATATCCCCTCTATAATGATGAATACAAGTTTTGTATAGGTTCTCCATACCTGATCGAGGAGCTGTGGGTTGAGGATGTAGAATCATATGATATAGGGAATGATGCGGGTGTGGTCGACCCCAAAATTTCTATCACATAACTAGAGAATACATATATTTAGTTTATTCCCATGGAATAAAGATTAAAAAATACCAAGAGTATCTTTTTTATTCTTTTCTTTTCTTTTTTTCATTCAAGACAATTCATTTTAAACAATTGACTTGCGAAGGTACGATTGTCTGATCATCCTTGATAAATGGGAAAACCGGTATGACCTATGCTACATCTAGAAGATTCTCTCTCAACCTATTCTCTAGAAGAAGGAATGTACTCTTCAAAAACATAATCTTTTAATACATTTAATAATTATAAAACCCAAATTTATAATAATAGATATCTAGCACAAAAATACAACATTCTGAAATAGTAGGTCATTATATCAGCCTAACTCTATATCATGGATGCTCACCATCATTCAAAATAACTTAGAGATACACAGACAATGACCCTCTAAATCCCATGGTATTTGAAGATAAAATTACTTACAATCATGGTTTATTTGGTGGAGACTATACCATCATTATTTCATACCACCATTTCGTTCACAAAATAAGACCAGGAAGAGGACATACATGGACTTATCAAACTACCTTATATTTGAGGAAAACAAGACAATGTATAAATCATGACAGATTTGGTTGAAAACTATTCTAGGATCAAACTCACCCTAATACAACCCTCTAATGTCTGAAAAAAAGATAGGTGCACTTATCTCTGGAAAAGATAACTTTTTAAGGGTTGGAAAAAGAGAGAAAAGTCCTCTCTAGAGGATCAAGCTCAAGGTTTAGTTTGGGGATCTCACTTCTAATATTTTTTTCATGGTAATCGATAAATCATGGACTATAATATAATTCATTGAATAACTTGTATTTATAGCCACATGGAAGTACCTTCAATATTCCAACAATTCTTGAAATACCCCAGCGATAGAATGGTCATTGTAATATATGGTGATAGTGCCCCTTCGAATCTTCTGAACCAATATAGACTGAGAAAATTTTCTAAAATAGCAAAGGTAAACAACCAACAGTGGATGATGATATGTAGGTTTCCACTTCTGATGTCATGGTAACCTCCCTTATAAAAATATATAACTTGATCGATAGTGATTATTTGTTTCCCAAAATCCAAATTGAGGTAACCGATTCAATCCCAACATGATATCATAAACCTCAAACTTCACATTCTCATACCCATGATATATAAATTGGGTCATCTATAATTGGTTCATCCAATGGAATTTATAATAATTCCATATGAGGATCTAGGAATTATCCTGCACCATCATCCCATATTGATTATTCCCCTAAGTCATTCATTTCAACTCATGATATCTATACCTTTGTTGCCCCTTATGGTAGCATAATGGAAGATAAGAATCCCAAATATCTCTCTATAATGACTCGGGATGTTCAAGATTCCAATGTATCTTCTCATGTATTATATTCTCTTTAGTGAAAAATATTCCCTCAGATTATCCATTATGTTTGTGAATTCAACCACATACACAGATATGGAAGAAGAAGAGGTTGTACTAAGGAACACCGCTCCAGCATTTAAGGAATGTTTCTCCACCACCATCAATGAGATTAAGAAGGTGATTTTTGGAATAAAATAAGTTATGTGACCTAATATGATTAGTGTGGTAAATTCTATCAGGTAGGAGGAGATATATAATTCATTTCTAAAGATTCATTGATATGAGTTTACAAGGAATTGTATAGATATGCCCAGGATGAACACTAATGTGGCTACTCATCGCCTAGGTTAACTAAATGGCCATTTATGTTTCTAATAAGAATCCAAGAAGATCCACCACTATCATTCTAGAAATGTAGAATTAGAAAACATAAAATTGTTCAAATCCGCCAGTTTCTAAGTGGTGAAGTGAAAAATGGCTCATCAACATCATCCCTAGCAAGAAAAATAATGATAAAATCCTGATATATAATGATTTTAGAGACTTTAGTTGACACTAACTAAGGGAAGATTTCCCATTGCCGATCATATAATTTTTTATCAATACAATGAATGGATTACAAGAAATCTGCTTTATGGATGGATATTCAGGGTATAATCAGATAAATATGGCCCCTAAAGAAGACAAAGCCACTACATTTAAGGCATATGTAGGGATATTTTGCTTCTATGTCATTCCATTTGGATTAAAGAAAGCTTGGGCTATATAACAATTCACAACACATCATATAAATAATTCTCTCTTGAGAAGAAATATGGAATTTTATTTGGATGAACTTATAGTTAAATCAAGATAACGATATTATCACCTCCCTGATCATCAAATAATTTTCAGAAAAGTGAATCACTATGGATTACTAAAAAATCCTATGATGTGTGTTTTCAGAGTAACATTAGGGAAGTTCCTTGGCATTGTAGTACAACACCTTGAAATTAATTGTGATATAGAATATACCTGTGAGATCATAGGAATTTCAACCCCTTAGAATCATAAAGAGATGATGGGGGTCTATCGGCACCTCTCATATTCTCATTATTTCACTGCCTAACTAGCTATTTAATCCCTCACTTTCACAATATTAATGAAGAAGGGAGACTCCTAGTGATTAGACGATGAATTCCAAGAGTCTTTCATGAACCTCAAGAAGTACCTACTACACCCACTAGTATTTATTCCTCCCATAGAAGGAAATCCACATATCTTATATGTGGTTCATATGGAACGTCCTCTTGGATCTATCATCACAAAGAAAATGGATTCAGGGAATGAAAAC
Source organism: Viscum album (assembly GCA_963277665.1). NCBI lineage: Eukaryota > Viridiplantae > Streptophyta > Magnoliopsida > Santalales > Viscaceae > Viscum > Viscum album. The sequence goes on along the minus strand of OY728136.1, from coordinate 394,403,733 downwards.
AACCTCTACTACCTTTGTCAAGCAATGTTAGTTACCATGACATGATATTCTGATATTGAAAAGAACTGCATCACATTCCCTTTCATAGTGAAAAATATGTCGTATTACATGCATCATCATAAAGTACACTCGGCCTCTCATATTAACCCACTCAAATACATTCCTGGATGTCTAATGTTGGATGTTAGTTTGACCTGATGTGTGGTTATCCTACAACAGAATGACATCTAGTTCATTTCAGATAAGGTAGTTAAAGGGAAGGCCCTGGATGATTTCCTTACAACATATAGTGCTCTAAAAAAATGTTAGTGGACACTAAACTTCCATATGATGTGATTTTATATGCCTGGGATAGTCTCCAAACATTAAAGATGTATTTTTATGGTGCATCCTGAAGATATATTGTCAGGAGTATGGATTACATGATGTACAATCGGGTTGGTTTAAGTATTGTATTTGGTTCCCTAGACAATTCATTTTAACCTACACTTTCTCACTATCTGAATGTTACACAAATAATGAGGCAGAAGACCATTCCCTCCTTATCATCTAGGAGATATCCCTATATCTACTTATAACCAAGGTGAATATCAAATGGACTCAAAGCTGGAAATCAAACATATCAATAGATAGCATTCTATAAAAAAGAAAGAATTGTCTGCTCTCATAATCTACACTAGAGGATTGATTGCATAATTCCACACTTAGCCAACATTGTATCATGTCCCTCAATCAGAAAATGAATTTTTTGATGTAATTTCTAATGTTTACATAGTCTTGGTTGATCTTTATTAGGAAAAAGTGGTTTTATACATCACATATTGAATGGTGATATCACCAACAATTATTTATGACATGGAAGAAATAAAACAAGTTAACACTGTACCAGAGCATGATGAGAAAATATTAGCACCTGGTTGGATGGATCCATTAATAGATTACCTATATAATGGTACCCCCATCTGATCAATAGAAATGAAAAAGTTTCATCACTGAATTTAAAACATTACACTTTGGAAAAGAAACAATGAGTATAAATACCTATAAAATGTGTTTTTAATGAATCCTGAAAGAATGAATTGTAGAATGATAGATTATCACCATTATGGAAGATTACCATGAATTCCCCTATAGTGACCACCAGTCTGGAATTAGACTCACCCACCAGATTAAGACACTTATATAATAGTGGAAAAAATGATGCCAAACTATGTAGAACTCACCAATAAATTTCATTCATGAAAAATTCATGAACACTTAATACACCAACCCCTAGATTTACACATACAACTATTTACTATGGGTCTATTTGTATAAGGGGAATGGACATTGTGGGAAAATTTCCCCTACTGCAATTAAAAAGTTTATGTATATCCCTAGTACTACTAATATTCCATTCTTAATGGTCTAAGGAAATACCCACAAAGGATGTTAGGGAGAATAATACCACCAGCTTATTAAAGTGTAATATTATGACCAAATTCAGTGTCCCTCACATGATATTGATGGATAATGGAACCAATTTCAATTCTCCCATGCCGAAGAAACCATATCAAGAATATAACATCAATTACAATCATTCATATCACTATTATGAAGTGGAAAATAGATAGAGAGAGGGAATCTAAATTACTCTATAAAATATACACCATGAAATTGTGGGTAATGAAAAGAAATATTGTCTGTATAGGCTCCTTTATGATTTGGGGGTCTACTATAGAACTATGAACAATACTATGCTAGAGACCACATATTTTTTTATATAGAACTGAGTTAGTGTTGCTGAAAGAACTATAGTTTCCCTCTCTTTGAATATATATATTTGAAACACTCTGATGATGAGAAATCACAAAAGGAGAAGGATGAGTTAGAAAAGATCAATGATAAAGGGTTGTGTATACTCCAGAACCTTGAAATTAAGTAGAAAAAGATTGTAGGAGCCTTTAATAAAAAGGTTTTCCTCCACTATTTTCTTTAAGGAGAAGTTATATTGGTACTCTAACCCTAATAATTATAAAATAAACCTATAAAGTTATAACCCAAGTTGGAAGGTCCTTATATCATACATAAGGACTATTCCAATGGATCTTACTCATTGGCCACAATAGATGGGGAACACATAACCCCCACCAATGTGAGGATTCTCAAGAAGTAAATTGTATATATTCCATTAGGTACTCCAAGTCCTATAAGAAATAAATTAAAATATATAGTATCTTACAACCATACCTCATTACATTACCCAAAATCGAAGGTATCCTTACCACATGACATTTAACTCCACAGATAAAATCATTATCGATTTACATTAATCGGCATGAAAATTTTTCATAACCATTGTGTTAAACTAAAAGGAAGACATCCTTACCAGATGATGTTAAAATATATAGAGGATGTTACTTCACAAATGATACATTTCAGAAGAGCTATATATTTCTAAAAAATGAAGTACTCATGTTCCAATGTGTGATTCATATCTTCAAACAGAATATTTTATTCAAGGATTACATGTGACTTGATTCTTATAATTATAGAATACGTAGTGATACATGGATCTCTAATCATGGATCCAACTGTAATAAAAATTGAAAAATATGTTTACCCTTGTGTTAGGTCCAGACCTTTATAGGGATGTTTCCATTAAATAATTATATGTTGATCGATTTAGGTCATTATAAGACACTTAGTGTTGCCCTGATCTCTAATATTAGGTTTATTTACAATATAAACGGAAAATATTCAACCTATCAGTATATTGATCATACCTATATAGGGAATTTTCCATTTAAAGAACTACGTGTGGAATGATTCATGTTACCATTGGATAACTAGTGACACTCAGATCTCCAATCCTACATCCAACTATAATATAATAACATCAACCCGATGTGTACATAGGCTTGAACTACACATGGAATCTTTATACAATAACTATGTAGGATTTATTCCTATATACCCAGGTTATGTAGTGATTCCTAAATCTCCAATCCTGGGTCTGGCTACAATATAATTAGAAAAAATTGTTTCCCCTATGCGTATGGATCATACATCTATAGGGAATTTTCCATTTTAAAACTATATGTGGATTGATTATTGTTTCTATAGGATATGTAGTTACACCTAGATACCAAATCATTTTTCTAATAACAAAATATATAATTGTAAAAAATACCCCTATCTTTGTATGGCTTAGAATTGTGCCTGAGATTTTTCATTCATGAACTACGTGAGGCTGGATCCCAGATTATCACATGATACATAGGGATTCTCAGATATCAAATCAGAGCCAAGAAACAAAATATATGAAAAATGAACCCCTCCGTTAGACCAATATAGGGAACATTCTCAGAACTACATGTGTCTTGATTTCTATTATCATAAGATATGTAGTGACTCCCATATTTCAAATCCAGTTCCCATCTTTAATATAATGAATATACCCTCTCCCCATATAGGAACTCGAGTAGTATGTAAAATTTTACAAATAATAACTATGTTTGGATTGATTCCCTCCATCAAAGAATATGTAGTGATACATGGAGCATCATTTAAAATCACAAAAATGAGTTTCTATCACTCCCAATTATGTCCTCCCATGATATCCATATTCATGTCGATCTTCTAGACCATAAGAATGGTTGAAAAACCCAAATATACTCCTTTCCACACACTCTCACAGATCTTAATCGATGTCCTAGTTATCCATTTTTTATTTATCTAAGAGATACACATGTGATCTCAGGGGACTTGGAAAGACACTCTAGTTGGTGAGATCAATAAATGTTCTTGATATATAATTATGTCCTGATCACATTAAATTAAACTACATGACCAAATCCTTATTTAAAGACATTAAATTTGAAGCCAATTTCTTAGTCATATGAAGTTAAATGGTGTGCCAATGTATTAGTCACATGATGTTTAACAATAAGACAATGTCAAAGTTTCATAATGTAAGAATACATAATAAGAGGTCTTCATTCCAAATAAATAATACCCTTGATGACTATGTATTCAATATTTTCACTCCATATCCCTTATCCTTGGAAATGTCCCCAATACATGTTTGTGTAGCCTTTAGGGTGCTCAAACCATCATTAAATCTTACATTACCCATGAAAAAACATCATATATTCGACATTTGAGTTAATACCAATTAATTCATTGAGTTGATATCCTTCACTTAGAAACCTGTAGACCTTGAGCTCCCTTACTCCATGTTCTACCCTATACCAAACATGTAATATGTGCATGTTATTCTAAAGGGTCACTACTAGTATTCGATAGTGAATGAAATATTTATTAAGATCTTGTGCTTAATGTGTATTTTTGTCCTTAAACCAAATAGTTATTATCCTGACTGCACGGAATATAGACTTCTCCCATTATAAATGGTTGACCCATACCCATCATTCTCCATATCCTATTGACTATGATATACATGGGCTATTATTTACACATCCCATAACCAAAATATTAAAGTTTATTCAGATACCCATCAGTCTCCACCTCCTATTGACTATGATCAATAAATGTTCATTATATCTAATTATGTCCTGATGACATTAAATAGTGGTGAAATTTTTTGATTTCTTTGGAAAATATTTATTTTTTAGTGAATAATGAAAAATGTTGATTTTTTATAAAAATAGAATTTATTTTAAATAAATTAAGTTAGTTAAATAACTAATTATGATTTAAAGTAACAAAAGTATTCTTTAGTAATATTTAATCTTCTCAATTACATTTTAATTTATGTTATAATATATTTTAGTATATTTTATTTTTGAGATTTGAAAAGGGTTTTCCTAAAAACTATTTTAGAAGTTCATAATGTTTCCCTATTTTAAGTAATTGAATTAATCCAAAATGAGGAATGTTTTTAATGAAATATATTTATTTTATTTATCAATTATCTATAATTTATATTCATACAATTATTATTATTATACCTATAGTTAATATAAAATCGCCTTTTACTTGAAAAATACACCTCTCTCAAAAACCTTCTTTTTCATTGCTTCAGTGGGTTTTTATTTAATTTTTTTTCTTCCAATTTTAGAAAATAAATTATATAAAATATTTTTTTAAAATAATATTTTCAAATTTATTTTAGGGTTATTGTTTGATAATTTTATAAAAAAATTCTTTTTTTTAATGAATAGTGAAAAATCCTAAAGTTTAATTTAAACATCCTTTTTGTTTAAATTTTTGAGAAAGATAAATTGTATTTAATATTAGTTTTAAATTAAAATTAGACCAGTTATAACTTTATTAATCCAATTTAGTTCATTGTATAAAATTCTATATTTAAATTGGATATAAAAACATGGCAATAATTTGAACAATTTCTTTTTGAAAACACTCATTCACGCCATGTCTGTTGGATTAAGGTTTATATTAAACTTTTACATGTATAAGAATTGAATTTGTAAAAATGGATTAAAATTTTGATATCATAGTAATTTATTTTAACTAATATGATCTACCTACTTTTGTTTCCAAAATGTACTGTGAAAACTATAAAAATTATTTACCTCAGTTAATGTAAAAATTATTTTTCCTGAGGATTAAAAAAAGAAAATAAGGGTTAAAATAACTATAACACTTGTAAAATTACTATTTTATGGACATATTTAAGTATTATACTTACCAATCTAGAGTCAATGGTCATATGGTTTCTTTTTTCATGAGAATTACAATTTTATTTTTGATTCTTTTTCTAAATTTCTATGTAGTTTTCAAGTGGATCCTTTTCCCATCCTTATAAAACTCCACCCACCGTCAAATTTATCACAAATATAAAACCATATAATTCCTAAAAATAAATAATAAATACCTAATAAAATTCCCCACACATTTATTGATCTTTAATTCATCCCCAAAACCAACACCTAGGTCATAAATACGAAATCCAAAGGAGGTGCTTCTAAGAGAAGGTAATTGTCTTCATGAAGATCCTTTTTTCAGTGTTATTTTTCCATCATTAATTAGATATTACCTAACCTCATATAATAACTCAATTATCTTATATATATTTAAATGTTATTACATAAATTTAATAACCTACAACCATCTCCACTTCAATCAAATGGGTTACGAAATCATTAATAATGTGTATAGTGGATTACGGCCTCACGGACTGATGTCAATTAGTTATCCATTACAACCTATCACTGTTTAGTATGATGATGGATATTAAGTATATATATATATATGATATTTATAACATTATTATACCATTTTAGAATTTATATCATATATTCCTTTTAAATTTCCATTCTGCAGGGTATATGATAATGTCATCAATGTGTACAGTGAACAATCACCTCACAAAATAATGAGATTAATTTTCACTCATGATTTATAGAGAATATAATTAGGATAAAATTAATATATATATTTTATAAATTAAATATATATGTTATTAATTACATATTTATCCTTCTAAAATATAATATATCATTTTATTTCATACAATTTTACTCACCTAAAGATGATATTGTTGTTCTTGTAGGTGTGGACTACCCCTTTATGAGGTGATGTGACTCTCTATTTATATAAACAGACAAAATGGATGATATATGTAAGTATAATTTAAAAAATATGTTATTTATGATGTTTTTATCACTCTATAATGATAAAATATTACTTACTACCTTTCCACAATGATCATTGAAAAATAGAAATTTTACTTACATGTACCTAGGCATAACATGTCCATGATAATAAAGTACATAATTTCTCAATCCCAATATTCATGATTGGTATTGAAATATAAATTGATACCTAAACATCATAAATATTTCATTATTATTATTAGGGATATTATAAAACCATTATCAATGTAAGAGTATTAAAAATAAAAAAATCCAAACATACATGAAAATCCAAGTGTTTATTACCCAAAATGTGAGATTAACTTAGAATATTAAATAAAATGGAATTAAATGGATATAATAAAATAATATATGGTATTATATATATGTTCTTTCTTAAATATATGTATAATACACTTCTATATTTATTCAAGAGTCTCAAATGAGTCTAAAGGATGTCGAGAATTACAGTAAAATATTTTCATATTACCTTTTTTACTTCTGTGAGTCACATTCCATATTCTCCATCTATTTATTTTAAATGGTTTATATAATTCAAATAATTTTTGTTTTATTTTTCATTTGTATAAAAATATCTGAATTTACATAACGTTCTTGGGATCTCCCATTCATGGGATTTTTGGTTGAAAAGTTAACATAGTAGTAAGTGATTTATGTCTCAATTTTTTTTCTTTGAGACATATGTTATGTTATGAAACTATAATCTTTCATGAGGTGTATATATAGACCCTTTGACTAGAAATATTATGAATTTATTTTACCTCCTGATATTTTATGTTCCATTTTATTTTATTCCTTCATGGGATTTCTTATTCAAAGTTACTAAAGTGGTATTGATTTAATATCGTAATGTCATCATTTATCTAGATAGTTTATGATTATGTTTATAATGATAAAATATAATTATCTATTTCCCAATAAAATCAATAATTTTTTTATCTTCTAATTAAGTCATGATAATAAATGTTTCCCTACATTTTCTTCTCATTATGTACTCAAGAGTTCAAAAATAATTTTTTTAAGACAAATCACATTTTTTTGTAAAAAAATATTTTCTTCCAAAACCATGTTTTCTAATGATGTTTAAAAAAATGATTTTATAATTTTTCAAATGATATATTAAATACATTTTTTCTAATGATTGAATTTTTACAAATTTTTTAAAGTAATATTTAGGTATTTTCCCTAAAAGTTACCATTTGTATTTTATCAAATATGTGAAATGAATATTTGTTTTAACTTGTATGACATGAATATAATTTCATACCATCATGACCATTTTTTTCTATAAAGATCCTTATATAATTTTGTAACTGTTATTTTCAAAGAAGAGGATTTCAAAAAAAATTATGTTTTAAAAAGTTATTTTTAATGAAATTTTATGTTCTTTAATAAAAGTTCCTTGTAATCATTAAAAATTATTATCTATCTACAATTAAAACCATTGATTTAACTCATAATCTAATGGGGGTACGAACCAGGTATACCATTCTTATTATTTCACTAAATAGAATATGATTACAAGATGTTTATGTAGCTTGTTTCTTTTCCATGGGTTATACCATGGTAAAATTATTATGAAACCCTCTTTTATTCATTGGTTATGATATGATTAAATAATGAAATTATAAACAAACCTATATATTTTATATGGGTTAAGATATAAGGAAATGTTTATCAAAGCCATTTTCATTTAATTAGTTATGATATAATATATGTTTTTTTTGATTTTCATTGAAAAATATGTATGATTTTAATTATATAATGGGTGGTACATTTATATACCTTATATTAATTGGATAAATATTTAAATCTCATAATATGTACATGATTGGAATGGGAGGTTAACATTGTTTAGAGAGGGACTGTGTCCACTATGGGGGCCTTGGGGGTGAACCCTGACTACTATGATGGTTTGGGGAGTGAAACCATTCTAATATGATAGACTTGGTAGTGATCCTTCAATACTGTTGAAATAATTTACTTTTCATATGAGTATTCTAAAAATCTATATTGTATTCCAATTTTATTCTATCATGGTTCATGTTATTTTATTCGGTTATAATTTAGGCCTTATGAAATAGAAATGTTTATTCTAAGGATCAATATTATTATCTCTAATATGTTGGGTATGGTTCTAAAATGATATGATAATGTTTTCACCCCCTCAAGTTTATGTTATGCTTATATATCTCCCTTTTGTTTACCCTTACTAGGAATCTCATCTCACACTTTATTTTCTGTCATTTTGTAAGGTTATGAATAGATTTATTATGTATGATATTTATTAAAGGGTGATAGGTATGAAGATCGTAGTAGGATATGATGTAGTTTACATGTTGACTAGTATTTGTGAGTCCATGTTACCAAATACACTAAACTATTTTGGTCTTAAGCCTTATGTATGTGTAATGTAATGAAAATTCATAAATATTGATGTGATATACTTGTATGGTAAGCCCAACTCAATATAGTTTTATCAAATGATAGGGTTTGTTAACCAATGGAAACTATTATGAGAAAACCTTAGGAATATCACTAATGGAATGTTTATAAATAATTATAAGGATGATTCAAAGTATAGAAAAATGTCTTGGATTTTTTTAAAGTATAGAGTGAGTGGATTTCATTCTATTACATCCCTACCTAGATACTAATGGTAGATGTGGCTCAAGCACCAAGGTACATAGTGGTAATAAATTTGAAAAGGTACCATTTATCTACACTCATGATTGACATGGTTCATAAAAATGGGCCATGAAGAACACTTGTTTTAACACTCCAATGGGATATGCTTTGGAAAGTCACAAACACTTTATAAAAAATCATGATGTATCTAATTATATTATGATCGTAGAAGATGTAGGATAAACCTAATGATTCATAGATTAAATATTAGGTGTCATTAATTATACATCATAGAAGTGATCTATAGTTGTTATGTAGTTTTCTACTTTGATTAGTGTTTCTCACCCAATTCTTTTATTTTTTAGTTAGTGTATGTAACAATAATGAGCTGGGTTAACATTGAATGTGATGGGATTTTTTTGATGATAAGACAAAAGGAATGATAACTATAGTAAATGGTGATCTTTTATGCCTAAATAGTTGTCATGATATATTATTCAAAAACTGTACATTAACCAGATCTCAGACATAAAAAATAATAGAAGGATAGAGTTATTTGAGAGATTTAATGGACAAGACCATAGAGGATTGATGATTAAATTTCCTATATGTCAAGAGTGTGTGAAGAAACACTCTAAGGAAGGTCCCAAAGGAACTATAAGTTAATTTGCATGCGGAAAAGAAGGAAACAAAGCAAGTAATTATTCATGAAAAATTAAATGATTGGTTTATAAAATGGATGAGGGATTTGAACCTCGGATCTGCTGATGCGGCTCAGTGCGATGCGTCGAAGGTTCCGATCCCCAAATCTGAGATTTCAATAGGTTTTGGATTTGTTTCCTCTTCTTCTTATTGTGTATAATACTCTAATGCATGAAAAGTGGGAAAGACTTTGAAGAAATCATTTTATAAGTATGGTGCTGAGGGTTTGCTGTGGGCATCGCTGAAGGGGCTTGGTAGTGACATTCCATTTGGTTCACACTCATTTGTTGATGCGATGAAGGACACAATTTCAGGGCAGAAAAATAATAAATATCTTTCACTAACTTCTTCCAAGTAACCTCATCATAGAAGCATTATTTTCAAGGTCTCATCTGCTCATGTAGAGGCCAACACCACTATGCTTGATGAGAGATTGACGATTGGGAAACATTCTTTAATTTCTCACATTGGTTTTCTCAAAGGCACGTAACCTTGGAAACCTGAGGATTTGTTCAGCACAATTTCATTGCTCTGGGGTTTTTCTATCTAGAAATGTATCTCACTTGGTCGAGGATTTTTTCTTTTCTTGTTTCCATCAAATGACTTGAATCTTTGTTCTTGTAGCTTTGGTTCTATATTTCTAAAACCTGGGTGGATTCATCTAGATGAGTGGTCCTTGGATTTTAATGTCTCACAATCCAAAAATGATTTTTCTCAAATTTGGGTTCTTATATATGGTCTCAATTGGGTCCTTTGGCATCTAAGGATTTTGCATGACATTGGCATCAAAATAGGGTCCCCCATCCAGCTTGATAAGGAAACTGAAGATGTCAGATATGGGAACTTAGCCATGATGTTGTTGGAAGTTGATCTCATCTCCACTCTTATTGAAAAGGTAACACTCTCAAATCCCTCAAATAAAATTTTAATTGATGTTGAATATGAGAAAAATCCTCTCTACTGCACTAAGTGTATGACTGTTGGGTGCTCTTTGGAGTTGTGCCGAAAGAACGCTTCTTGTAAGAAGTGTGGAATGAGAGGACACCCCTCTAAAATTTTTCGATGAAAGGCAACTGCGAAAGACTCATCCTTGTCCAAGACTAATGATAAGTACAATTACTCTTCTAAATATCCAATTCATAATTCTGTTGATGCTTTGATTTTGGAGAATCCTGTATATCAAGTGTCTCTTAAAGGATAAAGAAATCAAACCTTCAGCACCAAATCTGATTTCTGTTCCCACATTGGTTGATGACACTAAACACAATGATGTTCAATAGAATGTTGATTATCAAGAGGAATTCCAGAATAATTTTCATTATTCTACTGTTACTCATAAATAGGGAAATGTTTCTGATGATGAAGGTGGAAAGGCTAGATTCATTGGTCTGAGCAGTTGTGGAACTATCTCTTTTAGGGATGTTATCATAAGTGGCAAGGCAAGAATGACTGATTGCATGGATTTTGACTCTATTACTTCATATAGAAGACCCTGTAAGAACTACTCTCAGACCGCTAGGAATGTGTCTTCTAGACCATCTTCAAATATGTCAAGAAATGTTGAAACAAACTTCTTGAATACCTTTAATTCAGAAAAGTCTCTATCAGAGTGGGAAGCTGGAGACTCTGATTATGGGAATGAAATGTCATATTATGATTTCTAGTTTGGATGAATGAGGGCAATTATCATTGTCTGACCTCATTCAATATTTCTATATACATTCTTTCACTCTTTTAATAAATGGTCAGAAGCTCTACTTATGATTAGACCTCTTATAAAAAAATGGTTTTCTTGTTGATGATGAATAGACTATGAATTAAATATTAAAGGAAGTAGGTATTAAGGAATGTAGTGATGGTCCTAGTTATTGTTTTGAGAAGGTTTTGGGATTGTTGAATTATTTATTCCATTTAATTCAGAAATTATGAAATATATAAGGATTGTCCTGTATAAGTTTTTCATTAAAGAATTTAATGAATATATTGAATGCGGATGATGGCCTAGAAAAGTGATTTAAATTTCATGTTGTTATTTTTATTAAGTAAATATAACCCTTAATATGTTCCTTATGTGAAAAAATGGTATTTAATTTGGATAAATATTTTATTTATATAAATAATATAAATATCATATTATTGATGACCTTGGAACTAGTTAATGATTTGTGGAAAATTTGGTTTATGGTCTAATTGATGTAGTTTACAATATCAAGGGATTAATGGATATGTTATTTTATACATGTAATAAGAAATAATTTATGTTTTCAATAAGGTTTTATTGTAATTTAGGTTATTTTCTTGCTTCAAGAGAATACATGATGAAGGTGTTTACATTTTTGGTGTGTGACAATTAAGATCTACTTTGTGTTGTTTGGGGGATTAATGTGAATTTTATTTTAACAAATTTAGTACTCTTATTTTTATTTTGTTAAATTTTAAAGGGTGATAAGGTTATCTATTTATGTTATAGTTTAATATTGAAATTGGATGAGGTTTTAGTGATTAATATATTACTTCACCATATGAATATTAATGCATATTAGATAAGTTTTTCTAACCATTTTATTATGATTATAACTAAATATAAAGGAATGAATTATCATTCAATTTATATATCATATGATCAATTATCTCTTAAGTCATAAATATGTCACATTCATTTCAAGGAGTATGATAATAAGTGTAAAATGATCAAGGAACAACCAACAGGTGAGATTGTGATTATGAAATGGAATGAAATAAAGTATGTATATATTCTCATAAAAATTATTCCACTTTAGGAAAAGGTTATTAAAATAAAATGTTTCATTTATATCATCATTTTTATGATATCATTTACCTTATTCAATCCCATTTGGTTTGTGGTTTTATGGTCTTTAACATTCTCTAGATCACCCATTTTCTTCTTACCAATGATATCTATCACTCTATATAATTATTCACACTTTTCATCCATGTCCAAATATTTAATTATTATCATTGTTCCACTATATGAACACATAGTTATGATTTGAATTATATAAAATTTATGTTTCCAAATTTCCCATTATATGTGAATTTTTATAATTCATTTGTATGATGTGGGGTTCTATGAAGGAATTTTCAAATGTTAAACCACTGACGACTGAGATGAATTTTGAGGGAGAGATTTATTTTAAGGGAGGTAAAATGTGAAATCATGAGATTTCATTTATTTTTCTTCACTGAATTTAATTTTTAAGTATCTTTCACATTACACAACACCAAGTCTATCTTTTGTTTCATTTAACAATTTGTTTTTTGATAGCATGCGGGACACGTAACACCTAACTTTAAAAAACCCGAAAATAATATTTTTATATCATGACTATTATGTTTGGTGGAATGAATATTATATACTTATGTATGAAATATAAATATAAATTTCATACTCAATATAAATTTACTTATAATGTCATAATAAATAATCAATAAAATTTTAGTAAAGTAATTATATACTTCAAAAATATATTTTCTTCAAAAAATATTTATATTTATATTTATATTTATGAAATATATATTGATATTAATTTATTGTAAATTTAGAAAATTTATTTGATAAATTAACACATTCTTTTGAAATAATGATATCCAAATTAACGTATGGTGAATGTTTTGTATTTTTTGAAAAATATTGATTTTTAGTGAAATGTAAAAAATATTAAAGTTTTTCAACTAAAATTTATTTTCAATATATTAATTTTTTTAATCTATTAATTATGTTTCTAATTAATATAAATATTTTTAATTAATATTTAATCCACTTATTTACTTTTGAGTCAAATTTATATTGGATTTGAGTATAAGTTTGTTTTTGTGTTTAAAAAAGCATTTTTTCTTCAAGAAACAGTTATAAAGTGCACATTGTTTTAATTAATTAAAATAATACCTAATGAGGAATGTTTTAATTGAAGGTTATATATTTTTTAGTAAATTATTTTTGAGATTCATATAATAATAATTATTATACCTAGAGTTAATATAAAATCTTCTTGTACTTGAGAAAAATATAATTTTTTAAAACTATCTTTTTTCAATGGGTCTACGAGTTTTGTTTTATATTTAATTTTTTGAAATATTATAAAATTATTTTTCTAAAATAAAATTCAGTTTTTAAATTATAATTTAAAATTTATCTTAGTTTTAGTTGTTGATTTTTTTTGGTAAATTATTTTTTTATGAAAAGATGAAAAGATGAAATTTTAATTTAAAATCTACCATTTCATTTAAATTATTTTAAAAAATAAATTATATTTTAATCAATTTTTAATGTAAACTTTCATCATCCACATATATATTAATCCAATTTATTTTATTGGGGTAAATTTTAATTTGAAATTTGATATTAATACTTTGTAAACTTTTGAACATTCTTTCTATGAAAACCTATTTCTTTTTCTCCTCTACTAGTTTAATTTTAAATTTTACTCTACCAATTCTATAAATTAGATTTTTAAAAAGGGATTAAATATTTGGAATAGTAATTATTTTCATTATTTAATACTTCCAACTAAATTTTTTACCAAAAGGAATAGTGAAAACAGGAAAAATTAATTACCATGATTAAGGTAAAAATGTGTTTACTGGGGGTTAAACTAAGAAGATAAGGGCTTAAATGACTATAACAGTAGTAAAATTATTATTATATTGACATATTTAAATAATATATTTCTAAATTTAGAATCTATCTTTATTTGGACTCTTTTTTCTTAGGAAGGAGCATTTTATTTTCAATTATTTTTTGAAATTTCAAATTAGTTTCCAAGTGGGTTCCTTACCCCACTTATAAAAGGCCACCACCCCCATCAACTTATTCACACCTATATAGAAATATAGTTCATGGAAAACCAAAATATACCCCTCCCTAATATCCTCTAGAATGTTCTAGATATTGTTTTCCTCCCAAAGGACCAACACCAGGATCCTTAATAAGAGATCAAAATGTTGTTATTATAGGAGAATATAGTTGTCTTTACTAACCTTATTTGTTTTATTTATTTTCTTACATAGTTGATCATGTAATAAATATTATAATAAAAAAACATTAGTGTATCCTATATATATATATATTTTAATACTTTAATTTAATAACATCAACCATTTCTTCTTTCTTTAAATGGGTTACGAAATCATCATGCATTTATACGGTGCACTACCACCTTGCGAACTGATGTCTATCGTTCTTCCAATAAAACCTATAACATTTTGGTATGATTATGGATATATATTATATATAAGATATTTATAACATTAATACAACTCATGATTCATTATATTGATTATTCCTTTTTATTTTCCATTATTAATGGGATACAATAACGTCGTTTGTGTGTATGGTAGACGACAACATCGAATGTAATGTGATTTATTTTCACTAACAATTTACATTGAAGATAAGAAATATAAATTTAACAAATATACATGATATAATTGACATGAATATGAAATTAATTACTTATATATGATTCCAAAAGGATAGTATGTCATTTTTATTCTTAGATTTTCACTCACTGAATATGATAATATCATTCATGTACGTCTATACTGCTGCCTTCATGAAGTGACATGACTCTCACTTTTCATCAAAAAACTACATGAATGATATATAGAAGTATATTTAAATATTTAGTAATTTATTTTATATATAATTATCAATATTTAAGGATAAAAATTTACTTACATCATTTCCAAAATGATGAATGTATAATGGAATCACTGCCCATGTGTATGTATAGCCTACCGTCTCCATGATCATAACGTACTTCATTTATAAAAAAAATTCATGATTTATCATTAATTTATATTTTATTTCTAAATATGATAATAATTTCATGATTATTAATCTAGGGATGATGTAAAAATGATCAAATTAGGTGGATCGAAAATAAAAAATTAAATCATATATGAAAAATATAGCGTTTATTGCTTGAAACCTGACTTAAATGTAGAATTTATAATAAATAGGTAATAACATGAAATATATAAATAATATATGGTATTATGGATTTAATTTTGGATATTTAGTAGATTTAATAAAACATTATATTTATTATTCATTATTTCTAATGAGTATGAAGGAAATTGACATTTACAATAGGGGATTTTGGTCCCACATTTTTTACTTCTATGATATACATTTCATAATACTAACCTATTTTTACAATATTGTTTTTTATAATAACCATAAATTAATTTTATTATTATTATCTTTAAAATTATGGTAATTTAAATATCAATTTTATGATCTCCCTGTGATGGGTTTTATAGTTAAAAATTTACTAAACTGGTAAGGGATTTGTGTCTCAATTTGAATTATTTGACATGTATGTTATGTTATGTTATGAACCTAGAATATTCCAAGGGGAGTATATATATCCCATTTGACATTTAATATTATGAATTTATTGAACCTCATGACATTTTAGCTTCCATTTAATGTTAATACATCATTGGATTTATGATTCAAACTTACCAATGTGGTTAAGAGAGTATGTCACAATCTCATCATTTATCATTATTATTTATGATTATATTTCAGATGATAAAATATCATGATCCATCTCTCAAGAAATCCAAAAATATTTTGTCCTCTACTTATAGAATTATAAGACTTGTTTTTCCTCTATTTTCTTCTCATTATTCATTCAATAGTTCAAAAATAATGTTTTTAATAAAAATCATGTTATCATTAAAAAACATGTTTTCTTCTAAAACCATGTCTTCTATAAATGTTTTCAATTATTCTAACATTTTTCAAATTATTTATTAAATACCTTTTTACCCATGTTTTATTTTTTTTAAAAAAATTGATATAAATCTTCTTGACTTTTTTCAAACAATTATCTTTTGAATTTAATTGAAAATGTGAAAATAATATTTTTTTTAACATGTACGTCAAAAATGAAATTTCCCATCCTCGATACCACTATTATTATTGAAGAAATATTGATATGTTTTTAAAATTTAATTTTAATGATAATTATTTGCATAATGATTTATGTTTTAAAAACTGATTTTTAAGGAAATGGTATCATCCTCATGAAACAATCGAAGTAGACATTCAAAATCATTATCCATCTAAGTTAAAATTATTTTATGTAACTTATGATTTATTGGATTTATGATCCAAGGATATATTTATTATTCTTTCTCCAAATAATCTATGAGGAAAATATGTTTTTGAAACCAATTTATTTTTCCTAGGCTATGCTATAATAAAGTAATTATAAAATCTGTTGCTTTTGTAATTGATTATTCTATGATGAAATTATTAAGAAAACTATATGTTTTATATAGGTTAAGATATGATGAAATGTTTATGATCCCCATTTTCAATTAATATTTTTTATATGAATACTTTTTAAGGGAATTGTTGCACACATATGCTTGATTTTCATTATGTTATGGGTTAGCCCAATATCTCCCTCCAATTCAGTGGGTAAAGATTTATATCTCATGTGATAGACATTACTGGTATAGAGAGTTTTCCCAGTTGAGTAAGGGGACTTATCTATTGTGATGGTATTGGGAGAGAAACATGACTACTATGATGTTTTAGGGAGTGAACCCATTCCCCAATGATAGCTTTTGTAGTCAAACTTGACCACAATGGAATTAATTTTATATTCTTATGTGTATTACAAAAATCTATGTCTTAAGATAATGTTATTATATTAAGTCTCATTTACTTTCATTCCCTTAAGATTCATTTCTTATGAAGATACAATCATTATTCCATGACAGAAGATTGTGATCTTTTATATACAGGGTTTGGTTTTAAAATGTTCTTTTAATGTTATCATATCCTTATTTTCATGTCATTCTTACATATGTCCTTTTCATACCCTAACTAATCATATGTGATTTCCATTTATTATGATTCCTTTATTCAGGTTATGAAGAAATTTATTACCTATTATATGTCTAAAATGGTTTCTTGTTATGAAGATCATAGTGAAAGATGATGTAGTTTTCCTATGGACACATTGTTTATGTTTCAATGTTTCTAAATTCAAAAAACTATTATGGTCCATAGGTGTGTTTCTGTGTAATGTAAATAATATTCATAAAAAATGATTTAATATCCTTGTAAGATAATCCTAGGTCTATATACCATATACATGATACATTTTTTCCATTATTACCCACATTTAGGAGGGTTAAAAAACAACTCACTTGTTTATGAATTTATATTTCTAGTCCTGGAACCTGGACTATAAACTATGAAACATTTATAACAAATCTATGGGTTTCATTATTCCTATTAACAGAAGATATAGAGTGATGTTGAGTATTTAATCCTCAGTCTATCCGCAATGTAATGATAAAATTACCCATCCCTGAATCGGAGTCTGATATGTGTAGGGATTTTTCTTCCTATAAACTATTTTTGAATTCATTCTCATACTATGGTATAGATAGTAAGTCTTGGATACTTTATTTAAGGCACAAATATGATTTATCATAACTCCAAAATAAGCCTATCATTGAGACCCATGTTTTTTTACAGATTCAATATCACACTGAAATGTGAGTACCCCTTCATATTATTTTTAATGAACTCTCAAATTGAATGATCAGAATTAAAATAGTATCTTATTTCTCATGTTATCCATGATCCATGTGTGCTTAGAGAACTTAGAATATTGTTATTCCTAGCATGATCGATGTGTGTTATATTAAAAGATAGGTTACAAAATCCTAGTCTCATGATATAATGATACACAACAACATGTTTCTCTCCTGAAGATAAAGAACATGATAAAAGGTATTCACATGGAATAGATCACCCCTTTGATAAATGGGTACTCTAGAATTACATGTTTTATCCCATTTCCTAAAAATGTGTCCAATATACACTGGTGTATTCATTATGGTACATGAGTCCTTTTTGAATATTACATTCTCTATGAAATAAGATTATATATTTGATACCTGAGTTGATACTGATCAATGCATATATTTGATATTATTTTGTTAGAATACCACATACCTTGGGCTCCAATGTTCCCTATTATCCCTTGTAGAAAAATATAAATAGGTACTGGTTAATCCAAAGGGACACCGTGAAGATTCTATCGTGAATAACGTAATGCCCAAGTGCTTTCAACTAGTGTTTATTTTATTCGTAGAGGATAAAACCCCATTAAAGAATGTAGTTATAATCCAAACTACATAGAATATGGGCTCCCTCCATTATCAATGGATGGAATGTACCAAAAATTTTCCACCTATAGATAACTAAAATATTTATTATTTCTTGATACAATATTTCCATAACAAAACTAGTATACACTCAATGTTACACATCTGTGTATTTTACCCATTGTTATTGAAATTTTTTAATATTGTATTATTGTAAAACTTCATTTTAGGGCATGAATATTCTATAAAAACCCAATTTCCAAGAGTTAGTCACTCATATTGATGATATGTCCCAGTAAAATGATGACATATTGAACAAAAAAAATCATATTTTCATGACTTTAAACATCACAACAATTTTCTTATCACATGATGCTAATCTGAAACAAAAGATTTATTCTCATTTAAAATATCATCCCTTCTAATGATTTTGTAGTCAACAATCCAATGGTTTATCCCTTATCCTTAAAATGAGTTCAGTTCAAACTATCATAGCCTTTATGGTGATCGAAACCTTCTTCAATATTATGTTCTCCATGAACTAAATTTATATATTTGAGACATGAGTCAGTACCAACAAATTATTTTAGTTTATATTCTTTTCTTGGAACTCCATAGACCTTGGGTTCCCATAATCCTACTTCTCCCCTATAGAAAAATAGTTATAAGGACTTGTTTTTCAAAAGGGAAACCACTAGGATCTGATCAGGAATAATGAAATTCTACAATGATTGTTCCTAGTGGTTATTTTAGTCCTATAGTAGAGCCCCCTAAAACATTTGAGTTATTTTCCTTATTTCATGGAATATGGGACCCATATATTTAAGTGAGATATTCATGGGTTACTATTAAACTTTTCATAACCTAATATTTAATGAAAATTCAGATACCCTTGATGTTACACACATTTCCATTATACCCATTGTAACAGAAATATAATAATATCATATTCTTATACCCATTCATCTTGGGGGTTGTATCTTATATAGAGACCCAATTTAACTGAGTTAGTCATTCTTATATATGATATTTCTTAGTATCATGATGTTAAAATTTACAACAACATCCAAATAACAAAATACTAAACTAAAATACATATGGACCATCACTTCAGACCTCATATTTCATAGGTCAGGTCAATCTATCAATGAATTTGTGTTGGTGATAAATCATTTACCTCTATACTAGAATAAATATTTAAATTCAATTTCACTTCATATTACAATGGTTTATGTAGAGGTCCCCTTCACTAACTATTATTTCGACAATCACTAACGGAAGAAAACAACACGCCACTCCCCCAGCATGTGAGTTTGATATATGGATAGATATCTCCTTAGAATACCTGAATATGGATCGATTCTGACCCTAACTATATGAGGAATGAAACCTGGGGAAGACCAATAATAAAAATTTCACATGCCTATACTTAAGGATGGTTGAGTCATGTGAATTATCTTTCCTATGTATAAATGATATATATATATATATATATCATTCCTATGCAACAGACTAATCTATTAAAGAAATGATACAATATATGGATACCCTCCTATAATCATGTGCAATGATAAAATATGCCTATTTCATATAGGGACCCCGACCAGTTCCACATGTCATTAAAAATAACATGAAGAATTTCGAATCGGTTACTATGTCCTTACTGCATGATGTTAAAACATAAAAGAAATTTCCTAGTCACCAGAAATTAAACATCATGATATATGGATCCCCACTTCACATCATTAAATTATCCATACTATCATCCATCATTACTCATTATTAGGGGACCAAAATAGAATAACCCTAGTCAAAAAATGTTCAGGGTGATTCCATTTTCTTTCCAAGCACCTTAATTTGTAAGCCAAACTTCCTTTATTTAGTGTATTGAATTTACACATACATTCCAGGGACATTGGGAATAGAAATCTTGTTTTAGGGGGACCTTTTTTTAATTATAAATAACTACCCTTGGATACTTCATATGAGCTCATAGTCATCATCCAATTATTTTTTCTTTATAAAAAGGGATTACGGTCCATGTGATCACAGAAATCATCACAGCAGAACCCATTACCATAAAGTCCTTTGTGATAATACTAATAATGACTATCTCATACCAATAGTCATGATTAAATAACCTTGATACATGGTTTACCTCACCCTCATCCTCTATTCATAGAGGAATTGGAGTACTTATCACATTGGGAATCCTAATTAGTCTATTGTGTAACAATACCCTCACATTAAGTGCATGTTCATCATGACCATAAAATACATGAACATTAGTCAAAGATATACACCTTTTAAACTATATCCTTCGATGTTTTAATTTGAATGATCCTAAACTATAAGTGAATAAGAATACAAACTTGTCTGGAGAAAACCTATAATGGGAGATGTGATAAAAATTCAATTCTATGATTCCTAAAATATTTGTTTTCTAGGGTTTAGAAAAAATCTTGAATGTAAAAAATGCCTAAAGTTTATAGGGACCATTTTTTTGGCCCTAGTAAATTTCAATCTATTATTTATGGATTCTCTAGTCTAGGAAAAACTTTGATAACTATTTTTCATATCTTCTCAAAATGATAATATTTTCACTAGGTGGTGACATAACTTTTATAGTTTCTAAAACATTTTTAATATTAAATTTTCTTTAAATCACCATCATTTCATCAATGTAGGAGATGACACTCACAAATTCTTCAAGTTGACACACATATCCTAGAACCCCATAGACTGAAGTTATTTCTCTTGTTTCATCCCTATAGTGTATTGACATTAGGAATTGAATGGTCATAAGGGTCCCCACTAGGATTTTATGGTGAGTAACGAAACATCTCTGAACTTTCTCCAAGTGGGTAATTGTTTCTTAGAGGAAAGGTATCCCTAAAACCCATGAGCTATTGTCCTGGTTGTCTGTGATACTAATTTACAACATTAATAGTGTTCTACCTATAAATATTATCCCCCATTCTCTATTGACACATATATTTCATGACCATGACATAGAATCCTAATAAAAAGACTATTCAAGAAAATTTGACATCCTTGATGTTACTTCATTGTGTATTGTAACCATTGTAAATGTAAGAATATGATATTACATTCCAAAAAATAATGATTTATATCATTGAATGATCTAAATCAATGTTGTAAAGAACATAAGATTCTATACATAAACAAACCTACACTTCAGTACCACAACCCTTCATGGATAGATATATTCTCCATATACCACTTCATTATCAAATCTTGTGAATTTTAAAAAATATTCATGACCCTTTAAAAGGAGTGGGGACCCCTACACTTTAACTTGCATATATTACATAGGGGCTCATGTATGTGGACATTTGACTAGTTAAGTATAGTTATATAGTTCTTACTTTAAAGTACCTATGATCAACATGATCCCTAGAAACAGCTCAACATAACTCAGCATCTTAGAGTGGTTTTGAATAATCCCCAACATGTATTCCCCATTCAATACTCACCAATTAAAAATATTGTTCATGTGGTATACATAGCCCATATTCCATATATCCATGTGTTTTTTGAAATCCCTAACACAACAACACTTGACATCATACTAGATCACATCATGGAGTAAGGGTGTCACAATCGAACATGGATACATATCCATTATTGTTTCTTCAAGAAAATAGGGTATCAAAACCATTCATGAACATTAAATTTTTATAATGTCAATTAGGAATTTATATTCATATATTCCTTTATAGATAACCATTCTTCATAATCTCAAAAGGATATAAGTTTTCAAAACCATTTAAGAGTACCCTTCCTTCACAACTAACAAAAAATAGCCGGAGCTAATAGAACATAATCTACATTAATTGATGTTCAAAGATCAAATAATATAAACTATAATAATAGATGTTCAGAGATAAAATACCCTAAAACAAAACAAAATAATTTGAGATAGAAGAACTTATGCTACAGTAGTAGATGGTTTGAGCTAAAATAACCTAAACTAAAGGAAAAGATATTCTGAGTTAAATGACCCAAAACTAAGGAAACATACCAGGTTTTAAAACCATAAACAATTTATTGAGAGATAAAAAATTATTCCATGGATAAAAAAAATGTAAAGTGAACACTTGGAAAATTTTGAGTCTCTTCTTGATGAATACACACTTTTTGTGTCCTAATAAATATTGACCACTTATGAAATGAAAAATGCACAAAAATTATTAGGTTGAAATCCAATAAAGGGTGGAATGAGAAAAATAAAATTCCATGACCACTTATAATTCATCATTAGAAACGTTGGTAAAAGTAATGGAAATATAAAATTAAATATATAAATTTCTTTTAATCATTATCGATCCCTAGTAAAAATCAAGAGATTCTATCTAAGTCCACTAACATAGGAAAAAAATTGTAGTAATTTCTATCTGGGTAATGTTTAACCAAATTATCCATTTAAATCAGGTGATCATAGGAATAAATGAGTAGACACATCATTAAGGATTCTTATTTCAATAATTATTTATGGAAAATCCTCAATAGAGTCCAATTACGATTAAAGAGTTCAATATTTAGGTGTTTAGGTTCACTTGGTATTATAAAAATAATGGATGTATTTGGTGATCTATATAATTCTTGGCCAATAAAATTTTGTACACCTGATGGATGAAATAAATAATCATTTAAACATATAAATTTCATAATATTTGTTCATCGGTTATGTAATGATTTGGGAAGAATCAATATATTGTTGAGTATCTCACATGAATCCCCTAAACAAAACAAGGCTCGTAAAAGTATAGGCTAATTACATTTTTTCCAAAAGTATTCCATGAGGTCCACCAAATTAGTCCCTAGGGAGTCCATGGATTGGATAAATTGATCATCAGATTCAGTTTCCATATCTTCATCTCTCTCTAACGCTTCCACCCTAGAAACAGTATCGATTATGACCTTCCTTAATAGGTTATGGAACCCTGCGACTCCGACATGGATTCCATTGAGATTTATAGAGAGTAAAATAAAAAATATAGATCCCACTTAAAACAATAAACTTGATACTTCAATCATCCAATCTCATCCTTCCCAACATTTATTATGTTTTGGTGATCCATTATATTCGCTGCATGCTTTGGAGTCTCATTTAGGGTCTCATCCAAAAAGTATTTGACTAATGTCGAATCCTATACTACTATCACCCTCAACTCTAAATCCATCCATTCTTCTCTCTGGAGAATCATTTCCATCAACATGGAATGGAGGATATTATAATAGAAACCCTCATTGTCAAGGATAGCGAAGATATATCTTGGGTAACCTAGTCACTCCTTCAACTCCTTCGTAGTACCCTCCAAAATAAAGCTCTAAATATGCCCCACACATTTTGAAATATATATTTATGAAACCTCATGTATCACAAGCCTCAACATATTCCCAACATAAGAATAATATTATATTATAGGAAAATGTTTCTAATAAATAGACTTTTATTCACACTGGTATGTGAGAATTCAATTGAGGAATATAAATATAAGTCTATTACATATAAACATAGTCCTTGAATATAATCTTTTTCATGTGTTAGAATATGTTAAGGAATATTGAATTATCTACCCAATGGTATATTATATGATGCTTTCAGATAGTGGTTGTGATCAGTGCTAGAAATATATTTTTCTCCATTGCATCACTATTTTTTTCATCATAAACCCATATTAAAGGGAATAGGTGACTCCCTCTTCAGAAAAGTGACATGGTGGAACCACCGATGCATTCAACATGAACATATTTTTCTCACTATCTTTAAAATATGTACGATTTATGAAATGTTTAGTGACATAATAAAGATTGTAAAATCTATCTGGTCTATGAAAATTTCCTTGCATTCTCCTAGAGATACCTCCATCATGGAAAAATCATTAGAAGTATAGAATCTATCTTCAACATCATCTAAAAGTGAATTTTCATGTTCCTAGTAAAATAGAAGAACTATTAGAGAATTAGTGAAAGGCAACATATATGACCATGTTAGCACATCAATTGATTCAACCACATGATGGTCTGATCCCATAATTATAGTTTATCATCTATTAGTAGAAATTCCACTGATATTCTCAAGAATATATGAATGTTCCACTAATAGGATCTGTGAGGGCCTTAATGATTTTACATAATATAATAAGCTGATAAATTGGATTATAATGAAAGAGAAAAAAATTCTGACCCTTACTCATTGATAATGTGTGAGAAAACATCGACGACTCAGAGTGATTCCTTTTTCTTTTCCTCTTTGAAGATGGATCCATAGAATGAGATAAATTTAATGGAACTAATGATGGTGCTAATAGAGGTGAATATTGTGACACCTCAGGAACTGAAATGACTACCCTTATTATCTTTATTTGACTCAATGAAACCTCATCATCAGTCCCCTTTTCAGACCTTCTCACCTTTAAACACCGCATCGATGATTAAATTTAGATCATAAACCTGATTGGGATAATTCTTAAAGGATATTCCTATGATAGAAGAGACTAATATAAATTATTATAATTGTATATCCTCTTAGAATAATATCCCCCAGATGTCAGTATTTGAGTTTTCCTCCCCCTGTTATTTCATTGTTGAAATGAAATAGGAAATCCCAGTGTAGACAAGGCATCCTATACTAGTGTCACTTTCATTGTATCCATACTAGTTGGTTCTCTTCCTAATAAAAGAAACTAGTATAGATGGTTCAATTAATTATGATTAAACAATGTGGTTTTTAGTTTTATAGTTGTAGGATTATTTCTAGCTATTGGATTGGATTTGGTTGTCAGTGGTAGCTTTACATCCATAGGAACTGATGCAATTAATTTCCCATTCAGGATGAGGGAATACAAGCCTCGGTATAACATTGAGATAGAATGATATTAGAATAAATTGGGGGAATTTATATCTCAATATGGGTATCCTCTCTAGAAAACATAAAATATAATTTATGATCCACTATTGGGTTCATTTTTTATATACCATATATAGGGGGTAGGTCACTTTTTCAGAAATCATTGAAACTAACACTCGAACTGACAGGGAGAATTCCACTCCTAGATAATGTTAACATCAATTTGGTTGGAAGGTAAACCCTCATGATTCATATTTATTAAATCATGATCCTCAATTCACCCCATCTATTTTTAGTTATTGTACCAATGGTATCCATATGTGTTTTGAAAGAGGAGTGGTCATAATGACTTAGGGATTTCTTGATTTCCAAGTTTAGTAATGTTATGGTCCTCACCACACTAAGTAACTAAAAAAGGGATTGAAGTGGGTGTTGGGGGTGTTCTGGGAACTTAGATATTCATAGACACCTTGGTGAGCCTTCATATGACACCATAACATCTTGAAGTGGCCAAAACTTCTGTGTGGGGGTATTCTCCTATAAATATTTTTCACGTGTCAGTATAGTCTAGAAAATATTGAAATGGAAAATATTACATTCCTTCCTCCTAACATGGATTCCAATAACATAATGGTTGAAAATATGAATGTAACCTTCCCTCAGGTTGGTAGAAGGTACCCCATAGGTACATATTGAAAAATCATTCCAACCAAATGTATTTGTCGATGTTAGGAACAATTTCCAATATACAGTTTTTGAAGGAACCTTGTTTAACTATCGGCCACCAGGAAACTTTTTCACCATGAAAATACTTCAATTGTAAATCCTGGATATTCTTGTCTTTGGGTTTAGAACAACCCATATGGATAAATTAACACACCCACTCTTAAATGGAATGTTCACCCCCATAATAAGGGCATTTGAAAGGTCCTTTTTAGCTAGAATGATCTAATCCCTATCAATAGGAAGGGTTATCTCTATATCATCCCTGATAGAATATGGATGGGAAAAAATATTCATACAAATATCTTAAAATCAGTATGCCATAGATTTTATCAACATGAAAAAAACTTTTGTAAACTTTACAATGCATAGGATGAATTTTTGTTGTATCTGGACTCCACCAATGGATCAGGTATTCCCCAAAACCATTATTACAATATTCAAGGGATTGGGATATTTAATTTTTTTATTAAACATAGTTTTTTTTATTTCTGGAATTAATCTGGTAGTTGTATAATTTACCCATAAGGTCTTCCCCCATTCCATCCTAAAGTTTCCTCTGAACCGAAGGTCCCATCTAAAAAGCAATATAAACTTCTGGTTTGTGGCATATTTCTAAATTATGAATTTTTACTTATGGATATTAGAATCAGATTCATGATGGGTCCCTCCAATCTCTTTCATCATAAAATTAATCATATAAAAATCCATTCATTTTTCCTTCTCATTGAGGTATCCAATATGAGGTATACTTTCCTTAAAGACATTATGTGTCATCAAGACACAAGATAGAGGCTAAATACCTGAATATAGTGAAAGGATAAGATCATTATTATTAATTCCAAACCCATAAAATGGTATAAATCCTGATATATGATATTCCATAAGATTTATCCACATAAGGTCTAGTAGTTTCATCATGGATGACTACAAGACTGAACGATTCTCATGGTCCACACTAGCTACCATAAAATTATGACAATCAATGTACATTACAACATCCTTCCTTAGATCCATATGGATCAAATCATAAGAAAAAATAAGATAAAATTAATATCACTATCAAAATGAGTCAATTGGGTATACATGTGAAAATAAGAGGGAATCATATTACTATGGAAGCACCACATGAATCGTGTGATCTGTTATCAGTCACACGATCACAAGATCTATATCTAGACATACAAATCATCTAACGATTGTAATGTCAAATGACTCGCATAAATATAATCAACATAACAAGCCCCAATTATTCTCATATATACCACATGATCCATTATAATTCTTAAAATCATGTGACCATGAGAAGGTCACATTAATCACCTGATTATACACAGATCACATGAACCTTTGTGCAAATCATGTGAAGAATGTGAGACATCAATAAGGCTAGGGATGCGACTCATTGACCAATTAAATTACCACAGATTTCTTTGCCGAGTTTTATGTGTTATTTGAGACAAATATATCATGCATAGGGGTTAGCTGATGAGATTACAAGATCAAGTCTGGCAAATAGTTTTGACGATCGGGTTACATTTTGCGGGCTTGTGAAGAGATCTTAAGAGAGCAGAATGAACGTGTAATCGGGAGGCTTGGTTCACAACTAAAATGGATGAACTCCCTATCCCCTTTTTATAGGGAACTAAATTGAATGGAAATAGTCTCCCATAAGACCAAAATGACTCTCAGAACACCGACAAGAGGAAGCAAAATGGACTCGTTTGGGAATTTACATTCCTCAGAATTGAGTACTTATCCCTTAGAGACACATTTATAAGGGGAAAATTTATTGAATCCCTCCAAAAGAGAACCCAATGTTTTAGGGTAGGGTAAATACTTGAATCATGGATATTATATTCTCCACAACGAAATAATGATGAAACATGGCTACATGGAGGTTATGAGGTTGAGTCACACAAATCACATGACCCCCAAGAAGCCATGTAATCACATGACTCTAGGAATGTCACATGATGGGGTAATATTTTCTATGTGATATGTTAATTATTAGATGAATCCCTTATAGAGTGTCTTTATGATCATAAAAATCCCAATCATACAAGAATTGATTATCATGTGAGGGCTTCCAGAAAAGTTCCCCCAATCATGAAACACTTATATCAAAAAACACTTAATAATAACCAAAACCCTCTATAAAATAGTAACAGAAAAAGGTATAAGATTCATTAGAAGCGAGTTATGATAAATTTAATGTGAATAATTGATGTTTTCTTTGTGTCCAGACCATTTAACATGTAAAATCCTCAGCGACATGTCAAAATTTTCTAGCGAAGTCTATTGGATGTATTCCCTTGATTATGGGAATTATTTTAGAAATGATCCTTTGATCATGTGTTTCCATAATGAACAATTGATGGGAAACTATTGTAGGATTTATAAAAGAAAAACCAACAAATTTGGTACCTTTATGAAGAAAAGAGTTATGATATTATTTATTTGAAGTTGTTATTCACCTCATGTGACCAGTTTACTGATCACATGAATTCAATAAGAAAATCTAGACTGATATTGCGAAGGGTTCAAGACAAGAATTACTCTATTACACAGACCCTCATTTATAGAAAAACAGATCTTATGAATACCCCTAGACATGTCATCATGAACTTCAAAGTTCATTTGGCATGTCACTTTCATTCTTTGAAATCCCCTTTGATAAGTTGTGAGTTGAATAAATATAGAAATGATGGACCGATCTCACGGTAAATATTTATTATGTTACATGAAAATGACATCATATATTACCCATTACTGGTTCATACGAAATTTCTAATGTGATTCTCCCTCCAGTGAATCAATCCCACATATATGATTTAAGCACTGTTGTAATTCGAGTAGATCTCGGTGGTGATGCCTATAAATCCCCCCCACCAACTAGGAAAAGACACTCATATGTGGGAATAAATATGTGAGAGGGTACTTGTTTTAGCATATAACCAAGAAATTTTAAGATTATTCTACTATTTAATCTAGGGGAATGATGTAATGGATTGTGTGGCATGTCTATATACCTCATGTGATCACTCCATTGATAGATCGAAGGAATAATAACATGACAAAATGATCATGTGAAGTCTTTTCTAAATGTAAACTTGGTCACATGAAGTATTAATAGGTAAAAAACTATAAAAAATTAAGTGATTTATTAAATAAAGGATTAATAATATGTGAACCTTATGAAAAGAAGAATAAATGATTTTTTTTGTGATTGGTTCATGCACTTCACATGATCTGTTCACTAATAAAGTGATGACCATTGTAAACAACATAAAAATAAAGAATGGTCCACCAAATATACCATCTATATCATGAGATTTCATCTAGAAATATTATACAAGTCACATGAAGTTTTATGGGTATGTTATCTAAGTCAGGTGAAGTCCTCTGGGATTATTTTCTAGATCATCCAATAGTCAATGGACATGTCATCCATGTCATGAGACACCCTATAAACATGTTAGTAATATCAATTTTTGTCCATTAGACATGTTATCTAGATCATAAAATAGATCCTAGACAGGTCAGCTAAGTTATGTGATGTCCTTTAACATGAAAGTCAAGTCATGCAACACCCTCTTGACATATCAGGAACATCATGGGAAGTCTCTCGGACATGTCAACTAAATCATGAAAAATACTTCTATCCCATCACCTTGATGACATGATATCCCTTATACATATCAGGTTTGATCACGTGAAAACACCTAAATATATAATGCAGACACCTATGGACATATCAGGAAGATGCCCATGATATGTTAGGATGATTCCCTAGATATGTAAGCATTATCTAGCAATAATACATAGGACTTCCCCCTGAATGGTGTGAAACCCACCCTATGATTCATTAGATGATAATTTACTCCGAATTAAACTCATTATCCCCAATATCTATATATTAAAGGGTAAGTGTCAGATATTTTACAATGGGTATCCACCATGGTGTAACCCCTTCTATATCCCAAACACTCTAGCTCATGGGACCGAAACACCCAAATAGTTCTCTCACCCTTTCTTATCCATCTTCATACTTGAAATGTTCTCACACATTGGTTTCCACTATAGTGTATGTACTTGATGCTACATCTTCTCCATCTCATATGAACATACCCCTATGGTTCTATCATTCTTCTTCATCCATTAGTAGATTGGGAACGAAGTTGAACTATGAGGACTCTGATTCCTACTAAAAGCCGGATTCATTAGATACCCTCTTATGGTTTGATCTTTATATAAAACACTCTATCAAGGGTGATCCACTAAATAAGTGCCGCATCCATATATAGTGATTCTAATTAATTGATATACTTTGTTTTCCACACTGATCATGAATCCTATAAGCTTAGGTATTTTTAATGATCATATAGGTACCATTATAAAATTATTCCATTTAGTTAAACATTATTGTGTAACACCATTCAATGACATGATGAAAATAATTCCATACATTGGCATCCAACATGGTTTATGTCCAGTAAATTCGGTACAAAGAACATATAATGGTAATAATTATCCCCCTATACCCATCAGTAGGTGGAGGGAGGATCCAACAACAAAGAATCTGATTCATGTTATAAGATTCATACATAGGATACTTTACTAGGGTTTGGGGTCTATATCTATGTCTAATTTCCACTATATAACTCCTTTACACATTATGTTAAACTAAAAATCTTAGTTCAAAATGATCTACATTGGTTTTGATTCCTGTTCTCACAAGATATATAGGATGCCTTATATATGTTTAAGATAATACACAAAAACCCAATCTCCTTCCTAGACAGTAATAATGTCTATATTTCATGGTTATATTTATTCAAGACTCATGTATCTACCCATCTCAAATAAATAAAATGAAATTAGATGGATATCCTCTAATACGTATAAATGGTCTCATTAATAGAACCCACTTTACATGTTGAAGAATTAAACATCCAATAATTTTATTATCAAAACCAATCCTATATTAGTATTTGGAAGAGATTCATGAACATATCATATATCTTTAAGAGAGTCCCAAAGTAGGAAATAAATATCCCAAAATGGGTGTGATGAGCTCGAAATCCCACCATCTCAACCAATGTGAGTTCTTATGGATTGTAGGGATTGAAACCCCAAATAACCCCAACCTTTGGAATGTTGGTATGTGACTTATTATGGATGTGGAAGCTATTGGGAGTTTCAATGATACATTAAAATGGTAAACCTGATGTGAATTATTTTTCGACCATACTCAAATACCCCAAAAAATCAATCATAGGACCCCAAATATTATCTGATGTTAATATGGTTAACTAAATGTGAATCTAGAAATAACAACTATATATGAAATGCTTAAATATTCAATCCCTTCTATTGGTTTAAACAGATAGATTTCTCAGTTTTCATAGAGACGTTATTCCACTCAACCAACAAATGGGAACAATAATACTTCTACAATATAATTCTAAAATTAAAATACATTCAAGAATCAATATTTTCTCATTAAAAAATCTCATTGCTGTTGGCACCTATTAAGTGAGAATCAAAAAAATCTAGAATGAAATAAATACCCAAAACATGGGTATTATATTCTATAGAAAAAAATTGATGTTAATGAGGCCGAATTACACATGTCAAAAAACATTTATAAAAAAAAGATCACATGACCTTTAAACAGTTATGTGAATTGGCCCTGAACAATGCATGAGATTATTATGACCACAAGAAGCCCCTTTGACAAGCCATATTATTTGTGCGAACGAATCCTAACACATGATAATTATCAGGTAGATGATTCTATATGAGTCCATCTAATCTTGTGACTTTTCAGCCGATAGATTCTTGAAAAATCATTTAAAACCCATTATAAAATAATGGTGGAGAAAGGTGGGAGCCTCATGTGAAATGGAGTTACGTTGATCTTCATATGACATGATCATATGATCCGAAAGACCTCACGAATCCCCTAGTAATATTTTGACCCTATCACACTATAGCATGTTGGAAGGATACATCCATTATATTAATTACCTCAATATGTGCATTTGATTATCTATTTCCACTTCAACGTCATAGGAATGAATAAGGGTTGTATGTGGAAATACTCATTCATCACCATGATATTTGTCATTGATCATGAGACAAATCTTAGACAAGGAGATTTATTTTCCTTCAGAACACTTGGACGACATTCTGACACCTTATGTCCTTGTAAAATTAGGATGTAAATAAAATGGGAAATGGTGGCGGGATCTCATGAGGGAAGGGTGTTTTGATCTTCATTAAAAAATAGGTTATGTTCCTTGGCTGATCACCATTGATATTATGGAGTATCTTTGATAAGCTATATCAGCCTCACAAAGACCCCTTGAAAGAAAAACATGATCTCTTGAGAGGTCCCTCACAGTTCATCTTAATCTAATGAATATCCACTAAAAAGTTGACTCTATCTCTTGAAGGACCAAATTAAAGTCATATTTGATCACGTGTAATCCATTCTATGTGCATTATGGTCTCGTGAAAACTCCTAGACCTGTCTTCCCGACCTTATTAATTCAATTTTACATATCAAAATGGATAGGTGAAATCTATTTGATCATACATGGTCCAATAAACATGGATACTAAGGAACATTCTCATGGTTATTTTCGTCATGTGGTGAAATTAGTCACCCACATTAGGATCATGTGAATTGTGTGATACAAGGTTCACTTCACTAACTATAACTCATATTTGAGATATATGTTCCACACCGGGCATCATATAACCAAAGCAGTAAGGGCTATAACCCGCCCTAGAATAATAACAAGAACACGATTGTGACTACTACAAAAGAGCACAGTAGTGGACTTCCTAGAGCATCATGTCTTAAAATTGAAAAGCTATTCTTCCATGTAAAATCTAGTAATGACATAAGGTATCACATGTATTGAATAAATTCTTCACATGATCACTCTATAGATCATGTGAAGGACTTAAGACATGCATTTCAGATCATGTGATGGAGTTACCTCATATCAACTAGGTCATGATAAATATAAATTAATCTATGGTATGTTAATCATCGAGGAACATATGAAAAAAAGGCATGAAAAAATACTAAAAATAGATAGAGTATTATTGGAAGATCGATTCACAAATATTCATGTGCTTTGAATTACCTACCTAGATTATGTGATTGAACTAGGGAATGTCACCCATGTCTTTATAAGTCATTATAGCTTGAAAAAATGACGTTTCAATGTCCTCCATACATGTTTCTCAGGTCACGAGGAGGAATTAGTGAATGTATCCCATATCTTACGAATCCCTTGAAATAAGTCACATATGTCATGCAGTAACATTAGGGAATGTAACCCAAATCTTTTGATTCCCTCTAAAACATGAAATCCAAGTCTTGTGACCCCCCAATAGTCAAAAAGGTCATACGATGTCCTTGGGAAAAGTTATCTAGATTATGTTATTTCCACTGGGAATGTCATCCTGGTTATGCAACACCCTCCAGACATGTCAGCCAGGTCATGTGACACTCTACATACATGTCTTCCTTGATCAAGTGACAACCTCCCATACATTCCATATAGTTCATTAAATATATTTTAGAAATTTCAACTGGGACATGATAATATATTTGGGAATTTCCTATAGGTAACCAAGAAAGGTCAAGACT
This sequence comes from Viscum album, assembly GCA_963277665.1. NCBI lineage: Eukaryota > Viridiplantae > Streptophyta > Magnoliopsida > Santalales > Viscaceae > Viscum > Viscum album. The sequence goes on along the minus strand of OY728136.1, from coordinate 394,369,349 downwards.
TCCTCAAACATGTCATACAGGCACCCCTAACATGTCAGGTAGTGTCATTAAGACGTACAAGGAAATGATATACATTTTTAGTGGATGTATTTGGGAATACCAATATATAATATATTTGAAATATGATTCATTTTATAAAGAGTATACCTAGGATGACATTCTGAGGCCCGAGATCCAAGCAACACCCGCCTGGGTGTAATTCCCCCCATGTACCTGACACTAAACTTGTGGAACCGAAACTCTCTTATGTGTTCATTTCCTTTCCTCATCCATTATCCGATTAAGATGATATTGGAACTATAATGAATCTTATTCCTTATATAATCTAGATATATAAGACACCTTCTTAAGGATTGAGCTCAACATTAAACACCCAATATGGTCCACCCCATTGCATATGTACTACATCTTGATGTAGTGGGATTGATTACATTCCATCCCTTATTTCTATCACTGAGCATGGATCTCATGGTCTTAGAGAAATGCAATGATCATATCATTGGAATTATAAATATCAACCAATAAGGGAATCCTTAGTGTGTAAGACCCATCAAGTGGCATGATATCATTCCCCCCCATAAAAGGGAATCCACCATGGGGTATGTCCCATGTGAATAATCAAAATATGATGATTTTTATTCTTATCATAAGAAGGATATATAGGCCACCTTTCAAAGGCTCGATCTTGATAACCAATTCCTTTGTACCCTCATATATGTCCATTACACATGATGTTAAATTATTTGTTTTAAATGAACTATAGTGGTTCAAATTACTCTTATAAATTGGAAATGTAGGATGATTTATATAGGTTCAATAACATCCTCAAAATATAAATTGACACCTTGGATAGATATAAAATCTAGAGTGCCTGGTTTTATGAAATCCAAATATAAGAAGCTACCCATTTCAATGTAATGATGGGAAATAGATGAAGAACCTTGGATATATATAGATAGAATAATTAATATACCCCTCTTTACACATGTAAGGATTCAATACATGAACATTTTGTTAGGATAAATGGTCTCGTATTAGGATTAAGAAGAGATTATTGAACATACCTTAAATCTATAAGAGTTTACTAGGTCATGTAATAATTCCCCCCAAATGGGTGTGATCATCCAATCCCCTCAACCAATGTGAGTTCCTAAGTAGAATTTGGTTTGAAACCCCAATTGACTTACTAAATTTGTAAAGAAGTTCTATATTTAGTGATGGATGTGAAAACCATTGGCTATTTATTTTAATCATTAAATTGGTGAACCCAATGTAAATGACATGTATAGAAATTAAACCCCACACAATCAACTATCAGTAAAAATCAAACATTTCCTATTTTCTTCTAAAAATATGGTGAATCCATTGTAAAATCATTTAACTTGATTAACCTCTTCAAAGGATGATTATGATATACTACACATCTACCATTACACCATTTCATTCTAGATATTCATCACATTTTTCTTCAAAAACAAAAGTGGTGAACCATATGTGAAATCATTTATCTATGCTATCCTATTATGGGGTTAATAATGATAGACTTCCCATATCCCATCAAAACATTTCATTTACATGATTCATCACATTTTTTATTTAATAACAAAATGGTGAACCTGATGTGATTATCTAAAATAAGAAAAAGGGCAGATTGACGATGCATTGGGCCATTTCATTTTATGACTCCTACACAAATGAAAATTTCATGCCCAATGTGGTATACTATATAATTAGGATTCTAAAAAAATAGGTAATTATATCCACGAAAATTCTATTTTAGAGAAATGGAAAAACCAAAAAAATAATAGTGGAAAATTAATTTTCCTTTGAATATCGGATTGAGCACATATCATGCATGTGAAGATTCACATATCAGTAACATTTTTTATTTTTTTCTTCTTTCCTATAAATACATATCTAAAAAAACACTCCACTTGAGATCATGTCTTCATATAGTGACCATCAAAGGAAATATACTATTTTTGAAACCCCTATGATTTAAAAAATAACCTCACCTACACAAAACCATCATCATTGGGTGGAAAATTAAATGGTATAGTAATATCATCGACATAGTACAATCCCAACCCTTGAGGCTGCATGCAAGGTTCTCCAGATGCTAATACTGACGAGTCCACAGCGTCTAATGAAATCTAATGTGAAACCAGTGGAAATCATTTCCACCGTAAATCACCTAAAAATATTGTCCCCATTGCATGAAAATCCGAACATTATATATCTTAGGAAGTTGGATCAAGGAGTGAACTATGGATCCATTTTGATTCATGAGCTATTGAGGATAGATCTTCTCAACTGTTGTCGATAGAATCATCTCGATAGATACTCTTAGTGTCTTGCTGATGGCACAACCCAACACATTTCCACCACGTAGGTTCATGAAATGGGACTAAGGAATTTTCATCAGGCATAGAAATATTTGGATAATAATTATTGGCCTCATATTTCTACTTCCACAGACAAATCCCTCCAACATATTTTGGAAATAGCAAGCCAGCATGTTAATATCCCTACACACTTACATCGAGTCTTTGGGGTTATTCCTATAACAAGCATGGGGGAGGAATATATTCCATCCCACAAACATAAATCCCATTGTAATATTTTCATGAAACAAGGAGGAAATGAGTTGAATTATATCCCCACTTTAATGAAATATAACGTCCAATACATATTGGAGACATAAAATGTATAATCCTACATTCCTACACACACTTTCATAAAATGAAACTACATTCTAGAAACATTTGAATAATTTTGTCAGTGTATTTCGACACAATTATAGATAAAAGGATAGGAACATATTCATATCCATAAAGCCAGGGAAGAAGAACACTATAATATGGATGAACTAGTAGATGATATAGAGAAATAACACATTATTCCTCCCATCAATGTGGATTATATGTATATTTTGGTAAATAACGAGGCACCAAAACATGATCATATTATCATTCCATCAAGGGCTTACCACGTGAGAGTGGAACATTCCTCAGTATTTGATCACATTCCTATCAAAAAATTCCACTTCCATACTCCAAAGGCACCAGATCGACATCATATTCATATTACAAAAGGGGATCACAAAGTTAAAGTATCACATGCCGCATGATAGGAAAATATTACATTTGAAAAAGTCTATTAGTATACTCCAATGGAATGGGATCATGATAATATCCCTTCTCTAATCGGGGATCACAAGGTCTGAGTATTACATGCATCAGGGTATGCTCATAATCCCGGTACTGAGGCTACATCAAATATTATAGTAACACATAGATGACATCATGAATTCCCACTTCCATTGATGAATGAATGTATCAGCCAATAAAAGAGGTCATACTAGAGGAGGCTTAGATTCCTTCTCCCATTAAAAAGAACTTACATAATATTTCAACAGGGAATTCATATTTAGACCAAGATCATATCCCTTTATTATCTAGGGTTGACAAGTATATTCCTAAAACCACCCATTGGAAGGCTCATATTCCCGCTGATAATAATGATTGGAAGTAGGATTATACTCCTATATCACTAGAAAATTATAAACATATTATTGAATCCATTATACAAAAATCTCATACCCCCATACAACCCTAACGGGTAGGTCAACATATTCCATCCATGATGTAGAAAGAGGATCACATCCTTAAACTAATCAACACTAGTGACCTTGAGATTGTTCGATGACTATCAAAAACAAAATAATTGTATATCTATAGTTTAAATGAATCAAAAGAAAATCATTACCTCTATAGTCCTCATCATGGTATTGTAGAGATTGACCACATGGACTTTACTCCTGTCATCTGTCGTTGTCAACCACCCCATGGTGATATCTTCATCGGACATAGAAATAATCACCTAGCCCAAATAACTCCATATAGAAAGGTTCTCAGAACAATGATGATTTCATATAGATAGGTTCTCTAAACACTACGGTCATCCATATATAGTTCCCTATCAACTACCAAAAATCCTTCACCATGGTAATTAGGTTACCATGATAAGAATCTTTTTTGGTTTGACTAGGTGGAGGCATGTATATTTGAGGAAGGGGAAGAAAAAATTTATATATTTAGATATTTATATATAAAAAACCTACAAAACGTGGTCTAGAACCTCACCACTTAAGAATATGAGATCCCAGTTGAGCTAGAGAATGAGTTTATTCCTTACCTATGCCAAAATATGTTGGAAAATAATGTTTGATTAAAGGAAATTAAACTCCATTATCTTGGATATGAGGATCAACATCACACTATCGATATACTATACTATCATTTTAAATTGGATTTTATCTATATGGACATGGACCTGAGACCGAAAAAGCATAACACAAATATTCAACAGGCATTCTTCCACTGCATAAAATCTCTTCGACAACTATTCATTTAATCTCATCATGTATGTGTATTAGGGGATTGTAAAATTATAAAGAATTTCACTTTACCACACCACTAGAATTATATAACTCCCTAGATACAGAATCCTGTAATGACATATCATCCGACAAGATCAGGGGACTAGGTAACGCGCAAGCCTTTTGGTCACTATAATAGGATTCCTCAAATTTATATATGCAAAGACAAACTAAATTGAGGGAGATGGATTCCAAAAAATCATTGAACTAAGAACCAAGAAACAATGGGGACACATTTTAGAAATGGAAGTTAAATTTTTGGTCAACACAACAAATTACCAAAGAAAACGACTCTCGGAATGGGCTACCATTAGACCAAGATCAAACATGAGAACTGTTATGCTAAATCAAACAGATGACAATAGTAGTTGTTATAGTAGCTATCAAGGAGTGAACACATCCCATTGGATTTATGGAATATTTACCTCCACCTACACTCATTGGATCATCAATCATTGACCGAATCCATGAAAAATTGGTAGAATATGAAAATTGACACCAACCCATAGGGTTGGGGGAATTTTTATCTCAATCCTTATCACCAAGTTCATCACATCCTATGAGGACCCTGGAGAAATTAGTGGTAATTGAAAATCCACCCCATATCACTGGGATGGGGGAAATTATATCTCAATCCTCATTGTATAATTCATTAAATCCTTCATTAGAACCATAAAATCCTCAATATGATGATCAAAAAGTGAAACTGGCAGCCCCAAATAGTCCTCTTTTCATAGAGATAGGGGATCTTTCATCAGTATCATCATCATAGATGGAATTAGTCTTCTTTTTTTAGGATTTAACTATTGATTATCAACATCCCATATATTCCTCCCACTATAATAAGAAACTATACTATTTGGGGCCTATTCAAAAATCCTGACAAGAAACTCCCTCATGGTCACTACTCAAAAGCCGAAACATGAGGAATTTATGAAGAAGGGAATAAAATCCCATAGGGGTTGTATGTCAAGAAGTCCCAATATAACCAAGGGTAGTAAATAAATCACGATCCAAGAAGTACAAAATCACTCTATTGTATTTAGAGTAACAGAGAAACAACTATTTCCAAATTAACATCAATAAACATCATCACCGACAACACAACATATAATCTATATTAATACATGAATGTAGAGGGATGCAATACCAAAAAAATACCTCAATAGGAGAGTGATCAGGATATACCATATAAGGTTTCACACATGTGGAACATTAGGATAATCCGAAACAAATAATCTCTGTATATTGAGTTCCCACATTTATGCTAGAACACATCTTAGGATAAAGAGAAATATGTGGTTATATCCCTCTAATCACCCAAAACTTTTGAAATTCCTTCCTCGAAGGATCTATTAAAAATGAATGATAATTATATGTAAAATATCAAACAAATACACAAGGATCTACTCAAGGAAAAAATTCCCACATGGTATCATCTTCAGGTTATGGGAAACATCCATCCTCATATACATCAAGAATGTGTTGATTTACTTGTTTGAGCGACATCTAATCATTAGGCTAGCTTCAGATCTAGGTAGAAAGTCTATATAAATAATGAAGTCAGAGATGATTGATACATTCCTCCATTAAGGTGATATTCACTCCACCAATATGGTTCCCATTTAGTCTTAACAAGGATCTATAATTTGTAGGAAATAAAAATAGTTCCACCTCATTATGAACTGCATGCTCCCTATAGGTAGGAGATGGCCCCGATAGAAGTACATCTATAAGGTCTCAATACCATTGAGCCCCTATATACTCAAATAAAATAAGTAGAGGTGTGATTTTAACCTGTTAAACCTACTAAGAATCCATATCTCAAATAGGTGGATGAAACATTTTCCCCTACAAAATTTCAAAAACCATACATTATCATCCTTTTACATCATTATAGACCTATAAAAACATCCCATTCACTTAATGTCCTAATGAAATCCTATGATGGTTCATTGAGATTAAAATAAGGAAACCAAACTTTGGTATTTTTCACAATCTCTGAAAATATTTGTCTTTTTTTGTCTATAATATTTCTATTAGGATAAATTTATGGATGAGAAGACCCTCCTCATCAATTACTTTATCATATAATATCTATATAGAGGAAAATGTCCATTTTTGATCTAACAAACTATAAGAAATGTGATAATGAGATGGTTTATAACCTCATAGATGTACAGAAAGGATTAAAATATTATATAATTATATCTATACCATTAGAGAAATTCCAAGATCTCTATGAAGAAATTCTGCCAGATTAGATATAGACAACCCTTATCCTGGTAAAATATCTCAGTGGATTCTATGAATTTCCAGAAATGAAACAACATATGGAAGATTCCATTCAGCAGACCCATGCAATATCACGTCTCATGAAATCATTATAGGGGAAAAGTATTGTAATTATAGATACTTCCACTCTTACCCTTAGTTTTATAGTAGTGCCTACTCAACGACCAATATAGGTATTGAATCGCCTGGTGCCTTTCACTAATAATCATGGTTGCATGCATTTCCATTAAGGTTTTTATCATGCCAACCTAGATTTATTTATCTTCAATAACTTACTGGAAATCATAGTCAATTATTTATGGGTAATGTTGGATAATTATCTAGAATACATTAACTATGTAACCATAAACGATTTTGAAGAATAAAGTGATTGGAAAGAAGTTCTATCTAGCTGTGGGAAGATTTTGGAAAAATGGACGACTCGAAAGTCAGTTGATTGAGCTCATTCCAACCGAAGGGAAAATATTCATTGATCCATAATTGTTTCATCACCATAGGATTTGAAATTTAATAAACCTCTCAAAGGTGTACATGACCATCAGATACAATAATACATATAAGATAAAGAGTCATATTCATCTCCTATACAATCTCTGAATCATGAATATTTTGTTCCTATGATTTCCAAATCATAGGCACTAAACAACCAAAATGAAAACCACATCAGAAGAAGAGATCATATATGGGTATGATAACATAATCCACATGAAATACCCCTTCTCGGAAGATGAATAACCTCCAAGTATGAGTTTCCCATACCTAGTCTGGGTGACAAAGATTGAAGGCTAGGAGATGAGGATATGAAGGACAATAGGGGCGTGGTTGGATCCAATATAACGATAGTATCCCCACATAGAAGATATATGTAGGTGAGACCCATGGAAAATAACTACAATGATCCTAGAAGAAACATGGAGGTGAACCATACCCCTACATTTGTTTCTCCAACCAAGTTATATTACATGAACTGGTAGTGTGGGTGTAATTAAATGATCATCCCAGAAAATGGGTATGGTCATCATGGAATACTCCACTGGCAGAAGATACTCCCTCAAACTGTACTCAAGAACTGGGCCCATCTACCTCAAATATCTCTCCTCAAAAACCACATAATAGGGAGCATTACCTCCATGGGACGCACTGACCTATGGAATACATTTACAACATTCTAAAATAGATGGAGGTTGTCCCAACCAAGCTCTCAATCTGAGATTCTCTCCATCTATAAAATGATCTCTTATTTGCACTCTTCAAACTACAATATAGTCCACATGAATTAAATAAAAGGGTCACTAAATCAAAGGTATATCGAGTTGAGACTATTCTTCTATAATTCTTTATCGTCATCTCATGAATAGTGCAAGACCAGGAAGAGGTCATCTAGGGAAATATCATACCCCCATAATTTTCACGTAATCTCAATAATGACATAATTTTAAGGAATATGATTTTAAATTGATTTGGAATCAACCACATCATGATTCATACCCTTTCACATTTGGGTTATAGGGAGTGGAATTTATCTCCCATGAATCTGACCATTGAAGTGTATGATAAGAGAGAGTAAATACCTTTTAGGAAGATCAAAAATAACTATTGGTTTGGGATTCTCACATATAACATGGAGTTAATTGTTATATAGAAATACCCTGCATATAATGTTCTACATGAAACTCCTTGGATTCATAACAACATGATTATACCATTGAGATTTTATCAATAGTTGAAATTCCTCATCAATGAAAAGGTTAGAATACTACACGGTGACATCACTCCCTTTGATTATTTTTAATCCACATATTCTAAGGTAGGTTTCTAAAAAATGGAAGTCAATCACCCAATTTTGGATGAAAATATACAGGCTATAACACCCAATAGCTCATGGAACACCACTCTGAGTCCCTGGAGTATGCTAAAAAATGACCATGTTCTACCTATAAACATGACAAAGGAAGTAGGCTTAATCCCATATATTAAATATCCTCATATCCCCATAAATAACATGAAATAAAATGAGCTCCATGATATATCTACAATGAATATGGTAGTATATGATAGAAACAACTCTTCTCATGTTCTCTCTCATCCTGAAAATGATAGATATGCCCTCTTATTTCCTACCATGCTTGAAAATTCCTCTACTGAATCATGGATGGAAGAAGAACAAGCTGACCATAAGAATTCCCATCTTGTATTCAAGGAATGAATCTCCACCAACATTGATGATCTTAGATACATAAATCAAGGAACCAAATATTTCCTACATCCAGAATTGATTATTTTTTCCAATCCTCTTGATGAGTAAGCAATATACATTACATTTATAAAGAACATCGAAATTCTTTCACCTGAAATTATTTAGAAATGCCCAGACTAAATCTTGATGTGTCTATAAAGCATACAATCTTACCTAATGTCAATAAATGTTTCAAGAATGAATATAGGAGGATGCACACCTCTCATGATACTTTTTTAGATTTAGAAGATGAAAAATTGATCAAATTAAATTTTTTCCAGGAGGTGAAATATCCACGATGGCTCACCAACACTGTCTCTATAAAGAATAAGAATGGAGAGATATGGGTCTTCATTGATTTCAAAGTCCATAATCAGAAATTCCCAAAGGATGACTTCATATTTCAGATTACAGACCACTAGATTGATGAATTTTATAGCTTCCATTCCCTTTCCTTCATGAATTAGTATTTAGGGAACAATCAGATAAACATTACCCCCGAAGACGAGGAAGACACCACCTTTAGATAACCTCTTTGGATCTTTTCCTATCGACTTATTCAAATTATATTATAGAATGATTTCACTACCTATCAATTTATCGATTATCATATCCTTAAGTCCTTGAGATTAATTGTGGAATCTTATTTCAATGAACTAGTGGTTTAATCTCTATAGTTATGTGATCACTTCATAGACATTCATATAGTATTGGAAAAATTGTGGCAGCGTAGTCTGACGATGAATCGTTTGAAATAAACTTTATGGGTAATTTCCAAGAAATTACGTTCATTTTTGGAAAGACACCATGTGATTAACATTGATATTGGAAAGGATACATAAATCTTAAAAAATTCACTTCTTCAAAATCTCATAGAGATGAGGGAGCTATAAGGGAACCTCACTTATATTCAATGCTTCATTGATAACATGCCCAGGAAATTTATCTCATTAACCAAGATAATGAAGAAGGGAGTTACCTAATAGTGGGATGAATAATACCAAGAATCCTTTGATACTCTCATGTATTACCTATTGCAGCCAATCATCCATATGTAGCTGGTGGAGTGAAAGTCACTCATCTTATATGTGGATTCTATGGAATGATATATTGGTTCTCTCCTTGCCCATAAATGATTCGAAGAATGAGAAAAGTTTCTACTACCTCATCCTAATTATGCTAGCACTGAGACCCAACATTCTGATTTTGAAAATATCAACCCCACACTCATATTTATAGTGAAAATGCATAGGAATTACTTGAAGCACCAAAAATTACACATGGTCTCTCATATTAATCCACACAAGTACATAAATAATGTGAAGGACTTTTGGTATGTCATCTAGATCATTCTTAGGAGTTCCCTCATGTCAAATAAGTCAGGAAAAACCTAACATATGCCAAGTCGTGAGAAAACTCAAGGCTCATATTGAATATATGACTACCAATAAAACTAAGAAAGAAGGATGGATTATACAAAAAATTGATCTGCTAAAATCCAGGTTCATTGTATGAAAAACCTTTATTATGTGGAAACACAAGGGAATTTCACCCATGTCTTACGAAATCTTTTTTGATTTTCAAAAATATCTTGTGATGTCCTTTGGACATGTCGCCGAAGTCATCCGGTAGCATTAGGTAATGGCACCCAAGTCTTCCAATGTCCTCTAGGCATGTCTCCCAAGTCATGAAACGGTATTAGGGAATGTCACCAATGTATTTTGATGCAACTAGACGTGAATGATAGGTTTTAGGACACCCCCAAACAACTCATATAGGTCATGTGATGTCCAGCTGGCATGCCATCCAAAACATGTGATTTCCTTTGGGCATGTCAACTCGGTCATGTTATAGCCTCCAAGAATTTCATATAGGACATGAAAAAACCACTAGATATGTCCTCCTAGATCATGTTATATCCCATAGTCATTTTATCCATTTTGTACAATGTCTTATTGACAAGTAAACAAGATTACATGATTGTCTTTGGGATTTTCGTCTAGGAAAGAAGCAATTTTACAAATATCCTTACACATGACTTATATACAACACTAACATGTGAAGAATATGTCACAATACTTCATAAAATTTTCCAATGGACATATTTAGGCATTACCCCAACTGAACTATGGGAAATATAATTTTTTCTATAATCAAAATATATAGGATTCCTTTCTAAAGCCCTAGCTCTAATGGGCACCCAACTTGGTATAGGCCCCTCCATATCTCCAACACATGACACATGGGACCCGAACCCTCTATTGGATTCATTCAATTTCCTCTTCCATTAGAATATTAATAAGATAATCAAACTATGATTTCTTTAATTTATTTTTAAGCCATGATATGTTTGAACCCTTCCCAAGGCATGAGTTCCACATCAAACCCTCTATATGGGCTTCCCTTGTGAATAATCCCCCTATCCACATGCAGTGAGACTGATTAAAATCTATCCCTTCCTTATCACACTGGGCATTTCTTATCATTGACATCATGAATCTATCATAACAATGGTAACCTCATTATTTAAGCCACATTCTGTGGCATGATACGATTTCCCCCATACATGTGAATCAACCTTAGGGTATGTCCTAGGGGTGTGATCAAACTATGATTACTCTAGTTCCAATAATAAGAAGGATATGTATGACACCTTCCTAAGATTCGATCTGAATATCTGATGCCTATGTGCCCTCAAATATGTTAGTAATTCATAATGTTAAACATCATTGTTTCAATGAACTCTATGGGTTTTTATTCCTACTATGAACAAAGATACATAGGATGACTTATAGAGTTTCTATCTCATCCATTGAATATTAATCACCCTCTTAAATGGTAGTAATCTCCATATTGAAGTGTTTTACAACTTCAAAATATATGCAGTTAGGCATTTCTAAATTATGATTGAAAATAGATGAAGAACCTCATATTCATACCTATGAACACATTAATAAGATCTAATTGACACATGGAGTTATTCAAAACATGATCATTTTATTAGGGGTAACCGGTCTTGTATTGGATCTTGGAAGAGATTCTTGAACATATCCTAATTTTTTAGAATGTAACTAAGTAGGCAATAATTTTTCCCCAAAGGGTTTAATGAACCCGACCTCCCATCCACCCAACTAATATGACTTCCTAAGTTACATTGGGTATGAGTCCATGATAGATCACATTCCTTTATAAATTAGTTTTGTACTCTATTATAGATATGGGAATTGTTGGGTGTTTCTACTAAGGATTAAAGTGGTTAACCTGATGTAAATGATTGAAGATACATAATACCCCCCAAAATCAAATTTTGGGTGATACAACTTGTTTTTATTCACATTGAAAACAATATTGGTTAACCTAGCATGTAAAAATTAAACTATTCTATCATGTTCCTGTACTAAAAAGGATAGACTTTCATCTCCTGATAGACCATTTTCCTATGATTCATCAAATTTTTATGATAAAAAATGGTGAACTCAACTTGAAATAATTTAACTATGCTAACCTCTTCATGGGATAATAAAGATATACTTCCAATCTCTCATCAGATCATTTCAATATAATGATTCATCAATTTTTTTTGTCAGAAACAATAGCATAGGTCCTTCCTTAGTTTAAGAGTTAACCGATGGATTAAGGAATTGTGTTAGATAATTCCCAAGTTCCCCATATGTCATATATTGAAATCCTGGTAGAATTATTGCTCTATGAACTTCATTTTATCATAGAAAATATCTTCTACTTCCTTTGATACGTTCTCCTAGGTCATCCTTACTACATTATTGACACAAATAAAATTGAAATTTACTTCTTCTAAGGTCATTAAAACATAAACTTTAATAAAATTCAACAATCAATATATTTTACTTATTAATAATTTCACAAAATCTTACATTGTTATTCATATATCAAGATTTATGATTAGAAAAAGTCATAATGTTTTTCCATATAGTTAGTATATAATTTATTTCCCATTGAGGGAAAATATTCCATTTTCATTCACACTAGACATTCACATTGTTCCTTCATGTTACACCCATTGAAAAAAACAAAAAATCAAAGTGTGAGAAACAATTATCATAGTGTAAAAATTTAAAATCATGTGAAACAATTTTGTAGTATGTTTAAATAAATACATTGTTTGTTCAATATATGACACCATATGTTCAACATAGTTTATACTTGGTCATAAACTATTTAAATTCTTCATGATGGTTCATAAATAAAATCTAAATTAAAAAAATAATATACCATTGGAGTTTCAAACCTGGTGTGTTATAAGGACACACTCACCAGGGAATGGAATGACAGTCAAGATATACCCAAACAACTCTTTTTAGGTGTATTACACATAAATAATATGTTCCAAAACAACATCAGGTTATAATATCTAGATAATTATAGTTTTCTTGTAAATCAAAAACTCTCTATATTATGAATATATTATGGTGTTATCGTATACAACGACCCATCAAAATGGTTTTCAAAAATGTTCTCTAAACCTAATATCCAAGGGTTGACTAAACCATGTTCTGATACCAATTATAATGTCCCAAAATTTTCATTTATAAATATTACATTTTTAGACGAATATTCATCACATAATATTACATTCCATTCCATAAATATTAAAGTTTAGTGTATTTAGAGTCATGATACATAATTAAATTATTTCATGAGATTTATCCAATTTTTCCCATATATAACACTTCTTAGGTATACCCTAATTAAAAAAATTCTTCTCAATCTGGGGGAGAAAAAATATAAGAAAGTGTAATATCATATTCTCAGTAAGGGTAAGCATATGAGATATCAACCAATCATCATATATGAGTATAAAATTACCATAAGACTATGAGATAATGATCATAAATTTAGAATTTCATAAATAATTTTTCATAGATCGTAAACATGAGTCATGGAATAAAACATTATCAAAGTAGTAAAAAATATTAATAAGTTTCTAGAATAATCAATAATTTTTCTTGATCTATGAGATCATAACATATACAGTTTAATGTAGCATGAAAAATGAACTTATGACATTATGAACATTACTAAATAGAAAATATTTCACTCACTATGTTAAGTATGTGTGTTCAAGCCATCGAATAAAGTTACGGGCATAAAAATAGGCCCACTCATAATTTTATGGACATGAAAACTAGTTGCATGAAAAATTTTATATACATGAAAACAAGGTCGACACATAAACTGATAGAAAAGAAACCAGGGTCATGCATTATCCTATGGATATAAAGAGAATGTCAATAAAAAAAATTGTGAACATGATATTAGGTTCACGAATAGAATATTAATCTCATAGTTTATCCATTTTTATCTAATACATTGGAATGATATAATGGACCAACCCATAATATAATATTAATCCAATAATTTATATGCCATAAGATCGTGAAAACATCTAACATTTCATCATAACATAACCCATGTTAAAGAAAATGATTTTCATTAAAATATATTCATCATAACTATAGTGCATTCATAAAAAAATAAAGATGATATCATATAATCATATATCTAGTAGAAAATAAGTAACATAAAAGGATGTTATAATAGATGAAAATTCATTTAAAAGGTCATGTGTTTCATTTTATGAGAAAACAACATTTTCATATTGAAACCACTTTTTTAATATCAAAATATTAAAAAAATATTAAGGATGACATTTTAGGTGAAAATAAAATTGGAAAATATTAAATGAAGCTATAATTAATTGAGCCTTTGTGACTATGAAAAATTTGGTTCATGCCGTATAAATTAAATAAAATATTCTTTTCTCATTTTTGATTACATGAAAAAAGTACCTCATTAGAAAAATGACAAAAAGTTTCCTTTGAATCATTTTTATAAAAATATAAACGTGGGAAAAAATGAATTAAAAAATTCATAGGATAATAGTAAAACTTTCTTGAAAACATTTTATAGAAAACAAGGATATCGATAAAATAATTTCTACTGAAAGGATAAATAAGGTCAGTTTTTCAATATAAATATTATTTCTTCCTCCCGAGTACATAATGAGAATAAATTTAATGGAAAATTGTATTTTTAATAAATAAAATAGTGGATATGAAAATTCATGATATTCATGAGATATATATAATAAAATTATACCATCATAAACATAATAATAAACAATGATATTGTAATATAAATCCTTTTATGCACTTTTAAAACTTTTTAATCGTAGACCCATTATTAAAAGAACCTTATATATAAATTTATATCCAATAATTTACATAATAACATCATAAAATACATCAATGGGTAGTATATACACCAAATAAAAGATACAAGTGGCGAATATGACCTGAATCTCATAGATATAAATGTTAGATGAAAATACCTTACCATGAGTATGACTTGCTTAAAAATATTTTTAACCTCACGTAAAATAACTTTATATTTTTTATACATCTATACCTAATTCATGTGTATATTTATAATATCATATATGATCCAATTTTTCCCCAATAAAACCCATTTATTGACAACTCCAAGGTATAATCATTAACTATGAGTGTCCAATATTTCATTTTTCATGAGAATATCGATTATGTAGTTCTGATATTTGTACTTGGATCACTAATCCATTATATACAAAATGTTGAGGATGAAAATAAAATCATATATATTCATTATATATAGTGAGATACATCCATAAAAGTTTGAGATATTAAAATTAATTACACCATTCATGTAGATGGTATGTTGTACGTATGCATGAACATTGTATTCACTTTTTTACTGGTGGAATGAAAAACTAAATATAATATATTACCTTCCAAGAATCATATTTGTCATATTTTTCATTAAATCAATCCCTATTACCATTCTAGTAATGTATATATGAAAAAAAGAGTAACATCACTACATGATGGTGGTTTTCCACATGTATGAATGGGTAACAGTATCATTTTTCAACTGATTGGATAGTAATAAGGTAGAAATGATATTATAAATAAATATGTATTATTATTTCATAAATATAAAATATAGACTTTAAACCCATCATAATAACCATCCATGAAAAAATTTGACTGAAAAATATTTGTAACTCTCTGTGGATGATATAGTCCACACATACGCATGGGTGATACTTTCACTTCCCATTTGATTGAATAGATTGCATATATTGAGTTTTACTACTCATAAACCATTTTATTTTACTGATGATTTTTCTGTGATGAATACCATAGTATTATAGGATGTAAATGAAGAAATATATTTAATGAGGTCGAGTTAGTTGATTACCTCTTCTTCACCAGGCATCCTTTAAATTCTCTATAAATAACCCTTGGAATGGTGTTTCAATAAGGATATAACCACTAATTAGTTTCTAGTTAGGTTTATAATTTTGTTAGCAATGTTTTTTTGATTTAAATGGCTCAAATTGGTGTAAATAAAAGGAATAAGTGATTTCCTCTTATAAGGGAGGGAAATGACACACTTGGAATTACTATAAAGATTAAAAACTAATTAAGTAATTCCAAATCCAAATTCTTTCAAATAGCTATATATTTTTATGTAAAGATTATTTGGATGAAATATCCTTATAAACATAATTTTAAATTGGTTTTGGAGCCATTTTGGACCTTATCTTTTTGTCTAAACTCTTCAATATCTACTTTTATCATTAATTACGATACATAGTTTTTCAATCTTAATGGATTATCAATTTACATAAATGTTCACAATTAAATAATAAAATGAAAATGGATTATATTTTCGAACCATTTATTCCATTAGTTTTCCTATTATATAATTATAATGTTGTTAGTAAGATAAATAAATTATTTTCTTTATAAAATATCATTGCTATCATTTTTGAATCTATATAAATACGTTCAATTTAATGTTATCAAGACAGTTATGTAATTATAATATAAATCCTTAAAACAGACCTTAAATGTTATTTTTCTCTCGAAATTTCTTCAAACATAATAATTAAACCAAATTTTATTTGTTTTAATTTTTTTAAAATCATTGACCTTTTTCTTTTGATTAAATATATATTATGTCGGTGTTGCATAAACATTTAAGGTCATTCATTGATCACTAAAAATATATAATTAATTAAAATTATAAAAACAATATATTATTATTTATAAAAATTTAGAATAGATGCTATAATATTTTTATCCTCTTGAAAAAAATTTAGAGGCAATATTGTCAAGAGAGGGACATTTTGGAATTTTCTTTACTTAAAATATTATAAAAATAATTATCATGTAAAATGGTAGAAAAATTAAGTATATTTGAATTTGAAATGGAAATGGAAAAATTTAAATCATTTTATGATATAAGGATAAGTTTAGGGTTGATGTTGATAACTTATCTCATATTGTTTATGGTGGTTTACCCATTTTAACCTTATTAAGGTGATAAATATGTAAAACAAATACTATTCATAATGATAAAAAATAAATGGGAACTATTTACCAAATCTAAAATTCTTGATACCAAATATGGTATACATTTTTCAATATTAAATATCAATAATTGGTATCAAAAAAATTTAATATAAATGTGTATAATGCAATGAAACACTATTTTTAGAAAAATGCATTTCTTATGCATAAAACATCACTTACATAAAAAACATGAATTCTGTGGATTAAAATAAAATTATTTAGATTATTATGTATCAAAATGAGAATATTCAATGTTAATAACAAATACAAAATATAATGTAACATTTAACTTACCTTATTTAATGAAAATAAATGACAATATTTGAAAATATGAAACTATTCACTATTCTCAAAAAATAAATCATTTTAGAAAAATCTCAAAATTCCACCCTTAGTGAATTATGACATTCTTATTTTTTTAAAAATAATTTATTATGTTATAAAATAAAATTTATAAAATTGAAAAAATTAATGATAATTTTCATGCCCAAAACTCAATAACAAACATTTTTGAATAAAATGCATTTTTGAAGCATAAAATGACATTAATAAATATTATATTCTTATTTAAAAATAATTAATCAAAAAATTTTTAGTGAGTAGGACCATTATACATATATTTCATAGTGTAGTTATTTATATTAATACCCCCCAAATTAAATGGATATGTTATAATATTAATGTTAAATTGATAATATTTTTATTGTATTTTTCAATTTCCATAAAGCTCTATGTTGCATGTTAAACAATCTGTTAAGATGATTATTATTTGAATCTAAATGTTTAGGGTGTTAAATTACTAAAATTGTAAATAGTGAATAAAATTATATTCATTTCATAATTAAAATTCTATAGATGATTGAACAATTTCACATATCCATTAACCATGGATATTACACTAAATGTTTTTTAGAAAAATTCACTAAACAAGATTATGTGGTTGATGTAAGAAAAAACTATTAACTGATTATATTTTGAATAACGGTTAAATGGCCAAGAAAATTGGGATATGGATGAATTTTTTTAATAAATTATTTAATAAATTTAAATCTATTATATAACAAGATCAAACTTGTATAACTAAGAAGAGATCCAATGTATGATATTTCAATTACAAGCTCATTTTATTTTAGGATTGTTTATGTTCATATTTCCATTAAGAAAACTATATGGTCTACATATCATAAACCATATTTATATTTTTCATTTTCTATTTATGTTTGGTTTTTTTATTTTTATTTTCTATTTCGTATTCTTTTAGATAAAAAATATATAAGTAATATACAAGTATAGGAAATTATTTGAAAATTTCATGTTTTAATGGTTTTCTTACAAATATTTTTATTCCAATTCAACGAACATTAAAATGCTTCAAGAATATTCTTATTTATACATCATTGATTATTAAAAGTAATTTTTCAACCATATTTTACTATCATTCAAATGTTGTAAATTGAATTATCTTATCGTTTTACAATCAAATTACTTTTTAGACATTATTCCATAACATTGAAAAAAATTGTTGTTTAAACATTTACCGCACAAATATAATTTTCCAAGGTTATAATTTTTTTAATTTTTAGAATTATTTAAAATATTATGTGGTTATTTTCAACGAAATTTATTTTCTCAATATTTATTTAATTTTTTTTGAAAATGTTCATAAAAAAAAGAGTATTATTTTTATAAAATAATGAAAATAAATTTGAATGTATTTTATCACATCATTTTTACACAACATTACAATGAATTTATTTTCAATTTTTTTACTTACATATTATTTTCTATTTTATAAATTATTAGTTTCACTACAAAAACATTTATTTAGGATGAACTGAGAGTCTTCTTTCATACTCTATTTATTTTTAGTCTGATGTCATTAACTTTTTAATGACCACATTTCTTATCACTCTCTATCAATTTAGTGGAAATTATTTTCACCTCTATTTTAATATTTTATTTATAATGTATTTAGATAGTGTCATTTCTACCACATCTATGTTGTCTCAACTTTAAAATTTATTTTACAATGATTTTGTTTAAAAATGTTTATTAATACGAAGCTAGTTTCTACTCTTGATTCAATACAGATAACTATTTATTTTTATGTTATTTTGAGAATTAATTATATTGAAATTCAATATTTAATGAATGTATTTTATCTACAAGTGATAGGTGGGGATAAGTAATATATATCCCCTCTATGTATTTACATTTTTCACAAGAAAAAACAATATCCATTCCATATTAGTTGGGAATCCAGTTTACACCAATCCATTTATTAATAATCTTTTTAATTATGAAATGATTATTAGATTCTATATATCTATGTAAATTCCTTGGTGATAGGATCAGAAATGTGAAAAATTATGATTTCTATTATTTAAAATTTAGTTTCCATTATCATTGTGAATTCTATATTTCTATAACCCATAGATGTACATTTATCTCATATTATTGGATTAAGGTAATGTTTTTTAATTATATACTATACTATATTGGTCATGACTTGTTTTCTCATGAAATATTCCATTTTATGTAACACTTAATGAGAATCTAAAATCACCCTTTATTTTTTTCCATTCCTTATGATATGAACAAGATATTTTGAATTATATCAAGCATAAAACAATATTTATTATACTATGTGTTTCTAATTGTAATGTAATATGGGAATAAAGTATTTATATAATTTTATAAGACTACTAAATTGGTCAATCCTATGTGGTGTGATCCCTTGTATCTTTTATCTATGTAAAAAAAGTGGAAAAAATTCTGGTTACTAGAATTTTGGTCATTATAGTTTGTATGAGTGGATGTTTAGTAGGAACATTTGGAACTAGATTTAAAATAAAGATAGCTCACATGAGATTCATGATAATCCCATAGGTTGTTTGATAAATTTTACCATTATAGTGATATTTACTTTATAGATCAATATTAAATATGTTTATGGGATAACTCACTATGTCCCATTAGTTAGAGATGGTGCTTAATTAAAGTAAGGGAATCAATATCCATAGTTAATTTATAGATTTTCCTGATATGTATGATAGTGTAACTAGTATTGGGATTGAAAAGATCATGGAAATATGAGGGTAGTAAAATTAGGCTATGATTCATAACCGTACCTATATGAAGAAACCTATTATTACATAGCATGATTAAACTATCATGTATTACTTATTGTGAAAAAAATTCCCATTTTTTAATGGTACTACTAATACACTAGAATCCCAAATATAGATTTTGACCCTCAAAAATATATTTAGGGCCATGGGAAGTAATAAACTGAATTTTTTTTATAGTAGTGTATTTTATGAAGGGGGACGTTGATAAGTGGTGTTCATTGATCTTGTAAACTAAATATATTTATGAAATGAAAATATTGGAATTGAAATATTTTAATGTGATATTATTTGATAAATACACACCATGAAGGAAATGAGATGAACTGAAGAGTTAGTTTATCACATTAAAAAAGAAGGAATAAAAATTTATTGTCGATTATGTGGTTACTTTTACATGATTATCCAAATATATTATGGAAAACATATATATTCCAAAAAACACGATTAACCATTTCATTGATGGACTTAAGCTGAGTCTTTAAATGAAACATAGTTTCTCAAATGTTTTGATAATATGAACATATATTATCAAATTCCATCAAAATAGATAAAAATTATATAGATGTGATATCTTCAAAGGAAATTAAGAAACAAAAAATCAGCTGAGAACTAAGAAAAAAGAATAATTTTAAAGAAAAATAAAAGGATGATAGGATTTCCAACCCAGGATAATTATGGGAAAAAGCCTAGTTACATGATTAATGGGAATATGAGTTTTCTTCATATAGGGAGAATAGGTTCATAAGGATTATTAATTTAAGGTAATCAAATTAAAAACATTTATATAGTGCTTATTTTATAAATAGATATGGAATAATTTAGACTAATGTACGCAACATCAAGGGGAACCTCCAAATGAATATGTTATGGGGTAAATTACAATATTATAAAATAACTATATCTATTGATGAAACTCTTAAATATCTAGTTTCATGTACATTGATAATAACCTCAAATTTATACAATGTTTTATTTTATTATGTACCTTCAAATTATTTTATATCATCAATGTTTTCCATTAAAATAAGATATTTAACTAGAAGCATAAAAAGTGAGTTTCAATGAATATTCCTAAAATAAATATTATAAAAACAAGTATGTGTTTTTTATCTCCCATTATGACACATATACATACACTATTTGAATACATTATTATTATATTCATCATTAACACTGATATAATCTATGGTAAGTATTGAAATTCAAATTAGGAATCGATATTAATTCAAATAGATGGAGATTATGATTTGTGATGGAGATATAAAATCCCTTGTATTTATAGAGGAGACTATATTACATGAATCATGTCTAGAGCCACCACATATACCTCTTCCTAATGAAATTAATGGTAATTAAGATTATGAAAAACATATGATAGGGAATAGTATCCATCAAATAGAGTATATACCTATTACGCATGAATACATTGATGTGTTTACTAAATAACAACATGGATAAACACATGAGTGTAATGTATTATTTTGTACTTATCCTATACATAATGAAAAATATATATCTAATACTCCATATATGATGAAAATGGTGGAAATAGAGGAACTGAAGAAACAACTATTGGAGTTTTGTGATAAGGGATTTGTTTTACTTTTTGTTGTGCTATGGGGAGGCCATTTTTTGTTAAGAAGAAATATGGACCTATGAGGTTATATCTATAATATAAGGAAATCAATTCTATTATTATAAAAAACAAGAATAGATGATATTTTTATGAGGTATGGCCATTAGAAATTTATTGTAGTGTCATTTGGATTGACAAACTCACCCTATATTTTTATGGATCTGATGAATAGAGAATTTGAGGATTATCTCAATAATTTATCTGGATTATTTACTGAAAAATTTTTCTTATAAACTAAATTATATTATGATCTTAATAGTGTTGTAAAATACATTCCTAAGACACTTAAATAAATGGAGATATATTATGTTCTGAAAAATGTGAATTCTAGATTTATGATGTTTTTTTCTTGGACATGTTGTCTTTAATGATGGAATATCTATTGATCCTTTAAATAAAAAGGTAATAATGGAATGGTTTTCACAAATGAATATAATATTGGTATGTAGTTACTTTGAATTATTAGGTTACTATTGAAGTATTGTTAAAAAAAATTATCTATTAGCTAACCCATTAACCATGGCGATGTGTAAATGGGGTAAGTTCATATGGTCTGAAAAATATAAGTTAGACTTTAAATAATTAGTGGATATTTATTAATGCATAAATATTGAAATTACCATTGGGAATGTATTATTTGTGATATATAATGATGCATCTATGAAGGTACTTGGATGTGTCCTTATATAGAGTGATAGAGTTGTTGCCTATGAGTCATGCTAGTTAATGATTCATGAAAAACAATTATCTTACCCATGATATTGAGTTGGAAATAGTAATATTTGAATTTAAGGTATGGAATCATCACCTTTATAATGAAATATTTCGAATATATACATAGAAAATTTGTGAAATTCATATAATCACTGAAAGTGCTCCATATGGGAAAAAATCATCAGCCAGAACTACTCAGCAATTATGATTTCTCAATACATTGACACACTAGGAAAGAAAATATGGTGGTTGATGCTTTGAGTATTAAATATAATGTGGTTTTGACTAAAATAAAAATTTAAAAAGATACTAGATTTATGGATTTATTAAATTTTGATATGGGAATCATTAAGGAAGAAGAAACATCTCATATATTCTAAATGAGTGATAATACATCTTTATTAGAGAAACAAATTCACAGCTTTATGATATGAATAATCAAGAGAAAATTAAATTCATGAAGGATGGTATGTTTTGATACGTCTTATATGATGATGGTATACTAAAATTTTGAAATATGATATTATTTACATCCAATCTTGAACAAAAAAGAGAATTAATAGAATAATATCATAGCATGGAAATGTATCAGGATTACAAGTTTTACATTTTGTGGGATAATATGAAAAAAGATATTATAGAATATATTTCTAATTTATTGGGTTTTTAATAGGTGAAGACCAGGAAAGAACATACTAAAGGGGTCATGTAACCTCTATATATTCCAATATTGAAATGGGATGATATTACTTAGTAATTTTCCATTATATTGAAAAGAATCCTAGAATGAATCATTCCAAATGGGTTATTATTTATCTCCTTACCAAGTCCACACATTTCCTAACTATAAGGGATGATATACCAATTGATCACCTAACACACCTCATGATTAATAATGTTGTGGGACTTTATATTGCACTTAATTTGATTTTATCGAGATTAGAACCATGATTTAAATAAAAATTCTATGAAAGTCTTCAGAATTCTCTCAACACTGAGAAACATTTTAGAAGCACCTATCGATATTAGATATACTGACAATCTAAATATACTATTCAAACATTAGAATCCATGTTGAGTACTTGGTTACTATATATTCAATGTAGGTGTGATTAATATTTAGTTTTGGTGTAATTTTTTTATAATAATAGCTTTATTTCAGAAATTTAAATCTTACCATATGAGAATTTTTATAGGAATTTTTTTACCCCAACTTTTATAGAAAAAATTGAAGATATGGAGGATCTGGATCCTTAATATATTAATGATACAATGGTGAAAGGGAATAACATTTAGAATCATATAAAGGAAGATCAAAATTGAAAATGGGTTATTATAATAACCCAATGAAGGGTTTAGAATTTCAATTAGGGGATCATGTATTCTTGAAGGAATCTATATAACAGGGTTTAATATGGTTTGGAAATAAAGGGAATACAAACCCTAGGTATATTGGGTCTTTTGAAATTTTATAAATAATTGATGCTATGGGTTTCTGTTTGTAAAATACACCTAGCCTCTGTAAAGATCATGATGTGTTTTATAACTATTTATTGAGGAATTATATACCAAACCCTATTCTTGTTCTCAAATTTAAGGAAGTTGAATTGGAACCCTATTTATCATACTGTGAGGATCTTATCTATATTATTCACATTATAGAACATGTTTTGTGGAATTAGACATCAAAAATGGTGAATGTACTTTTGAGAAATCATAAACTAGATGGTAAAATTTGGGAAAGTAATGAAGTTATGAGGATAAAACACCCAAATATATTCATGATTCCACATTATAGAAATCTCAAGTTCAATATTCTTGAAGGAGAGAAGAATATAACCCTCGATCTTCAATTTCAGTAATTGTTCTTTTCTTTCAAAAGAAACAAGTATGCAATACAAATAGATTTATTCAACTAAGTCATTATGTCTTAAATACTAACATTTTAAAATTTTAATTTGATGAAATAAATTTATTTTTTTGAATATATCACAAAAAAATTATTTTAGGATGATTTTTTTGTTATTTTTCAGAAATAGTTGATTTTTGGGTGACTAGGGAAAATATTGATTTTAAAAAAACCTGTCACCTTTAGGAGATAATAATGATATAGAATAAAATTAATGTTTATGAAATTTTTTTCCAAATAAAATATATAATATTTTAATCAATATTTTTTATATGAAGATATAATATTGAACTTATAAATATATACTTAAAATATTGAAAATCAATGTAATGGTTGTGTTAAAATAAATTTTTATTTTATTTTTTCCCTCTTAACCATATGTTTTAATGGTTTATTTCAATTTTTGTTGTGTAAAATAATAATAATTTTCCATTTATTGAAAATAATAAAATTTATTCCATTGGAATCAGTACTGTATATTATTTTGTTGTAAAATAATTTTTTTACCTAAAACATGGATTTTTCTAAAAATAATTTTCAGTACACATTACAAAAAAATGTTAAAATTATTTTTGACCATTTCTTAGAACTAAAAATATTAAAATTTATTATATATTTTGAATCATCATAATTAAATTTTTGTAAGACTTATAACTAAGAATTTGGTAATAATGAATAGTAACTATGAGAATTTTTTTTAGTTTCATTAATTGTAAACCGATTTAAAAAGGTTATAAATAAAGGGAAAATGATTAATGATAACAAAAAACCCTTTATTGAAAATCATTTTTCTGGTTTTACATAGAACTAAACATTATCATATTTTAATTTAAGATAATTTGGTTTCACTTGTTATATGATAGACATATATTATATATTAAATTTTCAAATATCTAAAAGTTTTATACCACCTCACTTATAAAAGGGACCCCCTTATGTACACTACATGAGAAACTTATATCATTAATTACCTACTCCAATACACTATAAAAATCCATTACCATGTCTGATAGGTCTTGGTCTCACAGAATGACCACTTTAAGAAGATTTATGATCTAATCCAAAGGTGGTTACCAATAGAAGATGTATATGTTTTACTGAGGTTTTTCATGTTACCATATTATTAAACCTCCTCCAAATATTCAATAAATATATTAAAATAATTAAATCAGTATATTCACCATAAATTGATTTTGAATTTCCATTTTATATCTCTTTTTGACCTCCTTTCCATCTTGTGTGAAAAAAACACCGCTAATGTTTATGTACAACCTATCGTGTCTATGTAGCACTTAAATTCTTTTTTTTTCACTGATTTTATTAGATAATTTTAAAGATTAAATTAATAAACATTTATAATATTTATTACCAAATTTTTATTCTTGAAATATAATATATCATCTACCTTATTACTCTTCTATCCATTAGAAAATGTTGACGCCGCTCGTGTATATGCGGTGATTAAAATCTCCATGTTGTGTTGTAATTTGTTTTTATATTACCACCGTAAATGGAAAAGTCTAGAATTTTTTTTATAATGAAATAATTATTTCTAGAAAAATATTAAAATTTTGGAGATGACATAAAATTTTCATTACACACTAAACCATCGATTATATACCGACGTAAGTTTAGACCAATTGACCAGACAACATTAAGTGGTAAAGATAATAAATAACTATTCAATGACATTATAAAAAATTATTGTTAATGGACCATAAAAATGGAATATATATATAAAGGGTTATTAATAAATAATTTAATATAGCTAGATTCATATTACAAAAGGATCAAACACAATGGAAATTTTAATGACCTAAGGTAAGGTATTTCTATTACGATCTTATTTTTTTCTGTATTATTTATGTTTTTATTTCCATAAGGAAAATTATATGGTCCAAATAACATAAAAAATTATATAATTTATTCTACTTTGTTTTTGTTTTGGGTTTACATATTTAGTTTTCATTTCCTCTCTTATTGGATAAAAAGTCAACAGGTATTTTACATGTAAGGTTCTTTGTTTTAAGTAGTCATGTTTCAATGTTTTCCTTCCAACTCATTTTCTTCCATATCAAGATTAATTTAAAAGCTTGAATAATATTCTTATTTATAATATATTATTTTTTTGATGTATTTTCAACCATATTTTACTTTATTTACAGTGTTTCAAAAAGAAATTTCTTTTCATTTTCAAAATGAGGTACTTTTGGTCTTTTTAAAATATGTTTGAAAAAATACTTGTTTTAACATTTGATGCACTAGGGGAATTATCAACCACCTTAACCATTGTCTAATTTTATGGTCACATTGCAATTCTATAGGTTTATTTGTTAATAAAATATTTTTCTCAATATTAGGGAAATTTTAATTTAATATTTTTTTAAAATAAAAGTATATTATTTTCTTTAATGGAATGAAAAGAATTTATAAAGTTAGTTATTATTATTTTAATAAAAAAGAAACATTGACATTTTTAAATTTCATTATTACATTTTTAAATTTACAAAATACTTCGTTTTACTATAAAAACCGTTATTTGTTATGAACCAATGGTATTTTGACATTAATTTTTGATTTATGGTTCCCTGGTCATTAACTTTCTCAAGATCACATTCCCTATCACACTCCATCATATCATTTGAATCAATTTTCTCTATTTTTTCCATATTTTTTATAATAAGTATTTATACGAAAACATTTTCGCTACATTTATGTTGTGTCAACTATAACCATTTCTATATACTGTATTAATTGAATAAATTTAATTAGGAATATTATTTCATTATATAGGAAATATTACTTATTCTTGATTGAATATGAATAATTGTTTCCTTATAAGAAATTTTTAGAATTAATTGTTTTTATTATTAAATTTATAAGTAATTAATTAGTTGTGAATGTGATTATTGGGGCCTAGTTATAGTCATCCTCTCAATGCATCGACGGGTATCAAGAGATGTGTCTTGACCCGTCCCAATGGGGCTTATGTTGTGACTCCACAAGACCACCTCCAATAGGCCAGGGGCTAGTGACTAGTACCATATTGTCATATAACTATCATGGGAGGCATTTTACTATGTTCACGTACATACAAACACATATCCATGCCCATATAATATTGAATTGTAAAAAACTGAAATAAACCATGTATAAATACATATAATACCACAACCAAAGTATGACAATAAGGAATATAAAGTAATTGGGGAAATATTCAATCCCATAATAAAGAGTCTAAAATCAATATAAAACTGAAAATAAGATGGGTAATATGGTCAATATACTATAGGAATTCACCATGGTATGTCTGGTGTCACTAAGCACTGACAAGTCCTTATCCTTCTTGGACTCCATCAAAAGGTCGATCATTTCCACAAGACACGATGCATGTGGGAAATTCCTATTCTATGGTGAGTGTTAAAATACCCATTATGAAAACCTAAAACCGTAAAGCATATTAGAAAAATATAAAATCCATATCTACATAGGTATATGTCTACAATGCGTATAATGAGAATATCTAGATATATTTAATAAAGTCACATAGTCTCAAGGTAAAGTCACAACCATAATTACATCATGGGATACAAGCTTAAATGTTCCACATAGAACATTTTTTGAGAACAAACTCCATGAGTCAAATAGAAATGATGGAATCCCATAAATATATATATCTCATCATGTATCACCCTAAGAAGTGTACACTGGAAGTATGAAGAGATATGATACATATATAAGGATCACTCATAAAGCAAGAGGTTATATCAACCACTCATTCTGAATTATCCTACAATGTATAGGATCATCAACTAAAAAGTTTTGGTCATGATGATACCATGAAATTTACATAGGTTGTAAATATGAATAGAGAAACTCACCCCAGACCTCACAAAAGGATTCTAGAAACTCTATCCAAGAAGTCCTGCAGAAGGGATCACCATCCAAGGTGTAGGATATGATTCTATCCTAACCCATAGGGAAATGGATATAGGGAACACACCCTAATGAACTATTTCGAATATATAGGGGACAGGGGATCCAAGAAAAGTTTTAATGAGTAGAGGGCATGTTCTAGGAATACATAGCCTGCAACTTTGGCACCAAGTCCTACCTGTATAGACGGCCCATGACCACGTCTGTGTGAAAGTAAATAATTTACTAATTCCCATGTGCTTATTCATGTATACCATTACATATGTATGATCATATACACAATTCCTAAACATATCTCTGTGGGAGTACATGGTGTGCCCCCTCCCGTGTACATCTACATGTCTCCATGTATCCTCCGATGTACAAGCTGTGGCATTTAGAAAGGGTCAAAAATCTTGTGATAGGGTAAAATGTAATGTGATACATATATTCCTCTAGAAGACCTATCCACCATAGAAATGTCCCTACATATTTTTTATATCTACAATACATGTTGTGTTTCCTAGAAAATTACAGGACTCGAGATATGGAATAATGTGTCTTTCTATGCACCACCATCCACTGTTCTCGTCACACCCCATTCCAGAACCAAGAAGTATCATCAGCCAGACCATTCCATCATAGAACTACTTTCATGTGGTGTTGATCCTGGTTATACAATATAAATTATATCCCCAATATATTTTTGTGTAATGATCGATTTATCGTCTATTTAGAACCACAGTCCAATAGAGAAATCATTTGATAAATGAAGATTCGGGGGAGAAAATCACAAGAAACAAACGTAAGGAATGTATATTGGTAAAAATTTATATAAACATTTATTATTTTCCATTATAATGATTAATATAGAGATAATAAAAATAATCACAAAGTAATTTTCCACAAAAACGATCCTTGTTGTTAACCCATCCCACAAGGTGACCAATCCACGAATCAATCTGTTGGTTGATTGATATGTGTTAATCATGGAAACGAAAAATAGGGAATGAATAAAATAATAATATATATTACCTTGATTTGGTTCATTCTTTTATGAAAAAATAATATTCTTTGCTGACTTTGGAGATATCATCTGATTCTATTGTGTGTTGATCGTCGAACTACGATCTGATTATCGTTTTTCAATAGAATTCCTCTAATTCTATCCAATGTCACTCCATGATTTTCAGGGTTATGAATTTAACCCTAAATATTTTCCTTAAGAACTTTTTTATAGATATTATTTGTTATTTTGAATAATTAAACAAATTAATTTATTAAATTAACTGATTTTAAACATTCTCCTATAAATACACCTCAATTCAAATTCCAAACATGTTCGAGGAATACATCGCTCCAATGGTAAAACCATCATTATAAACTCATTGGATCCCTTGAATTTTTGATATGATTCCCCATTTAAATATTATTCTACATTTTCAAGAATATTGTTCCCATGTACTATTTAATATGTTCAATATATTTCAAAAAATTATTTCGGGCACATCGAACTTTAGAATCTCACACTGTCTCAGTTCATGATCTTGAAAATAATCTATAACGTATCCAAAAATAATACATGGAAAATAATATTCATTAAATTCACCCCAACATTGTGGTCTATTTCCTAAAAATCCCAAACAAGGGTATAAACAATAATATGCGGGAACTGATCATGAATTTGAGCCTCCCACTCCCTTGTTCTCTTATGAAATTATTATACTACCATAAGACATGAAATAAAGGATTACCTCCCTCATTAAGGATTACTTCTTATTTGTCCTTGATCCCTACCTCCAATGGCCATAAGGACTTCATTTTTTTATTGATTTTTTATAATCCACCAAAAAATTTTACATTTATCCTCGATGCCTAGCTCTCCATAACCAATAACATCTGATGGGTCATGCATGTTCCTCCTTAGTTGCGATATGTAGAAGATGGTGTGTACCCGGTAAAACTACAAAGGTTAGCTAAGTGATACATACCTCACCAACTATATGAATTATCTATAAAGGGACAATGAATCTCTAAGATATCTTTCCTCCCCAAATAATCCTCTATAATCCACATCCTAGTAAATCCCATAAAAATACATGGTCTCCCTAATTGATCTCTTAAGTCCTTAGTTGTTGGTAAATATAAGACATCTAATGGCTATATGTGGTTCTCATCTTATCCAACATGATCTAGACCTTCTTAGTTGTAGCTCACACCAACATTGGGTGCATAATTGTTAAATCAGCTGGGTCAGTCCGGTAAAGTGGTAACCAGATGGGTCACCCATACAAAGCCTTTAATGGTATCATTCAAGTGTTATAATGGTAGAATATGTTATGAGAGAACTATACCAATTATAGGTTATCCTATAACCTATAGCTAAAGTGCAACATGCAAGATTAGATCATATCCTCTAGAACCTAAATTGTCTGTCTTCTCTAGCCATCAGACTAGGGGTGAAACATTGTTCTCAAACACAATAGTGTCCAAAATGACTCCTAAAATACCTTCCATAACTAATACATGAAGTGAGATTCATAGTATGAAAAGATAGTTGAAGGTTCCCTATAGAGTTAGACTATCTCGTTCACACATTGGAATCCTAGTATATATAATGAAATTTACTTTTGGATAGCAAGTAGGTGGGTCATCTTGGTGAGTCATTCTATGATCACTTATGTAGAATAGTGTCCCCAGGACATATGTGTCAACCCCATAATGAATTCCTTGGATATACCATACCACATCCACTCTAGAACCTCAAGGGGTTGAGATACACCTGCTAGAACTTATATATTTTCCATCCCTTTATGAGGAGTAAGTCATCGAGAGATAAAATTTGAAAATCACTTCTTTATCCTTAGCCACCAAACATGATGTTGGATTTCTGGGTACAAATTTTCTACACCTAGATGTACCAAAAAAGGATATGTATAAAACCATCTCTGATCCTCCTCCCACAAAATCACTAGTACCATTGTGTTTCTTCTGAGAAGAATGATATGCTCTCCACCTTTGGAAAATCTATTAAGAGAAAGTCCAATAGATATCTGTGTACGTACAGTATCATAATTTGTATATCTAAGTCATGCCTCCATGACTTGATACAATAGAAGAGGGGTAACAACCATTTAATATAGTTAATATTCTCTATCACCAACCACAAAGTATAACTACAATGAGGCCAATTATTATGATACCTCACTCAACAACCGTGAACATGATCTCTTGATGAGAGCATCTACTACCAAACCCCCTTCCAATAAGTATAGTGAATATAGATGTCATAATCCTTGAGGAAATCTATTTATTTATTCTATATCATGTTGAAAACCTTTTTAGATAAGATACAATTTTGAATCTTGTGACCAAAATACACAATAAACCACTCTCCCATCAAGTAGTTTCACCAAAATTTTATTATAAAGACTACCACAACTAACTCAAAATCATGGGTCAAATAGTTTTACTCATGTGCTCTCAAATGATGTGAACCATAATCAATCACCACCTTCCTATACATTATAACATAACCAATCCAGGTTCATGATGCATCACATAACACTGCATACTTAACATCCTCCTCTGGAAATTTCAGGATGGGAGCACTCATCAACCTTTGTCTCAACTCTGGAAAATCGTGTTGGTACCTATCGGTCCAAAAAAAATTACCATGATTTGGGTCAAAGCTATCAGAGGGCTCATATTTAGGATAACTCAAATATGAATCTCTGGTAATTTTCTTCAATCCCATGTAAGATCTACACCTCTATCATGATTTGGGGTGGATCCTAAGATTACACTACTCAACCATCTCTGGGTCCACTGCCACACCATCTAATGAGATAGTGTGTCCTAGAAAGTGGCCCTCATGAATCCATTACTATCACATAGAGAGCTTTACATAAATATGGTTATCTCAAATTATGTCCAGAACTACCCTCAAGTGTCTCATGTTCTCTTACTTGGATGCTGGTTACAGAAGGATATCATTGATGAAGACTACTATGAACCAGTCTAAGAAAGGTTCATATATCAATTTCAAGAGTCCCATAAAACATTCTAAGGAGTTATTAATGAAAAAGGAAATTATCAATTACCCATAGTTAATATATTTACATCGCAATGTTGTATTCTGTATATCTACATCCCATACTTGCAGCTGGTGATAGCTTGATCTTAGGTAAACCTATGAGAACCACTGTTCCCCTATCAAATGATCAAAGAGGTCATTTATCCTTAGTATTGGATGATTGTTATTCATTATCACCTAGTATAGGCACATATAGTATACACACAACCTCTTGTATCTAACTGGATTCTTGGAGATTAACAGAGGGGATTCCTACGATGATACAATGGGTCTACTAAATCCCTTCCTATTCAAATACTCCATATAAAACCTTAGATCAGGAAGCTCTTCAGAAGAAATTTGATATTATGGTTCTAATATCAGTTCCATATAGTTGTGTAGATCAATGTATAAGTCTATCTCTTGGTAGAGTGGTATTCTTGGAACATCCTTGGGAATGATCTCTTTATACTCTTCCACCACTATAGGAAACTTATAACTCATAGTATCCACTATACCCAGGGTTATTGCAATCCAAGAAATGTTTAATAAGTTGTATCCTCCTATGCAAGTGTCCATCTTTCACTTCATGGGTTTTAATTTCACCCATAATTTAAAATGTAATACCATCTCTACGGACACACTGAATCCCTATTGTGAAATACTCAATCTATGCATGAACTATAGATATCCAATCCATACCTAATATGACATCATAAGGCCTCATCATTTCTACAAAAATATCCCAATAGAAACACTCACCTCCATGTTTCAGATCACACTATCAACATAATTGTGAGATCGATGCGTCTTCTCTGATAGGAGTGTCAAAGCGCAGGGGTTGAGTCAATGCCTCAACAAGAAACTCTAAGTATTTAACTAGATATGTTGAAATAAACTAATGAATATCACATGTTCTTATTAGTACCACAAGTAAGATAGAAAAATACATTGATCATACCTCAAATAATCCCTAGAGCCTCTGGGTTATAATCCTCAACTGTCTGTATCTCCCCCCAACCTTCTCCTCCAACTCCCTCAGCCTGATATGGACCACCTGGGGGTAGTGGTTGTAACAATTAAAAGCTTATACCACCTCCAGCTTCTCTCCCACCTACTCTTCCATGTACACCATCATATGGGCTTGTCTTCCCCTACTGCTACCTCTACCTCAGTGGCCCATCTATTATATCCCTGCAAGCCGTATTCCGTGTTGAACAATCTCTAGAAAGATTTCCCCTACCATAATATAATTTAAACCACATCTCACTAGGCATATTTTGAACCCATAGTGTGGGATCTGAACCACATAACCTATTTCTCTGTACCTACTCATAAAATTTATCACACATATAGGTCCCTTAGAAATATGTATTCTCCTTACTATCAATGTCTCTGCTTTAGTTTTCCCACCGCCATCAGACACTAAATTCATCTCCTCAGCCAGAAACTATCTACAACCAAATCTCTTTCTAGAACCATATCATTGGTAGAAATGCATTGAAGTATAATACTGGTTCATATATCTCTACATAGACCTCACTTGATGGTCTGATCCCAGAATAATTGAACCCGAACCATATCCATTGAGTACCTAAAGAGGTTGAAAAACCTCAAAGAATAATAAGATCCAATTGTGATGCCTTAATAAATCTTTAGAACCTCCCAGATACATATAGCACTCAACCAAGTAGGAGAGAACTCTTCATTGAAAAGGAACTCAAACTATGTCCATGCTACAATCCCCTCATCATAAGGCAGTGTCACTGATCACCACCATCACCCTGCTGAGCCAAGGATAAGGCTTCCTTCATGAACCACCATATGATCTGTTGGTGTCCTTTCCAGATGAAAAAATCCCACCAAAGACTCACTCCAGTCATTAGCTTCTTGTGGGCCGGGTTCCCAAAAAAACTTGAGAGGTAGCTTCCAAAAAATCTCAAGTAGTGTTCTCATCCATCACACTCCATCCACTGGTATTTTGTGTACCATCTTATCTTCTATAGGTGAAGGTATTTCTGGTGTACCAGATAGAGGTATGATCTTTGGAACTAGACCCAACATCGATGGATAGTCAACGAGGGGATCATCTTTATGATCTTGATGTGGAATCCTAGCTAGAATACATCATAGAGGCATCCATAAATAGACATGATATACTAAGGTTAATGAGTATATCTAGTGAGATAACTCACGAAGGACATGGAAACCACAACCCATTCATATATGATCAATATACCACTTTTTCCTTACAAACAATTTTATAATGTATTGATTTAAAAAGTGGTTGAAAATGGTCTTTGTGTATGGATATGTTAGCAGCCGCACCAATACTAGAGTCCCTGACACAAACTCCAAACTCGAAAACATAGCACTACTAACCCAAACCAATCTCACAGACTCCCAATACTATAGAAGAAATGACTCCTATGATACCACTCTATCATGAACTGTACCATTGAGTCCCGTTCCGTTACTCTCTAAGACCTCATAAAAAAGGCCATAGGCTGGTGACTACCACTATGTATTAATATCACGAACATGGGAGGCATTAGACTATGTCATGTACACACACACATCTCTAAGACCATACATTGATAAAATGAAATCAAATGAAATAAACTATGCATGAATACATTTAATCCCACATCCATAGTATAACAATAGTAAATGAAAGGTAAATCACGACAAATAAAATATCACCATGAAGAGTATGAAAACAAGTCCAACCTGAAAAAAAGATATGGACTACTGTCAAGATATCTTAGGAATGCGCCTTGGTCTGTTTGGTCTCACTAAGCACTACATCTTCCTGGTCCCTCTGAGACTCTTTCAAAGGGTCATACATCTGCATAGGACATGAAACATATGGGAAAATCCCATGTTGGGTGGGTATTATAATACCTAGTAGGACATCCCAAAACGAAAAATCATATAACCAAAATATAATAGGTTGTTTTACATATGTATATGTATAGAATGTGTACCAAAATAAAATTCAGATATACTCAAAAAATACACAAAGTCTTAAGGTGAACATACAACCATAATTCTATCCTAGGATTCTATCTCGAATGATACACATAAAACATGTCCGGGAGAAAACACTCCACAAGTAAAATTTCAAGGTTGGAATCTGTCCAAAATGTACATCTCATCGATTCTCTCTATTATAAGTGTATTTTGTATGATGGAAGAGGTAAGATACAAAGATGTGGATCACTTTCAAAGGAATAAAATACACCTATAACTCAATCTATATTAACCTGCTAAGTTGATGATTGGTTCCCACATTGTTTTAGTCATAAAGACACCATCAACATGACCTATGGTGTGATGATGAATAAAGGATTTCACTCTAGGCCTCACTGAAGGATTCCAACAACTCTATCCAATAATTCCTTCTAAAAGACCTCCATCCTTGGTGTAGGATGGAATTCCATACTAACCCTTAGGGAAAATGACGTGGGGAAAAAACCCTAACGGATCTTGTCTATGATATTGAGGTTCAGGGATCTAAGCCAAAATTAATGGATTTCATGGTGAGTACTAGGTGTATATAGCGTTCCCCTTCAGCACCGGGTCCTACCCATGCAAATGAACCATGCCCATGTCCATGTAAAAGTAAACATTGTCCTGCTACCGATGTATGTCGTCCCATGTACCAATACATGGGTATTATAATATACATAGGTCCTATCCATGTTCATGTGGTAGTAAACGACATTCCCACACTCTTATACTCCAACATGTGTCTGTGTGCTTTTTTAGGTACACATTGATCCATTTGGAAAGTGTGACACACCGTGTGATAGGGTCACAATCCGTGTGATACTTATATACCTCTATAATACCTTTACACTATTTAAATGTACTTAATGGTGTTTTCAACTTAAATGCATTTCGTCTTTCTTGGAATATTATTGAACTCTATATCTGGATTCATGTGTATTTTCTCATGCCTTCGATGACTGCTTAGGTTACTCCCCATGCTAGAATGAAGGAGTATCATAGTCCAAACCCTTCCATCATCGAACCACCATCATGTCATGACAAGACCATATATAAAATATCAAATCATTTTTATATGAAATGGGTATGCAAAAATCATTTCCTAAGTGTATGTCGATCCATGGGCCAATGGAGAGTTCCCCTGATGAACGGAGAATCGGGGGAGAAATGAACAAGGAACAATCCGAAGGAATGAGACTCTATCAATTTTCATGTAATGATCTATTATATTACATTTTAATGATGAATGAATATATAATAAAATTAATCACAAAGAAATTTCCCCCATAAGGATCCCCAATAATAATCCATAGTGAAAAAAACTGATCTGTGAACCAATCCATTACTCGATTGATTCATATTCTTCATAGAATTTTAAAATAGCCAATGAATACAATAAAATAAAAATCTTTCCTCAATTTTGACAATTATTTTAAGAAGAACAATGATAATTCATTTTCATAGGTGAGATCCTCTGATTTGTTTGTGCACTAGTCGTAAAACCATGATTTGGTTGTCATTTTCCAATGGAATTCCCCCAATTATCTCCAATGGAACTCCATGATTTCTAGAATTATGTGGTTATCCCTAAAAAATTTTCATAAGGATTTATATACATATATAATTATATATTATTAGGCTAGTTTTATAATTAAAAAAATTATTTTATAAAATTAATCATGCCCCCATGACTATGCCACAATCCAAAAGCCTAATTTGTTATAGGATTATATCACATCCAAGGTAAAAAACACTTTTTGAAATCAAAGGGCCCCCCAGATTTCTCATATGGACCCCTATTTAGGAGTTATTCTGCTTTTTCAGAAAAATTGCGTTCTCATTCTATTTTATATATTTAATATATTAAAAATGGTTGTTCGAGGAACACTAGGCCATAGAATCTCATGCAATCTCAAAGCCTTGTATTGAAAATAGTAACATATTATATCCAAAAATAATACATTGAAAATGTCCATCATTGAAAGATGAGAAATAGGTATTCCATATTATATAAGTACCTATTTTACACCTAGCCATTTATTGAGATTTTCTTTTTCGAGATTTTGAAGGAAAGATTCATCACATCTCCATTGAGACCTTCATAGAATGATCATTATTTTCTATAATTTCCTATTTTTTATTTATAATTCATATTCAATTATTCTACTAATTTTTATGTTGATATTATCCATGGATATACTTTTAACTCATGTTTTTTATTGAATGGAATGTGCCTTTATTATTCACTCTACTATATTGATTATACCTTATTTACTGATTTTAGCTTCCATGATACCATTTATGATCATCTTAGCTAATCATTTTTAATATTCCTTTCCACAGGATATGAAAAAATTAATTTGGAATTATTTAGTGGATAAATTGTTTTTTCTACTGCTATGATTTTATATTTCCAATATAATATGGGATTCATATATATATCATTTTTTCCATGACTTCTAAACTAATCAATCATTTGTACAGTGATATCTTGTATCTTTTACTTATTTATTAATGTAAACATCAACTATGGGTTTCTCAAGGAGGTTTAATTGCAAATTCACTACTTAACTGAGTATTTTTTGGTCCATATTCATCAAAATTTATAATATACAATAGTCCATAATCCATCCCACAGTTTCCACTAAAATATTTATAGGTCATTTTTTCTAATAAATTTTTTTTATCAAATTATTCATCATAAAATTATTCTAGAAATCCATATGTACAGAATCTTTTATTTGTATAAAATTCATATATCCAAGGTGAAATTACTAAATTTTAATAGGATTACAATCAACCTTTACCATCTTTTTATGACTTCTATAGATAGTATTATTCATCTCTAGAATGTATTAGAAATTTACTATAATCCCAATGCCATCAATAATTTCATATATATATATATATTAACTATTTTTCATAATAAATAATGAAAATATCACCTTGTCCAAACAAGATAGATAATTTTATTTTGTTTATTCTAGGAACATGATAAAAAATTACCAATTGAAAAACTAATCTATAAGGTAGACATAGATCATAAGAACCAAATTACAATGCCATATATATTAATATATTTCATGAACAAATATCTATGTCACCTTTCTTCAATTAAATCTTATTCATGAGTTTTTTATCAACACAAATGTGTGATGCACACCTAGTATCTAATTCCGATGAGAATGAGTTGTGGAAATTTATCACTATAACATACACATTCATAGGTTCCTAATTCATTCCTTAGATAACACCTATAATCCTTAAATAACAATATTGAATATTTTTTTGGCCATACCTATTATAGATATCAGATGATAAAAATGATTCATCCAATAATATTTAAAAAATTCACATACGTAGATGAGAATCATTTTATATATTATTTCATCAAGGACAATTATTACAAGTACCAACACTAAATAAGATTCTCCCGTATATAATATCTATTTAGAGAGTCAATAACTATATTTTACTCTCCATTATAGTATATTTAGTGTTTATCACAAAACATAAATATTTATATAGGGTAAAATGGTAATAATATCACATTTTAAACTTAGATGATTGAGTGGAAATATCATTTCCTAAATCCATCATATGGATATAAATTAAACATTATTTCTTTAGTATCTTAATTATCAGGGATCCCTATGTTTGTTTGAAAAAAATAACATAGTAGGATATGGTTTAATAACTATTATATTTATCCATATCCATCATTCCATACACAAGATAATCCATGGGAACCCAACATTAACATTAAATTATCCATTTGGATGATCATGATATTGAAATATTCTTCTTTAGAAAGAATCTCATAGTTTTTATTTAATATATTTTCTTTTAAAGTATCACCAATTTAATATAGATCTCATCCATATTAAGTTAATAAAAATACCATCACATAAAATCATTGTCATATCATTTTTATACAATTTTGTATGGATGATTCTCATGATTTAGTTTTTGAATCCATTTTATAACCAGAAAATTAATATGTTCAAATCATATTAATGTGTAAATATTTACACAACACATAGTTTATTTAGTCACTAACAAAATAAAATCCAAAAATATATAATAATATTAAATTGTATATTATATATAATTTATATAAACTTTTCATGTAATGTTTTTAGAATTATATGAAATTGATAATACTTAATGAGAAATCCTAGATTAATAGATATAAAACACAAAATTTCTAGAATAAAGCATAAGTATCAATACTAGGGGGAAGTAAAACTCATATTCCCTCTATTCAGGTAGATTGTAACGACACAGATTTCCCTAAGCCTTCCCTTTATGAAAACCAGTGTTTAGGGTGTTTTGCGAGGCAACAATGGCTCATTTAAAAAGTTTTCCAAATTTATCATTTTTTTCCAGTTTTTTCATCAGTATGATAATGTGTAGACATGTAAATGTGTTGGTATCTATGAGTCAGAGGTGGAAGCATCAGTGAATCAAAGGCATCAGTGTCAATGATTTAGGGCATTAACATCAGTAGGTCATAGAATTGTTAGGTCAGGGCTTCAATAGTTTAAGGTGTCGGTAGGTCAGGGCGTTGGTAGGTCAAGGCATTAATAGGTTGTTTCATTGGTAGTACTTTGTTGGTGGTTCACCTTTGGTAGGTCGCATCAGTAGCTCACCCATCAATGGATCATCATTCGTAGGTTGTGTCAGTAGCTCACCCATCAGTGACTCATTTTCAGTTTTCCTAGTTTTTCCTAGTATTCTAGTTTTCCTCTCTTACATATTATTTGATGTAAAATAGTTTTAATAACCTGTTTCATCAAATTTTAAGGGATTTTAAAAGGATATTAAGTATATCATTAATATCCTAACATTTTTTTTGGATTTGAGATACTCAAACTATATGATCATGACCCTGATCCCATGTTAATGACTTTTGGAAACTACTATTCATTTAATATTAGATTTGGCTCTTTAAAGCCGAGATCTTCCCTTCCTATTGTATTTTCCATTTCCCCTTGAAGCACATAGATCCTTCCCCCCTAGAAGATTTGTGCACCTATACTAGATCCCCTCTGACTCAGTTTTCTTGGAGTCTCATGCTGCTCGTGCGATCCCCTATTCTGGGCGCAGGGATGAACTTCGATCCTTTTATCATCCAAGTAGAGATTTATTTTTCCTATATTTAAAGTGTGAATCATTCGGGGTGAGTATACTAATAATTCCTTGTGAGGAACTGCTAAATACTTTCTAAAACCAAGAAATAAATAAGAAGTGAAAAATATCAAAAGGTAATATAGGTAAATAATTTACATGCATGGAGGGGTTTGATGTTGATCACCTATTTTATTTTGTTATCTTTGTTTCCTTATGGATTTTTATGGTTTTATGACTTCTAAAAATCATGTCCATTGGTGGTATTTTATTGAAAACTAGTGGTGTTCTATCTTTTTCATCATGTTGTTTGATAATTGGTCATAACATGAAATCACCTTAATCATGTATACCCAGTTAAATGAAATGAATTCCCTAGGATGAAAAAACATTGTGTGATCACCCCTGTTTATCAAGGGGATTAAATAATTGTTTTTACCAAAATCTTAATATGTCATGTCTGATAGATGTGGATGAGTTCTTTGTTCTATTGGGTTTTATGACCTTCTTTGGGTTTTGTGGTGCTATTGTTGGGAGCACGATTATGGGTATAGGGGTAGGCAAGAGAGTTGGTTCTATGAGATGGGTGTGGTATGTATGGAGGGGTTGTGGTTAAAATGGTGGTTATTATGGGATTTTTGTTTGGGGAGTTACAGGGGGTGTTGGTATCACAGTCTGAGAGACTGATTGATTCTAGAATGGATGAACTTTTAGGCAGCTGAAATGCCTTTGTTTGTGTTGTGGCCATGAAGAAACATTAGAAAGTGGGGATGCGGTGTGGTTATGAACTTCTAATTATTTGGGATAGTATTGGGAAATTTTTTGAGCAGCGAGGCTGAGAGGATGGGTTGTGAGAGAAGGATTGTGTGATATAGTTTTGAAGAATGATAGTTGGAAGTGGTTGAACGAGGGTGTGCAGTGGGACTGCAAGTTTGGTTTTTCTAGTTGTTTTCATATAGTAGTGGTTGGTAGATTCCCAGTAGTACTATAATAAATTAAAGAAAATACCTTAATAAATAAGTATAAAATGGTTGAACATAAAGGGTTTGGGTTATTCCTTGGTAGTGTGTTGTATTATTATGCATATATGGGTATCAATAATGTGGTTCTGTATGGGATGGTTGGATTGTTTGTGGATTCATACATTGGGGATGGTTGTTTTCTAACCTATATATATATATATATAAATTTTAGTTCCTTGTGATTTCTATACTCACCCCACCCTTGTTGAGAACTATGTGCTGAACACCTCCATTTCATTCGGGAGGGTGTCTTTCCCAGTATTCAGATGAGAGGATGGATGGCTGGTCACTAACATTCTTCCTTGCACCCTCTTTTGGGTTCATACAACTCGTGAATATCCAGTAAGGTAGTAATTTCATGAGGATTACCATATCCCCAGATTCTTTGGGAAATGGTTTTTTGTAGATGAGAGTCCTAGGTGTCTACGGGCTAGGATTGTTTTCCCATGTGTCTTCGGGATGAGGCGCAGGTGTCATCGGGTGAGATGCGTGGTTGTTGTGGCCCAGGTGTCTATAGGCGAGGTTGTTTGTGATTTGAGGCTCAAGTGTGTATGGGAGGGTTATGCTAGTGGGACTATTTATGGTAAGAGTGGTAGTGTCAAGATGTTTTCCATTAGGGATGAGCAGTTAACCGGTGGGAATGTTTTTCAGGGTGACCAAATGTCGATGTGCTTATACTACAACTTTACTTACCTTGAGTTATTTTGGTGAGCAAGCCTTCGTGAGGCTGGGATGGTTAGTATTCCTTTTTAGGTGCTTTGAGGTTCTACTATTTTCTCATAGGGATGTTAGCATGTTCCCTAACTTGGGCACGAGTGGATTTAGTTTCCCTACCGAGTATACACTTATACTCACCCTATGTATATAACACAATTTTTAGGTCTCCACGGAGACTTCAAGGACCATGTTGGACTTTAATATCTTAGGTGT
The DNA here is from genome assembly GCA_963277665.1 of Viscum album. Taxonomy (NCBI): domain Eukaryota; kingdom Viridiplantae; phylum Streptophyta; class Magnoliopsida; order Santalales; family Viscaceae; genus Viscum; species Viscum album. The sequence continues at coordinate 394,326,465 of OY728136.1, read as the reverse complement.
CAAGATTAATTGTTGTTTCTAATTAGTCTATTTTATTTTTGTTCTTTACTTTGGAGTTTTTTTGTACCTTGTAATAGATTTACTTATTGAACATGCATGTGGGAATGGATTTTGACTTTACTTTTACATATAGTATTTGGAGTATCTTGGGATTTACCATCTTATCTCCAAATATTATTCTACAAAATGGTAATGACTTCTATATTATGTGAGATTCAATACCATTGGTGCTATTATCCACGCTGGAGCCAACTTAAGGTGGGAATTGGGGGTCATTATCTCTCCTTCATCTTAAGAAAGGAAGGTTGGGGCACTTTTCCATCCCTTCCCTCATCATGAAAAAGGTGGGTCATAAAAAAAATGGAATCATAGGTAGATGTTAATATGGAGTTTGGAGTTAGGAACAATTAAGATTGCATGGGATAGTAGGGAAATAGTGTTAGGCAATATTGGTATGAGAAATAAGTCGGGGAAGACCTGCTAGGGCATGTGATTTTAGGCTCCCCCATAATCTGATGTAAGGAATCTTGACCTACTGAATGATCAAGAGAGGCTACACCAATTAGAAGGTATAGACCCTAGGGAAGTTACATGCATCATAATGTCTTTTGTTCTTGTGTGTCTTGGGAGTTTTGGGAATTTAAAATAAATGAAGAGTTAAAACGAATTTATAAGAAAAATTTCACACTGCATGGGATTCAAAATTCCATGTTTACATTTTTAGCTATGGAACCCAGAAGTCACCCATTTGTGGTAGGAGCAGTTGAGGCCCAACAAGTTGACCTATTAGATCAACAGAGGTCCAACAAAGAAAATGAAGATGAAAAGTGGTAGAAAAAGCTTCATGCCTTCTAGTGGACGAATCTGGGGAAGTACGGGGGAAGCGTCTCATACATGGAGACATATAGTTAGATCAATGAGATTTGGATCATTTTTAGCTTGATATGGGCTCCATCAAGGTACTAGGTTCCTCTAGTAGTGATCCATATACGAGGAGAAGAGTGTCTGTGGTGAACTCTTTACCTTAGGGAGAGGAAGGAAACTGAGGTTTCATGAGATGATTTAGAGAAGGAGTTCTAGATGAAATTCCTTTATTCCATAATGACGGACAAGAATAGGAAGGAGATACTCAATTTCTATCAGGGGGTATTTTGGTATGGGAACTGGGGATCAAGTTGAAATATCTATTTCACTTTGAAATAGATTTCTTTCCTGATGAGGAGTCCCGATCGAGACGCTTAGAGGAGGCACTCCGACCTTCTCTTTAGTATGATGTTACTCATTTCACTCTTCTGAAATACTTAATGGTTTAGAAGAAGGTAGAGGTAGTGAAAATGATTAACTCACTGGGAGGTATACCATGATAAGGAAGAAATCTAATTTCATCAATGGGGAAGGTAGTTGGTAGCAGTTCTATAGTATTAGGACCTTACATGTTTCAGTTAGTGGGAAGTAGGCCTTAGAAGTTCCAATTCCAATATCATGGTCCTCGACCTTTCCCCATGGGCTTGAGTAAGGGGGGAGGGGTATGAAGGTTCATCCCCCATGTTAGTAGTTGTAGTTTCCAGTCAATCCTTTCTAGCAGCAGGGGCAGTGGGCTTCCGCTCCACTATGGGAAAACAGTGCTGGATGAGACAGACCTTAGGGTGCTCCCTATGGATCTTGACTGGGGTGTGGTTGGTGAAGTGGTCTACAACAGAGGGTTAGAGGTGCTGGGCATAGGTAGTTTCATGCTGTAGAGGAATCATTTTCATTAGAGTCAGAAGTTGTTTGAGGTACAACTAGTCCGTTTAGTACCCTTGCCTGTTCACTGTTTTATTCGGGAGCTTAACAGTCTTTTGTTGCACCCAGTCAAGTCCATTATCTAGATATAGACATAGAGAGACTTTCCATTCCCCTAAGGTTGAGTATGCTAGTTGGAGGTCAGACTAGTTTTCCTAATGTTTTATGGGGATGTAGACTGATGTTGGGGACACATCAATCAAGTGGGGATATTCTTATGATATATATTCACCCGTACGATGTCATCCTAGGAATCAACTATTTGTTTTCTATGTGCACTGTTATCGAATACCACCAAATATTGGTCATGCTTTTAGATATGGACGACCAGTGTGTAGATTTTCATGGCCAGTGGAGTTTTTAGGAGGGCAGTCGGTGTGTGGAGCAACTTCATTTTTTATTTGTTGAGATGTTAGTGGAATCGGTAGCTACAAAGATGGTGGAAGTCCAGAGGGTTGTTAGTGAGTTCTTGGATGTATTCCCCAAATAGTTTGCGACTCTAACCCTTTGACATGATGTTGAGTTCATGATAAACATACAACCCAATGCCCATCCAATTTCAATGGCTCTCTATAGAATGATTCCTTCTGAGTTGTGGGAGTTCCATATTCAGTTTGATGACCAAATGAAGACGTGTTTTATTTGGCCAAATGTGTTGTTGGGGGGGGTGCTCTTTTCTTGTTCGTGAAGAAGGGAGATGGTGGCCTAAGACTGTGTATAGACCATTGGATACTAAATCACATGATGGTCAAGAACCACTACCCCATCCTAAGAATATATAATCTTTTTGACTAGTTGAAGGGGGTAGTTTGGTTCTCTAATATTGATCTATAGTCTGGATGTCACCAGTTGAGGGTGAAGGAGGATGCCATCCTGCAGATCGTTGTCTGCTGCAGGTATAGAAATTTTGTGTTCGTGGTCTTTCCTTATGGAATTAACAACGTTCCAATAGAGTTTATGGGTCTCATAAACACTGTTTTCCATGAGAACGTGGACTAGTTCGTCATTGTGTTCATCGATGAAATCCTAATCAACTCAAGTTCGAAGGAGGGGCACACCAAGTATCTAAGGACTCTCGTAGAGGTTGTTCGATACCACCATATGTACAGAAAGGTATCCAAGTGCATGTTCTGGACATGAGAACTACACTTTCTAGGACACATAGTTTCACATCAATGGATAGTAGTGGACTCCTCAAACGTTGAAGGAGTTGTTTCCTGGGAAGCACCATATAATGTGGTAGAGGTCCATAGATTCATAGGACTAGTAGGATGTTATTAGAGATTCATGCCTGAATTATCTCTTGTTGTAGCTCTATTGAAAACTTTGACTAGAAAGGACCATAAATTCATGTTGAGTGAGCAGTGTTAGGTAGCCTTTATCTATATGAAGGGGATGTTAGTCAGTGCCATGGTGATCATGTTTCTAGTATAAGGAGTGTTGTTAGAGGTGTTCTGTGATTCTTTTGAACTAGGATTGGGATGAGTGCTGAGGAATTAGTGAGGGGTAGTCTCTTATAGGTTTAGGAAGCTGTATCATCATGAATGTAACTATGCTACCCATGATCCAGAGCATACAACAGTCATGTTCGTGCTGATGTTGAGGTGGCATTAACTCACCAGAGAGCACTTTTTGGTCTTCAAGGATCACAAGATCTTGAGGTATATATTTTCCTAATGAGAATAGAACTTGAGATAGATAAGGTGGATGGAGTTTCTCCTATACTATAGCTTTGAGATCTCTTACACCCCAGGGAAGTGGGGAATGGTGGCCGATGCCTTTATTAGGAAGTCACAGAAGGAGGTATTTCAGGAATCCACAAAATGATTCAAGGTAAATAGAGGAATTAGATGCTTTGCATCTAGATGGGATATTGGATGAAGGTTAAGGATGTCTTTTTCAGATGACAGTACAATCTTCCTTAATGTAGCAGGTGGAGGAGTCTCAGTGGGGGGGACCCATAGACTGAAGTGATGCGTGATCATGCTTTCCATGGTGATGCTATGGAGGGATGGAGAGAGGATAGTCAAAATTAGATGTTGTTATGAGGTAATATATTTATTTCCCAATGGAAATACATGAGGGAGTTCTCTATGAGTTCCATATCTCACCCCTGGTGGTGAATCCAAGAGTTTCTAAAATGAACCTCATCTTGAAGGAACAATTTTGGTGGCCCCGGATGAAGTAGACAGTCGTAGAGTTTATGGAAAGGTGCCTAGTGTATTAATATGTGAAGGCTAAACACTGTGTTACTGGAGGTCTAATGTATCCCTAAGATGTTCCCATGTGGAATTGGGACAACATATCAATGGATTTCATTAGGGTATTATCCCGGACATAGAGAGGATGGAATGCTATTTGGGTAATAGTGGGATGGTTGAAGAAATCAACTAACTTCCTATCAATCAAAGAGTTTAGCATAGTGGATGCCTTAATGCAGAGGTATGTGGATGAGGTGGGGCAGCTACATGGAGTTACAAGATCAACTTTCTCAGATTTGGATACATGATTTACCTCACGTGTCTGGAAGGGGTTATATTATGCTTTAGGAACCTGGTTATGGATAAACACCTTTTTTCACCCTTAGTAGGATTGGAAAACAGATAGGATTATCCAGATGTTGCAGGATATGCTACGGGCGTGTGTTATAGGCATCAACAGATCGTGGGTATGAAACTTGATGCTTTTAGAGTTTTCTTACAATAATAGCAGTCACTATACCATTAGAATGGTGTCATCCTAGGATTCGTACAGAAGTCTGTGTTGCTCACCAATATGCTAGATAGAGGTAGGGTAAGCAGACCTTCATGGACCTGAGGTAGTGTAGAGAATAGTGAAGAATGTTAAACTTGTGCATGGGAGGATGAAGGAAAATCAATATAGGCAGATGTTGTATGCTGGTCATAGGAGGTTTTCATTGGAGTTTGAGGTTGGGGACCACGTTTTCTTGAAGGTTTCCCTTCGGGGTGGGAAGAAAAGTTTTGGCAGAGGAAGAAATCTTTCCCCTTGGTTCATCGAACCTTTTGAGGTGTCAGGACAAGATGGTGAGGTTGAATATTAGCTATAATTTCCACCAAAGTTAGAGAGGATTCAAGATTCCTTCCATGTTTCTTACCTCCATCAGTATCTACACAATGACTCCCACATCATTGAATGAGAAGAGTTATATATCAAGGATGACGTGATGTTCGTTGAATGACCAGTAATAATCAAGGCTCTCTAGAATAATGTACTTTGTGGATGGACCATTACTTTGGTTTTTTTTCTCTGGAGGCATGGTGACCTTAAGGAGAGTACTTGGGAGTGAGAGACACAAATGCGTGCCCGGCACCCAGATCTTTTCTGATCATTACTCATACGTTTTTCTTTGTGACTTTCTTATAATGTAATGTTTGACATTTTTTGTTGTATGATAAGTTGTTTCCATATCCTTTGAATATGTGTGAAAATTATTCAGTATGGGGATGGGAGGACCTGATCCCTAACCATGATGAATTAATGTGGATGCGATTAAACCTGTGTCGGCGAGTTAGTGCCGCCCAAATAGGATAGTATCATTACATGGGGGAAGAAGCTCTCTAATCCATATTCCTAAACGCTGTGACTTTGGTGTTTCTGTAGTTTTTTGGGGTAGTGGGGGACTTATTGTTTCAACAGTTATTTAGGAGATAGATGAAATAGAGTCATTCTTAGATTTTTTGGTTTTCACTCCAACCTTAGAATGACCAAAGATGGTTTGTTCTTGAGAGGTATCTTATGGGGTGGTTATTCAGACACCACTTTTTCTTCTAGGTAAGTCTTAAATTATAGAGGATGAGTATAGTTTGAGAGGTATCTAATATAATGACTCAGATTTCCCCAATCCTTTACTTTCTGAAAAACTAGTGTTTAGGGTGTTCTAGGAGGAAATGATGGCTCATTCAAGAGTTTTCCAAATTTCTAGTTTTTTCCAGTTTTTCCATCATCATGTTAGTTTGTCACCATGTTAGTGTGTCAAAATGTCAGTGCATCAGTATCGATGAGTCATGGGAATCAAAAATGGTGAATCAAGGGTTTTTGTGTCATTGAGTCAGTGGAATTAGCATTGTTATGTCAAGGCGTTGGTAGGTAAAGGTGTTAGTAAGTCGAGGCATTGGTAGGTCAGGGTGTCCGTAAGTTAGGGCATTGATAACTCAAGGAATCAGTAGGTCATTAAGTTAGTAGGTCAGAATCAGTGGATCATCATTAGTAGGTAACATCTATATCTGACACATAGGCAGATCAACGTCAGTAGGTCACATCGGCTGCTCACTCATTAGTGACTCACCCATTAGCGACTCATGTATAGTTTTTCTAGTTTTTCCCAGTTTTCCAGTTTCACCCCTCATAGGTCTTATTTGACATAAACTTGTTTTAAATAATATTTTGATCATTTTTAAGGTATATTAAAAGTATATTAAGTATATCTTTAATATCCTAACATTCTGGGGGATTTTATATACTCAAATCATTTAATTTTGACCACTCTCCCATGTTAATGACTTTTAGAAAATGCTATTCCTTTAATATAGGATCTATCTCTTAAAAGTTGGGATCTTTCCTTCCTAGTGTATTTTCCATTTTCACATGGTGTTCCTAGATCCTTCCTCCCTATAAAATTCATTTTCCTGGGCTATATCACCTCCTACTAAGTTTTCATGGAGTCACATGCTTCTCGTACGATCCCCTGTTCTTGGCGCAAGGTGGAACTTAGATCCATTGATCATCCAAGTAGGGATTTATTTTTCCTCTCATTGAATTGTGCATCATAAAAGGTGGGGATACTAATGATTACATGTGAGGAATGATATATACTTCCTTAAAATGCAAAAAAAATAAGAATTGAACATGATCAAAAGATAGAACAGGTAAATACATAACAGGTAGAGAGTGGTCTGATGTTGATCACTTGTTTTGTTTTGTTTTCATTGTTTCCTTATATATTGTTGTATATTTATTCATTATAAAAATCATGGTCGTTGGTGGTCATTGATTGTGATGTGGTGGTGTTCTATTTGTTTTAATCATGTTGTTAATTAATTGGTTGTAACACGAAATCTGAATAATCACATATACCTATTTTAATGAAATGAATTCTCCATGATGAAATCCCTTGTGTGATCACCCCTATTTTTCATGTGTATTAAAAAATAGTATTTACCAAACTTTTACTATGTCCTTTCTAATAGATGTGTCCAAGTGCTATGTTTTGTTGGGTTTTGTGACCTCGTGTGGGTTGTGCGGTGCTGTTGTTGGAAGTATGGTTATAGGTATATGGGTAGGTAGGGGAGTTTTTTAATTTAGAAGGGTGAGTTATGTATGGTAGGGTTTTGGTTAAAATGTTTGTTACTATGGGCTTTGTGTTTTGGGAATTATAGGTGGTGTTGGTATCCCAGTCTGAGAGACAAATTGATTGTGCAATGAATGAACTTGTAGGAAAATGAACAGCTTTTGTTTGTATTGTGGCTATAGTGTGACATTGGGAAGTGGGACTATAGTATGGTTATGAACTTGTTATGTAGTGGGAATTCATTGGGGAATTTTTTGGGAAATGGGGCTGTGAGGATAGGTTGTGAGAGAAGGATTGTACGATATAGTTTTGAAGAATGATAGTTAGAATCTATTGAATCGGGGTGTGCAGTGACACTACAAGTTTGGTTTTTCTTGTTTTTTTGATATAGTAGTTTTTATTAGTCTCCTGATAGAGCTAGAATAAATTAAAGTTAATCCCTTAATTAATAAGTGGAAAATGGTTGAATGAAAAGGGGTTTGGTTATTCCTTGGTAGTGGCTGTTGTGTGGTTGTGAATATAGGGGCATCGACAATGTGGTTCTGTATGGGTTGGTTTGATTATTTGGGGATCCGTAGGTTAGGTATGAGTGTTTTCATACATACATATATATATATATAAACACACACACACACACACACACACACACACACACATATATATATATAATTTTTAGTTCTTTGTGATTTTTATACGCACCCCACCCTTGTTGAACAATATGATCTAAAAACATCCATTTCATGGGGGAGGGTGTCTTTCCCAACATCCTGATGGGAGGATAGATGGATGGTCAATGAATTTCTTCCTCGCACCCTCTTCTTGATTCTTACCGCTTGAGAGTATCCAAGATGGCTGTAATTGATTGAAGATTACCATAGTCCAAGATCCTTTAGCCAAGGGTTTGTTATATATGAGAGGCCTAGGTGTCTATGTGACATGATTTATTTCCCAAGTGTCTTTAGGATGAGGCCCAGGTGTCTTTGGGTTAGAGGTGTGGTTGTTGTGGACAAGGTATGTGCGGGTGGGATTGTGTGTGTTTTGAGGCCCAAGTTTTTATGGGTGGGTTGTGGTAGTGGGACTGCGTATGAGAAGAGTGATAACATCAAGACATTAGCTGTTTGGGATGACCAGTTAACCATTTAGAATATGGTGCTGGGTACCCAAATGTTGATGTGCTTATACTTCTACATTACATGACTTGCATTATTTTAGTGAGCATTCCTTGGGGAGGCTGGGCTTGTTAGTATTCCTTAGTAGGTGCTTTGAGGTTCTACTGTTTTCTCACAGGGACATTAGCATGTTCCCTCACTTTTTCATGGGTGAATTTTGTTTTCATACTAAGTGTACTTGTATTACCAACATACATATATAAAACTATTTTCAGGTTTCCAAGGGGGCATCAAGGATCATGCTGGACTCTACTATCTCGGGTGTTGGGATTAATTACTATTTTTTCTTAGTCTCTTTTCTTTTAGTACTCTACTTTAAAGTTTTTTTGTACCTTGTAACAACTATACATGTTGAACATGCATGCACACTTCTGGAAAATGGACTATACCCACATTTTTTCAAAAAACCATGGGTATAGGTATTGTATGAGAACCTAAACCCACAGGTTTAACAAAAATGTGGGTATAGGCACCCTTATACCCATGGTTTTCCCAACATCACGGGTATAGGTATAGAATGGGAACCTATACCCATAGTTTTTCCAAAATAATGGGTATAGGATCATCTATACCCATGGTTTTGGAAAAAATATGGGTATAGGGTAGTTTTTTAACTACCTATACCCATGGTTTAACAGAAACTGTGGGTATAATGTTGTTTTTAAGACCTATACCCACGGTTTTACAGAACTGTGGGTATATCTTTCTCGACTTAGGGCGTGAAAAAAAATTCATGCGGAAATTTTTATTTTTCACAGGAACTCCTATTCTATTGGATTGCTACATATAGCCATGGTTTATATAAATATATATAAATAAATATATATCTATATACTAATAATACAAATGGAATAGTGGTTAGGCCTGGGACGAATAACTGAGCGGTCCAGGGATCGAATCCCATGACCACATTTTTTTGTAAAATCTATACCCATGGTTTGAAAATTATGGGTATAATTCAATGACATGGTGGAATGGTGAGTGACATAGTGGAATAGACCTATAACCATGATCTCCTAAACTGTGGGTATAGCTTAGGGGCTGTCCCGATGTCATGGGATTCCATGGTTTATAAAACCCTGGTTATAGGCTATACCCATAGTTTCATGGGATATACCCACAGTTTTAAATTGTGGGTATTGGAAGTTTTCTATTAGTGGTGGGAATGGATTCCAAGTTTACTTTTACTTTTATTATTTGGAGTTTCTTGGGATTTACCATCTTACCTCCCAATATTGTTCTATAAAAAGGGTAATTCCTTCCATATCATATGAGATTCTATACCCTTTGTGCAATTTTCCACTCTAGGGCTTATTGAAATTGGGACCGGGGGTCATTATCTCTCCTTTATCTTGTGAAAATAAGGTTGGGCCACTTTTCACCCCTTCCCTCATCTTGAAGAAGGCGGGTCATGATGAAGACATTACTCAATATAAATTCCAGTCCACCATAAATCTAAAAACTATTTTGTCTAAACTATATGTATTAAAAAAATTCATGATAATGACATTAATTACAAGTTAAGGCCAAGGTAGATTAAAAATTAATTTTCTATTATCTTACCTATCAAGTAATTCATTGAATGAAAATTTATAAGAATAAATTTTTTCACATAATGTAAATCATATAAAATATTCATATTTCAAAATAAACTTATAATAATGAATATTAATATCGAACAACAATTAAAAAATATTTTATTTAGTAAATAATGTCATGACCCGACCCAAAGTGGCGCATATAGTGATTTCCCAAGGCCACCTCTTATAGGCTAGTGGATAACAACTTGAACTGAGCAGGATTATCACTAACATGTGAGGCCTTAGCCTATGTAATTATTCACACGCACACATCTCCAAGCCCATAAAATGAGGAAATGTGAAAAAATTGAACATCAATGTATTCATACATAAAAATACCACTACTAGATTATGAAAAGAAGTAATGAAAATAACACAGGGTAAAATACAATCCCACCACAGAGAGTTTGAATATAATTCCATTCTAATAGAAATACTGGGGACTACTATCATGATACATTGGAAACACACCATTATCTACCTAGTCTCACTAAGCATCATCTGGTTCTGGTCTATCTAGGAATCTATTAAAACTACAATCATCTTCCCAAGACACAACACCTGCCAGAAAATACCATTCATAGGTGAATGTAAAAATACCTTGTTGTAAACTCCAAAACAAAATTTCTTAAAAATTTAGTTCAATCACCTCTACATAGATATATATCTATAAAACATATAACAAGAGTATCCAGATATACTCAATAGGACACATAGTCAAAAATTTAAGTCACAACTATAATTCCATCCCTGTATTCTTGCTTAATGGTTCCATGAATAACTCATCTAGGATAAGACACTCCATGAGTCTAATAGAATAGATGGATTCTATTTGAGTGGGAAATCCCGTTAGGTTTCATCATAGGAAGTAAATATTGAATGTCTAAATAGTTATAATACATAGATGAGGATCACACCCATGGAATAAGGTATAATAAAAACTAATTTTTTGTTATCCCTTTATATAGAATCTCGTCACCCATGTAGTGTTGGTCACAATGATACGAAGAATTCATATTTAAGTGATTGATGTCCTACTTGTGGAATCCAATTCCATACTAAACCTAAAGGGAATTGATATGAGGAATTCACCCTAACAAATTTTTTTGAAGATACATAGTACAAAGTCACTAAGAAATTTTTTTACGAGTTCATGGTATGTAGTAGGGTTACATTTTGTGTCCCCTTAACCCCATTTCATGTCTGTGTAAAATGGACAATGTCTGTGTTCGTGTAGAAGTACACAGTGTGTTGCTTCCTGTGTACTTATTCCCTAATACCGGTACATGGGTATTCCCATGTACCAGTACATTGGTATTCTCATGTACACTAGGACATTCCTTTTCCATGTAGGAGTACATGGTGTGCTTGTGCCTATGTTCTCCATCCCATGTCTGTGAAACCTCTGAGTTACATGATTAAGCACAATTGAGTGGTCACGCACTATGTGAAAGGGTCACACACCCTGTGATACATAACTATATCCTAAAACCCTTAACACCACTATGGGGGACCCACATTCTGTGTAATCAAGGATTATATGATGTATGGTTCTCATTTACCCAAAAATTAAGGTTATTTCTTCTATATGAACATGTTCCATTGTTACATAGAAATCCAACCTCATTATTTCTAGAAATAAAAGATATGTTTCATAAAAACCTCACCATGACCGTTTTCCATATTTCATCACTTTATTTTGTTTATAATTAAACCTTGATCATTATTCATAATTATGCACTGAAAAATAATAAATCAGGTATCTAATACCATTAGATCTGTTTCTTCTTCAATCGTCGCATTTCCATTGTGTTGTTCCAATTGAGATCTAAATTAATGGATCTTTTCACCAAGAAATCAGTGTTCAATGGTGGATTTCATGGTGTATATTGAACCAAGGGACAAATAAAAAAAATATCATGATGAACCTATAAATATGGGAGAAATTCACAACCAAATTTGTGAGGAACAAAATTTGGCCAATGATGGTATTGGACTTGATCTATCTATAATAGAATAATGAGTGAATAATCAATGATATCAAATTAACTACCGAAATAATCCCGCAAAATAAACTCATCTCAGAAGATGATCGAACCACAGATCCATTTATTGGTTGATTGATTTCTATTCCTTCTAAGAATTAAGAATGGGGAAATAATCTAATCAAAATAGGTGTCCTACCTAGATTTGGATTTATTCTCAATGAAGAATAGAGTTGTTATGTGATCTTTGGAGAGATTCTCCAATTCCATATAACACAGGTCTTCAATCTATGATATGGTGGTTCTTTCCTTAAGATATATCCTAAAATTCTCTCTCTAATAGATCACCAATGGGTCCAAGGATATGAATATAACCATAAAATATCATTATATAATTCTTTTTAAAGACACATAAATCACTTCTTCAATGAAATATACATAGTATAGTTAATTTAATTATTTTATTCCTTTCACACCTTTGATGAATTTTCCACAAACACCCCATGATGGACAAGGGTATTTCATGCCTAGTGTAAAACACAGATATTGGACATATCAGTGCGTAAAATTTCTCATTCGATCAGCCATTATGATGTTCTACAACTTTTTTAGGAAAACTATGTTCTCATGTTATTTATTGTGTTGAATATATTTCAAACATTTATTCCGGGAACAACATGCCTTGAGATTACATGATTTCATAGCACCTTGTATTGAAAATATTCCATAAAATATCCAAAAATAATACATGGAAAATCTGATTCATTAAAATATCCCCACCTTGGGGATTTATGTCCTGAAAATTTAAAACATGGGTTATATAAGACGATGTGGGAGCTGAGCATGAATCAGAACCTCCCGATCCTGAGTTTTCTCTCATAGACTCTCATTATACCACTAGAAACACACTAAATGAATAGATCACCCATTAAGTATCCTTTCATCCTGATCCTCAGTCACTATAGGGTGATCAGCTAACGTAGCTCCATCCTCGATTTCCAACTCTCCCAAGCCAGTAACGTGTGATGAGTCACGCATGTACCTACTTAGATGTGTCACATGGAAGATTCCATGAACCCTATCTAATTGGGGAGGTAATGTTAGGTGGTATACCAACTCACCAACTGTAAACAATATCAGGAAGGTCCAATGAATCTCGAATATAGATTGATGCCCCCAAAAAATAAAAGTACTCCATGCCGAGGTGAAACTAGTAAGAACACATGGTCTCCCTCCCCAAACTCCAAATGTCTTTGTAACATGTCCGAATAAGACTTCTGAAAGATCTGTGCAGTCTTAATTCACTCCTAGATGATCTTAACCTTCTCAATAGTTTCTTACACCATCTTTGGACCCATGAGTGTTGACATTCCTGGGTCAGTCCAAAAATGTGGTGACCTATAGTGTCATATATACTAAGCCTCTAAAGGTTCCATATCGATGATGGAATGTTATCTTTTTTTTGTACAAAAACTCCACCTATGGTAGGTGATCCTCCAATTTTTTTTCAAAAATCTAACACGCATGCTTTCAGCATGTCCTCTAGAACGAAGAGTTTCTACTCTCTCTAGCCTTTAGTTTGGGGGTAAAACTCTATTATTAACTATAACTGAGTCCCAAAAGCCTCATGTAAACCATTCCACAATAAGGGAGTGCACCAAGAACCATGACTGGAAAAAATCATCAATGGAAATCCATTGAGTCATACTATCTCTTACACTTAGAGGCATCCCAATATCTCCACATAACATTACTCCTAAATAGTTTAGTATTTGGCTGACATGGTGTATCATTCTATGACAACCCAAATAGAATCATGTATCCTAGACGAATGTGGTAATATTTTCATGAAGTCCATGGATATTCCATACCACATCAACTTTAGAACCTCAAGGGGTTGAGCTAAACCCATCAGAACTTTGTGACCATCCTTCACTTGTTGAAATGTAAGGCATTGAGAGACAAACTATGCAACTCCTTTATTCATTATTGTCCACCAAAATTGACATCGATGGTCCTAGTATATATTTTACACTCATTGATGTACTTCTAAAATATATGTATGAATCTCTCTCTGAACCTCCTCTTGTAAAATCCCTAGTACCATCGTGCATCCTTTGACAACAATGACATGCTCCCCAACTTTATAAAATCCATCAGGAGCCTCTTCAGTTAAATGAGGCCACATACACTAATGCGTCATTCAGTAAATGTAAATATGTCCTTTTGATAAGATCATTTGCTACCATGTTACATTTACAGGGATTATAGTCAATATTGAAGTCATAATCCTATAGGAACACTTTTTATCACCTCTATCTCATGTTAAGATCCTTCTGGGAGAATATATATATGATAGTGTTGTGACCATAATAGAAAACAAATTCCTCGCCCATCTGGTAGTTTCACCACATCATTAGTGCAAATACTTCCACTGGTTACTCAGGACCCTAGGTCACATAGTTCTTCTCGTGTGGTCTCAACTGACCAGATCTATAGGTAATCACCACATTCTTTTTCATCAGAATACAACCAAGCCCATTTCTTGAAGTATTGGAGAACACTACATACTGGAAAACCTCCTCTAGAAAGATAAATAACATAGTGATGATCAATTTTACACTCAATTTCTAAAAATACCATTGGTACCTCTCATTACACATAAAAGTCTTCCCCTTTTCGTTCAAAGCTGTCATCGGTGTAGATATCCTGTAGAAATCGGGTATGGATCTCCATTAATAGCCTACCAACCCAAGGAATCTTAGCAACTACATCTTTCCCTTTTGTGTCTCCCAATATAACACTACCTCAACCACAACCACTTACACATCCATTCCATCTATAGAAAAAATGCGTGCCAAAAATTGGACCACCTAAATCCCGAACTTGCACTTCAAGACCATTCCATAATGTCAGTACTCTCAGAGTACAACAAGAGCCATCATGAAGTGTCTCACATGCTCTGGCTGAGAAGTTTATTAGAAAAGGACATCATCTATGAGTTCCATCATCATTATTGGGGAGTTCTTCCAACCAAAGGGCATCACCATATACAAATAGTGACTATAAAACAATGGGTCTAACAAATACCTTCATATGAAATTAATATAACTACACCCTCATATCTTGATGTTCTATGGTATCCATCTGATATTCTGGTGTAGATATTGGTGCTTTCATGGGGTGTAGATCAATGAATATGTCTATCACTCAGTGGGGAGGAAAACCTAGATCATCCTCATGGGAGACTTCCTCATACTCCACCACAACTACAAGAAACTGGGTACTCATAAAATCCACTGCACCATGGGTCAGGATAGGAAATGGGGGAGTAATTAGTTGAACCCTTTAATACATGAGTCCATCCTGTGCTCTTTGGGTTTCCATTTCACTAACGAAGTAGAACCTAGTCCCATTACTACAGACACACAACATCCTCTGTATGAAATTGTCAATCTAGGATTAAATAGTAGATAACTAGTATATACCTAATATGACATCTTAAGGAATCATCGCAGATACAATGATATCCTAACAAAGACTCTATCCTCAAAGAGTCATGTCACACTATTTTTATAAATGTGTGATCACTGAATCATCTCTAATAGAAATCTCCAAGCACATGGTTAGAGATTTGGGCTCAATAGAAATATATATATATATATATATATATATATATATATAAATATAGGTGGAAAGATAGGAATGGCTAGAACCTATATTGATCATTGTTGTATCTAAGGTATAAAACACATAAATTGGACCTTGTATCATTCCCATAATCTTTGTGTTCTAAACCTCAACCATCTACAACTATTCCCATCCATGTCTTCCATCTCCCTAAGCCAAACGTGGATCTAATGGGGGTGGTGGTGGTGACAACATAAAAAATCTACCACCTCCTTCTACTCTCCCAACAACTCTTCCATGTCTGCTGCCCTACAAACATGCCTAGAACTTCCACTACCTCTACCTTGGTGGCCTATCCATAGTCTATCTGTCAGTTGTACAGAGGATAATACAATCATGGGCATGACTTCCCCTATGATGAAATGTGTAGAACTAACTCATTTGGTCTTATTAGACCCAACTTGTTAGTCTTTAACTATAGAATATATTTCCTTAGACCTCCTCATGAAACATATCACATGTCTAGGTCCCTGGGACTGATGTCAACTCCTTACTGATGAGGCCACTTCCCCTTTTAACACACTACTAGAAACAGTTGTCTATTTATACTCAATCAAGAAAATCTAAACCACCAAATCTACCTCTAACAACCTAGCTTAGGTATGAATTAAAAAATGAAAATAAATGTCTCAGATATCTCTATAAATACCACAGTCGATGTAAAACCCCCAAATTTCATTGTACGTTATTTCTTCAAAGTAATTAAATAACTTGTACTACACGCAACACCAAGTTCAAGTGCACCACGACTTACCAAACTAGCCGTTCAAAATAGGTTATGAATAATATTAAATAAATTTTAACTTTATATAATCCTTATAAAATTATAATCCATATTATGAGTTTCTTAGACATAATGAAAAAACAAATTCATTTTTTTCAGATAAAAGAAGTATTTTTTAAAAAATTTCATTTTACCGACTTTTAATGGAGAACCCTTTTTAAATCTAGTATTTGAAACTTTAATATTTTCAATTTGACAAAAATAAACATCTTCTTTAGAATCAGAACATAATAATTTAGTTTCAATAAATTTTTTGCATTTTTATGATAACTTTCATATTTGGGAGAATAGTGAAAAAAACTATATTTAAACTGAAGACAAGTTTTTAAATCAAAATAAATTGTAGCGTTAAATTATAAATATGAATGGTTTGGAGGTATAAATAGATTATAATTTTAGAATTTAATCCAATGTTATTCATTGGAAATAATTTCAGTTTGAAATTGAACATAAACAAGTATCAATCTTTTTTTAGTTATTATTTCTTAAAAACATGCTTTCTGGTTTTGACAACGGGAATTACTATTAAATTAATAAATGAAACTTCTATGTTTTGAATTTCTTAAAATAGACATAATTTTTTAATTCAGAACATCAAAATTATCATTGGGTGAAATTTTTGTATTTTTCTGAAAACTTTCAATTTTTGATGAATAGTGAAAAACACCGAGTAATGTTTAAAACCGAATTTTTATTTAAATAATTATTTATTTTTTTTAAATTTATTTTAGGTCAAAATAGATACATAATACCTATATAAGTTAAATGTAATTCATTGGATTATATTTATAATAATTATATATATATAAAAATTTTATTGAACTTGTTACCGTCTTTTACCCACCTCCTTGGAGAATTTGCAAATTTACATAAAACTTAATTTTACCGCTTCTATGAGTTGAATTTCAAAAATATGAGAGAAATGGTTGATATTAGTAAGTAAAATTTGGTTCAATAAGATGAAAATAATTTTTTGGTCAAAAATAACTTTTTACTTTTATTTACCACAGTTAAAAGTAAATAGGGCAATTAAGGGTAAAAAATGATATCATAATTACCCCAACACATGTCCTAATTCTATTGGATAAATTTAATTCGACCCAAAACAACCTTATGAATAAAATATGATCCTTTAGGTCCACTTGGATTATATTAAGACATTTATTATTATTTTATTTAAAGAAGAGTTAAAAGAGTGAAAATCAATGTTTAATAACTAAAACATTTTTAATATAGGGTTATACATAAGATAAATTCTACTATAAATATTCATTATAAATATAAAAATATTTCCTACATAATTATAATTTATTTATAATTTTTAGACATTAAATAATTGAATTTAATTATGACACAATGATGACGAAGTAATTACCTTAATAATAAAATATTAAAGTATTTGATATTATAAATATCTAAATAAATGTAATTTCAGACTTTTAATAAATTAAACAAATTTTATAGGTTAATATGACATGTTATGGTTTATAACATGTATTTAGTTATAAGTAATAAAGTTTTTATGACTTTAACAAAAATCAATTATTAAATAATGTAAAAATTGACAAAATGAGTTTTTAAAACAAATATTATATTGTTAATTGATATTATATTCATAAAAAAAATAAGTTTCAGAAGAAAGACTTATATAATTATAGCTGTATCATTAATTAACCACTTTGGGTTCACATGGAATTATATATTAAGTTTATTAACCATATAATATAAAAATAAAAAGAGACATAGTAAATGTCAAACTATTTAACTAAGAGTTAAGTCTAAAAGATAAGGTTAATATAGTGACCCAAACCTGTCTAAAACCTATTGGTTGAGTGGTTTTAGACCCATACATACCTTATCCTTTAAATAATTAATTTTAGAGTTATTATAAAAAGAAAAAGATTTTATTATAAAATAATATTTCAATCTTTTCCTAAGGTGCCCCTTACTCCTCTTATAAAAGGGAACTCCACCTTCTCTCTAATTCACACCTTCAAAGCCATTAGAATCTACAAAACCGTAAAAAAATACCCTCTAAACTGTCCTACCTTTATCCTAGAGGCATTAATTTAGTCAGAAATCCAACCTAAGGATCCCTTTTGATCAAATCAAAGGAAAGAACCCGAAGAAGAGGTAAATATTTCATCACCTATTTCAAGTTCCTTTCTTCTTCCACTTCCTTTTCATGGTTTTTTCCATTATAAAATAATAACTCCAGTATATTCTATATACTGTGATGTTATTATAAATATGGTACATCCATATTCATTATTCTATCCGTCCTTTGAAAAACAGGTCACCATACGTGCATATGTACGACTTATCGTCTCCACGTCGTGGTGTAATTATTATTCAAAACATTATTATTTGGATGAGTATAATAATTATGTGTAATTGATGTAAATAAAAAATATAACATGATAATGATTCTGTATATATGATATATTATTCAATTATATATTATTTTAAAATCAAAAAAATGATATTGTCGCTCGTGCGTACGTACAGATTTCTATCTCCACGAACGCGATGTGATTCATTCCCCATCATATCCATTCAAGACTAATTTTCATTTGATTATTAAAAATAATATTTAAATACTTGATATCATTCTGTATATGAATTAGATACATCCCATCCATAACAAATATGACACATTAAAAATAATATAAAGGAAAACGAATCCGTTAACACCCGAAATGATGATAATACTAAGATATTGTTAACAAATCAATGTTAAAAGATCATATATCATATCATATTAATGTATATGATTCTTGTATAATTTAATAACAATTAATTCACTATTATACAAGAGGTTAACCTACCCTCAAACAAGGAAAATTACAATGTAAGGGTTAATTTTTTTAATCTCTGTATTATCTGAGGTTGTTTTTACGTAAGTATCCACTGGGACATATTTATTATCCATGTCCATGTTTCATAAAATAGTTTTCAAAGAGATTATTTTTAAGGTAATTTTTACTAAAACATCATTTTAAATGTTTTAAATATTTATTCTTCTAAATCATTCTCATTAATGTCCATTTTTTCAAAATGGGTTTTAAGGATTTGTTTATATCGACATAAATGTTTTTAAAATGATAATTCCTTTGAAAAGTTTCAAAGTGGTATGGGACACTTTGATTCAAAAATGTCTTTAAATGTATTTTTTTTAAAATTTTGTGACTTTTAATTATTTTCATGAAAAAGATATATTTCTCTTAAAGAGTTTTACAAATAATTTTCATCTATGTGAACATCCTTTGATGGATTTTAAACTTGTTTGAAGTTGATTTATTATGATACAAATCTTCCATATTGTATTAAAGGTTTTGTGATATGTTTGAAAATGTATGTGTTATCTTTATACCATTCATGGTTCATGGACAAAGTATTGACATTTTGTATGCTAGTTTTAATACGAATGTTTAGGTTATGTTTAAACCTTTTCATATGAGGAATGCATTGGACTTAGTAAGTGATGGGTGGAGACCGCTATAGCTCCTCAATGCATCAGTAGGTTTCATGAGACAAAATAGTGTCTTGGCACAAGGCCTTGACAAAATCTTATTTGTAGTCTTGGCACAAGGACTTGACTATGAGGTTTTGAAAGTCTGGAATTATGTATTCCATCATTATGAAAGGGGAAGTTGATATTGCATGTGATTATTCGAGTAGTAGAATATCCATGTGAGTAAGTAAATGGTAATATTTTTTATTTATATTTTCCATATTATGATCAATTATATGTTGAAAAGGATTTTGTTTTAGTTTTATACATTTCCTTAAATTTTCATTTTTATTTATGAATGTTTCCTCTATATTGTCATCCTTACTGAGGATCTGAGCTCACCCCTTTTTATGTTTTATTTTTCCCTGTATGTGAAGAAGTATATTATGACTGACCTGCAGGGATAGTCTCTGGGATATCAGTTTTGTCTATGGAAAAATTGTTGTTGTAGTTTTCCATTTTATGATGTAATGTAATCCATATGAATGTATCTAGTACTTCCAAGGCTACTAAACTAATCGGTACTTCGAGACTTGATATTTTCTGATCATGCCAATGATATTGTATAATGCACCGACTCTAGGTAATTGGGGTCGGGGTGTTACAGTTGGTATCAGAGGAATTTTAGTACAAACCTTGGAAATTAGATTTAGATAAACTATGATTAGAGCACTTATCCCTAAGATAGACTTTGAGGATTAGTATAGAAGAACTTCCAGTAATTTTGTTATTGTAGAGATATTGTGAGTTTTCCAAGCAATACATCTCTGTCTGGATACGAGCAGGTAAAGGCGGCTCTGGCACAAATGTACCTTGCGGTAAAACCCAAAAACACCACATTGATCTAGACATGAACGGGAACTAGTGCACGACAACGGGCCTTGCCACACTTTTGGTTACGAAACTCTCAGAAGATATGATTAGGAGAATTCTAATTTTCTTTACAAATCATTATGAAGGATTTACAAGTATGTACCTCCTCAAAGAAAATATTTTTATGATTATGGATTATATCCATAAATTGTTCAATTTACGTTAGGTATTTTACATGTTTGGAATTATTCATTGAAATTCATAAACTGAAATAATGTATTCCATTGTATAGAAATAACACCCAGTAGAAGGAATGTGAACTCCAACAATACGTATGATCCAAAGAGTATGAAGGATCATATCTTTCATGGTATTAAGCAAACATTTTGAAGGGAGATAGTCTTCCATGTAATCTCAACAAATGAAGAAATAGTATCACATGTTAATAAGATAATTAAATAATTCTCTGAGTCCTATGTCTTTGAAGGGAAGCAAGAGAATAAAAGGATGGAAGAGAGAAATATGGATAAATGGAAGAGGGAAAAAATGATTTTCCCATATGTAATAACTATGGAAATAATCACCTTGGTAAATGCTTGATGGGAATAAGAGTTTGTTATAAGTGTGTAGAAAAAGGACACCAAGAACGTGATTGTAAGGGTATGAAGAAAGTGCCAAATGTACAATGCTTCATCTGCAAGGCGTTGGGACACTATGCAAATCAATGTCTCAATCATCAATGTATACCTTAAATGATGATATTCGATAACCATCAAGTTATGATACTACATCAGATGAGGAGGAATGACTAGTGTTATCATATTGTTATTATAGAATTATTTCATTTAAGTGTTGTATCAATAATATACTGGTTTTATGAATTATGGAGATAAATAAGGATTGTAATACAGTAATATTTTATTAAGGATTTGAGATTATATGGTTCTAAGAAAATTGACTTAATAGTAAGCGACACTTTTTTGAAAAAATACATGTTTGAAAGAAACGTAATCCTTAATATGGTCCTGATAATGAGATAATAATTATGGAATAAGAGATGGTTAATTTGGATAAATTATATTGGATATTCTTGACTTCCTTAGAATTGATTAATAGTTTGTTTATTTCATCATTGTTGGAATATTCAATATTTTTGGATATAAATAATATATCCAGTATTATATAAAGGATAAGGGATCATGAATGTAATCAATAAGGTTTTATGGTAATTCAGGGTGTTACCATGTTTTAAAATAATACATGATGACGGTGTTCACATGTTATTACATGGAAAAAACGATCTTAATTGTGTTTAACTTCCTTATATATTTTGGACTATGAGTTTGGATAGAAGTATTTTGATAAGTCTAAAGGTTGGAATGGATTAAGTTTGAAATTGGATACTATTTTTTAGGTTATTTTTGGATTTTTATAAAAAGGACAACATGAAGACTATGTGACAACCCGTCACGTCGGACAAAGCTGCGTGAATCGAACCCACAACCATAGTGTGATTGGGATTTATCACCTAACACTGGAGTACGTGAAGTCCCTGGATTGTATAAGGTAGTTTTTTAAAGGTTCTGATAGGTGAATTATAAATTCATTTTTTGGAACCCTATATGAATAAGATAAATAGAATATTTTTTAAGTTCTATTATCTTTTATAATGAAAGATGAGTTTTTGGTAGAAATTAGTTAAAGGATAGAACTCTACTTTTCAAGTATATATATATTATTCTTTTCATATTCTATGAATAAATTAATTATTAAACTTTTGGTAAGAGATCTTAAAACTAAAAATGTGTTATCCTAATAACTTATGTTTCGTTGAACCGATGATATTTTAAATCATCATAAATTGATGGCTTTAGGCCCTCAATACTATAATTATTTGCGACT
The DNA here is from genome assembly GCA_963277665.1 of Viscum album. Taxonomy (NCBI): domain Eukaryota; kingdom Viridiplantae; phylum Streptophyta; class Magnoliopsida; order Santalales; family Viscaceae; genus Viscum; species Viscum album. The sequence continues at coordinate 394,303,938 of OY728136.1, read as the reverse complement.
GATAAACTCAATCACTCCCTATAAATATTTACAATTTCTACCAATTATGTGTTTCTAATTACCACTAATTTTCTCCTAATCAAAATCATAATTTGGTGGTGACTTTTTCATTCCCCTTTTCCTCTTATTAAGACAAAATTTTATTAACCCAATCTTTGATGTTGGTTTTCCCACAAAGTTATTTTTTATTTTAAACCTTTTATTTGAGAAGAAAAATTTAAAATTATGAGGACACAATTTATTGAATGAGGGAAGAATGTAACAACCCCAGATTTCATTGTACTTTATTTATTCAAAGTAATTCAATAACTTGCACTACATGCAACAACGAGTTCAAGCACACCATGAATTACCAAACTAGCCATTCAAAATAGGTTATGAATAGTATTAACAAAATTTTTAACTTTATATAATATTTATAATTTTAGAATCTATATTATGAGTTTCTTAGAAATAATGAAAAAACAAATTAATTTTTTTCAGATAAAAGAAGTATTTTAAAAAAAATGAAATTTTACCACCTTTTAATCGAGAACCCTATTTAAATCAAATATTTGAAACTTTTATATATTTAATTCGAAAAAATAAATTTCTTAATTAGAATCAGGACATAATAATTTAGTTTCAATAAATTTTTGGGTTTTTTCTGATAACTTTCATATTTGGGTGAATAATGAAATATACTATATTTTAACTTAAGATAAATTTTTTAATCAAAATAATTAGGTGTGTTAAATTATACATCTTAATGGTTTGGAGGTATAAATAGATTATATTTTTACCATTTAATCCAATATTATTCCTTGGAAACAATTTCACTTTGAAATTGAACATAAACAAGTATCAATCTTTTATTAGTTATTATTTCTTTAAAACACGCTTTTTGGTTTTTACAACAGAAATTAATTTTAAATTAATAAATGCAACTTCTATGTTTTGAATTTGGTAAAATAGGCTTAATTTCTGAATTTAGAATATCAAAATTAGATCAGGGTGGAATTTTGGTATTTTTCTCTAAACTTTCAATTTTTGATGAATAGTGAAAAACACTAAGTTATTGTTTAAAACTGAATTTTTATTTAAATAATTATTTATTTTATTTAAATTTATTTTAGGTAAAAATAGACACATAATACATATATATGTTCATTGTAATTCATTGGAGTCTGTTTATAATAATTTTAGATATATAAAATTTTTATTGAACTTTTTACTGTCTTTTACCCACCTCCTAGGAGCATTTGCAAATTTACATAAAACATAATTTTACCACTTCTGTGAGTTGAATTTAAAAAATCCAAGATACACAGTTGATATCAGAAATTAAAATGTGGTTCAATAATATGAAAATAAATTTTTTGTGAATAGTAACTTTTTTACTTTTATTTACCATGGTTAAAAGTAAATAGGGTAATTAAGGGTAAAAAATGATATCATAATTACCCCATCACATTTCATAATTCTATTGGATAAGTGTAATTAGACCAAAAATAACCTTAGGAATAAAATATGATCCTTTAGGTCCACTTGTATTAGATTAGGACATTTATTATTATTTTATTTAAATAAAAGTTAAAAGAGTTAAAATCAATGTTTAATAACTAACCCATTTTTAATATAGGGTTATACATAAGATAAATTAGACTATAAATATTCATTAGAAATATATAAATATTTCCTACATAATTATATTTTATTTAAATTTTTTATACATTAAATAATTTAATTTATTTATGACACAATGGTGATGTAGTAAGTACCTTAATAATGAAATATTAAAATAACTGATATTATAAATATCCAAATAAATGTAATTTGAGACTTTTAACAAATTAAACTAATTTTCTATGTTAATACGACATGTTATAGTTGATCAAATGTATTTATTTCTAAGTAATAAGGTTTTTAGGACTTTAAGAAAAATCAATTATTAAATAATGTCAAAATTGACATAAATGTGTTTAAAAAAATATATTATATTATTAATTGATATTCTATTCCTAAAAATGTAAGGATCATCCAAACTACTTATATAATGATAGGTGTATCATTAATGAACCACTTGGGGTTCACTTTGAAGTATATAGTACGTTTATTAGACATATAATATAAAAATACAAAGCGACATGGTAAATTTCAAACTATTTAACTAAGAGTTAAATCTAAAAGATAAGGTTAATATTTTGACCCAAACCTGTATAAAACCTATTAGTTGAGTGTTTTTCGACACATCCCCACATTATAATTTAGATAATTCATTTTTGAGCCATTAAAAACGGAAATTATGTTTATTATAAAATAATATTTCAATCTTTTCCTAAGGTTCCCCTCACTCTCTTATAAAATGTCACTCCCCCTTTTCTGTAATTCACACCGTCAAAGCCATTAGGATCAGTCAAAACCTTCCCAAATAACCTATAAAATTTCCTACCTTCATTCTAGAGGCCTTCCTTTAGTCATAAAGCCATCCTAAGGATCCCTTTTGATCAAATCAAAAGTAAGAACCCGAAAAAGTGGTAAATATTTCATCACCTCTTTCAAGTTCCATTCTTCTTACACCTCCTTTTTCATTGTTGTTTCCATTATAAAATAATAACTCCAGTATCTTCTATATACTGTGATGTTATTATAAATATGTTAAAACCATATTCATTATTCTATCCATTCTTTGAGTGACATGTCACCATACTTGCGTACGTATGACTTAATGTCTCCACGTCGTGGTGTAATTGTTATTCAACACATTATAATTTGGATGGGTATAATAATGATATTTAATTGAGGTAATTAATTAATATAACATGATAATGATTCTTTATACATGATATACCATCTAATTATATATTATTTCAATATCAAAAGAATGATATTGTCGCTCATGCGTAGGTATGGATTACCGTCTCCACGAACGTGATGAAATTCATTCCCCATCATATCCATTCAAGACTAATTTTAATTTTATGATTACAAATAATGTTTAAAGACCTGATATCATTCTGAATATGAATAAGATACATCCCATCCATAAAAAATATGACTCACATAACAAAGAATATAAAGGAAAACGAATCTGTTAACACCCGATACGAAGATAATAGTAAGATATTATTAACAAGGAAATGTTAAAAGATAATATATTATATCATATTAATTTATATGATTCTTGTATAATTTAATAAAAATTATTTCACCACTATACATGATGTTAACCTACCCTCTAACAAGGAAATGTACAAGGTAAGGGTTAATTTCACAATCTCTTTATTATCTGAGGTTGTTTTTATGTAAGTATCTACTGGGAAATATTTATTATCCATGTCCATGTTTTATAAAATAGTTTTAAAAGGGATTATTTTTAAGGGACTTCTTACTAAAACATCAATTTAAATGTTTTAAATATTTATTCTTCTAAATCGTTCTCATTAATGTTCATGTTTTCATAATGGGTTTTAAGGATTTATTAATATGGAAACGAATGTTTTTAAAATGTTAATTCATTTTAAAAGTTTCAAAGTGGTATGTGACAATTTGTTTCAATAATGTCTTTAAATGTCTTCCATTTTAAATTGTGTGACTTTTAAATGTTTTCGTGAAAAATATATATTTATCTGAAAGAGTTTTACAAATCATTTTCATCTATGTCAACATCATTTGATGGATTTTAAACTTGTTTGAAGTTGATTTATTATGATAAAAATCTTCCATATTGTATTGAAGGTTTTGTGATATGTTTGACTGTGGATGTGTTATCTTTATACCATTCATGGTTTATGGATAAAGTATTTACATTTCATATGATAGTTTTAAAACAAATGTGTTTCCTCTAGAATTGGGGATGACCTCATTGGTTTAAGGTTCAAACATTACAAGCGGTTTCTAACAGGTTTATTCGTAGAACCGGAAACATCCGAAGATTCTATATCCATTTGGACATACTTTCAAAAGGTGGTTTCTCATTAGTTATAAAATTATAAGGGTTATGAATTTTCATTGGTCTAGAGGATGGGAGGTTGGACACATCACACATTTTTAAGGGGAATTATTGTATACTCCGGGATTCTATTTATAGATTTATGTTATGTTCATGAATCCTTATTAAATTACTAAGTATAATATTGAGCTTTCCATTAGATCTGAAAATCAATGATTGATATGTAGGAAATTTAGATAATATTTTTATATGTATTCGAGGTTCTTCATCGATAGAGAATCATCTATTTTTTATAGATTCTTAGTCAATTATATCCTTTAATATATTATATCAAAATCTCTTGGTCATTAGGATGACCATACTGGTTTCAAAGACACTCAGTGGGGAACTTGAAGTTTATTTTCATTCAGATGGACATGGATTATTTCAGAGTTGGGATAGTTCCCACAGATGGGATACCTACGTATCCTTTATTTAGAAAAGGAATCAGAACCCACATAGTTCGAGTAAAGAAGTATGATGTTTATGTATGATTGATGGCTCAAAGAGAGATGTCATAATTACTTTTACGCTCTAAGCTCTCATGAGTCATGCTCAGTGTGAGAAAGAAGAGGTATTGGTAAAACCAGACAACTATTCCATGAAAGATGCAATCATAAGAAATGATGTGGGGCATATGTCTGTATGACTTCCCAAATAGATAGAGATCAGGACTTATTTTAGAGAATAAGTCTAGGAATAGGGTCCATAAAGGTATAACTGCTTTTATGGAGATTTGGATACTCTAACTTGAGGCTTACTCTTATGAAAGATTCCCAAATTAAGAGGGACTTATTATTGGGTTTTATTCCTGAGAAGGAAGCCCAGATCAAAAGTAAATTAAGATTGGTTAAGAGAAATTAAGACTGGGGCTTACTCCTGAGAAGGAGTCCCATGTTAAAGGAATTTGAAAACTGGGGTTTACTCCTAAGGAGGAGGCCTAGGTTAAGGAATTTTTAGAATTAAGGGACATGGGGATTACTCCTAAGGAGGATGCCCATATTTGGGAACTTTGATATTAGGGCTTACTCTTGAAGAGGATGCCCATATTTTAGAACTTTGAGATTGGGGATTACTCTTGAGGAGGATGCCCAAATTTGGCGACATTGAGACTGAGGCTTACTCTTGAGGAGGATGCCCAGGTTATAGGAATTAGGACAGGGGCTTACTCCTGAGGAGGAGGCCCAGGTTAAGGGATTTATGACTAGGGCTTACTCATAAGGAGGATTCTCAGGTTAGGGGACTTGGGGCTTACTCCTAAGGAGGATACCCAAATTTGGAGAATTTGGACTAAGGCTTACTCTTGAAAATAAGGCCCATGTTAAGGATTCTCTCATATTAAAGGATGAGGTTGAATGAATGAAATCTCTAACCTTAGTGACATAAAGATATTTAAATCACTATGTTTTGAGAGATGTTCCAAAGAATTCCTTTCAGATAAGGAATCCAACAAGGGAAACATGCCAAAGTAAATGGCTTTAAAGAGGGTTTTCAAGGCTGAATCTTGTATAAAAGAGGTGGATCGACATACGAGAGGTGAGATGTGCAGGAAGGGCACCCAAAAAGAGAGGGGCGTGCAAGTCCTATGTGGGCGCGCATGTCCTGGTCACGCAAGTGTACCTGCACGACACATGGGTACTTGCGTGGTGGTCAACCATTAAGGTAATACTTGGGTGAGACTTTGCTCAAGCCCTTATTATTATCCCTAGGGGCTTCCAGAAGGGTGGTGTGCAAGTTCTGTTGAAGGGGTAAGGTGGTGCGCAAGTGTGGCCATTTCCCTTAAGGGCTGGCCACTTAGGCGCACAAGTGTTGATGAGTTTCAGCACTTTGGCCTTACTCCCCCTCTTTAGATCTTCCGTTATAGGTATGAAATTACCTTATTAGTGTTCGGAAACTTTGAGAAGTGACTAGGGTGCCGAGATCTCAAATCTGAGTTTTTGGAATTTTTCCTCCTCAAATGGGGGGGGGGGATAGGGGGTATTTATAGGCCGGAGAAGACCCTATGTGAAATTCAAAGAGGGCACGCAAGTCACCTGTGTGACTACTGGGCGGCGCGAAAGTATACTTGTGCGACAATGATGAAACCTGTGCGACCCAAGTGGGAAGAAATCCTTCTTCATGCCTTTGTTGATTTTTGATGTTTTTTCAAAGGATGAATCACTTTATGTAAAGGTATATCCCTTTTCATTCATTTAGACTCTGTGACAGAAAATAGAGCCAACAAAATTCCCCCCTCAGATTTGGATCCGGTGAGAAAAGAGGATTTGACTCTGAGGTAAAGGAGAAAAACCAAGGAATTTGGAAGTTTAAAGTCATGCATGTTGGACTATAAAAAGGATAATGTTTAAGGTTGAAATAGCATTGACTGAATGGATTAAAATTGACTCAATTTTTTTGATTCTTTATCTGAAAACATATTACCATACTCAAGTATGAGGAAAAAATGTAAACAATGACTTAAGAAATTTTGAATCTGATGAATGAAATGAAAAATGGATAAAAGGCATTAGAAGAAGTAGTTCCCAATAATGAAGTTACCACTATTTAACAAACCAGTTAGGGGGTTTAATTATGTAGGTCCGCCTAAGGGCATTGGCTTCATAGTCCAATAATAGAATCTTTTTGCTGACAGGTCTGTTATGTAGAATACTTATGCAAGGCCGCCTAAGGGCACGTGCTGCATAGTCAGGAAAAAGAACTCTAAAAAATTTACTTTTCTACTACTAAAAAGCCAGTGAAAGTTTATGGAGATTCAAATTCCCAAATCATAGAGTTGGCTATATGGGGAGAGGTACTTGAATATGGAGAAGATATTTCCAAACAAGACTGTCTAAGAACTGGATGAATGTCACTCCTATGAAGGTTTGACCCAATCATAGGGAAGAGAAATATAAACCATAGACTTGAATACTTTCAGATCATGAAAAAGAATGTGGGAAAAATATGTTTAGGATGACTATTTTTGTGTATCCTTATATATTGTCGTTAACACAACTAAGGACAAAAGAGGTTTTCTTCCCAAGAATGAAGTTACCATTATTTAACATACTCGTTAGGGGGTTGAATTATGCATGGCCACCTAAGGAAATTGGCTGCATAGTCAAATAATAGCATCTTTGGCTGACAAGTATGTTATGTGGACTATTTATGCAAGGCCACATAAGGGAACATGCTGCATAGTCAAGTAAAAGAACTCTCGGGTTTCAGACATTTTGTGACCAGAAGTCGAGAAAAGGGTTATGAAGATATAAAAATATTTAATGTTAGGATTATAACACATAAAAATGAGTATTGTCCAATGTTTGTAGAGATACATAGATCAATGCTAACCATAATCATGTTGTGGCTGGGTCCTGAATTGAAATATTGAACTTCACTACATATCCCATAAGGGTGGGAATCAAACCATACGTAGTTCTTGAAATACAGTTTAATGTCATGTGGGACGAAAGTATGGGAGATCATATTTTAGGGTCATAGAACTCGGACCATAATAATGAATACACAATGTGTGTTTTCATAAGGACTTTTCAGCCAGGGGACTGAAAGTGTAATTTTCAGTTAGGCCCAAAAGACATGGGGTTGGATTCGAGGGACACTCGAACGTTCTTATGTATCCCATAACGATGTGAATCAATCCATAAGTAGTTATAGAAATACCCTCTGTACAGATTTGGTTTATACATGTGAAGGGTGAAGGGGGAATTTAGTGCAATGATGTTTTGACCTAAGATAAAAGGCTTAGGCATTGCCATGTATGCACGTAGTCTTTGGAATATAACATGATTGAAGATCAATGTAAATAATGATTCCCTCTCTGGTGAGAGTGTCAAAGAATTTTTGTAGTTTATTGTCATATAAGACAAAAGTGATATATAGTTTAACGTCATATAGCACGGACAAAGGTGAACCAATGTGAAGAGATTGGTTTTGGGCTTGAATCTTGGGAGGTTGCCTATGTACCCAGCCTAGGAGGAAAGGATCAAAGTCTACGTAGTTAAATTAAAGAATGAATTAGTGATCAAGTTGTTCTTGGGGACAACGACCTAAAAAATGGTGTTGGGACTTAAGCATGGTTAGCGGCCTAGAGAGGGTGTTATGGTTGAAATTTACTCTAAGCTCACGTGAGTGATACTCGGTGTGAGAAACAAGAAGTAGCAACAACCTTAACGATGCATAGTTTAATGTCATGTAGACATATGAAGGGAAAATGAAATTTAAAGTCTTGCAGTGAGGACTATTAGTGCTGAACAGTTTAGTGTTATATAACAGGGAAAAAATACAGTTTAACGTCATGTAGGACGTATTAAGGTATTTTTTTACAGTTTAGCATCATGTAGTTAGGACAATGGGGAAAATACAGTTTAATGTCATGTTGGACAAAAGGGGGACTGTGCAGTTTAATGTCATGTAGTAAAGACAAAAGTGGACATAGTTTAGCGTCATGTTGGATGTATTAAGGATTTTTTTCACAATTTAACATCATGTTGGATGATGGAAAAGGGATGATACAGTTTAATGTCATGTTGAATGAAGGTGTGAATAGTTTAAGGTCATATGCATGGACCGTAATGGTGCAGTTTAATGTATTCCTGGACATGAGGCATGAAAATGGTTTAAGGTCATACGTATGGACCATAGATAATGTATTTTAGGTTTATACAAAATACTTCTTCATAAATATGGCATTGGTTGGAGTAGTGATGAGATCTCCATCCATTGAGATTAAAGAATAAGCTCCATTGGAATAGGCATTATGTATTGAGTAAGGTCCTTCCCATTTTGGTTTAAGCTTGTGAGGTTTCTTTCCTGGTATCATTGGTGTTCTATGAACCAATACCAATTCTCCCTGAATGAATGAACAAAGATGAAATTTTTTATTGAAAACTTGTGCTATTTGATTCTGATAGACTTCCAAGTGATGCAAGGTGCACAATCATTTCTCATCTAATTGTTCCAATTCATCCAATCACTTTTGAGATTGTTCATTTGTAGATGATTGATCACCAATGGCTACTCTGAGTGAGGGTAATTGAACTTTAATGGGAAAGAATGATTCCGTTCCATATACCAGTGAATATGGATTTGATCGCATTGTAGTATGGGTGGTGGTCCCATAAGCCCATAAAACATGAAAGAGATTATCGGGCCATGACTTATTATCTCTATCCACCATCTTTTGCAGTATGTTTGAAAGAGTATTGTTGAAGGTTTCTATCTGACCATTGGCCACTGCATGATATCGAGATGAATGACTGGATTTGATGTTGTATTCTTGATACCACTTCCTCACCTCGGATGAACAGAATTTGGTGCCATTGTCCGTCAATATGGTATGAGGGACACCAAATATGGTAATGATGTTAGTCTTGATGAAGATAACAATGATTTTAGAACTAACTTCTTTGAGAGGTATTTACTCTTCCCATTTGGAAAAGAATCCAGTAGCAGTAAGAATATACTTAAACTGCTTGGCTGTAGTTGAAGGGTAAGGTCCCACCACATCCATTCCCCATGGGGAAAATGGCCACGAGTATTTAGCTGTATGAAGAAACTCTAAGGGCTGATGAATGAAGTTGGCATGTACTTGGAATGAATGAAACTTCTTTGTGAAATCAATACAATCTTGTATCATTGAAGGGTAAAAGTATCCAAGCCTTCAAATTTGATCAGACAGTCTATCTCCAGACTGATGGGCACCATAGACTCCTACATGCACTTCTTTCATGACAACCATTTTCTCTTCATCATCAATGCATCTGAAGAGAACTCCATCAAAACCACACTTGTAGAGAATTTTCTCTAGGTGATATAGGCTGTGATAAAGAGTAAAATTGACCACATGTCTCCAGACCTGTTCTTTCCAGGCTCTATCAGGTGGAAGTGTTCCATTTTGAAGGTATTCCCTGATCTGTGTCATCAATCCTGTAGTATGACCATATGGTTCAGGAATGGGACTAATTTCATTGATTTCCTCTGTTCTGGTTTGAACATAAGGTGAAATTGTACGACTGTGGGAAATACTGATGCTTGTCTTGTCCCGGTTTGGATCTTCCAGAGCTGTGTCTATATTAGCCAGTGCATCAGCTTTGACATTTTGTGATCACGAGACATTAGAAAATGTCGGTTCTGTAGGAAATTCTTCCATTAAATCTCTGACATAGTCATACAAATGGATTAGTTCTTCTTTTATGATGGCATAATACCCATTGACTTGTTTGATTACCATGTCTGAATCACCTTCCACCTTTAAGTGATTAACTTGTGCTTGAAGCACCAACTCCAAGCCTATGATGAGAGCTTGGTATTCCACTTCATTATTTGTACTTCCTCCCAACAATGAGAATGAATAGGGTAACATTTCATTTTCTAGAGAAATGAGCACAATTCCTAACCCAACTTTTTTGAATTTAGGATTTTCTATTTTCCTCCCTGTTGGACTTCTGGAAGCACCATCAAAGTACATTTCCCATGTTTGATGACAATATTGAATACAGAAGACTTCTTCATCAGGATGTTCAATATCTGAATATGTATCTTCTACTGAAGGATGTTCAGCAAGGAAATCACTGAGATCTTTGCCCTTTATTTCTTTTTGAGACGCATATTGGATATCAAATTGATGCAAAATAATTGCCCATCTTACCGGACGTCCTGTAAGCATTGGACAACTAAGGATGAATTTGTGTTGAATATTGTGAGATATCAATTGGACCTCGTGATGTTGCAGGTAGTGTCTAAACTTTTGAACTGCAAAAATTAATGCTAGGAAGCACTTCTCAATACTTGAGTATCGGTGTTCTACTTCAAGCATAGTCTGAATGAGACAGTAGAAGTTGTTTTCATTCCCAACATCATTCTTATGAGCAAGAAAGGAACCTAGTGATCGCTCCAAAGCTATCACATACAGGATAAGTGGTCATCCACCAATAGGTGGCATAAATACTCGTGGACTCAAGAGGTATTTCTTGAGAATATCGAATGCTTCTTGACATTCTTCATTCCACTGGTAAGTAACTCCATTCTTCATCAAATTTGCGAAGGGTAAACTTCTGCCTGCCAAATTGGTGATAAAACGCCGAATATAGGCTATGTTTCCTTGAATCCCTCTCAATTCTTTCAAATTTCGAGGAGGTGACTGACCAAGGATTGAATTTTTCTTCTCAGGATTCACTTCAATACCATGATGGCGTATAACAAAGCAGAGAAATTTTCTTGAGGTTACCCCAAAAGAACATTTTAAGGGGTTCATCTTCAAATTATATTGTTGAAGTTTGTGGAATATGATTTCCAAATCATCCAAGTGATTAGAATGTTTTTTGGATTTAACCACCAAATTTTCTACGTAAAATTCAACGAACTTCCCTAAAAAGGGTTTGAAGATACGATGCATGGCACACTGATATGTTGCGCCTGAATTCTTTAGGGAAAAGGGCATTACCCGATAGTAGAACACACGCTGAGGGGCTCTGAAGGCTGTAGATTATTCATCTTCTAGAGCCATTTGGATTTGATTATACCCAGAATATCTATCCTTGAATTAATGTTCTTCATAACCAGCTATTGCATCAATTAAGAGTTCTGTGATTGGAACTGAAAAATAATCCTTAGGACAATGCCGATTAAGATATCTGAAATCAATGAAAACTCTAATTTGTCCATTATTATTCTTCACATGGATAATATTAGCCAAATATTTTGGGATACTGAACTTCTCTGACAAAGTTATCTTTGATAAGCTTATCCACTTCAGCTTTTATTTTGGAAGCATAAGTTGGGTGTGTTCTTCTGGCAGCTTGGTTGAATCCTCGATGTTCTTCTGGAAAACCCAAATTACGAGTAGCAACATCAAGATCAAGGCTTGGAATCTTTGTATAGTTCCAAACAAATATATCTCAATTTTTCTTCAAAAATGAAATATTCATTTCTTTATATTCAAGATTCATTGTCGCACTAATTATAGTAGGGTGTGGATCTTCTTTTATACCCAGATTTATTTCTTTGAGTTCATCCACGGTAGAAGAGATACCCTCTTCAAATGCTGGAGGAGCATCCCTGATATCTTCCTCTTCTTCTTCAACATGTGTTACTTCTTCTGTTTTTACATGCATAGTAGATGATGATGTAGAATTTTCATGATCAGAAGAGATGTTAAAATTTGAACATCTTGAAGAAGAAGCTTCCATTTCTGAACTGATTGATGATGAAGGGTCTTCCTTGGGTAATGTAGAGGAGATTATGGATTGAGAATCGACATCATCGTTCACCTCTAGAATTGCTATAACTTCTTCTGGTCTGTTTGGTGAAGTATAGACTTTCTAGATATCAATAGATGAAATGAAGACATCCCCATTTGAGCTTTCATCATTGCTTGGCGAATCACCAATTTCTCCCATGATGTCTGGCTTGATTTCCGTAATTGACATTATGTAAGTTTCTATAAGAGTATTTGGATTTGGGTCTATCCTGTCAATTTGACAGATAGGCAACACATATTCTGTACTCACATGTGTAAATGGATTTACTGAAATCTTTTCCCAACCATATGGAGTATTAAATTTGTTAATCTCCCTTGGTGTGTATTTCTCCTTTCCCTTCATGTGATAGAAATCCGCCTCAATGTATTGAGATTCACAAGTCTTGAACGGGGCCTTACCACCATACAATGTCCCAACTTGACCATCAAAACAATACTTGAGACATTGATGGTATGATGAAGGGATATCTGCATGTTGATGTAGCCAGGGTCTTCGAAGCAAGATGTTGAAGGATGAATCTTGATCAACAACCATAAAATCTAAATTGGATACAAGATCTCCAAAATGAGTTCTGAGTGTAATCTCACCCAATGGTTCTTGTTCATTTTTATCATAACCTTGTAACATCATAGTAAAAGGAGATAGATCAGATTTATTGAGGCCGAATCGACGAAGTGTACAAATGGGCATGAGGTTGACACTTGAACCATTATCAATGAAATCTCTTTGGATGTCTACACCATTGACCTCTATAGATAAGTAAAAAGGTATAATATGTCCATGAACAATATCATATTAATCTTTATCTATGAAATATATCACTGCATGGAATTCTACAAGATTATTCTCTACATAGTAGGCTTCAGCTGCAACAATTTCAGTTTCAAACTCCTGAGGACTTGAAAAAGCCTCAATGAGTGCCTCCCGAAGATCCTTTGATATATTCAAGGCATCCCGAATTTGATAACTTGGATGGTACTTGGGCCAGGTGTTTCAATACATCATACTTTTGATCCAATGGTCTGCGTTTTCCAATAGGAACATCTGGTTTCATAGGTACCTTAGAAGTTGATGCTTTGGAAGTAGATGGATCTTGTATTGGGGTAGGAGTTGCCCATAATCATGGCTTCGGAAAATTAGACCGATTAGGTCTATTTACATGTTGAGAGGAAGAAGGTGGAACCTCCAACCGATCTTCTAGATTAACTGTGCTAGGACTAGATCTTCTATTGGTGGAAGAATTTTCTTGTTCTTGTTAAGCTCGTTGAAGGGCACTGCCATGAGTTTTTGCCGCATACACAGTTCTAGTAGGGGTATAATTGGAATAGTGGCCTCTGAATGATCCACATCTTCCCCTATACCCTGAGCCTCTGGAACTTCCTCTGATTCCTCTATTTTATATAGGGAACCCAGGCACCTCAATGTCAAAACTGCAACTGGCATAAGGATCTATTAAGTGAATCATATTAACAGAACCGAAGATTAACTCTTTATCCGATGAAGACTCTGTTTGATTAGCCAATTTAGGTTGTTCCATTTGGTGGGACAGTGCCCGTGGCTTCAAATTAGATGCAATAAATTCTTCCAGAGTCAAAGAAAACTTGGGATTTGACACGATTTCATCTTCTTATGATTTATCTTATTTCTTTTAATTATGTTATTTCATTGAGGATTTTTCCTCTAATGAATAGGGATTTGCTATGCCATTCAAGGAAGAAGACACAATTGGTTTCTTCAATTGTGTTCGCAAAATAGAATTAGTTCGGTTGATCGTTTTTCTAACCATCCAATCATCATATTTTTGCGCATTTTTGTTATTGACTTCTTACCACTTGCCTTCCTCATCTGGATCTGTAGCAGTAACACATGCTACCTGAATTGAAGAACCTTTCATTTTGACTTGTCCCGAGTCGACCATTTTTTGCAGGAGGTCCTTGAAGACAAAATACTCATGGATGGGATGCCCCAACATCTAATGAAATGGGCAATAATTGGTATGGTCCTCATCTCCTTCCTTGTTCGGCCTCTTGGGCCTTGGAAATTGGACCAAATTATTTTCCAGAGCCAAAATAAAGTATCCAAAAACATGTTCATTTCACAAAGAGTAAACATTACTCTTCAAATCCTAAAATTGTTTCCGTCTTTGATCTCTTTGATCATATTGACGAAACGACCTCTGTTGGTGGCGCTTAGAAGGTGGAGCCCTTCGAGAAGATGAAGGCTTTGAAGTAGAAGCAGGTACAGGTGCTTGTTTAATCATAACTGTAGTAGTCTGTGCTTTACCCATTCTACTTCTTGGAGCTGATGGAATTACACAAGTTTTATACTTAGTCTTCATAAGAGAATCTTTAATCTGTTGAGCGATCAAAGTAAGGTCTCAAAACCCTCCTGTGTATTTCACAGGGATCAACGGCGTGCATAACTCAGCACAAAGATTTTCCACACAGATTGAAAACAATTCCTCTCAAGGCAGTGCTATGCTCTGGGAATATGTTAATCCCTTCTAGCGAGAAATGAAATCTGAAACCATTTAATTATCCCTTTTCTTACAGTTTATAAGATCAAAAACTTTTGTCTTTGTAAAGGTTTAATTTTAGCACTCTTTCCCTCCATAGTTTCCAATAGAGATGTTAATGACTCAATAGTAGTAATTAACTTTTGAGAAACATCCAACTGAGCTTGGACCTGAATAGGCGCAATGACTGGAACTTGGACAGATGTGGTGGCTGGTACTGCAACTGATGGCAGCACTGCCGATTGTTGTTGCACCTGTCCCATAGAATTAGACCTATAACGGTGTAATGATAAAGGAGGATATTCCTAATCCATATATGTAGCCGCAACAAAATCCCTTGGATGACTGACTCCAGCACGCTTAGGAGGAAGACTACCCTCAAGTAGTTCTGCATTCAACCTCCTCAATTCCTTCATTTCTTCCTCCAGTTGTGCAAATATTTTCTCTAGTGAGAGTGATTGTCCTTCTTGTAACGCCCCGACCCCAGCTACCCAGAGTCGGTGCATTAATTACATAACATTGGCATGATCACAAGAAAGATCAAATCCCGAAAGACCGATTGGTTTAGTAGCCTTGGAAACACTAGATATAATCAAAAAGTTTTACATTACATTTCAAAGTGAAAAACTACTACAACAACAAAGTCTTCATATCCACACTATTTACCCCTCATAATATCCCTGCAAGTCATTCATAAATTACTTCTTCACTACCTGGGAAAAATAAAACATAGAAAAGGGGTGAGCTCAAATGCCCAGTAAGGATAACAATATAGCAGAACATTCAAAATAAGCATAAACATTTAAGGCAATGAATTACTAAAACAAAAGCCTTTTAAAATTGAACTTCAACATAGTATGGCAAAAGTAAAATGAAATAATGCCATTTACTTGTTCACATGGATATTCTACTAATCGAATAATCACATGCAATATCAATAACCACTTTCATAATGTTGGAATGCATAATGCCAGACTATCATAACCACATAGCCAAGGCCTCGTGCCAAGACTACAAATAAGATTTTGTCAAGGCCTTGTGCCAAGACACTAGTTTGTCTCATGAGACCTACCGATGCATCGAGGAGCTATAGCGGGCTCCACCCGTCACTTATTAAGTCCAATGCATTCCCATATGAAAAGGTTTAAACATAAACATTCGTATTAAAACTAGCATACAAAATGTCAATAATTTCACCATAAACTATGAATGGTATAAAAATAGCACATCCACAGTCAAACATATCACAAAAACTTCAATACAATATAGAAGTTTTGTATCATAATAAATCAACTTCAAATAATCTTAAAATCCATCAAAGGATGTTGACATAGATGAAATCAAAATTCTTTTTAAAGAAGTATCTCCTTTTATTTTGAAATCATTTAAGATCCATATAAAATAAAACATTTTCTTTGAAAATATTCTTATAAGCTTGTATGGAAAGATTCGACGATTTTATAACGGCGGAAAATAACCGCACCCTCCGTATAAGTTAAAAAAAACATTCTTACCTCAATTCAGTCGAAAAGGTTAAAAAGGACCTTGTTTTGAAAACGACGGAAAGATTCCTTTATAAACCTCTTATAAAAAGTCAAACAAGGGTATAAATGACTTTAACCCATATTCTTGTAAATAGTAAAAATGTTTTGAAATACATTTCAAGGAAACATGGATGTGGATGATAAAGAGATCCCAGTAGATTATTACGTATAATACAACCTCGAATAATGAAGAGATTGTGAAATAACCCTTACCTTGTACTTTTCCTTGGTTGTGGTAGGTTAACCTCCTGTATAATGGTGAAATAATTGTTATTAAATTATACAAGAATCATATACATTAATATTATATCATATATGATCTTTTAATATTGATTTGATAATAATATCCTAGTATTATCGTTGTTTCGGGTGTTAACTTACTTGTTTTCTTTTGTATGTTTTGTTACGTAAGACATGTATGTAAAGGATAGGTTGTATATTATTCATATCCAGAATGATATCAAGTCCTTAAACATCATTTTTTAAATCATCAAATTATACTTGAATGGATACGATGGAGAATGAATCTAATCGCGTTCGTGGAGACGGTAGTCCGTACGTACGCACGAGCGACAATATCATTCTTTTGATATTAAAATAATATATAAATGGATGGTATATCATATATAAAGAATCATTAACATGTTAGATTTATTATTTACATGAGTTACACATCATTATTATACCCATCTAAATAATATTATATTGAATAACAATTACACCACGACGTGGAGACGGTAAGCCGTACGTGCGCATGTATGGTGACATGTTATTCAAAGGGTGGATAGGATAATGAATATGGTTGTACCATATTTATAATAACATCACAGTATATGTGAGATACTGGAGTTATTATTTTAGAATGGTAAGAACAAAGGAAGAAGAAGTGGAAGAAGAAATGAACTTAGAAATGGGTGGTGAAATCATTACCTCTTCTTCGGGTTCTTCCTTTTGATTTGATCAAAAGGGCTCCTTAGGTTGGCTTTCTGATCAAACTAAGGCCTTTAGGTTGTATTGAGGGATGTTGGGAGAGTATTTGGGCAGAGTTTGGCTGAACCAAAAGGCTTTAGAGGTGTGAAGAAATGAGAAGGAGGAGTGCCCTTTTATAAGAGGGGTGAGGGGCACCCTTGGAAAAGCTAGAAATATTAATTTATAATAAATTCATATTCGGTTTCTAATGGCTCCAAAGTTGACTATTCAAAGGTTAAGGTGGGGATAGGTCGAAAACAACTCAACCAATAGAATTTAGACAGGTTTGGGTACTTATATTAACCTTATCTTTAAGTATTAACTCTAAGTTAATTAGTTTCACTTTTACAATGTCTCTTTGTATTTTTATATAATATGGTTAATAAACTTACTATATACATCCAAGCGACCCCCAAGTGGTACATTAATGATGAAACTATCATGATATAAGTCTCTTGTCCGAACCTTAGATTTTTAGGAATTTAATATCAATTAATAATATAATATTTGTTTTAAGAACTCTTTTATGTCAATTTTGACACTATTCAATAGTTGATTTTTGTGAAACTCATAACAGATTGATTACTTCGAACAAAGTCAATTAAATAAATCCTAATATATCATATTATCCTAGAAAATTAGTTTAATTCATTAAAAGTTTCATATTATATTTATTTGGGTATTTATAATATCAATTATTTTAATTTTTTACTATTATAGTAATTACTGCATCATCATTGTGTCATAAATAAAATAAATTATTTAATGTCTAAAAATTATAAATAAAATATCATTATGTAGGAAGTCTTTTTAGATTTTTAATGAATATTTATAATCTAAAATCAAACATATATAACCCTATGTAACAATTGTTCTTTTAAAAGATGTAAGCTTATGATATTTTTGTATTCATTTTAACTTAATTAAAATAAAGTGTCATTATCACTTACAAGTGGATCCATGGGGTCCCAAAATCGACCCAAAGATGCCCATGGTCGACTATGTATCAACCAATAGGGTTAGGACACGTTTTAGGGTAATTTAGTATTATTATAATATTATTTTTTTAACCCTTATTTACCGGATTTACCCTTAACCATGGTAAATAAAATATTTACCGCAGTAATTATTCAAAATGTGTAAAAATGAAAGTTACCTATTTACATAATTTGGACATCCTGATTCCAAATATGTAATCCATTTTTCCAAATTCAAAACACAGAAGTGGCAGAAATTAATTTAAAATTAATTCCCGCTGTCAAAACAAAAAGCGTGTTTTTAAGAGATAATAACTATCAAAAGATTGACACTTGTTTATGTTCGGTTTAATTGTAAAATTATGTCCAATGACAAACATTAAATTGAATGGTAAAAATATATTCTAAATATACTTTAAGACCACTCAAATTCATAATTTATCAATATTAATTATTTTGATTAAAAAAGTTGTTTTTAATTAAAATTTAGTAATTTTCACTATTCATCAAAATATAAAAGTTATCCGAAAAGTACCAAAATTTCACCCTAGGATAATTTCGATATTCCGAATCCAAAAATGAAGTCCATTTTGAAATATAAAATATATATGATTTCAAAAAGTAGGTATTACTATTCACAACGGCTAGTTTAATTAGTTGTGGTGTTTGTTAGAACTCGAGGTTGCGTACAACACACGCTATCGCATTATTCGAAGGGAAACGTACCGTAGAAGCTTGGGGTGTTACATTCTCCCCTCCTTCAAATAATTGCGTCCTCGCAATTTCTAGGGTATTACTGCATAAAAAGACTCGGGTGGTTCTTCATCATAAGTTCCTCGGGTTCCCACGTTGCCTCTTCCATCTTATGGTTTCTCCACAAAACTTTTACCAGACGCGTCGTCCGGTTTCTCAGCACTTGTTCTCTCGTATCAAGAATCTTGACGGGATCTTCGCAATAAGACAGATCGGGTTCCAGTTCTAATTCTTCATAGGTGAGTACATGCGTTGGATCAGGCATGTATTTCCTCAATAGAGATACGTGGAACACATCGTGAACTTTGGAGAGACTTGGCGGCATTGCCAATCGGTAAGCTACAACCCCAATTCGTTCTAGAATTTCGAAAGGTCCAATGTACCTGGGACTCAATTTACCTTTCTTACCAAAACGTATGACTCCCTTCCACGGAGATACCTTCAGGAAAACATGATCACCGACTTGAAATTCCAAATCCTTCCTTCGATTATCGGCATAGCTCTTCTACCTACTTTGAGCTGCTTTGATGTGATTTTGGATTACCTTCACCTTTTCCACCGTTTCCTCCACCAGTTCTGGGCCTACAAGTTTTCTTTCACCAACATCATCCCAACAGGTTGGTGTACGACATCTCTTTCCATATAACGCTTCATATGGTGACATCTGAATACTCGAATGGAAGCTATTGTTATAGGAAAATTCTACCAGAGGTAAATATTGATCCCACATACCCTGAAAGTCAAGTGAGCAAGATCTCAACATGTCTTCTAAGGTTTGAATAGTCCGTTCTGATTGTCCGTCTGTCTGAGGGTGGTAAGCAGTGCTCAAATAAAGTTCAGTATCCAGGGATTTCTGAAGACTTTCCAGAATCTTGAAGTAAAACGGGGATCACGATCAGAAACAATTGATAAGGGTACTCCATGAAGTCTCACAACTTCATTAATATATAGTCTTGCTAGACGTTCCAGGGGTAGATCTTCTCTTATAGCAAGAAAATGTGCTGACTTGGTAAGACGATCAATAATAACCCATATTGCATCATTCCTTCTAGGAGTCTTTGGTAGCCCCATGACAAATTCCATCGTAATATTGTCCCATTTCCACTCCGGTATGGGGAGAGGTTTCATGACTCCTCCAGGCTGTTGCCTTCCAGCTTTCACTTGTTGACAAACCATACATATTGACACAAAATCAGCAATCTCCCTCTTCATGTCGTCCCACCAAAAATGTTCCTTCAAATCTCTATACATTTTGGTGCTCCCAGGGTGTATAGAGAAATTGGAACTATGAGCATCATCCAGCAATTCCCTTTTTAGATCAGGTGAATCGGGAACACAAAGTCTCTTCCCGAATTTCAAAATCCCATCTTCATACACAAAGTCTCTCAATCTCCCATCATTCACAGCTTTAATCTTCTTCTGAAATTCTTCATCATCGGTCTGAGAACTCTTAATCCTTTCTAGTAAAGATGGTTTGGCAACCATTTGAAAAAGCATTGATGTTTCAACTTCCCTGGTTATTCCCATGTCCATCTTCACTAAATCCATGAAAATTGGATCCCTTTCAATTCTCATCATGTTCAAAACTCCATGGTCTTTTCTGCTCAAAGCATCTGCCACCTTGTTTGCTTTCCCCGGGTGGTAGTGTATCGTACAATCATAATCCTTGAGTAATTCAAGCCATCTCCTTTGCCTCATGTTGAGTTCTTTTTGTGAGAAAATATACTTCAAACTCTTGTGATCAGTATAAATCTCACATTTTTCCCCATAGAGGTAGTGCCTCCATATCTTCAAAGCAAAGATCACAGCTGCTAACTCAAGATCATGAGTAGGATAGTTTTGTTCATGAATTTTCAACTGTCGTGATGCATAGGCAATAACTCTATCATTCTGCATAAGGACACAGCCAAGTCCCTTCTTTGATGCATCACTATAAATAACGAACCCATCATTCCCCGATGGTAGATTCAATATAGGAGCATTGACTAATCTTCTCTTCAGTTCTTCGAAACATTCTTCACCCTCTTTTGTCCAAACAAATTTAACCCCTTTACGTGTGAGCTTCATTAATGGGTTAGCCAATCGGGCAAAATTCTGGACGAAACGTCGATAATAACCTGCCAAACCAATAAAACTACGTACCTCAGTTATACTCGTAGGTGCTGGCCATTCTTGGATTGCCTTGGTCTTAGAAGGATCAACAGAGATTCCATCTTTAGAGACAATATGGCCAAGAAAAGAAATCTCCTGAAGCCAGAATTCACACTTGCTAAACTTCCCATATAATTCATGCCTCCTCAGAGTCTTCAAGATAATGCGCAAGTGATTTTCATGATCTTCGTAGGTTTTGGAGTATACCAAGATATCATCAATAAATACCACCACAAATTCATCGAGATACTCCTTGAAAACTCTATTCATTAGATCCATGAATACAGAGGGTGAATTAGTCAATCCAAACGGCATTACAGTAAACTCGTAATGCCCGTACCTAGTTCGAAATGCTGTTTTCGGAATGTCTTCCTTCTTTACACACAACTGTTGGTATCCAGATCGAAGGTCAATCTTTGAAAAGTATTGAGCTCCATGCAGTTGGTCAAATAAATCATCAATACGAGGTAGGGGATACTTGTTCTTTATCGTTATAGCATTGATCTCCCTGTAGTCGATACATAACCTCATAGATCCATCTTTCTTTTTAACAAAAAGAACAGGGGATCCCCATGGAGAAACACTAGGGCGAATAAATCCCTTATTACTCAGTTCCTCTAGTTGTTTCTTTAGTTCGACTAATTCTACAGTGGCCATTCTATAAGGGGTCTTCGATATAGGCCTTGATCCAGGAATCAAATCAATGGAAAACTCAACTTCTCGTTCTGGAGGATGTCCAGGTAAATCTTCCGGAAATACATCTACAAATTCTTTCACAACAGGTACATCCTTTATTTGAACATTCCTTTCCTCACCGATAGTTACTTCATTCTCTTCCTCCCCAATAATTGAATTAAGTTGAGCTACTGGGGGTGGATCTAAATAAGAATTAGGTGGTGATGATTCTTCTCTAAAGATAAGGTGTTCCTTATCATTATCATCAAGAATCGTAACCTCTTTCTTCTTACAATAAATCTTCGCATCATAGTCCGAAAGCTAGTCCATACCGAGGATTATATCAAACCCAATCATAGGTATGACGATGAGATCAGCTGATAAAGAAAATTTATGTGCTCTAATGGGGACTGATTCACAAAACTTTGTTGCAATGATACTTCCCTTAGGAGTTTTAACTGACAACTCCCTTATTAAATCAAATTGGAAATATCTAATTTTCTTAGAAAACTGGGAAGATATGAAACAATACGATGATCCAGAATCAAATAATGAATTTGCTAAACTTGAGGAAACCATTAAATTACCTGCCACCACGTCTTTCGGAGCTTCTACCTCAGCAGTAGTTATAGCATAAGCCTGGCCTTGATCCCTTGGCCTTTTCTGAGGTAAGTTCTCCTGACGCTTAGGACATGCATTTGCATAATGCCCCATCTCCCTGCAATTATAGCACTGAACGTTGGTAGCTTCCTTCTTCCCCTTGCAATCATGAGCTTGGTGGCCTTTTTCACCACACTTGTAACAGACTCCCATTCCCTTCAAGCAAGTACCAGGATGTTTCTTCCCGCATTTACCACAAGATGGATATTCAACCTTTCCCTTCTTCCCCTTATTTCCATTCCCAGATTGATCAGCAGGTCTCTTCTTCTCTTGCTTTGCTTTAAAGTCATAAGACTTAGAGAATTCCTTTTCGGTCTTGATAGCACATGAGACAATGTCTTCGTACGATGAAAAGGATTGTGAGACTAACGCTCGATAGAGAAATGGTTTTAACCCATCAAAGAAACGATCAATATTACTTCTTGGGTTACAAATATAATCACCAGCGTACCTCGCTAACCTTGTAAAGTTAGCCTCATACTTTGTGACATTCTCATCCTCCTTTTGTCTCAGACTCAGAAATTGCCTTTCCATATCTGCTCGATGGTCGCGAGGGAAGTATTTTTCTAAAAACAGATCTTTGAACTCCCTCCATTCCATATTTGATACTTCATCATCTTCCTTCGTATTTTGAATCAATGACCACCATTGATCAGCATCTCCAGTGAGGCGGTAAACTGCCATGATAACTTTTTCCCTTTCACTGCTCCCCAAAGCCTGAAATATTTTCTCTAGGGAAAATATCCATTGCTCAGCTACTAAGGGATTTGTATTCCCATTGAACGTTGGTGGTTGTTGCCTCATGAATCGATCTAACATTGATCCTCCACGTTGCGGATCAGGGTGCTCCATACGGGTAAGGTTATTATTCATAACCTGAGTAAGTTGTCCCAGTATGGTGATTAGCTGATCAGCACCAGTTGCATCACCAGCCCCACTATAATTATCTTGAGCAGGAGGGCAATCCCTACATGGAGTGCGCGCATTGATACGGTTTCCATTTCTTCCACTAGGCGCCATTTCTAAACAATGGCATAAACTAGATCAGTTTATGAATCAAAATACATAATCCCATACTTATAAAACACTTAACATAAATTGAACTATTTATGGATATAATCCATAATCATAAAAATGTTTTCTTTGAGGAAGTATATACTCATAAACCCTTCATAATGATTTGTAAAGAAAATGAGAGTTATCCTAAGCATATCCCCCGGGAGTGTCGTAACCAAGAGTGCAGCAAGGCCCGTTGTCGTGCACCAGTTCCCGTTCGAGTCTAGCTCAAAGCGGTGTTTTCGGGTTTTACCCCTAGGTACATCTGTGCCAGAGCCGCCTCTACCTGCTCGTATCCAGACAGGGATGTATTGCTCGGAAAACTCACAAAATCTCTACAATACCAAAATTCTAGGAAGTTCTTCTATACTAATCCTCAAAGTTCATCTTAGGTCTACGTGCTCTAATCAGAGTTTATCTAAATCTAGCTTCCAAGGTTTGTACTAAACTTCCTCTGATACCAACTGTAACGCCCCGACCCCAGCTACCCAGAGTCGGTGCATTAATTACATAACATTGGCATGATCACAAGAAAGATCAAATCCCGAAAGACCGATTGGTTTAGTAGCCTTGGAAACACTAGATATAATCAAAAAGTTTTACATTACATTTCAAAGTGAAAAACTACTACAACAACAAAGTCTTCATATCCACACTATTTACCCCTCATAATATCCCTGCAAGTCATTCATAAATTACTTCTTCACTACCTGGGAAAAATAAAACATAGAAAAGGGGTGAGCTCAAATGCCCAGTAAGGATAACAATATAGCAGAACATTCAAAATAAGCATAAACATTTAAGGCAATGAATTACTAAAACAAAAGCCTTTTAAAATTGAACTTCAACATAGTATGGCAAAAGTAAAATGAAATAATGCCATTTACTTGTTCACATGGATATTCTACTAATCGAATAATCACATGCAATATCAATAACCACTTTCATAATGTTGGAATGCATAATGCCAGACTATCATAACCACATATCCAAGGCCTCGTGCCAAGACTACAAATAAGATTTTGTCAAGGCCTTGTGCCAAGACACTAGTTTGTCTCATGAGACCTACCGATGCATCGAGGAGCTATAGCGGGCTCCACCCGTCACTTATTAAGTCCAATGCATTCCCATATGAAAAGGTTTAAACATAAACATTCGTATTAAAACTAGCATACGAAATGTCAATAATTTCACCATAAACTATGAATGGTATAAAAATAGCACATCCACAGTCAAACATATCACAAAAACCTCAATACAATATAGAAGTTTTGTATCATAATAAATCAACTTCAAATAATCTTAAAATCCATCAAAGGATGTTGACATAGATGAAATCAAAATTCTTTTTAAAGAAGTATCTCCTTTTATTTTGAAATCATTTAAGATCCATATAAAATAAAACATTTTCTTTGAAAATATTCTTATAAGCTTGTATGGAAAGCTTCGACGATTTTATAACGGCGGAAAATAACCGCACCCGCCGTATAAGTTAAAAAAAACATTCTTACCTCAATTCAGTCGAAAAGGTTAAAAAGGACCTTGTTTTGAAAACGACGGAAAGATTCCTTTATAAACCTCTTATAAAAAGTCAAACAAGGGTATAAATGACATTAACCCATATTCTTGTAAATAGTAAAAATGTTTTGAAATACATTTCAAAGAAACATGGATGTGGATGATAAAGAGATCCCAGTAGATTATTACGTATAATACAACCTCGGATAATGAAGAGATTGTGAAATAACCCTTACCTTGTACTTTTCCTTGGTTGTGGTAGGTTAACCTCCTGTATAATGGTGAAATAATTGTTATTAAATTATACAAGAATCATATACATTAATATGATATCATATATGATCTTTTAATATTGATTTGATAATAATATCCTAGTATTATCGTTGTTTCGGGTGTTAACTTACTTGTTTTCTTTTGTATGTTTTGTTACGTAAGACATGTATGTAAAGGATAGATTGTATATTATTCATATCCAGAATGATATCAAGTCCTTAAACATCATTTTTTAAATCATCAAATTATACTTGAATGGATACGATGGAGAATGAATCTCATCGCGTTCGTGGAGACGGTAGTCCGTACGTACGCACGAGCGACAATATCATTCTTTTGATATTAAAATAATATATAAATGGATGGTATATCATATATAAAGAATCATTAACATGTTAGATTTATTATTTACATGAGTTACACATCATTATTATACCCATCTAAATAATATTATATTGAATAACAATTACACCACGACGTGGAGACGGTAAGCCGTACGTACGCACGTATGGTGACATGTTATTCAAAGGGTGGATAGGATAATGAATATGGTTGTACCATATTTATAATAACATCACATTATATGTGAGATACTAGAGTTATTATTTTATAATGGTAAGAACAAAGGAAGAAGAAGTGGAAGAAGAAATGAACATAGAAAAGGGTGGTGAAATCATTACCTCTTCTTCGGGTTCTTCCTTTTGATTTGATCAAAAGGGCTCCTTAGGTTGGCTTTATGATCAAACTAAGGCCTTTAGGTTGTATTGAGGGATGTTGGGAGAGTATTTGGGCAGAGTTTGGCCGAACCAAAAGGCTTTAGAGGTGTGAAGAAATGAGAAGGAGGAGTGCCCTTTTATAAGAGGGGTGAGGGGCACCCTTGGAAAAGCTAGAAATATTAATTTATAATAAATTCATATTCGGTTTCTAATGGCTCCAAAGTTTACTATTCAAAGGTTAAGGTGGGGATAGGTCGAAAACAACTCAACCAATAGAATTTAGACAGGTTTGGGTACTTATATTAACCTTATCTTTAAGTATTAACTCTAAGTTAATTAGTTTCACTTTTACAATGTCTCTTTGTATTTTTATATAATATGGTTAATAAACATACTATATACATCCAAGTGACCCCCAAGTGGTACATTAATGATGAACCTATCATGATATAAGTCTCTTGGCCGAACCTTAGATTTTTAGGAATTTAATATCAATTAATAATATAATATTTGTTTTAAGAACTCTTTTATGTCAATTTTGACACTATTCAATAGTTGATTTTTGTGAAACTCATAACAGATTGATTACTTCGAACAAAGTCAATTAAATCAATCTTAATATGTCATATTATCCTAGAAAATTAGTTTAATTCATTAAAAGTTTCATATTATATTTATTTGGGTATTTATAATATCAATTAATTTAATTTTTTACTATTATAGTAATTACTGCATCATCATTGTGTCATAAATAAAATAAATTATTTAATGTCTAAAAATTATAAATAAAATATCATTATGTAGGAATTCTTTTTAGATTTCTAATGAATATTTATAATCTAAAATCCATCATATATAACCCTATGTAACAATTGTTCTTTTAAAAGATGTAAGCTTATGCCATTTTTGTATTCATTTTAACTTAATAAAAATAAAGTGTCATTATCACTTACAAGTGGATCCATGGGGTCCCAAAATCGACCCAAAGATGCCCATGGTCGACTATGTATCAACCAATAGGGTTAGGACACGTTTTAGGGTAATTTAGTATTATTATAATATTATTTATTTAACCCTTATTTACCCGATTTACCCTTAACCATGGTAAATAAAATATTTACCGCAGTAATTATTCAAAATGTGTAAAAATGAAAGTTACCTATTTACATAATTTGGACATCCTGATTCCAAATATGTAATCCATTTTTCCAAATTCAAAACACAGAAGTGGCAGAAATTAATTTAAAATTAATTCCCGCTGTCAAAACAAAAAGCGTGTTTTTAAGAGATAATAACTATCAAAAGATTGACACTTGTTTATGTTCGGTTTAATTGTAAAATTATGTCCAATGACAAAAAATAAATTGAATGGTAAAAATATATTCTAAATATACTTTAAGACCACTCAAATTCATAATTTATCAATATGAATTATTTTGATTAAAAAAGTTGTTTTTAATTAAAATTTATTAATTTTCACTATTCATCAAAATATAAAAGTTATCCGAAAAGTACCAAAATTTCACCCTAGGCTAATTTCGATATTCCGAATCCAAAAATGAAGTCCATTTTGAAATATAAAATATATATGATTTCAAAAAGTAGGTATTACTATTCACAACGGCTAGTTTAATTAGTTGTGGTGTGTGTTAGAACTCGAGGTTGCGTACAACACACGCTATCGCATTATTCGAAGGGAAACGTACCGTAGAAGCTTGGGGTGTTACACTTCTCCAGAGGAAGGGTATGCAACATGTTTCTTTCCATTCCCCTTGTTGACTCCCTTTCGGATAGGGGGAAGTGGATTATTTGAAGGAACACCCATATTCTGGGTAAGCCTTTGAATTCATGTATGTACACCTTCTTCATTTGTGTCTATGCGTACAACTTCTTGAGAATGAACCTCTTCATCTGATCCCTCTGAGCGAGCTTCATCTGGTGGATCAACAACAATGACATTAATGACATTAATTGATGCATAATGTATTGCATCCCTTTTATCAGCATTTCTGCAATAATTCCTTTTTCCATGCCCCTGATGAGACATTGACTTTTGTCAATTTGATCCCTCATGAACTTCTTGACGAAACATAATTTGAAGGGAATATCCTGATAATTCGGCTCTTTTTTCATCTTGTGGTTTCTTCCCTAATCGAGAGAAGACTGACTTTCTTTGAGGGAGAGATTGATGATTTGAAAAAGATCCCAGTCCACTGGACTGGGTCTGTTCCTGTTGTTCCTTCTCAACTCCTCGAATACTATTTGTTGATTTTGGGGGATGGTTTAAAAGAGTCCCCAGTATGGCAAGATGGGGTGGTTCTTGACATGCTATATTTGAGAATTTCATGAAAGCTCTCCTAATCTTGTGGACTGTAGTCCGAAAATTGGCTGGATGCATCAACCTACATCCACTTTTATCACCTGGCTCAAAAGACCATTGGATGATTTCTGACACTTCTGTCACTTGATGATGTGCTTGCTCCAAAAAAGAGGCATTTTCAATATTTTCATTTTCATGATTCAGGAGTAATTAAACAACTTTTTCTTTGTATGCTTGATTTTGAGAAGAACTAGTTGAGGCTTGTTCATGGGCAAGCCTTTGATTAAAAACAAATCCAATTGACTATGGATGACCATGGGAAATAACATTGCATGAGACCATTTTCGGCGGGCTTCGCTGACTGGGGAGTAAAGTGAAATGTAGTGCTCCATGAACACCCCATCTCTTGATATGAATACCAGATGGGGCATTGGAAATTAACAGGCACACTCTTCTTAGTGTGCCAAGGCATGAATGCTGAAGGGATCTCGGCTGCTTTGCAACCTTCAGATATCTAGAAACTAAGAGAGATGCCAAGTCAATTTGGTGTTGTAACCCTTCTATTATCTTGATATTATTTTCATATTCATCATTAGATAATATTTTATTTTTCAATTGATAAAGAGTTTTCCATATGTTGAGACGAATATCATGAATTCCATCTTCCGTCAACATCTCTGGATGTCATACCGAGAATCAGTTAGAGGCCAAAACATGACTGGAACTTCACCTTTTTCCAGCTGTTTTCTCATATTCAATACTTCATCCTTATCATTTGACTATGATTCTTCTACCCGATTAGACCAGAGATGGTGCTTTTTTATTGATTCATCGGATTCAACAAGATCGATAGAGAATTTGCTGATCAAACTAGAAGATGAACGACCCAGGGGTGGTTCAGAGAATGACCTATACCCCAGGAAATCTTATGATTGAGAAAGTATTTCACCTGCTAGTGGTAAATAATCATACATGACTGGCTTCACATTTGCAAGTGCCTCAAGATAAGAGGGTTTTCTCGTCACTACATTGTCCATTGGATCATTTTCCAGGCAACGTGTTTTATAACCGCAGAGAGGACTTTCGCAACTAAATTCATCATCATTGGGGGGACTACAATGGTGGGTTACAACAAAAGATGAAACATTTTTCTCCTTGGTCTTCTGACCACATAGAGGGTTCCGGTGGCTCTCATCTGAAGTTAAAACTTAGAGATTGACCAAATTGACATTAAGAAAGCCTCCATGAGGATGTTTCTATTGAAGAACTTCAGAATTAAAGTTCCCACTATTGGGAAATGAGATAGTAGAATCCTAAATTCCAATAGACAATTGTCTAAGTGCATCAAGAACTCCAGCATCGAGTAAGGCCTTATTACAAATCGGCTCTTGATTTCTTGACTGTGCTAGGAGGGTCTTCTTTTTATATGAATTCTTACTCACTTTAGAAAACACTTGTTGATGAAATTGGTCATTATGGGTAGGTTTATGTGCCTGATCATGAGAGATGATCAGGTTAGGCTGATTATCTCCACTCAAATCAGGTGTATGTGCCTGAATTGGTTGTCCGTATGATATGGGGGAGTACGCCCCACAACCCTCTTGGAATAGAATAGAGGTGTGTATCTGTTCCGGAGTGAGCTGTTGATGTGTAACTCCACTATTAGGGATAGATTTATGTGTCTTTCCCTGAGATGCTGCTGAAGATGTTATAATATCTTGGCAGGCATCAAGAATATGAGCAGTGAATTGCTTCTGCTCTTTCACCATTGACAGAATGTGCTTGGTGATTTCAGCTGCCGGAATGGGGATATATGTCTATTCTGTGCTTGGAGTAGGTGTGTGTTCCTACTCCTGTCCTCCTTTTCCTATCAGTGAATCCCAACAGTACTCAAGTGTGGGGGCAAAGAGTTTAGTCTGCCTCCTGTTTGTCGTCGGAGCTTTCCGAATGACTTCTCCGAATGCTACCAAACAAGACTATTGGTTGGCTTGAACAATAATAGCAGGTGTATGTGCACGATGATTGCACTTCGCCGAACATGGTTGACGAGCTTCTGTCAATACTGACAGACGAGGCTGTCGGCAGGATTGATGAGTGTAAGTAGGTGTATGTTCCTATTTACCAGTTGTCAACACATTGGGTTGGCGGGCTTCATTATATGTAGTCAGATGAGCCTACTGACTAGCCGATGATTTATAAACAGGTGTATATTCCTGTCTATTGTACTCCGCCAGAATTTCCTGATGGGATTGGCGTGCTGCTTCTAGACGAGTCTTCTAGATAGCGGAATTAAAACGGACAGGTGTGTTTTCCCGCTCATTGCTTGCCACCAAGTTAGGTTGGTGGACTTCTCCGGATTTGGCAGAGATGAGAACCTGCTCACTGTTGACCAGATTTTCCCTCTGGTGGTTCGTCTTGCCTGCTCAGGTTCGAGGAACAGGATCCGAACGCCTAAATATGATACCCTCATCATGTTGAGGGCGCACTACCGCACGAGTCCTATGACGATTGTTGATGGGAGCCCTCGGGAAGGGCTCCTGTCTCCTTTAATTAAGGCCCTGAGGGACCTGATCATTCACCTCCCCAGAATATGGGAGTAAATGGTGATTGTGTTCCAGGGATAAAAACCTGAAATGGTTGGAAATGGTGGTTGGCACCACCTTCTTCTTGATCACTAGTCGTCGCTGTCTGGATGACCAGGGTAAATTAATGACTTGGAGGGTTTGTCGAGCAGCCTCCAGAGTTGGAATAGTACCGTTTTGACAATACTCCTTAACCAACGCATTTGATACCCAGTATTGAAGACGCTGAGTAAGTGATTTCGTCCTCAGAGTGGATGACGATCCAGCATGAGTAGCAGCAAAGGCCTTCCCAATAGAAGTATTCATGGGTGTGAACTTAAGAGAAGCCATTTCTGTAACGCATAATATCTTGGAAGAGAGTTCCTATTTGATATAACAGATGTAATCAAGATAAGTCCGGCCACTACATCTTTTGGATAAGAACATATGTTATTGATTGTCTTGTTGGCCCTCTCATTGAGTTTAAATAGGGGCCTAACAAATAGGTAAAATATCACTTTAACATGGTTAAGGTTTCACGTCGGGTTCACCATTTTTTGTTTCCTCTGGAATTGGGGATGACCTCATTGGTTTAAGGTTCAAACATTCCAAGTGGTTTCTAACAGGTTTATTCGTAGAACGGGAAACATCCAATGATTATATATCCATTTGGACCTACTTTCCAAAGGTAGGTGCTGATTAGTTATGAACTGATAAGGCTTAAGAATTTTCATTGGTCAAGAGGATGGGAGGTCGGACTCATCACACCTTTTTTAGGGGGTGTATTATCTACTACGGGACTCTATTGATAGATTTATGTTATGTTTGTGAATCCTTATTAAATTACCAAGTATAAGAATGATCTTTCCTTTAGATCTGACAATAAATGATTGATATGTAGGAAATTTAGAGAATATTTTTATATGTATTCGAGGTTATTCATGGATAGAGAATAATCTATATTTGTTAGAGAATCTTAGTCAATGATATACTTTAATACATTATATCAATGTCTCTTGGTCATTATGATGACCATACTGGTTTCAAAGACACTCAGTGGGGCACTTGATGTTTATTGTCATTCAGAAGTACATGGATTATTTCAGAGTTGGGATCGTACCCACAGATGGGCTACCTACGTATCCTTTATTTAGAAAAGGAATCAGAACCCACGTAGTTCGAGTAAAGGAGGATGATGTTTATGTATGATTTATGGCTCAAAGAAAGATGTCATAATTACTTTTACGCTCTAAGATCACGTGAGTCATGCTCGGTGTGAGAAAGAAGAGGTATTGGTAAAACCAGACAATTTTTCCATGAAAGATGCAATCATAAGAAATGATGTGGGGCTTATGTATGTATGCCTACCCAAATAGATAGAGATTAGGACTAATTTCAGAGAAGAAGTCCAGGAACAGGGTCCATAAAGGTATATGTGCTTTTATGAAGATTTGGATACTCTAACTTGGTGCTTACTCCTGAGAAAGATGCCCAAATTAGGAGGGAATTATGATTGTGTTTTATTCCTGAGAAGGAAGCCCAGATCAAAATTAAATTAAGACTGGTTAAGAGAAATTAAGACTGGGGATTACTCCTGAGAAGGAGGCCCAGGTTAAAGGAATTCGAATACTGGGGCTTACTCTTAAGGAGGAGGCCCGATTTAAGGTATTTTTAGAATTAAGGGACTTGGGGCTTACTCCTTAGGAGGATTCCCATATTAGGGAACTTTGATATTGGGGATTACTCGTGAGGAGGATGC
The DNA here is from genome assembly GCA_963277665.1 of Viscum album. Taxonomy (NCBI): domain Eukaryota; kingdom Viridiplantae; phylum Streptophyta; class Magnoliopsida; order Santalales; family Viscaceae; genus Viscum; species Viscum album. Next base: position 394,271,263 of record OY728136.1, on the reverse strand, counting down.
CCATATTTGGGAACATTGAGATTGGGGCTTACTCCTGAGGAGGATGCCGAAATTTGGGGGCTTTGAGACTGGGGCTTACTCCTGAAGAGGATTCCCAGGTTAAGGGAATTATGACTGGGGCTTACTCCTGAGGAGGAGGCCCAGGTTAAAGGATTTATTTCTGGGGCTTAATCCTAATGAGGATGCTCAGGTTAGGGGACTTGGGGATTAATCCTAAGGAGGATGCCCAAATTTGTAGAATTTGGACCGAGGATTACTCCTGAAAAAGAGGCGTAGGTTAAGGATTCTTTCATCTTAAAGGATGAGGTTGAATGAATGAAATATCTAACCTTAGTGACATAAAGATATGTAAATCACTATGTTTTGAGAGATGTTCCACAAAATTCCTTTCAGATAAGGAATCCAACAAGGGAACCATGCCGAAGAAAATGGATTTAAAGAGGGTTTTGAAGGCTGAATCTTGAATAGAAGAGGTGGGGAGGCATAAGAGAGGGGGAATGGGCAGGAAGGGAACCTAAAAAGAGAGGGGCACGCAAGTCCTGCGTGGGTGTGCAAGTCCTGGTCGCACAAGTGTACCTGCGTGACGCATGCGTACTTTCACGATAGTCAACCCTTAAGGTAATACTTAGGATAGGCTTGGCTCAAGCCCTTAGTATTATCCCTAGGGGCTTCCAGAAGGGTGGCACGCAAGTTCTGTTGAAGGGGTAAGGAAGCACGCAAGTGTGGCCATTTCCCTTAAGGGCTGGCCACTTAGGCGCGCAAGTGTTGATGAGTTTCAACACTTAGGCCTTACTCCCCCTCTTTAAATCTTCCGTTCTAGATAAGAAATTACCTTAGAAGTGTTCAGAAACATTGAGAAGAGACTAGGGCACCGAGAGCTCAAATCTGAGTTTCTGGAATTTTTCCTCCGCAAATGGGGGGGGGGGCCCACAGGGGGTATTTATAGGTCGGAGAAGACCCTGGGCGAAATTCAAAGAGGTCATGAAAGTCACCTTCACGACCACTAGGCGGCGTGTAAGTACCCAAGTGGGAATAAATCCTTCTTCATGCCTTTGTTGATTTTTGATGTTTTTCAAAGGATGAATCACTTTGTGTTAAGGTATTTCCCTTTTCATTCGTTTAGACTCTGTAATGGAAAGGAGTGTCAACAAAATGTTTATGTTATGTTTAATTCTTTTCATATGAGGAATGAATTGGACTTAGTAAGTGACAGGTGGAGCCCGCTATAGCTCCTTGAGGAATTAGTAGGTCTCATGAGACAAACTAGTGTCTTTGCATAAGGCTTTGAAAAAATCTTATTTGTAGTCTTGGGACAAGGCCTTGAATATGTGGTTAGGAAAGTCTGGAATTATGCATTCCATCATTATGAAAGTGGATATTGATATTTCATGTGATTATTCGACTGGTAGAATATCCATGTGAGTATGTAAATGGAATTATTTTGATTTATATTTTCCATATTATGATGAATTTTATGTTGAAAATGCTTTTTTTAGTTTTATACATTGCCTCAAATGTTCATGATTATTTGTGAAAGTTTCCGCTATATTTTTATACTTACTAAGCATCCGAGCTCACCCCTTTCTATGTTTTTTTCCCAGGATGCGAAGAAGTATATTATGACTGACCTGCAGGGATAGTCTCTAGGATCTCAGTGTTTTCAATGGAAATAATGTTGTTTTAGTTTTTCATTTTATGATGTAATGCAATCCATATGAATGTATCAATTACTTCCAAGACTACTAAATTAATCGGTTTTTTGAGACTTGATCTTTTGTGATCATGCCAATGATACATAATAATGCACCGACTCTGGGTAAATGGGGTCAGGGCATTACACTCGATGTTCTAAGCCCTAATGAACTATTCATAAACCATATCCATCGAGTATTTAGATAGGTTAGTAAACCTTGATGAATAATTATCTACTATCGTCCTACCCTGCTTGAGCTTCTAAAGAACCTAGATATGTACATACCACAAAATAACTGTAGAGAACTCCTCTACGATAAGGAACTCAAACTCTGACCATTATTGATGATTCTCTTCGTAAGACTAGGACACTAACCCCCATTATCATTCTAATAATCCATAGATAAAACTCACCACTGGAAATACCATCTAATCAGTAGGTGTCTTGACTGCATAGAACACTCAGGCCAATGCAACAATCTAGTCCTCAACCGCCTACATGTCGGGATCAACTCATAATCTGGAGGGTATCTATTACTGAATCTTGTGTGAAGTACACTCAACATGTTCACCTCATCCACTGGTAATGTGGGTACCATCTTCTTCTCTACAGGTGTTGGTATATCTACAACACCACTTGAAGTAGTATCTTCGAAACTGGTCCCTATATCAATCCCTCATCATAGCGGGGATCATTCTTTTGATCATACTGATGAATCCTAACTAGAATATGTCATGATGGAATACTGAAAGTAATCAACATGTTCTAGGGTCAATGAGTATATCTGTATAACTGACTCAAGTAGGAAATTTAAACAACGACCCATTATAATATGATTCACATACAATCATTTCCATATAACTATTTTTCTCATGTTTCGAGTCAAAAGGTAGGTGACCAGTGTCCTGGTGCATCGATAATTAGGACACCACACCAACACTAGAGTCCCTGGCCTAAAATCTAATATTGAGAAACATATCAATTATTCCCCAAACCAATATCACATACTAAAGTCATATGTTATAACTAACAAATATGATACCAATATTCTATAACCTTTCCCAATTGAGACAATTCCATGACACTCCATGCCTACATCTAATTGGCTTGGGGTTGACAACTAGCATTGAGAAGGAATATCACTAACATGGGAGGCCTTAGCCTATATACATGTACATACACACACTTCTTCAAGCCCATAAAATTATGAAATGTAAAACAAATGAACAACCATATGTGAGTATATCTAAATCCTACAACTAGAGTTTGACATAATTTGATGGAAATTAAATAGGGACAATATAATCCCACCAAATGATTATGAAAACAATTCCAACCTGATAGTAAAATTGGAGACTGCTATCAAGAGACCATGGGAACACACCTCAGTCTGTATGGTATCACTAAGCACTGTATGGTTTTGGTCCATCTAGGACTCTGTTAATTGGTGAATCATCTGCACATGAAATGAAATGTGGGGTAAAATCTCTTATATGTGGGAGTACAACAATACCTAGTATGACAACCTAAAACCACAAGGTAAAAAATAGAATACGTACAATAATCTCTATATTGGTATATATATACAACATATATAACAAGACTATCCAAATATAGTCAATAATAAAGATAGTGAAGAGGTAAGTCAAAACCATATTTCCATCCTTGGAGTCTATATTGGGGGTTCCATGAATTTCTCATCCAGGATAACACACTCTACTAGAATAATAGAACTAATGACGTTTGACAAAGAGGTAATGATCATTGTGTACCATAATAGGAATTAAATGATCAAAATATTAATAGATATGAAACAGAAATGATGATCACACTCAAGGTCATGGGGTATACCAACCACTAAATCTATATTAACCCAGTAAGTAGAGGATTAGTTCCCACATAATGTTAGACATGACAATACTAAGAACTCCACCAAGGGAATGAATATGAATGGAGGATCTCATCCGAGCCTCATGGAAGGATTCAAACAACTATATAAAAGATATCATAATTAAGGGATCATTGTCCTATGTTAATGAGGTTATTCTATACTAACCCTCAAGGAATAGATATGGGTAACACACCCTAGAAAAATGTATCCAATATACAGAGTACAAGGGCCCCAAGACAACTTTTTTGGAGAATAATGTTTTAGAAGTGTTGCACGCCATGTCCCCTCAGCCAATGGTAATTCCTATGTAAAACGATCAATGTTCATGGATATCTATAAGTAAAAACATGAATTTTCCCTTATACTTATTCCCATGTACCAGTACACAGGATTCCTATATACACCAGGGCAAGCCATGTCCGTGTGGGAGTACACGGCTTTCCCGTGCCTGTACACTCCAAATTATGTCCATGTACCCTCTGAGGTACACATTGAGCCACTAGGGAGATATAACACATCTTTTTACAAGGTCACATTCCATGTGACACTTAACTATCCCCTAAAACCCTTGCCACTACTTGGAGTGACCCACACTGAATGTAATTTCAGATTAAATGTTGCATGGTACTCATTTTTTAGAAACACTATTCGTTCGTTCCATGTTTGACCATGGTGCCTATACCCAAAAATATGAACTCTTTATTACTAGAAATAAAGAATCCATTCTGGTTTATCCTCACCACAACAATTCACCATATTCCTAAACTTTGATTCATTCAGAAATCAGCATCGTTTATTGTTCTTCGCTGCACGCCGAATAAAACGGAATCTGGTATCCAAAACCATCCAATCATTCTCCACATCAATCATCTCACTAGCATAATTTCATGATGATCTTAGATCTTCAATATTATAGTGTTTTCCATGATTAGTTTTGTGAAATGATCTACTTCATGGTGGATGTCAAACCATAGGTCGATCGAAGATTTCCAATGATGAATGAAGAAATATGAGAGAAATGAAAAACCAAAAAAATGGGGAACAAAACCCATAAAATGTTTTTGTTTTCCTTTATATATCATCAATATAGTAACTAGTAAAAAATCAATAACACTTAATTTAAACTCCCAAGATATTCCCACAAAATAAACACATCCCATAAGACAATAAGACTGCTGATTGATCTGTTGGTTGATTGATTCATTTTCATCAAAAAAATTAATAATGGGGAGAGAATACAATCAAAACAAATGTCCTACCTTGATTTGGATATACTATTAATGAATAATAGAAATGAACTATGATTATTTGAAATATCCTCTGATTATGCCTCACATCAGTTTTCAATCAACGTTCTAGTTGGTTTTTTCTAGAATGAGATCCTTTAATGCTCTATCCAATAACTCTTCAACTACTCTAGGGTTATGAGGATAACCCTAAAATTTATTCAAAGTATTATTTTTAAAGGCACATAAATAATTTCATAAATTAAATAGAAATAAAATAATTCATTTCATTTTTTTATTCATTACACACTCATGTTGAATTTTCCACAAACGCCCACACCGACCATGGTTATTTCACTCTAAGGAAAAAACCCATGTTCTAAACTCAACAGTGCCTTCATATTTCGAATATGTGTCCCATTTTTTATTTTATTAAACTTTTTCTAGAAAATAATGAATGCATGTATGTTGTATATATTTAATATATTTCAATCATTTATTCTGGGCACACTAATTCTCAGAATCACCATCCTTCTCAACACATGGCCTCGAAAATAATAAATACAATATCCAAAAATAATACCTAAAAAATATCCATCCTTACAAAAAAAATATCTTATTTAAAATAATTTATACATATCATTTATAAATAATATATAAAAAATAATAATTTTTATCCAAATATCAAATATTAACATTTTTCATAAAAAATATTTTAGGGTAGATAAGAGTCATTATTTATCGTAATTCATGATAAGATTCAGCATGAAAACATATGCATTATTTATGCACAAAATTAATAAAAATATAGATGGATTAACCCATACATAAGTGATTCACATAAATCCTTTTGTATCGAGTAATATGTTTTTTTGAAATTGTAGAAAACATGAATTTAGAGTCTCCAATTTGTAATAGTATATATCAGGAAAAGAAAAAAAACATGTATGGGGTAACCCATACCTAATATTTTTTTATCATGTAAAGGGAAAACATATGTGTTGGAGATTTCATAGGTTTGGAAAAGTTTTGTTTGATGATATAAAATATAACATAATTTTTACTTGATGCTCTACTTTGATTCAACCTAGGATTAAGTCATACCCTATGATATCACATATCATATCTTAAACCACCGAAAAAAACCTTGGGTTTGCTGTAATTTTTATCATATAATACACAATTTTCATATACTACTAATAGAAAAAAAAATATTAGATATAACCACACGAATCCTAGCAATCTGGTGGCTGGTATTTAACCATGATATATTGTACTCTTTAATATGGAAACAAGTACATTTCAATACACATGTTCTCTCTAAAATTAATAACAGAACATTTTAATTCATTAATAAATATGTCTTAGATAACAAATATGAGTTTTTTAGGATCATCATATGATCATGGAAATGGTAGAAACCTATTAATGTACCCGATCTATCATAAAAAAATGAAGAGTATAAATTAACCTAAAAACCATTATTATTGTGAGATCCATCTATGTCAAAAATGAATGAGTTTTTTATTCGATATCACCAAGAAAATCCCTAAGAATATTTTCTCCAAAATGATGACCATAGGATTATCATTCATTATGAGAGGACCGCTGAACCTCCAAGGTGCTCTTGTACCTTCTCCGTGAAGATGAATAGTGAACATAGAAAAAGAGAGAACGTATGACTAGATTGAAAAAAATGTATTTATCTTATATTGGGATCACATGCATTTATCTAGTCCCATTTATTCAATACATGGAGTTAAGTGTCTATTGTCATCATATGGAAGGTTTTCTATTTTACCTTAAATTTATGCCCTTTGGGATCTCATTATGATTTGATCATTTCAACAGATTATCTATTATCATATATGTATCAACCAATATAGATATAATTGGAGGTAGAATATATGGATACATGTTAATATCCATAAAATTTTTATCATAATCTTTTCACATGCTTAGATAGAGACATCACATGCTTTATATAATATCATGATATCATAATATGTTATATGTATAACGTGAATATCAAAAGCTATGAACTAGTGTATATCAAACAACATGATATAACCATTTTAGTGCACTTATAAAAATGTAAAAATTATTAATTTTATATAATAATTGAGATTAAAAATATATAAATAAAACTATCATTCATATAATTAAAATAAAATATGTACCATTAATAACAAGATGTGAAATTAAATTATATCGGAAAATTAATTAGACTAATCCCAAAATCAAAATGATGATCCCAATAATCTACTTATGAAACACATTCACCTTTATATTCATCAACCACTATATTCGTATATATGACCCAATGTGTAACGACCCGAAATTTTTATAAATATAATTCCCCTTATAATTTAATTAAATTTCTTAATAATAATTCATGGTTATAGAAAAAACATGTAATTATTTTAATTTAATATATGCAATTGGATTTAAAAGACTGTTAAGAATCCTTACCATTGAAAATATTGTTTTTTAATAGTAATGATATGATATTTATAAATATATATTTTTGACAATCCAATTGACATAGGAAAAAGAAGTGATGTCCTCAGCCACAAGAATTGTACCCTATAAAACCAATTTATTGAACCTTCCTATGGATATATCATCACTAGGATTTTCCCTTGACCACAACCAAGATGAGATCTAACACCATAACCATGAAAGAAACCATTTATGGGTGAATTTCAAGATCTTTGAGATCACACCCCAAACATGAATCCGAACCACCCCATGAATGTCTCACTGACACAAACCTTACTCTAAGGGAATTTTATAGTGTATTAAATGGATATGTATAAAGACCATAGAAATATGAATATTTATATTTTATTGAATATTTATTATATTTTCATTTCAATATGGTCATACTAAAATTGATTTTGGTTTTTATATAATCACACAAAAATTATATTTTTGGGTAATATTAAAATTAAATTAATGAATTTATTTTCATGAATTAATGAATTATTGAAATAAATAATATCGTAATAAAATACTAATATTAAATTAATTTTATTAATTATAAATTATCATATAAATCTTACGAATTCAAATTTAATTTTTATAAGGGTTAGAAAACTGTTATTGCAAAAAACCCATAATTTTTAAAAAAATGTCGATTTTTTTATTAAAAGTGAAAATTGAAATATTTAGAAAATTATTTTTATAAAATTGATATTATTTATGGAATTTAAATTTCCAAATTATCCAATGGTTAGTTATTCATAATTTTCAGAGACAGTCGAATTTCAAGTAAAATTTAAACATCAAATAAATATACAAATAGTATTATGACTTCATAATAACCCATAATTGATGCAATAAATACTATAAATGGTATAAACTATTAAATTAATGTTTTTAGTTTAAAATAATATGATTTGGGGTTTATTTAATTAATTTTATAAAGCATTTATGAATCATCCAAACCTATAATATGATTTATGTTTTTGAAATAATTTTTTTAAGAGTACGACTCATCTCTACATAACCATGTGTAATATTTTAATATTTTTAGACATTGTAAATATATAATAATTAAACATGACACTATTTGGTAGAATCCATAAAAAAACCATGGGTGAGGTTTGCGTTTGTGGTTAATTTAATATATAGAGTCCAAAAGAAATTTTTGAAAATGGTAAATAATTCCCCTATCATTTCCTATATGAACCCAATCGATCTCCCATTTCTCTTCTCTAAAAATACATCGATAACATCCTTACTATTCAATCCCATCTCTATAGTCCTCCCAATGTTCTCCCAATCTCTCAATAATCTCATTCCATGTATGTGAAGTAACACTATCTAGGTAAGGGATCCTCTCTTTCTATCCTTTATTCAAGAATATTGTAAATTTATTCCCTTTTATTTAAAATTTAAAATTTGGGGGTGTGTGGTTTCACATGAACCATAATAAACATATGATGTATAAATGAAAATAGACCCCTTTTTCCTCATTAATCCCTACCCTGAATATTTATACACCCCCGTTATGCTATTAAAATTTCACCACAGTATTCCATGCTAATAAAATGTGTAGGGAATACCCAAACCTAACTCCTAACAATGGTTATAACCTTTATAAACTCATACTTATTTTCCTATGGAATTAAATTTATGTATTCCACACTCATTTATCAGGGAATAAAATGTAATGAAAAATGATTCAATGTTGTATGATCAATGTTTCAAACTTAAGAATAAGAATGAAATAAATGTAACGAGTGCACACAGAATTATATAGTGCTCTAATGCATTGGTTAATGTTTAGTCTCATGAGAAATCATGTTGGGATATAGATTAAACTTTATTCATTTAGGGGATTTTCCATCATGATATCTTGTAAGGTATCCTTGACCTTCTTTTATAATTCAGTGTTTTGAGTTACTTCCACATTTTCCATGTTTCCATTATGAATTTTATGTTATATCATGCCTTATTGTTCATTTTTATGATTATCACTCATTTCAAGACCCATTGAAATTAATATTGACTAGAATGTATTTATTTCATCATTTTATGGCATTCTTATTCCCTTATTGAGATTTATATCTCACATTTTTTATTATGTTTGTCCCCATGTTATCTATTTTAGTCTTATTTATGTTCATGTTAAATAATTTTTCAATAAATATGATGTATTTTGTGTTTTATGTTGTTATTTAATATGCCTAACTCATGATGGAACAATAGATATCGATATTATAGGATGTATTTTCTAATTGTTTTTAATAAATATTCAATTAATGTTTAATAATTTTTTTTATAGATGGTATCAAACAGTGGTTTAGTTTTTTTTGAGTTTAGGTTTTGAAAGCTCTAGCAGAAGCCTTAGTGATAAAAATATGAATAAGAAAACATAACTAATTTTTTTAATGTATAGATTAATTAGTTTATCTATAAAATACGTCTATGTATATATACTACATGTGTATATGGATCTGGTATAGATGTACATAAGGGTAAACCCCCAAAAAACCACATTGAGCTAGACTCAGCTAGAAACGGCTACATGAAAACATGCCTTGTTTCACACCTTGTTTGACACTCCCAAGGGATAAGCCTTAATAAATTTATATGCTCATTATGAACCATTATTAGGAAATTTTTTTCCCACGAGACTACATGTTAAGAAATAGAATATGGATAATATATTTTGAAGCCTATAAATTCAAAAGTTAAGGAAATAAAGGTAATTTTTATGTTATCCTTTTAATTTCATTGGATTCTCGTTTATGTGTTTTTTAAATACTCATCTCAGATTGTTTCCTATGTTCTGGAATTTGGTCAGAAATAGGAGGAATCAGATAAAAAATTAATTAGAAAGGTAATGTGATGACTTCCCCAATGAGATTACCAACATGAAGGGAGAGGGAACCAATAATGTTATGATGATACTCTATTAGTTGACTCAGGATTTGAATTGAAACATAGATCTGGATGAGTATCCAAACCCCTCTAAGAGTGAAATAGGTTTAATTAATACCTTTATTCTTCAGTGGCCTCTAACTTTCAATGGATCATCAGATCCCTTAATCATGAAACTATGAATCAAATTCAATGAAAATATCTTGTGCATCCTTAAATGCCCTAATAAAGAAAAATTTCTATGGTTTTTTTATCATATGGAAGGAAAAACTGATTAGTGGTGAATTTTGATCAAGAATATGATGGTTGATGAAGAGATAAATGTTATGGGGTAGAGAGAAATTTGGAAAAAAATTGAAAAATATTTTCCGCACACTCTTCGGCATAAAATGGAAAGAGATTTTCTTTCCCTCAAGAAAAAATATGATAAATATATCAGGGTGTAGGAGGAAAACATCAAAAGTCTTCCATTATATAACTCCAATTTGTCATAACCCATGGATGTAAGGTTCAAGTCTTTATTGGTGGGATAAAAGAAATTCTATGAAAAGCACTCGTGATCCGAGTTATTGATTGCTATAAGGAAATTTACTGATGTTCCCTCAAAGTTGAAACGAAGATCGAAGAATCTCAAGGGTATCATGGGGATAAGAAGAGAAAAGGGAAGATTAATTTTGGTCATATGATAGAGATATATAATTGTGATATAAAATTACAACATCCAACTTGTCAAAGGTGTGGAATTAAGAACCCTATAAATTTAAAAAGGGGAAGGATGAAATTATATAGATGCATAAAAGAAGGAACCTAGTTAGTGATTTCCAACTTGAAAAACCTTGAAATTCTATAAATTAATGGAATGCTTCAGTAAACCCTCAATGAAGTTACCAATTCTTCAATTTAAATATACTAGGGAGCTATTCAAATCAATGCACAATGTTAAGGATTTTCAAATAAAACCAACAACCTCTAAGGTAGCAATGGTGAGCTTATGTTATAACAACTACTGTGAAAGATCCCAAAAATGAATTGGTGATAGTTACACTGGATATTCATTCAAGAATAGAAAATATACTTGGTTCTATGAATTACTTAATATAAATAAAGTTTAGTAGAACTATTCAAACATCATAAAAACTAATGTAAGTATAGATATTAGTGAAAATAGGAAATGGGGAAATTATAGCATCTCAAGTATATAACTCACCCCTATCAAATTTTTTGGTCTGAACTTCCTTGAGAACCTTATGATACTCCCTTTGAAAAAATTTCATCCAATTCTAGTTATTTATTTTCTTCCCTATATAGATCTAATATCAATTTTTTTAATAAGAAAATAACTCTCTCTATTATGAATCATCTCTCGATTCGATAAAAATGCATGTTGATGGATGAATCTTCATTGGGAATAAAATATGAAGAATGGATTTTACTTCCAAATGAGTGAGCATGTTAAGATCAAATGATTGAGTTTATGGAATGGATAATCCTTGAAGACATTACCATTGTTAGTGAATATTCTAATGTGTTTCCCATATAATTTCACGGTTTTCCTCTAAGTCAATAGGTAGAATTTTCAATGAAGCTTATACCTAGGGACTTACCATTATCCAAAACACCATATATAATGGTTGTGGGAAAATTGGGGAGTTTAAGAAACAAGTACAGAAGAATCTAGATAAAGGGTTCATATGCCAATGTTCTTCACAATGGGGGGGGGGGGAACCAGTACTATTCATCAAGAAGATGGATGGGTAAATTAACCTTTTTATTTATTATCATGAATTAAAAAAGATCATGATAAAGAACAAGTATCCTTTTCCATGGATTTTTGACTTATTTTTTCATCTACATGGTGTATAATACTTATACAAGGCAGATCTATAGATGGTTTATTACCAAGTTGTGGTGAAAAAGGATGATATACCAAATACTAATTTTTGTACAATGTACATGTGCTATGTGTTCATAGTAATTCCACTCACACTCAGTAATTCTCTATAAATATTCATGAATTTGATGAATAGATTCTTTATAGATTACCTCAATAAATTTATGGTTGTATTTATTAATGATATTATAATATACTCCAAAATCATGGAGCTGCATGAGAAACATATGGGAACTACCCTAAACACTATACCGAAGGGAAAAATTATGAAAATTACAAAAAATGTGATTTATGGTTGAAGGAAATCTCATTCATGGGGCATATTATCATAATAAATGGGATAAATTTGGACCCTTCAATGTCATAAAAATTTGAATAATGGATGAAGAAAACATTTGTGATAGAAATATATAGGTTCCTTTGATTATATTGGTACTATAATCAATTTTTTATAAATTTCTCATGGTCTTAAAACCCTCAAACCAAGCTATCTCGGATGGGAATCAAGTTTTTTTGTCCTGATGAATGCGAATAGAGCATCAAGGAGTTGAAAAAGAGGCTTATCACTATACATGAACTCACATGACCCATAAGTGGAGAAATTTTTTAGGAATATAATGGTGATTTTAATAAGGGATTGGGTTATTTGTTAATGAAAAATAAAAATGTGGGATCCTATGCATCAAGGTAGTGTAGGGTTCACAAATTGAAATACCCAACACTTGATTTAGAGTTGGTTGTAGTAATATTTTCTTTAAAAATCTAGCTACATTATCTCTTTGGGTATAAGTGTGAAATATCTATGGATCACAAAGGCGTCATGCATATATTCACACACAAAGAGATAAATATGCACCCATAAAGATGGTTATAGATTGTCAAGGACTATGACTACACCATCCAATACTATTTTGGAAAAGAAAATAATATGGATGATGCTCTATATAGAAAGGATCTATCAACTTTCTCATTGATGAAATTAAAATGGGGGTGATATTCTAAAACATGAAGAGGATGGACGTGGGAAACATAAAGGGAGGAACATTATAAATCCTTTTATAAATTATTTCTCAAACGACACTTTGGGAAAAAAGAAACGATGATCAAATAGATGTTGTGGGAATTAAGAAGAAAGTAGAAGTTGCAGGAAAAGGGAAATCTTCATAGATAAATGTTAATTAGTCATGAGTTGCAAGATATGGGTCATGTAAAGACCCGGAAATTTCATGAATTTTTTTTCTTAATTTCTTTGGGATTTTAAGAGTGTGTAGTTTCTGACGGAACCTGATTTTGATGCCCGGTGTGCCCAAAAGCAATTTCCGAAGTTTAGCTCGGGTACATTCAGTGAATGAATGAGCGGGTTTTTCTAACTTTTGAACCGGTGCTCAGAATCGAAATCTGAGGGCACCGATGAAATCGCAGTGCCGATTTTTTCTTAAGGAGGCTTTTTCTGGAGTTTCGTTTGCTCGGGAGGAGTTTTTAAATATGTGAAGTATAAAAAATAGTTGTTAAACAATTTTTTTTATTACAATGCTAAAGGTTAAGTGTTGTGGAAAAAGGAATATATGAGAAAGTTGGGGTGGGGCCCACACAATCCCCCACCTCCTTCAATTTCCACAACACCCCTTTTTAACCTCCCTCTCGCAATTATTTTTGTAACTCACCCACACCCCCCCTTTTTAATGTCAAGTCAACTCTTGCAATTAATTTGAATGTTAAACGCTATACAATTATGTCAAATAATTGAATGAGATCTATTTCAAATTAATGTTTTCTTGTGTTATTAAGACAAGGTCTTATTTTATTGTTGGTGGATTCGTTGTGTGGAATAGAGTAGAGAACTCTCACGGTCCTGAAGAACTTCATCTTCTTCGCGAAAAACGCCGAGTCTACGACGAAGAACTCCGTCACTGCAAGGGGAGATCGTCGTACCATCTCCTCTCCTCTCTGTAGCCGATGAGATACGCCGTCTTCGGAGAACGACGAAGTGCCGCATCCTTCATCGGGAAAACACCGATGACGCTTATAGAGCCTCGTTCCGCGACGCTGTCTTCCGCGACATCTTTTTCCCGCGACGATCCTCGTTCGACGACTTCTTCAAGGTAGGGGTTTTAAGTCCAAATTAAATGGATTAAATTTGTGCTCACTTGACGATGTTGATTTATTTTGGCCACCTGTTATCAAATTAACGGGATGAGGTCGGACCGCACGAACATGGCTGTTCCTCACCCCCCCTTGTTGATGTTCTTCATTGCAGTTTGGGACAAAGGTGGCGCAGTGCAACGACACCATGCAGGGATGAGGAATTTTACCACAACAAAGGAGCGAGGCACCGTCGCCCTGCGCCATTGAGGCCGAAGGGGGCCGCGGCTGGAGCGGGGCCGCGATGGAGGGGCGCGGCGCCGTCGCACCGTGGAGGTGCAAGGAGGGGCGGCCGGAACAGCCGTCACTTCGGAGGGGCGGGACCGCGGGGTCCCACGGTAGTAGCCCCGGCCGGCCAGCCGGGCCGGCCGTTTCGGACGAACTTGGGGTCGTAACCCCGGGCGGGCCAAGAGGCGCCCCCCCCTCATGGAAGTCATTTCTTCAATCAGGGGGGGGGGCAACTCCCCCCTCTGCATCCCGCTCGGCCAAACGGTCGAGCCGCTGGCCACGCGGGCCGCGCCTGCGTCAGGTCGGACCGGCGGCACCGGGTCGGGCCGCCCGCGCCGGGCCAGGCCGCGCCGGCCAGGCCAGGTCGCGCCGGTGGGGCCGAGCCATGCCCGTCGGGTCGGGCCATGCCCTAGGGGGCTGGACCTGGACCTGAGGCGGGTCGACCTGGTTCGGGCCGACCCAGGGGGTCTTGGGCTGGGTCAGTCCGGGCCCAAAACCCCCTAAAATCATACATCTTTGTTCAAACGCCCGTAACATGGGATACAGACCTCCAATTGAAGGAACTTCAGTTGTGATGCGATCCTTGGATCGAGATGGTCGTTTCGTTATATTACACTCAAGATTTTGGAGAACTTTGTGTACAACCGGGTTGGTTCGAGCACGAAACCAACCGGGTCCTCGGAGCCGAAACGCTTATAACATGAGCTCCGGACGTCCGATTGACGTGTCGTTGACTTTGTTAGTTTCCTATTATTGAGACGGACCTTTTGGGTCACTCCACTCGGGGTTTGGACAGAGTCGGAGTACAGTCGGGTTGGTTTTGACTTAAAAACCAACCTGGCCCCTGAGACGAAACAACCAATAACTCTCAGACCAGGCGTCCGTTTGATGCACCGTCAGTCACGTTGAGTTCCTATTGTCGAGATGGAACATTGGGATACATCAACTCTGGAATATGTGTCAGTTGATGTATCGACCCCCTTGGCTCGAGGAGCGGACCCTCCCGGAATTGAGCATGCTGTGTGCGGGAACCCTAGATATGGCTGTGACTTCGACGATGATGACAGCCGTACTGGAATCCTCCGTGGGTTCGACGGTGAAGACTTTGGTACTGGAATCCTCCATGGGTTCGACGACGATGACAACTGTACTGGAATCCTCCGTGGGTTTGACGGTGAAGACTTTCGTAATGGAATCCTCTGTGGGTTCGACGACAATGACAACTGTACTAGAATCCTCTGTGGGTTCGGGGGTGACGACTACTGTACTTGTATCCTACGTGGGTCCGACAGTATTGGCCTTTGTTGTAGTAGCTGGACTACTATCCTATGTGGGTCCCACAACTTAGCTGGTCTAGTATTCTACGTGGGTCCCAGCTAGATGAATCAGTAACTGCATTTTATCATCACTTTTTCTTTAAAAATGATGTATACCTGTGTGAGCTAAGTCTTGATTTTCAATTTTTATCATTTATGTGTTTGACTTACCTTCCTGTGTGGATTAGGTTATACCTTCCTATATGGACTGGTTATACTTTCCTGTGTGGACTAGGTCATACTTTCCTGTATGGACTGGTTTGTACATTCCTGTGTGGAATGGGTTATTCCTTCCTGTGTGGACGGGGTTGTACTTGAGCTCGTGATTTGGAGATGAATTGGATTTGATGACTTAGGAATATGTATGGGCATATCCCTAATAGAGTTGGATGATAATTCCTGATTGTATCTTACCTTTGTGGATTATCCTTTGTGGATTCTCATAGACCATCGGGGATCTCGGGGTCCCTACTGAGTAGCGTATACTCACACCTGCACTGGCTATGCCCGCACTACATTGTGTTGGATGCAGACGACGGACAACGCTGACCGTGGTTGAGGCTTGTGGAGCGAGTCGGTACATGGAGGTGGACCACCGGCCGGAACGTACATGGAGAAGACGAATGGACCCGAGGAGCTGAGGAGGCTATATGTACCAACCCTTCAGGTGGGATTTCAAGTGGACATCTCAGCGTTACTGCATTACTTTCAGTTGTTGTACTTTCTTTTTAGTTGTACTTTTCTTTAGTTGGGTTTGTATTCTGGCCCATTTACATTCCAGCACTTACAATTATACCCAGTTTACTTAGTTTTTACTTCATCTTGCTTACTCGGTGGTGTTTGTTTACTTTATAAAGGAAATTCCTTTCATTTTTATCGGGATTTACGCCTTGGTGCTAGTCGCCAACCCCTGGCCTTTGGAAGGTAGGCTTGGGGTAGTCACGGCACGCGTCCCGAGGACGGGTCGTGAAAAATTGGTATCAGAGGATTTTGTTTCTACCGTAGAACTCCGGACTCTGACCTTTCATCTATGCAAAGAAACATTGTTAAGGGTATTGAGTGTGGTTATTAGTCCAACGAGTCCAGTATTGATGCAGCGGTTGCCGTATCCACACACCAGGACCCTGACTTCTGATTTCCGACTTACTTCATGAAAAAATTAATTGCATGTGTGTTTCAAAGATTTCTTTGTGATTACTTTGTGTTAGCTCACCAGGTAGACTGTTTTGACCGTGGTGCACCTGTCTCTTTTCAGGATGGCCCCACGAGGGCATCGAGCCAGGGTTCTGAGTATTGTACGAGATGGCAGCCCACCGAGCGACGAGGCCTCGATGCAGGGCCCCATTACAGTAGAGGAAACGACGGTACCTCTACCCGCCGAGCCACTGATACCACCAGCCCCATCCGCTGAGAGTGCACGTCACCTTAGTGCACTGCATGAGTTTCAGTGTCAGAGACCGCCCAGGTTCCGCGGGGAGATGGACCATCAGGCAGCTGAGGATTGGATGGAGGCTGTTGTTTGAGTTTTCAAGTTAGTGGGGACACCAGCTGACCTCATGGTGATCCTTTCAGCGAGTCTCCTGCACACAGCAATAGGGATATGGTGGAGCATGATGCTCCAGGTGCACGATGAGGCATCACTCATTTGGACGGACATTGAGAGCCTCTTCTTCTTGGATTTCATCCCAGCCACCCTCCATGCGGTGCACATTCAGGAGTTACTACATCTGCGGTAGGGCAGCATGACCGTGGCCCAGTACTCGGTGAGGTTTACTGATCTCTCGCGCTACTCCAAAGATATGGTACGAGACCCGTTCTTACAAGCCCGGACCTTCGCGCAGGGGATGAGGCATGAGATCATCAAAGATCTCCCCAAACATTCCGATGCAGGCAGGGGTGTTGGAGAAATCCCTTCTAGTGGAGAGTTTTCTCGCCGAGCAGTCACCAGTGGCGGGACCCTCCGCAGGACGACCCGTAGAGAAGTCTTCTACAGCTGACAATAGACAGATGACGTAGAGGTCCAAGCGGGCCAGACCGTCAGACGAGCAATCTCAGGATGCAGATTCGGTTGTGCGGGGCACACAAAGGAAATCCAGCTACACGAGGAGCAGGTAGTGCTGCGCATGCGGTGGGCGGGGTCACATGGCTGGAGACTGCCCAACTAGTCCTGCTGATGAGCAGCAGGCAGTAGAGGGACCTCCCAGGTAGAGGTTTGACCATGGAGGTCCGCAGGGAGCAGGAGGATGAGGCAGAGGAGCTGGCCGAGCAGCGGGTGGTTGGTGACTCTTTGAGGCCCCACCACCACCACCACCTTGACCACATGGAATGGGTGGACAGGGGAGTGCTCAGCTTCAGGCAGCTGAGGCTTTCGACCATAGAGCTCCGGGAGCAGATGGACAGGAGCGGGACTAGCTCCAGACATGGGGACTTTTTTTCATGTTGATTATTGCCTTTTTGATGTTTTGTTTGTGGATGTTATGTGTCTTTGAACTTAATCTGCAATAATAAAAGACACTTTTTCCTTGTGATGTTTGCTTCCTCTCTTTTTGTGTACAAAGAGGTTCTGGTTAAAACGGTTGACTTGACCCTCACTTTCGAGATTCCTACTAGAGGAGACCTAGTGAACACACATTGCTGCCGACAGTGTGACTCGAGCCCTGGAGGTGAGAGTAACGGTTGGATCTCTTGGTAGTAGTGTCGAGGCCTTACGACGTCATCCATGGCATGGATTAGTATCATTCATGTCAGGATTGACTGTATTAGGTGAAGAACGTGGTTCATCCAGGGGATGAGACTGAATTTCTCTTATCGGAAAAGAAGAAGTATTAGCAGCTCTTGTAGGACCAAAGAAGGTTCATGTCATCCAGGAGCGAATGAGGAAAACTCAGAGCCGACAGAAGTCTTATGCTGATAGGAGGAGGATACCACTAGTGTTCGAGGGTGGAGACCACGTTTTCTTACAGGTCTCACATCGACGTGGATTATGGAGATTTGGCTGAGGCAGAAAGTTATCTCTGCGATTCATCGGACCCTTCTAGGTCCTCAACAGGGTAGGCGAGGTGGTTTACCGCTTGACCCATCCACCTCAGTTGCACCAGGTGCATGACGACATCCACGTATCTCAACTGAGGAGATACGTGCTTGAACCGACGTATATCATCAACCATGGGGAGCTGGACATTGGCGATGGAGTGACTTTTGCATAGGTCCTGGTGGAGATCGAGGATCGACAGGAGCAGGTCCTATGTGGACGGTCAATTCCTCTAGTACGCATCAGGTTTCAGCATGAGAACCTCCAAGAGAGCACTGGGAGCGGGGGGGCTCAGTTGCGTGCTCAGTACCACTTTTGTCTCCATAATTTTGTGTTATAGCTTTACGGGGACGTAAAGCCCTGATGTGGGAGTAATTTAAAGACCTAGAAATTTAGAGGAAATATTTTTCTTAATATCTTTGGGATTTTACGAGTGCGCAGTTTCTGACGGAACCTGATTTCAAGCCCCGGTGTGCCCGGAATCTATTTCTGAAGTTTAGCTCATGTACCTTCAGTGAACGAACGAGCGGGTTTTCCTAACTTTTGAACCAGTGCTCAGAATCTAAATCCGAGGGCACCGATAAAACCACATCGTCAGTTTTTTGCTTAAGGATACTTTTTCTGGAGTTGCGTTTCCTTGGGAGGAGTTGTCAAATATGTGAAGTATAAAAAAATAGTTGTTAAACAATTATTTATTTTATTACAATGCTAAAGGTTAAGTGTTGTAGAAAAAGGAAGATGTGGGGAAGTTGGGGTGGGGCCCACATGAGCCCCCACCTCCTTCAATTTCCCCAACTCCCCTTTTTAACATCCCTCTCACAATTATTTTTGTAACTCACCCACACCCCCCTTTTTAATGTCAAGTCAACTCTCGCAATTAATTTGAATATTAAACACCCTACAATTAAGTCAATTAATTGATTGAGATCTATTTCAAATTAATGTTGGCATGTGTGTGTGTGTGTGAATAAAATAAGACAAGGTCTTATTTTATTGTTGGTGGATTCGTTGTGTGGAATAGAGGAGAGAACTCTCGTGGTCCTGAAGAACTTCATCTTCTTCGCGAAGAACACCGAGTCTACGACGAAGAACTCCGTCACCACAAGGGGAGATCACCGTACCGTCTCCTCTCCGCAGCCAGTGAGAGACGCCTTCTTCAGAGAACGACAACATGCTGCATCCTTCATTGGGCGAACACCGACGACGCTTACGGAGCCTCGTTCCGCGACACCGTATTCTGCGATATCTTTTTCCCGCGATTATCCTCGTTCGACGACTTCTTCAAGGTAGGAGTTTTAAGTCCAAATTTAATGGATTAAATTTGTGCTCGCTTGACGATGTTGATTTATTTAGGCCACATGTTATCAAATTAACGGGAGGAGGTCAGACCACATGAACACAGCCGATCCTCCTCCCACTTTTGTTGATGTTCTTCGTTGAAAATTTGGACGAAGACAGTGCGGTGCAACAACACCGCGCGGGGATGAGGAATTTTACCATGACAAAGGAGCGTGGCGCCGTTGAGGCCGAATGGGGCCGCAGCCGGAGTAGGGCCGCGGTGGAGGGGTGCGGCGCCTTCGAGCTGTGCCGGTCGAACAAGGTCGCGGTGGTGAATGGAGGGGCGTCCGGAACCGCCTGCCGTCGGCACTTCGGAGGGGCAGGACCGTGGGGTCCCGTGGTGGAAGCACCGGCCAGCCAGTCGGGCCGACTGTTTTAGAAGAACCGGGGGTCATAACCCCCGGCTGGCCAAGAGGCGGGGCCCCTAATGGGGGTCGTTTCTTCAATCAAGAGGGGGGGGGGGGCAGCGCCCCCCTCCGCATGTCGCTCGGCCAAAAGGCCGAGCCGCTGGCCCCGCGGGCCGCCAGCGCCGAGCCAGGCGGCGCGCTCCAGGCCGAGCCACGCCCTAGGGGGCCGGACCCGGACCCGAGTCGGGTCGACCCGGTTCGGGCCGACCCCGGGGGTCTTGGGCTGCGTCGGTCCGGGCCCAAAACCCCCAAAAATCGGACAGCTTCGTTCAAATGCTCGTAACATGGGCGATGGACCTCCGATCGACACACCGTTAGTCGCGATGCGATCCTTGGATCTAGTCGGTCGTTTCAGTATATTACACTCAAGGTTTTGGAGAACTTTGGGTAGGACCGGGTTGGTTCGAACACGAAACCAACCGGGTCCTCAGAGTGGAAACACTTACAACTTGAGCTCTGGATGTCCGATTGATGTGTCGTCGACTTTGTTGGTTTCCTCTTAGTGAGACAGACATTTTGGCTTACTCCAATCGAGGTTTGGACCCAGTCGGAGTATGGTCGGGTTGGTTTTGACTTAAAAACCAACCGGGCCCCTCGGACGAAAAATCCAATAACTCTCAGACCGGGCGTCCATTTGACGCACCGTCTGTCACCTTGAGTTTTTATTGTCGAGATGGAACATTGGGATACATCAACTCCGGACTAAGTTTCAGTTGATGTATCGACCCCCTTGGCTCGAGGAGCGGACCCTCCCGGAATCAAGCATGCTGTGTGCGGGAACCCTAGAGCTAGCTGGGACTTCGACGACGATGACAGCCGTACTGGAATCCTCCATGGGTTCGATGGTGAAGAATTTCGTACTGGAATCCTACATGGGTTCAACGATGATGAAAACTATACTGGAATCCTCCATGGGTTCGACGATGAATTATTTCGTACTGGAATCCTCTGTGGGTTCGACGACGACGACAACCGTACTGGAATCCTCCGTGGGTTCGACTGTGACGACTACTGTACTTGTATCCTACGTGGGTCCGACAGTATTGACCTCTGTTGTAGTATCCCACGTGGGTCCGACAGAGTAGTTGGACTAGTATCCTCCGTGGGTCCCACAACTTAGCTGGTTGAGTATCCTACGTGGGTCCCACTTAGATGAATTATTAACTACATCTGATCATCTCTTTTGCTTTACAAATGATGTATACCTATGTGAGATGAGTCTTGATTTTCAATCTTTAACATTGATGTGTTTGACATACCTTCCTGTGTGGACTAGGTTTTACTTTCCTATGTGGACTGCTTGTACTTTCCTGTGTGGACTGGGTCGTACTTTCCTGTGTGGACTGGGATTTACATTCTTGTGTGGACTGGGTTGTACCTTCCTATGTGGACGGGGTTGTACTTGAGCTCGTGAGTTGGAGCTGAACTAGATTTGATGACTTAGGTATATGTATGGGCATATAACTAAGTAGAGTTAGAAGATACTTCATGATTGTATCTTACATTTTCGGATTATCCTTTGTAGATTCTGGGAGACCTTCATGGGTCTCGGGGTCCCTACTGAGTAGCGTATACTCACCCCGGCACGGGCTATGCCTGCACTACGTTGTGTTGGATGCAGACGACGGAAAACGCTGATCGTGGTTGAGGCTTGAGGAGCGAGTCGGTAGCTGGAGGTGGACCACTGGGCAGAACGTACATGGAGCAGATGACTGGACCTAAAGAGCTGAAGAGACTATCTGTACCCACCCTTCAGGTAGGATTTCCAGTGGATGGCTCGGTGTTGCTGCTTTACTTTTAGTTGCTATACTTTCTTTTCAGTGGTACTTTACTTCAGTTGGGTTTGTATTCTGGCCCATTTACTTTCTAGTACTTACAGTTGTACCCAATTTACGTAGTTTTTACTTTAGCTTGCTTACTCTGTGGTGTTTGTTTACTTTATAAATGCAATGCCTTCCCTTTTTATCGGGATTTACGCCTTGGTGCTAGTCGCCAGCCCCTGGCCTATGGTAGACGGGCTTGGGGTAGTCACGGCACGGGTCCCGAGGATGGGTCGTGACAGGTCATGATTATTTGTACTATCAAATATGAAGTTAAAGAATGATTTTTTTGGATGAGGCACATAGATCAACCTTCACTACCTATCTGGGATGAAAAATAGGTATAAAGATATCTGAGATCACTATTTTTGGAAGAATATGAAGATGTAGAATATGGAATATACATCAAGATGTGTTGAATGTGAGTAATTGATGGTAGAATGGAAGAAATCCCCGATGATGATGAAACCATTACCCATACCTACTTGTAAATGGGAAAACATCATCGTGGAATTTGTCACTGGTCTTCCAAAAAAATCAAGTGGAAGTAATGTTATCTAGGTTGTTGTGGATCATCATACAAACAAAAATTCAATTAATTTAGATTCAATATGACCTCTGAATTTATAATCTAGCATAGATATATATTAGATAAGTGGTGAGGCTTCATGGAACACCACTATAAATTGTGTCTAATCAAGATCCAAGATATAAATCTATGTTCTGTAAGAGTCCTTAGCCCATTCTAAATACTGAGATGAACATTATCATGGGTTATCACCCAAAAAATGATGGTCAATATGAGAAAACTATCCTGACACTTGAGTACATGTTGATATAATGATCAATTTACTTCATAGGAGTATGGGATCGACATATTCCCCTAGTTTATTTCTCATACAATAATAGTTTTCACTTAGTCATCCAAATGGATCCCTATAATTCCCTTTATTAGAAGTGGTGCAGAACACCTGCATGATTGGATGAAGATGGGGAATGGAAACTACTAGGTCTTAAAATGGTTGTGGAAATGGTGAGAAATGTTAATGCTAATTATCATCACATAAGGGATTATGAAGGTCTACAAAACAGTTATGGTGACAATCGTCAATGAGACTTAGAGATTTATTTTGTGGACATTTTATTCCTCTGTATTTCTCCATGGAATAATTTCATGAGAATTGGGACGAAAGGAAAACCTATCCTAAAATACACTGGTCCATTTTAGATCCTTTATATCCTTAGAGAGGAGGCCAATCAACTAGAAATACCACATAACCTATTTGATTACATGATGTATTCCACGTATCCATCTTGAGGAAGTACATACCACACCCCTCACATGTAATCAATTAAGTGGTGGTACCATTGGAGAATTATTTTTCATATTTGGAGAAACCAATGAGGATCTTAGATCATAGAGATAATGTTTTACAAAATAATATGATGAACATGGTAAAAGTTTTGTGGATAGACAACAATTTTGATGAAGATATGTAGGAACTATAAGAGGCGATAAAATAGAATTACCCCCATCTATTTTATTATGGGAAATGAAAATTTTGAGTATGTAACTTCTAAAGGGGGGATATTGTAACATCCCAATTTTTATAAATAAAATCCTCCTTTTTATTTAATTAAATGAATTATTAAGTACTACAGTTTCAAAAAACACATGAACTTATTTCGTCTTATTATATTTTATATGATTTAAATGTTAATTAAGAATCAGTACCATGTATAATATATTTATTGAACACTGATTATATAATTAGTATAAATATAGGTTTTTGATAATTCTAATTGACCCAGAAAAAGGTAGTGATGGCATCAACCAGTAGGATCAAACCCAATGAATCCCATTTATCAGAGCTTCCAAGGAAGATAGATTCAATGGTAATTTTTCTTGACGAAGCAAAGGATGAGATCTAACAACTTAAGCATGATCAAAACTGTATATGGGAGAATTTCAATCTCATTGAAATCACGGCCCAAACCATGTATATTGAACCACCCCATGAATATCTCACCATAACACACCATACACTTAGAGTGTTTCCTCTTTTAATAAAGGGATATGTATCAATAACCTAGTAATATGAATATATATATATATTTTGTAGAATAATGAATATGTTTTTATTTTATTATGGTCACATTATAAAGGATTTTGATTTTCATGGAACAAAACGAACTCTTTACTTTTAGGAAATATTCAAATTCAGTTAAAGAATTTATTTTCATCAATTAAGGGATTTTTTAAATAGATAATATTTTAGTAAAATATTATTATTATATAATTTTTACAAATTTTAAATAATAATAAAAATTTCACGAATTCAAATGTATATTTTATAAGGGTTTGAGAACTGTTATTAGGTGAAAAATTATACATTTTTCAATAAATGTAGTTTTTTATTTTAAAAGTTAAAAATCAAATATTTAGAAATATTCTATTTAAATGGATATTATTCTTAGAATCAAAATGTTGAAATTATCCAATGGTTAATTTTCATAATTTTGTAAGACGGTCAAATTTTTCGAAAACAATTATATACCATATAAATATAGGACGTGTATAATTACATCATAATGAACAAAATGTGATGTAATACATTTTATAAATTGTATCCATGTCCAAATATGTTATTTTATTCTAAAATAATTTTATTTTATGTTTGTTTGATTAATTTTATAATGTCTTTATGAATCCTCCAAAAACTATAATATATTTTATGATTTTAAAATAATTTCTTTAAAAGTATCTCTCACATCCACATCATCAATGGTAATATTTTAATACGTTTGAACATTTCCCATATATAATAAATAAAACTAATCCTATTTTTACAATACCATGATAAAAAACTATGGGCAGGTTTGTGGTCTTGGTTATTTTATTATATAAAGTCCAAAACCTAAGTTTGACAAGTGATTGAGAATCCCCCTCTCATATCATATATAAACCCACCCAAAATCCCTTTTATATTCACTAAAATACTTTTATTACATCATTCATGTTCCCTCCCCTCTCTAGACTCTTCCAAAGGTCTTCCCAACCTCTGAATAATTTACTTCCAAGAATTTGGAATCACACTCTCAAGTTAAAGGAACCACTCTTTCTCCCCTTTATTCTAGAATCTTTATCATTTTATTCCATTATTATTTTCAATTAATAATGTTTGGGGTGTGTTTTTTCAAATTATCTATACTTTAAATATTATTTATAAATAATTAGAGACCCATTTCATTCTCATTAATCCATCCCATGAAAATTTATAAGCCCCTGTTTTTCTACTGAAATTTCACTACAAGATTCCAGGGGAAAAATGTGTAGTGAATACCCATACCCAATTCTTATAATTGGTTTTCACCTTTATGATATTATAAAAATTTTATTTGGTACTTATATGTATGTATTCTACACTACTTGATCTTATAATAAAATGTGATGAAAAATGATTCCATGTTGTATGACCCATGTGGCACACATAACCATGATAATGAAATGAAAGTGACAAGTGCACCTAGAATTATATAGTTCTCTAGTGCATTAGGTAATGTTTAGTATAATGGTATGTAATGTTGGGACATGGAATAAACATTATTCCTTTATATTAATTTTTTATCACAATGTATTGGTAGTTATCCTTGACCTTTGTTGATGATGTAGTGTTTTATGTTGTTCCCACATTTCCCATGTTTCCTTTATGAATATTATGGAATATCATTCCATGTTGTTTGTTTTTATGATTCTCAATCCTTTTATGACCCCTTTATATTAGTATAAACTAAAATTTATTTGTTTCATCATGTTATGCAATTTCTATTCACTTATTGGGATTTATTGATCACCCCCTTTCTTATGTATGTCTCTATGTTGTCCCATGTAGTTTTATGTACGAACATGGTAATGAAGTTTTCAATAAATATGATGTATTTCATATTTTATGTTTTTACGTAATGTACCTAATTTCCAATGACACTATACTTCTCAATCATCCAAGTTGTATTATGTTTAATCTTATGTAATAAATCATTAATTAACATGTAATAAAGGGAAGTTTTATTATACCATGGTAAAATATTAAATAAATATGACCCTTTATCATTCTTATATAATATAACATCAAAATACAAAAGTTAAATATACATCATTGTGTGTATTTAAGGTGTTAGTGAATTATTATTAGGATACCCCCAAAATTTTATAAACATAGTTTTATTCAAAAATTCATACATTCTTTTTTGAACTGAAGTGTATAAAACTATCTTTTTACACTTTAATGAAATATAGTAACATAGAATACATATTTTATATATTTCCACTTAAAGTAATAAATTTATATATGAGAGAAAAACATTATTATTTACATAATTAAATATACGAATAAAATAGTTCATATTCTTTTTTTGGAAATAGATATTGAAAAACCATATATGGTATATAGATAATGAATCATAGGTCCTCATATGATTTACAATTCATATAGATATACATATCCAACTATGTGGAGGCTGCTAGTCAGGGAAGAATCTTAAAATACCGAGTAAAATCACTAGATATAATGAATTCCAAAACTAGTCATAAGTCAAAAAATGGAACTATCCATAATAAAAACATAAAAAGTCCATCCTAACTATAGAGGAATCATAACATTGACGGAATGGTCTAGTTAGAGTGGAAACATAATCTAGAATAATTTCTTATCCTAGAATCCCATTATAGTACCCTTATTATTACCATTATGTTTTTATTAATGAATGAAAACAATGAATTCATGAAAATATTTTAATATATGCTTTTAGAAAACCTATACAAAAAGATACCCTCCAAAACTATTCTACCCATATCAATAAAAAATCTCATATAATAATTTTTCAAAATAAAAATGGGAATCCGTGTCAGCAACATAATTCATCTAATAACAACATTTAAAAAAAATTAAATATAAACTAAAAATAATTTTACTTTTAAAAACCTTTTTCAGGATCAATTAATCCATTCTTTATAATCTATATGAAAACATCCTTTGAAAATAATTTTTAATATATCACATTAAAACCAAACAAAATATATTTCAAAATTACATAATGTAAAACCATTATCCAAACTATGTTATAGGTATAAATAACATAAATATATTTAAAATTTCAGTCATAATACTAATAATAAATTAATTTAACATTTTAAATATAAACTAAATTCAAAATTATCAAGAAAAATTTAATTATAACATAATTAAACCACATTTCCCTTTTATAGAACATATTATGTGTGTCGAAAAATATATTATGAAAATTATACATCAGATCCTTGAAAACTATTTAAAAATATTATAATATTGAAATAATCATCCAGGAAAAAATTTATAATTTATTCTTTGATAATTTATATTATCATTTTATAGGTATACAATAATTTTAAAACAAACAAATACCCAAGGATTCTTAAAAGATATAGACAGGGATAAAAGCGCCAATAAAGAAGAAACGTAACATTGAAGCCTCGCAAATCAATAATATATTAGAGATAGATAATGGGTTTGTAACCTTATGAAACAAAAACCACCATAATCTCATCGTTTTTACATAATATAAAAAATTCCCAATTGCCAATGAGCTTTGTACCCTAGTGGTACAAGCTCCTGCTTGGCATCCAAATGACTCGGGATCAAATCTGGGCAGGGGTGAATTTATGGGTTACTGTAGAAGTACTGTAGCAGGGCACTGTAGTAGTACTGTAGCGGCCATGGAACTATAGTAGTGGCAACACTGTTGAGGCAGAGGGACTGTAGTAGGTGCTGTAGCGGTGGAGGTTACTATAGTAGGTACTGTAGCAGTTCGGGTACTGTAGCAGTACAGTTCACCGAGGGGTCCGTTGGGCCAAAAAATGGGCTTTCAAGCCTTGTATTCAGGACACTTGGTCTTGGGACTTCGGGCTATGTAATGGGTCACCCTCTACCCAGTCTAAAGAGGTCTTTGCATTAAATAATAAATTGAGGCTTCGACCCCAAACCTTTAAAAATAAAAAATAAAAAAAATCCCAATTTCACAGGAACCATTGAATTAACAGTAAAATTTTGGTTACAAACCACCATTAGGGGAGGGTTGTCTTGGGATAAGGGATAGTGCATGCCTACCATTGACCTTTTATATGAATAATAAGATTTCAGTGAGGGTGTAATACAATTTTACATATTGATCCAAATAATAAAAATAATAATGAAATTATAATATCTAATTTGTTTATCTATATTTCTATTTAAACATCAATAAAAAACACAGAGTTATATATTTAGAATATTAATAATAAAATATTCTATGTCAATTAAAATTTATAATAAAAATAACAATAATCTTGTAAAATTCATAAAATGTGAATTTGACATTATTTTTATAAAAATATAACTGAATTATTAGGAGCACATTCCATAAAATTTATAACCCAGAAAAATATTAAAACAAAACATTATGACACACTATATTGAAATTAAAAAGGGACTTGTGATGTCATGACATGGAAAATATTGTATTGAGTAAACTTGAAGTAATACCTATTTACTATGCATTATTTCAAAAATTCTTCATTAATTATGTATCACTTATGGCCTAAAACGTTTTTCACTACGTTGTGATTATGCTCATTCTCTAAAATATAAATAAAAAAATGAATCATTAAGAATTTCAATACACTATAAATTTAAAATATATTTATCTCAAAAAAATAATACACTGGTATATTTTAAAAAATTAAAAAATTGGTGTGTTACTCACAATGTGTAACCTTATCCATTAAGAAGTTAAAATCCCATTTAAATTCCACCCACTAAAAAACATTCTCCATCATCCATAACAAAATGATACAGACATTAATATTATTTAAAATTCACTCATTAAAATTATTCAATGTCAATGTCATCTAATTTTCCAATGGGTAGCAATTATGTTTATGCTAACCATTAACACAATCAATATCCTATCATTAATGATGTGTTATTCTAATTACATTTTGTCAAATGAAGTATCTATTCATTTTAAAATCCAATGATTAGTCCACCATAAAACTTATGATAACTATATCAATCTATAACTTCATATTTAATTATTTAACACATAACTAACGTAAACTATATTAAAACATGTTATGATTCAATTGGAAATATTTATTTTATTTTATTAGGAAAATATTTGTTCCTTACTGAAATAATAAATAAATTTTATGGGAAAATATCATTTTTCAGAGGCGTAGCTTCACTAAAAAACATGAAAAATGTCCAAAAATATTAATTAAACTCTAAAAACTAATGCATATTTTGATGTGATCAATGAGATCTTCATGTATATTAAAATTCATTCTATTGACCATTGTCTAACTATCAATAAGTGTTTACATAATTGATAGTCAGGTTTAATTTTTATTTATAAAATTTAAGAACACATAATATTTTATATAATTGGACATTGTCTCAAATAATGGAATAAACATGTGGAAGAACTAAATGAAACTAAGTTCTATAATTATAGTAATATATATGTATCATATGGGATCAATAAAAGTGTATATGATTAAATAACCCCTATTGAGGAAATGTAAAAAATGTTTGGAGATAAAAGTTGAGATAAAGAGATTTTTTAGGTTTAATAAATGTTATAATATTCCATTATATGATAGTTTTAACAAATATTCAATATTATCAGTCATACTATAACTATATATTTTGTAAAAATAAATTTGATTTATTAAGAATATATTTATATAGCTACTCTCTATCTCATAAATGATATGATTCAAAATAGAAATGGGATACATTTTAAAACATATAATGTTAATCAGATATTATGTTCCATGCATTTGTTACTTTGAAAAAATATCTTTATGCACTAATATATACAAATTATTTTGAAAGTACTATGATTCATATAAAAATTTCCTATATCTGACGCATTTAAATATAAACATGAGACAAGTCCAGCAAAAATATTACACTAAAATCCAATTATTTTAATATTTTGATGAATGCATAAAATTATTAACATTTTAAATCTGCTTACATGGTACACATATAAAATATTTCAACTGAAAAACTTCAACACTTGGTGAACACACCCTGGTGAATGACATTTGATCATGATAATCATAATTTTCTAAATGATACAATAAAAAATCAACTTGTATTATCAATAAATGGAATGAATCCATTTATTGAAAAAATAATCACTTACAATTTATAGATAGTTGGGTTAGTGAATTATGGCATACAATGTGGTTATGTGACATGGACCAACCCACCTGTTCCCTGACTGGGGAAACAGAAAACCATGTGTCCCACTAAGCTTGCCTCGAATAGGCAATGGGTTGGTGACAAGCACTGAGTATCATATCACATGATATGGGATCCCTAAACCAAAAAAAACCTAAAATATAAACATTTCCCAAAATTATAATGAAATAATAAACAATAGAGAAAAATATATATAAATAACTAAAATATATAAAAAAAATTAATGAGACATTAAATACATTCACAACACCTCATTGAAAAATACCGAATGACATGTACATCCGACATACATCAAAATCTTATAGATACAAAATTTGGAAACTTCCACTTCACTAAAACTACTCTTTTATCAATATTTAACTATTAAATCACCCCACAATTATGAACTACCATTATCCACCAGCAATCATCATACCTCCCTAGGAATCTACAATAAACAAATCCCATTAACTCTTTGTCAACTGATACTATCTCCAAATTATGCATCGCCTGCAGTAATATAACAGTGATGGAAGAAGGATAGTGTTGGGGTGATTATTAAATTTATTAGTAACACACCCTAAAATGAAAAAGGAAACACATGAAACAAGTCATCTGAAGATATAGTATAAGATGTTAAGAAAAAAGAATACAAAGATAAAAAATTTAGATATTTTCTACAACTATAATTCTTAAGGACACATAGAACTATAAATCATCTTAACTCCAACCTATGAAAATTTAAATTTTATGACAAACTAAGGATTTTAAGAGTGCTTAAAAGACCATGAATTATGAAGTAGATAACCTAGTATCATTCTGTATCTCAATGGAAACCAAGTCTTTTTAAGGAGTCATAAGTCTCCAAAAAAATGGTATATTCATCCGTCTTTCAAAACCACCACTAGAATCTATAATGGGTGAATTTATACTCACATAATAATGAAAATCATCCAAGGGTGTATCACCCATTACATTTTACCTTTATAAAATAATTTTTTTAGACATTAATAAGAGAACTCACAATTTGTACGAGAATAGAATATTCCCAATGGTGTACTGACTCCTACTATATTAACTACCATGCTGTGAGAAATACCACACTTAATTTTTTGAACAAGAGTGGGGGTCCAACTCCTCACCAAATGATGACAATATGTTGAGGTGTTACTAACCCTGGTGGTGGCTCTCATACCTTGATTGATCTCTTAGATGAGGTCATACTAACTACTAAAATAAGGAATCTCATTCCATTTTTAAGTGGGGTGTGAGAATAATGGCCCTATATAATATAGGAGAAGAGGCTAGCTTGACTTGAGTGAGTATATTGAACTAAAGACCCAATCTAATGACGGTGGGGGGCCCATTACCTAATACAACAACTCTAGTTTCATCTTTTCTGAACCTATTCATCTTGCCTTCATAGCTAAAATAAAAATATTTCTATATCAACTTCCAAAAAAATTATAGATAATATAGAAATACCATTGTTATCTATATGAAAAAATACCAAGGATAATCTATTTAGTTTTGAAAAAATAAAAAAATGGTGATAAAGTTTCAAAAAACAACATAGAGGTAAGATACCATCCCACGTTTTTTCCACTTGACATTCCACATGGAATACCAATAATAGGAGTGTTTACCTTTTTCATGTATGTTAACCCCTTATTCATGGCAATACCTATGAGATTGGATCCAACATGAGTGATGAAACACAACCAAGATAGGTCATGATACCTATGCTAGATAAGTTGTGACCAAATGTCCATGTCTATATATCTCGTACTATTGATCCTTGCATACTATACCAACCTAGAATACAAAGCCTATGAACCACTCTACATGAAGGTTTAGTCTTTTCCACCTAATTTTATGGGTCATGCCCTAACAGTGGGATCATCTATAGCGGATGAGTCGCCTCCGCCACTGTGAAATGCTACGAAACACACATAGATGGAATTCTCCATGTAATACCAGACACTAATTACACTAGCTATCTCTACCTCCAAAGAGTTTCATTTATCTCATATCTTATTCCTCTCTTGGTTGAATCTTCCACACTTCCCCTACCAGACCTCCACCCCATACTATCCTCACTGCAAAGGATGCCTCCCTTTCACAACATCGTCCACCAACTCACGAGATCACTATTAGCTAACCTCATTATGCTCAACCTCCCCTTACCTGATATATCCCTTATAATATAACTCCCTTCACTAGATTCAATGTTTTTGGATACTATACACATTATAAACGAAGAGTGATGAACATGGAGTGAGAAGAGAGAGTGAACTAGGGAGATAAGAAACATTATTTCCACATTCCTCATTATTATACACTGTGTTCATTGCGAAAATATCAAGAACAAATTTGGGGGAAAACAAATTTAACCTATACATTTCATGGGGTTACAATTTGGGTTCATGCACGGGGATCTAATTACCCTAACATGGGTAGAGAAACATAATAAATTATTAAACTCAATTCAATCAAAAAATTAGGGCAAAAATATGTTCTTTTTGATGATATTTAGGTCCATATTGATTGTTATTGTCCATTTTATTTAAGATATACTTTCTTCAGTCTCACCGCTCATGGATCTCCAAGAACCCCTAAACAACTCATAAGATTTAAATTCCAATAAATCAAGTATTTAGGGTTGATAAAACTTGTATAAGAAAAAATATATTTTCAAATAAGATACCATTTTTTCATCATTCTTAAAACCCCAATTAGTTTAATAGTGTAATTAATATAATTTATTAATCCACTCACTATGTAAAAAACATGAGGATCTCAGTATGAACTGATCTTACAACAATACTTTGTAGAAACACCTATCCCAGACAAAATCCCAAAAATAATATTTTTAACCATGAATCCATTCTTTAGGGAAATCATAATTAGCGTGATTTAATTTTTGGGGTCTAAAAAAATATTCTATACATAATATATTATTATTGATGCTTTGTAGCACCAAATGTTTTTTACTATCTTGGCAAATGAATAAACAACAGAACTTGGGATCAATAATAACACATGAAAAACTAATATGAGGTATTTTTCTTGGGTAAATGTACAATTTTACCCATTTAAAGGTTCTAAGACTCTTTATCTCTGGAATTGAGTTCAGCCTTGACTGATAAATTCCTGGTTCACTAAATCCTTCTCAACTATACTAATTTTTCATCATGGGAAGGAAAACAACTAAGACTATTTTAAAAGAATGTTCAAAAGAAAACATGATGGGAAAAAACCCACCATTTAATGTACTATTTCATATCTTTAGGTCTAAAATATTGATGAACCCAATACATATCCACCCAAGAAAGTAAAGCACTATTTTTTCACTAATGTTGTCAACTCTTAGTAATCTTGAAGAATGATGTTAAAGGAAACATGCATATACTCCATGAGAGCCTTTCCAAGCATTGTCACCTAAAACCATTCTTCATATGAAGGTATTCCTACCACATGGGATAAAGATAACCCTCAAAATACTAAAATATATTTAGAAATAATTGTTTATTAAGGCTACCTCTGGTGGGAGTGCTTCTCTCCCCACCATTAAAGTGTGTCCATGATGTTTTCCACTTGAGAAAAACCCATCTTTACTGAAATCAAACAATAGGAAATTTATGAATATTCTAATATTACATATATGGAGTTGTAAATAACTATGGTCATCCAAAAACATGTAAAATTATCTAATATATACTATCAGTAATGATGAAGAACCAATTTTTTTAACACATGACACAAGAGAAATGTGGTTCATTTTTTTCAATCTTGTCACTATATTCTTCATAAATCCTCTATAGGAAATCCCTAATATCCCATAGGTATGAAAAACTTATTGAATATAACTTGGTTTTGATATCATTACCCTTTTGTAAAAGTTACATACGACCATCGTAAGATCAATGATAACTTTGTAAAACTACTCAGTATCACACCGCTACTTATCATGTTTTCTATTCAGTAACAATATGAAGTATAAAATCATGAATGGTGAGATGAACATATTGTATCTACAAAAAAACTAAGGATAACTCCATAGAAACTAGAGTAATTAAAAACAAAAACCACTAAGAAAAACACATCCTCCACAACAATGAACATGGTTTCATGTGTTGGGTACACCCACAAGGATATGATGGATATACCACATTGAGGGATGAACACTATAGAGTAATTATTTACTTAAGATTTCCATAATGATATTTAATTCTAACATCAGCATAAAATAACTATGTTCTTGGGAAAGTGGTCAATCCCCCCGCCCACCTTCTAGAAAACTATTCATGTATATTATATGGTAATTTTCCACCACTAAGTAAATATCATCACTATGGCCCTCTCTTATACAATAGATGAGTGTGGGATAATATTTTTTATTCAAGATGATTAATTCCTCCCTCACCATAACAGAAAAAATATCTCTAATGCTAACTTCACATGCACCTCCTCTATCATCTAAACAAATTTTCCTCTAGATAATTAGTAAAAAACTACACCACTATTATAACACTTTATTCTATTTAATTTACAGTACTTCCTATTATTTAAGGCCAACCATTTATCCATGAATTAAGATATCACATTATGAGTGTACACTACACACTAGGTACACTCATGATAAGTCCAATACATTTTCAAAATTCATAATCAGCTCCACAAAATACCAAAACAATGTGAGGTTTAGTCCACCTACTCTATAAATTACACTAGGGGTTTATCAGTCCAATCAGTGGTATATGAACACAATCTACTAAAGGCATATTGATGCACAAATCATAC
Source organism: Viscum album (assembly GCA_963277665.1). Taxonomy (NCBI): domain Eukaryota; kingdom Viridiplantae; phylum Streptophyta; class Magnoliopsida; order Santalales; family Viscaceae; genus Viscum; species Viscum album. The sequence continues at coordinate 394,235,822 of OY728136.1, read as the reverse complement.
ATTCACTAAGGGAAATACATGTGTAACCCTTCATAATAATTCATATATTCTTTAACATTTATGGGGTGTGAATAATCATCCATTCACATCGATTATAAAATCATTATTACCATATGATAGGTAGCTATCATCTTCTTCAAGAGGCTTTTCTCTAGTATCCAAACCTGAAAGGATCCCACTAACTACTATAGGGTTGGACTCTCTAAATTTACTCAGTTGTGTGTCACCAAAATACTATCATAGGTAAATAATAACTATAGAGAAAAGAACCACTAAATATCTCCTCTAAAATGAAATAATATCAACATAACCATTTTTTTCCACTAGCAATCAACTTACTCTATCAAAATGGTTGAGTGAAATATGGTCATAATTAGTAGAAAATCTATGTCTAATAAGTGTCTTGCTATGGTTACCATTGAAATTTATAACTCCCAAACATTAAATCTAGAATGAATAACTCACATATATTCCAATCATTATTAGGTTTCCTAAAAAGAGGACACAAATTGTATTTTGAAATGCATATGTCAATTATTGACCATAACAATGTATCATGAAAATAATTCCATAAATTTATCTACCATCACCATATTCATTACATGAACTCACCGTGGATACTGATTATGGGAGAGGATATAAGTGTTTTTCATCTCTCACTATTTTAAAACCACTATCTCTACCATTGAATACCTCTTTTTATAAGAATATAGGCCTATCATATAGAGTTCAAGGATATTAATGTTATCTTCCATGTGGAGGTTCATCCACAACATCACTCTATAGAATATCAAGAAATATTATAACCTAATCCCATAACCAATGTGCATCACTATTAAGAATCCACAATTTACCAATTCTCACTTGAGGTCTCGGGCATAACTGGTGTCATGTAAAGGAAAATCTAAATCCTGATAAATCTTCCTCTAAAGTCTCAACCCTAACTACTAATATTGAAAAATTCCACTAAATTTGTTTTTCCAAGGAGAACCTTGTGATGTCCATAGACATTAAAGTTTACCTAGACATTATCAGTCTACACTATAGAGGGTCCAACATCCTCTAATAAAAATATACCTTGAATAAGGAATTAAATAGTAACATCAATAATGAAATCATATGAGTCTATGAGAAACATTATCTACTTATTTAAAACTATACCATATAGGGAACCCAATTCCAGAATTATCATTTGGTAAGTGTAAGTCATAACTGGATGGAAATGGGGGTCTCTCACTCTAGTCAGACCTCTATTTCCTGAGGATCAGTCTTTCTATGAAAACCAAAGAGGCATATGTCATTGAAACATGCATATTAGACTTATCATATTTGTAATATCACCAAAATCATTGAAAATACTATCTTCTCCACATAAAAAAGATCCAGGCAAAGAATAATGTGAGAGATATTTACATAGGTCATTATTTTGTCTGGAAATATGGTGTGGAATGGGTTTCGCTCCTCATGTTACCATTATAAAATTTCCCTGAAACTACCAATGGTTCCCCCATCTGTAGCTAGATATAGACCTACTTTCCAAAGGCCAATGATCATCTAGGTTTTCCGGACCAATGAATCTTAGGGACTCGAATTAGTTGACATGATTCAAGGTCAGACTCAACACACCCTTTTGGGGGGAATTTTTACCTACTTTGTGACTCTATTATAGATTTAAATTATTTCTATGAATCAATTCACAATCCAGATACAAGATAGGTTACCCTAACAAAATTGATTTTGGTCAATTCTATTTTCTATATAAAAATTGGGATCTCTTAGGAGAGTCAATATTTATGTTTATAAGGTTCCTCATCATTCTCAGGTAACATGCGGTTTCATATATGCTAAAACCATATAACAAAGTGATTCAAAAAATGTTCCCATATGAGGAAGTGATTAATATTCCAAGGATGGGATGGAACCATTATGAGGCATCCTAGGTCTCTTGGTTATTATAGGAATTGAAACCCATGTAGTTCATTTAACCCATACAGTTTTACATCATTCAGACGGACTTATATGGGTTCTCTAGGACACCTTCGAGCTCGAGTACCAAAGGGACATCCTTCATATCTTGAATATAGAAATAATCAGAGTTGTCATAGTTCATTCTTTCAGGATAAATATATATTGGGGCCAGTCATGTAATTATAGAGAGTGGTGGCGTAGATGAGATGATTAGTTCAACTCCCTAAGATCACGTGATCCATGCTCAGTTTGAGAAACAAGTGATAAAAAGTAGCCAATTTTATTGCTTTGGATAAGGGACTCATATGTCGGGCCTTCCATTGATGATCAATATAGAGCTTAGGCCTCTGAAGGAGGTAGCCTATTAATCCTGAATATGGTAGGATTTAGTGTTGTCATAGTTCCATTTATGCTAGGTCTTACTCAATGAGGCTTCCTTGTATGGAAGAGAATTATGATTCAAGTGAGGTGTTCATTACATCCCCCTAAGCCCACCTGATTAATGAATGGGGTGAGAAAAAAATGGGTGATGATAATTAGCCTCATGGTGTATGGGTTTTGGAAATTCATATAAGAACAATACTTGGAGTGTTTGGTATAGAGATCGAGCCTTAGGAAGGCATCCTATGAATCCTTGTTATGAAAAAAATCAATGTTATCATATTTCATTTTATGTTGGGGATTACACTCTAAGGTTTCCCTATACAATTTTAGGGGTGTATAAGGTAGATGATATGACCATTGCAACTCCCTAAACACACATGATCTATGATTGTTTTTGAGAAACAAGGGATAGTAGGTAATCAATGTCATTTCTTTGGATAAGTGACTCATATGTCGGAACGTCCATGGATGATTAATATGGAGCTCAGGACTCCTATGTATGTTGAAAATGGCAGGAATTGGAGTCCTCATAATTCCCTTTATTCCAGGGCTTACACACTAGGGATACCCTATTGTTTGGGACTTACACACTAATGATAGAGAGCATTATCAAATCCTAGTATTTTCTATTGATATAGCCTTCATGTTAATAATACATCAAAAGACCCAGTTGGCACATCCTAGGGGTCGTTGCATGACATAAATTGATAGACATATAGGGTTTCATGGGAGTCAATGTGGCATATCCCAAGGGGTTCCATGTGTCTTGGATGATACCTATACAAGACACCACGAGGACTGGCCAACATGACTCGATGAAATCATGAGTCTTAGCTGATGTGTGTAGATTGTATAGTGGGGGATTTATTTTCATGACCATATGCTTTCTTGATACTTGGATGTTGTGATAGGGCACTATTAAATGAGACAGGAAATGTGTCCAAAGGATGTCTCAATTCTTCGGTGATAGACCCAGAGGGTTCAAAAGATCAATGTAGAACCCATGGGTTAACTATATGATGGTGCCTGAAATGTCTGGAGGACTTCACGTGTACCATATGACATATATAAGGGGTATCATGAAATATGATAAGGGTTCTCTAGTGATATTTCATGTCTTCAGATGACACACACTAAGTGAATGAGGGGTAGTAAGCATGTCCTTCGCATAATCCTTCTTTCTCTGATCTTGGTTATAATCATTGTATTGTGAGTGCCTAGGTATCATTCAGTTTGAGTTTCCTTGAGTCTCATGTGATTTTTAGGACATGTGGTATGTTATTCACATGTTCTTCTACAATTCCTTTGCATGATCTATGTCTAATCACATGAATCACTTTAGGTCTAGCACATGACTACTTCGGTTTCTTGCTGGTATATTACCTGATGTAAATCTGTCTGTTCATGTGATTGGTTTCCCTGAGATGTTTTTAGATGTAAAGAGCCAAATCCCATAGAGCATGGTCATTTAGTCAGTTTCAAACCAAACCCTTAATTTGTGTTAGTGCAGGGAATTTTTAAGAATCACCACCCCTAATCTCACTGATTTTTGTGGTGTATCTGGCACAAGTCCAGGCTAGAGTCGGTGAAGGGGCATGGAGCCACACAGTTTCACAAGTGTCTTATATAGAATTCTTTATGTTCATCACCTTTTTTTAATTATTATGAGTCTCCTTTATCAATGTTTCATTTATCGGTTTATTTCCAATTATCGAAGACTTGTTCGATCATTCAGTTGTATAGAAGGACCTTAATTTTGTCTTGTTAAAATGTACAAGGTCTTCTCAATATTCAAATACCTATAAGAATACAATAGTGATACATTGGGTTACTTGTCATGGGGTCTCGCGGGACAATGCTATAACTGGGCTGGGTATGTCGCATGCCTTTTAGTGGCTGTGAGTACCTCTGAACTCATCCCTTTTGATCCCCTTTATTTGATGTAATAATATTTGGGATTCATGTGAGATTGGATGTTTGTTGTCAAGGGTATTTATTCTATTTTTTGAGATGTGTTGTGTGAAAAATAGGGGTGACATGGGGGTGTGTGAGAATTCCTTGTCGTAAAGACGAGGATGAAAAGAAAAAGGGATTTTGTGAGACAAGGTGGGATTTCTGCCGATGTATCATGGTGCTTTTCATGTCATCAAGGGCATGTATCATGTCTTTTAGCCACCATGCACCCCTCTTGCCTCCTACCTTTTTGTCTTTATTGTTATATTTTACAAAGGATAGGGGTTATGCACATTGGAAAAAGTAGTATATATGATTTTTACTTGTTTTTTATGAGGTATTTCCTAACCAATATGGGTCATAAGGATAGTGTGAAAACATGTAGTGGATAGGTCTATCCATCTATCCATAGATCATTTCAGAGTTTTCTAGACATGTATGAGGACTTCTGTGTAGCGAGGCTCAAAAAATAAAGGGTTTTTTCAAGGTAAGGCATACATGACACCAATGTCTTGGAGCATCTCGAGGATCTCTCATGTTGAGTGTTGCGTGTCTTTCAGTGACCATGAACACCTCTCACATCCTTTCCTTTATCTCCATAGTTTTATGTAGAAAATGCTCAAAGGTCCAGTGAAATTCCATAGATGTCACCATGGGATTTTATTCTTCCAAATGATGACCTAGTAAATGAGTTTAATAACCACTATGGGTCTCTTCCTTTATAATGTCATACCTCATTATTCATGATTGGTTTTGGATGTTTTTCAGGCAATTCCCAATAAAAAACACATGCGGCATGGCAGTACACATTTTTTTGTCTAGGGGTGACTTGAAAGAAAAGATAGGTTTTTTAAGAGGTATCCAGAAGAACTGTCACAGGCAATGCACCATTCATAGGGACATCATGTGACCTTGAAATGATCACATAATTATTTGTCTCTTAGAGGCTTCATGAATCTTCGATCGTCCCCTTCTTCCTTTATTTCAATGGGAAAATAATATCCATATTCAGGTATTCATTCCCTTGTTATTTCCTCGATGCTTATTTGATGTCAATCATAAAATCCCCCTCCCTCTTCAAGAGTGATGTCTAAGGGGGAAAAGACTCATTTCTAAAGAAGAAAAATGTCTTCTAGAACCTCTAGAACATCATGAACCAGTTCTTCGAGTGATGTTTGGTCTACTGGGCGACATTTGATAATCTGTGAACTACCAATATATAGGGGTGGGGGAAGGGTGGATGAAAATTCATCCCACCGACTACCTATTCTTAGAGCAGTCCTATTGTTTTTTCCATCATGAGACCCTACCACAAACCCTAATCGTGAACCCTATCCACAAGTCTCTGTCGTGAAGACAACCCTTAAAATCTCTTGTGTAAGGCTACTTTCTACTAATTCTCTCATTTTACCCAACTTGGTCGATGTTTCTGAGAGACTCCAAAATGTGGATATTACTCTCTCTTTTTCATACGATGAATGGTTGAGTTTTTTTCGAGATTATTATCCAATTTTCTGCCTTGTATGATATATCCATATTATATCGCATTGCTATCAACACCCATCCCATTAGTTGGATATCGGGATCATGAATGTCTGATCTAAAAAGGGATCACTTGGTAAGGAAGCGTGTCCTGTAAAATGAGTGATTTTCATATCCACAGAAAGAAGTTTCCCCATAATAATGCTATGTAGTGTGTCTCACGGTAATTTCCTTCTGCTTTAGTTTAATTTCTCTTACCTCGAACCACATATTGCTTTAGTTTAAGGTCGTTTAGCTTGTACCACATGTTGCTTTAGTTTAAGGTCCTATTAGCTTCATACAACTATTTCTTTAATCTAATGTCTTCTAACTCAGATCATCTATTACTTTAGTATATGGTTTTTAACTCAGACCATCTATTACATTAGTTTAAGGTCTTCTAGCTCAAACCATCTATTTCTTTAGATTGTGGTCTTTTAGCTCAGACAATCTATTGCTTTAGTTTAAAGTATTTTATCTTGGACCATCTGTTGTTTTTGTTTAATGACTTTTAGCTCAAACAATATATTTCATTATTTTAAGGTCTTTAAACTCAGACCATATATTAATTTATTTTAAGGTATTTTATTTCGGACAATCTATTCCTTTAGTTTAATGTCTTTTAGCTTAGACTATCTATTTCTTTAGTTTAAGGTCTTTTAGCTCGAACAATCTATTTGAGCATGGGATATGGCACATACATGACTGGATTGACCTAAAACACTCAACAATGTTGGATTCTACCTTGGTTTTTATTGAGTCTCATGAGGATCAGAATGACCACTTTATAGAAAACAATTATTGGTTGACAGAAAACAGAACATATACAGGACCATTGGGCATGTATTTAGAGTCAAGTCAAGGGGTCCCTTGAATCTGGGTATCTTTTCCAAGTGCTATGGAAGATCTATAGAAGTAATATTTATGATGGTTGAATACCAGGGATACAAAACCTGCCTGGATAATTTGTGTTTGTATGATGTGAATCAAAATCAGGGTGTTTGAGTCCATGAATATTAGATAGTGTAAACATGCTGGGTATATCCCTTGACATTCCAAAATTCTAGGTTTCATCGTGGTGTTACAAAGGATCACAAGGATCAAATATTATTTCTATTATGGATAATATGCATTTAGTTGGTGGGTGAAAGCCCTTATGTGTTAGTATTATTCCAAGTGAAAGATGATATCGACTTATTTCTGAAGGCTATAAAAGATTTTCAAATATTCAAACATCTATAAAATGAAGGTGTGTATGGGAAGAAAACTATCCAGGAAGGGTTCTTTCAGCCAAGGTAGCTAGCTCAAAAAATTAAGATCGAGCTCTATGCTATGTTGTTTCATATCATGAGACATGGCTTATCAAAGGATAGGAATTGAAGTGCCAAAGTCTGTCCTTGAGGAAGGGTACAGAACACAGTGACGTAATGTTGAGGATATTGAATCTTCCAGGATAGCTTGGTATGGGGATTATAAAATCATGATCTAGAGAACTTGAATAAAGACAATGGTATGGGACCGTCATATAAGGATTTGATCAACACATTGGGCTATTGAATACTGACGTGAGGATATCAGGGATCAATAGAATTTGAATGTCCTTTTTCAGAGTGACCCATTTGGTTGATAGCCATAGGTGCATATGCAGGATCTATGGGCATGAATGAATAATCTTGAAAATGGTCCATGAAGCTAGATATCCTCTCTAAGGACATTGGAAGGTTATGATGATTCAAGGCTCCCCAACTCACAAAGTGTGGTTTGTGGAAGATGTAAAATAAAAGGAGGGTTCAAATGTCTTAAAGGTTGTTTCACCACCTAGGGTACATATTCTCATGGGGAAGAGGTTTAAAAAATATCTCCCTAACTTATTCGTGGACCATTGGGTCTATCGAGAATAACCAAGCTTGTACTGTGGTTATAGAACCTATGATATTTTCACCATTTATGTTTCTGACTTAATTTTCTTCTAAACATTGAGGATTAGGAGTTTAGAAGGTAGAGACATAACTTTTGACCTGGTCACCCTTTGGAGATTTCCAACCTAACAAGTTTTGGGTATCATCCATTAGCGGTTTATGGACATGCAATTCGGACCATTATGTGCTAGATTTTATTGTTTTACATTTTTTACCAAAGCACATGCAGTTTAGGGTCATGAATCATATGGACCTAACATGGGGGACTTGACACTATAAGATAATTAGAATACCTTGGTTTAAGATTGCTCCAATATATTGTCATGTATGGATGGGAAATTATGTAAATCATGTCTTGAGTTTCTCAAGTCATAAATAATGACATGAGAAAATCATACAATGAGTATTTTAGACACACTGAGGTTTTGAGTGCTGTAGTGACAATGTTAGGGATCACGAGAATTAGAATGTCCTTTTTTAGAGTAATACATTTCGTTTAAAGCCATAGGCACATATGTAGATTCCCTGAGAATGCATGAATAGTCAAGAAAATGGTCCTGAAAGGTGCGTAACCTTTCCAAGGGCCATGGAAGGATAAATATGGTCTGAGATACTCAAGATATGATGTGTGGTATATGGATTTGAGGTGCTATTAAAGGATGGTGGAAGAACCCTATACTCTGGTTGACCAAGGTATGTATGTTGTGGTCCTTTTATGAGTAGTGAAAATGGGAGATGGTTTGCACTATTTATTTCTATTTAGAGGGGATGTGTTTGTGTCTATGTAGTCTAACATCACGTGGTAAGGACATGATTCCATGTAGTTTAACGTCATATAGTAAGGATTTAGGAATTGTTGTGAAAGGATGTAATGTTTTATCTAGGCCCAATGAAGAGAAGTTAGACGTCACTACATATCCCATGAAAAGAAGTATCATTCCACATGTAGTTCTGGATGTCTATGTAGTTTAATTTCTTATGGAAAGGGAAAACTATGCACAATTTAACTTCAATTGGTAAGAACAAAATGTTCTAGACTGTTTATCATCATGCAGTGAGGGTGATGTGGAAATATTTAATGTCATGTCGTAGGGACATGGGAAGACATTTTAGGATAATGCGGACCTATCTATAAGGTTGAGTTCCTAATGTGGGGGTTCATAGAATGTTGTCATGAATCAATATGATACGAATGAGTACCAAATAAGTCTCAACCACACCATGCACTATGCTAGGCAGACTCATGTCGAAGGGCCGAAAAAGGGTCATGGGTGTGGCTATTCCCAAAAAAGAAATGCATGAGCATCACTATGTATCTCATGAAGATGAGAATCATGCCACCCATAGTTCTATAAAAGGATATAATTTACATAGGATTAAACCATATTTATAAGTGGGAATTATTTTCATTGATAGTTGAATATTATCCTAGGATTGTAGATATATACATTACTACATACCATTCATGGGTAGGAATCAAGCTACATGTATTTCTTGAAGTTCCATGCTGTTTAATGTCATGCGGTGTGGATGAAAGTGGATCGATGTGTATTGATGGGGACATCATGGTTGGGCCCAAGTATAGAATCCTGGGCATCAATACATACATCATGGGGATGAGATTCAAACCACACATAGTTATTGGAGGACTGTGCAATTTAATGTTGGGCGGAAAGGACATTGACCATGAAATTTAATGTTATGCATAAAGGACTTATGAATGACTTTTATGGTATTATTACCAATATTTTAATGATTTTATTGTATAACTATATTCCTTCTTTATGAGGGTATGTCCCTACCATGATTCCTAAGCTCACATGAGCTATTCTTGGTGTGAGACACAAGGAGCGACATGGGTTCCCCTATACTGCAGAGACAAAAAAGGGGTATAATAAGGGAATTTTATATAATGTAGTGACTGGACCATGATGTAGTATCAAGGGGTCTCTACATATCTCATTGAAAATGTGAATCAATCCTTACATAGTTTACAGAGAACCATGAAATTTAATGTCATGTAGCAATGATGATGGATTAGCCGATGTTAAGGGGAATGGGAGTTGTGGGTCCTTGTAGTTTTATGTTAGGTGGTAAGGACATTGTCAATGTTGTTTAATGTCTTGCGTTATGGACGAATTCCATACATTTTAGCATTAGGTGGTTATGATGAAATCCATACATCTTAATATCATGTGGTCTTGATGAAATGTTCCATGCATTTTAATTTCATGCAGTGAGGATTATTGATAGTGATTACACTAATGTGGACTCCCTTTTACATAATAGCTTATGCAAATTATTTCATGATAAATATCTCCTTTTTGGGTGTGGTGACCTGATTCCCATCAATTGAGGATAGAGAATAGGCTCCATTATGATAGACCTTATGTATTATGTAAGGTCCTTCCCACATTGGCTTCAATTTTATGAGATTATTTCTTAGTATAATCAAGGTTTTGATAGCCAACACTAGTTCTACTAGAAGTAATTAGTAGAGATGAAACTTTTTATTGAAATCCAATTAAATCCTATTATAGGAGACCTTAAGGTTGTGTAGCATGCACAAAAATTTCTCATCTAGTCATTCCAACTCATCCAGTCATTTTTGTGATTGTTCATCATCTAAGAGCTGTCCAAAAATGTCTATCTGGAGTGAGGGTATCTAGGATTCTATGGAAATACTGCCTTAGTCTCATACATAAGAGATTATGGAATTTCATGTGTAGAAGTACACATGGTGTTTTGGTAGGCCCACAAATCATTGAGGAGTTTATAGAGGCAATACTTCTTATCTTCTTTTACCATCTTCTAGAGTATGTTCCATAAGGTCTTATCAAAGGCCCTTACCTATCCATTTTCCACTAGATTATAGTGGGATGAGTGATTAGGATCAATTTTGTTCTCTTGGTAATGCTTATTAAACTTCATGGAATAGAATTTGGTGTTGTTGTCCATCAATATTATGTGAGGGACTTTGAACTTAGTGATGATATGTTACTTCACAAAGTTGATGATATTATTTGTCCGAACATCCTTGAGGGGAATCACCTCAGCCTATTTGGAAAATATGTTAGTGGAATTAAGGATCTACTTTAACAGTTTAATGGAAGATTGGGTATATGGCCCCACAACATCCATCCCCCAAATGTAAAATGGATAGGAATATTTAGTAGTATGCATCAATTATTAGGGCTGATGGATAAAATTTTCATGGATCTTGAATGCATGACATTTATTAGTGAATTCCACACAGTCTTGTATCATAGTTTTCCTGTAATATCCCATCATACTGATTTGGTGGGAGATCCTAGTTCTAGATTGATGGCCACCACAAGAGCCAATCTGGACTTCCTCCATGATGGTAATAACTTCTCTTTATAGTATGAAACTGAAGATAATTCCATAAAATCTTCACTTATAGAGTATTTTCTTTCTCATTTTGGCCATCCTGCAGAGTGAATTTCACTTCCCGACCCCAAATCTATTCACTTCTAGCACGATCTGTTGGAAGAGTCCTGTCTTAAAGACAACTAATTACAGGATCCATCCATACAGGGGTGGTCATTGGTTCATCATGCTCTGGGGTGGTTCACACCTAGTTGATCTCTTCCATATTGCATACAACATCTGGTGACACCATTTTTCACTGTATAATAAGGAAGGTCACTTCCCCATGATCAGGGTCATCCAAGACGTTGGCTGTATTGGCCAGCATGTAAGCGCAAGATTTTTTTTGATCGAGGGACATAAAAATATGTGGTCTCAAATGGTAATTCCTCCATTAGTCCCTTTATGTAGCCAATAAGGGGGCCAATTCCTTCTTTTTTATAGAATATTCTCTACTGACCTTCTTTATCACTAACTATGAGTACCCTTTGATGTTCAGGAAGGCTATGCACATCTATACGTATAGTTACAATCTAGTTATGAGGTCTTGGAATTCATCCTCATTATTTGTGCATCCTTAAGACAGTGAGAAAGTGTATGAAAAAACCACGATGTCTGGGGAGACGAATACAATCCCTAGACTAACCCAGTTGAGTTTTGAGTTCTCCATTCTGGTACTGACAATACTCCAAGAGGCTCCATCAAAGTACATCTCTCATATTTGGGGAGTGTCATGGGTATAATATAACTCTTTATTGGGGAGCTCAACATATTCTGGTGTATTTCTGGGGTAGGGTGTACTATGAGGAAATCAACCAAGTCTTTCCCTTTCACTAAGTTTTGAGATATGTACTGAATTTCATACTACTATATAATGACCCCCCATTGAGCCAAGTGTCTAGCCAAAATGGGGTGAACAAGGAGGTACTTGATCAGGTCAACACGATAGACAAAGTGTACCTATTGATTCTATAACTAGTGCCTCCCCGTTTTCACTATAAATATGATTGTGAGGTAGTTCTTCTTGACATCAATGTATCTGGTCTCAGTACCTAGAATGGTTAGACTAAGGTTCTAGAGACTATTCTCCCTTTCCACACTGTTCTTCTACATGAGAGGGGTTCATAATGAGCACTCCATAGAGGCCACATAAAAGATGATTGTCCTCCCTTCCATTAGAGGCGTTAAAACTGATGGGAGTATCAATTACTACTTAATAAATTTTACGGATTTCCAAAATTCATCATCCCATTGATAGTTGACTCCCTTCTTCATTAACCTCATGAAGGGGATAACATTTTCATCTCGGTGGGATTTGAATCACTGAATATAGGTGAGGTGCCCTTGGAGTCCCTTAAGTTCTTCTAGGTTCACTAAAGTGACATTTTCAAAATAGAACTAGTCTTCTCTAGGTCAATCTCAATGTCACGGTGTCATACTATAAAGCCAAGGAACTTTCCTGATGTTACCTTAACCGAACATTTTAGTGGATTCATATTTAGACTATACTTTCAAAACATGTCAAAGAAATATCTGAGATTCACGTTTTTAACGTAATGATTTTAGGATTTAATGAACAGGTCTTCGACATAACACTCGGCTATCCTTCCCAACAATGGCATAAACATGCAACACATGGTGGGATGATATGTGGAGCCTGCATTCTATAATATAAATGGAATTACCTGATTGTTGAATATCCCATTAAATGATCTGAAGGTAGAGACTTCGTTTTCCTTAGGCACTATCTTGATTTGATTTTACCATGAATACCTATCTATTAAGGAAAGGTCTTGGATGCCAGTAGTTTCATCAATTAGGAGTTCTATTACTGGTAATGGAAAATCATCTATTATGAAATGATAATTTTTTCTCTAGATTCAATGAAAACCCTGATTTACTACTTATTCTACTTGATGGGTACGATGTTGGAAATCCATATTGGGTATTTCACTTATAAGATGAAGTAGGATTTGATCAACTTATCGAATTCCACATCTACATTGGTGGCATGACAGGGGTGATTCCTCCAAGCTTCTTGAATAAAGCCCCTATGCTCATCAGATAGTTCGTGATGATGGGCAGCCACATCTTGATTCAATTTGGGAATTTTTATATAGTTCAAGGAAAACACATCTAGTTTCTTCATAAGAAATGAATTTTACATATATTTCTCTTCAAGAGGGAAGAAAATACTAACCAAGGTAGAAAAAAGATCTTATTGGGTCGCCATATTTATATGCTTGAGAAAAAATATGGTAGCGAGGATGCCTTCATCAACTATCGAAGGGGAAATTTTTGAGACCATCCTTATCTATTTATGAGTATGTGGAGATGTATTCATGTGAAAATTATAGTCCTGGGGCCTCTCCATAACTACGAGGGAATCCATGCGAAGAAACATCACAATACCTTGCTTTATGTGTTATTTTAGAGAGATGTTGGCAATGAATTTCAATAGGCACAAGATAGGTTTAGACCTCTGGGGTATGATCTGATAGCTCAACCATGATAATGGGGAGCACATAATCATCACCGAGCATGATCTATGGATTCAAATGGGTGTTTCCTAATCCCTTTGGAGCTGCAAACCATATATTATGATATTGGATTCACATGGCCAGTCCCTAATACAGGGCCTTACAAGAAAGACATTATATGTCATATCCTATTGGATAACAATGAAATCAACATCAGATGTGACCTAAAAAAATTGGGATTTGTGACAGGTTTTCCCTAGGGATCAATTCTCACAATAGTTATGTCCTTATATTTTAAACTTTGTAGGGATAATTCCCCTTCACTATATCATAGTAGTCGGAGGGTCTAGATTAGGATAAGACTAATCCCTAGTCAATCATCAATAAGCACCCTTTGGATGTTGACATTATTGTGTCTGACCAAAATGTATAAGGGTCAGATGTTCCCTTGGATGGCCTCCTCCTAATCCTGATCGGTGAATGAGATGGAAACATCGAATCCTAAGAACATAGTTTCTACTTGATATACTTCAGAGACAACGACTTCAGACATGAATTCCTGTGGGCTCTGGAGGGTTTGGATGAGTGCCAGCATATGTTATTTTGAATGATGTAGTACATCTATAATTGAGATTTTGGATAGGAATGCAAATAAATATTTTAGAACATCATATTTTTGTGCCAGATGATGGTGCTTTCAAATATGGGGATGCTCCTAGAAATGTGGTTCAAGAGTTGGAGCATCCGAGGTAGACAAAACTAGTGATTTTTATGAGGTTGAGAAAATATCTATTTCTAGTGGTGTTGGTTTCACTGACCATCCCTATTTTATGGGATGATCATATTGGACCCCCACTAGGTGTTCATGCAAGACAATCAGATGTAGGAGACTGTTGGTGGTATTTATGGAACCTCCTAACCTCTTTTGAGTTTTCTGAAGTGCTTGTGCATGAGTATCACCGGAATATATGTTCTCCCTGGGTTCATGACTAGAATATTGAGTCTTACCATGTCTGTGTTATCCCATATATCCTCAGCTCCATCACATGAATCCTCCCACTACTCAATTATATGCGGGAAACTCATACTTGTGGTCATAGTCATCATTGAATAAGAGGGGTTTTCATGTGTATTGTGTTTACAAAACCAAAGATAATATCCTTATATGATGAGGATTTTTTTCGGTGGGGTGTTTTCTGTGCTGCAGATGTCCTAGCGAAGATATCAGTGAGCGTTTATGACTTCTTTAGAGGAGAATATAAATCTTCCACTTCTATTTCATTCTACCATAGGAAGCCACACCCAGCTTTGGGAGGTGCATCTGAAACCTATTTATTGGGTGGTGGTGTTATTGCTAGCCTACACAACTGTGCTCTCAGAGTGGCATGTGCTTGATCAACTATCTTCTGAACCATCCCATTATTGAATTTTCACACACATTTGTCCAGGACCTCCTACCAATCATACTCTTATCATGGTTAGTACATGGTTTTGAAAGGAACTTTCTCTAAAGAATTATCCACCACTTTCCCAAAATCGATCATGCCTTGAAGGAAATCATTGAATACAAAACAATTATAGATATTATGACCCATCCTTCTGTAGAATGTGCATTAATCAGGAGAATCAATGAGTTTCAACTCATCAAGCATCTTAGGTTGAAAAAGTGTGAGTATGTTATTGTCCATGGCTACCAAGAAATAACCAGGGACCTATCCATTCCAAAATGAGTACACCTTATTCATCCATTATTCAAATCATGGATGACCCTAGATTCTATGTGCTTCTAGCTGAGGGAGATTATGTGATTATCACCACTCGATAGAAGGTTCGAGGTAGTTTGGGGCCTTCCTAGTCATCTGGATATGTTCCACTGCTGTCTTGAGAGTGACAGTTGCAACTTTAGTTGGCCTTTTTCTATGCACCATGGGCATGAGTCGAGCATTGTATCTGGCCTGTTAAATAGACTACTCCAAACATTTTTCTATTTCAAAAAATTAATAGAATCCTCCCAGATATTTCATTGGAATTGTAGGGGTTTGATATTCACTGTTATGATTTTAGGCACATAGTTGTAGAAGCTTCTCTTGTGAGAGAGGGATATTGAGTGAGTAGTTAAAACTCATCCACCTTGCAATGAAATCAGACAAACTATCATGTTTACATTTTTTTTGTTGTTTCTTAGGTCGATGATCATTGTATATCTCAGTGTAGAACATAATTGGAAAAGTAATTGATGATAAATTTCTTCCCATCCTGACACAAATATTGCTGGAAGTCTGATATAACTAATAAAGGCAGGCCATGTTAGAGTATGTACAAATAAACTCATCTTGGTTGCCTCCTATTGATCTTGAGGGTCCATCATACGGCTGCATTGGGACACGAAGTGTGTAAGAAGTTTCTCAGGGTCTCCTGCACCATCAAAGGTGGAGCATGTAGGATTTCCAAAGTTAGGTGGAGGTAGGGTATCATCAACCCATTGTGAAATGGATTCCTTTCAGGCAGCACAGACACACGTTATACTTCCATGGATTCCATTTGAGTAGAAAGGGAATTGATGATGTTATGGAGCTCCGGAGGCACAACTACTTAGACCATCTCCCTCCCATTGGGAGCTATAGGGGGTTCAAGAGGTGGCCCCACTTTTTTCTCATTCCAATTTCCAATTCATCCCATGATTTAATGATTACCCCCAACGAGGGAGAGGTTGTTTCCATGATGGAGGGAAGTCATGGTCATTTTCAACTTCCTCATGTATGTGGGTAGGTTTCTTAGACCTAGAGAAAATCTGATATTCAGATGATACCTTTGATTATGGGTCAGCTGCGACAGGGAGACCATTTCTCTCCTCCTAGAGATGATACCCTAAACAAATATTTCCCCATATAAATATCTCATTACATTGCTGAAGAGCTTGTATTTTACACTCATATTGTGATAATTGGTCCTCTAGTGAAAGAACCTCGCTCTTCTTGGGTGTGATCAAAATGTCATTGTACCCTTCCCCTTAGAAGCATTACGTCAGGGATGTGGGAACTCGATATTCATAATTTACATGTTTTGGATCTATCTCTGGTTCCTAGTGTGTGAAACCTCATTTGGTGCATTCAAGTCACCCTCCTCTCAAGGCATTAATTCTATGTCACAACCCTTAGTATTAGCGTCGATATCAATATCTTCCCTTTTTATAGGGACTAAATTCATATATTCATATAAGGAAATGGTAGTCTATCCATTGATTTTGACATAACACGATGATTCTTCAAAGATTCTACCAGAAATGATATTTGAACCCTTGGTTTTATTGGGGTTTTTTATAATGAAATCCCAACAAGGATTAACCTTCTTCACTGAGAATTTCTTCCATCTTGTTCTTTGAATAATTAACTTGAGGGATTTTCTGGACGGGTTTTCTAAATGGGCCATAACCAGTAGAGCTGTGTATCACAGTAGGTGTGAATCCATCCATTGATTCATTTATCCCAACATGGAGAAGAATGATTCCCTATATGGTGATTATAATTTTGAAAATTCCCCAAGCCCTATGGGGTGGGGATTATTCAAGGCCACAGTTGGAACTTAGTAGTCAAATTGTTGGGGATCCAATGGATCTGGTCGAGGAAATGACAACTCATAAGATGGGAATGAAGATATAAATTCCCCATATACTAGAAGGAAAGGGGGTTTTGAGATCATGGATGATGCCTCTAGAGTCCACTTAGTAGATGATTAAACGAGATTTGGTGATTAAGACATAAGCACCCCGAACCCAACGGGATGGGGTTCACTTGCAGCAGCTACCGATGAATCCCAAATTATTATAGGAACTGACAATCGAAGAGGTGGAGGTGTTGGTAGATATTATTCTAGCCTAGTGGGATGGGTCTACTCTTGGATGGTAGATACTGAAGCTATAATAAAGACCCACTTGATGTGGTGAAATTGTTCTTACTTTGGATATCGGTGCGATGAAGACCCATGATGAGAATCGTTTCTCATTGGAAGTTATCCAGGTGATCACAAATTCATAATCTGTGTTCGAAACATCCTATTCTTATTTTGAGGGGCCTATTTTGAAGTCATGTTGGGTATCCTCCCTCTCTTTCCATAATTTCTGGGCACTGATAGAGCATAGACGTTCTGTTGTAGTAACCAACTAGCTCGAACATTTCCCAGTCCCTTGATCCCACCCGATGCTATAACATTATAGGATGTCAAATATGAAGGGTTATTCAAATAAAAGGGAGAAGATAAGTGTAATGTTTCATACATTCCCCATCGTCAAATGTGTATTCTAGATGTAGCTTTGGATATTAGCTATAGAAGCGTCATGATGCCGTGGCAGCAAGAGTGTTGCTGGTTTGCACTATGCTTTTGTATTTTTTGATCATGGGCCATTGAGATAGTAACTAGGTCAACCTAAAAACATAGTATCTAGATCATCTAAAAATGAAAATAATATCTAGGATAATGGGTATATCAACCGTTCATTCTCTAATGAGTATCCCACATATTCTAGTGCAGATAAAGAATGCACTCTTTTTCTATATCGTCAGGGATATCATAGATAGAATTAGAGCGGGGATAGAACATGATGGGGAGGTTGATTCCTGATAAATCTCTCCATAACTCAATTTTGGCCTCCTCCTAATCAGTCATACATGACTCCCCTAATCATACCATAGAATATGGCTCTGATTGTAAAGACCCAGAAATTTCAGGGAAATTTTTTATTTTCTTTCCTTAATTTCTTTGGGATTTTACAAGAACACAGTTTCTGACGGTACCTGATTCTGAGGCCCGGTGTGCCCGGAATCATTTTCTGAAGTTTAGCTCAGGTACATTCAGTGAACGAACGAGCAGGTTTTTCTAAATATTGAACCAGTGCTCGGAATCGAATTCTGAGGGCACTGATGGAATCGCAGCGCCGATAATTTCATAGAAACACCTTTTCCGGAGTTACGTTTGCTCGGGTGTGGTTTTTAATTTTTGGGGTTTAGTTAAGAAATAAAATAAAAGTGGTGCAACCGTTTCTTTTATTTTATTTTGCTTAACCTAAGTTAAGTGGATGTTGTGGGACCCACAATATCCTACCCACTTGGTAGGATATTTGTGAGGTGGAGCCCACAAGAGACCCACAATTTCTTTTCTTCCTAAACCCCCTCCTTTAATTAAGTAACGCACCCGCACCCCCTTTTTAATTAAGTCAACCCTTGCATTTATTCTGGTTAATAAATGCCTCATTAATTGGGCGGTTTAAACTCCTCAATTAATTCATTAATTGGTCGTTTAAATTCTTTTTGAAAATCAATCGTTGGCTTGTGTGTTAATAAAAATAAGAAAACTCTAATTTTTATTAAAGGGGTTGGGTTGTGAGAGGCTAGGGAGAATTCGCTCAGGTTCTTGAAGTTCTTCCTCCTCGGCGAAGAACGCGAAGAACGCGAAGAATGCTGACCTCCGACGAAGGTCGACAAGAATGTCAGATCCTCGGAGATTGACGACGTGACGCCGACGAATCCTTTCTCCGTGACGTGACGATCCCCCTTCCGCGATGTGCAATTTCGCAACGAACCCTCGCTCAGCGATGCATGAGGTAGGGGTTTGGGTTCAATTAAATCTATGTGATTTATATCCTCGGCATGTGTTTGAAATTTTGTCGGAAGCCTTTTTAAACCGCTAACGCGGTGGGTGCGGACCAACAAACAAGTCTGAACCGACCGTTTCTTCTCTCTTGGTGTGAGGATCAGCGGGTGATGATGAAGCAGGCCGCAAGGGCGTTTTGAGGTCTTTACAGTGAAGAATCGGTCCCGGGAGGGCCGTTGGAAGAGACGGCAGGATAAACTGACCACCAGAGCTCGTCCGGAGGTCCGCGGAAAACTCCGTCGGCGTGCCTCGTCGGCGGCCGCAGGCCGCTGGTCCTGTGACCGCGCGATTCCGAAGGAGGCGGGATGCGGAGCTCGACCGCATCCGATGGCAAGGGGTGGCCCCCACACGGGGCCGTAGTTTCATTCAAGGGTGCGACGCCCCTTTGCGCGGCCGCTTGGCCAGCGCCAGTGCGCCGGGCCGAGCCGCCCGGCCGGACCGCCAGGCCGGGCCTCGCCCAGGCTTGGCCGGGTCGCGCCAGCTAGGCCGGGCCGTGCAAGCTAGTCCTGGCCGCGCCCAAGCGGTCCGGACCCGGACCCGGGTCGGGTCGCTTAGTTCGGGCCGACCCAAAGGGTATCGGGCCGGGTCGGACCAGGCCCGAACCCCCTAATACCGGACCTCTCACTGTCTTTTTCCCATAACATGGGTTGTGGACCTCCGATTGACACACCGTCAGCTACGATGCAATCCTTGGATCGAGGCGGTGGTTTTGGTATATTACGCTCAAGGTTTAAGAGTACTTTGGGTTCGTCCGGGTTTGTTCGTACATGAAACCAACAGGGCCCTCAGAGCGGAAACACGTATATCTTGAGCTCCGGACGTCCGATTGACGTGCCGTCGACTTTGTTCGATTATCTTGTTGAGACGAAACTTTTAGCATGCTTCGCCTGAGTTTCAAATGCAGTTGGATAGTATCCGTGTTGGATTGAACCCGAAATCCAACCGGGCCCCTAGAACGGAAAAGCTGATAACTTTCAGACCGGACGTCCGTTTGACGAACCTTCAGCAGCGTTGGTGATCACGTTAAGAAGTGGTCCCTATGGGCATACCCTATGAAAGTTCAGGGTACAATCAAGATACGGCCGGGTTGGTCTGCTCACGAAACCAACTGGGCCCCTGGGACGAAAAGGCTAATAACTCACAGACCAGACGTCCGATTGACGCACCGTCT
The DNA here is from genome assembly GCA_963277665.1 of Viscum album. Classification (NCBI taxonomy): domain Eukaryota; kingdom Viridiplantae; phylum Streptophyta; class Magnoliopsida; order Santalales; family Viscaceae; genus Viscum; species Viscum album. The sequence goes on along the minus strand of OY728136.1, from coordinate 394,215,390 downwards.
ATTGTGTTGAGACCCCTATGACGAGGCAGTCCCTTGAGATACTACTTCGTGGAACTTCGTGATAGTTGTAGTTTTGACCAGTAGCTCGTGGAGCGGACCCTCCTGGTGACGAGCTAGGAGAGTGCATAGACCTAGTAGCTGGCTGAGACTTGATGACTACTGATCTATCGTCTCGGTGTGTTTCGGATATCCTAGTGGGGAGCGCTTGGTTGTAGCGGCAGACCCACGAAGGAGGAGTGCTTGGTAGTAGCGGCAGACCCGCGGTACTAAACAGAAGGAGTAACTCTGGAGGCTATGAGGGGGAGCGCTTGCTTGTAGCGGCAGACCCACAGTGGAGGAGCTCTTGGTTGTAGCGGAAGACCCGCGATACTCAACAGAAGGAGTACCTCTGGAGCCTATGAGGGGGAGAGCTTGGTTGTAGCGGAAGAGCCATGGTGGGAAGCACTTGGTTGTAGCAGCAGGCCCACAGTACTCGACAGGTGGAGTACTACAGCAGTCCAAGGTTATTGGGGCGCACTTGGTTGTAACGGCAGGCCCACTGTACTCGACAGAGGAGACGTTCTCCAGCATCCGTGGTTTCGATGTCATGAATAAGATCCTGTTTGAGCTGAGTCTGTGACCTTTGTTTTTACCTCATGATTGAGATGGGTCACTTGATAACTTAGGTATATGTATGGGAATATACCTGGGTAGTGGTTATCTGTTGATTTCATAAATCTTTGTGTTACCTCATGATTGAGATGGGTTACTCAATAACTTGGGTATATGTATGGGCATATACCTAAGTAGAGGTTATTTGTTGAGATATTCTTATGGTTATCCTTGTTGGATGTAGTGAGACCTTGTGGGTCTCGGGGTCCCTACTGAGTACCGTTATACTCCCCCCTGCATGGGCTATGCCTACACCTCGTTGTGTTGGTTTCAGACGACGGGAAGCGCAGACAGAGGCCGAGTGTTCGAGGACTGGACGGTACCTGGAGGTGGACCTCACGACGAGACAGTACCCGGTGGTGGACTTCACGACAAGGCGACACTCGGAGGAGGTTGACGAGCGAGAGCGTTGCAGAGGCTATTTATACCTACCCTTCAGGTAGGATCCGTGGTGGACGATTCAGGAGCTGCACTATCTGTACCTACCCTTCAGGTAGGATCTGAGGAGGACGACCCAATAGTTGCTTCTATCTTCTTCCGGCTGCTTGTCTTTGTTGTACTTTCTTTCAGTTGTAGCTGTATTTTCAATTGGGTTTGTATTCTGGCCCATTTACTTTTCAACACTTCCTTTTTGTACTTAGTGTTTTACTTCCTCTTGTACTCTATGATGTTTTGTTACTTTTATAAAGGCAATGCCTTCCCAGTTATCGGGACTTATGCCTTTGGTGCTAGACGCCAGCCCTTGGCCTATGGAAGGCGGGCTTGGGGTAGTCACGTCACGGGCCCCGAGGACGGGTCGTGACAAATCGGTATCAAAGGAGTTCGATTCTACCACATAACTCAGGGCTCTGATCCTTCTTCTATGTGAAGCAATAGTTTTAAGGGTATTGAGTGTGGTTATCAGTCCAGGGAGTCCAGTGTTGGTGCGGTGGTCGACGTATCTGTACACCAAGACCCTGACTTCTGATTTCCGACTCAATACATGAAAACATTGATTGCATGTGTGTTTTAAAAGTTTTCTTTGTGATTAATTTGAGTCAGCTCACCAGGTATACTGCTTGACCATGGAGAACCTGTTTCTTTTCAGGATGGCCCCACGATGGTAGACAGCTAGGGTTCTGAGCGTTGTGCGGGACGACAACCCACCGAGCGACGAGGCCTCGGTACAGGGACCTTTGACATTAGAGGCACCAGTGGTACCTCTACCCGCCGAGCCACCGATGCTACCATCCCCAGCCGCTGACGGTGCACGTCGCCTTAGTGCACTGCACGAGTTTCAGCGTCAGCGACCGCCCAGGTTCCGTGGGGAGACGGACCCTCAGGCAGCTGAGGATTGGCTGGAGGCAGTTGTACAAGTTTTCCATTTGGTAGGGACACCAGCTGACCTTATGGTGGTCCTTATAGTGAGCATCCTACAGGCGACAATAAGCAGATGGTGGAGCTTAATGCTCTAGGTGCACGACAAGGCATCTCTCCTTTGGACGGACTTTGAGTGCCTTTTTCGCTCACAGTTCATCCCAGCCACCCTCCATGTGGTGCGCATCCAGGAGCTACTACAGCTGCGGTAGGGCAGCATGACAGTAGCCCAGTACGCGGCGAGGTTTACCGATCTCTCGCGCTATTCCACAGATATGGTACGAGACCCATTATTCAGGGCCCGAACCGTCGAGCAGGGGATCAGACGAGAGATTAGAGCATCAGTTGTTTCTCACAGCATTCCGACACAGACATGGGTGTTGGTGCGGGCCCTCTTAGTGGAGAGTTTCCTTACTGAGCAGTCTCCAGCAGAAGGACCCACCACTAGCCGGCATGTGGCAGAGTCCTCTGTAGCAGGCAGTAGACAGATGACGTAGGGGTCCAAGAGGATTAGACCTACTGGTGGTCGACCGCATGACACATGATCGTTTGTGCGAGGCACTAGGGGTGGAGAACGACTTACCATGCGCAGACAGTGTTACTCCTGCGGCGGGGTTGGTCACATGGATCGTGACTTTCCGACCCGCCATACAGATGACCAGCAGATGAACGAAGGACCTCCTAGGAAGAGGTAGAGGTTCGATTGAGGCGGACCGCATGGAGCAGGAGACCGTGGCAGGGAAGATGACCGTGAAGCCGGAGGTGGACGACGCTTCAAGGTGTTGCCATCACCACCATCAGGAGGTCCACCCCGACCGCAGGGAACAGGTGGACGTGGGAGAGCTCATCTTCAGGAAGCTGAGGCCTACGATCATGGATCTCCGGGAGCAGATGGATAGGAGTGGGACTAGCTCCATACCTAGAGACTTTTGTTCATTCTTCTTCTATCTTGGTTGATGTCTGTTTTTAGATGCTTTGTGTCTTTGTACTTTGAGCTGCAGTAATAAAAGACACCTTTCTTGTTGCATTTACCTTCATGTCCTCTCTTTATGTTGTTACTAAGAGGTTCCGGTTTAAAAACCGTTGACTTGAACATCACTTTGAGATACCTACTAGAAGATACCCAGTAACCACACACTGATGTCGACAGTGTGACTCAACCCTTGGAGGCGAGAGTAACGGTTGAATCATGTGGTAGTAGCGTCGAGGCCTTACGACGTCATCCTTGGTATGGATTAGTATTTTCCATGTCGAGATTGACTGTATTAGGTGAAGAATGTGGTTCATCTAGGGGATGAGACCGGATTTCTCTTATCGAAAAAGTAGAAATCTCACAGCTCTTGTAATACCAGAAAGGTCCAAGTCATCCAATAGCGGATGAGGACAGCTCAGAGCTGGCAAAAGTCTTGTGCCGACAGGAGGCGGAGACCACTAGAGTTCGAGGATGGTGACCACGTTTCCCCTACAGGTCTCACCTCAACGTGAGTTACGGAGATGTGGCCGAGGCGACAAGTTATCTCCGAGGTTCAACAGACCCTTCTAGGTCCTCAGCAGGGTAGGCGAGGTGGTTTACTGCTTGACCCACCCACCTCAGTTGCACCAGGTGCACGATGACTTCCATGTATCTCAACTGAGGAGATACGAGCTCGACCCTTCGCATTTCATCGGCCATGAGGAGCTGGACTTGGGAGATGGGGTTTCGCTCACGGAGGATTCAGTGGGGATCGAGGAACGATAGGAGCAGATCCTATGAGGACGGTCGATTCCTCGGGTGCACTTTCACTGGATGTACGAGAACCTCCAGGTGAGAACATGGGAGAAGAAGGCTCATATGCGTGATGAGTACCGCTTTTGTATCCCTAGTTTGTGTTAAAGCTTTACGGGGACGTAAAGCCCTGAGGTGGGAGTAATGTAAAGACCCAGAAATTTCAAGGAAATTTTTTATTTTTTTTCCTTAATTTCTTTGGGATTTTACAAGAACGCAGTTTCTGACGGCACCTGATTCTGAGGCCCGGTGTGCCCAGAATCATTTTCCGAAGTTTAGCTCAGGTAGGTTCAGTGAACGAACGAGTGGGTTTTTCTATCTTTTGAACCGGTGCTTGGAATCTAATTCCGAGGGCAATGATGGAATCACAATGCCGGTAATTTCTTAGAAACACATTTTCAGGAGTTGCGTTTGCTCGGGTGTGGTTTTTAATTTTTGGTGTTTAGTTAAGAAATAAAATAAATGTAGTACAACCGTTTCATTTATTTTATTTTGCTTAACCTAAGTTAAGTGGATGTTGTGGGACCCACAATATCCTACCCACTTGGTAGGATATTTGTGAGGTGGGTCCCACACGAGCCCCACCGTTTCTTTTCTTCCTAAACCCCCTCCTTTAATTAATGAACGCACCCGCACCCCCTTTTTAATTAAGTCAACCCTTGGGTTTATTCTGGTTAATAAACGCCTCATTAATTGGGAGGTTTAAACTCCTCAATTAATTCATTAATTGATCTTTTAAATTCTTTTTGAAATTCAATCTTTGGCTTTTGTGTTAATAAAAATAAGACAACTCTTATTTTTATTATAGGGGTTGGGTTGTGAGAGGCTAGGGAGAATTCGCTCAGGTTCTTGAAGTTCTTCCTCCTCAGCGAAGAACGCGAAGAACGCGAAGAACGTGAAGAACGCCGACCTTCGACGAAGGTCGAAAAGAACGTCGGATCCTCGGAGATCGACGACGCGACACCGACGAATCCTTCCTCCGCGACGCGGCGATCCCCCTTCCGCGACGTGCAATTTCTCGACGAACCCTTGCTCAGCGATGCTTGAGGTAGGGGTTTGGGTTCAATTAAATCTTTGTGATTTATATCCTCGGCAAGTGTTTAAATTTTTTTCAGAAGCCTTTTTAAACCGCTAACGTGGTGGGTGCGGACCAACGAACAAGTCCGAACCCACCGTTTCTTCGCTCTTGGTGTGCGGATCGGCGGGCGACGACGAAGCAGGCCACAAGGGCGTTTTGAGGTCTTCGTAGTGAAGAATCGGTCCCGGGAGGGCCGTTGGCAAAGACGGAAAGCAAAACTAACCACCGAAGATCGTCTGGTGGTCTGCGGAAAACTCTGTCGGCGCGCCTCACCGGGGGCCGGCAACGGCCGGCCGCCGGGAGGTGGCGACAGGCCGCTGGTCCCGTGACCGCACGGGACAGAGGGAGGCGGGACGCGGCGCTCGACCACGTTCGATGGCAAGGGGCGGCCCCCACATGGGGCCGCAGTTTCATTCAAGGGGGCATCACCCCTTTGCGCGACCGCTTGGCCAGCGCCAGCGCGCCGGGCCGAGCCGCCCGACCGGACCGTCGGGCCGGGCCGCGCTAGCCGGGCTGGGCCGCGTCAGCCGGGCTAGGCCGCGCCAGCCGGTCCATGCCACACCCAAGTAGTCTGGACCCGGACCCGGGTCGGGTCGCCCAGTTCGGGCCGACCTAGAGGGTATCGGGCCGGGTCGGACTGGGCCCGAACCCCCTAATACCGGACCTCTCACTGTATTTTGCCCATAACATGGGTTGCGGACCTCCGATCAACACACTGTCAGCTGTGATGCAATCCTTGGATCGAGACAGTCGTTTCAGTATATTACGCTCAAGGTTTCGAAGTACTTTGGGTTCGGCCGGGTTGGTTCGTACACGAAACCAACAGGGCCCTCAGAGCGGAAACACTTATATCTCGAGCTCCGGATGTCCGATTAACGTGCCGTTGACTTTGTTGGATTCCTCTTGTTGAGACGAAACTTTTAGCATGCTTCGCCTGATTTTTGGATACAGTTGGATAGTAGCTGTGTTGGATTGAACCCGAAATCCAACCGGGCCCCTGGAACGGAAAAGCTGATAACTTTCAGACCGGACGTCCGTTTGACGAACCGTCAACAGGGTTGGTGCTCACGTTGAGAAACAGTCCCTATGGGCATACCCTATGAGAGTTCGGGGTACAATCAAGATACGGCCGGGTTGGTTTGCTCACGAAACCAACCAGGCCCCTGGGACGAAAGGCTAATAACTCACAGACCGGGCGTCCGATTGACACGCCATCTGTTGTATTGAGACCCCTATGAAGAGGCGGTCCCTTGAGATACTTCTTTGTGGAACTCCGTGATAGTTGGAGTTTTGACTAGTATCTCATGGAGTGAACCCTCCCAGTGATGAGCTAGCAGAGTGCAGAGACCTAGTAGCTGGCTGAGACTTGACGACTGCTGATCTATCGACTCGGTGTGTTTCGGATAGCCCAGTGGGGAGCGGTTGGTTGTAGCGGCAGACCCACAGCGGAGGAGCGCTTGGTAGTAGCGAAAGACCCGTAGTACTAAACAGAAGGAGTACCTATGGAGGCTATGAGGGGGAGCCCTTGGTTGTAGCGGCAGACCCACGGTGGAGGAGTGCTTGGTTGTAGCGGAAGACCCACGGTACTCAACAGAAGGAGTACCTCTGGAGCCTATGAGGGGGAGCGCTTGGTTGTAGTGGCAGACCCATGGTGGGAAGTGCTTGGTTGTAGCAGCAGGCCCATAGTACTCAACAGGTGGAGTACTACAACAGTCCAAGGTTAGTGGGGCGTGCTTGGTTGTAGCGGCAGACCCACTATACTCGACAAAGGAGGAGTTCTCCAGCAGCTGTGGTTTCGACGTCATGAATAAGATCCTGGTTGAGCTGAGTCTGTGACCTTTGTGTTTACCTAATGATTGATATGGGTCACTTGATAACTTAGGTATATGTATGGGCATATACCTGGGTAGTGGTTATCTGTTGATTTCATAAATCTTTGTGTTACCTCATGATTGAGATGGGTTACTCAATAACATGGGTATATGTATGGCCATATACCTAAGTAGAGGTTATTTGTTGAGATTTTCTTATGGTTATCCTTGTTGAATGTAGTGAGACCTTGAGGGTCTCGGGGTCCCTACTGAGTACCGTTATACTCCCCCCCTGCACGGGCTATGCCCGCACCTCGTTGTGTTGGTTTCAGACGAGGGGCAGCGCAGACAGAGGCCGAGTGTTTGAGGACTGGACAGTACCTGGAGGTGGACCTCACGACGAGACAGTACCCTATGGTGGACTTCACGACGAGGTGACACTCGGAGGAGGTTGACGAGCGAGAGCATTGTAGAGGCTTTTTGTACCTACCCTTCAGGTAGGATCCATGGTGGACGATTCATGAGCTACACTATCTGTACGTACCCTTCAGGTAGGATCCGAGGAGGACAACCCAGAAGCTGCTTCTATCTTCTTCCAGCTGCTTGTCGTTGTTGTACATTCTTTCAGTTGTAGCTGTATTTTCGATTGGGTTTGTATTCAACACTTCCTTTTTGTACTTAGTGTTTTACTTCCGCTTGTACTCTGTGGTGTTTTTTTACTTTTATAAAGGCAATGCCTTCCCAGTTATCGGGACTTACGCCTTTGGTGCTAGATGCCAGCCCCTGGCCTACGGAATGCGGGCTTGGGGTAGTCACGGCACGTGCCCCGAGGACGGGTCGTGACACTGATGGTCACCTGTTTATGGGAATGTAGTGTTGCTTGAATTTAATGGGGAACCATATACAGTTGAACTAAGTGTTTTAAGAACCTATCTAAAATATGGTGTTGGGGTTTGGTTCACCTCTCAATACAGATGTGTCTGGAAAAAGGGAGGATTTCCTTTCCCATGGGTGATATCTCCATGGGGCGGTTGACTATTGTAGATGTCAAGAGTAGAGTCCCTGCAATCCATGTCCACATTACCATGTGGAGTAATATCATGGTAATGAACATCTCTAATTTATCCTTTAATAGAAGAGTCTATGAACTATTGTATAATTGATAATGTGTCTTGAATTACCCTAAGTACACTGGAATTGATCAGATTAGGGGCATGATCCATGTTCTTCATCATGGTAATAATATATCGATGTACCTTTTCTAACTATGAAGGGATATGAGCCTGATATGTGATGGTTTCCTGAAAATGTATATAACCATCAGGTGATGTGGGAGTATGATCCCACTACTAAGAAGCTATTGGAATATTCTGATAATATGTATCATTATTGATAGAAATATGAGCCCGTTGTGAGGCATGTTCCATTCTTACTTGGTGACCCTTAGTCAGGATTTGAGTATGGCATGATCTTGAGCCTTTGGGACATGAAACTTATATTTCATGGTATGAATATGAGGTAGCCCTAAGGAATGTGATGATCTCACATGGTTAGAACCAATTGAATTAGGAAAATGAGTCTATTCTGAAAATGAATTCCCCATAGAAATATGTCGAAGGACCTCTGTAATTTGTGAAGGGATATGAACTTCCCGTTGTGTTTCCTTGGAATGATGTCGGTGCAATACTTCTTTGGTAGAATTAGAAATATTCTCTTGAATTTTATGATCTTCCAGGATATGCCTAAAATATCCATTGAAATGAATATGATCCTTTCTCAGGGCTTGTGTCATTCCCACTTGGTTAGCCATGTCCAGAACAAGGTTATACACTCGATATTGGGCCTTTAGATTATGTCATCAGACATCATTGACAAGCATGTTTCCCTATACCTAGGAATGTTCCAATTTCACTTGGTTGGTCTTGGTTGGAACATGGGTATGTGCCTAATCTAAATCCTCTCCCTTCATCAAAATATATTGATAATAATCACATGTAGGGGAAAGAGTTTGCACTTGCTCATATACAGCCACTTGTTCGTGATGATAGGAGTGTCGTGTTGTCCTAGATATAAGGATATGAGTATTCACCTATCCCTTCATCTTCAACTATGCTGGAAACTTCATGTGGAGTACATGAGCTATTGCTAAAATGTACCAGCATTTTATCAATATTTGTCTTGGGATAAGAGACTGAACATTTTCTGTCTCCATGATGAACTGGTAGATGTATTTTATTGAAATGCGGATATGAACCCACTTGTTACCTCCTTTTTCTATCAAAGTATAATGATGGACTTAGAATAAAATGGGAAAGAATATGTGCCCACACGATTCCTATGAGAATATTCTCCGAGACTTGTTCAAAATGATCCAGGATATGATCCTACGAGATGATCCCTACCTGAGTATGAAGGAAGTTATCATCGGTATGAATGGGGGTTTGTGTCCTTTCCTGGATATCTGGCACCATTATCCTTTTATGAGTTTTCTTGACAACCTATTCATGGGTGTCATAGGGTGTTGTTTATATGATGGTACCCTAAGAAGGTGATTGAGGGGTGCGAGAAGAATGGTGTTGGGAACAACTGTTAGAAGGAGCCCTCCTAGGAGACTCCTGAACTTGAAGGAATCCATATCCAGCTTCTGAATCCACCTTCCTCATTTACTAAAGGTGGTGGTTATCTCACTCTAGGGATAAGGTACTAATGCTGTTGTTTGTCGCGAAGAGAGCAACAAGATTAATAAAAACATTCCTTGGGTGATGAGGGCTCACCACTGTCACATATAGAGGACTTCACAAACAACCTTCATGGTCAAGATACTACCATGTCACTGGTACTCCCAAACCATCCTAGTCTCTACCTGCTATTGGAGTTATCGTGTAGGTGAGACAGTTTTATGAGCTACAGAAGTTGATTTTTTGGATGATTTACTGTAATTATTGTTGAATGATGACGAAATCATCTAGAATAAGGCTATTGAATGAGTATCAAAAATTATGTAGACAACAAGGAACATGGTTACCGATTATTGCAGTATTATAGGCATAATATTCTCAAATAGATATGCATTGGTAACACATTTTTTCTTTTATACCTGATTCTTCCATTAAACTCATTTGAACGTACCAAAATTGGGATGGAATTATGAGAACCTATGCTATAGAAAATCATTTGTAAGATTATTCCAGTATTATTTCTTTGTTTTTATAGGGATTTCAAGACAAATTTTTTTGATTCATTATAACCCAATCCTTTTGTAATTGGAGATATTCATGCAGACTTTAACATTTTTGTTTATGTATAGGGGAAAAAATTTCCTGATGGATAATAACCGATCATGTTGGCATTGGAGAGATTCATGATGGGATCAGTATTTTTTTCATACAGGGGAAAAATGGAACAATGTAAAATAACTAGTCATTTTTTCAATTAGATATATTCATTTTGGGTTCACTATTTTTTTCAACAAGAAATATAGTGTGGAATGGATTTTTCTCACCGTATTACTATTTTCACTTTTCCCTGAAACTCTTAATGGTTCCCCCGTATGTAGCCAACTACAGACCTTCTTTGCAAAGGCTGATGGTCAATTGGGTTTTTGGACCAGTGACTCTAAAGGACTCCCATTAGTCGAGAGGATGGGGGTTCAGGATCATTGGACCCTTTTAGGGGGAATTGCTGCCTACTACGGGGCTCTGTTATATTTTTATGATATGTTACTGAATATCTTTCTAATACTGATACTTGACAAGTTACCCTAATTAAATGACTTTTCATCAATTCTATTTTATATGAAGAAGACCAGGATCTCTTGCGTGAGTCCATCTTTATGTGTTTGAGGTTCCCACCATTCTCTCGTAAAAGGTGGTTGCTTATATGATGAAACAATATAACCAAGTGCTTCGGTACATGATTCCATATGAGGAGGTAATTAATATTCTGAGGATGAGATTGATCTATTAAGAGGTGTCCTATTTATCATAGTTATTTTAAGAATCAAAATCCACATATTTCATTTAACATATACATTTTTATGTCATGCATAAAGACTAATATGGTCACTCTAGGACACCTTTAATCTCAGGTCCTGGTGGGATGTCCTACATTTCCTAAGTATAGTGTTAATCGAAGTTGTCATAGTTCATTCTTTATAGACACATATATTGGGGTATCCCATGTAATTATAGAGACTCTTAGTGTAGATATAATGTTTACCATAACTCCATAAGAACAAGTGAACCATGATCGGTGTGAGAAACAGGGTATAGAAAGTAATCAATGTTATTACTTTGGACAAGGGTCTCATATATTGGTTCATCCATGGATGATCAGTATGGAGCTCAGGCCTCAAAAGGAGGTGGCCTATATATCCTTAATATGGTAGGAATCATATTCTTAGTAGTTCCGCTTTTATAGGGGCTTACACACTGAGGCTACCTAGAATGATGGAGATTTATGATGCTAGTGAGTTGTTCGTTGCATCCCCTTAATCCCATGTGGTCCATGCTCATGGTTAGAAACAAGGGGGAGAATATGATCATCCTCATGGTGTATGGGTATTGGACTTTCATATTATAATAGTCCATTGGGTTTTTGTTAAAGATCTCGGGCCTTTGGGAGGCATCCTATATGCCCAGCTTATGACAGAAATTAGAGTTCTTATAGTTCATTTTAATTTGGGACTTACGCACTGATATTTCCCTATACCATTTCAAGGGTTTATAAGAAATATGATAATACCATTATAACTCTCTAATCCCACATGATCCATGCTCATTTGTGAGAAAAAATAGATAGAAATTAATAAATGTCCTTTATTTGGACAAGTGAATCATATGACGGTCCCTCCTTTGATGATTAGTATGGAGGTCGGGCCTCCTACATATCCTAAATATGGAAGGAATCAGATTCTTCGTAGTTCCCTTTATATCAAGGATTACACTCTGAGGCTTCCCTATTGATAGGGGTGTACACACCGAGGATAACCACCATTATCAAATCATGGGATTCCATATTAATCTATCCCTCTTGTCTAGAATACATCACACGACCTAGATAGTATATCTTGGGGGTCATCACATGACATGGCTTGACACATATAGAGGGTTTCACAAGACAGAGTCTTGAATAGCCCAAGGGTTGTCGCATGTCTTGGATGACACCTCTTGGAGACACCACACGATCTAGACGTTATGTTTGGAGGGCATCGCGTGTCTCAGGTGATGTGAGAAGAGGGTGTCATAGGTGAATGGTTTTCAGGTCCATATGATTTCGTGAGACTTATTTGATGTGAGAAGGTGTTGTTATATGAATCAGGAGATGGGGATGAATTATGTCACATGTCCTAGGTGATAGAACCTGAGGATTCACTAGATCAATGTGGCACCCATGGGGGCACTATATGATGTGCCAGAACATGTCTGGAGGACTTCACATGTCCTAGATGACATGCCAAATGGGTGTCACAAAATCTGGGCAACATGCCCTGGTATAATCGCATGTATTTATATAACACATGTGAAGCACATGAGGGGAAGCAATAATGTATTTTTCTTAATCCTCCCTCACCTGATCATGTTTCTAACCCTTATATTATGAATTCTTGTGATTTAGTCAGTGACAGATTCTTCGAGTATCACATGATTTAGAGTACATGAACTATATTCTTTTCATGTCCTATTGGAAGTCCTTAGTGTGATCTATGAGTGATCATGCTAAGAAGATTACGTCTAGAGAATGAATACTTTGGATTCCTACCAGTATATTACATAATGGAAACCTGGATAGCTACATGATTGGTTTCCTTAAGAAGCTTTCAGAAGTTGGGATCCAAATCTGGAATAGCTTGGGCATCTAGTCAATTAAAAATACAAACCTTTATTTTTTTTGGGTGTGTGTAATTTATTAGCATATCATCCCTTGATACTCTCAGTTTTTTTGTAATATCTAGAGCATGTCCACACTGGAGTCAGCGAAGGGGATTGGTGCCACATAGTATTTTGGGTATCTAATATGGTATTCTTCAATAATTTCACCTGATTATTAGTGATTGAGAGTCTCCTTCTCCAACAAATCATTTATTTGATTATTGCTGATTATCAATGATGTTTTTTATCATGAATTCATATCGAAGGACCTCTATGTTTTTATGTTGACATGTTTGAGGGAATTTTGAAGATTCAAATTCCTAAGGGAAGATGCTCTCAAGACCTTGGGTGACTTGTCCTAGGGTCTCATGGGATAGTGTTGAGAGTGTGATGGGAATGCCTCTTGCCTTTTAGCAACCACGATTACCTCTCAACTCCTCCCTTTTAATCATATTTATTTTATGTATCAATGGTTAGGAGTCATGTGATATTTCATGTGTGTTTTCATGGGTATTTATTCAATTTTTTTGGAGATGCATTGTGTGACCAATATGACTCACATGGGGGTGTGTGACCATTCAATGTATTTAAGATGAGAATGAAAATCCAAAGGGATTATGTGAGACTAGGATGGCATGTCATCACTAGATCATCGTACCTTTTGGACCATCAGGGGAACACATCATTTCATTTAGATAATGAAACCTACTCTCACTTCTCTCACTTGGTTTTCATTTTTTAGTTTAACAAAGGATAGGGATCATGGGATTTTTTAGGATTAGTGTCCTTGATTTTTACTTAATTTATAGATGATGTATCTCTTGATCAATATGAGTCATATGGAGAGTGTGTAAGCATGTAGAGGATAGGTATATACATCCATCCTTAGAGGGTCATGCGGTTTTCTGGACATGTACATGGAATTCTATGTGGCATGGCTAAAAAACTAGAGGTTTTGTGCAAGGAAAGGAAGACATGTCAGTGGGGCCTTGCAGTGTCACATGGATCTCTTGGGGTGCATGTCACATGTCTTTAAACGACTATGAAACCCTCTTGAATCCTTCCCTCTGTCTCTTTCATTTTATGTGGTGAAGGCATGGAGGTCATGTGTGATTTCTTAGATTCCACCAAGGGATTGTATTCTTCCTAATGATGACCTGGTGCATATGCTTCATGAATTATATGGGCTTATTCATTTAAAATTTTACACCGCATTATTCTTGGAGTATTTTGTATGGTTTTTCAGGAACATTCCAATGAAAAAACAAGTAGCGTGGGGGTGCTCATTTGGTTGTCTGGGGAGCTTCACAAGAGCAGGCATGCTTGTTGAAGAAGGATCCACAAGACTATTCACAGGTGATGCGCCAAGTGTGGGGCCTCTACATGACCTTGGAATGGTCAGGGGATATCAAGTAACTTAGAGTCTTCAAGAATCTTCAATCGTCCCTTTATTCTTTTCATTCATGGGGAAAATAATAACCATATTCAGGTACTTATTCCCTTGTGATTTTGATGATGCTAACTTGTTGGGCATCAGTATTCATGGGTAAAGTATATCTCTCAATTGCTTCTCAAAAAATTGTCATTACTCACTAATAGGAAATGATAGTCCAACTATAAGAACATGCCCATCATGACCCTGTCATGACATGAATGATGGATATGAGTTTGTAGAACCATTCATTAAATGACATGAACTAATAACTATTAAAGAACATCTGGTTTAAATAACAAGATAAGACCATAAAAGATCATATGTAACTATTTCTTGATGAATGTACAATCATTCTTATACCACAACACGATGTCTGAGATATTTGGATCATCTAATTTGTTATTGGGACCCTATACAAAGGGTACACCATCTAGAATACTAACACATGTATTACTGGTTTAAAAAACCAACTCAAAATCCCCTTAAAAATAATTCCCGAAATTCAAGAACTATTTTTAATATGACTTATAAATCTAAAATATTTCATTGTGAGTCGATCTTTTCGATAGTATATCGAGATTATCTAACCCACTCTGGCCCCACATGGGATAGTAACAAGCCAAGAGAACCACCCAAATCCATCCCCAAATAGTATTGAGGAGGGTGACTAGCATTGAGTGGGCATATCACCTAGAATGGGAGACCATAGCGTGTAACAACATATGAAAAACATATATTATTGATGTATAATGAAACCAGAAAAATCAATAGTAAGTATATATATATAATAAACTATATAAAATACATGCATGAGACATAAAATACAATAACAATTCCCCATTGTAAAATTCCAATGAAACTGTACATTCGAAAATCCTCTGAATATGCCAGACAAAAATTCAGGAAACCTACATCCCACTGCAAGAACTCATGGATCATTCACTGGTTGTGTGGTAACAAACACTATCATAAATAACCATTATCCCCTATGAATCATCATATATCTATAGGAGTTTTATTTGAATAATATATTCTAGTCCTACATCCTACAAGACTATATATAAACTATCAATTTCATTTGTAGAATCCACTTTTGTGGGAACAATTCATTTGAATGGGTCAGTATGGACATACTCATCATTATTCTCCAAAACAAAAATGGAAATAAATAAAAAAATTAAAATAAATTTTTTTATAATAAATTAACTAGGATGAAGACAAGGAATGGAAATCATGATATGATATTCGACTAGAATTCTTAGGTACAAAGGAATGTCCAAATCATCTCATGTCCAACCCCAAGAAGTAATGCTCTCATAAGATATAATGGATGATAAGAATATAAAAATTTCATGATTTTAGATATAGAAAACCAAAATCTATGCTACTCATTGGAGGAATCACATTTTTCTTAATGATTCACATGAATCATAAAATTTGATCTCCTAATCCTTCTCCCAAAAAACCACCAAAATCCCGAACTGGGAACCCTCTCCTGCTAATTAATTCTCATCATCTTGGGGAGTATCGTTCCATAACATTTTTCATCATTAAAGAACTATTTTAGACACATTTATGGAAATTTTCACCTTTTTCAAAGAATAAAATTCATCAAAAGGATTAATAAACCCTACTAACATAACTACCAACCTATGATAAACCCCCAAAAACAAATCTAGAATAGTTTAGAGGGAACCAAGAATCAATAAATGTTATACAATGACTGAGGGAGTGTCAACCCCAAAGGGATAATCCCACTACTCGATTATTCCCTTAGATGGGGGGGGGGATACTGATGTCATCGATAGAGTGTCTTATACACATAATAATTTGGGGGGGGGGTATACTGAACCTATCTAATATATGAGTAAAGGATCTCACTATCCATTTGACTAGGGGATATTGACCTCGTTTTTCGTATATTTCAGAACCTGAAACATAACACAATATCACTACTAGGGGTTTCCAAACATATGAGAACTACATTCATCACACCTGAACCCAATCATCGACCCATCATAGATACATTCTGAACACACACACACAAAAATATAAATCATATCTAGATAAAATATTGAATATATAAAAGGAATATTTGAATGTGATTTTCATTAAAAAATATGTATGATGTGCTATTTGTTTTCCTAAAATAGACACCTTTGGAGAAAATTGTGTATCCCTTAAAAAGGTTTGAGATGAGGATATGTGGAATATACTAGTCTCAAAATGTGGGAAACCTATATATATAAGGTTCACCATTATCATACACTCATGCCCCATGTATACAATATATTATGATTATGTGGTACAAACAAGTGTCGTGGAATGTGGCCAGACGAACCTGGGTCGGGT
Source organism: Viscum album (assembly GCA_963277665.1). Lineage (NCBI taxonomy): Eukaryota > Viridiplantae > Streptophyta > Magnoliopsida > Santalales > Viscaceae > Viscum > Viscum album. The sequence goes on along the minus strand of OY728136.1, from coordinate 394,199,072 downwards.
CAGACTGAAACTGCTATGCCCATCAAACTATCATCTGGGCTAGAAAAACTGGGAATATCAGGTCATCCTATCTAGGTATAGACTTTTAGTCCCCATACAAAACACTATCCTAGTAGTTTGGGACTACAAACCACCCATTTTTGAGGGTCGGTCTAGCCAACACATGGTCACCCTTCTCCATTTAATATCGGTTATTGAAACAATTAATCATCTCCAACTATGACGATTCATGCCACAATACTCCCCTATGATAGCCATACTCATGTCATTTTCTCCTTCCCAAAAAATCGTCATCTTAAACCAACCTCACTACATGTGATGCCTCCCGGTCATTATGTCATATTATGTCCCACTAATCAACCACTAGCCAACTACCTCATGTACAACCTCACATTTATAAATCTTCAACTAATTTTCTGATTCATTTCACCCAATCCAGCATTCATGGATACAAACTTGATGAGAAAATAAGGATGAGGGAGAGGGATAGAGAAGATATAGAGAAAATGGGAGACAATAAATAGGATATTTACATTCTTTATCACCCCCATCATGATCATTATAAAAAAATCAATAACAGTATTAGGGTTTAACAATTATAATTTAGAAATTTCGTGGAATGAGGATTATTTTCAATGAATTGGGATTCTACTACCAAAATGAGGTTATCGAAAATAAAAAAATAGTTTACCCTGATTTAATAATGAAGAATGAGGTTTCAATCCATATATTCACTGTGAAATTAATAAATAATGAAGTAATAATAATTTATATTTCCTACATAATATTTGGATCTCTCATTGATAATGTTTTTATCCAAATTAATTTCCATTCTAGATTTCATTGAATAGTTTTTTCATTTATCTCACGGTTCTCAGATCTCTTAGATCCCCTATATGTAACTCTATATTTAACTTTCACTAATTATATGTATTATTATTTCTAATCCTAGGATTGTAAAAAATGATATTTAAATTGGAAAACCCTAGTTAAACATTTTATGAAAATTAATTAATTAATTAACTATATTAATAAATGTAAAAAAATTAATAAATTATTTCACCCATGATGAGAAACATGAAATGGTGGAGATGTTAATGATTTTGAAACCAATGACAGTTTAAAAAGATTAGACCCAATATAACTATTCACTCACATTCCTCATCTAAGATCTTTATTTGACTGAATATCATAATCCACGTAAATTCACACAGGTTGCCTAAGAAATATTTTATAGATGATATATTAATATCAAGTCTCCCTAAAATATGTAAATTAGATTTATCTTATCCTAGAGGTCAACCCCACACACAATGATTAGTGGAAAAACCAATAAAATCTTTCCTAGGTCTTTTACTTCTATAAAATTTCCATTATTACACTATATAGGCCTTATGGCTCTTTATCTCTTGAATTGAGTTAATTATTTGATGGGAACGACAATTGTTGATACAATATATATGAATGAAAGTGGATTATATTTTCATTATGTATATTAATGATGATAAAACATTATAATAAATTTTTTTACTGTGATATATTTATTAATGATATAAAATTTTCATGGGATGTAGTCTTTATGATGTATGATGCTCATAATAATGAATACATCATATTGATAACAATATTGTCCATTATAGTAAAAGAATATTTTGTTTTGGTTAATTTGATTAGGACATTATTTAATGGATTTTAGGGTGTCCAATATGTAAATAATATGTACACATTGTTAGTTTTATTGATTTTATAAATAAATTATTTCTTAGAAATTGTTAATTTTTACCATGATGAAAAAATACAAAACACGGATGACAAAAATTTATGGAATGTTTTAAAAATTTTCTTCACCATCTATATCAACAAGTGATTGATGCTTTGATCTTGTAAATAATATTTTCTTTTTTTAAATCACTTTCCATAAATCTTTTTAAATAATAATAGAAAAAGAGATAAATTTTCATTAAAATGTTATATATTAATTTCATATATGGAATATAGTTTATAGATTCCATGAATATCAAAAAAAAGTGTATAGAAATATCATTGGAATGTTACCAAATTCAGTTTGTATAAAACAATATGAAGTCATATCTAGTTTATATATGACTTATACCCTAATAATGGAATAGGTGGTGCAAATAAAGGAGGGACGATGAAGTTATCTTCTCCTAGTGCCTAATACATTTTACAGGAATTATTGATTTTTATTTCACAAAAACATAAAAAATACAATTGTTATAAAATTTATTTATAATTTATCCAATAATATAATTTTCCTGATTTAATTAATGTTAAAGGTCATAAAATAACATGAATTTTATGTCTCGAAACAAGATTTGATGCCCATGGATATTCATTGTTTTTTTTAAAAATTACATGTGATTGATAATATTTTCTTCTATTTTGAACCAATGTCTATAAAATTGGTTGTCATTATAAAATTTTTACAAGTAATAAAAATATCATCAAATTATATAAATTTAATATTCTCATCACACCATCATTCCTTGATCTTATGTTTTTATTGGTGTTTTAATTTTTGATAGAGATATGAAAAGATGTTATAGTACATTACAGGTGGATGTGCCTATTTTAATGGTACATGATGATACTAAAATATTGTGTTAAAATCAATGTATTTCATAAAATTATATCTTGTAGTGGCATGTAATTGAATCATATTTTGATTTTCTTATTGAAGACCAATATGATGTGGATAACATTGGGACTCAGAAATCCCATCACAATAAGAAATTTTTTTGGGAATGGAAATTATAGAAGTAGTTTTATTATAATATCCATCACTAATAATGAAAAATAACACTTCTATATTTCAAATAATAGTATTTTGGTTCCACTATATTTTGAAACTCACTAAAATATTTCCATGAAATTGAATCCAACAACAACTAAAATCTAAATATAAAATACACATTATCAACCATTTATATTTTTTTTTCAGGAATATATTTATAAAGAATTATATACACATTCTAAATACATTTCTAGTATAGAATTATGGGTATCCAATGAACCATATTTAAATTTATTATTTTACAATAGTAACATAACTAACAATTATATGTTCTAAAAGAAGAATATGATTAACATAATAAAATAAAAAAGTAAAGTTACTCTCGTGGTGAAAGTGATTTATTTTTTAGATAATAGTTATAAAAATGAATTTTATAAGAATATAGCTTAATTTGGAATCAATGAAATAAAATTAATGTTATATTAAATTTTAGTGACTATTATTATTCCCAACCAATAGAAATATTTATATTTTGGAGCCTCAAAACACCCAAGGGGTAGAAAAATAAATTTACCCTAGTAAGCTACCATATAAAATTTAAAATATTTATTTTGATCTTAGGGAATATTTTTTACCCCTAGTCTATATGTTGGAGATTATCTGAGCAAATATAATTTTTAATTGATGTCTAGTTTTTATTATTTACATAAATAATTATTCCATACTTGTGGGGAATATATATATTCTAAGAGAGAGATCATATAGAATTTATAGCACCATAATTATGATCATAATAGGGTTGTTTTACTAATTATGGTTTAGGTTCCATTATTCGAAATTAGGTCATGGGATGAATATTTTCAATATTATCATTAGAAATATTAATTAACTTTGTATCTAGGTTGTATATATAGTCTCGTAATAATTTTCCCTTGGGTTAGCCATTTTTTCCAAAGATGAGAACCCATATGAGAGAGATGTAAGAGTGTTCTTAAAATGGAATTGAATTTGGATTAGTAGAATAATTCTCGATTCATGATGGAATCACTAACTAGATCACATCAAAATGATGATTGGAACTAAGAACAATGTTAGAAAGAATTTTTTTGAAGATACAATGATTCTTCACTATGGTAGAGATTTATTATTATTATTTCCTCATTTTTTGACATAATTAATTATTTCTATCTTAATTATGGTATATTTTACATCATTTATTTTAATTCATTAATATTTCCCTTAACAAATCATAGAAATTAAAACATATGAAATTTTTTCCACAGTGATTCCCTCAAATCATCAATATGTTTTCACTGATAATTTATTTCTTATTGTTTCTATATATCCTATAATATACATTTTCAATGAAATAGTATGAGTTTGGTATTAAAAAATGGCACCATTCATGAAACACCTTCTTACCTAACATGGAAAACAATTTTCACTAATGATTTCCTTTCCCGGTAGTCTGAAAATAGGTTCATCAGAATGGTTAAACAATAGAAGTATATCAGTTGTGAAATTATTCTAAGCATAGAGGTGGTGACTTGATGACTATAGGAGGTGGGAAAAAGTTTGGGAAACAAATATTTCAGTAGGTTTCTTGTTTAATAAAATAATTAAATTTATGGGGCTCATTGGGAAGTGTTAACAGTGGAATGTCTGAAAATAGAGGCATAGAAGAGGAAAAAGACAAATAAATAATAGGAGATTTAGTTTATGGATATGATATTTCAGACTACATGGTGGGTAGTTCATAAGAAAACATGTCATATATCTTTCGAGCTATAAAACTAGTGGTTTGAATGATTATAAGTATCACATGGATTATGGGATGGATATATACACTGTATATTGTTTATGTGAGATTAACTCAATGATAATTTGGCATACATAACATTAAACGATATATGGTGTGGACGAGTACATGAATAACAATTACCTTTGGAATAAAAATCATTTAGTTAGATCACACAAGATATTCTACCTAAATGACCTAAATCAATTTTTTTACATGTCCAGTATGTCATGTGCTTCAAACACTATGTAAAACCTTGAACAAATTGTGTAGAGTGAAATAACATGATCACATGTATTGTGGATACTTTAATGAATCGAACCGTGATAAATAAAATTACCCTTTTTATTTACTTTAATGACCTATTTTCTGATATGGTTATATAAAACCCATGAACTTCCTCTATTTTTTTAAATTTTAATGACCATTAAGAATATTTACCATTGATAATATAGTCATCGAACACTAATCACATGATTAGTGTAAATTTTGGGCTTTTACAAATACAATTGACACAGATAAAAGAATTGATTTCCTCAACAAGTAGGATCATACCCTTTGAATCCCATTAAATGGATATTCTCAGGGAGATACTATCAATGGTCTTTAACTAATAATAAAACCAAGATGATATCTAAAAACTTAATTTTGAGTGAAACCATTTATGGGAGAATTTCATGTTTATCAGGATCACAACCCAAACCCTGTTCGCCGAACGACCCCATGAATGTATCCCATAGAGAACCATGCTCTTAGGGTGTAAAATGGTGTATTAAATGTATATGTATCAATTCCATAATAATTAAAATATTTATATTATATAATTTTTAATATATTTTAATTTTATTGTTATTTTATAATTTTTTTTTGATTTTTATTCAATTAAACAAATACTATGTTTTCAAGTAATATTCAAATTCAGTAAAGGAATTTATTTTGGAGAATTAATGGATTTTTTATTAACTAATTATTTAATAATATTTTATTACTAAATATATTTTATTAAATATAAATGGTCATATAATCTTAATGAAGTCAAATGTCCTCTTTATAAGTTTTTGAACACTGTTATTGTCACAAAACCCATCATTTCTCAATAAACATCAAATATTGTTTTATAAGTGAAATTTCCAATATTTATAAAATTATTTAGATAAAATAAATATATTTTTTGAAATATTAATGTTTAATTTATCCAATGTTTTATTTTCCATAATTTTCTAAGAAAGTCAAATTTTTGGCTAAAATTTAAATACCATATAAATATACGATGTATTTTATGACATCATAATCACACAAAAACGATGTAATAAAAACTATAATGGATATACATGACAAAATATATGTCTTCCTGTTAGAATAATTTGATTTTATGATTCATTTATTTATTTTATAAAACCATTATGAATTATCCAAAACATAAAATATATTTTAAGATTTTAGATTCATTTATTTAAGAGTGTGACTCACCTCCACAATAGAAATGGAATTCTATTAATATGTTTGTCCATTTTGATAATAAAATAATTAAAACCTCCCCTCACTAGAAAAAACCATGGCTAAAAACCCTGGTATGGTTTGTGGTTTTGGTTATTTTATTATATAAAGTCCAAAACATAATTTTATGAAATATTAACGAATTCCACTCTCTTTTACTATATAAACCCAAAATAGTTCCATTTTATATTTGCTTAATATCCTTTTATAATGTCATCACTCTTCTATCCCCTCTCCATTATTCTCCTAAGGCTCCCCATGATCTCCTGAATCCCCTTTTCATGCTTTTGGAGTCACACACTCATGTAAGTGTTCTCGCCTTCTCCTCTTTATGGAAGTTTATTTATTTTGGTATGACCTTTAATTTTCATTTAATAATGATGGGATATTTTTTATCTTCAATCCCATGTTTCCTTTATTATGTCTACATTTTCAGAGACCCATTTATCTATCCTTAATCAATCCCATGTACACCTGTTACCATGTTGAAATTTGGTAAGCGTCCTTTCCATTTTCTTTTTAATCAAGATTATTTTTATCATATTTATTATTTTTCAAATTTCATATAATTGGACCTGTATTTCAAGGTTCCTATTACATTACACTTCATGTATAAATTATTATAGACCGATTTCTCTCTCAATAACCCTTTTTTATGATATTTTTTGTGATTTTGTTATGCTTCCGAATTTTCCCTGTGATTTTCTATTCCAAAACAATTGTGTGCTGAATACCATAACAATTTTGTATCAAGGGTCTTCAAATTTATACACTTATACTTCCATGATCAGATACTAACATATATTTATTCAATATTTCATTATCGTCATGTGGATTATGATGGTGAATGAATTCATTTCTGTGGTTTAGGTCACACACTTAATCATTAGAATGAAATAAATGTGATGGGTGTACCCAAATTAATATAGAAATCCAATACATTGTATAATTTCTATTATAATTATATGTCATGTTGGGACTTGGAGTGAACCCAATTAATTTATGGTACTTTCTCCATTACGATGTCTTGGATGTTTTCCTTGACATATGTTTATGATTAAGTTTTTAAAGTTGTTTCTAAATTTCTCATATTATTATTATCATTCTATATCATTATTTATGATTTATGTTCCTTTATTCAACATTTTTATGTATATTTTGTAACATATATTATTTTCCTCATGTTATTACATGTTTTTCTCTTAATGGTCTTTAAAGATCACCCCTTTCTTATGTATTTCTCCAGGTTATCCCATGGAGTTTTATGCTTGTGCATGTTAAAGATGTTTTCACCAAATATGTTATAGTCCATGGTTTTATGTTTTAATGTAATGTAACTATATCCCAATGAAACTAGACTTATTGATCTTTTGTGTGGTATTAAGTGTAAATTAATGTAATAAATCATGTATTAATGTATAAAAAAGAACATTGTTGTTATAGTTGGTGTCAAAGGAAAAATTTAGGTATTTTTTTGGATAAGGATAAGAAAACTATTGTAAAAGAAATATGATTATAACTAATTGGAAGAAAATATCCATAAATTTTGGAAAGTATATATTAAGTGGTTTATCATGAAAATACATCCCTGTCTAGATACTACAAGTGGACATGGTTTTGGCATAGATTTACCTTGGGGTAACAAATCCTACATGGTGTCTTGGACCTAACTCAGGGTAAGCTGGTACATGACATGGGACTTACTGTGCACCTGAATTGATACTCTTCGAGGATATTCTTTGGAAAAATCACAAGCACATTATGAAATAGTATTAAGGGAACAAAAAATTCCTATAAGAGTATATGTTAGGAAATAGATCATGCATAACATTGTTAGAAGCATATAAATTCCTAAGTAATGTAAATACCTTTAATTAATAATTTTTCCCTTTAAAGTAATTGGATTCCCCTTTCCGTGTTTACAAGTATGAAAATACTCAACTCATAATTTTCCTTTTATTCTAGCCAATGTCCCAAAATAAGAGGAATCGAGTAAACAATCATCATGAATGGCAACGTTTCCCCATTGAGATGACCAACCCAATGGGAGTAATAATTGTGAAATTCATAATCATACTCTCTCGTTTTACTTAGGTTATGAATAGAAACATGGATAAAGGGGACCATCCTGATTCCCCTAAATGAGAACAAAGGACAATTGAGAGCTTCGTGAATAAAATGCCACCTACTTTTAATGGGTCATCTTATCCCTTAATAGAGGAACAATGGATCGACTCTACTGAAAATATATTTTCCAAAATTCAATGTTCTGAACAAGAGAAGGTTCTTAATACTATTTATTATGTGGAGGCTAAAGCTGATCAGTTGCAGACATTGACAAATAATATGAATCCCAGGGACGATATTGAGGTGATGGGGTGGTAGGATTAACAGAAAATGTTTTTTGATAAATATTTTCATCGCACACTCCGACTTAAAATTGAATGAGATTTCATTTCCATGAAGAAAGAAAGACAATGTATATATCAAGGTGTATGTTGAAAACATAATATGACTTGAAGGATATGCCTCCAACATTATCATTACCCAAGAATTCATGGTTTATCATTTCTTTTATGGGATACAAACTATTATATGAAAACCCCTCATGATCCGTGATATTGGTAGATATGAAGAAATCCAGTAATGTTCTGTCAAATTTGAAATGGAGATCAGTGAATCATAAGGGGATCAAAGGGATAATAATAATAAAGTCGAGTTTAATTTTGGCACTCTATTTGAGAAATAAAATGGTGGCAAGAAATTTAAACACTTCAATTGTAAAATGTGTGGAATGAATTACCTATGATATTTTATAAAGGGGATGAGTAAATTCTTTAGGAGTGGTAATGAAGGGAACCTTTCCAGTGATTACTGATATGATAAACACTCTATTGTGATGGATGTAAGGAATGCTCTAGTCAACCCTCATTTCATTGCTCATTGCTATAACTGCAAGGAATCAGAGAACTTTTCAAACCAATTCACTAATAAAAGGGTTTTCAGAGAAAACTAAAAACCTCGAAGGCATAAAGGGATATATTTTTCCATCACAACCAATGAGTTGGATGCTAACCACGAAGTGGTTATAGGTATTCTAGTTATTCATTCGTGAATAGAGAAAATAATTTTTTATTCTGGTTCTATGCATTCCTTCATATCCCAAAATTTTAGTAGAGCTATTCAAACACCACCATATTTCATGGATGTATAGATGTCTTCAAAAACATAAAATGTGGATATTGTTACCTTACAAGTATATAACTCCTCCCCTATCACAATTTGTGGGATGAAATTACTAGTAAATGTTTTCATACTTCCTTTAGTGGAATTTGATGTAATTGTGGGCATGGAATAGATTTTCATATATAAAGCCAAAATTAATTTCCGTGAAAAGGAAATCAATCTCAGTATTGTGAATTGTCCTTAGATTCTGTATAAATTCATGGAGATTAATGAATCTTCTTTAGTGCCAAAATCTCAAGTATGCATATTATTCCACTTTGAGAAAGCATATCTAACTCAAATGATTGATTTTATGGAAAGGATCATATTTAATTACATTCCCATTATGAGGGAGTATGATTATGTGTTTCATGAGAAATTGATCGGTATCCATCCTAGCCGAGAGGTTGACTTTTCAATCAACTTTTACATAGGGTGTTGGCATTCTCCCAGACTCAATATAGAATGGTTGTTGTTGAAATTTATGATATGAAGAAATAACTATAGTAGAGTCAATATAAAGGGTCTGTATCCTAAGTGCTTCACCATGGGGTGTACCAGTCCTATTGGTCAAGAATAAATATGGGTCAATGTACCTTTGAATCAATTATCATAAGATCAACACGATGACAATAGATAAAAAGTATCATTTTTCATGGATTTATGGCTTGTTAGATCATCTATGTGGAGAAAAATACTTCCCTAATGTGGATCTATTTTTTGGGATATTACCATGTTAGGGAAATGATGGTGGATATCCCCAAAATTGATTTTCTTACAAGGTATGGGAACTATGTGTTCATAGTGATTCCATTCAGACTCACTAATGCTCCAAAAATATTCATCGAATTAATGAATATAGTATTTAGATATTACTTCAAACAAATTTGACTGTCTTCATAGATAATACTATAATATAATGCAAAATTAAGGAGGGGTATGAGGGGAATCTATGTTTTATGCTGATAGCCTTGCAAAAGAATTATCTTTATGAAAAGAATGACAAATGTGAGTGATGGTTGAAGGAATTCCCTTTCACGTGGAATATCATCATACAAAATGAGATATCTATAGATCCTTAAAAATAGATGAAATGGAAGGATGGTTGAGGCCAACATCCATGATAGATATCCATACTTTATTTGGGTTAGCTCGGTATTATCACTGATTTTTGAGAAAATTCTCACGATTTTCAAACCATCATACCATGATAACTCAGAAGGGAGTTACGTTTTTTTTTGGAATGATGAATGTGAAGAGTGGTTCCTGGAGCTAAAAATAAGGATTATCACTATGAATATTCCTACACTTCCTACATGGGGAAATATTTTCATAGTTTTCATCGATGATACAAATAAGGGATTGGGTAGTGTGTTAGTGAAAAATGAAAAATGTGTATCCTATTCTTCAAGAAAGTTGAAAATTCATGAAAATAACTACCCAACACATGATCTAGAGTGGGCTATGGTGATCATTTCTTTGAAAATATGGAGGTAATATATCGTTGGAGAGAAGTTTGAAATATATATGTATCATAAAAGCCTCAAGTATATATTCATATAGAAAGAGATGAATATGATTCAATTAATATGGTTATATCGGATCAAAGAATATGTCTTCTCAATTAACTACCCTCGTGGAAAAGTGAATAAAATGGAAGACAATATAAGACAAAAGGATCCAACAACTCTATCATTGACATGAATTTATAAGGATAACATCTTTCTAAAACTGATCTTTCTAAAACCGATCTTTCTAATACTGATTCTCTTAACTGATCTCATGTGAAAACGATCTTCTTGAAACTGATTCTTTGACACCGATATATTTAAGGTCTATTTTGTAAATTCTGTCTGGTTTAAATGAAACAAAACTATTTTATCTCTTTTAACTTTCCGTATTTAAATTTTTTATTTTAATATTTAAAATACCTAAATGATATATTTAGTACAATCCATCCCGACCTTCCACCGTCTCCTCTATCGTAAATCCTTCTACCTTTTTTCACACTCTCTCTTAACTCTCGACCTCTCAACACAAGTGGAAGGAGAAGATTCTTCATGGATAGGACTAAGCATTCAATGGAATAACATAGAAAATATCCTTCGGTTAAGCGTTAGAAAGGTGAGACCAGTGGGACTATGAAACTGAGCTTAGAAAGCCGAAGAGTTACAGCTGAAAAGGAGGTGTATGCTGAGTAGATTCTGTCAAGAAAATCGTTTTTATTAAAGGTACATGAATCTAAAGGGTGGCTCAATTGGTTCACCAACAATGAAAGACCCCTTTTTCCCTAGCTTGTGCATGAATTCTACAAACATTTTAGTATATCACTAGATGAATCTGATGCATCAAAGATAAAATCTATGGTAAAGGGAAAGGAAGAGGTTTTTTCATCTATAGAATAGGCTGAGTGCTTAGAGGTGCCTCAGGAAGGTGTCTATGCTGACTATCCTAGTAATATTCCACCTTCCTCAAATTTGTTTTCCTATGAAGATGCTCTGAAGGAGCTGACTGGAAATGAAAAATCCAGGAGGACTATTGAAAATGAATTTGAAGGAGAAGTAAGACTTATTTTTAAGTTCATACAACATCAAATCTTCCCAAGGAAGAGATATTTCACTTCTATGAAATATCAGGATGTTTTCTTGATATTTTTTTTTGAAACATGGAATAAAAGTGAACTTGTACAGATATCTTATGGTGCATATCTTTTATTTGATTAAGCCATCCATTAAGGCAACCTGTTTATATTATCTGAGGATGATTTCCGCTATTTTGGAAAAATTAGATTGTGTAAAAGATAGAGATGAAGTGATAAATGTGTGTAGTGGATTTTGTATTTAGAAAGACATTTTTATAAGAATGAAAATATTCTAGAACCCATGGAAAAGATGTTTGGTAAGAGATGATGAATGCCTGTATGAAAATTTCAATCCATTTGACCATCCTTATAGACAAAAGGACCATGTTGATCCAGGTCTCAAACTAGGAGAATTTCCAGTTTATTCTGATGATGATACTAAACCTGAAGTGCCAATGGAAGAAGGATCTCCTTTTGATGATAGGTGTGATCCTGATATTGCTGAATGTCCCAAAAATATGACTTATGGACCTGCTAGTCCACCTTTGGACTTACCTTCAAGAGAAACTATTCTAGGTGAGGATGAAGAGGAAAAAACCAAAGTTACTGGAGTCGAAATCTATATAAGTAAATCAGATTGGGGAGTCCGATGATGAGTCTGATGATGATAATGAAGGAGGAAATGATGATCATGTGAGTGATTCTCTAAAAGTGGGACAATAGGTGGTTGATAGATTGAGTGAGGAATCTATACATGGGGCTGGTGATGCTGTTGAGTTTGTTGATCAACAGGCTTATGGTCCTAGAGATTCTGAACATGATGATATAACACTCCATCCTAATGCTAAAAAACAAGAGTTCATTCAGGAATTTAATAATCTTATGGCTACTATCCAGGAAGAAGAAGATGTAGTTCCTGTGCCTCAAATTGAGGAAGTACCCGGTGAAGCTGTAGTAGTTGGAGCTCAGGCAGAACCTGAAGTTCGGTTGGATCCTATTCCCAGAAAAGTAGTTATGGCCAGAGACCAAGATGAAGTAGTTGATGATATTGATGTTATTTCTCAACCTCAAGGATGAAGGGTATGAATTGATACTGTTGATCCATGATATTGGATCTATACTAGAGAGTGGAATAGTGATCCAGGATATATTATTTTTGGTTTGTAGTATGTCTCAAATGAATAAAGGGTGTCTTCACCTCCTTCTCCACAAGTCCAAGCTGGCCTAGAACCTATTTCACATGTTCCACTAGCTGAAATTACACCTCTAGGACCTATATATCAGTTAGTTCCCAGTGACTATGTCACTAAGGCTGATTTGGAAAAGTTTAAGAATGAGTTATGTGAGTTTGTGATAGCTTCAGTGGGATCCAGAAATGAAGCCTGCTCCTCCATAAGTGTCTCAGATGTCGATACAACAAAGATTTCAAGAATAGTAATCCAGGAGATTCAACAGAATCTTATTAATATAGAAAAAACCATTATTAGTCACAACACCTTACTGAGAGAAGAGGTGAGAAATAAGATCAATGAGTTGAATTCCTTAACCTCTAACTTCAATAACTCCATTAGTGGTGTTCTGGAAGTTCATAAGAACTTGGTAAGTCATCTACTTATTGTTGATCTGAAAACTTCAAAATAATATATTGAAAAAATGTTGGCTGACCCATCTAGTTCAAGGAGTGGGAGAAGTGTTGTTGCTGATTTGGAGTCTCTCAAGGCTGTGATAAGAGAGGAATTTCAAAAACTCTAGAGTGTTTTAGATAAAAAAACCCTTGAAAATTTACATTGGAATACCAATCTTGTATAAAATATGGTCAGGCAGTGCACAAATGAAGCCTCTACAGCTCAGAAAGAAATACAGGAAAAGGTGGATAATTATTTCACTATGATTTATACCAAGCATGACCTCATCAATAGTTTCAAGTATCTGGTAGAAAATCCTAGAATTCCTCCAGTCGCAGAAGAATTAAAAAATCATGTTCTCCAATTGAAATAGTTTACACCTTTTCTAAGTAAATTTATGTAGAATAAGGATGACTTCGAGATGGAAACACAGTATAGTGGTGAAATCATTAATGAATTCATCAACCTACTCAAACCTTAACTGCATGTTCAGGCCGAGGCTACTGTGGTCCCTCCAGCTGCTTCAATTGGTACTACCTATCGACCTCATCCTCCAATGAATATCTCTTAGGCTCTTTCCCAGATTCAACCGATCATTAATGATAAGCCTCCATGTTTTGTGCTGTTAGAGTGAATTCCTAGCCTTGAAGTTACTGTCCCTACTGGTGTTTCCCTACCTAGTATTATCCTCAGACCACCTCCTTCATCTGCCACTCCCAAAACTTCTCATACTCCTTTGCATCCTTCTGAAAAAGGAGAAGCTCCTCATCATACAAATCACTAGTGATGGATTGTTTCTTTGGGATATGGATTTGGTGTTTTTGTGTGTCTTGTCCTCTTATGCCTTTTAATGAAAATTATTATGGTGTCTTTGTTTTATATTATTTTTCCTTACTGCTTTTTTCTTTTTTTAATCCCAAAAGGGGGAGAAAATAAGGATGGCATATACTATTCTTAATCAATTTATTGAGGGGGAGATTTGTTTTAACTAAATTCTAGCAATGACAAACTTTAGTTATATTTGACAATTACATTCACCTATGTCAAAGATATCTTTATACCATATATTTTTATGAATGTTATAATTTGTGATTATCAAAAGGGTGGATATTGTTGGACCCTACTTGATACTGTAGTGGACTCCCCATGATATTGTAGTTTTCATAATCAGAAATAATGTCAATATACAGATTCTAATATTTCTTGCAAGTTAAATATCTCTTAGTAAATCAATAATGCGATATGGCAACATATACTTACATAAGTCAATAACCAATATTCATGAATAAATATGTTTACAAGTGTATTTTTATGTGTACTTTTGATTAACACTTCGTCTTTTAATGTTATATGAATGCTAAACTCTTCATAACCTTTTTAGATTCCCTGACACTGAAGTCGACACACCAAAACTGAAGTCGACACACCGAAACCGAAGTTGACACACCGAAATCGAAGTCGACACATCGAAACTGAAGTTGAAACACTGAAACCGAATTCGACACACCGAAATGGAAGTCGACACACCGAAACCGAAGTATGACACACCGAAGTTTGACAGAAGGAAGTTTGACTCACTGAAGTTCGACAGATAGAAGTTTGACACACCGAATTCGACACATCAAAGATGACAGACCGATGTTATCAAACTGATGACAATAGACTGAATATGACTCACCGATTGTTGTAAATAACTTTTTTGAGTTTATTAATTCAAATTTATTTATAATAGTTATAATTAGACAAATTAATGTTTCTTACTTTTTTTTAATGTTTTCTTTAGGACAATCTGTAGACAGTACGAGGTACATGCATTTGCCGAGATCTCCATGCCTAGTGTAACTTGTAGTATAAAAGGGGTACAATCTCTACGTAAAGTGCATTATATTTTTGGATCTAAAAAAACAATGAATTACACTCTGAGACATAGAATGTGTGAATACAAAAAGAGAGGAACTAAGTGCTTGAGATTTCACAAAGATTGTAACAACCAACTTTCTCCTAACGATGAGTGTACAAAGATACACTGAAAGAGCTAAAAAATTTACTCCTCGAAGCTGGATTACAGAAACTATGATACTCTATTTTGAAGAAAACTTCCAGAGGAAGACTCAAATACTATTTCCTCAACATTCAATGAGTCCAAAGCTTTGTTGCACAACAAAAAGAGATTCATAAACTCTTTTCTTTTTAATAGCTCTGTTGTGTTCTTATGTTACTATTTTAGTATTGTTTATATCTGTTTATATCACACAGACTGTCTCCGGAGCATAACTGGAGGATATCAAAAATCCCCACTCAAAATTCTCTCATACACTTGTATTCCACATGTAACTATGGAAGTGATCCTATGTGATCAGTTTATTTTTTCCCATGAATAATTGTGGTAGAGGTCAAGTGTGACCTGGAAGTCTGTATGCTGTTGTGAACCTAGATCCTGGGTGTGGATCAAAAGTTTATTAATATAAACTACTTGGTAGCAGGTTATCACCATGTAGAGAGGACTAAGTCTCTGCTTGAGACTGAACCTATTTTCTTATCCATAGTGCTATTTGTCTTATATTTTTTGTTTGTTATGTATTTCCTACATTAAGATAAACGTATCTTTGATAGTTAGTTTGGAAAGTGTTTACATATGTTTTAGATCAGTAGGTTTGTTTCAAATGTTTTTATAATCTTTATATTGGTAAAGCTGAGAACTAATCAATCTTCTAAGAACCAAATTGAACCTTCAATACATTTATAATTTCACTACAGTCTGACTTTGTGTTTTTTTATAGGGGGATTTTATTTTGTAAATAATCCTTTTAATAGATATTTATATAGAGACTCAAATCACCCCCATCTTGAGTTATCTACTCTGACCAACAAAGAAGATGTTCAATCCTTTCACAAATGATTTATCAACCGTATCTTTTGGAGAGATTAAAGGATTCTCAAAGAAATGATGTGGGAATTCAGAAAATAGTTGAAACTATAACAAAATGTAAATCCTTAGAGTTCAATGTTTATGAATAATGGGTTTTGAGATTTGTGTGAATACTATGCTTACCATCAAATATTGATTTAAATAATCAGCTGTCATATGATGCATATAGTTCTACCTTCCCCATCAACCTAGGAAGTACAAATATGTATCGATATCATTAACAACACTATTAGTGGGACAATAATAAGAATGCGATAAAAAATATACATAAATATGAAATGTTTTTTCAGAAAGTGTAGGCAAAAAAAAATACAAGGGGATGATGAAACCATTACCTATACCAACATTGAAATGGGAAAACATCACCATGAACTTTATCACCAGTATCCCAAACACATATAGTGAAAACAATGCTATCTTGGTTTTGGAGGATATTCTTGAAAATACCACACACATCATTGTGATTCAAGTGGATTTATAACTAGATAAATTGGAATGGATACACATCCGATAAGTCACAAGGCTACATGTAGTACAACTACCGATTATATCCGAGCGTGATCTAGGATTCTACTATATATTTAAGAATATTATAAAACATTATCTAAATACTATGCTTTACATTAACACATCCAATATACCCCAAAATAATGACCAATTTTAGTGGATTGTCTAGACACAATAAGGTATGTTGACAACATTCTCAATTGACTTAAAAGGACCATGTGTTCATCATCTTCCTCTGGTTTAGTTCTCCTACAATAAAAGTTCTAACTTGAGCATCCATTTGACTCTATAAAAATCCATTTATGGGAATAGGTGCAGAAAACCTTTATATTGTGATAATGTTGGGGAACAAAAACAACTATGTGCTGAAATGGTCGAGGAAATGGTGGAAAAAGTTATGACTATTCAGCAACATGTTAAGGCTGCAGAGAGTTGACCAAAGAGCTATACTGACAATCATCGATGAGACCTAGAGTTTGATGTTGGGGACATGGTGTTCCTCTGAATTTCACCATGAGAGTATGTGATGATATTTTTGAATAAGGGGAATCTTATTCCAAGATACATCTACCCCTTTAAGATCCCTTATGGCATCAGAGTAGTGTCCTACCGACATGAATCCCTACCAATCATATCTTAAATGAACGATGTATCCCTTGTCCGTATCTTGAAAAATTACTTACTAGGACCCTCACATGTACTCAATATATATGTGTTACCCTTGTATAATTATCTTTTATATTATGAACAACTAGTAATTTTCATAGATCTTAGAGACAGAGTTCTATGGAATAAGACTATTCACCTAGTAAAAGTGTTGTGGAGAAACTAGATGCTTGATGAAGCACGATGGGAACATGAGGAAGTGATGAAACAAAGTTACCCTCATATATTTTAATATGGTAAATGAAAAATTTGGGGGATAAATTTTTTAATGTAGTAAGATGGTGATGACCTGAATTGTTATAAATAAAATTCCCCTTTTGATTTAATTAAGTGTCATATTTTGTGATATGGTTATAGAAAGTGTATGAACTTCATTGGTTATATATTTTAATATTAAAAAGTACATAAATAATATTTACCATTGATTATATAGTGGTTGAATAGTGATCACATGATTTTTTTAAATATAGAGATTTAATAAATCCAACAACCACAAATAAAGGATGTGATGGACACAACAAGTATGATCATACCCTATAAAACTAATTTATCAGAGTGTTTGATGGAGATAAAAACTCGAGGATTTACCCTCAACCAGGCCCAAGATGGTATCCTATAATATAACCATTAATGATGCCATTTACAGGATAATTTCAAGCTCGTTGAGATCTTGATCCAAACCATGTTCACTGAATAACCCCATAAATGTCTCACAGTTTCCCACATCACTCTTAGGGAGTAAGCTGGTGTAATAAAGGTTTATGTATGAATACAATAATAATGTTAATATATATATATATATATTATAATAATAAATATATATTCATTTTATTGGTACATCAATAATTATTTTTATTTTTATTCAATTAAACAAAAATTTCTTATTCAGGTAAGATCAAAATTCAATAAAGTCTTATATTTTGAATGGTTAATGGATTTTTGAACAAAATAATATATTAATAAAATTTTATTATGAAATGTATTTTATTGAATATTAATCATCGTATAATTTTTTTCAATTCAAATATACTCCTCCCAAGGGTTCAAAAACTATTATTGGAAAAAACCCAACATTTCTTAATAAATGTAAAAACTTATTTTAAAAGTGGAAAAATAAAGATTTATAAAATTATATAGATAAAATTAATATTATTTTCAGAATCATAATTTCAGAATTATCAAATGTTTAATTTTTCCAATTTTTTTGAGATATTCGAATTTTTGGGAAAAAATTAAATACCATATAAATATATGATTTGTTTTATGACGTCATAATGAACCAAAATGATGTAATAAATACTAGAATGTGTATCCTAGTCAAAATATATATTTTTCATTAAAATAATGGGATTTTTATTTTATTTGATTAATTTTATAAATACTTTATCAATCTTTCGAAACATATAATAAATTTGAAGATTTTTAATTCATTTCATTATGAGTATGACTCACCTACACATAATAAAGGGAAATATTTTAATATGTTAAGCCCTTGTTACAATAAAATAATTAAAAAATCCAACCTTTGGAAAAATTAATTGAAAAAAAATTCCATGGTTTATAGTTTTTGTTATTTATTATATAGAGTCCAAAACCTATGTTTGGGAAATATTAAAAAATTACCCTCACATTTCCTATATAATCCCACCCAAAGTCCCATTTAACTTCACTAAAAATACTTTTAACAAGTCCTTACTATTTCCTACCCTCTCTAGAATCCTTCCAAGGCTCCCCACACTCTCCAGAACCCCTTTTTCATGCTTTTTGAGTCCCACACACGAGTAAGGGTTCTCTCTTTTCTACTATTTATTCATGTTTATTTATTATGGAATCCCCTTATATTTCCAATTAATAATGTGGGGAATGTTTTTTAACCTACCCCATACAACCCTTGTTATTTATAAATGATGATGTATCCCTTTCTATTTCATTTATCCCTCCCATGTACACCTGTTACCATGCCAAAATTTCATGAGTGTCCATTCCTTTCTCTTGTTATTCAAGATTATTAAATATCAAATGCTTCATTTTTTAAATTGAATATTTGTGGGAAAGTATTTATATATCCCTAATACATTATACATAATGTTTAAATTATGATATACTGATTACACTCTCTTCCTCCCTTTTTCAGAATTATTATGTGATTTCTTTATGCTGCTGAATTTTCACTTTGATTTTTCATTCCAAAACAATTGTGTAATGAATACCATTACCATTTCATATCAAGGGTATTAAAATTTTTACTCTTATACCTATTGGATTAGGGATTATCACGAATTTATTCCACATTTAATAATCATGGAATAGAATATGATGATTAATGAATCAATGTTTAACGGTTTATGTCCCACACTTAAGAATGAGAATGAAATGAAAGTGTCGGGTGTGCCCAGAATTATATATCACTCCAATGCATTGGGTAATGTTTAGTATCCCAATATTTCATGTTGGGACTGGGAGTGAAACTAATTCCTCTATGGGACTTTTTTACTATTATTTATTTTTAGTTAGACCTGACCAGGGTTTATGATGTAGTATTTTAAGTTGTTTCCACATTTCTCATGTTATAATTATCCTGCTATAACATGCTTTAGGGTTAATGTCCCTTTATTCCTCATTATTATGTATACAATCTAGAATTTATTATGACCTTCATGTTATGCAACCTTTCTTCCCTTACTAGGATTTATTTCTCACCCCTTTGTTATTTATTATCCCAGTTTATCCCATACAGTATTATATTTGACCATTATAAATACGTTTTTAATAAATATGTTGTAATTAAAGGTTTTAAATGGTAATACAATGTACCTTTATCCCAAATAAACATGACTTCATGATATTTTATATTGTATTAAGTTTAATTTTATGTAATAAATCATGTATTAATGTATAAAAAATAATAGAGTTATTATAGATACCCACTGAGTACCCTCATTAGTCACACAAGTCGTGTAGACTAGTATACATGCTACTTAGTTAAACGTGAACACAACATATGAATAGTACTATAGGACTAGATTACTCCTTAGGGACTATACGCCATCTTCCCCTAGAGTACATGTTTTGTACTTTTCCCAGCCGTCATGATTTTCTATCATATTTCCCAAGACTCGTATTTGGACACATTAGTTGTCATACTCAATATTTTGTTTCTCATATATAATGGAACGTACCTTAATAGAATTAGAGTTAAGACCTAAGGAGTTTCAATATTATTGATTTCATTTTATTCACAATTCCAATGACTTGGTTTGAGATATATGATTAGAGAAAACAAGGGGTTAAGTACTCCCCTGGTGATATGTTTATGATAGGTAATGGTTCCCCTGTATTATTGTTAGAGTTATATACTCCCACACATACTCAGGATGTGGGTCCTATAGATAATACATAGTGTCAATACCCCTTATCCCCCAAGAAGGTGTTGTCCACACTCATAGCTAATTGAATTGGGTACATCCCATCATTATCAATTGGCGGTCCTCTATATATATATAGATTGGTATTATCTCATTTTATGTACACTACAAGATGATGTATGAGTTCTATATCATTGTTTGGTACTACCAATAGCAAAGCACATACTTGAATAAGGATTTGATCGACTATTAAACTTTATGTAAAGTATAGTTTTGTATCTTTCTAGGGATGATCCATTAATTGAATGTATGAATAATGAATGCCTCCTTTATATGTGTTGAGTTATATAATATGGTTTCTAGTGTAGTGGAATAAAAGTGATAAATGTTTCGATGTATTACTTCCTCGCCTGAAAAATATACTTCTTGGAAGTGCGATACTCTATTTTGGTAACTATTAGTAATTTTCACGTTAGAAAGGATGAGTACTTAAAATAATTCGATCCTTGTAACTCCTCGTGAACCACTTGGTCAGCTTAAAAATATGACTTACAGTTAATATATTGATATTAGACATAGTGAAACTTGTATACTCTGAGTATCTAGATTTGATTATGATACGATCATTCATCAAATCAAACTAATAAGACTCGAAATTCTCTATGACCCGAGGACTCTATTTATTGGAAATTCATAGATTCCTTTTATTTTTTGGTTATGTAATTATTGATAAATATATGACAACATTTTTAATTGTTATTAATTTTTTGATATTGAAGGAATCCTACTAAGTAAGTTTATTATAAATCCACAAACATCTCATACAAAATATTACATCTTAATTGTTGAATATTTAGTACGCAACATAATGATCTATAACCGAATCATTTAGGTCTAGTTCCATTAGATTCATCGACACATAAACAATGATTCCATAAGTGAGATACATCATATCATAGTAATTTATTCATAATTGTAACCTTTATTAGAAATATCATACATAATACCTATTTTCATATCCCATGTAATGGAAACATAATAAGCAGTGATCTAAGATGCTCAATAATGGTAACAAAGGGAGATATCAAAATAACATGGGTATAAAGGTATGATGAAATGAGAATAAAATTTTATAATCCATTCCCTGAATATCATAGATCATAAACTTGAGTCATGGCACAAATCAAGGTATTTTATAAGATAAGAATCATAAAGGTATAAAAGAAAATGATCCATGAAACCATGAAATTGGTATAAGAAATAGAATTTGGGCAGAAAAATTATAATAGAAAATATTATGTCAAGGATATCGAAAAATACATTCATAACATGTTAGGATTGGGATAACCACCCATGTAGCTACATTAGGATGGGGATAACCTCATGTTTAACAACTTTTGTGCTTGGAGAAACCTCTTCTATAGCCTCATTTAGGATAGAGATAACCTGTTTTGAACCATTTGAGCTCATATAAATTAATAATTACCCAATGAATTAGAGAGATATTGGTCCCACCTATCACATAATCCTAAACATTGTGTGAAAAAAGATCATAAAACATTCTTATATCATAACTCATGAAAATAATTGGGTTTCATAATCATTTCATCATAGAATAACTCATGGAAAATTAAAGGTTTTAATAAACATATTATAATAATAGAAACAATAAGGATTATTGAATTTAATCATATTCATATTAAATTTTAATTAACATCATAGGATGTAATCTTAGATGGAAAATGATTTTGATAGTTCACTTATAACATTTCTTTAGGAAAATAACATTTTCATTTTGAAAATAATTTTTTTGAAACTAATATTTCTTTTTTTAAAATACCTTATAATTAAAAAAACCTTTGAAACATTGAAATTAATCTATTATAAATTATTTGTTCTTATCTGTAGGAAATTTTGTTCATGCCACACACGTTAAAACAACGATTGCTTTTAAATTTTTTATAAAAACCAAACCGACCTTGTTTAGAAAATGATTGGAAGATTCCATTTTTCTATCAAGTCAAAAAAGGTAAACATGTCATTAAAACACATTATATATTAGTAAAAACGTTGTTTCAAACAATATGTTTTATAAAACATGTATATGGAAGAAAAATATATTTTTGACCAAAGAGAGAAATAAATAAAATTTTATTAAAAAATTTATTTTGAAATCTCGATTAAAAAATGAGAGGAAAACTAAAGGAACAAATGTATTTTATTGAAATAAATATAATACAATAAAATTCCTGAGTTTATGTATTATTGGATTATAATATCTTATCTTTAGGAGCATAAACCTAAACAATCCTGAAAAATGATGAGATTGTATCATAAAGCCCTTACTACTTTCAAAATAATGAATTATAATCCCCATTAATGGATAAGAATAATTTAAATATAAAATATAATGATAATAACTAAATTCATGATATTACATGTAAAAGGGTTTGTATATACACCTCATAAAATAAGATAAGTGGATAACATAAGATATTTCTCAAAGAAGAATAACTAATACTAAAATCTCTTACCTTAATTCTCAACATCCTTTTTACAAATTCGTAACTCATGTATAAAATATTTTAGTTTATTTAAAATATATTATGGGACAATAATCATTTATATCACACCAAATATTACATACTTAAAAAATTTAATTAGCTATTTATTAAATATTCCTTTTTCAAATCAGGTTTCGGGTAATAGATGATTGATTTTTAATTGATATTGTTTTTGTTATCTTTAGTACATTCCCTTAGATCATGCATAAATAATATACATAATGTTAACCATGATAAATATATCATATATATATATATTAATTATATAAGTATTTATATTAATCCATTAATGATTGAGATAAAATTAATTACATCATTAATGAAGATGTTAGACCGTATATACACATGAACATTATTTCCATTTTCTCAGTGGATGAGATGAGAGAATGATAAATAATAGAAAAAATTATATAATCATCTTAATTTATTATATATCACAAATACTCATTAAATTTACTCTTATTACCTTACATCTAATGACTACATGAAAAAATCACATTGCTTCATGAGGTAGTATTCCACTGTATACAAGAGAGACATTATTTTATTCTCATGGAATAGAAAGTAAAAAGATGTATATTTGATATTATGATTCTATAAGTATAATAACATTAACAATTTCATATATAAACATTAAATACATAATTATATCATGTCAATATAGGTGGTTATGGAAAATGAACAACATCGGTTCATAAAGTGGTATACCATTGTACAAACGATCTACAGTTTCGTTTCTCATTTGATAGAAGAGGAAAAATATATAGGACATTCCATTAACATAATATATATATGTGTGTGTGTGTGTTTGTGTGTGTGTGTGTGTTAGATACTGGTGTTATTATAATATCAGAGTTTAAGATGATTTTAAGGAGGTGGATTAATAAATTAAGCAAAAACATATGTCAAAGAATTTTACAACTTCTTCAGAGAACCTCATTAGGTTAATACATAAATCCTTCAAAAGAGGTTGTTCTTTAAAATTTAATACCTATAAAATGTGGGTATTGAATTAAATAAAATATTTGGGTATATATTTTTCTGAAATTTGGGTTTTTTGATGTGTTAATAGGATATGAGAGTAGGGGTGGCTTTTTAAAAGTGATGGAGAGGACACACGTTGAATTGTTGAAAAGTGTAAAGTCTACCGACATTTTTTACATATAGAAAGGACCAAAAATCGGTCATTATCAGACCTTAGAGTTGATAAGGTCTAAATATAGCCGTAAAATATTTTTTTTGAAAATTTTCTAGGTCATTGAAACTCATATATGTTTAGATTACACCTAGTAATCACGATTATACCTTAACAACAAAAATTAATTCTTACAATTTTTATTATTTGATTTCACCAAAAAATATATTGATGTTATTATATAATATATTCATTACTCAATCCAAATATTTATTACATTTTCTCATATTTAATTCATATAACTGAATATCTTAAATTAAAATTAAACCTGGTGATGCTTTGAAAAAGCAGTTTTTGAAAGATAAAAGTTTCCAAATGATAAAATGTTTTTATATCATAATTCAGCATGATATTTATTCCAATGACTTATATTGGATTAATTATAATTTTTTTTTTCTAATTTAACTATTCAAACAATTTTAAAATATAATTTAGACTCTTAAAATCATCAAACAAAAGGATTTCTTTCAATAAAAACAAGTATCTTCACTACTAATAAAAAATGAATATTTTGAGAAAAATCCAAAAAACTATTCATAATTTTATTTTTAAAATTATATTATCGTAATGTTTTTTATATTTTCAAAATAAATTTTAAATTTCCAAAAAAATATTTATCATTTTTTCATAAAAATAAATAAAATCATCTTTTTCAGAGAAAAATATTTTTCAATGGTTATTAATAGTTTAATAAAAATTAATTAGTATTTTTACATATACATTCCTTATATAAAACCATTATAAATAATTTTGAAAATTATTTTAATTATATTCCCGCTACCAATTTCAACATCTAGGGAATAATGGGTTTTTCAAATAATAACTTTAATAGTTCATCGAGGTTTATTAAAAAATAATGTTGTGTGTAATGCAAGATATCGATGAAATCCAATTAATTAAAAAAATATCTTTTAAAATATCAATGTTTAACATTTTATCCACCAAAAAAATGAATTTTTCCCTAAATAGTTTTTACTCAAATAGAAAAAATGAGGATATTTATGACTCATTATATCCTTAGGTTCCCACATAGATTCTTAAAAGTATTGGATTCACCAAAAAAATTGATCATGTAAGTTGTCTTTTTTCATATAATATTATCATTATGATCCTAAATATCCACTGGTTGTTCATCATTAAAACAATATTACTTTTACAGTACAAAATCTAGGTTTATTACATGTTAGGATCAGGTATATACTTCCCCATGAGAGATATATGGAACTCATTGTGAACCTGAGAGAGTTCTCATTGAAGCACCAAATGATACGATATCACCCTGATATGATCAAAAATTTCAAAGGGAAATTTATAAAAAGACAATTGTTTTATATTTTCATATTAAATTTCAATCATACTATGAACTAATATACGTACTCTAGAATACGTTTCCTTATTTTTTCCCACTATAAGTACTCTTTCACATATTATATTTGTAGGAATTGTTCCCTTATCGACCTTTAATTGTGTGGATGAAGCCCCAAGACCATACTGGATGCGATATGTTGTATCCCATCATATGGGATAGATTCTCCAAAAACTATATTAATATAATTCATAAAAATTATGAAAAATTCAACAACCCATAGTTACCTCAATATTTAAGATAACATAAACCCAAAGGGTTACCAATACTTTTAATCTTATGTTTTAAAAATTTATCAACATGTTTCTCAAAATAACATTTTCACTAAACCATATACAAAACCAATGGGTTGTATTTCCATAAATTTCTTCAAAAATATTCTTATCTTGTTAAAATCCTATCACATAAAACCTTATAAGGGGTGTATAATAATTTGAAATTATGATCAACCTAAAAATAATAATCCCATAATGGTATCTATAACTCTTATTCCAATCTTAGATTGAGAAATGCACACTCCTAAAAAGATAATTTTCCTCCTATTCATTAAATAATAGCATATATTATTAAAACATTATATAAGAACATTTGGTTCATCCTTGCATAAATATAATATCAATTGTGACTTCATTATTCCAAATTCCATGTAAAGGGAGATAATCAATGCTTAGAATCAAATAAAGTTCCACTAAAGAATGATCAATAATATTTTCATAAGGATCCTTCATAAAAACCCAAACATGAACTACCCAACTAAGGAATGGAGGATAAGGGTTCCCTAAATATCAAGATTCTATTTATCTATTATTAATACATAATATTTCCCTTTTTATTTTTTCTTCATTTGTTTTTTTGGAATATCACCCTCAGTATTCCTTGGACTAAAGAATTGATTCACATAATACCCAATATCCCTTTACTTGAATCATAGGACTATGGGTGAAACAATTTGTAGAGATTTATGTTTGTTAGAATCATTAGATAACTTCTTCCCAAAATATCTGTATTCAGCCACTCAATGACCATCTTTTATAGATAAAAAATATTTAGTACCCCCTTAAGATAATTTCCTACATGTTTATATCCAAACATAGATAATAAAAGAAACATCATATTTTTTCCATAGTTTTTGATATTCCCTTGTACTCTACCATTATTATCTTATCAAATCCATTTGACTAATGGGAGACTCTAAAATTTGTTTCACTATGAAAGAACAGTGAACTATTTATTTATTGTTACTGAAATCTTATATGTATAACACCCTTATGAGGCTTAGTTTTAAGCCAATGAATAATCTAACAATGATATATTTTTTTGGGATGATAATACCATAAGTGTACCTTGTAAGTATTGTAAAATTTTCATCAAAGGAACCATGATATTATTATCCTTCTATTTTAGCTCATGAAATTCGTTTTCTATTTTTGTATGAAGACTACGAGGAATGAAATTAATTGAAAATAATCTCTTAAACCCATTCCACTTAATTGAGTCTATTTACCCATTTTTACTCATATTATTGATAATATTCCACCATTTTCACTCTTCAACTTTAAGATATTAGATAACCAAAATGATTTTTTCATGTTCCAAACACTAGAAAAGGAAAAATATTTTTTTAGTGGTACTGGTCCATTTCATGCCAACTCACGGATTAGTGTGACCACTAAAAGAAGTTTGATGTTTTCTCATGAATAAAAAAATATATTTTTGTTCGCAACATTGCATATTTTTTTTTGTTAAAGTTGATTCACAGCCTGAGAAAGTTGGGTTATTATAGAAATAAAAATTTTATTCCATATACCATAACATTTTGTTTCTTTTGAGGAAAATTATTGCATTTTATATTTCATTCAAAATTAATTTGGTTCCATCAGGATCTATCCATTAATAAAAACTTAAATACATATTTTATCAACAATAATATTAGTGGGAATCCATATAATCCTGAAAAATCACTTATATAATGTCTAAACTGTGATAGATACCTTTCAATCTATTAAACCTTTGACATAACCCAGGTCATTCATGGTCATTATTAAAATCCATCATGATGGTTCATAAAGTGTTTTTAAATTTTTAAAGAATATCTCCTGGGTGTGTCAAAGCATATGAAAAGTAAGAGATGTTATTATGTACCAGATAATGCTCGAGTCATTCTTGATGCACATTTTTTAGATTTAGTACCCATTTGTATATCTATTCTAGAACCATGTCCACTTATACTATCCATTCATGAATTCAATTTTTAGAAACCGCTTTCTTTATAATTCACCAATATTCCTAGACAACATTCTCTTAATATAATTATCCTCATACTTATCCCTATAAGTGTCCATATATATCTCACTAATATTTTATTATCCTCGTTTCCAAAGGTTAACCAAACCTTTTTATGATAAGAAATGTGAAGTCCCAAAAATCTCATACGTAAATATTTTATCTTAATAGTTAAATAATCATTACATAACATAATGATCCATGTGAAAATGGTTTAGCTATAGTTCCATTGATAATATATAAACATATAAAACTGGTCCATAAGTGAGATATTTCATCTCCCACCAGGTTATTAACAACTAGAACCATTATTGAACATATTATACAAAATAGCTTTCATAATATACTAGATAAATGAAGAATAATAAAGGGTTCGATTAAATTCTCATAAAGGGTAAAATAGTGATATATTAATATAACATCGACATAAGAGTATTAAAATATGAGAATAACAATTGAAAAACAACAATCTTCATATCATTGATCATAAAATTGATTCATATAATAAATATTGGTAGTTCATAATACAAGAATCTTAATGGAATCCAATATAATGACATATGAGATCGTAATATTGGAAGAATATATAGATTTGTTTCATACACATAAGCCAGAATAAAATTAAATCATATCTATCCACCAAAACATTATTAACATGTTAGGACTATGATAACCACCCATGTACCTACTTATAGCTTGGGATAACCTCCTGTGTACCCTATTTTGGTCATGGGATAGCCACCCATGTATCCTCTTTCACACAAGGGATAACCTCTCATTTACCCTTTGATCTCAAATAACATTAATCACTACCTATTATATTAGTGGGAGATATAGTTCCCACATATCACATAATCTATACATTCATATTCCCCATGATCATAAAACATTCATAAATTAATAAAATGTGAAAATAAATTGGTTTCATAATCATTTCATCATAACCTAACATATGGAAAATAAATTTTTTTCACAAACACTTAATTATTTCATCATCACATAACTTATGAAAAATAAATTAGTTTCATAAACAAACTTTCATAATAGACATTAAAAATAAAAATAAATAATAAAGATGGTAAAATGGGATCTTATCCCTAGAAAATTATATTTTTGATCATAGGATTCCATATTATAGGGAAAATTATTTTCAAATATCACCTATAACATTTCATGAGGAAAATAATATTTTCACATTGAAATAATCTTTTATTAATACTAGAAATTCATTAATTTTAAAAAAATATTTTAAAATAACCATGAAAACATATAAAGTAATAATTAATACATTTGTGGTCATGATGATGGGGAATTCCATTCATACCGAATATGTTTCGATAAAAATTATATCACATTTTCTATAAAATCTATATGGTCCTTTTTTGGATAACAACATGAAGATTAATTTTAAAACATTTTGAAAAAATAAACCAGGAGTAAAAATATCATTAAAAAATCATTGCAGGCTTGTAATAACTTTCTTTTAAACGTTTTTTTAGGAAACATAGATATGGATGAAAAAGGACTTTCAATCGAAGAGAAAAATGATGTCGATTTTTATTTTAAACAATTTTTAACTATTGAGTTTATAAAAAGAGGAAAATTATTGGAACACATGTATTTTCACAAAATATATAAATAATAATAAAATTAAATAGTATCTTTATAGAATTATAATAATATATTGTAATCAGAATCAGAAACATAAACAATCCCAATCAATGATGAGATTGTATCATAAACCACTTAATAATTTGGTAACTTGGAATCATGATACCCATGAAAGAATAAAATTAAATGAAAAATAAAATATCATGAGAATAGAAAAATAAATTTCATTTAATTTCATAGGTTCTATACATACACCTCATAAAAGAAGATCATTTCATAACTTGAAGTATTTATCAAAGAGGAAAAATTGATAAAAAAATCCCTTACAGTAAACATAATCTTCCATAAAACATTTTCTAAACACATGTATAATAAATATAGATTTATTATACATATATTTAGGAATCATAAAAATATATATGATACCATATATTATTTACTTATGACCTTTTATTACACATTTTTTAACAATTACTGGATAAAATCATGTTTTGGGTAATAGCTACTTCATTTATCATCTATGTTTTGGTTTGGTATCATTGGTATTTTAATTTTTATCATGTTTAAATAATTTAAATTATTATAACCTTGATATAAATATCGAATATATATTACATATATAATTATTTATAGTAATCCATTAATGATAGAGATAGAAAATGAATTACACCTTTAATTGAGATGATTGGCCGTACATACCGATGAACATTGATTCCATTTTTTTGATGGATACAAAATTTAAATTATATGTCACCTTTATAGAATTTTTTTTCCATATATATGACATATATTCACTAAATTTACTCGTATTACCTTCTACTTAAAGAGTTAATAAAAAACAAATCACACTGCTTTGTGAAGGAGTAGTTCAACGTACATTTGAGGGATACTATCATATTCTCATAGACTGGTATGTATGAATCTATACATGATATTATAAATAAATAATTATAAAAATTTCTTAAATATAATATATAAAAACTCAATCGATATTTATATATTGTCACAAAAGGTTGTGATGGGAAACAAATAACATCGGCTAACGGGGAGGTAGTCCACCATACACACAATCGACAGTTTTGCTTCCCATTTGATTCAAGAGGATGTAGATGTAGGAAATTATATTAACACAATAGAATTTAAATATATGATAGATAATTTTTTTTTATTTTATTATCATATTTTATGAATATTTTATGGATGTGTAAGAATAAAAATAAAATAAAAACACATGTTTCAGAATTTTAACTTTTATTCAGAGAACCTCTTTAGGTTTATAACAAAACTTTTATTGGGATTGTTTTTTAATAAAAATAAGTTCATATATTATTTAGGGATGGAATTAAGGAATATATCTACAGAGGTATTTTTTATACCAAATGTTTTTGGATGTGTGAAGAGAAGAGGAGATGGGGTGGCCTTTTAAATGTGGGGGAGAGGAAACAAACTGAATTTTTGAAATGAATAAAGTGTACCAATGTTTTTCACATAAAAAAAGGCTCTAAAATGTAATATTATTGAACCTTATATGTTATAATGTGTTAATAATTAAATAAAATGAGTATTTACTAGTTTATTGGTTTTTTAACCCATTATATTTTCATTTTAACCTTAGTCAAAAGAGTTTTAACCATAACCGTGGTAATTATGTTTTTATTTTTTTAGTATTAAGATTGAACGAAAATAAATATGAAAATAATATATAATTTTAATTATTATTATTCAAAATATGGAATCTGTTTTTTAAATCAATTCAAAAATTTTATAATTTTTTTTTTAAAATTAAACCTATAAATGGGATGAAAAATCACTTTTTGAAACATATAATTTTTAATTGATTAAAGAGTTTTTATGTAAAAATTTAATTTCAAATTGATTACATTAACTTATATTAGATAAATTATATTATAATTTATATAATATTACTTTTTACACAATTTTTAAAAAAATGGAACCTTATAATTTTTTTAAACGAAAAGGTTTATTCAATGACAAACAATATTATTGACTATTTATCGAAAAAATTATCTTTTAAGAAAAATGTCACCAATTCATCCTCAATTAATTTTTTAATATTCATTAAAAAAATGATGTAATTTTTTTTTGAAATACATTATCTATGATTAAAAAAATACAATCATCATTTTTTCACAAAAATAAAAAGAAAATCATTTTCTTTAAGAAAAAAATGATGCATATAAAGAATTAAATGAAAATTATGTGCTTTTTATCAATATAATTTCTTTATATTAAACCATTATACATAATTGTTGATTTTTTAAATAATATTCATTATTATATGTTCACTAGATAGGTAAATAGGTTAAGTTTTTAATAATAATAATAATATCTTTTAAGGGTTTGTTAAAACTATGTGTTGCATGTAACACAGGCTATCAATGAGATAAAAATTATTTGAAAATTTATTTCAAGGAATCTTAGGGTGATACATTTATGCTCACCCCTACATGATATCTATTCTAATATATTTTTCCATCTAGATGATATTATTTTTAGAGATATAATTGGTGGATCTAGACATAGTGTTTCTTATTCAAAGATGGCACACAATAGTGCTTCATGGTTTATGGTGGTGGCGATGAAAGTTATAGTTTGAGATTGATTTAGAATCTTTTTCAATTAGGAGTAGATTAATAGTGTTTCAAACCTATTGTGATAATAGACAATATCATATATACTAATAATATGGTTTTTATGTATGTATCAATGTACATATCATGTGATGTCCAATGTGTATATTGTATATAATTCAGTGGTTTATATATAATATTTTTGTGTTTTTTGCATTATATATATGTGTACGTTGCAAGGTGGAATATCCTAAGTCCTCACATGTATGTTGTGATTTATTAGTGCTGGTTTTCAAACCATAGCCTGTTGTCGTTAGGCTTGGGGGAACCCTTAGCATACAAATGTCTAGGGAAGGCCCCTGGTGGGTCGAGTCATATCCAAGTGGTATCAGATTAGGGATGGAATTTAGAAATAGTATTTACGTGTGGATTAGTTTATTAATTTAGTCCAATTATGTTAAGGGGTTTATTATTTTCATTTTTATATCAAGGAACCTAATATTAGTGCAAAATCCAACTTATATATTCACTAATATTTTGACAGTCTTCTAATCAAATCGACAATCTAGGGAATCAGTTGTGAGGTATATTTAGGATGATACATGAATTATATATTTTTTAGTTATGATATGTCATGTCCATAATGTGTAAAATCATCAAGATATGATATAATCATTATGTAATCATTATATAAAATAATTGATATAACTCTCAAATAGGTATCTTGTGTTCATAGCCATGGTTAGGAAATGCCTTTGGTTGGGGTTGAGCCTATCACCACTCATCCATTATCCAATGATGCATGGATTAAAATCCTTGGTTGAGTGATATCTTAACCAATGAGTGAAGTGTAATTTTCTCCCATTTGTGCATATCTTATACCTTTTTAGATAGAGGATTCTTGATCTCATGGAGTTAAATAAGACTACCCATAGTTTAAATATTGTACCTTTTTCTTGTGATAGAGGACTCTTTAGTCTATGAGGAGAGACCAATCATCAGGAAATAGTGTTTTGTCCAGACTCGGTGAATCATTTTTACCATAGAGTTTGTACACCCACTAACCAAATATATATTCTTGTATTGAGATCCCCACATAGAATAATGAGTTATTAGGGGATGATGTTTTTATCAAACTAAAAATGGGATTTATTTACAAGGTTTTGAGATTGACCCATAATATATAATGGGGTGTTATTCATAGATGTTGGTCCCTATATAAGGTAAAATGATTATGTATGAGTAGATGTTGATGCCCCTATATCTCACAAGGAACTCCTTAAATATGATTCAATGTAAAACAAAATTCATCTCAATAGTTTTGGGGTTCCCTGCAGAAAGATATTTTTGGTTTTGGTGGTTCCCTCATCGAAACCCCCAACACATGAGTCCTAGGGAAGTTATTTATAATTGGTATTATATATATAGATATGCCCTAGATAGAGGAAAAGTAAAACAAGTATTTTATGGAAAGAAAGAATAATCTTATTAATGAGATTACATGTTTGGTGTCGAATTGGTACTGTAGACTATTATTGTTGGAAAAGTAACCTTCTAAGGGTTTGTTTTAATTGAATAATTGGTAGTATATGAGAAAATCGAAATAAATTATGTTTGATATACTGCCAAAATAAATATATTTAGTTAGTTTTTTTATTTTAAGTGTGGTGATAATCATAGTTTTTGATAATGAACATAATGTATGTCTATGGTTAGGTCACAAAAAACATTGTTTGATAAATGATTTTTATCTTCTCTTAACCAAAACTTATACTAATTGATGAAATAATGGGTTGTTATTCCTTCATTTATTATTCTAAAATTATTTATTCTTGTGGTTCCATCTCTAGTCCCCTATCAAATAGATAATCTCAACAGATGTGAGCCATTTTTAATCAAACTTATTGGTGAAGTGAGTATATACATAGTGAAGGAAGAGGCCGTATATGGGATTAATTTGTGGAGGAGATGATATCTAGTTATACAATACTTGGTATGTATTTTTTTACCCTATTATAGTAAATTATAATGAAAATAAGTTTAGTAAATTAGTTTAGTTACACCTTCATAATTGAGTGGGACCCCTCTAATGTAATGAGGATATTTAACCATTAAGATGTTGTAATATTAAACCAATAAAATTGTAATAATGGATTTTTATGTTTTACATGTAGATGATGAGACACTTACTATGATGTGGAAGAATGAATAAATAATAACTATGGGTTATTATTTACTATATCTAGATGGAAGACATATGTATTCATTATCTTACATTCTGGAGAAGGTGCTGAATTGTTGTTTTGCTGAATAATGGACTCCATTATTGTGTTTTAGAGATGTAAGGACCAGACTATTCTTACTTTAGTTCATATATATCCATATTTATGTATTAAATTTATAGAAAAATTACTCCATGAATGATGTGTTATGTGAATAAATTAGTGTATGTACTTTATAATTGTTTTGGCTGTGAATGTTTATATGATCAGATTAGCATAACACTATATGGGTGAAAATTCAAAATTGATATAGAATACAATGTTCAGTTTTTGGGCTTATTATTTGAATAAGTAGCCTTTAATTAGTTTATTCTTGTTTTTAATGGGACGCATTTCTTACCATCATTCGATGATAGTCACCTCACACACTTCCCTTTTATGATAGAGGACTATAATGGTGATACTGACTTAGTAGTCTTGTATAAATAAATGTTTTCAGGTAGTGAACATAATGTAATTTATTGATGGTGGGGAGAACATCACCCACCTATGCTGGAAGACATGGGGTTCCCATTTATTCTTGTACTGAATATCATGATGTAAATCCTAAGTATGAACAACCCTTGTGAAGGATAAACATTAGTTTGATACATTTCTAGGATCCTTAAGTAAGTTTCCGTCATAGGTGAATCCATTTTATATATGAGTAGAGTAGGCTTTCGCAAGAGGTTATGGTTTTCAGTCAGTCTAGTTTTGAAAAGTGTTATCTTGGGGTCTAGAGTCGGATAAGATTTATCAACTAAATGTTCTAGACTCTTCTCTTTTAATTTTCGTTGATTATTCCACACAAAATGTAGTTATATGGTGCTATCCAGTTTTAGTATGGTGGTATCATTTTTTATGGGCTAGTGCATAGCATCATGAATTAGCGATGAATACAAAATTTTTTTTTCATCAATTTTGAGTGTGAGACTATTGGATTTCATGATAAAAATAAAATCTTAATTTGGTTGTTTGTAATGATTTTAAAATAGAAGTAACATGTTTTTATTTTTTCGCGAGCGAGAAATATTGGTTCATATTCAATGTTTGAAGGATATGATATGAAGCTAATATTTATCTTTAGGATAATGAATCCTTGAAAATATTCCTCTATTAGTGAAAAACCTTTTTTTGGTTATCAATGGTGGTGTGCAGTGGGGATAGGATGATATCATATGATAATTCTCATGAATACTCATTAATGGCAGGGTTGAGATACTCCCATTCATGTTTTCCATAGAAAAAAACCATGTTAGTGTGCATGTCACTCGTTTATTGTTTCATTTAATCCCATATGTTTAGTAGATCTTAGAGTATGAAATATTAGAAAGAGACACATAAAAATATCATTTGTTTTTTATATAATATTGATTAAAAAATGAGGTAGAACAATTCCATCATGGATAAAGAAGGATGTTCTCTTCATGGAAAATTGTGTACTATGTTTGTTAAGAGAATGGAATTTTCATGAAAAGAGAATTATGTGTGGGTAGAGATTTTATTTTCACAAGAGTTTGTCTTTAAAAATCATTTTTTAGAAACTCAGTTGTTTACTTTTCAATAAGAAATAAGGATTAATGATGTGGAAGATGTAGTAACATGATTTTTCTAAATCAAAACACAACTCAATTTTTAGTATCGGCGCATCAAGACATCCCTATTGTTAAAATAGTACTTTTACACTATAATATGACCTTTGAAGGATTTTTTAATTTATCATTTATTCTTAGGGTATAGTATTTACAATTGGTAAATGTTTTAGAATTATATAAATATGTAAAATTTTAAGGGAAATTTAATATTTATTATTATGATAAATAATTATCCTGTAAGTTCAGATGATGAAATATCATTGGAGGAGGCTCATATAGAAATTATAACTCCATGATCATATAGGAATTGGGTTATTTTTAATAGGTGGGGTGTAAATTTTAAAACCATTCGTTGGTTTAGGGATTTGGAATTTTTGATTCTTTTATTAAATATATCAGTTGACATTTTTTTTGGAAATAAATACACCCATTATAATCCCCTCTAAAGTTAAAACGTATTTAAAATAATAGAAACCATGATTATTGAGATGAGATAGTTTTCTCTAAATAAAATAAATATAGGATCAAAGCAATGAGATGATATTAATATTAGAATGATGACCAAATCACATATTGATGAATAGAACTCACGACATCATTGGTAGGCTGTATTATAAATCTACGGTGATTCACCATCAAGGTGGAAATTTTTTATTTAGATATTTTCTCATTAATTTTGTAAATTAATTATTATTATTTTAGTTATGCTTTATTGAATATCATTTTTCATCTTTCATCGAGAGTTTACTTCCCTAATCCATTGGAGTTTCTTTTCATAATGATTATCCACATAATTTCCCCTCAATCGTCACTACAATTTCCACCCTAAATTATTTATTATTTCTTTCAAAAATCATATGGTGTATAGTATGAATGAAATATTATTTTTTAGTATTTAAATAAATCATTATTATTTTATACCCTTTCTTAGCTCGATCGGTGAAATATCAGCACATACCTTCACATCAGTAGACAGTTCGACTTAGGTGGTGACCTGAATTGGAAATCAATAAATTTATGGTAGTGAAACAATTATACCATGTACATATATAGTGTATGTATGATATTGGTATTCATTATTGAGGGTTTGAGAACAAAAAATTGAGTAATCTATACTATAAAGGAAGATGGTGATTGATGGGGTTCACTAGAGACTATTAATTGTATTACGTGGGATAGTGGGGGTATAAATGATGATAGTGGTAGATAAATTAATTCATTTATTGTTTATTATTCTAATAATTCCAACTATAAATGTGTAACTCAAAGTAACACATGTAATATATCTTCTTAAATGTGGTTATATGGTTTTATATGACTATAAATATCACATATCATGTGGCTGGTAAATAAATGTCTTTTTTAATGAGATTAACTTGGTGGATATTATCCTCCCAATTTTCTTATATATGTGTAGGATTCAAAAACACATCCTCGGTATTATTCATGTGTTTTAGAATCTGGATTCATCCCGCATGTACAATAAGTATTATTCACCCTTTTATATTAATTTTTTATGTGATATTTTTAATAATATATACCATTCTTTATCACTTAGAATATAATATTATGAAATTCACCACTTCCTATAAAAACTCATGCTGTTTCTAAAAATCTTTCATGTTTCACTTAATATTGATGTGAATTATTAGGATTCTACTTCTGGAAATTATAGTTTAGGATAAGCTTCCTCCTTATGATTCTACAAGCTTCTGAAAAGTCCAATTGTAGATGTTCCATAACATTAACCAGAAAATATTTCTCACAACAACAAAACAAGTACACAATATTTTTCTCCACAATTTAATCCAAATAATAACTCACTTGAGTACTATCATTAATGATTTTGTGAAGTGATTATCTACATTCCAAACTTCACATGTTTTCCCATTCTCAACAGTGTCATTTTAGACCCTCTCCACGATTCTAAACATCAATTCCCCATTGAGTAGTAGAACCTCAACACGAAAATTTCCAATACATTAATAAAATGTCACATTTTTATAAAGAAAAAAGAGATTAATATATAAAATATAATTTAATATTACCAGTGATAATGTATCCATAATTTTTTAAATACAAATCAATAAATCTTGTTGTGTTTCAAGTCCCTGGTCCCACACCATCCACATCCAAAATTTTAAAAATTATCCATTAAGAATCTATAATCAAACATAATTGATATCATATGGATTTAGTGAAACCAATAAATTTAACCAATATCTATAAAAACTCTCTAGAAACAATGTTATCATAAAAATGGTTATTCTTATTAAACAATTAAAAACCAACAGTCAATCACATACCAAATTGAATAGATCAGAGTCAACAACCAATTACCCAGTAGAATGATGACATGCATTAGTCCATTTATGACACTAAATCTCATCATAGTTAGGATGTCAAGATAAGATATCCTCATTAAATAAGATTTTAAAAAATGTATATGACCATTCGTATGTCCTGGAAACAAATTTGATATAAAATTATCCACCAACACACCTCTATAAAGAAACATTCCATTGATTTTGGATGTCTATCCTAATCCCTAGAATCATCATGGAAATTATATATATCTCATGAATATTTTAGGGTGATATGAAACATAAATAATCCCATAT
Organism: Viscum album; assembly: GCA_963277665.1. NCBI lineage: Eukaryota > Viridiplantae > Streptophyta > Magnoliopsida > Santalales > Viscaceae > Viscum > Viscum album. Next base: position 394,160,037 of record OY728136.1, on the reverse strand, counting down.
TAGAAAAATCATCTTTGTATGATCTTTCCTTAAGTGGAACTGATAGTCCTTGATCCGTAATACTGAGTCGTGCATTTACCCTAATAGGAAAATTCTTATAAAACCATATTTAGGACATGCCATGTAAATCCAAATATCAAGAGAAAATTTCTACACTAAATTTATCCATTTATTATCTATGTACTTTTTACTTCTCATTAAATCTCTGGATATCTACTCTGGGAAATCAATCTCATGTATTTTAATATCAATTTCCATAGTCTTTAGGCCATCTAAGACAGTAGAACTTCTAAAAAACCATCTGATTCTAAACACTCTATCACTAAACTAAAAATATTTTAATCAATACCCTTTTCATGATGATTCCCCATTATATTGAATTTGAAAATACATAGATTTATACTTTAATATGAGATTATCATAATTCTCCATCTTGAATCATCATTAAAGGTATAAATAAAAATTAAATTAATTGAGAATGAACTAGATAACTATAATAACCCTGCACTTTATTACATATTTAAACATGATTTATTATATAAATAATCACTTAATAAAACTCATAAGATATATATTTCTTTTGTCTCTGGGGATTAGGAACATTACATTAAAAATTAAAACATTAAATACACAATTTTATTAAAGGCTGCATTTACATGATTATTTCTTTGTACTTAGCATTGCACGGGATAACTTGAGGACATATATAAGAAAAGGGTGAACTATCAAACTTATTAAGGGAATAAACATGGAATAAAATGAATAATAAAATACTTGTTATTCAATAGGAATATTAATGGAGTTCAAATGAAATGTGAACATAAAAGAATGATATAACATGACATTTATAACATGGAAATGTGGAAACAACATACAACAAGATATTAGCATGATCCAAGGATCATTTACCATGGATTAGCATGAGTAAACCCCCATTGAGTGAGAATTAGAATGAGTAAACACTCAATTCACATTAATTATCCTGATTAAACCCTCATTGAGCATGGATTATCTGGAAACTAAACATTACCCAATGCATTGGAGCGCTATCAGGGCGCACCTTTCATAAACATTTCATTTCATGCATAATAGTTCCACATAGATCATATTAAATGAAATAATTGAACATCCTAATTTCTTAATTTATCATGTAATGTAGAATAAATATATGTATTCCCCAAATAAATAAGTACATGATCATAAAGGTGAATACCCTTAATAGAGATCTTGGTATGGTATTCACTACACGATGGTTTTGGCATGGAAAATCATCATGTAATTTCGGCAGCATAAAGACATAAAATAGAAGTCTATAAAATGGGTTGAGAGAGAAAGGGTCATCTTATCATTTATATATGAAATTTATAATAATAGGATAATGGAATGTAATTTTCCAATATATTTAATGAAATTTTGATGACTAATTTAAAATAAATTCTTGAATGGAAATGAGAATAGAGAAATCATTTATGGAATTTTGGCATAGTAAAGGGTGGGATTAAGGGGTAATAGGGGGATTAATGGGAGTGAAATGAAGATCACATAAAGTATATATAATACTGATAGAAAAGAGTTATGAATAACGTGTCCCAAATCAAGAAAATGGAAATTAAAAGGCATGAAATAAAAGAGGTTCTTGAAGAAATAGGAGGGAGGGAGATCACTTACATGGATGTGGGTTCCCAATGGTTTGGGAGTCGTTCCATGGAGATTGGGGGTTCATTATGAGGACTCTAGGGAGTAAAATTTAAAGGTTGGTCAAAAATAATAGAGCTTGAGTGAAGAGAAATGGGATCATGGGTGGGTATACATCGGAATGTATGTGTTTTTTTATTATTTTGGTTTTGGACACTACACAATAAAATATTCAAAACCATAAATCATCCGATGATTTTCACATTATTTCTAGAAAATTAGAGTGGTATACATTATTTTTTAGGGTTAAGGTCTGAATATATTAAAATATTTCCCTTTTTTATGTGGAGGCTAGTCCCACATTCAAGGAAATTATTTTAAAATCATAAAATATTTTATATATCTTGGAGGATTCACTAAGGATTTATAAAAGAAATTAAATAAACCTAAAATTATATTATTTTAAAGGAAATATATATATTTTTCCTAATATAACTTTATTGTTGTTTATTACATCACTATTGGGTCATTAAGTTGTCATAAAACACATTATATATTTATACGGTATTTCATTTTTAGCCAAACATTTAACTATCTCAAAAAGTTATGAAAATTTATATGATGGATAATTTTAATTTTATTATTACAAAAATAATATTAATTTTATATGAATAATTTTTTAAAAATTTTATTTTTTAATTTTAAAATAAAAATTGACATTTATTGAAAATTCATGGTTTTTAACCAAAGTAGTTTTCAAACCATAATAAAAATTACATCTTACTTTTTAAAAATTACACAATAACTTTTATTTAATAAAATTAATATAATATTAAAATATTATTTAATTCAAAATCCATTAATTCATCAAAATATATATCTTAATTAAATTTTAATATTAACCAAAAATACTATTTGTTCATTAAAAATAATTAACAAAGTAATAATAATTGAATGAAGTTATTTTAATTATCTAAAAAAAATAATGAATATTATCAAAATGGCAGGTTTTTGTTACATATACTTTTATTACACCGTCATATTCCCTAAGAGTATGGAGTGTGATGGTGGGGCTTTCATGGGGCCTTTGCGTGAACATGGTTTCAGCTAGGATCTTGATGAGCTTGAACTTATCCTGTAAATAGTTTCACTCATTGTTAATTTGTTGGATCTCATTTTGGGATTGGTCTAAGGAAAATCTCAAGAATTATTTCTCCCTGGGAAGCTCTGATAAATGAGTTTCATAGGGTATAATCCTACTGGTTGGGGATATCAATTCCATTGTACATTCCAAAAGGATTTATTAAAAACGTATATTTATACTAGTCATTTCATCACTGTTCAATGGATAAAGTATCAATGGTAAGGATACTTAATGGTCATTTAAATCCAATTTGATATAATAACACAAAAGGACTTCATATGTTTTCTATATCCATAATAAATTTAATTAAAATAAAGGGATATTTTTCATTAATGTTAGAGTCGTTACATCATTCCCCCATTAAGAAATTTGTCCCTAAAAATTCTCTTTTCCCACAATAAAACATATGAGGGTATCTCTATCTCATCACTTCCTCTAGTTCCCACGTTGCCTCTTCAAACTTGTGGTTTCTCCACAACACTTTTATGAGGGGCATTTTCTTATTTTGTAGAACTATTTCTCTATGATCTAAGATCATCACCAACTTCTCTTCATAAGAGAGGTCATTATCCAATGGTACCATATATGGATTTAGTACATGTAATGGGTTTGGTATGTACATCCTCAAGAGTGATACATGGATCAAATCATGTACTTGAGATAGGTTTGGTGGGATTGTTAGTCGATATACCACTACCCTGATGCGATCAAGGATATCAAAAGTGATGATGTACCTTTGACTAAGGTTTCCATTCTTCCCAAATTTCATATATATCTTCCATGGAGATATGCGGAGGAATACCAGGTCCCCAACATCGAACTCTAGGTATCGTCGACTATTGTCAGCATAGACCTTTTATTGACTTTTAGGAGATTTTATATACTGATGGATGGTCTTAACATTCTTCACCATTTCATCAACCATTTCCAACTTAGTTTTTTTGTTCCCCAACATCATCCCAACATGCTAGTGTTCTACACTACTTCCCATAAAGGGCTTCATAAGGATCCATTTGGATGTTTGAGTGGGAAATGTTGTTGTAAGAGAACTCCACTAATGAATGATATTTCTCCCATCTGCCTTTTAAGTGCATTGAGATAGATCTCAACATTTCCTCAAGTGTTTGTATAGTCCACTCATATTGGCCATCAGTTTGAGGGTGATAGGGCATGATGAAGGTCAAAATAGTGTAAAAAGAAAATTGGAGACTCTTCCAGAACATAGATTTTAATCTTGGATCTCGATTGAACATAATCGATAATAATACTCCAGGAAGCCTTACCACTTCTCTGATGTATATCTGTACCAGTTGGTCTAATGAGAAATCCTCTCAAATTGAAATGATGTGTGTAGTCTTTGTAAGATGATCCACAATAACCCATATAACATTGTTTCCTTTGTATGTCTTTGTATGTCTAGTGACAAAGTTTATAGTGACGTTTTATTATTTTTGTGTTGCTATGGGTAATGATTTCATCATCCCCTTATATTTATACCTCTTATCCTTCACTTTCTGAATTACAATAAACATTATGTATATTTTTTGATCTCCTTATTCATGTTATCCAACAAATAGTTATCTTGGAGATCTTGATACATCTTCGTGTTTCCTAGGTGAATGGAGAAATTTTAATTATATGCATCATGAAAATGTTCTTTCATTAACTCTGGATTTGATGGAACACTTGGTCCTGAACCAAACCTCACAATTCCTTCTTCATTAACATTGAACTACATGGATTTCCCTTTTCTGATAGTGTTCACTTTCTTCTGAATTGCCACATCATATTTTTGAGAATCCATTAACCTTTCCAAAAGATACGGTTGAACAATCATTTGTAAAAGGATTGATTATGTTCCCTTTTTTATGATTCCCATGTCCATATTCATATCCTTTTCAATTCTCATAAATTATAGAATAATTGTGTCCTTTATACTTAAAAAATCCCCCTTCATGTTCACTTTCCCAGGCTGTTAATGGATTGAGCAGTCGTAATCCTTGATGAGATCTAACCATCTTCGTTGGTGTATATTCATCTCTTTCTGTATGATTATAAATTTGAGACTTCTGTGATTCTTATATATTTCACACTTCTCCCCACATATATTATTATTATTATTTTTTTAAATTTAAAGATCATAGCTGCCAACTCCAGATCATGCGTGGGGATGTTTTACCCATGAAGCTTCATCAGCCTTGAGGCATAGGCAATGACTTTGTCATTTTGCACCAACACACAGCTCAGACCCTTCTTCGAAGCATCGCTAAAGATTACGAAAATCTCCCTACATGTGGGTAGTGTGAGCACAAGGGAAAGTGAAAAGACTCTTCTTAAACTCCATGATGCTTTATTCAAATTCCTCATTATAAGAAAACATAACTCCCTTCAAGGCTATCTTGGTAAGAGGGTTAAAAAACCATGAGATTTTACTCACAAATCGGCAATAAAATTCATCTAACTCTAGGATGATATGGATATCCATCACAGATGTTAGCCTTAGGCATCCCTAAATTGCATTTTTTCTGGATGGATCCAAAGATATCCCATTTCTTGTGATGATATTTCCCAAGAATGAAACTTACTTCAACCAGAACTCACACTTTCTATACCTTTCATAGAGCTTCTCATTTTACAAGGTCTCTATTATAATGTTTATATAATCCTCCTGATAATCCTTGTTTTTAGAGTATATTATAATATCTTCTACAAGAACTACCACAAATTTATCAAGGTAATCTCTAAAGACACTATTCATCAAGTCTATGAAGAATTATGGATCATTAGTGAGTCCAAATGGCATTATTATGACTTTATAGTACCCATAACTTGTACGAAAAGTAGTCTTGTGGATATCCTCCTTCTTCACCTTAGCTTGGTAATATCCCAACCACTGATCCTCCTTGGGGAAGTATTGTGCTTCACATAGTTGATCAAACAAGTCAATTTTTTTTTGGAAAAGGGTACTTGTTCTTTATTGCGACATTGTTGAGCTCATGATAATCAATGGAAATGCACATTGACCCACCCTTCTTCTTGATGAAGTGTACTGGTCCACTCCATAGTGAAGCACTTGTGCGTATAAACCCTTTATCAATATTATCCTATAGTTGTTTCTTCATCTCCCCATTCTCCACAAAATCCATTCTACATAGAGTCTTAGATATTGGGAATTCCCCAGGTATAATATCAATCAAGAATTGAACATCTCTTTTATGAGGAAGACCAGACAATTTCTCAGGAAACACATTAGTGAATTCCCTCCCAATAGGCATATCTTCGAGGATGGTTTTTTATAGAATCAATAATCTGAGAAAGATATGCGTTCTCCTAGGGTAGTAACCTTCATTGTTGATATGATGGTGATAATAAAGATTAATACTCCTCCTAAAACTTGAATATAATCAGGGTTCGATTCACTATATAGAGTGAAATTTACCTCGCATAAAAATTTATGTTGCCTCTATATAGAGAAAGCAAACCAATTCTATGAATTACATCAAATTCCACCAGAGGGAGTATGATGAGGTTCATTTTGAAGTTCAATACAGAAATTGTGAAATGGGAGGTATTATATACATAGGATAAAATAATTAACCCATTTTATATTTTCACCCACATCTCTACTTCCATGCTTTTCGGTGGTGTTTGAATTATTCTAATAATATTCTGGGATATAAAACAATGCGTAGGAAAAAAATCAAAGAGTATGTTATCTATTATTGAATGAATTACTAGTGTACCTATCACCACTTTGTTTTTGGGATTCACTTATAAAGATGTGATGGAAAATTCTCTCCCTTTATCCCTTTGATGTTTTTGGTTACCTTCAATTACCCTTCGCTTAGAGAACATGTTCACAATGTTCCATAGTTCATTGTAGTTGTATAAATGAACAACACATTGAGGGTTGACTGAAGCATTTATTTCTTTTTTCAAATTGAGAGTTTTCTCCTATATGAAATTATTAGCCAGGTTCCCTTCTCTTCCACAATGATATCATTTCCTTGATCCCCTTACACAATTTATAGGGTGCTTTTTTGTGCATATTTGACAAGAGGGGTGCTGTAATTTCATAGCACCTTTGGATATATCCATTAGAATTCTATAACTAAATTCCATTTTTGGATTCTTATCCCTATTATACCCCTGATATTATCTGATATCCATCTCATCTTTTTGGGAACATCATAAAATTTTCTTATAGAAATTAATGTCACAGATTGGTAAGGATTTTCGTAGACTAGGATTTAACCAACCAAAGAAGCATTCAACTATGAATTTAGGGGTGACAAAAAATCAGAGGCATATCATGCAAATACGGTGAAGTTTTCTTCGTACATCCCAATAGATTTTTCTTCCTTTATATTTTGTTCCTGAAAATATTTTTCCATCTTAAGATGGTAGGTGTGGTGAAAATATTTATCAAAAAACATTTTCTTGAAATACTTTCACCCCCTCACCTCGATCTCTTCCATTGAATTCATATTTTTGATCAATGTCCACCACTAATATGATTCACCATCCATTCAATAAGCATCTAGAGAAACCTATTATTGTTCAAAATATTACAGGATAGAGAAGTTATTATAAATGGAGTTGATCCTTTCTTCGGTTATTGAGTGATATGATGATCCATTAACATCAGGATGCATTTGTCTCATTATGCTCTCGATGTCGATTTGTTCATTCTTAGGGGGGTTGGATGTTCCTACTGATCTATGTTTCTTCTAAAAAAATGAGTTAACTAAGATTATATCATGACAATTTTTGTTATTCCCACTCCCATTAGATTTGGCATCTCATTAGAGCAGTCATCATATTGATCTTCATATCGGTTGCTATCCAGATTCATTATATTACCATCCATTGGATAGAATAAAAGAAAAAATAGGGGTAAATATTTTAATCTATTAAACACATAAAGGGAAATACATTGAAAAAGGGATAACGTATAAAATACATTTATCTCCTTAATATATGAATTTCTATGCTTCAATATATATTACATATGATCTACTACCTAACATATATTCTTAAGAGCATTTTTTGATACCCTAATTATTGTTCATACTAAGATTAGTAATTTACCAATGAATATCCTCGAGAGTGTCCAACCAAGAGTACATAATGTCCCATTGTCATGCACATGTTCCCATTTGAGTCTTGCTCAAAGTGGTGTTTTCAGGTTTTACCCCTAGATACATTTGTTCTAGACCTATATTTACTTGTTCATATCTAGACAGGGATGTATTTTTATAATAAAAAACATACTCTATACTCAAAAAAATTTAGGTCTTCATTTCAAATTCTTAGTCGTATCCTTATGTATTTCACCAGAGTTTTCTAATCCTAACCCCTAAAAGAACTAAAACTATCATCTGATACTGATTGTAACAACCGTTATCTTAATTTCATATTTAAACATGATATTTTACATAAATGTTCACTTAATAAAACTCATAAGTTTTAGAGGTATAGTTTCTTTATGGATTAGGAACATTACATAACAACATAACACTTTAAATATAGATCTTTATTGAAAAATTAATTTACATGATCATTCCTTCGTACTTACCATTGCATGGGATAACCTAAGGGCATACATAAGAAAAGGGTGAGATATAAATCCTCATAAGGGAATAAACATGGAATAAAATGAGGAAGAAAATACGTGTTAGTTAATAGACATATAAATGGATTTTAAATGATATATGAACATAAAGGAATGATATATCATGATATTCATAACATATAAATGTGGAAGCAACATACAACATGATATTAGTAGGATCTAAGGATCATTTCACATGGATTAGCATGAGTAAAGACTCATTGCACATAAATTAGAATGATTAAACCTTCATTTATCTTTAATCATTTGGAGTAAATCCTCATTTAACATGGATTATCATGATACTAAACATTACCCAATGTATTAGAGTGCTATTAGGGCGCACCCTTCATAAACATTTCATTTCATGAATATGTGTTACACATAGATCATATAACATGGAATAATTAAAGATCATAAGTTATTCCAAGATTATGGAATATGGAATAAATGCATGTAACTCCTAAATAAATATGTACATGGTCATAATGGTGAATAAACATGATAGAGAAATGGGTATGGTATTCCCTACATGATGATTTTGGCATTGAAAATCATAGTACAATGTTGACAGCATAATAACGTCAAATAGAAGTTCAGAAAATTGTTTTATGAGAGACAAATGGGTCTACAATAATTTATATATAAAATTTATATTGAGGGGATCATGGAAAATATTATCCCAATATATTAAATGGAATTTAGATGTCTAATATAAAAAACATTAATGAATAGAAATGATAAAAGAGATATCCCTTAAAGAATTTGGTCACAGAAATGGGTGGGATTAAAGGATCACATGGGGAATTAATGAGAGTGAAAATAAGAACGCATCGTGTATTAATCAAATGGATAATAAAGAGTTATATTTTATGATATCCCAAATCAAAAAAATTGAAATTAAAGGGAATGCCATAAAATAGGTGCTTGAAGAAAAAGGAGAGAGAGATCCCTTTCATGGATGTGTGGACCCAAAGGCTTGGGAGAGGCTTCATAGGAGCATGGGGTTCCGCATGAGGACTCTATAGAGTATGGGTAAGAGGGTGGTCAAACATAAAAGAACTTTAGTGAAGAGAAATGGGATCTTGGGTGGGTTTATATAGGAAATTATGGGAATTTATTTATTATTTTTGGTTTTGGACACTAAACAAAATTATATTCAAAACCATAAACCATCCCATGGTTTTTGCCCATAGTTTTTGGAAAATGGGAGTGGTATACATTATTTTAATGGTATAAGGGCAGAAGATATTAAAATATTTCCAATTATTTGTTTGAAATGAGTCACTATTTAATGGAAATGATTTTTAAATCATAAAATATTATATATTTCTTGGAGGATTCTCTAAAGATCACAACTGGAAATCAAGCCAATACCAACAATTTGTTCCCAATGGTTTAGAATACCCATTGGTAAAAAGAACCAATACTAACGGTTCTAGTAAACCATTGGTATAGGCTATTATATTTTGGGTTTTCCCAACGGTTTAAGAAAACTATTGGGAAAGAAAACTATTAACCATGGTTTTTATTAACCGTTGGAAAAAAATATACCCAATTTAGGGCTCCCTCGTGACATTTCATCACCGCGCACTCCTACCCACCCTGCCCTTGACCTTCTCTCGGCATCCACCTCTACCTCCCGGCCTCCGCCTCCACCTCCCGACCCCCTCTCTCTCCTCCGGTGACATTCCCCTTCCCCTCTCAGCTCTTTCTCCAACGACGACATCCCCCTCCCCTCTCAGCTCCTGGATACGTTCCCCCTCCCCTCTCAAATCCCTCTCTTGGAAACATCCCCCTCCCCTCATGGATCAATATCCTCCTACGATGTTCCCCGACCCCCTCTCCAATCGTGTGCAAGACCCCCCATGTTTGAACACCCTGCGGGACGTCCCCCTCTCTCGGCTACCTCTCCTCCGGCCAGGGTTTTTGATGGGTACTTCCAGGTAATAGTTAGTATTCTTTTTTAAAAAATGAGGCATGATGGAATGCATTGTTAGGTTCATAGTTAGGATAACTATTCATATTAATCATTCATTTTCTAGATTTTTGGGAAGTAACCAACTCATGGTGTGGGGAATTATTGGGTAAATTTTAAATTTTTTCAAAATAGAGTGTTCCAGAAATGTAGGGTAATATTTACAGGTTGTATTACATTCATTCAAAAAAGGCATTCAATAAAAATATAATGATTTTTTAAAACCCCATATTTTCCTCTATAGACTCTTATTATACCTTATACTATGTTGGATTTTGTTTGTTAATCATGATATATATGTGATTATGTTGTATCATCATTAAGATGTGAAATGATGTGGGTTAATTGGAGGTGGGTGATGTTATATGAGATTTTATGGGTTATTTTGAGGAGTTTCTTTCCCTTTAATTGATTAGTTCATAAAACATAAGTTGGTGCTATATATATTATGTAATTGGAATTGGAAAAGAAAATTTTTTATCTTGGATTTCTAAGTTGGTTATTTTCATGGTATTCTCTATAAAAAGTGGGTATATCTCTATTGACTATGGGTGTATATTCCAATTGAATAATGTATTTATTAAACTGACCATGCAATACACATTTCCCACAATACAAAAGCAACATAGAAATCATAGATAGACACTACACACCACAAGACACCCATGGGAGACACCCCTTGACATCTACAGATAGTTAAAGGGCCATTAAATTAGGAACTGAAGACGATTGGCACTCAAGCCTTCAGAAATTCCAATTTTTGGTAGAAAAGATACCAACAACTTTATTTTTGTATAGTAAAATGAAGCCGTTTACACCTTCATGACCCAGTAGACCACCTGGTTCATGGACTGCTTCCCAACTAGTTTCAGGAGTAGGATCAACTACTAAACATTGAGTGTGGTCCCTCTGAGGTTCTTTCCATAGTGAAGAGGGTTATGTGCGCAATCTTAAACTCAAAAAATTTATCATAGGTTCATATTCAATGGATAAGTGTACTAGTATGGTGTTTCGAACAACGTGCTATATAAAGAACATAATGAAAAATAAAGAGATTATTAGTTGGAACTGTTTCCCCCTTGCTTGCAAGAACATGATTTGACCCATGGGGCAGTGTGGTTCTTATATATTGGGCGGTGACATGTATAGTCACAGGATAAGGGTATGTTTTGGTTTAGTTTTTATTTTATTTTATTTATTGCATTGTACACTTAGGTATTTTACTTCTATCTACAGATGGAGGGTAGTGATGCTATCTTGACTAGTTGACGTAGATCACTTATATACTGTAATACCATGAGGTGTGAGTGTGAGGAAACATTGAAAGATAGAGGAGCCTTGGGGTATTCTATGCGATGGACTTGTTTTTCTAAAACATTGTGTGGGAACATTTCAGGAATATGTTGGAGTCATGAAATAACCCCAATTGTCTCCATGAGATAGCATAAATAACCCCAAGTGTCTCCATACATCGTATCATCCTCACTTGGGTTGGCCACTCACCCAATCCTATCAAAGCTATCCTAGTCTATCCTCTCAGTCACATAGTCTAGACTCATCTTTTGAGGATTATCCCATGCCTCAATGCACATATCATCATCCAACTAGAAAAAGAGGATTATTCACCTTATGATTGTCCTAGTCACAAAAGAAAACCATGTTGAACCCATCTACATTATATTCTCAATAATCCGGTGAAGAACCTCATAAAAATCATGTATTATAACCCACCCCCACTAACCAGGTTTCATCCTAAGCTAAATCACACAAAGACTCTTGGAATTATAATTCCAATTAGTCCGAAAATACCCCATACCCATACTAGCATCTCATCCTTCATCTCATTAGTTGAACTATTGAATCATTAAATGGATTAAAACCATTAATAATACATTTTTTATACTCAGAGGTACTATCCCTCTCTAAGAACCTACCAAGATTCCAATCCATAAACAAAAGTATTTCCTCATCAAACGCTAGATGTACAATTGACACACCTATCACTACAAGGCCCAATCCTCTTAGGAATACTTAACTTGATCTAAATCCTCATCGTTAGTGACATCAGTCACATTAAAGTGCATAAATGTCAACTGAACGCTAGATTCCAAGAATTATTCATGTGGACATGCCCCATGGAAACATTCTAAGAACTAAAACCATTAATAATAATGCCAAATATATGCATCATTTATAAATAAATATCACAAGTGTAAACATAAAAACCAAGACTAATAAGACCTCATCCATTGTATCGAACGAAACCAAACTAAGTTAAAAATCAGGCCAAATTGATTATATACAAATAATTGGAAGATTATTTATTAATTAATAGGAATGTATTATTTGATAGTATCATTTTGAAGCATTGATATGTTTCCCCTTTTATTGAAAGAACATGATTTGACCCATGGGGCGCTGTGGTACTTATATGTTGGGTGGTGACAGGTACAGTCATATGAGACATGTATGTTTTAGTTTAGTTTTTATTTTATTTTTTTATCACATTGGTCACATAGATCTTTGACTGCTTTCTATGGACAGAGGGTAGTTATATTCTTTGAAGGATTCCATAAGGATTTCAGATTGATTTAGTCCACCGACTTTGATCCGAGGTAAGATTCTAGGTAACTACTTGTCTCGCACATCATGTATTTGAGTCTTTAGTGTTTTCCCCCCTAAATTATATTTTTGCTAGGGCGTTGGATCATTTCATGTTGGCTCGGGTGGATTTGGTTCTCCGCTGCCAATCTAGGTAAGGCTTTAATGCCATTGGTTTGTTTCTCACTGGTTATGCAGTGTCCTTCATGATTTTTAAATCTCTTAATATCCTTTGTGTAGTGCGTTGATCCCTGCTCGTTGGTTTCGAGTCTCCAAATCAAGGGAAACTCGCCTGCATGTTCATAGGTAAGTAAGTATATGTATGTGGGTTCCCTCATTACGTGTATAGTCATTCATGGCAGTGATTATTCATGTATGGGTTTCGGTGTGACCATGTATATATTTATAAATTCATACACAGGTGAGTGGAGACTGATATATGCATATAAGCATATGTGAAAGGATTCCCTTGCACATGCTCATGGCCATGCAGGTGTGTCCATAGGGGATAGGTGTCCTTGCATGTGTGTGAAGGTGCATATACCTAGTGGACGGGTATCAACTTTTAGTTACAAAGTTCCAAGAGCCGAAGCGGATGGCTTGGTTCCACCTTGAGGTAGAGTCCATCTCGTAGCCTCTTTAATTTAAGAATGCTTTAAATTAAATTTAGATTATTTCTTAATTCTACTTAATTATATTTAATTGTATATCTTGAATATGGGTTATTTAATATAATTGTTTCATTTGATATATAAAGTCATGATTTTATAATAAAACCCCTCTAATGGAGGTGCGCTGTTTGTGAAAACTCACAGTGATAGTTTAGGTTGTATGATTATTTCCGTCATTTCCTTTCCATTTAGACGTTGTGTCAGTGTACCGCTCACTAAAACCTTCTGATGTTCCATTTTTATAACATATTAAATAGTTTATTTGTTCTATCATGTCTGTTGTGACCTTATCTTATGGGAAAACCCATTTCAAGTGTTTTCATGGCCTCTTGGCCACCCCTTACGGTGTATACCCGAGCCTATATATCTAAAAACATGGATGGTGTCATTGTTGAAAACCTGTCAGGATTATGGTGCTCTCCACCATAAGCTTCATCTTAAAACTGTTTGGGGTGTTTTCTTGTCCTCGATGCACATGTAATTTTTTACATACAAGAATTCTCCCATAAGATTTGTGTTGCATCCTAAGATGTTAAAACATACTCAAATTCTATTGTTCTTATGGTGACTAAAGTTTTATTATTAGAGTTCCAAGAAATGAATATAACATTGAAAAGTAATGCACCTGCATAATTTTACTCTCAATCAGTAGTTTCAACTATCAAGTACCACTTTTAAAAACAACGAATATAAAATATATATCTTTATCATACCAAAATCTTGAATCCGGAGTCTGTTTTTTATAACATAAGATCAGTTTCTATAATGTGAAGGAAAACTAAATAGGATTTATTTCGAATCCTGGCTGGAAGATGCTACCCCAGAGATGTTGCTGGACTGGGCCAACACATCACAGTCACGCCACGATCAAATTGCGGTCATGCCGCGGTCACGCCATGGCCGCGCCGCGATCATGCCGTGCTCACGCCACAGTCACGCCGCGGTCACGCCACAGTCACGCTGCAGTAATGCAGTGATTTGGCCTTGCTCTAGGAAGACACCCTGCAGAGCATCGTAGTCCTATCGGAATTTGATGTATGATACTTAGATAGAGTTTTAGATACATTACCCATCCATAGTTAATTGGGAGGGAGGCAATGACCGGAATGTTGCACCGCTTCCTCATGCTCCCTTCCCTCCTAGTTGGAAGATGCTGCCCCACGGATGTCACTGGACTGGGCCAACACGCCGCTGTCATGCTACAGTCACGCCGTAGTAACTCCTCGGTCACGCCGCGGTCACTCCGTGGTCATGCCGCGGTCACGCTGAGGTCACGCCTCGGTCACCCGCAGTCACGCCGCAGTCACACCATTGTAATGCCGTGATTTGGACCCGCTCTAGGACAACACCCCGTGACAGTTTGTAGTCATGTAGGAATTCGATGTTTGATACCTAGATAGAGTTTTAGAGACATTACCCACCCATAGTTAATGGGGAGGGAGGAAAATAATGGAATGTTTCCCTGTTTCCTCCTGATCCCTTCACTCCTAGATGGAAGATGCTACCCCACAGATGTCGCTGGACCGGGCCAACACACCGCAGTCATGCCGTAGTCATGCTGCGGTCATGCCGCGGTCTTGCCGCGGTCGCACAGTGGTCACGCCACGGTAATGACATGATTTGGCCCTGCTCCAGGACGACTTCCCTCAGCAGTTCACAGTCATGTCAGAATTCGATGTATGATACCTAGATAGAGTTTGAGATACATTACCCACCCATAGTCAATGGGGAGGGAGGCGACGACCGGAATGTTGTCGTGCCTTCACCCGCTCCCTTTTATCCAGGTGAGAAGATTCTACCCCGCGAATGTTGTTGGACAGGGCCAACACACGACAGTCACGCCACGGTCATGCCGCTGTCACACCTTGGTTATGCCACAGTCACACTGTGGTAATGCCATGATTTGTCCCTGCTACAGGACGACACCACACTGTGGTTCATAGTCCTATCATAATTTGATGTATGATACATAGATAAGGTTTTAGATACATTACCCACCCATAGTAAATGGGGAGGGAGGTGACAATCAGAATGTTTCGCCGCCTCCTCCCACAGCCTTCGTTCCTGGCTGAAAGATGCTTCCCCATGAATGTCGTTGGACCGGGCCAACACTCTGTGGTCTCACCGCGGTCACTCTGTGGTCACACCTCGACAATGCCATGATTTGGCCCTTCGCTAGGACGACACCCCACGACGGTTCACAGTCCTATATAAATTTGATGTATGATAACTAGATAGAGTTTTAGATACATTACCCACTCTCCTTCCTGGACCCTAGACAGCCCCCACCCTCCTGCCTGGACCCCGGACAGCTCCCCCACCCTCTTGTGTGGACCCCGGATAGCCCCCCAGACAGCCCCCAGACAGTCCCCCAGACAACCCCCCACCATCCTCCCTGGACCCCGGACAACCCCCGGAAATCCCCCCATCCCTCCTTGCTTGACCCCGGATCCCAATATAATCTCTCTTCAAGATTCCCCCTAAATCCCAACAGAGAAGAGGGTTTTATATCTTCAGAAGAAGTTGGAGAAGAGTACAAACCCTAATCGAATAGAGGAAGCAAGGAGAAGATTTCACCAGGATCTTCAATCCTCACTTGACGGCACTCAAAATTCCCAAGTGACGTGTACGAGTCAACCCTGCCTCAAACCAAGGCACGGTGTGGACGACACCACTCAAACTGTCTCACTTTTATTTGGAATGGACAACATTTTAAATGAAAACAACAACTGACATACAGAAAAAGGACCAAATAGATTCGGATTGGGTGGATAATTTAGAACAATGATCCATGAGTAATTTGTGACGTGTATGATTCAATCCCACCCCAATCTGTGGCATAGTGTGCCCGATAACACTCAAAGTGTTTCACTTTTATTTGAAATGGACAACATTGTAAGTGAAAACAACAATTGGAATACAGAAAACCGAATAAATGCAATCAGATTTTGTTGATAATGTAGGACGATAATCCATGGGTCATTTTTGACGTGTACGAGTTGACCTTGCCTCAATCCGAGGCACGCTATGGCCAGTATCACTCAAAGTGTCTCACTTTTTTTTGAAATGGACCACATTTTAAGAGAAAACAACAACTAGCATATGAAAAAATAACCAAACACATTAATATTGTGTTGAAACTTCAAAAAAATGATCCATGTGTCATTTTTGATGTGTACGAGTCAACCTCGCCTCAATCTGAGGCTCAGTGTGGCCGGTACCACTCAAAGTGTCTCACTATTATTTGAAATGGGCAACATTTCAAGTGAAAACAACAACTGGAATACGAAAAACCAAGAAAACACATTTGTGTTGTGTTTATACCTCAAAAAATGATCCATGCGTCATTTTTGACATGTACGAGTCAACCTCACCTCAAACCGAGGCATGGTGTGGCCAGCACCACTCAAAGTGTCTCACTTTTCATTGAATTGGGCAACATTTTAAGTGAAAACAACAACTGGCATACAGAAAACCGACCAAACGTATTCGGATTATATTGATACATTAGTACAAGGATCCATGAGTCATTTTTGATGTGTAAGATTCAACCCTGCCTCACTCTGTGGCACGATGTGGCCGGTACCACTCAAAGTGTATTTCTTTTGTTTAAAATGGATACTCTTTTAATTAAAAACAACGGGCATACAAGAAACCCACCAAACACATTTGTATTGTGTTGATACTTCATGAAAATCATTCATGGGTCATTTGTGAAGTGTACGAGTCAACCCTTCCTCAATCTGAGGTGCGGTGTGGCTGACACCACTTACATTGTCTCTCTTTTTTTTCCAAAAGAACATCATTTTAAGTGAATACAACAACTGACATACAGAAAACCAAACAAAGGCATTCGGATTCTGTTTAAACCTTATGAAAACGATCCATCGGTCATATGTGATGTGTACGAGTAAACTCCACCTCAATCCAAAGTCCGGTGTGGCTGGAACAACTCAAACTATCTCACTTTTATTTGAAATGGACAATATTTTAAGTGAAAACAACAATTGACATATGGAAAACCGACCTAACACATTTTTATTGTGTTGATACATTAGGAAATCGATACATGAGTTATTTGTGACATGTACATGTCATACTCTCCTCAATCTGAGGTGCGGTGTGCCCGGCACCACTGAAAATGTCTCTCTTTTGTTTAAAATGGACATTTTTTAAGTGAAAACAACAACTGGCATACAGAAAACCAACAAAATGCATTCGTATTCTATTAAAACTTTAGGAAAACTATCCATGGGTCATATGTGATGTGTACAAGTCAACCAAGACTCAATCCGAATCACGGTGTGGCCAGAACCACTCAATGTGTCCCTCTTTTGTTTAAAATGAACATCACTTTAAGTGAAAACAACAACTGATATACGTAAAACCAACCAAATTCTTTCAGATTCTATTGAAAATTTAATAAAACAATCTGTGGGTCATATGTGACATGTAAGAGTCAACCCCGTCTCAATCCTAGGCAGGGTGTGTCCGATACCACTAAAAGTGTCTCTCTTTTGTTTAAAATGGACATCATTTTAAGTGAAAACAACAACAGACATACAAAAAACCAAACAAACGCATTCAGATTCTGTTGAAACATTAGGAAAACGATCCATGGGTCATATGTGATGTGTAAGAGTCATCACCACCTCAATCCGAGGCACGTTGTGGCCGGTATCACTCTAACTGTCTCTCTTTTGTTTAAAATGGACATCATTTTAAGTAAAAAAAACTGGCATACGGAAAACCGACCAAATGTATTCGGATTGTGTTGATACTTTGGAAAAATGATCCATGTGTTGTATGTGATGTGTGCGAGTCAACCCCACCTCAATTTGAGGCATGGTGTAGCCAAAACCACTCAAAGTGTCTCACCTTTATTTGAAGTGGAAAACATTTTAAGTGAAAACAATAACTGGCATATGGAAAACCGACCAAACACATTAAAATTTGTTGATACTTTATGAAAATTATTCATGAGTCATCTGTTACATGTAAGACTCAACCCCACCTCAATCTGGGGCATGGTGTGGCCGGTATCACTCAAAGTGTATATTTTTATTTGAAATGGACATGATTTTAAGTGAAAACAACAACTTGCATACAAAAAACTAACAAAACACTTTCCTATTTTATTAATACTTTAGGACAATGATAAATGTGTCATTTGTGACATGTAAGAGTCAACCCCACCTCCATCCGAGGCACGGTGTGGCCGGTATCACTCTAAGTGTCTCAAATGTTTTTAAAATGAACAACATTTTATGTGAAAACAACAACTGACATATGGAAAACTGACCAAACATATTTGGATTGTGTTGATACTTTAGGACAATGATACATTCGTCATTTTTTACGTGTACGAGTCATCCCCACCTCAATCTGAGGCACAATATGGTGGAATCCTACTTTGATCAATAGATTGCACCATACTTGTACCATTTAATGTTCATAGCCTTAAGAACATTAATATTATTCTCACTAAGGTCAATAAACATATAGTTCCTTTCTTCTAGACCATCACAAGTTGAACATCTAATGATTTCAGTTCTACCTGAATTTTAAATCAATTAAAGAGTTCCATACTTTACTCCTTTTTTAACGACCATGGAACCATAGGCTAGTTTCCGTACCCCATTTTTATATTTAGTTTCATAGCATGCATCATCAAACATTCTATTTAGATTTATGAAGAAGAAAACCACTCCCAGGAAAAATCCAATCTTAGACGTTTTTCATTTTCTATATATGTTGCTTTTGTTTGAGGATAGATCATATATGGGAGTTCTTTCATTGTTAAAAGATCTTATTATTATTCTCGATAACCTAAATATTTCAAAAATTGAGGGGTTTTATTTCACAACATCAATAAAGTGTAGTGAGGGAATATGCTTCCACTTGTCTAAGTCCTATGCTATGATGGTTGGGCTAAAGATGGTATTTGGGTCATGATTCAGTTGGATCTAATTTTTTTGAGGATATTATGTGTCGTCACTTTTATTCTCACTATTAAGCATGAGATGGTCTAATCAATTATTTTTATCATGGAATAAAGAAGTGTAACCCTTACATTAACCAAATAGTACACCATGTATGACTATAACCCATCCTGGAAGGGGACTATTTTTTTCAACCTCATATGCATCAGGACACACTCTAGATCAGACACATGTTCAACATCCACTTATTCAACCAATTTAGACATGACCACTATGCGTATAAAAACCAATACCCAATTATATTATGTTATTACAACTATAGAGTCTACCAAAAAAGCCATTACCATTCACCCAATATCTGACATTAACACCCCTACCTCCTTCATCTTTATTCTTAGTGCATAAAAACTAAAATTTCCTTTTCAAAGAACATATTACATTTCAAATTTGAACATCTACATTTATTTTATCCAACACATATGAAAATGATTTAGATCACATTATAATAAATAATATTACTATGAAATTTAGTTTGTATATATAACATGTCTTTAATCAAAGAGGCGGTGTATCTGAAATTTACCTTCATCAACGATAGTCGCAAAATCTGTTTCATGAGTTGGGTAGTTTCACTCATTGGGTCATAAGTGATGAGACTCCAATGAAAATACATTTTCACCATATATTATAAAAAATACATGTTCAGTGAAAAATGTGTAACAAATCATTACATATGAAAATCTAGGATCAGAAAAAAAATTGGGATTTGAGCCAATTTCAAACTCTTATTAAACTCTAATAAGTATTTCTCAGACTATTTTTCCTATAAGAATATGATGGGGAGGTGGGGGGCTGTGCAGGTCAGGGGGGTTGTGTAATAGTGAGGTGAATTACTACTGGATGAGTGGCTGTCATATGAAGATTGAAATGGATGTAAATAATGTTTTAGTTATTGAAACTGTTATTCAACTATACTGGAAGATTGTTTTCAAATGAATATTGAAATAGGGAATTTTAGTACATGACATGGTTGGAAATGTTTGATGGATTTATGTGTTTTTTGTGCTATTTCTGGTGTTTTTACATTGTTTTAAGTCTGTTTGAATGTGTTTTTTGTGCTATTTTTATGCAAGTGTATTCTGGAGGGGATACTGTAGGGGCTCCAGTGCAATAGTAGTGGAAATACACAATACCAATGGTTTTAAACCATTGGTATACTTTGAAAAAAATATAAAAATTGTCCCAACAGTTTTAAAATCTTCGGTGTAGTGTTTAGTCTTCAATATATACCAACGATTTCAATGGAACCGTTGGTAAAAATGCTATAAAAGCATATACCAACTGTTAGCCTACAACTGTTGGTAAAGCAATACAAACAGCGGCCTATTCATATGGTTTAGATCAAATCGTTGGTATAGGGGTTTCTTCATGGCCTACTACCCTACGGTTTGGAAAACCGTGGGTATATGCTATACCAACGGTTTTCCAGCCTATACCAATAATTTAAAACCGTTAGTATAACCTTCATTTCCAGTAGAGGATTTATAAAACCAAAAAAATAAACATAAAATTAGATTATTTTAAAGGAAAATATATATTTGACTTAATATACCTTTTATAGTATTTTATTACATTACTATTGGGTTATTATGATTCCCTAAAACACTTTATATATTTATACGGTATTTAATTTCTAACCAAAAATTCGACTGTCTTTGAAAATTATGAAAAATTCACCATTGGAAAATTTCTATAAACTCATTCCAAAAATAATATTCATTTTATATCAATAATGTTATTAATATATGAATTTTTACTTCTAAAATAAAAACAGACTTTTATTGAAAAACGATGGGTTCTAAAGAAACAATTTTCAATCCTTTATTAAAATTATATTTTACTACATAAAAAGTATAAGATCATTTATATTTAATAAATCAATTTAATAGTAAAAAATTATTGAATACAAGAACCCATTAATTTTTCAAAACAAATTTCTTATATGAATTTTAATATTAACCAAAAATACTCTTTGTGCTTTAAAATTAATTTACAAAGTTACAATAATATAATGAAAGTATATTAATTATTCTATTAAAAAAATAATTCACATAACTAATATTCTTGGATATCGTTACATATCCCCTTATTACACTAGCATACACAATAAGAGTACGGTGTTAGATGGTGGGGATTTTAGGGGGCCGTTTGGTGAACATGATTTTGTTCATGATCTCAATGAGCTTAAACTTCTCTTGTAAACAGTTTCTCTCATTTTTAAGTTGTTGGATATCATCTTCGGATTGGTCTAGAGTAAATCACAAAAATGATACTCCCTACGATGCTCTGATAAATGGGATTTCTAGGGAACAATACTATTGTTTGAGGCCATCACTTCCTTTTTCAATGCCAAAAGTATTTTTTTAAATCCTATATTTATACTTTTCATGTGACCACTTTTCAATGTATACATTATCAATGGTAATGATACTTAACAATCATTTAAATATAATTTGATATAATAAAACAAAAGGTATGGATTATTTATTTATATCTAAAAGACATTTAATTAAATAAAATTTAATTTTATTCATAAATGTTTAGGTCATTACAACAACTTTCAATCCTTGGTACCTTCATCTTCTATAAGGATCACATTTTACATATTTATATGAATTAAAATCAATCATGTTTAGTAATATATGAGTTAGAGTTCCAAAATTCTTTTGTATTCAATATTATCATCCCCTTATTAATCAAATTTCTGATATTTCCATACTATATCTTACTTCTTCTAGGAGTTTCTTGTCTTGAATAAATTCTTCCTCCTCTAGTTTGTTTTGAATATAATATTTTATGTCACATTATGAAAAAACCATTGACCCCCACAGAAACATTTCTACACTTTATATAAAAACTTCATTATATATTCCAAATATTCTTTTTGGAAACCCAACACTAATTATATAACCAATAACTATGACACACCTCAAAACCCCTAGATAAGTAGTACTCAAAATGGGTTAGAGACAGTTCCATATTAATCATACACATCCTTTTAGCTATTGGATTTTTGGAAAATTTGGGAAATATCTATTAGAACATACCAATTTGGCCCTTTTATAACTTCTCCTTGAAAATTACTTTTTTATATAAAATCTTAGATATAAAATCATGTTCACCAAAAAAACATCAAATCGTTCCCCATTAATATGTTTTATATTGTTAACATCAATCCCATTATTAATTTATCCTTCAGGATAAGAATTAAACCTTCCTAACTAAGACCATAATAAATATTTAGAAGTTATTTACTATCATGACCTCTTCATTATTAAAACACATTCTCCCCTTAGTGACTCATATCCAAGAATCAACCAGATTCTCTCAGAGAGGAAAAACCCATATTCTTCAACATCTAAAACCATTACCATCAAACTACCAAACGAGGCCATAACATCTTCAAACTCCATTACATAGAATCAATTAACTCCCCTGGAATCCAAAATACATAATAGAGAAATAATGGTCTCCATATAAGCCTTAAATAGTCTCTAATATTGATAAATAACAATTTCATGGGGTTCTTCCTGATCTTAGAAAAATTTTCAATAGTGCTTCGACCAAATCTATCATACCACTAGTTAGGGATTGATTAAAAATTTATACATCTCGATCCTTTTATATTTTTATAACATTAAATTAAGAATTATTCTTAATGGAACATAAAATTTTAAAGGGGATATCTAGGTTCAATGATTGAAATTTTTCCTGAAAAACTCATTTTCTTTAATTACGAAAACCTTTAACCCTAATCACAATACCATTCTTCCCTCTATGGTTGTGTTAAATTATGGTCTTTAAAAATGATATTATTCAAGGACAATGAATTAAAGTAATTAATAAATCAAATTATATAAAAATATAACATTCAAAAAATAGGAACTTCATAGATAATAACTTAACAATACTCCCTAAAATGAAAAACTACAACTTTACACATTAAGAAGATAAAACAAGATTTACAAGGGAACTATATTCTGTTAACGCACCTAAAGCTTTTTAGTTTCAAGGGAACTGTTATAGTACCCTAAATTAAAATTTAAAAATAAACTAATAATTATTTTTGGAATACTTCTGTTCAGAAGTTCTTCTGTTATGATTTTCCCAAAAAAAAACCAATTGAAACATCTTGATAATTTGAATGAAAAAATTAGGTTCGATATTATAAATGATATGAAAATACAATCATATATTAAAATATAAGTCCCACATATTTTAAGATATATTAATTTTTATATATAAATAATCTATTATATATATTTTGATACATCAAAATCTAATATTTTTATAATTAGCGTATTCGACATGGAGCACTGAGCATAAATTACCCATGATATATATAACCATTATAACCTATCCATTAAATTAGTGGGTATAAATAGTATAAACTAATATATTATATTTATTTATATATCCTAATAAAAATAAATTATTGATAAATGTATATTAAATAATCAATCAATTGTTCGTTGTGTAATTTTATTACTCAAAAACATGTTTTCTTCAAAAAGGATTTCTGTTTATTTTCCTAAAAAACATTATAATTAATTTTTTGAGAATTCACATATTATAGGTGATAAAAATAAATTAATTATAGAAATAAAAATAATAAAATTTATTTTGGGTGAATGTTTTGGAATTTTTCATCAAAGTTTGATTTTCAATGAATAATGAAAAGTACCGACTTTTATATAAATTTAAATTTTTTCTATAAATTATGTAATTTAAAAGTAACCTTAATTTTTGAATATGATTTTATGTAACATAATTATTCTATAGTTATATTTAATAAAATTATTTACATTATAATAATCATTATATTGTTTTTTAGTATAAGTTTATTTTTGGGATTAAGGACAAGTTTCTTTTGTGAAAACTCTTTTAAAGTGCATAATGTTTCTCAGTTTTATTTAATTAAAATAATATATAATGATAAATGTTTTAAATGAAATATATAATTTATATATCATAACGATTTAATTGAGATTCATACAATTATTATTATTACATATACAGTTAATATAAAACCATCTTGTGCAAGAAAAAAACACTTCTCAAAATCCCACTTTTCATCGCTTATGCAGATTCTGTTTTAAATATTTTTTTTATGATTATAGAAAATTTATTCAAAAAATAATTCTAATTTTTTGAAATCATCATGACAATATTAAATTATGTTGAAATTTTTATAATTTTCTAAAAAGGTTTATTGTTTTATGAATAAATAAAAATTATGAAAGTAAATTGAAAACCTTCTTTTCATTTTAATTATTTGTAAAGTAAAATTATATATTGAATTGGGTTTAAAGATAAAATAGTTCAATTATATTTATATTTAATTAAATTTACCTCATTATATTGAATTTATTATTGAAATTGGGAAAACAAATTGTAAACATTTCAACATGTTATCTTTAAAAACCAACTTTCTGATCGCATCAGCTCGATTAACTTTAATTTATATTTTTCTATCTTATAGGAATTTCATTTGAAAAAAATGATACAGTGTTTCAAATAATAATAATTTATATCATCTAAAAATTTTAACATAATTTTTATTAAAATAAATTGTGATGACAATAAAAATTATTTTTTGTGGTTAATGTACGAATGGGTTTCTTGAGGGTTAAAATAAAAATAAAATGGTTAAAATGACATAAAAACTGATATAAAATATTTTTTCCGGGACATATCTCGAACATATAAATTATATTATATATAATTTTCTATTATCTTAGTTATGCGTCATGACAAAAAACATTGTTGTAATTCAATCTTTCATAAAATTACAAGTGTTCCACTATCCTCACTTATAAAAGGCCACAAACTCTCCTCTTTTAACACCATCAAAACCCATTGTTTTTCCAATCCATATCAAAATAAATTATAAAATTTTGTATTATCATACTATAAGAGTTATTTTTAATATAAATCTGACTAAGGAAGGCCTTTATTGGAAATAAATTTATGTTTTCCAAATAAGAGGTAACATTATTTAATGATCAATTTTTATTTTTTCCCTCCACCTAATTAAATTATTATAAATCCATTATTATATAACAACCTCAGAATATTAAATATAATTCAATTTTATTAGTATTTTTTAATAACCAAAATCCATCTCTTATTATATCAAATGGGTTATGAAATCATCATTCACTTGTATGGAGGGCTACCACCCCACGAATTGATGTCAATCATTTTCCCATTACTACCTCTAATGGTTCAATGTGATGATGAATCTAGAGTATATATATGATATTTTTATAATATTTATACTTTCTGATTCATTATATCATATATACCTTTGTTTATGATCCATTCCATTTGAGATGTGATAATTTCACTCCTGTGTATAGTGAACTACTGCCTCATGAAGTGATGTGATTAATTTTGCATTAATGCATTATATGGAAAGTAATAATGATAATGTTGATGAATATATGTGATATAAATAACATAATTATGATAATAATTACATATTTATAAATTTTAAAATATATTATATTATTTTATTTCTTTTAACTCATTGAAAGATGATAACGTCGTCTCTATACATTTGGATTATCGCCGTCATGATGCGATGTAACTCTCTATTTTTTTCACTAAACCATGTGGATGATATATATATATAAATATGTATATTTTAAGATATAATATGTTATATTTAATCTTAATGTAATTATTTATATATAATATATTTCTTACCTCTTTTCTATAATGGTCATTGAAAAATGGAAAAGTTACTCATGCATAAGTAAGACCTACAATTTCCCAGATCGTAATGTAATTCATTTTTCCAAACCATATTTAATAATTTGTATTTAACGTATAATTTATGTATATATATGATAATTAAGTAATTATTATTACTATTTAGATTATACAATTATATTATATGGATAATAACTAGAACTTTTTTGAAAAGCCACAAATGGGAAAACAAAGAAATTAACACCCAAAACAATGAGAATAATGATTGATTATTAACAAACCAGTGATATGATGTTATAAATGAATCATATATGAAATTGTATATTTATTAATATAAATATTTGATAAGTTTTTATCAATTTTATAAGAAATATATTTGAGGTTAATTCATGTTAAATTCAAATGAAGCTTGATGTAAGGGATTTCAGAAATCAATTTCCACTCAATATGTTAATGTTATACTAAAATGATTATATCCATAACACCTTGAAATTTTGTGAAATATTTTATTTTGATTTAATTTACTATTTTTGATATTTTTCATTTTGAACAACACTCAATATATCTATTTTTTTTAAAAACTCTATGTTTGGCTTGCTCGATATGCACCACCATGTTAACCTTTCGCTATACGAAATTCTGACATACCATTTGTTATATGCATCATTGAGTTTCTATAAAACATTAATTTATTTTTATCTAAAAATAATAACAACAAATCTATTAAAATTGTGTTTATTATGTGTATTAACAATCATATGAAAATATATGGTTTATAATATGATTTTTTATTTACTATTTTTTTAGAAATGACAATACATACTAATTGAATATAAAGGAAATATGTTAATTTTATTGTTCCCAAATTCATTTTTACTTTATAAATTAAATAAATTGTAATTGGCAAATGATATTAATGAAAAATAATTATTATTTATTCAATAAAATATTTTTTATATTTATCTATTAGATTTTATAGGAATTAGACAAGAACAAACCCAATTTTATGTATAATAAGATATATTTTCCACAAGCATAATATTACCACATTTTTATTGATAACCCATTTTATATAAAATTTTTACAATATTATATGTTATATTTGAAAAAATAAAATTCGTCTTTGAAATAAATGTATGTTAATTTACTTTTGTGGAATGGTTTTTATTTTTCTTGATAAGTTTATGGATTTGATGAATAATAAAAAATATTAAATTTAAATTGAATGAAAGTTTTTTCCTCGAAATAATTAATATTGTTAAATTACATTTTTATAGGTTATAATGTATAATTAGATAATATTTTTATCAGTTAATCTAATGTAGGCCATGAAAATTAATTTTACATTGAATTTATATATAAAAATATTTCAAACATTTTCTTATTTTAACTTTTATAACATGTTTTCTCACCCCATCAACGGGTGTAATTTTAAATTAATTACTCAAAATTTTGTCTTTAAAATTCAAAAAATGAATTCCATATTTGTAATCATTGGGTCAAAATAATTTAAATTGATTTCCAATTTTTTTTTGCATTTTGAATACTAACTTCATTATTTTTTTTATTACTATGACAAAAAAATCAAGTAATTAAGGGTAAAATAATATTATAAAATTACCATAACAATTTTCATACATTCATTGGATGATTTTGTTTATAAAAAAGTCATCCTTGGTTATATGTTATGTTCTTTGGAAGCCACAAGGATGAGATTATGGAATTTAATATATTTTATTTATATGAATGTTAAATATGTCATACTCAAATTATTAATTAATATATCATATAAATATATCGTTATACAAAAGAGAATTTCAACTAAAAATATTCATTATAAATATAAAATGCCTGTATTTATCAGGGTAATTTTTTTATTTTTTAGTGAATAAATAATTACTTTAAAGTCTAAAACAATGATGATGCCAGAATTATTTATTTGATGAAAAAATAAATAATTTTTTTAAATAAAATGATATTACCCATTAAAACACCATAACACTAGGAAAAATATTATTGGTCAAGTTTATCTCGATCATAATCAACCAGGAGTCGAATTAATGAAATTTTTAGCCTCTAGGAAATGAATATGACACGTATAATTTTTTTTAAAGTAATGTTAAAGTTGTCACATTTGTGTTTTAAATATATTACATTTTTAATATAGGATTTTTCCAAAATATATATTAAACAATAAATATTCTTTAAAAGTCTTGATGATTTATCTTCATCATGGTATACTATTTATAATTTTTATTAAGTATATTAAATAATTACACTAAACTAATGTTGTAATTCTTTTATTAACGAAAATATCAAATAAATGTTTTTAAAAATATTAAAATTAATACTTTTTTTATAACTAATATATAAAAATAATTTTATTTATTAATATGAATCCTTGGGGATATAATAATTTTTTTAAAGATAACATGTTATCTTGATATTTTAAAAATTTCATGAAATGAATAGTGGGGAAACTGAAACTATTGTTATTTTATGAAAATAATGTTTAATTAGATTGTTTAAAAATAAAAAAACATCATTTAAAATACCAAATAATTTTAATATTGTTCTACTATTTCTAAATTGTTCATTAATTTTCTATTTGACATGATATTTGTTAACTTTAAAATATTTTAATATTGTATAATTCATTAGCTTAGTTAAAATTGAAATCAGTTGACAAAGGGTTAATTAAAATGATAACTTTTAAATTAACATGTATAATTGTCTAAAATATATTGTATTACAAGATTATAACCTTATATAATATTATATTCTAATATATGAAATCATTCTAGTAGTTTTAATTGATATTTAATTTAATAAAAATTAATATATTTAGAAATTCCCACAGTGCCCCCACCTCAATTAAAAAGGAGAACCTCCCCCCCATTTATCAATAGCTCATTAATCCATAATGCTCAGATATAACATTCCAATTTCATGTATAAACATCCATATCCACATTATAGTGATTTTTTACTTATCAAATAAAAAACTCTAGTGTCCCTGAGAGGAGATCTAGATAGATCTCACCGAAGAAGAGGTAATCTCCTTTACCCACTCTCTCAAGATAATTTTATATTTTACTTCATCATACTTTTATGTTTCCTTTCTAATGTAATAACTCTATTATTATCTATATTTAGTGATTTTATTATTATTATTATAAAACAACTATATTTCACCTTCTATCCATCCTACAAAAAACCAAATCACCACGCATTCAGAAATACAACCTACCGTCTATACAATATAGTGTAATATTTTTTTTACCACTTTATTTTGATTGGTTTGTTGATGGAAATAATATAACATTATAGTGATTGCTATAAGATATTTTTTATGGGACAAAAAATATACCAACCACATCCATTTTTGTATTATTAAGAAAATGATACCGTAGTTCATCCATACGTATGACCTACCATCATCACAACGCGATGTGATCCATTTTTCTTATTCACCATTCAAGAATAATTCTATATAATGAAAAAATATGATATATAATACGTTAATAAAAATATATAAATGATATAACTATAACTTATTATGAATAATTAGTACTTACAAGAAAAAACATTCATAGATAAAATGAAGTAATTAACACCTAAAATAAGCATAATAATGAAATATTATTAAATGGATGATAATATAAAAATATATGCTATCATAAATATAACTATGGTTCTATAATAAGTTAAAAAATTATTTAATCCATTATATAGGATTTTCTTATATGTACTTAGGAACCCATACTTAAGGTAAGGGAAAATTTTTCAATCTCATTATTATCTGAGATTTTAATACGTATGTATTTACTAGGATATATTTATTATAAATGTAAAGGTTACATATAAATGTATTAAAACATGTTATTAATATTCCTATAAAGATGTTTAAATACA
This sequence comes from Viscum album, assembly GCA_963277665.1. Lineage (NCBI taxonomy): Eukaryota > Viridiplantae > Streptophyta > Magnoliopsida > Santalales > Viscaceae > Viscum > Viscum album. The sequence continues at coordinate 394,129,761 of OY728136.1, read as the reverse complement.
TTTTTACCGATTTTTAATTTTATATAAGTGGTTTTAAATGAATAATTTTTCATTTTCCTTGTGAGACATTTTTTTGACTTATCTAGAAATTTTACGAGAAGAATGTTTTTCTTTTAAAATAAATGGCCTGAATGGATTTTTTTTGCTTTTATGTCGACTTATTTAATTAAATATTTCATTACAATATTACAAGGATATTTTGGAATAAAGTATTTCCTTTAAATGTTGCATGACATTTTAATAATATAAAACATTCTTAATGAAGAAATGATTTTTCCTCAATAATTATTTTCATGTAATCTATCAAAATTATTTTCTATCAAAGATAATATTCTTTGATGTTACATTTGGTTTAATAGGTATATGTTTCAAGTATACCATCCCTATTATTCACATGATTTTTTTATGGTAGTTAATGAATTATATTTATGAAATCCATTTCTTTTTCCCAGATTGTGTTATGATGGAATTGTGTATAGGAAACACATTTTATTACATGGGATAAGATATGACGAATGGTTTATGTTCTTACAGAACACAAGTAGATTGTTTTCATTATGTGACTCATGGGACATATATCTCTCTCCAACACATTGGATAAATATTTATATCTCAAGAGATAAATAAGGATAGGAAGGGAAATGGTCTCATTTTTGTAATATATGGCTAGAATTAAAAGTAAACCAGGCTTAATAATACAGGGTTGGAAATGGGAGTGAACTTGGTTCAGTAAAGGACTTTTTCCACTACAATGGACTTGATAATTTATTTTTTCTAATAAGGTAATGGTTTTCTATACTTATTTATTTGACCCAAATTCTATGTTTTATGTTATACTCTAAGGGAATATGATTGTTGGTTATTTATGATGTTTTTTTTATTTATCCCATGACATGATATCAAGATCTTTGATGTACAAGATATTATTTTTTGAAGGTTTAGTTATTATATATTATGATTATGGTATGATTGATATCTGTCTTGTTTACCCTTACTGAACATTTGATATCATAATTTCGTATGTTTATTTACCCCAGGATATAAAGAAATGTTTTAGGTAAGAATACTAAAGGGGAATATCTTTATGGGATTGTTTAATGATATTTCACCAAATAAAAATAATGAATTTCATGTTTCGAAAGGCACCAACCTAAATAAGTCTTTGCGAGTATGTTTGTGTAAAGTATGTGTATTCTAAAAAATTGATGTAATTTACTTGATTGTCAAGATTGGGCTGTTATAGCTGGTATCAATGTAAAGGTTTAGTCAAACATTGGAAATTAGGATACAAAAAACATTAGTAATATCCCTATAGATATTTTTAGGAATTTTTATAGGGATATCCCTAAGGATATGTCTAAGTATATATTATAGTCCTATAATTTCATAATGATCATAGATAACGTTGAATTAAACCTAAGATGCTATATATGAAAATTACATTCCCTTTATTATGTCGATTTACATTATGATAAATGTTTCTCACACTATGATTCATATTTCATAGTCAATTGAAGGAACTAGAAAGAACTTGGTTAACTGTTAATGTTACAGATGTGGAATGTATAAGAATTATGAAAATCAATTTCCTTAGTGTAAATATCAGGATGAGAATTAGGAAGGTGGTATAAGTATTGGGTATAGATATTAAGATAAATAAACCGTGAACAACATGCAAAAGATATGGGATAATCTAACCTTGTTGGTTACATTAAACATAAAGAAGAATGATTAAATTGAGGTTTTAGAACCTTAATACATGGTTAATATTTCATATTCGAGGAAAGAATAATATTATGAAGTATTATTAAAGGTTTGAGAATAAATTTGGATGATTAAAGTGTATATATTTTGGAATTTAGGTATTATGTGATATTAATCACAAAATATATAAGTATTTTCAGTATATGGTTATCATTATTGATTGATTAGGATATGATGAATAGTTATTAATAAATAGAAAAGTGATTTAAGTAAATGGTTATATTTTTATTAATGGAAGGAAACCATTCACGTATTCTTAATGTTTAAAAAATATTATTTTCATGGATAAAAAAATTATTGTTGTGGATAACATAAATTGGGTAGTAATGATTACCTTTAAAATTATAATTAATTTGTTGAAAATTTGTTTTCTGTTTTCATGGATGATGTTCAAAACATATTGAATTTAAGCAATATGTCCAATAATCTTCAACATAAAGAAGTATGCCTGTTATGAAGAAGGATTAATGGAAATCAGGGTTATTACTATGTTTCAAGAGAATATTAGATGAAGGTATTAACATGTTTAGTGTATGACTATTAAGAGATATTTCATTTTGTTTTGAGGATTTAGATAAGTTTAATTTTGAAATTTAGTTACCTTATTTTGAATGTTTTTCATTTTAATATTTTTCAAATATCACAAAGGTTACCATTTATGAATTTTTTTATATTTTATATATTCAATTATTAACATTCCATATGAGAATTTATGCATATAAGATAACCTATAAAAAATATTTTCTTGAGATAATTATAGATAAAATGAACTGTCATACTATTTATATTTATCATGATCTTCTAACACTTTATGAATGAAAATTTTAACTTTATTTATTGGAAGAAGTGATCAAATGGAAAATTATCAAATTACAAAAAAGGGTGAGGATGTCTCGAAATCAAGTAATTATTTCTTCTCATAAAAATTCTCTAACTCTATGGAAATGAACTTGATACCAATAAATTTCTTATAGTTCTTATTTTATGATGAATTAAATGGTCTTATAGATCATTAAAAATTTATAGCTTTGTGATTTAATCTTTTCCCTAACCATGTTCTCTATTTCCCTCAATCAAAACATGATGGTTTGATTTCTCTTACATTTTAATGTCGTTACTTTCCAAATATTTTCTCTTATTTAGAAACATATTTATATGTTACGATTGGTAATTTTTATGTATCAAAATATCAATTTTTAATGGAGGTTTTTATAATAATTTTTATGATGTGTATTTATATGAATGTAACTTTATTTTAATAAACCTTTGATAAACCAATGAATTTCATGGGTGAAACTCATTTTAAGAGGTGTAGAATGCAACACCTCGATATTTTGTGAACTTTTTTTTTCATTTTAATTTAATAATTTTAATAGTTTTTATGTCACAAAACATGCAATATATTTTTTAATAAAAACTATGTTTGTCTTGTGTAATACATACCACCAAGTTACGCTTGTTCTATACACAACACCTACATAACCTGCTTTATATGAAACACTAAGTTAATACAAAACATTATTTTATTATTATTTGAATTAGATAGTAAACAAGCCCTTAAATTAGTTTTTATGAATAATATTAACTAAATTATGATAATATATGGTTTATACTATGAATTGTTTATTTACCAATTATATATAAATTGAAATACCTTCTAATTGATTATAAATACAATATGTTTATTTTTATGCTCCCAAATTCATTTTTGTATATATAAATTAAAGGAATAATAATTAATAAATGATATTAGGGAAAAATATGTGTTATATATTCAATTAAATATTTTTAATATTTATCCATTAAATTTTATAGGAATAAGATAATAACCAACTATATTTTATGCATAATAACCTATATTTTTTAAAGGGTAATTTTACCACCTTTTAATGGAGAATGCATTTTAAATCCAAAATTTAACACTTTAATATATTTTAGTTGAAAAAAATTAAATTCTTCATTGAAATCAGCATATCTAAATTTACACTGTTGGATGTTTTTGATATTTTTTGATTAGTTTTCTATTTTGATGAATAATATATATATATATTTTTTCAATTTTAATTGAAAACTAATTTTTTCATAAAAATAATTATTAGTGGCCAATTTTGTTTTTTACTAGTTATAAAGTTTATTTAGATCATATTTTTATCAATTAATATAACTTAGGTCCTCGGAATTAATTTGACGTTGAATTTATATATAAAAATGTTTCAATGTAGTGCATATTTTAACATTAATAACCTTTTTTCTCAATTATCAATGAGATTATTTTTAAATAAAACATGATAAAATCTATGTTTATAAATTTGACAAAATAGATTCTATATTTTAAATAATTGAGTAGAAAATATATAAAATTATTTCTTTTATTTTTTAGAAATATGAATAGTAATATCAATATTTTTTTATTATTACGATAAAACATAAATTGGGTAATTATGGGTAAATAATATTATAGAATTCACTTAACACTTGTCCTACTTTTATTAGATGAGTTTGTCTCTATAAAAATCATCATCGAGACAAAATTATATCTTTTGGAAGCCACGTGGATGAGATGATGACATTTAATATATTTTATTTAAGGAAAAGATAAATGCGTTTCAACCCAATTTTTTAATAACTATATCATTTCAATGTAAGGTTTTAAACATAATAAATTAGTCTATAAATACTCATTTTAACGATTTTTTTATTTCTCATCTTAATTTACTTTTAATTTGAAGGAAAAAAATAATTACTTTAACAGATTAAATAACGGTGATGAAAAAATTATTTAATTGGTTAAAAAATCAATATGATAATTTTAATTAAAAGGATAATAAACATTAAAATTATAAAACACTTGGCTGAATATTATTTGTCGAGTAAATATATAACAAAATCATCAAAGGGTATAATTATGGACCATTTGGAGACCTATAAAATAGATTATGATAGTTATAATATTTCATTTAATGTAATGTTAAATTTATCATGTTTTAAATAATGATAACATTTTTAATATATAATTTTACAGACAATATATTAAACTATAAATAGTCATGTCAAAGCTAGAATCATTTTCTTCATCATGGAATTTTATTTTTACTTTTTATTCAACAAATAATTGTATTAAGTAACTTCAAAAAAATGAATTAGTAATTATTTTATTAATGGAAATATCAAATAATGGTTTTTAAAAATATTAAAATAAATATAATTTGGGATAACTAATATATATAAATAATATTATAAATTACCATTAACCCTTGGGGATATTTTTTTTAATATGACTTGTTATATTGATATTTAAAAAAAATCATGATACGAATTGGGTCAAAATTGTCACTTTTGACATTTTATCAAAATAATGTTTTATTATATTATTTAAAAATCACTATACATATTTCAAAATGTCAAGATATTGTGATATGGTCTTAAATTTTCATAATTTTTCATAAAATTTATAATTTACATCAAATTAGTAAAATTTACACTCTTTTAATAGTGTATAACTTATTACCTTTGTTAAAATTAATATTAGTTAACAAATTGTTTTTTAAAATGATATTTTTTAAATGAACTGAAAAACTTGTATAAAATATTCTGTATTTTTATATATAAAAAATCTTAGCATCTTATATTTTAATATATAACATTTTGGTGGTATTTTGAATGATATGGAATTTATTATAAATTAATATTTTTTATGAATTCCAAAGGATCCCCACCCCTCAATTACCAAAGGGAACCTCCTCCCTCATTTCAAAAAAACGTAATTGAGCCTTTATGATTGGAAATACCATTACCATTTCCCTTATAAAAATATATATCCACATTTTATATGTTTTTGTCTTCGAAAAAGACCATCTCTAGTGTCCCTAAGAGGATATCTTGATGGAGCTCGCCGAAGAAAAGTTAATATCCTTTACCGACTCTCAAGATCATTTCTTCTTTTACTTACTATTCTAATGTTTTTCCCTTATAATGTAATAAATATATTAATATATATATTTTTAAATGTAATTATTATTATGGAAAAACCTTTTTCAAAATTCTATCCATCCAATGAAAGAAAAAATCACCAAGCGTACGTACGTACGACCTACCATCTCTACGTCACGGTGTAATCTATTTTTTACCACGATATTTATATAGGAAAAATGATATAAATAATATAAATGTATATATATATATATTATAACATTATATTGATTATGTAACAAAAAATATACCACCCACTTCTATAATTTTTACGATTAAGGAAATGATACCAGCACCCGTGTATACGTATGACCTACTATCTCCATGACATAATGTGATTCAGTTTCCTTATTTTGAATTCAAAAATGATTCTATAGAATTATTAAATATAATATTTAATAATTTTATACAATTTTTTAAATGATATTACAATAAACTATAAAGAATAATTATGACTTCTATGAAAAAACATGCATATTAAAAAAGAAGCAACTAACCACCAAATAAAGAGTAGTAATGGAATATTATTAAAGGGAAGATAATAGGATCATATATGATATCATAAATATTAATATGGTTATGTAATAATTTATTAACATTATTTAATCCATTATTAGGTTATTTTGACACATCGGAAGAAACCCTGACCTGACGTAAGGGGTAATGTTTTAATCTCATTATTATCAAAGATTTTTTTATATTAGTATTTACTAGGGAATATTAATCATCCTATTCTATGTTACGTACATTTTTTTCCAAATATTACTTCCATTATTCTAGAAAATTTTAAAGTAAATTTTACCCATCTTAAATTTTCTAATAAGCGGTTTAAAATAATATTTTTTTCAATTTCCATACGAGGTACTTTTTAACTTTTCAAGAAAATATACAAGAAGAATGTTTTTATTTTAGCTTATACAAACTGAATGGGTTTAATGCTTTCATGTAACCTTATTTCCTTTAATATTCCCTTAAATAATTACATGTTTATCTTTTACAAAATTGTTTTCATTAAAATTTACGTAGAGTTCTAACAAAATAAAATGTTTTCAAAGAATAAATTATATTTTCCTCAAAAATTATTTTCAAGTAATCTCTAAAAATTATTTTCAATATAAGACATTATTATTTCATGTTAAAAATTCATTAATAGGGTTATGTTTCAATAATACTATCCCTATTATTCATATGATTGATTATGTTTATTTTGGAATGATATTTATAAAGTCTATTTCTTTTTAATGGATAATGTTATAACAGAATGATGTTTATGAAACACATTTCATTCCTTGGGATATGATATGATAAATGATTTATGTTTTATGGTTATCATTATGTGATGGGAGGTACCTATATCTCCTTCCAATTAATTAAGAAGTGATTATATATCGTGAGATAAATATGTTTTAAATGGTAAATGATCTCGGTTCATTTATATAGTGCAGGAACAAGAAGTAAACCTGGTTCAGTAATACTCGGTTACAATGAGGAGCGAACTCAGTTAAGTAAATTAATTTTTCCACTATGATGGTATTCGAAATTTGTGTTTACTAACACATGAATGATTTTATATTTTTATTTGAAAATAATAAATTTCATGTTTTATGTTATTATCTCGAGGAATATTTTTATTGATTCTTTATGAAATTCTATAATTTATCCAATGACATGATATCATGCTCTTTTATATATAGGATAATATTTTTGAAGGTTATAATATTATGTATTATGATTTTGATATGATTGATATCTCTCATATTTACTCTTACTATTAATTTTAGATCACCCTTTCTTATGTTTCCTTACCTATGATATAAAGAAAAGTTTTTGGTAGGTTACTAAAGTGGAAGATCTTTATGGGATATTTGGAAGTTCTTTCACTAAATTTTAAAAATGTGTTGCATGTTTCCAAAGAAACTATACTATTATGGTCTTTGGGTGTGCATTTGTGTAAAGTATCTAAATTATGTAAAATTGATGTATTTCCATGTACATCATATTTGGGTCGTTTTAATTTCATGATAATTTTATGTGTGCAATGTACTTGGATTATTCTATGTTTTATTTGTAGTTGTTTTATGTGCATTTAAATTTGATAGACATAATAAATTAATTTGTTGAACCCCGCTTCAATGATATGGTCTTTGTAAGGTATTTTTGTCTCAATTTTCCTTTTTGACACATATGTAATGTTATGAACATATATTATTTTAATGAGGTATATATATAGATCCTTTTTCATGTAGTATCATGAATATATTTATACTAATGATATTTTATGTTTAATTTAATTTTACCTAATTTTGGAGATTATGTTTCAATATTATCAAAGTGGTAAGAATATTATGTTTTAGTTTCATCAATTATTAGGATTATTTATGATTAAGTCCTCAATGTTGAAATATAATAACCCACCCCTCAATTATGTAAATGATTTTCATCTCCAATAGTTATTTAAAAAAAATCAAGTAATATTACCATTTTCAATCTTTGTAACATTAAATAATTGAGAAATCATTTTTATGAAAAATATCATTATTTTTATCTTCAATTGAAAATCATTTATATTACCAAACCATTTTTTTAATAAATTATTCAATATTTCTTTAGCATTCTATAAATGATTTATTAAAGTAATTTTTACCCTTGTTTTACCTTTAAAAAAATGTATCATCCTTGATTTTTCTAAATAATTCTTATTTGGATTTAACCAAAAATGTTAAAGGAATCTTTGTGTTCATATGTACCAAAGTAAGGCAATTTCCTACCGTCATGGCCTTTATTTTCTTTGAAGCTTCATTTATTTGTTTTCAAGGTTACTATCAATGAAATGGATTTAATTTTTTAAAATGTATTTTTAGTAATGGAATGAAAATATTCTTGAAGAAATGAAATAAAGGATTTTTAAAAGTTCAATTACATGTTTCTTAGGATATTTTTAATTAAAATGATTTGAAAAATATTTTTAAATTGTTCATTTTTTAAATGAGATTTCTTTAAAAATTAAAAGTTTATTTTATTCCAAATGTCTTTAATTATATTTTAAATGTATCCATATTCATCAACATGAACAACTCTTTTTCATTTATTGTCAAATGAGGATACATTTTAATGATATTGTCCCAATTATTTATCTATATGGAATATAATTTTTTTTTTCAAAGAGATTGTCATTGAACCAGTTTTTTCCAATGGATTTTTTATATTTCAAAGATATTGTTATTTAATAAATTTATTTTCCATGGATAAATAATGATTCAATGTGAATTTTATGGAACTAATGATATTATTATGAAACACATTTTTTTCAGTGGGTTAATCATTATTAATAGAGATTTACATAAAACCCATTTTTTCCATGGGTTAATCATGTTATGAAAGGAATAATGAATGTTTCTATAAGTTTTATAATGAAATATCTATATAATTTTTTTATGTTGTGGTTCTTCAACATTATCTATAACGGGTACACACAGATAATGTATGGTTATCCTGTTAAATTATTAATTATGGATGTTCCCATATAACATTAGGTTAGCCTAATATAGAATAAAAAATGGGTTCACCCAGATAGTGCACTGATGTATGTGGAAATGATTAGGTTTTTTGGGTAATTATATTGTATGTAGACCGTACAGTTATTCCATTTGTAATGGTTCAGTAATTGTTATATGGAGATGTTTTTCCAAGATATCAATATGTTTTATCTATTATTTCCATGAGATTATAATGTTTGAATTGATAAATATTGACATCACGTGGCTCATAATTATTGATTCTTAGGACTCTTTTTCTAATTAAATCATCATTAAATGATTTCTCATTTATTATTATGATATTTATGGGTATGATTTATTTTAGGGCTCACTCATTAAATTTTATTTTATTGTTATACCCTTATGTACTTCTTATGTTCATTTATGACACTCAATTGTAAATATTTATTTTTACCATTACTAATAATTTGAGCTCACACCTATTATGTTTTCATTACACTTGGTTGTATATAAATCTATTAAATTACTTAATTGTACAATGGATTAACATTTATAATGATGATGGCTTAATATGAATTAAATAAATTTGAGTTATGTTGGATAAATTATCATTTAACAATAGTAGTATTCATTATTCAGGAGTTTTTCCTAATTATATAAAACTCTAAAAAAATGTTCCATGATATTTTATGTGATCTTATTTTTCCATTTGAGGTTGTATGGTTTGGATGTAAAATAATTGGGTCACAATTTTTGGAATAAAATAGAGAAATATAATGATTAGAATTTTTTCCCCAGATTCAGGCGTGCGAGTTCTGGGCAACTATAGTTGGTTTCAGAGGTCAGTTTAGATAAATTTGGATATTATGAATATTTCTTGTGAGATTTTCATAAGATTTATTGATAATAGCATAGGTATATTTGTTTTAGGGTTATCATATGTTCAAATTCAATGACAAACCTTGGAGGGTTTATCTAATAAAATCATAAAGTGATTAATGAAATTTTACATGAAATTTTATTTGGTTGATATATATGTAAATTATTGGTTTAACAGGATGTATGAATTTATGTTATTGTGGACATAATTTTTAAGATATCAAAACCTTTACGATATATAAGATATTGGATATTGAAAAAATTATTGGAACAAAATTTTTATTATTTAGATTGATTCGGGATTGAAAAGTGATTTAGTGAGTAATTGATTAATGTTACTCAAAAAATTCATCCATATTTTGGGCATGAATTTTGAATTGTATGGTATAAATTTTTTAGTTAAAACACTATTTAATGTTGGGGTTTTTTATGAATGATTTCTTCATTATATGAAGGTTTAATAATTTTCCAAATTATCATACCTAGTTTGAGACATTTTGATTTTGGATAATGTCAAAAGATAAGAGTAATATATTTCTATACAATTTTTTGTTATATGACCATCTAAATTTTGATTTTTAGTCCTTCAAGCATGAAATATTCATCTTTAATACAAATCATTTATAGAAGAGTTTGAGATTATTGAAGAAATTGGTTAATGGAATAAAGTATAATTTCCATTTATGTTTAATTAAAATTTTTTCATACATTATGGTGAAATAATTCCACATCTTTAGGGAAACGATATTCAATAAAATTATGATGTTACATTCATATATAAAGAATCATATTGTCCTTTAAATCATCATAGATTTATGGTATTGAGGACCTTATTTTTTCATTTATCACTCAATTTTTTTGTGATCAATGACCTCAATAACTCTATATAATTATTTATTCTTTCTTTCATTTCTAAATTATCAGTTCCCACCTATGTTCCATTATTTAGTAACCTAGTATGTGTTATTATTGATGACACTCATACTTTTTATTCACTATTAACCAGAAAATGTTATATTAACCCATCTTATGATGTGGGATTACAGAAAAATTATTTTCTAATATCCAACAATTCATTACCAAGATAATGTTTAAATTATGAGGATGTAGTTTATAAAAGAGGGGGAAGGGATGTAATACCTCAAGATTATAAAAGGTGAAAATTATTTTTGATAATATAAATGACATAAAACACTAACAATTGATAAGAATTTAAGTCTACAAGAATTTAATATATTTCTATTTTAAAATAAATTTAATGAATTTGATATATTACAATACACGCAACCATGATATTTTTATATTAAATACCATATTCAACATGCAACAATGGGCTTAAAAAATCCACATCATATATAATAGTTGTAAAATAAAAGATAAATTATGGGGGTTGAATAATATTATCTACTATATGATATATATATATATATATCATACTAAATATAAATTATTGATAATTGTTTAGTAAATAATTAATCAATTTTTAGTAACGTAATTATGTTCTTCAAAATTATGTTTTCTTGAAAATTTATTTTTATTGTTTTACATTATAAAGATATTATAATTAATTTTTTTAACATTTAAAAAATTTATTTGATAAAATTTAAATGACTTATTAAATAATAATATTAAATTTTACTTTGGGTGATATTTTGGGATTTTTTTGAAATTATTTATTCATAGTGAATAGAGAAAAAATAATTTTTTTTAAAAAATATCACTTATTTTATAAAAATGAAGAATTTGAAAATTAAAATTTCTTTTTGTATATTATTTTCGGTAAAATAGGTTTTATTTGTTAATATTTAATTTAATTAATTACATTTTTATGATCTTTATATTTTATTTCAGTATAAATTTATTTTCTGTGTTTAAAAGGGGGGTTTTTGAAAGTTATTTTAAAGTGCATAATGTTTCCCCATTATATGTAATTAAAATAATCCAAAATTTATAATTTTTTAAATTATTTTTATAGATTATTTATCAATAATTTTTAATTTGTATTCATTCAATAATTATTATAATATACATCGTTAATATAAATTCATTATTTCCTTGAAATAAATATACTTCTCAAAAACCCACTTCTTCATCACATCTATAGGTTTTGGTTTAATTTTTTTAAAAAGAATTCGAAAATTTATTATAAAAATTAAACATCATTATAAGAAATCCTATTTTCAATATTATATTAGAGTGATTTTTTTTAATTTCCAGAAAAGGTAAAATTTTTATGAATCTGGAAAATAATAAATTATAATTGAAAACCGCCCATTCATTTTAATTATTCGTAAAAATAAATTATATTAAAAAAATTAAAGGAAAATAAGTTCACTTGTATATCTATTAATCCAATTTTTTCCATTTAAATAATTTTTGTATTGAAATTTGATATAACAAATTTTTAAAAATTTGAACATTTTTTCTTTAGAAACTCACCTTCATATCACGACTACGTGATGATTTTTAAATTAAATGTATTCACTTCTATGAGTGGATTTTATAAAAACTGACTCCTTATTTTGAATCATAATAATTTATATTATATAATATGGTCAATTTAATTTTTTATTAAAACTAATTGAGAAAATAGTAAAATTTAATTACATCGGTTAAGGTAAAAATGGGTTTAACAATGGTAAAACTAAAAAGATAAAGTTTAAAATAACATTAACAAAATTTAAAATATATTTTATTGAAATATTTGTTTCATATAACTTCTAGGATAAATAATTTTTTTAATAGATATTTTTGAAATGAATAAAACATGTGAGGATTTCATTATTTTTAAAAATTGCATGTGTGCCACTCACCTCACTTATAAAAGTCCACCCTCTCCTCCAATATTAACTTCACGAGAAACATTTTTTGAAAAGTCTATAACCAAATTAATTCTGCAATTTTATACTCACACTATATAGGTCTTATTTTGGTCACAGATTCAACTAACAAAGGCCTTCGGTGCAAACTAAAATAATTCACCTCAAGAAAAGGTAACGTTATTCAACGAGGATTTTTGTTTTTCTTCTTCTTCCAAACACTTCAATTATCCTTAAAATATGATTATATATTAACCAATGTATCTTAAATGTAATTAAATGTAATTATTTTAGTGTAATAACCAATATAATTCTATTATTTCATCATATTGTTTAAAAATTCATCATTTTTGTGTACAAGGGCCAACCTCCATGAAAACCAATGTCATTCATTTTTACTTTACCACATATAAAGTATGGGGATTATGATATATATAAAGTATATATATATATATATGATATTTATAACATAATTATATATTTTTTTGTAATTATGTCATATAGACCATTTTATTTTCCATTTGATAGAGGATATGATAATGATGCTCCTATGTATGGAAGACTATTATCTCACAATGTGATGTGATTCGTTTTTCACTAATACTTTACATGGAAGGTAAATAGTACATTTTATTGAATATATTTGATTTAAATGAAATAATTATGATATTAATGACATATTTATTTTTATGAAAATATAATATATCATTTTATTGTTACATATTAACTCTCTAAAAGATGATAATGTCATTCATGTATGTCTTGAATATCGTATTCTGGAAGCGAAGTCACTCACTCTTTTATCACTACACCACATGGATGGTATATATAATAATATATTAATTAATAATAGTTAGTATTTTATATTATGATCATTTTTTAATTTTTATATATTTCTTAACCTTTTTCCATAATGGTTATTAAACAATTGAAACGTTACTCAAGTGTATGTAAAACCTATCGTCTCCATGATCGTAATGTACTTAATTTTACAAAAAAAATATTTGATAATTGATCTTAAAATTCTAATTGATGTATAAATTTATATTTATTTATTATAATTATTTCGGATATGTTATAACTATATTATATTCACATGAAATAGAACTTTAATAACAATGAACTAATTAGAGAGTAATGTAGTCAACACATGAAACAATGAAAATAATGAAAGTTTATTAGAAAATGAGTTATTCTATGTTATAAAATGATAATATATGATATTATAAATCTATTTATTACTAATAAATAAGTTGTTAACATGTTTAAAGTATATATAAATGTTATTTAGGCATGTTTAACCAAAAGTTAGTGTAAGGTAAGGGATTTCATAACTCAATTTCCATTCATTATGTTTAACCTCAACTTCACAGATTATGTATTGCTAATATTATGTTATTAATGATAAATAATTATTTTATGAATTATTTACCCTTAATTTATGTGTATTTACATTTGATACCGACAATCAATTCATTTATTAATCCTCACTTCAATGATATAATCTTTGTAAGAGATATTTGTCTTCATTTTTCTTTTTTGAGGATTATGTCATGTTATGCCCCTCCCTTATTTCATGATATTTATATACATAACCTTTAAAATGTAATATCATTAATTAATTTATTCTCATTATATTTTATGTTTTATTTAATGTTTTCATTTTATGGGCCTTATGATACAATGTTACAGAATTTGTAAGAGGATTATGTGTCAATCTTACCAATTATCAGGACTGTTTATTATTAAGTCTCCAATATTGAAATATTTTGATCTCCCAATCAATGATTCTCATGAAATTACTTCTTATATTCTTATTCATGATATTTTAATTTAATAGTAACGTTTTTACACTCATTTATTATGAAAATAATTTAGAAAACCTTTTTAAATGGAACCGTATTTTATTTCTCTCTACGGTTAAAAATGCTTTTTATTAAAAAACCATGTATTCTAAAAATAATATCAATTTTTTTTCATTATTTAAATAATTTATTGAATACATTTTTACCCATGTTTTACTTTTTATAATTGTTTTTGAAAGTAATCTTCGTGTCTTCTTCCAAACAATATTTGTTTGGAATTTACTGAAATTGTGAAATGATTCTCTATTTTAACTTATATGACATGAATGAAATTATATTCTCTAATGGAAATTTTTTACATTGAAATTTAATTTATATGTTTTCAAATTTAATTTCAAAGATAATTATTTTTCAATATGGTTTCATTTTTTTCAAAATGAAAAGTATACCTTCTATAAGAACTGTTTTAATTTATTTTTAATGATTCCTTTATATGTTTTCAAGGTTGTCTTAAAGGAAAATTATTTTAACAATATTTTATGAAATTTTTTGCATTAAAGAACTCATTTTTTTAAAATAAAAATGTTAATTTCCTCCAAATGGCATTAATGATATTTTAATGGTGTCCCCATTCATAAATCTCAATAACCTTTTTTGTTACTTATTCTTGAATGATGATATTTTGTTTTGATACTACCCTCGTCGTTTCCCTTGATAGATTAAGATTGTTTCAAGGACATAGTAATTTAACCAATTTCATTCCCCCAATTTTATTATATTTATAATATATTTTTATGTAAATAATTTTTTTTCAAAGGGTTGACCATGTTTCAAAGATAGGAAGACATACAGATGGATCTCTTTTATTCTATATTTTTTTAACACGGTATAGAATATGATACATTTGGGGTAAAGTGAGGCTGAACCTCAAATTAGGGTTTCTCCCTCTATTTAAAATAAAATGATGGGAACTATTTTCTTCCGTTAGATAATAATATATTTTAAGCATGGGAATAACACTATGAATCATTTGACAAAAAATTCTACCAAATGTGGATTAAATGATGATTTAAAAAATATCAGTATCATTTATCCTGAGGGTGTATATGATTTCCATGAAGTTTGGGATATATTTAGGGACCTTCTCCAACAATGTATGCATCATGATCCATCCAATATTCATATAGTTTAAATCTATGTTGGTTCATTATAGTCAAGTAATAACATGCTAAAATAATCTAATATAGGAAATTACATAGTCAAAATATTTAATAAATCTCGAAAAATATTTAATTATATTTCCTTAAAATCACAACACTAAAATTATAGGAAAAGAATAATGGATAGGGGAGAGTGAAATTATGGACAGGGGATGTAAATGAATGCTCAAATTTCTAAAATATAAGGCTAACTCCAATCCTTAGTGAATAAAAATTCCATGAAATATATAAATAAAACATTATGTCAAATTCAATAATAATTCCTTAGTGAACTATTACAACAATATGGGTTTCTCAATCACTATAATATCTACTATCTAAATTTTTACATGCCATTAAAACTATTAGAAGATGCAATTTATCTTGGGCATGGTCTTAGGATATAAGGTACATATGAACAATTTTTATAATATTTATATTAATGGGTACATGAATCACCTTGATTTTTCATGGTGAGAAAAATGAATGATAAAACAACATATTCTGGTTTCCTATAGAATCCCAGTAGCAATTCTAAAAACGTCATATGGATAAACCAATAATATTCATGTGAATCTATATGGGGTCAAGTATAAGATGTTATATAAGAAGCGTTTATAGGATAAAAAAAGCCTAATATGAACATCATAAATCTCTAATAGATGTTTAGATTCAAAATAAATAAATGAATAAAGATATTATTTATAGGTGAATGAATACAATAGATAAGGGGAAGCTTCCTAGAATAACTTAAATGAAACCTATGGAAATATTTATAGTTTTCATCACTATTAGTAGCTTAAAACCCATCAGGAAGAAAATATATCTACCTAGGGTATCCCATGTTGAAACATTAAATGAACCTATAATCTAAAATCATGATTATAAATAATTTGGAAATCTAGATATACCTAATGAAATTTAGATAAATCCTATTTATAAATATGAATAATAGGAATAATATTTGTCATAAGTTAATAATAATAAGGTTAACAAAAAAAGATATATATAGAAGAATAAATTAAGTCTATGCCTAGAATTCTATATAATCTTTCCCAACACATTCTTTTATATCATAGAATTAATAAAATGATCAATAATATAAACTACATTGGTTTCTTGAGTTGTTTAAAAAGCTTCAAATCAATATATGATTCCTTAATGCATTAATTTAGGTACAATAATATCAAAAAAATAAAAAAAATATTGTCTCACTCAAGAAAACACTTGGGTATATTACAATATGCATGACTACTAAGGAATAAATTCTGTTAGTTCAGAATTGAATACCCTATAAGCTCAATTATCTAGAAATATTTGTATCCCCTGAACCTATTAAAATAGTGGGAACGTCATCTAACATAGTAAACTTAGATCCGACACAAATATTATCACTTAATAAATATTTTTATAGATAATATCTGGAGATATATTTTCCACTTCAGTTATCATACAGGTGGATGATAGATCTATCACCTATATCAACAGGATAATGGATAACTTAATATTTGGATTTGGAAAAATATTTTTTCTGTAGGTTTACTCATACTATATATGGAATGTGATAATTATTTACTAGTAATTTAAGGATTACATTTTCAATTAAATAGAGTTGTTATCATAAATGTTGGTTGTTGGGAACTAATTTTAAAAATGGTTGAATTAATTAAAGAATTATTTTTTCAAATTAATATGTATCCCCAAAAATTGTAAAATCCAATATGAATAACCATTTTAAACACAAAAAAATTCTTTTATGAAGAAGAAAATGGATTTTAAGGGTGATTAAAGAGAATAATAAATAAACCATACCTAATAAAACTTGTTTAGAAATTAGTTCAAGTAAATAAAAATTATTTGGAGCCATTTGTTTTATATGAGAGTGAATTTGAAGAATATATTGATTAGTTTTCTAGGGATAACATCATTACACAAAATATAGAAGTTATAATTGTCGATATGTCCATCATAGATACCATTGAATAAAAACTTTTCCTTAACACTCATTCAATATTCAAGATTTGAATTAATGAAATTGGAAACTAAATCCATGAGTCTACCATAAAACAAAAAAATCCTAGTTAGATCTTAATTCACATCCTTCTCACCAAAAATAATAATTTATAGGTGATATCCTTTAATTACAAGAAATTATATTACTTGATATTAGGAAAAGTCAAGACAATATGGTTTTTGATGGGTTAAAAATGTATAAAACTACCACTAGATAGTCCATAGATAATATAAAAGGGATTATCCATTTATTTGGATAGAAACCAAACCCAATGAAGATTTTTTATAAACCAAGGGTTAGGATCTAAATGAAGATAAAATCCAACATTAATGAAGCAATGTGAGAACAATTGACAAAGATGTTTTACTATAGGTTCATTTATTATTTTACTAACATCCCTTGCATTATCCTGGCTCAAGTAGTTATTTATAATGGAGGTTCCATAGTTTTATCCAATTAAAAAATTAAATAGATTTTTATTAGAAGAACAACTAGGTATAGATTTTTCATTTCTTTTATGAATCATATTTCTACCCTTATAAAGGATGATATTCCACTATCATTCTTGTAATAAAGTATTTAGTTTCTAGTTTAGAATATACTTTTTATAAATTTTAAATGGTTATTATGGTTATGATCAAATTCGTATGGCCCTAGAAGACCAGGATAAAACTACACTATCCTACCCCTTTAGGAAATTTTTTTACGGGTTAGTGATATTAAGATTGATTTTTTCTCACACTATCTTTCATATATATATCATAGTCATATTTTGAAAAAAAATATTAATATGATTATTAAAGAATTCATGGATGACTTCTTAGAAGTCAGTAACACATTTCAAATGTATTGGGAATGTTTGGAATCCATTTTACTAAGACATCAAGAGGTAAAAATGGTTTTAAATGGGGTAAATTGTCAATATATTGTGACTAATGGAATGGGGTTAGGCCACACTATTTTTAAGAGGGTTATAGATATTGATAATTCAAGAATTTAAGTGATTCAAAATATTTTCCCTTTGAGAAATGTATAGGGTTGTAGAATCATTATAGGACATTCCAATTTCTACTTGAAACTCATTTAAAATTTTCCTATGATCCCAATGCCCCTTTTCTCTCTCTTGGTGAATGATACACCTTTTTTTTATTATAAGGGATTAGATTAATTCAAACATCTCTATTAGAAAATTAATTCTGTAGTAATAATCACTTACATGAAATATAATGTGCCCTTTGGGTTAATTTGTGATATTAATGATCATGTTTTATTTAAAATTTTGGGGTAGAGTAAAGAAAATAGGTTTCATGTTTTGTATTATTTTAGTAGTATTATATTTTTTTCTAAATGGAATTTTATCTTAAATGTGGAAGACATTTTGACAATTATCCCTTTGAAAAATGTAGACAATACTTGATTAGGTCAAAAGGTATAGTGTTCAGTGACCAAGCTTCCTTAAAGTACCTTCTACCCAACAAAAATTTTAAAACAAGACTGATGAGTCAAATAATTTTGTTCTATGAATTTGATTTTAATATTTAAGAAAATTATGGAACTAAAAATTTCATGGTTCACCACCTTTCTACGATATCAAATACCCTAAATGATGACCAAAGAGATTTAAAATCTTGTTTGCATTATGTAAAATTTATCACTATTTTAGTGAAACGAACATATTTGTATATAAATTTTGATACATTTCCCACTAATTCTATCATGATAATCTATATCTAATATAATAACATAAATAAAATTATTTTTTACATTAATTACTACTTTTGGTATGACACTTTTTTGTTTTGAAGTTCCACTGATAGAATCGTTAGAAAGAAGGTTCTTGGGAAGAGATGTTGTCCATTAAGAGGGTTTACACTATTATCCTTAAAGATTACACTATGGGTGAGATATAATAGAACATAAATAGAATAAAGATAGATTATATTATATTTAAATTTTCAAATTTTCTAGGATCGTAGTTATGGGTTGCAATAAATGTCAATTAATTAGAAATGTTGGATGAATACTCTAGCAACCTCAAAATGGTATTTTTGGGCATTTGATTTGTGACTTGTGGGGGGATTTATTTCATGGGAACCACACCATCATCTCATAGAAAATAATTCATCTTATTGGTTATGTAATATGAGTAAAATGGGTTGAGTTTTTTTCCATCCCAAATAATAAAGAAAGTATTGTCGTGAAAATCATTAAAAATGAACATTTTATCAAGATTTTGTCTACCCATGGTCTTCATCACTAATAATGGAACAGAATTCAAGAACTATAAATTCAAGGAAATGATGGAAAATTGTTTCTATGTGTATAAAACATGAACAAAGTATAATATACTACCAATTGGTAATGTCGAAATCTCAAATAGAGAACTAAAACAGATTTTGAAAAAAATGAGTAACACAAAGAAGGACTAGTCACTGAAGATGGTAGATTCTTTGTGAGAATATGATTATAAATTTATAACTCATATATTAATGTCTAATTATAGGTTATTATTTATGAATTCATTTCATTTACCTCTAGAATATAAACACAAATCTATTTGGGCAGTCAAGGCACTAAACATTGAATTCAAAAATCTTCCAGCGATAAAAGATTATTACAGATGAGTGACTTACATGAGAATAGAAGTAAATATGATAAAAAATTATGGTATAAAATTTTATATCAATAACCATTAATTAATCAATAATCTAGATTAGGGATTTTAATTTTGTATTGACTGTATTTTTATTTAGCTTTACATTAGAGTTGTTTCCTTGAAAACTAAAAACATATTGGGACATGCCTTTCACAATCATTAGAGTGATAGTTAATGAATATTCTAGATCTTGTATTTTAATAAAATATAACATTAAAATTTAATGGAAAATGGATTAAGAATTACTTTTATGGGTAGTTGAACATCTTTTCATTCATCTTTATAAGAGAAGATTGTTCTTTCACGAAAGTCCATCTGAAGACTTAGAGCTCAATGATTCATGGGAATTAACAAATGGGTATTGGTTTTTTTATTTATTTTTGTTAAGAACAAAATTCTTATGTAATGTTTTTATATTACATAATATTCATACTAAATTTGGTGCCCTTGGGTGGTTTTAATGCAACACCTGCTAAAAAAGGAGAGAAGAGTCTCATTAGTTTTCAAGTAAAAATAATATGCATGATGTAACCACCTGGATCACATTTCCTTTTAACTCCACATATGGTTTTTCTCTATTGTGAGTTTAATATGTGGAATCTAATGATTATTTATCTCATCATATATGTGTTTAAAACAAAGCATCAAGGACTATATTGTTTCTAGAAATAATGATATGTGTTCTTGAAAAATATTTAAAAGATTATTAATGATATTTATCAAGGGAGTTGTGATTATATTATTCACATGTATTTATTCTCAATTGTTATCATTCAAGATATTATATAAAATTTTTTCCAGGAGAAAATTTTATATATATTTATTGTTCATGAGTTCTTTTATAGATATTTATGAGCATAAATTTTTGGTGATAAAATTTTTTTAGTCTCAATTCATAGAAATTTTTTTAATTAGAAATGAAATTATATTTTATTATTAATGAAAATTATATGAATAGACCTAAAAAATAATAAAAGATGAATGATTTATTTATTAGCCTCTAAACATTTTTCATCATGAGATGATTTGAAAAATCTCTCAGTCTATTTTGCATTAAATAGCATGTCCATTCTTAATAAAAATTTAAAAACTACTTTGAAATTGTGGGAGCAAGATGTTTTCAATAAATATTAACAAAAGAAAATATATTCAACAACTTACATTTAATGTATCATTGAACTTTAATATTTTGAATTGATTTTTATAATTAGGTATTTTACATTGTATATAATTTTGTGTTTTGAGAAAGGGTTTTAAATTTTTTAAAATATTTTTTTTGATAACACATTAAAATGATCGTAAAATCATAATTAAAATAACAAGGTTTATTCAAGCTTCAATTTAAAAATCTCAATGGTTATAAATTTTTCTGATATTAGATGGATAGTGTTCTACTCTACGAATTTTAATTTATATTACTCTATGGATTTCATTAATTGTATTTTTTTTATTACCCTTTTGAAACAAATTTATTTTGATAAAATTTCGGGTGAATATATTCTAATTAAAATTGAATTTTCACTTTTTCATGTGAATCATACTAATAAGATATGAATATAAATTGTCTATGAAATAAAAATAATAATCTAGGGTGAACATTTCTTTCTTAATTCTTTTACCCATGCTCTTGATAAATATACATTATTTTTAATAATTATTTTTACCCAAAGATATGATTTTTTATATATGTTATTTGTTTAATAATTTTTGTCAGTTTTATCTTAGGTAAATAGATGTTTCAAATTTTAAATTGGATACAAACTGAATTTTTTTTAATCCTATTCATAATTTTCAAAGATAACCATTTCTTTAAAACAAAATAATAAATTTTATCCAAATGAATTTCATTTCACAAGGGAGCCCATATTTTATACATGATATAGTCATTGGGGGGGGGGGGGGAATTAATTCTACAAATAAATTTAGTATGACACATTATATTTTTAATCTATATACTATTAGAATTCCATTGAGTTTGTATAATTAATTTCTTCTAGACAATAAAAATCATAAGTGTAGACGAATTTCATGTGTATAATTTTTTTTAAAAAGGATGGATCATATTTTCATAATATATTCTTATGATTTCGTGCAAAATAGATCATTAATAGATTATTTTTTGAATCTTACACAGTTTTTATCAGAGTTATAATTCTTGGAATGATATTATAAAATGAAAATTTTTATACTAAACTGATAAAATATTATTTTTCAATTTTTATAATGTTTTTTTAAAAAATTATTATTTTTAATTGAATTCAAATTGAAATATATATTCAAGGTCAATTTGAGGTTTTTCATTACTAAAATTAATTATTTTTTATTCCATGGTTTTTATTTTTCATATGAAATTAGGAACATTAACATTTTTTTATGAATTTATTTTGATTATTTTTTTGAAGAATTTATACAATTTTGTTTCAATATTAAATCTTCAAAAATTAATATTTTATGTGTGGGTGTATACCCACATAAGAAAATTATTACATAGGATAAATTCACCTTCTAAACACATAATCATTTTTCTAGTAGTTTTTCATGGGGGTTTTCACCTCGGATCTATGTATAGTTAATATAAAAAGACATATATATATATATATATGATGATTTGATGCTCCTGTGATCAACATACAAGAATCATTTAACTTAACCATAAACCCAACTGAGGCTATTAAAAAACTGAATATTTAAGGAATAATAGGGTATGCGATTTTTCCAGACATGAATGATACGAGGATGGTTGGGGAATAAAATTTTTTGATTGAAAACCAAAAGCACATACCTTTGGAAAAATTGAAATTGAAATTGTGCTATAATGAACCATATACATTTTTATGAACCAATGAAAAACAATGATGTAAGGAATTTTATAATTTTATGACCTCATATGGATATGATTAAGAGTGGTGTGCATGATATGAAGTAGAAATAACTGATCAGAGCTAGTGAAGATAAAACAAGGATGAGGAAAAGTTTATGAAACTGATGGATAATTCACTTGAAGATTCATTGAACTTGACCATGGTTTTTTTAGGGAAGTGGAATTCTGAATTAGTTTCAGATTACAGGGCAGATGATCGAAAAATAAAAATGATCACCAACCATGATTGATGGTGATGATGATGATGATGTGCCAAGATTGGTTTTGGAAACCAATAATTGATTGAGGTCAACTCAACCATGGGTAACTTATTAACTGAGTTTTCTCTTTGTGCATGTTGAATATTATGTAAAATGGTCCTTGTGTTC
This sequence comes from Viscum album, assembly GCA_963277665.1. NCBI lineage: Eukaryota > Viridiplantae > Streptophyta > Magnoliopsida > Santalales > Viscaceae > Viscum > Viscum album. Next base: position 394,105,910 of record OY728136.1, on the reverse strand, counting down.
TATAATGTTTGGGATGTATTGTTTTAGGTTGATGCGAACTAGGTTCTTGATGAAATGTCTATAACAATCTGAAGGTTTCAGTCCTCATTTGAGGTTAGGAATGACTTGACTAAGGTTGTTCAAATCTTTATAGCCTCATCTATAGAAATAGGATAATCACATCTTGATTCACTATTAAAGCTATATTTATCCAATTCTAAAGTAGGAAATAGACTGATTAATAAGGAATCATTGATGTTGAAAGCTGGTAATAATTCATCGATACATAAATTTTTCTCTCGAAAAATTATTCAAATAAGAATACGAAAAGAGTTGGTAGATGAGCATTCCTAATGGATCAACAACATTGATAGAATGCTATATTTTATTCTACCATTTTACAACCTCCAAACTAAATTTGCTATTGGATTACCTAAGTTAGTGGAAAAATAATTAGATAAAAAAATGTGAATACACATGATTGAAACATTGTGAATTTGAGAGATAAAAATAATTTCTCAAAAATTATCTACCATCATGTACACCTAGAAATCGGATGGAGTAGAAAAGTACTAGGTGACTTTGTAGAAAATAGATGCTAGAACTGGATATCCTCAATAGATAATCTCATCCATCTTGTCTTATTTGTTTTCCCTGTTTCTATAAAATTATTTTATTTTGATAATTCAACCATGTTTATTGGATAAAATATTATTTGTTAAAATTAAATAGTTTAGCTTGATTATTTTACTTTTTTCTATTTTCATTTATTGGATTCCATTCCTTACCCTTACTATATTGTTGTTATATTGTATGACATTAATAATCAATACCCATTGGTGTTGAATGTATTTTTTTAAAAATTGTTAAGAATAATTTTCTATAAATATTGTGATAATAGGTTTTAAAATGATGAATAACCCAATAATATCCATGATAATTTGACCTTGGTGGGACTAACATCATTATATTTCTACCTATGTATCATCAGTGGAATAACAACTCTTTAGAATACTGTTGGAGATCTAAAACTCTTAAAAATGGTGTTGGAATGTTAATATAAGTGGTTCTACAATCATAGTTTAATTTATAATGATGGAATATTAATTTTAAAGGTAGGGAGTAGAAATTTCCCATAACTCAATCAATCTTCATTACTCATATTGTTGTTTTCTATTTCATTCATCCTAAACAACTTGGTTATTTCACCATTGTTCCAACACCACTTGTAAACATTGATAGTTTCATTCATACCATTGTTTTCTTCTTCTCTATAGTGTTATTTTCTTGATTTTTTTTGTTTCATGTATTTTTCACAACCTTCATTGTGTGGTCAGGCCCTTATTAATTAATTATAAGAGTTGTGCAAGAAAAAAATAAATAAAAAATTAGATTTTTCCAATTATGAATGGTCAATTAATATGATCATTCTTCATTGTTATATTAGGACATAGGAATTACCTTAAGTTTGAAAATTTATATGGGTCTATAAGGTTATGGTGGTCATTTATATGGAATGTTGGTATGTGTGTTGGACACGAATTTGTGTATTTATTTTTAGTTATGGGTAAAAATGTACTAGTTAGTGTTCTATTAATTTATATAAGATTCATGTTGTGACATGTAAAATTGTTGCTACACTATTATGGTTGAGGCATCATATAAACTATATTAGAACTTTATATTCTATACTATGAGGACCCAAGTGTGCTCCATGTATTATGTCTGTAATTTTTTTTGTAGTATAATATATGGATGGGTCAGGGTAAATTATCATTAGAATTTGGGCATGTAATTCTAGGATCTAGTAAGGTAATAGTCTTCCCCTGACTATGATATGACCTCATAGATAGTTTGAAACCTCATGCCTATGGGGATGTGTGCCTAAGGTATTGTAGAATCACTACATGAGGGTCATCTGGAAGGACACGAATGGAGAGTTATAAAGAATTTTTAGAGTTTTTATTGGCATGGAAGTGTGTATCTAGAGATAACGTTTGGTTATCTGAACTCATGAGGTTGCTCGAGAAAATGCCTAGCCAGTATGACATCAGATAAAACACATGTCTCCAAGGGATGTCTAGTGTTTGAAATAGGTACTATAGGATAGGTGAGGTGTTTTTTAGACCATTAATAAAAGAATAGGACAAATGATAATTGGGATGAGTCATAGAGCTTAGCTGGGATCTAGTGTGATATTCTTTCGTCATGGTAATGGAAATCTTAGAGCATAAAACATGCTCATATGGACGATGTTGGTTGACATATTTCCCTACTAAAGATAAATTATAAATTTAAGATGATTGTAATAAAATTTTGTTATATCACATATATTATAAGTTTTCAATTGATTAATATTAATATTAAGTGATTTTTTGATTGATTGGGATGTGATTGTTTGTTCTCTATAGAGAAAGGGTTTTTAGATATTATTTAATTTTTAGACAAACAAGGTTTTTGAAAATAAAACTCATTTAGTGGAATTAGGTTTTCAAAAAATAATGTTTTCGAACAATTTTTAATCATAATGAAAAATGGATCTAGTGACTTTGAAATGTTTTTAGATTTTTGGGTTTTGTTTAAATATGTGGATTTTTTTTTGAAATTGGATTTTTAAATTATTTTAAAAATGGTATTGTCTTATAGAAAGGAACTAGCTAGGTGTAGGATTTTGGTGATTTTTTTAATATAAAAAACTTGGATTCGATGAGTTGTTTTGTAAACCCGAGTGATTTTTCGACATGTAAAAACATTTGAATGAGGTTTTAGAAATAACTAACATGTACCTTTGTAAACTAGTCTTATTGAATTTTATACTTGGATGGGGTGAACCCAATATATTCAAATGTGTTCTTGGATTATGGTAAATTGGGATTTAGGACTTTAATGTCTGATTTCTTGGTGTGGAACTATTTTTTTGAGTGATGGAAAAAAAATTGGTGCTTGTGTAAATAGATTTTTTGGATCATATGTGGTTTATCGGGAGATACCCAAGTGTTTCATGTGTATTAGGTAGATATATCAAGGTTTTTTTATGGATCAATAGAGATGGATGTTTTTTGGGATCATCCTAAAATAGGATAATTGTTTTTTCCATTTGGACATGAGTTTCAACATTTTATTTTTGAGGTGTTTAGTGATTGAACCGCTTATTGTGTGTTATGATGGTTTTTTTAGTTTGGAATACTTGATATGGGATTTTTGGTAATAATTAAATATTGTGTGGAGTGTTGTAGTAATTTGGATGTGTAAGATATTTAAACATAATTTTTTTTTGAATTGATGGGTGTGGTTTAGTTTCATATTGGTGAAATGTGACCATTGTTTTGTATTTAGTGTTTGGGTGTAAGTGGAGTTCTCATGTCCAATCGTTAAATGTGGTAATGGATAGGGTGAGGGTGTTATTTATTAGGTGTTTGATTTGGTTGTAAAATGATAAGGATGATCTTATGGTGGGGATAATATCATAATTAAAGGGGGTAAAAACAAAATTGGGGAAGGGTCATGAGTGTGGTGAGAATTATTGGTTGGTGGTCAAGGTGGAGTTGGAATTCCAATGTGGAGGTGAACCTGATTGCTCTGTTCCAATGGAGAATAACCCATCGGAATTTTAGAAGTTGTATTGGATGGTGTTAGTTCATTAGTATTGAACATGTCTTGGTTTATATGTAATAACTTGATATTTAATGAAATATGTTTTTCAAAATAAATTCAATTTATTCTATATCTGGCATTAAATGCAAAAATGAGTTTAAACGAATTGTGATATACAGTTAAAATATTGTTATTTAATGTGAGAATTGTCAAAAAATGTAGTATTGGTGGGTATGAATAGGATAAAATAAATTTTGAAAATCATGTTTTTTGCCCATATAAAAAATAAATTCACTATTTAACAATTGATTACAAATTGAAATAAAAATCATTAGAATATAAATTTTTTTTTCTAAAAAACTATTTTTTCACAAAATGCGTTTTTATCATAATAAATTAAATTAGTCATTAGTTATTAAATATTTTAATTATATTTATATATTATATATTCAATAAATTTTTTTATCATTCATTTAATATTTTTTCTATGAATAGGAAAATAATCATTATAGTTTAATGGTTAAAATGTATTTTTTTCTAAAAAAATGGTTTTATCATGTTTGGCCTACTAATTTTAAAATATATTTTTGTAAAATTTTTAAAATTTATTCTAAGAAATTTGATTCATTTTTATGATAAAATATTAAAATTATCTTTCATTTATATTTTTTATGATTTTATGAAAATATTGATTTTTTGTTTTGTGAATAGTGAAAAATAATAATTTTTTATTAAAATGTTCCTTTTTTTTAAATTATTTAAAATTTTTCATTTTGTTTTTAAATGGTTTTACAATTATATTTCATTTAATTATAAAATTTTTAATAGAATTTATGGAATTTTAATTTATTTTACATTGAATTTCGGGAGCAAACATTTTTATACTTAAGAAAACATTTTCATTAGAAAACATAATTTTAACGCATTCGTGGATTTCATTTTAAATTAAGAATTGAAACATATATTAATATAATTTTATAAAAGGTATTCAATACTTATATTCATAATATTTAATATTAGTTAACATGGTCATCATAATTTTTTTTAAAAATGAATTGAAAAAATGTAAAAAACAATAGGTTGCCCCAGTTGACGTTAAAAATGGGTTCTAGTTGTGAAAACTAAAAGGATACGAGAAAAAATGACCTAAAAAATTTGTGAAACCCAAATGTTTTGTTTTACTCATACCTTAAACTTATCACCTATGAATTTGAGATATTTTAGCCTTTTTAAATAATGTTACATGATAATATTTTAAAATATTGAAAAATTACAAGCGTGTGAGCCATCTAAATTATAAAAGGGAACCCCTATCATCTCGTATCCATATTTATAGAATCTTGTGGACCATAAAATACCTAAAAAAATTACTTTATTACATTTCTCACAATTAACTAGGGTCACTATTTATATTATAAAACCATCATAGGAAGGAATTGGATATTAACCAAAAGAGGTTGTACGAAGAAGAGGAATAGTTCTTAACCTTTCTATTTTGAATATTTTTTTCTAACTTCCATAAAATCCTATGTAAATATAATTAAATAATAAAAATAGTATCTTAAATATAAATATATTTTATTATGTCAATTGAATATCCTATATCCATCTCTTTTTTTATCAAATAGAAAACAAAACATTCGATTGTGTATACGACCGACTACTACCTCCCAAAGAGATACAATTCATTTTCTATCATTGCATAATAGGAATGGATATAAAGATATATTTAATGTATAAATATGATATACATGAAAACATTATACTTTTAGAATTATAATATCACATCTACCCTATTACCTTCCATTTTTTTTGGAAAATGATTACATCACTCGTGTGAACATGTGGACTACCATCCCTACAATATGATCTGATACATTTTCCATTATATTTTGAAATGGATAGTAAGAATGGTATAATTAATGAAAATATATGATATAAATTATATAAAATTTTCATCATAAATTTTAATTTTTATTTATCCTTCTTTCATTATATCTATCATAAAAATGGAAACATTTTCCATGGATATGTACAACCTACCATCTCTATGAATGATGTAATTCATTATTATATATCCAATTTTATTGATAACACTATGTTTTTATATAATGATTAATTATGATATATATATATATATATTAATTATAACTATGGATATGATCTATTCATTATCTATCTAAAAGGACCAAAACAACTGAACCAAAACATATAATAAAAACGAAGCAATTATCATCTGGAAAAGTGATTTTAATAAAGAATTGTTAATTAATGGGTGATAAAAGCTTATAAATACTTCATATAATTAATTAAATAATTTATTATGTTATTATAATATGTTTATATCAAACCTATATTTATTATAAAAGATATTTAAGACATAAGGAAGAAGGCATACCTAATGTATGGGTTTATCGTCTCAAACTATATTCTCCGGGACATATGTTTTATATAAACATATATTATTTTGTTGAGGTTTATGTTCTTCCATTGGAAATTCAATATAAGGAATTAATTTTTATTCATGATTTTTAATGTTTGATTTTTATTTATTCATAAAGTGAGACTATGATTCAAAAGTATCCAATCTGGTAATAGATTTATGATATTACCTCATTTTTTATCATGATTTATTATAATTATGTTTACCATGATGAAATTTCATAAAATAATCTAAATAGTTTTATTAATTTTAATTTCTAATTGTTATCTCTAGAGATTTCATTTTTTTCATCTTATTATATTCTATTTAATAACTATATAGACTGAATATTTTTATTAAGGAAAACCTACTTTATTTCTCTCTTCTGTGAAAAATATTTTTTATTCAATATTAAAGTTTTATAGAAATGTTTTCAAAAATGAAATTAATATTGAAATGTGATTTTTTTAATTTTATTTTAACTAGTGATATAATTTTCTAGAATTTTTTTTAAAAGAGATCTTCATATTTTTTCCAAGCATGGTGCATTTTGAGTTCTTTCAAATATGTGAAATAAATGTTTTATTTTAAATTATAAGGCATGAAAAAAATATACCACCACCATAACTTCTTAATTAGTTTATGAATAATTTAAACCTTTTCATTTTTATTTTCAATGAAAAATTTTTCCATAAAATTTTATAAATTTTTACAATTTAAATATCATATTTCAAAATGAAAATGGTATTTTCAATAAATAATATTCTAGTAAATATTTTAAAGAAATTTCCATCCATGATTATATATAGTGATGTTAATTGTGTTTTAATGAGGATATGATCCAATGATGCAATCATTATTATTAATATGGATGGTATATAATTATTATTACAATATATTTATGAAAAAAGTTCATTTAAAATGATTTTTGTTATGAATAAATGATGAAATTTTTATAAAACCCATATATTTTCCACATGTAATGTTTTGAATATATGTTTTTATAACACATTTTTTCATGGGATATGATATGATGAATATTTTTTATTCCTATGGAACACATATGTTTGGTTTTTATTTTTTGATGGATGATCCTATAATTATATATGTCTCCAATGCATTGTGTAAAGTATTATTTCTCATGAGAAAACAATGGGAATCAAGTTGATGTGCTTGATAATATATGGGAAAAAAGTTGATGTCATTGTTCCACTATGAGAAACATGTAGATATGCTTGATATATTATCTTAATAAGTCAATTTTCATGATCGACTATAGGAAAAAAGTTATTAATGTATGTTTCATTATGATTTGACAGTATCTATAGTTGACATTGACATATGAAATGGTTTGTATACCATTGATGGTTCTATAGGTTGATTACTTGATAAAATTATTTTTATTGATTGATGATGATTTATTACTCTTCTGATGCATGTTTTAAAAAAGTATAAGGCTTTATGAAATGAATTAGGTTTATGTTCTTTGATATATTCGATATGATTTTTTTATGTTATGGTAATAATTTCATACCATTTTATTTATATTATAATATCTTATGATAATTGATTTATATCTTCCATGTTTACTCTCATTTAGAATATGATCTCACACATTTATATTTTTCCTTTCCCCGGGTTATGAAGAATGGTTCTTAGTACATATTGTGTATGAAGTGTAAAAAATGAGATGCTCTTTGTGGGAGATTTTTATGCTATTTTAGGAAAGAAAAAGATTGTGTATCTAGTCTCCAAATACACTAAAAATCCATGGTCCTTAGGAGATTATTTTTTAAATATGTTGAATATTAATCGAAAATGATGTAATATTTATGTATGAAAACATAGGATTTCTATAGTTTCTATCATATTAGACATTAGTAAATCATTAGAGAGTATCGTTTGAAAACTTTTGTGAAATCCCTTAGGATGAGTAGATTTATATGATAAAATCCTACTATTTTGTTAAGGATGATATTATGTGGGTTTCCTTGAAATAAATACATATCTAAAAAATACTTGTTGAAATGTTTTTGATATAGATGCATCTAAGGATTATAAAATGAAAAATATTTGGTTTGTTGTATCTCGTCCATCATTCTAGTGAAAGGTGAGTGTGACCTTACAGTGCACATAGTTTGGAACTCTGGGGTGATATGATTGGGTTAATTCACAAATAATTTATGAACCATTATAAAGTATTTAAAAAAAATTAAGACCAAGGATGACCTTGGTTAAATATAAGGTTTCATAGGATAAAAATAATGTGTCATGAATTATATATCCAATTATATTTTTATGATATTGTTGTTTCCCTCTATGAATATTATTTATCTAACTTTTTTTCTTTGTTTTAGTCAATGTATGTAACTAATGCACATCATGATAATAATTAATGTGATATAAAATCATTGATTTTACACCTAGGAAACCATATGTTGTTGGTTCTGGAATACATAATCTTTTTACCATACTCAGGCAACATTCTCTGACCTTGAATCATTCTATACTTCCTAGGGATCAGAGGAGGGAACAATATAATATTCAGTATTTCATGAGGAATCATAAACATTATTTTATTGGGTTTTAAAATCAATAAGTAGATGAGTGATGGATCAAAACCATGTAAAAGAATTTTTAATGAGTTATTGATACATGAAAACAATTTCATAGAAATTTATCATTTGGAAGGTGAAGCACATCCATGGTATAACCTTAGTTGGAATATGATACAAGACAATGAAATTAACTCTATGTAATGGGCTGAGTATATGAAGAAATTTTTAAATAAGTACTTCTTTTTTATTTTATGTACATTGATAGAGAATAATTACATGATATTAACAAAATGGAGGATGAATCCATAGATACTTATGAAGAATATTTTATAAAACATTGAGGGTATACTAATGGTGTAATTATTATACTTGAAATAAAAATTTATAGACTCTTGGGGGGGGGGTATAAAACCATGTCTCCAAAATGGAGTATCTACAGAATAAATTATTATGTATGAATAAGTAGTTTCATTTGAATTCAAGGTGGAAATTAAAATTAGATATTCCCACCATTCACATGGTTTTGATAAGAAAATAATGATCGAATATCATGATATCCTGAATAAATCACATGGTGGGAAGTAATTCAAGCCACATACATGCCAGAAATATGGAAGGAAACATCAAGGTAATTTTATAAATGCAACTGGAAGGTTATTTCAATGTGGAATGGTGGTATATAAATCTCACGAATATAAAAAGGTAATTTATGGGTATGTTAATGAAATTTAAGAGAAGAATATGTCCAAAATTTCATCACCCATGTTCCAATGCTTCAAATTTAATGAGTATGAAAATTATTCCAACCAATTCATGAACTTAATGGTTTGTGATGATGATCAACATTAGAAACATATTATAAACAATGGAAGGGGAATTATCATGTTATAATGAATTCCAAATTGGGTTATGAGAATGACGTAGTGAAAATACAGTTATTATCCACTCTAGAATATGTAATTAATTATTTTAATATGTATCTACCCATGTTTTTATATCTAATAAATGTGAAAAATGAATTAAATTACTATCTCAATGATTATATATTGATATATTTGTGAAAAATCTAAATGTTATGATGGTCGAATCACATGTCTATAGTTCCTCTCTAATTAAATATTTAGGGAAAGTGCTTCTAAACATCTTGTGAATTGTATTTGTATGAATTTTCTATGATTATAGGAATATATTAGAAATATTTACATATAGACCATATCATTTTTTGAGGATGATATGTCACATTTCATATTCCAAATGATCATATGCTCATTTATTGGTGTAATGATAAATGAATTATATTAATTTAAATTACTTTTATCATTTGGGTCTTAATTCCAATCCACAATGGCTATTTTTCACAAATGGATGGGGGGAATCTCAACATAGAAGGCATGCTTATTTTTTTAGAGTTTTCTGATGTCTTTACAAAAAAATTCCCAATATCTATATGAGTAATGAAGTTATATTTTCAATAGAAATAATAAATATTTATACACTTATTTCATGTACTCTTTACTGAATGGCCCTAATTGAGTTGCATGAATTGAATAAAGAACACATGGAGAATCTTGATAATGTATTTATTTATCCACATGTGTCACCTTTATGACCACAAATTATTTTTCATTGTATGAATAAGGGATAAATGTGACCTATTATTATCGATAACATTACTATATCACTATCAAGAACAAGTATCCTCTACCTAAAAAAGATTATTTTTCTGATCAATTATGTTGAGGTAAATTATTTTCCAAGATGGATCTTCAATTTTGGCACTATCATATGAGTGTAAAAAGTGATTTAATACTGATTATAGCATACCAAAAGAGGAATGGTCATTATGAATTTATTTTAATTCCATTTGGTCTTCTAAATTCGCAAACTATCTTCATGGAATTAATGTAAATAATATTTAGAGACTACCCTGAACAACTTTTTATAGTCTTTATAGGTGATATTATTATATATTCCAAGGACAAAAAAGTGAATAACGGTCTCTTATGAAATGTATTCAAGACATAATAAAATAGGTGTTATATATAAAATTTAAAAATTGTGAATTTTGTCTCTATAAGTTTTCATTCGTGTGAAATATAATATGTTGTAAATGAATTTATTGAATCCGTCAAAGGCTAATGTTTTTGATAAATTTCCATGAACATTCAAGAGTAAGGAGATTGTTAGTTTTATTGGTTTGGATGTATATTATTGAAGCTTCATGGGTTATTTACCACATCCTTCTAATCCATATACAATGTTTACTATGAAGGGATCCATCTGACATTAGACAAATTAATGCGAGAAAACATTTCATGGAACTAAAGAAAAGGTTAGTCAGTGCACCAAGGATTATATTACCCTATAATGCTGATGGGTTTGTAAGATATATGATACATTGCCGAAGGGACAAGGATACATTAACATGAATAATTTTATGTTTATATATTATACCTCATGATAATTTTTGGAGCATTATAAAAATTACCCAACTCATGATTTTTAGTTAGATAGTGTAATTTTTTTATTTAGTATTGGGGAAATATAATTATGGGAAAAGATGTGATATATATACTTATCATAACAACATAATGTATATATTCACTTAAAAATAGATTAATATACACTAGAGAATGTGTCCCTATCTAATTAAATATTATTACTACTCAATACATTACTACCCAAGAAAAATGAACAAGTTGGATAGTGCTTTGAGATTAAAGGATCATGCTACATTATCTATGATGAGGATCACAAAAGATCAATTATTTCTTTATTTTAAAAGGCTGATTTCAGAAATATTGATGTAAAGGGATAAATCTAATCGTTCTAAAATTAATGTTAAACCATCTATCCATGTTTGTATTGAAGAGTCAAATAAGGAATATGTATACCAACAAATGGTGGTGATAAATTTCAAAAAATTAAATCTTGATTATGATGGAATGATAAAGTGTAGGAGAAATGTATGTGTCCCATTTAAACCATATTTGAGGAAGAATATTTTAGATAAAGAACACAGTTCATCATTATTTATCCATCCAATAAGTATGAATATGTATTTAGGTATGAAAGAGAATTTCATACAGAACAACATGAAGAAAGATATTTCCAAATTTGAATTGCGGTGTATGGTATATCAGAATGTTAAGTCTAAGAGAAAAAAATCAGAGGGGATGTTACATCCAGTTCCAATTCCAAAATTGAATTTAGAAAATCTCATAAAGTATTATTTCTTTTAACTCCCCAAAATATATAAATTCCATTATTCTATTTTGGCTATATATGATTGCCTTATGAAGTCATAACACTCCATTTTAATGAGTGAAGACGTCTCTCCAAGTTAGATTTCTAGAATATTCTTCACCAGAGTGGTAAAATATCAGTGATTATGTTGCGACACTACTCTTTGGTAAAAATTAATTCATGATTTATTAAATAATATTAAAAATCATACAACCCATAAGATCAATAAATATTATGTATTTTGGAATTACTAATATAGAATAAGAAATAAAACCTGGGATAAAACATCATTTTTAAAAACTTATTTAACATGATATTAGAAATAATCTGTCCTCTCAAACTACATGGGATAACATGGCGATGTGGAAAAAAGGGGTGAGTTATAAATATGATTAAGGAAATATATGATAAGAATAACATGAAGAAAGTATTAAATTTTAGAAAATATTAATACAAATGAAATATAAAAGGGTTTATAATCGTATTATGAATAATGAGGAATGATATAGCATGGTAATATAAAGGAAACATAGGAAGTGGGAAAACAACATTAAACATTAAATTACAAACATTTGATAATTCTAACTTCGAAGAAATAATAACATAGTGGATGAATTCTTTAGATCTAATAAGATCACTCCATATTATCTTACCTGAATCTTGTGAGACAAAACAATTACCCATTTCATTTGAGTACAATATAATTCCGAGTACATGTGTCACATTCCTATCATATACATGCATAAATGTGCCATACTGATCATTCAAAATTAGATCATATGTCATCACATTTAGTCCCACAATCATAGACTTTGGAATAAATACATTGATGTCCACAATCAAATAAGTATATGTATTTAAAGGTGAATACCCTTGAGTGGAAAAAGGAATGGTATTCAAAATATAATGGTTTGGCATGGAAAAATAATAGTAAAATTTTGATAGAAATATGGGGTAACATAAATGTTCATGGGAGGGATTAATGATAGTTAAAGTGGTTTCAAATCAATTAGATATTATATGTATGTAAAGGTTCATATGGTAGAACATAAACCATCATAAAGAATTGGATATTAAAGGCATAATATCATGAAAATTCCTGAATAAATAGTAGTGGGATATAATCATGTACTAAATTTTGGCATATTGACCATTTATATAAATTCTATTATGACAGAGTATATTTATGATATTGGTATTGTGTATGAGGTATAATTTTTTTAGTTTAAATTCTTCAAAAAGCCTAATTTGAATACTATTTGAGGATATCGAGGTATAGGCTGTGTCTGCATCCTATTGAAAATCTAGAACCTAGCATTTTGGAGGAATCAGGTAGCTCGTACAGTTACTAGAAACCATGTGGGGTCAGACACATGGTATGAATAATTGTGAGAGATAAGGAAAGTGGGATAGAGGATCCTCCATGGGATTTGAAACCATTCCAGAGGAGGTGCATTCCTGTGCAGGTACATAGGTAGTTTTTGACAGTTGGGTGACATGATTTTTATATAGTTTGTTAAATTTTGTTGGATAATCATTCGAGTTTTCCATCCTTATTATAGTAGGTGCACGGTTGGTTCATGGTTTTGAAAACTAAGCAGCTCTCCATTTTGGATAAATATATAAAATTAACAACAATTAATCTATTATTCCAATCTAATTTTCTATTCTTCTCCTATATTTTATTGAATCACATTTAGAGTCCTCCTTTGAAGGTAATCAATAGCTTTTTATCCCATTCCTCTATCAGATCACATCATCGAGCATCTTCTTTCTCATTGGATCTATTCCTGTGAGTCCATAATTCATTTCATTACATAGATTATCTAAATTCATATCAAATATGTTATTTATGTGAAAGTTAATATGCACAATTTTCATTCTTTTCTTTGTTCCCCATTTTCATCTGATATGTCTAGAATCAGGAGTTCATACAAGATGATAAATCTATTATATAACTATAGTAGGTTTTCTATATTTCTCAAGTGTGGGTTTTTGCTTTATTAAGCCAATTTCTATTGTTTGGCCTATATTAATTTTCAGTAATTCCCAAAAAATGATTTCTTTCACTGAATTTAATCTACTAAAACATATTAGTGATGCCCTTTATTTCCCTTGAGACTTGTTGAAGGATATTTTACCAACCACGGTCTCCCATGGGATGTACCTTTAACTTTAATTTATTAAACCACTCATGGGGTGTGTGAATTATCATTTTAGGTTATAGAAATCCCATATATAATTAAATTGAAGTTGATTGATTGATTATGATATTTTCTTCCACCTTTATTGTGTGATACATCAAGTTTAGGTGTTTAATTTTTATATTTGGAATCGATATATGAGTGGGTAAAATCACGGTTTCAATGGATTTTATAGAAAATGATATATGAGTAGGGATACTCATAGAATAGAATAGAATGTGAATATTTTTATGAGTTTCTATACACATAGTACTTGAATGTGAATTGATGAATGGTTGCATAGGGTTCTATGTGTGTGTCATGCCATGGGTCATGGAAACAGCATATAATTCCTTGGACTTGTATGATCCATTTATTATGATTATTTGGGATTACTCAGGACTTTATGCCCCTCATATCTATTTTGTCTTTGGATCATAGTGGACATGGTCGGTAGACATGCTCCGTGAACCTCAACTCAATCAAAATGGAGTTTCCATTGAGATGATCATGGGTATCTACGTGGATGACTTGGTTAAGTAAACCTTGGATCTATCACATATGGGACTGACACTTCTGATTATATGGAACAAACATGGAAAATGTTATTTCAATTATTATAGAGAAAGACTATTTTGTATTGACACATAAGTTATATAGAATAGTCGTGGTTAGTATGATATGTATGGATGTACAAAGAGGTCGTGTTTTGTTATTTTTATAGTGTTTTAGCTTCTTCTATTATAGGATCTTGACCCATGTTTTGCAGGAGGCATGATATGGCTATTCAGTATCACCTGTATTATTGTAGATATGCCTTGGGAACATATCCTTCATTTAATGGCTACTTGTGATATATATATATATATATATATATATATAACTCTGCATAAGTTTATACAGAACAACTAAAATTTTTTATAGACCTTTGGGTGATAACCTACAAGGATTGTTTCCCACATGCGATTCAAGACACCATTGTGTACCCAGATAGACTATATGAATGAAGGTAGGTATAAGGGAAAGTGCATGCAGTACGATTCATAACTTTGTGCCATGTTTAGGGGTAGGGATGTGTTGGACTGAGTTGAAGATCTTTATGCAGTCTACATGTAAGAAGTTTTTGGTATTTTTGGTATTTTTATATATTTATTTTATATATTCCATGTGTACTGGTTTTGGATACAATGTAGATATAGGTATCACCATAATTTTTATATGATATTGCTTTTCAAATTGTTTAATGTTTATTTATTTTGGATGTATATATACTGTATATTGTTTTACGGATTATAATATTGATTTATTATTATTATTATTATATGTTACACTTTGGTAATGAGGAAATATTCTACACATGGACACACCCTAGGCCCTCCCTGATAGTTAAAATTGTAACGACCCGAAGCTTGACGTACATGGAAATTACATTACATTTGCGAAATACTTAGTACATAACAAAAACACACACTAAAGGATCGTAATAGTTTAGTGTCTTTGGAAACTCGGAACGTAATCTTCTAATCGTGGTGAAAGATCTTCAATATCTCCCATAAAGATATTCCATTTTTTTTTACCTAAAAACCTTTTTTTATATCCTGGGGAAAAGAAAACATAAAAGGGTGAGCTCAAATGCTCAGTAAGGGTATATAAAAGAAATAAAAATCATATCATATCTTTTTGAAAATCATAACCTGCAAAAGAGATCATAATATCTTAACATGGAACAAATCATAGAAGTGAAAATGAGATCACCATAATCATAACATGAAACTTGAAACTTTGTGGCATGCACACATAATCATGGAAAATCATTTCTTGTTAGTCATGACTCATTGCCAAGACTATCTTAGTGGACAAAGTCCCTTTCTGAATCGAGTAACCCTCGTTTCAGTCCTGTTTCACTGAACCGGTATAACCTACCATTCTAGCCATGTCTATCTCATGAGATATAAAATCTTTACCCAATGCATTGGAGGGAGATATAGGTCCCACCCATCTTATAATGAATCTTTTCTTATGTGTTCCACATAATCATAAAACATACATCATAGCATAACCCATGTAATAAAAATGGGATTCTTAAACAACATGACATCATAAAACCATTCATATAAGATAAAGGAATTCATAAACATAATTCCATCACAACATAGTCAAATCAATGTAAACATATGGATAGAAACAGAACCCTTTATTATCTTGGATGGAAAATAACTTTGATAAAACACTTGAAATGAATTCTTGAGGAAAATATCCTTTCTTCTTCAAAATCAATTCATTTTCACAAAACATCATGCAATTTTAAAAGAAAGAGATTTTATTGAAAATAGTCATGAAATATTTTAGAGGAAGGTTCATGAAAATAAGGCTTTATAAAACCGTGAAAATCCGTTCGTGTCATATAAGTTAAAAATAAACATTCTTCGTACTTTTTTCGGAAAAGTCAAAAAGTACCTCGTATGAAAAATGACAAAAGATTCCTTTCACATCTTTTACAAAAAAAACTTACCGAAGGGTAAAATTGGATGGAAACTATTGTAGAAGGAAGGAAATAATATTACATATTGAGGGAACATGTATGTGGATGATAAAATACACCCCAGTAAATACCAAAGTATAAACAATCTCGAATAAAAATGAGATTGTTATATTTCCCTTACCTTAGGTCCGACTTGCTTTGTAAGTGTCAAAACCTCATGTACAATGGTTTAAATAATGTTATTGACTTATTACAGAATCATATTCATGGTTATGATATCATATATGGTTCACTTATGACATTATATTACCCGTTCTTTTGTAAATTCCATGTTAAAGAAGCGTTTTGGGTAAAATCGTTTCATTTATCGTAGGTGTTTTGACTTGTTGTTCTTGACATCATTATTACTTATATCATGATTTACTTACTTCCAGAATATAAAATATGATTTATATATCATATATAATCAGTATATATATATATAATAGATAGATAAATAAAATGAAAAACACCGTTCATGGAGACGGTAGTCCGTACGTACGCATGAACGCTGTTTTTCTTTCCTTATTGTCTTGAAATGGAAGTAAGTAGATGACATACATATGTATATATATACATAAATCCAGTAGCTTTATAATGTCATATATTTCATTATTATTTCTTATATATACATTATAATCATTCTTAAATGGTTAACATGGAGAATGAATCTCATCGCGTCGTGGAGACGGTAGTCCGTACGTACGCACGAGCGATGATATCATTTATATTAATATTGAATTGAATTGGAGTGGATTATACAATATATCAGAATCAATATGATGTTGTAATAACTATGTATAGTTATTCTTTACACCATTATACCCATCCATGTAAGGTGGTGGTGGAAAATAGATTACACCACGGTGTGGAGACGGTATTCCGTACGTACGCACGCGCGGTGATTTCTTTTTCCGTAGGATGGATAGATGGTGAAATAGGGTTGTTTCATACTTATAATAACATATCAGTATATGAGTGATACTGATGTTATTACTTTATAATGAAACAACCTAAGAAGAAGAAGTGGAAGAAGAAATAAAGATGAAAGAATTGGTAACGGTAATTACCTCTTCTTTGAAGTGCCTCTTTGAGACCTCCTCTTAGGGAACTAGAATTGGTCTTTGAGGAAGACCAGAACTTCTAGGATGTTGCTAGGTAAGTGGAGAAGATATTTTGGCAGGGGTTGGCCGAGCTTGAGTGCTCAAATTGGTGTGAGGAGGAGGGGGAGGAGGTGTCCTTTTATAAGGGAGGAGAGGGGCACCTTAGGAATATCTCAAAATATTATTTTATATTAAAGTCAAAATCGGTTTATAATGGTTCCAAAGGGTCTTATTTCAAAGCTAAGGTGGGGATGGGTCGCAATCCTATCAACCAATAGAATTTAGACAAGTTTAGGATATTATTTTAACCTTATCAATTAGATTTAACTCCAAGTTAAATAATTTAACTTTTACCGTGTCTTTTTGTTTTCTTTCACTATATGGTTAATACACTTACTATAACATCCCAAACGAACCCCAAATTGTTTATTATTAATATATATATCCTTATCTAAGTCATTTGGCCGAACCTTAGATTTTTAGGAATAAAATAACAATTAATAATATAATATTTGATTTAAAAACTATTTTGTGTCAATTTTGACACTATTTGATATATGATTTTTGTGAAAGTCATAACAGAATTAAATGTTCGAACCAAGTTGATTAAATCAACATTAATATATCATAGTAACCTATAAAATTAGTGGAATTCAAAAAAATCTCAAATTACATTTATTTTGGTGTTTATAACATCAATTATGTCAATATTTCATTAATAAGATAATTACTGCATCATCGTTGTGTCATAAATAAATTAAATTATTTGATGTCTAAAAATTACAAATAAAATACCATCATGTAGGAAATCTTTTTAGCTTTCTAATGAATATTTACAATCGAATTTATCTTATGTATAACCCCATATTAAAAATGTTTTAGTAAATAAACTTTATTTTTAACTTTTTTAACTCTTCTTTGAATTAAATAATAATAAATGTCCTAATCTAATCCAAGTGGGCCTAAATGGTCATATTTTATTCCTAAGTTTGTTTTTGGTCGAATTATACTTGTCCAATACAATTAAGACATGTGTTAGGGTAATATTAATATCATATTTACCCTTAGTTACCCTATTTACTATTAACCGCGGTAAAAAAAAGTAAAAAGTTACTATTCACCAAAAAATTATTTTCATCTTATTGAACCACATTTTAGTCCTTGATATTAACCGTGTCTCTCGAAGTTTCGAAATTCCATTCACAGAAGCGGTAAAATTAAGTTTTATGCAAAATTCAGTTTTTTAACCTACCACTTAGTAGTTTCACTATTCATCAAAAATTGATGTTTTTTCAGAACAATGCCAAAATTTCATCCCAAGCTATATTTCATATTCCGAATTCAAAAATGAAGTCTATTTTACTAAATTCATAACATAAAAGTTGCATTAATTAATTTTATAATTAAATCCCGCTGTTAAAACAAATAGCGTGTTTTTAAGAAACGATATCTATCAAAAGATTGACACTTGTTTATGTCTAGTTTAAATGTGAAATTACATCCAATGACCAACATTGTATTAAATTGTAAAAATATATTCTAAATATACTTTAAAAACATTCAATATTATAATTTAACCACATAATATATTACGATGAAAAAAGTTGTTTTTAATTAAAATATAGCGTGTTTTTACTATTCATTAAAATATGAAAGTTGTCGGAAAAATATCAAAACTTTATCTAATGTAAATTTTTACATCCTGATCCAAAAGAAGAATATTATTTTGTCAAATTAAACATATAAACATGTCAAAAACTATATTTAAAGTGGGTGCGCCATCAAAAGGCGGTAAAACTGCATTTTTTGAAAAATACTTATTTTACCCGAAAAATTTATTTTGTTCTTATACCATGTTCTAGAAATGTGTAAGATGAATAATAATGTTATAAAATTCAAAATTTAGTTAATACTATTCATAACGGCTAGTTTATGACAATATTATAATAATATAACATTGTTTATTAAAACCCGGTATTGCGTACAACACACGCTATCGAGGAAGGTCGCGATTGCGTGTAATGCAAGCCAAGTCAGGGTTGCGTGTTGTGAAAGAATCCTTCATTGTTTCGTATAACAGAATCCAACCATATTTCATTTATACATTTAATATATATATATATATATATATACTCAATGTTGCGTAGAATAACTATTATCAAAATTGTGTGTAACACGATCCAAGAATAGTGTTGCGTATACTACAAGCTAATACGGTGTTGCGTATAGCGCAAGGTAATCTTGGTGTAGAATACAACGCAAGACATTAATGAAATTAAAAGAATATTTTTCATAAAATCTCGAGGTGTTACAAAAATCCTTTGTCATTCTAGGATATGCACTTAAGGCCATGTGGAAAATTGCAATCAGGGTGTTGTTTAGTGGAATTTGGGATTGTGATGTTACAGAGTGGTATTACAGCTTATTTAATTTTTGGTTTATTATTGTAAGACAATTGAAAGGGATATTAAGGTATTTGAAAATGGAATGATGTTTTCATATGTGTAGTTAGACCATGTATAGGAAAAATCAAAATTTTCATAAGTAAAATATCTATGTTATAGATTTTGACTTTTACAATTTATTTGATTCCACCGTTGAGAGATTAACTAGAATTGTGATGTTATCATTGATATGATTTTGAGTTATATTTTATTCAACATAATGATATGGGGGTATACCATCTCATGAATCATTTTATGAACATTACAAGATTCACATACTATGAATTATTATATGCCATTTAGGGTTCATTATTTGTAGAATAATTTTGTGATAGGTGTCGTGATAAATATTCCTATTGTTTTGATAGAATTTTGTGTTGGGAATTGGAAAATGTGGTTATTACTTAGAGTGTTTATCCTGACCTAAACTATGTTTTCCTTATTAAGATATATAAGACACCTTATGCAGCCATTTGTGGAATGTTGAGAACTGAACCATGAGTTTCATGGTCTGGATTGTGATATGGTGTTATTTGGGTGGATTCCATAATTCTATTCATGGGGAGTATGGTCCCATATTAATTGGAAAATGATACACCATTTGATTCAATCATTAAAATATGAAATGTGATATGAATATAAATAGAAATGGATTTTTTTGAAAAATAGTGACCTTGATGAGGACCCGAATTTTGAGTTGGAATGAAGTAGTGTCTAGAGGGACTTTTAGAAAATGCTTCTTTCTACTATTCATGGATTTAGAAGAATCTTGTGTGGTATGCCTTGGTTACAATATGGTTTTGAACTATCCTATGATTTTGAGTTGTGAAATTTGATATAGAATCTTTTTAGGCATGTGTTTATAATTATAGAGGTATCCCCCCATTTTGACCTCAAGTCATATGCTTGGAGGGTAGCGATGAACACACCCCTAAGGCGGTGGTCCATGGGATATCGATGAATCCTTAATTAGTTACATCAATAGAACCATTAATTTTAATAAACATTGTTGTTGAGGCACAATTCCATGAGTTTTTTTGGTAAATTTATACTTTACAAGAAACACTATAGACTACCTTGTCTATGGATGAGATGACACATTTACTCCAGTAGTAGTATCATCCCTCATTCTTTCGGGATGGAGATCTATAAGATGTTGAGTTTTGTCTTGAGACTATATTGTTAATATTCAACCATCTTGACACACCTTTTATGGGAATATTGAATCTGGAGATGTATATTCTACTTGAATAAGAAAAATGTTGTGTGATGTTTTGATCTAGCCTGATAAGCTATGATATATGGATTGGGTTGATTTCCGAACCAGCATCTATGACTACTTTTTTTCCCATGACTCCAAGGGAAGAGTGATCTAGTCAGTTCATGTTTTTGGAGTATAGTGTTATGATGGTTATGGAGTACTCAACATCCTTTATAGAGCTACAATTTTTTGTGCCAATATACCATGATAATGATCTATCAAGGCAGAGACACTTTGAGGAAGGTCTCTAATAAGATCTTAGATCCCAATTCAATGGGATCAGGTTGATGGTGAGTAATATGATAGTAAATCAATCAATGATTATAAAGGAGAACCTGGGGTAATTTGGGGGTTCATGGAAGAGAAGTGCAATCACTGAACCCAATGGTTCTTCATCTTCATTAATGAAGCATAGTTTTGAGACTTTATATGAGTTGAGTACAATCTAGACTGCTAATTCTAGAAGTACATTTTTCTTTCATTAGTGTTCCTGACATAGAAACATGGGGAATTAATGTAGTCATGACCTGGTCGAGTGTCAATCTAGTTGAGGTATTGGGCTCATATAGCATTTCGGAAGGACCATCTATCCAATGGTGAGTTGAATGGGATCAGCTTCATTACTAGGATCAAGAGTGAGTTTCATAGTTCCGCACCTAGAAGAGAGATGGAGTAGTACCGGTCCATCTGGACAAGGAGGTTCTGGTCACGTTCAAGGCAGTTAGGCACTAGTTTTCTGAAGAAAACAGAGTGATTTTATACTGGGTAGTGAGGTTGTAAAACATGACCATGGTTCATGAAATAATTATTATGTGCTACCTATATGTGGGGAGAAAAAACCAGACCATCAATGGTGAGAGGTAAAACTTTTGTAGAATCTACTCTTGTATCTTATCTTTTTGATTCAAGTGCATCACATAGTTCTATATCTCCACATCTAGAGAAAATACTTGGTATCATTATAATGCTTTTTAAATGATTTTTTACATTAAATACATTGGGGATCATAATAGAGGGTGTCTTAAATTTTAGGGAGTGTCCCTTGAGATTGGTGAGTGTCACTTCCAATGGAATATTTATTCCTTGAGATGAAAGAGTTTTACATCATACTCAGAAGGAACTGGTCAGTATATTTACAAAAATACATTGATTACTATCATTTATGGGAGAATTTTACATAGCCATAGGGTGTAGTGTATATTAACTTGGGTGAATGGGATGGAATGGGATGTCTATGTAAGAAAAGATATACTAGAGCATCACAGGCTGTGCATAATGATAGAACAAATTCTTATCGTTTGGGGGTCAGATAACATTGGTGAATAGCATCATCCTTGATATTCCTATCCATCCGCTCTTGGCCATTAAAGTCCCAAAAACCATCATTGGAAGAATCGATAAACTACTTGCTGGATTCATTTGGGATTCTCTCTCGGAAGGGAAGCGTCACTGGGCTTATTGGCACAGGGTGGCAAGACCTGCTAGGGAAGGCGACATCAACATTCGTAGTCTTGAAGACACACTATTTTTCATGCATGCACGCCTGGCCTTGGATGTTCTGGAGCTACGATCACTGTGGGGGATTACCATGCACTGTTCTCACCCTTGGAACGAGTTTCAGGTCGCGGGTCACACTTCCCCTCTCTGGTCCATCATCTCTCCCTTCATCAATACCCTTCGTCCACACTCTAGATGGATAGTTGGGCAGGGGGACTTTTCTTTTTGTCATCACAACTGGGCAGGGAAGACTCTTGGCTTCTCCAGTTGTCCTGCCACATCGATCACCTTCTGGGATGCCAGCATGTACCCATCTTTTATTCATGAGGTGCTTAACAAGGAACAACAGGACACTTTCAAGCTCATTGAGATCAACCCCGAAATGGATAGGTGCGTCTTCTCCCTCTCACCCTCGGGGATCTTCTCCTCTAAATATTTTTGCCGTGTGCTGCTTCCTAATGATGAGAGTGATACATGGAATGATATTCTATGGACTAAGGGCATCCCTATCAAGCAAAACTTTCTTTCTTGGAGGATTCGTCACAAGGCTCTTCCCACTGATGATAACATCCAGCGCTGCTATATTTCGATGGCCTCTCGGTGCCCCTGCTGATCCAACCACAAAGCAGAAAGTATTGCACACCTATTCTTCGAAGGTGATTGGGAAAGGATATTCTGGAAGTATTTTGGCGAGTTTACCTCTATCAATATCTCCAGCATGGATGATATGACTTTTCTGGTCCAATGGTTCCGTGGCGCGGGGGAGAGGCGTCCTGAGAAGTTGCCCCGCACCATGATCCTTCACGCAGGGTGATGTGTTATGTGACAGGCTCATAATAAATATAGGTTCGAGGAGGTCCATTCATCCGGGAGGTCCATCATTATCAGAACAAATAACCTTATTCTGTACATGGTTAGGATTATCAACAACTGGCGGGAGACCCCTTCCCTTAAACATATTCAAACAATTCCGGGCAATGCCTGTCCAGTTACAAGCTGCTCTAGAGACCGATGGGTCTGCTGGGCACCGCCAAGCACGGGCCTGAAATTGAATACTGACGGATCCTACAACATGGGTGTCCATAGGGGAGGTGGGGTGGTTCGGAACTCTCAGGGGTTGGTCATCATGGCGTTTTCTACTCGACTTGGCCACAAGTCCTCTTTACAGGCGGAGGCCAAGGCTATGTTTTATGGTCTATCCCTTTGTCGCCAGAAAGGGATTTGTTTATCAGAGACTGAAACCAACTCCTCAATTCTTTATAATTACCTTCAAGTCATTGACTCCACCCCTTGGAAAATTCGTTATATCATCCGAAAGTGACGGAGCATGATCAAAAATACCACGAGAGTGCTCCACACCTTGAGAGAGGGGAACTAGGTTGCGACCATCTTGCCTCTATTTATATACAGGTTCTAGATACTGTTTACTTTCATGATGCTAGTTCCCTTAAGCCTGAGGGGGTTAACCTGGTAAAAGGTGATGCTCTTGGCCTGCATTATTTCAGGCCCCCTTAGACCTCCTGGCATGAGCTTCTTGTCTCTTTCATCTTGTTGTTTCCCCCCTCTTCGCTTCTTTTTTTCTTGTATGATGTTGTCGCTGGGTTCCCCCTTACCCTCAAAATGGGGATTATCTTATATAAAAAATTGAAGGCCTTTAGGCTGTTGGATGGATGGATGGTCCTTTTTCAAAAAAAGGTGGATGGAACCTCTAGTATATGTGTGGATTAACATAAATTTAACTAAATAATGGTTAATACTGATATCTCCTTCTATATATAGATGACCTTTTTGACCAGGATCAAAGAGCTTGGGTATTCTAAAAAATTTATGTGAGATCTTTATATCATTAGGTTCATGTTCGACCTACAAACACACCTCATATAGATTTATATAGTAGGTATAGAGTATATGAGTATCTAGTTATGTCATTTGGTCTAACGAATGTGCCCACGATTTTCATGGAACTCATCAAACAAAATTTTCATCTTTATCTGGATTCGTTTGTGGTGTGTTTCATGAAAGATATCATGGTGTATTCTCACAATCCACACAATAATTACAAAAATTTGGTGTAACACCCCAGGTAAATAATGAATATTACATTTTCATATTTATCCATATTTGTGAATAAAATATTAATATGACTTTAAAGGGGACGCTATGCTCGATGGCGTACCCAACACGCAACAATGAGTTTCTTGGGAATCTTATGTTGCACTGTAATAATAAAATAATATTATTTCAAACGGTAGTTAACATGTAGCCGTTGTATTGGAGGTAATGGATAGAAATAACTAAAATATGATTATATATGTTTTTTAATGTTTTTACATTTATCCAATAGAGGATAGTGTCTTAAAATACGGAAAGAATTAAATTTTAGGCGTATATGCCCTAGTTTTCCCTAAAGGTTCACTTATCACCTTTTGATGTTGAACCATCATTAAATAGAGTTTTGTTCACTCTTAAACATTCTTTTGGACCAAATAAAACTCTTATTAAGAATCGGGACATCAAATTTTACTTTGTGTAATTTTTTGGTATTTTTCCGATAAAGTTCATTTTTTAATGAATAGTGTAAAATGTTGTCTTTTAATTCAAAACCTCTTTTTAATATAATTTATTTATATGATTAGATAATATTTTGAATTGGTTTTAAAGTGAAATTAGAAAATATTTTTACCATTAAATCCAATAGTGGTCGTTGGAATTAATTTCACTTTGAAATCAGACTTAAACTAGTGTCAATCTTTTGATACTTATTGTTTTATAAAAACACGCTATTTGCTCTGACAACGGGAATTAATTATTAAATTAATTAATTTGACTAATATGTTTTGAATTTTGTAAAACGGACTTCATTTTTGAATTCGGAATATCAAATATAGCTTATGGTGAATTTTTGGGATTTTTCTGAAAAACTTCAATTTTTGATGAATAGTGAAACCACTAAGTGGTACTTATAAAAACTGATTTTTCCGTTTAAATGAAATTTTGCCATCTTTGTGTTTTGAATTTCAAAAATCCGACATACATGGTTGTCATTAAGAAGTAAAATTTGGTTCAATGAGATTAATTTTTTTTTGGTGAATAGTAACTTATTAAGTTTTAATCGCGATTAGTGGTAATTAGTGTAGTTTAAGGTAAAAATAATGATTTAATAAAATGAGATGAGCTTGACACATGTCCTACCCTCATTGGTGGTGTCATGGCCGACCAAGACAAGCCATGGGTCAACTTGGGGACCCCATGGATCCACTTTGGTTGGGAAATGACATAAATAACTTTTTATTTAATGTAAAAGTAAAAATGACACAAACATGATATGTTTTACTAAAACAATTTTTAAGTGGGGTTATACAAGTCATATTTTTGATTATAAATAGTAATTGGAAAGCTAAAATTATTTCCTACATCATAGTATTTTTTTTATAATTTTTAGACATTAAATAAATTAAATTATTTATGACATAATAATGATGCAGCGATGACATCATTATTTGACGAATTAAATAAAATGGAAAGATAATGTAAAATCTATGAACTAAACATGTCCAAAACTTTTTGAATGAGTGGATTTAGAATCCTTATCACCTTATCCACGAATTATATCAATGTGGGACCTTTTGAATCCGAATTTGTTTTTCAAATAAAGTAATATTTCTTTACTTTCCAAAAGTGCCCCTCCTCTCGTCTTATAAAAGGCCCCCACCTCTACCTCATTTCACACACTCCTCAAGCCTTTGGCTCGGAAAACCCCTTCCCATTTACTCTCTCCACATCCCTCTACTCATCCTAGAGGATTCCCTTTGGGAAGAATCTTTTCAACGTAAGCCTTTAGGCTCAAATCAAAAGGAGTTACACTTTTAAAGGTAATTCATTCTCTCATGTTCATTTGTTTTATTTTGCTTCTCCAACCCCCTAAACTCTTTTTATTTACTTCTTTTGTAACAACACCAGTATATTAAATATACTAGGATGTTGTTATAAGATTTATTCGAGCTGCACTCTCACACAACTACATCAAATGGTTAAAGAACATACGGTTTCCGTGGATGGTGAAATTCTGCCTCCCGAAACGATGATTGTTCAATACTCTTTTAATACCTTCAAAGGTGGCCATTATGATGTCACTATTTTTATATATGATATATTATATGTTTATGTTTTACTTATGCTTCTGTATTTTTCATTTTTGTCTTACCTTTATGGCTTCCATTATGGGTATACGTGATATCTTCATTTAAGGAAGTGCGGACTACCGCCCCCTCAAAGTGATTTGATTCGTTAAATACCATATGTGGGATGTATAAAGGATGGAAATATGATATTATATATTATATTATACTGGAATTATAATATACCTTTATATCATTATTTTTCCATTCTATAAAATACGAAATAGAAATGAAAGTAGAGTTCATGCGTACGTACGGCTTACCGTCTCCATGAACGGTGCATTTCATTTCTTACCTCTAAATGATTATGTAATGTTATAAATGCATGCATGTACTGGATATATATGACATATATGATATCTAAATCATGAATACAATTTTGGATATAATAAACATTTTTCCACACGAACAACATGTAATTGTAAGAAGTCCACTTTCGACTTAAGAACCAAATATCGGCAAAACAAATATTACTAACTTAAATGATTAAATAATGTTTATGACATGGTAATAAGTGGTATAAAAGGAATAATGAACTTGAAAAAGGTTCTTAAGGAAGTAGAAATTAACTCAAGTTTATTATTCAAGAGATTAAAGAATGATCGAGTCAAGTCGGACCCGAGGTAAGGGATCCTACTCCTCTCTTTCTTTTTAAGTACACACTTTTATGTCATTCCTTTTAAAGATCATATTTCTTGTTATTGGGATGATCTTTTATATTAAAATTACTTTAATTTTTATGTTTATGTGACGAGAGACCCTATTCCCTCTCATCAATCCATTTTGGAAGTTTTGAGTGGCGCTGTTAGGCTGCCGAACTTTCTTAAGAGATCTAACCTCTCTCTTTATTTTTAAGTACTCTCCTTTATGTCACTTATTTTAAGTTCCTCTTTGTAATGTTGGGAGATGTTATTTTAAATTCCTCTTTCTGTACATTTTATTTTAATGTGATGATATACCCTATTTGATCTCATCAATCCATATTCAGAAGTTTTATGTGGCGCCGTTAGGCTGCCGAGTTTTCGTAAGGGATTTTTCATCTCACTTTTATTCCCGTGAGATTTATGCTACATTTGCCACAAATTCCATTGAGTGGTGTATGTACTGCCCATTATTCTACTCTTTGTGTAATATAATTTCGTTTATGAGTATTTACATCAATGATCTATTGTCCTTCTTTCATGGGGTGTATGTTTTGAAAGATACCCAAGTCGGTAAGGGAACCTTTCACCCTCCTCTTTTTTAAAAGACATCTTTTGTTGGGTCTTTTAATTTACATATTGTTATGTTGGGATATGTTCTCATATATCCTTATTGATGTAAATTTTATGTCCAAGTGATGATATACACTTTTTATCTCTCATCAACTCATTTTGATGTGATGTCGTTAGGCTGTCAAGGGAACTTTTTAACCCAATTTCGATTTCTTTGGGTTCAACATGTAGTCATTGAATATGTCATCCATTGAATATGTGTGAATGACATTTTATTGTTTTACACTTAATATACACTTATATTGGGTGTATTTATATTTTTCACACATATTTTTGAGATTTATTTGTCCTTAATTTAAGGATACCTTCTTTATAAGGGATTTCATTACATTTGACATTTCTATTGAGGGTTCATTGTTGTTATGCACCAGTTCACTCTTATACGGTGTATATACTATCCTTTGGAGTATTATATCATGAATCCATTTATTCTCATGATATTATAAAGTTCTGACTAAATGTTATTCCTCGATTATTGTATTCAAGTGCCTCTAATTTTGGTAAAACCCCTTTAACCAAAATATCGTTTTAAATGTTTTAATTATTTGTTCTTATTAATATCCATGTTTTCAAAATGGTTTTAAGGATTTATTTATATGGATATTAATGGTTTAAAATTTTAAAAGCTTCAAGGTGTTATGGGACACTTTGATTCAAAAATCTCATTATTAAATGTTTTAAATGGTTTTGGAAATGGTTTCTTTTTGAATGGATTCATTATTTCAATATACTAAAATGTTATATTGTGATGTGGAAATGTTATGTTTCCTTTATGCATGTTTTATGTGATACGTTATGGTTCTTGGGCATTATTATGAAGACGGGTGGTTCCGTGATAAACTAAGGGCGGGTGAGCCCGATATAGCTCTCCAATGCATTGGGTAACGCGAAGGAGTGAAACGTTAAGGTTTCTCCGAAGAGATTTTAGGGAATATACTGTGATGGGTATTCCAAACGTAACCAAGAGGGTTACTCCCTATGTAAGAATGTTATGAATGCCTCAAGTTACCTTTATGTCTTATGTTTTCTATGATTTATTCATGATTTGATATGCCTATGTTTTATGGGTAAAGTGTGATTTCATTCTTATGTATATATGAACTCATGATTCCTTTCCATATTTTTATAACCCTTACTGAGCTTTTTATGCTCATCCCAAGTTTTTGAAATGTTTTTCACAGGTCAAGGGAAAGGTACATGATGTGATGATAGTGTCAAGGATGTGTCAAGAAAGAATCCATGTTTTATTTTCAATATGTTTTCGTTGATGGGAAGAATGAATACTGTCTTTTATGTAACCACTTTGTCTAAATGTGGAATATAATGCAAGTTTCATGATATAATTCTCTAAAACTCTAAACCTGAAAAGATCCTCAATGTGTAATCTTGTAATAACTCAAGATTAAGTAAGGTTTAAGGCTGGGGCCTTATATTTGGAGATCCTTTTTGATACAATGAGAGATTGTCATTTATATGATAAGATAACAGTGTTCCTCATCTGGATGGATTAAATTCACATCCATAGTTATATTATCTCAAAAACTATAGTATCAGTTTACCCAAAGAATGTGAGAGCAGTAGTTTCGTTGGAGCAGTAGAAGAATGTCATTGAGATACAATGTTTCGTTGGGCTAGTAGAATTTTTCACAAATTTCATATTGGACATCTCACACTTAATAGTTTTGTTGACATGCTTGACTAATAAGTTTCTGATGTTTGAATAGCTAGATAACTATGAGATAACCATTGATTAGTTTTAATGGAGATTGAATTCATCATCGTCTTTTATTTTACTATTGTCGAGAAGAATCTACACTGTGTATTGTGATTCATTAAGAGTTAGTCTTGGAACTATTCTATTATATGGAGATATATTTGTGGCATATGGGACTTGGAAATTGAGGCCACAAGAGAATAACTTTCTAACTCACTATCTCGATATTGATTACGTTTTTCATGCTTTGTGTTGTTAGAGAAATTACATACATGGAGGGAATTTGTGATATACATAGAGCATAAATGCCTCATGAATAGTTTTATACATCATGTTTAGAATTTGAGGTAGTGAAGGTGGGTTGAGTACCAACAGTATTTTCAAATTGACCTAGCCTATACACATGGTAAAGGTAATGTTGTAGTTGATGCACTGAGATGGAGAGCTCAGATATAAGAATTTTAGTAGGCCAGTAGTGGGGTTTATCTTATTCAATGTTCAATGAGATGTAGTTAGTGGTGTAGGAGAGTTAGGGGTACACATTTATTTTATCCATAGTTGTAACATCTACCCTACTAGATAGGGTGAGGATGATGAAGCTATTAGAATCAGAGGTTCCAGATTTATAGAAGAGTGTGGTGGGTGACGAACCACTTCTTGGTTGGGATGTAGGTGAGAAAGATATTATACATATCCTAGGCCATGTTTGGGTTCTAGTGTACATACACAAGGAGATGATGTTGGACTTTTATGCCTCAATTTGGGAATAGCATTCTGTTGTCACCATGATGTAACATGATTTGTGCCGTTAGTATTGGTTTCAATATACGAAGCATGAGGTAGCAAGTTCTAGTAAGAGGTTCTCCGCCTGTCAGTAGTTGATGGAAGAACATCAGTGTCCTTTAAACATTTATAGATATTACCGATTCCTGAGCTTAAATGGGATGATGTTGTGATGCACTTCCTGAATGGTTTACAAAGGTCACCTCAAAAAAGTGATATTTCCCTAGTTTTTGTTGACATGATCACAAAGTATACACATTTCATAATGATCTAGGAGACTATCAGTGTTAATGAGATTTAAAGGTTATATATCCATAAGATAGTATGACTTCACAGGGTCCCCTATTCTTTCCTTTCAGATTGGGATTCCATGTTTACATCTCATTTCTACTATAGTTTAGATGGGAACATTGGTACACAGGTGCTTCTGATCATGACATACCAACCTCAAACTAATGTCTCGTATGAAAATTTTATACAGGCTCTTAAGGATGTACTGTGATCATGCGTCCATGAGATTTGGTGATTTTGGAATAGGCATATAGCCATAGTTTATTTTTCATACGATAATAATTATAAAGAGAATATACCAATGGAAACTTTAGAGAATTTGTATGGTAGGCCATGTTGATTTCCCAAGCTCTAGTTAACAGTAGGTGATGTGGCTTTATTTGTAACACCCAGAGATTTTATGAAAACTATTCTTTTTAATTTCATTAATTTCTTGTCTTGTACGCTACACTAAAAGGAGCTTGCACAACACACATCCTTGAATTGCCTTGCATTACACGCAATCGCGACCTTCCTCAATAGCGTGTGTAGTACGCAATACCGAGTTTCACTAAACAACGATATGCTATTAAAATATTATTAAAATTAGAAGTTATGAATAGTAATAACCACTTTTTGAAATTTTGTAAATTTTATTTTTCAAAATAGACTTCATTTTTAGATTCGGATATCGAAATTAGCTTAGGGTGAAATTTTGGTACTTTTCGGATAACTTTCATATTCTGATGAATAATGAAAATTACTAAATTTCAATTAAAAATAACTTTTTTAATAGAAATAATTAATAGTGATAAATTATTAATTTGAGTGGTTTTAAAGTATATTTAGAATATATTTTTACAATTTAATACAATGTTGTTCAATGGATGTCATTTCACATTTAAACCAGACATAAACAAGTGTCAATCTTTTGATAGTTATTATCTTTTAAAAACACGCTATTTGTTTTGACGATGGGAATTAATTTTTAAACCTGTTAATGTAACTGATATGTTTTGAATTTGGTAAAATAAACACCATTTTTGAATTCATAATATCAAATATAGCTTAGGCTTAATTTTTGTATTTTTTTGGAAACTTTCATTTTTTGATGAATAGTGAAACCACTAAGTGGTAGTTAAAAAAACTGAATTTTTCATAAAACATAATTTTACCACTTTTGTGATTGGAATTTCGAAAATCCGAGAGACACGGTTAATATCAATGACTTAAATGTGGTTTAATGAGATGAAAATAAATTTTGGTGAATAGAAACTTTTTACTTTTTTTACCATAGTTAAAAGTAAATAGAATAGTTAAGGGTAAAAACGATATTATTATTACCCTAACACATGTCCTAATTCTATTGGATAAGTTTAATTCGACCAAAAACAACCTTAAGAATAAAATATGACCATTTAGGACCACTTGGATTAGATTAGGACATTTATTATTAAATTATTTAAAGAAGGGTTAAAATAGTTAAAATCAAAGTTTAATAAGTAGATAGTCTTTAATATAGGGTTATACATAAGATAAATTCGACTATAAATATTAATTAGAAAGCTAAAAATATTTCATACAAAATTGTATTTTAGTTGTAATTTTTAGACATTATATTATTTAATTTATTTTGACACAACAATGATGCAGTAATTATCTTATTAATGAAGTATTGACATAATTGATGTTATAAAGACCCAAATAAATGTAATTTGAGACTTTTTATGAATTATACTAATTCTATAGGTTAATATGACATGTTAGTATTGATTTAACTAACCTTTTTAGAATTAATCATTCTGTTATAATTTTCACAAAAATCAATTACTAAATAGTGTCAAAATTGACATAAAATAGTGTTTAAAATAAATATTATATTATTAATTGTTATTTTATTCCTAAAAACTTAAAGATCGGCCAAATGACTTATATACAGTTATATATATTAATAATAAACAACTTTGGGTTCTTTTGGCTTGTTATAGTAAGTTTATTAACCTTATAGTGTAAGAACACATAAAGACACGGTAAAAGTAAAATTATCTAACTTAATGTTAAATCTAAATGATATGGTTAAAATAGGAACCTAAACTTGTCTAAATTATATTTGATGAGAGTATTTAGACCCATCCCCACCTTTTATTCGAAATAAATCAATTTGGAGCTATTTAAAACCAAATTTGGCTTTATAATAAAATAATTGTTTTAGTTATCCCAAAGGTGCCCCTCTCCTCCCTTATAAAAGGGGACCTCCTCCCTCTCTTCCTCACACCACTATGAGCATTAAAACTCGGCCAACCCCTGCCAAATTCACTTCTCCACTTCCCTAGAAACTTCCTAGAGGTCCTGGTCTTCTCCAAAGACCAATTTTTGTTCCCTAAGAGGAGGACTCAAAGAGGCGCTTCAAAGAAGAGGTAATGTCCGTTACCGATTCTTTCAACTTTATTCCTTATTCCACATCTTTTTCTTAGGTTGTTTCATTATGAAGTAATAACATCAGTATCACTCATATAATGATATGTTATTATAAGTATGAAACAACCCTATTTCACCATCTATCCATCCTACGGAAAATCAAATCACCGGGCGTGCGTACGTACGGAATACCGTCTCCACGTCGTGGTATAATATATTTTCCACCACCACCTTACATGGATGGGTATAATGGTTTTCATAATAACTATATATTATTATTGTAAAGTGATATTGATTCTGGAATAGTATACATACACTCCAATAACATTCAATGATCATGAGAATGATATCATCGCTCGTGCGTACGTACGGACTACCGTCTCCACGACGTGATGAGATTCATTCTCCACGTTAATCATTCATGAATGATTATAAAGTATATATAATAAGTAATCATGAAATATATGACATAATAATGATACTGGATTTATGTGTATATATATTTATTTCATCTACTTAATTCCTTTCAACTCAATAAGGAAACGAAAACAGCGTTCATGCGTACGTACGGCCTACCGTCTCCATGAACGGTGTATTTCTTTCCATTTAGTGATCTATTATATATATGTATATTCTGAATATATATGATATATAAATCATGTTTTATATTCTGGAATTAAGTAATCATGATCTAAGTAATCATATGAATAATTACATGTCAAAAACGGACGACAAATGAAACGATTTTACACAAAACGCTCTTTAACATGTAATTTAAAAAAGAATGGGTAATATAAAGTCAAAAATGAACCATATATGATATCATAACAAGGATTATGATTCTGGAATAATTCAATGACAATATGTAAATCATTATACAAGAGGTTCGGACACTTACGAAGCAAATCGGACCTAAGGTAAGGGAAATATCACAATCTCATTTTTATCCGAGATTGTTTATACTTTGGTATTTACTATGGTGTATTTTATCATCCAAATCCATCTTTCCTCAATATTTATTATTATTTCCATCCACCTAAAATTTTTTAAATCCATTTTTACCCTTTGGTGAGTTTATAGTAAATGATATGAATGGAATCTTTTGTCATTGTTCGTACGAGGAACTTTTTGACTTTTTTGACAAAAGTACGAGAAGAATGTTTTTTTAACATATACAGCATGAATGGATTTTTAAAACATTATTTCCAAGAAGCTTACTTTACAAGTTTTCAAGTTTATTTTTAATCAACTTCTTTTAGTTTAAAATTGTATGACATGTTATGAAAGGAAAATGTTTTTGAAGTAGAAAGGATATTTTCCTCAAGAATGGAGTTCAAGTGTTTTATCAAAATTGTTTTCCATCTAAGATAATATAGGGATCTGTTTCTATCCCTATTATTAAATTGATTTGATTATGTTGTGATGGAATTATTTTTATGAATTCCTTTATCTTATATTAATTATTTTATGATGTCATATTGTTTAAGAATCCCATTTTTATTACATGGGTTATGCAATGATGTATGATTTATGATTTTGTGGCACACATAAGAATGGTATCATTATGAGATGGGTGGGACTTATATCTCCCTGCAATGAATTGGGTAAATATTTTATATCTCATGAGATAGAAGTGGCTGGAACGGCAGTTTAAACCGGTTCAGTGAAATAAGACTGAAACGAGGAGTGAACTCGGTTCAGAAATGCACTTTGTCCACTAAGATAGTCTTGGCAATGAGTCTTGACTAATAAGAAATTATTCTCTATGATTATGTGTGTATGCCAAAAAGATTCATGTTTAACTTATGATTATTGGGATTACATTTCACTACAATGATTTATTCCATGTTATGATATTATGATCTCTTTTGAAGGTTAAGATTTCCAAAATGTTATGTTCTTATGAATATGATGTGACTGATATTTCTTTTGTTTACCCTTACTGATCATTTGAGCTCAAACTTTTATGTGTTGTTTTCCCCAGGATATAAAGAATGGTTTTAGGTTAAAAAAAATTAAGATCTTTATGGGAGATGTTTAAGATCTTTCACCACGATTATAAGATTATATTCCGAGTTTCCAAAGACACTAAACTATTACGGTCCTTGTGTGTGTGTTTTTGTTATGTACTAAGTATTCTGCAAAAGTAATGTAATGTCCATGTACATCAAGATTAGGGTCTCTACAGTTGGTATCAGAGGAAAGGTTTAGTTAACCTTTGGAAACTAGGATGCGAAAATGTTAGTGAGATCCCTAGAGATATTTCCAAGGTATGTCTAGGTATGTACCTAAGGATAAGTATACGTATAGGATATAGTCCTAGAACTATGGTAACGATCTTAGAATTTATCCTAAGATGATAGATATTGAGGGTTCTCCCCCTTTACTATGTTGTTTTCCCTAGCATGATTTTTTCCTCTCACACTATTCTTTTTGGGTTTTATAAAATGGATGAAAATAGGAAGATTCATGATAATGGAGGATATGATAGACAATGAAATGATATTATTCATGAAAAACCAAATGAAAGGGGATTTGGAAGTCCAAACATCGTTATTATGCCTAATCAGAAATCTTATAATATGATTAATAATCTCAACTTTGGTAAGTTTCCCGACTCAGATAATAAGAGAAAGATGGAGTTTCATGACGATCATAGAGGAAAGAAAGTTCAATTTCCCTCATGTAAATCATGTGGGAAGATGCATTGGGGAGATTGTTTCAAAGGAACTCGAAGATGCTTTGGGTGTGGAAAAGAAGGACACGAAGCCAGTAAGTGCAAAGGGAAAGGTTCAGTTAACACCATGGATGAGGATGATGGTATTGCTACGACATCAACAATGGTTAAATGTTTTAAATTTGGAATGTACGGGCATTATGAAAACCAATTCCCTAATGGAAAGTCTCATGAATAGAATCAGTATGGTCGTATGGGTAGTATTTAAGTTGATGATGATGAAGAGACTACAAATGATATGTGAGATTAAAGAATTGTTGAAGCTCGGTCAATGGTTTGAGAAGGTAGTGGAATGATTGCATGTTTATCAAGTCTAATATTGTATAAGTAATCTCATGGTCCTATGGAATAAAGAGACATCTAAGGATTGTTACACTGTTGTCTTTCCTTGAGTTTTGAAAGTGTATGATTAATGGTACTAGTATCCATGAAAGGTTATTCAGATATATTTGGAATGTAGATGATATGCGCATAATAAATGGATAAGGATAAAATTAAATGTTTGGTAGTATTCATGAGCTCATGACTGATATACAGAGAAGGTTATATCATGGTTTGAGTATATAGAATTTTGAGGATTTTGGTATGTGGAAAGAGTTAACTTTTAACAGCATTCATGTTTTCAATAAGGTTCAATGGGTAATCATTTTTTTTCAAGAGAATACATGATTAAGGGCTTCTAATGTTTGGAATGTGACCAACAAGACATATCTCATGATATATGGGGATCAACAATGGTATTAAAATGCTAGTTGTATGAACTCTTTGGTAATCGTTTTCACTATAATATGAGATTAGACAACATTATTTTGGATAAGCCTAAAGATTGGAATGGATTATGTTGGACATAAATTAGTATTGTTTAAGGATAGAAGTTTTTTCGATATTATTTATGGGATGTTATAGTAATGTAGTTTTAGAAAAAGGACAACCTGCAGGATGGGCGACAACCCATCGCGTCGGAAAAGGCTGTGGGAATCAAACCCACAACCAAAGTGCGACTGGCCTTTATTTCCTACCACTGGCTTACAGGAAGTCCCTGTTTAGTAAAAACTAGTTATATTATATTAAGCAGTATGATATATGAAGTATAAGTCCATTTTGGGAACCATATATGATTAATCTCACTATAGATGGAAATGCATTTTTTGATAACTTTTCTAACCTTTTGTTTGAGACAGATAGAATGAGCCATCATTCTATCACATGATCTGCTAACACATCTCGAATGACAAATTCAACTTCATTTCTTTAAGAGATGTAGTGGAAATTCTCCAAAGAACGACCAACAGTGAGACTATACCTAAATCACGAAAGTATTTCTTCTAATTCCAATTTCATCAACTTTAGGGAAATGATATTGAAAACCAAAAATGTTGTCCAAGTGCTCTTATATATGATGAATTAGATGGTACCTTAGATCGTCACAAATTTATGGCTTTGTGATTGCTGGATTTTCCATAGCCATGTTCTCTACCACTCTCCATCAGAACATGATGGTTAGATTTCCATTCCATATCCATATTTTAACCTATGTGGGAACCCAGTGATTAGTTTATTTGGGTAACCATTACGTTTCATAATTTTGTTTTTAAATATTGGTTTGGGTATTCCTTTTTACGATGTGGGTTTCTATTAAAGAAACTTTCGAGTAGTAAACCATTTATAACCTCGATGAATTTTGAGGGCGAAATTCATTTTAAGGGGGGTAGAATGTAGCACCCCGAGATTTTATGAAAAATATTCTTTTTAATTTCATTAATGTCTTGTGTTGTACGCTACACCAAAAGTATCTTGCACAAAACGCATCCTTGAATTGCCTTGCATTACACGCAATCATGATCTTCCTCGATAGCGTGTGTAGTACGTAATGCCGAGTTTCACTAAACAATGATATGCTATTAAAATATTATTAAAACTAGCCATTATGAATAGTAATAACCACTTTTTGAAATTTTTTAAATTTTATTTTTCAAAATGGACTTCATTTTTGGATTTGGAATATCGAAATTAGCTTAGGGTGAAATTTTGGTACTTTTCGGATAACTTTCTTATTCTGAAGAATAGTGAAAATTACTAAATTTCAATTAAAAACAACTTTTTTAATCGAAATAATTAATAGTGATAAATTATTAATTTGAGTGGTTTTAAAGTATATTTAGAATATATTTTTACAATTTAACACAATTTTGTTCATTGGATGTAATTTTACATTTAAACTAGACATAAACAAATGTCAATCTTTTGATAGTTATTATCTTTTAAAAACACACTATTTGTTTTGACGACGGGAATTATTTTTAAATTAGTTAATGTAACTAATTTGTTTTGAATTTGGTAAAATAAACATCATTTTTAAATTCATAATATAAAATACATCTTAGGCCTAATTTTTGGTATATTTCTAGAAACTTTCATTTTTTGATGAATAGTGAAACCACTAAGTGGTAGTTAAAAAAACTGAATTTTTCATAAAACTTAATTTTACCGCTTCTGTGAGTGGAATTTCGAAAATCCAAGAGACACGGTTAATATCAAGGACTAAAATTTGGTTCAATGAGATGAAAATAATTTTTGGTGAATAGTAACTTTTTACTTTTTTTACCACGGTTAAAAGTTAATAGGGTAGTTAAGGGTAAAAATGATATTATTATTACCCTAACACATGTACTAATTCTATTGGATAAGTGTAATTCGACCAGAAACAACCTTAGAAATAAAATATGACCATTTAGGACCACATGGATTAGATTAGGACATTTATTATTAAATTATTTAAAGAAAGGTTAAAATAGTTAAAATCAATGTTTAATAAGTAGATAATTTTTAATATAGGGTTATACATAAGATAAATTCAACTATAAATATTCATTAGAAAGATAAAAATATTTCCTACATAATGGTATTTTATTTTTAAATTTTAGACATTAAATTATTTATTTTATTAATGACACAACGATGATGCAGTAATTATCTTAATAATGAAATATTGACATAATTGATGTTATAAATACCCAAAATAAATGTAATTTGAGACTTTTTATGAATTAAACTAATTTTCTAGGTTAATATAACATGTTAGTATTGATTTAATTAACTTTTTTCGAATTAATCATTCGTTTATGATTTTCACAAAAATCAATTACTAAATAGTGTCAAAATTGACATAAAATAGTTTTTAAAACAAATATTATATTATTAATTGTTATTTAATTCCTAAAAATATAGGTTTCGGCCAAATGACTTATATAAGGTTATATATATTAATAATAAACAACTTGGGGTTCTTTTGGCTTGTTATAGTAAGTTTATTAACCTTATAGTGTAAGAACACAAAAAGACACGGTAAAAGTAAAATTATCTAACTTAATGTTAAATCTAAATGATAAGGTTAAAATAGGAACCTAAACTTATCTAAATTCTATTGGATAAGATGATTTAGACCCATACCCACCTTAGATTCTAAATAAATCAATTTGGAGCTATTTAAAACCGAATTTGGCTTTATAATAAAATAATATTTTTAGTTATTCCAAAGATGCCCCTCTCCTCCCTTATAAAAGGGGACCTCATCCCTCTCTTCCTCACACCACTTTGAGCCTTAAATCTCGTCAAAAACATGCCAAATTCACTTCTACACTTCCCTAGAAACATCCTAGAGGTCCTGGTCTTCTCCAAAAACCAATTTTAGTTCCCTAATAGGAGGACTCAAAGAGGCGCTTCAAAGAAGAGGTAATGTCCGTTACCGATTCTTTCAACTTTATTCCTTCTTCCACTTCTTCTTCTTAGGTTGTTTCATTATTAAGTAATAACATAAGTATCACTAATATACTGATATGTTATTATAAGTATGAAACAACCCTATTTCACCATCTATCCATCCTACGGAAAATGAAATCACCGCGCGTGCGTATGTACGGAATACCGTCTCCACGCAGTGGTATAATCTATTTTCCACCACCAGCTTACATGGATGGGTATAATGGTGTAAATAATAACTATATATTATTATTGTAAAGTGATATTGATTCTGAAATAGTATACATACACTCCAATACAATTCCACGATCCTGAGAACGATATCATCGCTCGTGCGTACGTACGGACTACCATCTCCACGACGCAATGAGATTCATTCTCCACGTTAACCATACATGAAGGATTATAAATTATATATAATAAGTAATAATGAAATATATGACATAATAATGATACTGGATTTATGTGTATATATATGAATTTCATCTACTTAATTCCATTAATCTCAATAAGGAAATGAAAACAGCGTTCATGCGTTCGTACGGTCTACCGGCTCCATGAACGGTGTATTTCTTTCCATTTACTGATATATTATATATATGTATATTCTGAATATATATTATATATAAATCATGTTTTATATTTTGGAATTAATTAATCATTATCTAAGTAATCATATGAATAATTACAAGTCAAAACACGGACGACAAATGAAACGATTTTACCCAAAACGCTCTTTAACATGGAATTTACAAAAGAACGGGTAATATAAAGTTATAAGTGAACCATATATGATATCATAACAAGTATTATGAGTATGTAATAAGTAAATGACATTATTTAAATCATTATATAGGAGGTTCAGACACTTACGAAGCAAATCAGACCTAAGGTAAGGTAAATATCACAATCTCATTTTTATCCGAGATTGTTTATAATTTGGTATTTATTGGGGTGTATTTTATCATCCAAATACATATTTCCTCAATATGTAATATTATTTACATCCACCTACAATTTTTTAAAAACATTTTTACCCTTTGGTGAGTTTATAGTAAAATATATGAAAGGAATCTTCTGTCGTTTTTCGTACGAGTTACTTTTTGACTTTTCCGACAAAAGTATGAGAAGAATGTTTTTTTATCTTATACAGAATGAATGGATTTTAAAACATTATTTCCAAGAAGCTTCCTTTACAAGTTTTAAAGTTTATTTTTAATCAACTTCTTTTAGTTTAAAATTGTATGACATGTTATGAAAGGAAAATGTTTTTGAAGTAGAAAGGATATTTTCCTCAAGAATGGAGTTCAAGTGTTTTATCAAAATTATTTTCCATCTAAGATAATATATGATTCTGTTTCTATCCCTATTATTACATTGATTTGATTATGTTGTGATGTAATTATTTTTATGAATTCCTTTATCTTATATGAATTATTTTATGTTGTCATGTTGTTTAAGAATCCCATTTTTATTACATGGGTTATGCATTGATGTATGATTTATGATTTTGTGGCACACATTAGAATGGTATCATTATGAGATGGGTGGGACCTATATATCAATCCAATGAATTGGGTAAAGATTTTATATCTCATGAGATAGAAATGGCTGGAACGACAGGTTAAACCGGTTCAGTGAAACAGGACTGAAACGAGGAGTGAACTCGGTTCAGAAATGGACTTTATCCACTAAGATAGTCTTGGAAACGAGTCTTGACTAATAAGAAAAGATTCTCTATGATTATGTGTGTATTAGAAAAAGTTTCATGTTTTAAGTTATGATTATTGGGATTACATTTCACTACAATGATTTATTCCATGTTATGATATTATGATCTCTTTTGCAGGTTAAGATTTACAAAATGTTATGTTATTATGAATATGATGTGATTGATATTTATTTTGTTTACCCTTACTGAGCATTTGAGATCACCCTTTTATGTTTTCTTTTTCCCAGGATATAAAGAAAGGTTTTACGTTAAAAAAAGGAAGATCTTTATGGGAGATGTTGAAGATCTTTCACCATGATTAGAAGATTATATTCCGAGTTTCCAAAGACACTAAACTATTACGGTCCTTGTGTGTGTGTTTTTGTTCTGTACTAAGTATTCCGTAAAAGTAATGTAATGTCCATGCACGTCAAGCTTAGGGTCTCTAAATTATCGGAACTACATCTCATGTAGGATACTTCATAGATGACCCAATTTATTCAGAAGTTGATTTATAATGTGCAGTATCAAGGGAAATCATATCACGATCGCCATAGACAACCTCTAGAGATCATTGTTAGGGATCAGATCTATTTTTTCTTTTCACTGAGGCTGGTATATAGATGGGTTTGGTGGAAGGATAAACTTTCACTATGATATTTCATGACATTCAAAATTATAGAGAGACTTAGGTTAGTTTCTTGCCGAATTACTTTTTCTTAGAGGTACCAATCCATGCTTCAATTCTTCAAAATATCTCAATTGTGACATTATCATTCAGAATTATCTCATTCTTTTAATCCCAAGGAGGATGACTTATATCAAGATGATCTCTCTAAGGATCATCTAATTAGTATCAATTATAGGAGAATTAATGTTATATGAGGAAGGTTAGTTCATCTAGTATGGGTGCTATGGTAGCACATACGTTAATAAGACGAGACATGGGAGAAAGAGGTCAATGAACGTTCTT
Organism: Viscum album; assembly: GCA_963277665.1. Classification (NCBI taxonomy): domain Eukaryota; kingdom Viridiplantae; phylum Streptophyta; class Magnoliopsida; order Santalales; family Viscaceae; genus Viscum; species Viscum album. Next base: position 394,063,285 of record OY728136.1, on the reverse strand, counting down.
AGTGGTTGAAGTTATTATCAGATGATTCTTGACTACTCATGAGAGGTAAATTAGAGGGAAATTTTTTCAAGGGGGAATATTGTAATATCCAGCATTTTCATATGAGGTATGGATCTATTTCTTAGTTTAAAATTTTAAATATAGCCTAGTGTAAATTCCCTTTGAGGTTATAGAGGTATTGAGGGTGTCTTTAGATTTTTCAAAGCCCATAGCCCAACCATTTTGAGGAATCATGTAGGTTGCACAGTTAGTAGAATCCATGTGGGGTAGGCTACACTGTCTGAAAAAACTATGTGAGACATGGAAGGTGTGGCTAGTGGAGCCTACATGGTTTGTCAAACCATGTCGAAGGAGTTTCACACCCATGTGGATTTGGTTTTAGTTTTTGATGGTGGGTTGAGACATCGTTTCTAAATAATATTTTAAATCATTTTGGATAACCTTATGAGGATCCCCTCCTTTTAGTAGTATATAAAATTTTTGCGCACAGTTTAGCCAACTGTGAGACTAAACCGTGCGACGCAATGTTTTGGGTGAATTTACGAAATTGAAACTAATTAATCTATTATTTAATATTAATATTCTATTATTCTCCTTGATTGGAAAGAAACACATTGGCAACCATACATTAAATATAATTTTTATCTTTTTACCTCGTTCCTCTATATGGTGTAATATTTGATCATCTTCAGTCTCATTGAATCTACATCAACGATTAATCAATTTTTTGGGGTCATTATTCATTTAAATTTAGATCAAAAAACGTTATTTAGGTGGAAGCTAATATTCCCTAATTTTATGATTTTAATATATTCTTCAATTTTCTTCTGATATGAGTTGAATCAAGAGTTTATAATATACAATCACTCCACTAGAACCTATATCATATGGTCTATACATTTAAAATGAGGTTTGGTGGTTTATTATGCTAGTTTCAGTTTACTTACCACTTCACTTTCTGTCACGGTCTTCAAAATGATTTTTAACTAAATTAAATGGAATTAAAAATGTTAGGGATTCCATTTAATTTCTTTGAGACATATTGGAGGTTGTTTCCCCATCCAAGGTCAACCATGGGGTGTTCCTTTGATATTTACTTTATTGAAACACCCATGGGGTATGTGTGTAATTTTGACTAGGCAGATGAATCCTTGATATAATTGAATTGAACTATATTGATTGGTTGAGAGATTTTATGCCTCTTATTTAATGTGATACATGATGTTGAATTATTTAATTATTTAATTGTGAATTGATATATGATAGGGTAAACTCATGGTTTGAATGGGTTTTATAGAAATTTATATATGACTGGGTATACTAATGGAATATAATTTAATGTGAAAGTGTTATGATTGGGTATACATATATAACATTATTTTGAATTGATGAATGGTTACAAAGGATGCCATGTGTGGGATATTCCATTGGTGCTAGAAATTCAAGGGAATACATGTACTCGTATGATGCTTTAATTCTGATTCTATGCGATGCCTTGGGCATTTCTACCCCTTGGTTCCAGTTTTACTTAGGCTCAAAGTGGACATGGTCGGTAGACATGATCCTTGGACCCCATATCAGTCCTAACTAAGTTTTCATAGAGATTATCCCGAGACATAATTAGGAATCATTGGTTCAGTAAACATTAGATGTTTCCCAGAGGGATGTAGAACTTATATTTTTATTGAATGGTCATGGTAAATGTTATATGATTTTTTATACATCAAGGCCATGTTTTTTACACACAATTTATATGGAAATGCCATGGTTTTTATGATATGTATGAATGTGTGACAAGGTCATGTTAGTTATTTCAATATAATTGTAGAAAACTTATTATAGAATATTGACCCTTGTTTTTTAGGGTTCCTAATATGGATATTTCGTATTACTTATCTTATATTACATATGTCTTCGTCAATTAATCTTTATTTAATTCTTACGTGGGATATATATATATATCGATCTACTTTAGTTTATATTTCACATCATGGATTTATTATAGATGATTGGGAGATACCCTTTTAGGATTTTATATTACACCTAGTTCAGGCCACCGTTGGGTACCCAGATAGACTATATGGATGTAGATAGGGACTGAGGGAATCACTTGTATTTTGATGCTTGACTTTGTACCATGAACAGGAGTAGGGGAGCATGGGACCAAGCTGAGGCTCATGATGCAGTTCGGAGATATAAGTTTTTTGTATTTTTATATTTTTATTGTAAAGATTTAATTTATAATTATTTTTTATGCATTATAGAGACATTTATCATCATCAGTGGTATACGAGATTCCTTTTGGAGTTATTCTATATATATTTCGTTTGTGTGTTTACCTATTTTCAGTTGTTTTATTGCTTCCTTTATTGATATGGAATTCTTATTCTAATGTGTAACACTCTATTAGTGAGGGAATAGTCTCTCCATTGACACACCCATGTCCCTCTCCGCTAGTCGCCAGCCTCTGGAGTATGGGGAGATGTGCTAGAGGCCATGGGGCCAATGGGGCTTGGGGCACTGTTGAGTGGAATCTTGTCCATGATGTTATTGGATAAGTGATATAACATTAACAGAATAACAATTGGAAAATAGGGTAATCATTATAAATTCAAGATGAAATAAATAATAGATATTAAAAAATGTAATATCAAAGAAGGTACTTCAATGGAAAATAAGAGAGAAAAATACATCGCTAAATTTCAGCATCAGGACAGCTAAAGAAAAGGTCGAAATGAGAGGGGATAAATGATCTATGATTCAGTGAATATCAAGTGTAAATTAAATGGATGTTTGTAAATTCATTATAGTATAAAAAATTAAGACTCAAATTTCTTAATTAAATGATGGTTCATGAATTCAAAATAAGAGATAAAGGTCCATTACTTTTTGTTTGGAAAATCATAAGACAATTTTGGTAGCATAACGGGTGTATATAATGGTTCAGGGGAGGGATTATTGAGATACATAGTTGTATCTAATCACACGTTAATCAAAAGAGAGGTAATATGGAGGTAAAAAAAACATACCCAAACATTAAAAAATTGAAATTAAGAGGCACAACATCAAATTGGTGCTGGAATAAAATAAAAGAGGGAGAACCCTTACCTTGAGATGTTGATTCCAAAAGAATCATAGGAGTTTCTTCATTGATTAGGGGAACCTTAATAGTACTATATATATGTGATGGAATATTAAAAATGTACTCCAAGGACTTTTAGGGAAGAGAAATTGGATATTGGGTGGTTTTATATAGGAAAATACAGGGGGTTCTTTATTATTTTACAATCACATGATTTATGATATATAAAATAAAATTAAAAAACCACAAACCATTGCATGGGTTTTTACCATGCTTTATAGATATTATAGGTTGAATTAATTAATTTATTATTCAATGGGATTATGTTTTTAAAATATTATCCTCTTTAATGTGGAAGTGAGTCATGTTAATAAGGATATGATTCGAAAACCATAAAAATAATATACGTTTTGGTGGATTCATAAATAATTTATAAAATTAATAAAATAAACCTAGAATAACATTATATTTAAGGGGAAACATATATTTTTTCATGTATATCAATTATATCATTTATTACACCCATTTTATTTCATTATAATGACATAATTCACACCATCTATTTATACCATATCTAATTTTAACTGAAAATTTGACTGTATTAGAAAATTATGGAAAATTAAGAACTTTTTTATTTGGAAAATGTGATTCCAAAAAAAAATATTTATTTTATCAAAATAAATTATAAATAAATAAATTTTCAATTTTTATAATAAATATTGACATTTAATGTGAAATACTGTTTTTTGAAAATAACATTTTTCAAACACTTATAGCAATTATAGTTGAATTAATAAAAATTATTTAATCATTTATAATTAATAAAAATAACTTAATTTTATTATTTATTAAAATATAATTTATTTTTAAGATTCATGAATTTGTCCAAATACATTTCTAAATTGAAATGGCAAATTAAAGAAAAATTGAATTCGGTTTTTGTCATGTTAAAAATAAAATTTTTAATAAACGCATTATTTATAAATTATAAAAATGAATTAAATAAATAATTATTTCTTTGAAAATGAAATATAAATATTTATACTGTTAGGGTTTCCCTTTTTTCATTTAAAATTATTCTTAACATACTTTACTTTTACTAAGGAAATAAATATTTTCTACGATTACTATTAATATTGTCCAAAAATTAAGTTGAACCTATTAAATAATATTAATTTTTATGATTAAAAATATAGAATCCATTTTATCAAAATTATTTCACATAGGTGGAGTAATTTAATTTAATATAAAACCATAAAAAATGAAGGAAAGAGGTTTTCCAAATAAAGCATTTTTCAAAGAAAATATGATTTTACATTAACTCTATAACTTGTATTAATTCCCATATGAATTTTAATTCATAAATATTGATATATAATATAAAATATTAATTTAAATCATCCCCAATTATGGTATATTATAATTAATTATAATATTGATATATTATGAATTTCAAAACACATTTCAGAAAAAAGTTTATTTAATAATAAAAATATTCTTACACTAAAATCTAGTATAAAGATAGTTTAAATATAATTAATTGAATAAAATATAAAAAAATAATTATATTACATTAAAAACAATTTAAAATAATATTTGAACTTTTATCTTACTTATTTTGACAAAATAAATGACAACTTTACATGAAAACCTGATTTTAACTATTTTATGAAAATATATATTTTCTAAAAAATTCCAAAATATCATCCTATGTTAAATTTGATATGATGATATAAAATTGAATCTCGTTTTTTAAAAAATTAAAACTATTATATAAATTAATTAGAATATTCTTCCTTTAAATAATCGAGAATCATTTTTGAAGAAACCATACTTTTGGAGAATAAAATGATATTACTAAAAATTAAGTAATTATTAACTAGGAATTTATAAAATTATATATGTTTAATATTAAGAGTATATATATTTATGTTATTGTATTGAACCATATTCATAATAATAAATTTAATGGCTAGGTTATACTATTCATTTTAAAATAATCTTCATTTGTTTGGGTTTGGTGTTGCGTATAACAGATCCTATCAAACAAGGTTTTTCCTTTTATAAACTCATTACTTTACATTATGCCCCCATTAATATATTTTTCCTATTAAATTTAAATTATATCTCTATAATATATGTTTTTATAGATGAAAACACCTTTATTTAATCCACACTTCATTGAAAGGGTTATTAAACCATTCACTTGACAAGAGATAAAGGGAAGTATGAAGGTCATCACAGAATTAGGATTCCAAGTTGGAGAACATTAGTGGAAAGTGAAAATATAGATATGGAAGTGAAAAATAAAAACAAATTACTAATAGATTGTCATATATAACATGGTGTAGATAAATTAAATGACAAAAAAAACATAAATATATGATGGGTAAAAAGACAATCAATTCATTGGAAATTATCGTAATATGAAAAAATTTCACTTTTTAGACTCTTTATATAGAGTTGAGGAATTAATTTACCATTGATACTAGTTATATAAAGAAATATACTTTATTTACTTGTATGATTTCATCCCTTCATAAATTAAAAATACAATCTCATATTTTATCGAAATGATGAATACACTAGATGAATTTATATTATTCAAGAATCACTAAAATTGGCTTCTAATAGTTCACATAATCCACCAAGGAATAACAAGCTATCTCTCCTATATTTACTAAATCCAAAATAGTTATCATTACATGTGTTAACATTAAAATTAATAATCCTTAATACATTAATCTCTAAAAATTTACAAAAGAACCAAAATTTTATCATAGATCATTCCTAAAATAAATACTCTTAAATCCCAAAAAACATAGATATCACCAACATTAATGAATTGTTTAACCTCAATGGTTTTCTCACACCCTTCATCTTAAACCTAAAAAATATAATATAATTCCTCTAAAAAAACGATATATTAAACCCAGTGGTTATATATACCTCAACATAAATAAATCATCTTCCAAATATCACTAATCACCAAAAAGGAAGAAAACAATATTTTATCCAAAAATAACACTTCCCCAAACTTCCCAAATCCTGAAAAAATTCCTTTACATAAATATCTAAATAATTAGACTTAGACATATCATCCTAAGACTCTTTAGGTTTATCCGCACATAAAACACATATTTAGGGTTATCAATAAACTTATCACTAAATCACTTTTGTAGGTTATCATTATCATTCAACATATATTAAAAATCCGTAAAAACAATATACTGTTGAACAATTCATTGATTTTTCATGATTCATATATCCTGAATATCATTGATATAATACTTATATAACATAACACTAAAATATAAATACAGAAACACATTAATACTTACACTTAAATGATTTACTTATTCAATGTACTTCTATAGTCTAGGATTTTACCCATGGATTAGGGAATTGACTTGGATAATGCCCATATTTTCTACACATAATACATAGAACAAGAAAGGGGTATCGTAGGATGTAATTTATTCTTGACAATTGCAGTCCGATTGTTTTTATGGAAATGAGTTACTTAAGGCCCTATTTTTAAAACTTAAAACATCAATGAGTTCCTTTCTGGAATTACACTTGAAGCCTCTTTTAGCATTTTTTGGCATGCCAAAAATTGAATCTAATTTCCTTTATTGATTTTATTAGTTGAACTTCCCTGGGACTTTATCTTCGTTTTCTTTGAGTTATTCAAACATCAACTATGTTCTAGTTATTAATTCTAATTTTTGATAGCTGGTTTGGAATAATAACAATATGTATTACTTGAAATCCTATCATGTTTGGTATCCATTTTTGTATTTCATCAAATTTTCTTTCACATTGGTTGTTTACACGGCACTTCCTACTTCCAGCCATTGACGTGAATAAATGGAAGATTATGGATGAGTACATTAAACTATTAAATAGACAAATGTGATCCAAAAGAATCGTAACATGAATACATTATTATATTTTGGAAAATATGAATTTATGTGAATCATAAAGGTGGTGAGAATAATAATGATGAATAATAAGTCATGATATAGCATGGTAAAATGAAGGAATCATGGGAAATATGACAACGGCATCAAATATGAAATCACAAACATAAGTAACGGATAATTTCCATGAAATAATAAAATGGTGGAAAATGTAATCTAATAGATTAGGTTTAGTACCTAATCATTTCCATTATGTCTCATGAGACTAAAACAATACCTAATTCATTGGAGCACTATATAATTTAAGACACACTTGTAACTTTCATATCATAAACATGCATAAGTGTTCCACAGAGATCATTCTACATTGGATCATATTTTATCACATTTAATTACATGATAATTATGTCAGGAATAAATATATGAATTTACCCTTTTAAATAAGTATAGTTTGTATATGTGAATAAATTCGACTATAAATAGTGATGGTATTCATAATACAATGGTTTTATATGAAAAAATCATAGTGAAATTTCGATAGCATAATGCGTGAAAATAAATTTTCCTTGGAGGGAGTAATGAGATTAAACAGGGTATTTAATAATTTATACATAATAAGGAGTGTATGTTTGATCTTGGAGAACACATACCAAAATTAAGAGTTGGTGATAAAAGGTATAAGATAATGAATATGCTTGAATAAATTGTAGAGGGAGAGGATCTCGTACTAAAATTTGGAAGAGTGATAGCATACATAAGTTCTATAATGAGAGATTATAAATGATATATCTATATTAGGAAATAAATTGGACAATATAAGGATATTTATAAAGTTATAATACATTACCATAAGATATTACAAGGGATAATTATAAATAAGTTGTGTGAATTGAAAAAAATAGAGAGAAATATCATGCTAAATTATGATATAGTAATGACTTATGTAACTGTAAAATTGAAAGGGGATAAATGATCTATCAGTAAAATAAAATCAAGTATATAGTAAATTTATGTTTATAAATTCATTAAAATATATCTAATTTATATTCAAAATGATACGTTCAATGAATAAAGAAATATCCTTTACTATTGTTACGGAAAATCGAATGAAAATTTTTGTAGCTTAAGAGGTGTACATAAAGGTTCATGGGAAGGACTAATGAGACTAAAATGGGTATATAATCATATGTAAATGAAATGTTATATAAAATGGAGAGTTAATAACATACCCCAACAATAGAAAATGGAAAATAAGGGGCCCAACATAAAAGTGGTGCTTGAATAAAAAGGAAGAGAGGGAGATCCCGTACAATGAGAGGTTGATTCCAAATGCATAGAAGGATATTATTGTGAGCTTGGAGATCCCTTGGGAGGACTAAATGGTAAGGTGGGAAGATTAATTATATACTCCATGGTTTTTGAGTTAAGAGTAATGAGAGATTGTATGGGTTTATATAATAAAATATAGAGAAGTTCTTTATTATTTCCCATATATATGTTTTGGACTCAAAATAATAAAGTAATCAAAACCACATACCTTCTTATAGTTCCTTCCCGATGATTCTAGAAACGAGAGGTGTTTTTTTTCATATTTTATAATTATACTGTCCAAACATATTAAAATATTACCCTAGCTAATTTTTAGTTGATAAATGTTTATAATGAAATGATTTTAAAACATTTAAATATAATATATGTTTTGGAGGATTCATAAAGACACTATAAAATAAATCTAATTAACCTAAAATTTTATTATTTTAAAATTGAAACATATATTTTTTGTGTGAATGTCCACTAATGAATTTATTACAAAATGTTGGGTCATTATGATGTTATAATTTACGCCATATAGTTATACCACATTAATTATTCAGTAAAAAATTTGACTATCTTAGAAAAATGTAAAAAAATTCACTACTAGATAATTTAGATATTTTGATCAAAACATTAATATTTACATTATCAATACTGGTATGGTTTATGTTCCAAGCACACTCAACCGTAAAATTTATAAATAAAAATAAACTGAAAAGACATGAAACAACAAGCATTTGGGATAAAAATAACTACCAAACCAAGAAAATTACACGACTGTTCAATAAAAAATCATTATATATGACCCGGTTAACCATAATTCATGTCTCATACCCCCAAATATTTTTAGGATCAAAACCCAATTCATATAGGTACAATTTCACAAAACCCCAGCACCATCTAATGTAGCCATGATACTGCCCAATAGATGCCAACCATGAATACCTTACACCCATGACCACAACAATGAGGTTGACCCAAAAAAACCCCACCTGAGGACACAGTATTCAAAAAAGAACAATGTTCCAATAAGGAAATAATTATTCCTTTCAATATCATCTCTTGTGCAATCTCAGTCATCCCTATTTTCCATCTCCAGAGGTGTCAATAAATATGTCATCTATAGTAGATTATCACCATCGATATCATATACCATTGACATCCCATGGTACATGATGAAATCACACCAACCACCATATATTTTCCCACACTGATGACAATTGATCATCTAGATATAAACCTGGCACAAATGACAACAAACATGGAGTCCCTACAAGAAAATATGTGCTTCTTCTAGAGCGCTGATGACCCTATTGTAGAAGCTGTGAATGTTTCTATCACCCATCCCGGAGACCACACACACTTCCAAGACCGATAAAAACAAAAACAGATACGACCAACAAAAAATAATAAATCACTACCTTCCATGAAGTCCCATATCAAAGAATCCACACTATCTTCAAAGTGATGTAAATCATCACCTCCATCGGCGCCAACACCATAGTTAAGACGTTGCCGCTGTGGACCAACATCACACAATGGGATGACCAAGGGAGAAGGAATCACATATTAAGAATAGATCTGAGAACGAATGTCAAGGAATGGAAAAGAATACGGAGAACCATGATGTGAGGTGAGTAGTAACATAATCATGAGTGGTGCATGATATGTAACACAGATAATGAGGATAAGGATTGGCCACAAAATCAAAAGAACCGCTAAAGCGACAAAGAGACAGAATAACACTGAGGACGCCAAATAGGTTTCACCAGGAAAACCTACTTCCAATAGAGTGTGAAGCCATCTATCTATTTTATCAAAATAATTTTCAATAAATGTGAATTTACAATTTTTTAAAAAAAGATTACATTTATTTATAATTACTAGTTTATTTGAGAATAAATGTTTTTGGACCCATAAAAAATTTCATTTGAGAGAATAATAATTCTTTGATTATTTATCATTAATAAAAATTAATTAATGGTATTATTATATTAAAATATAATTTATTTTTATGATTCAAAAAATAATGAAATGTAATGTCTAAATTGTAATTTCATATTACAGAAACACTATGTTTTAGTTTTGTCGTATTAAAAACTAATTTTTATCAAACCCATTACCTAATCATTAATAAAGTAAAAAAACGAATATATATTTTAAATACATTATTGAAAATTAATTATAAAAATTCATACTTTTACAATAACCTTTTTTCTATGTTAAATTATTATTAAAAACCAGTTTCACTTTCACTATGATAAGAAATATTTAATATTATTACTATTCATATTGTCCAAAAATAAAGTTGACCATATTAACAAATATTAACTATGATGATTATGAATATGGAATACATTTTATAAAAATCAGGTCCCCTATGTGGAATAATTAAATTCAAAATAAAACCCTCCATCATGATAGAAATTGTTTTTCTAAAAAATTCAAATTTCATGGAAAGGAATATTTTAATTTAACTCTATAACTAGTAATATTCATTATAAAAATTTAAATTCATAAATATAGAGATATAATCTAAAAAATTAATTTAATTCATTCCAAATGTTGGGTTTATTCTAATTAATTTTAGTAGAGTAAGGCTATGCATTTTAAAACAGTATTCAGAAAAAAATATTTTTTATCATAAAAAAACATATACTAAAATCTAATATAAAGATAATTTAAATGTAATTAATTGAATTAAATATAAATAAATAAAAATTATGTTATATTTAAATTAAATTTAAATAATATTTGAACTTTTCTATTACTTATTTACCAAAATACATGACAATTTTACATAAAAACCATATTTTCACTATTCACTAAAAATCTATATTTTTTTAAAAATCAAAAACCTTAAACATATGTTAGTGTTGATATGATGATAAACAAATAGATCTATTTTTATCAAATATATTTTATAAATTTTCTGGAAATTTATTATAATATTTTTCACCAAAATAAAATATAATCATTTTTAAAGAAGTCCTATTTTTTAAAATAAGACGATTTTACTGAAAATAAAGAAATTATTTAATAATGATTTCTAAAAATATTTATGTTTAATATGTATTATATATGTATATATATTTCATAATGTAGTTGATCATATTATTTTTTCATAAATTTAATGGCTAGGTTATAATTGTCGTATTAAAATAATTATTTTTTGGGGTTAGTGTTGCATATCATATACATTATCGAAGAAGTGTTTCTATTTTAAAAACTAGGGATATTACAGAGTACCACATTCTATTACACCTAATCATGATATGAGGGTTACATTGAGGTTTTGGTGAAGTCTTTAGTATGCTCTGGATATTATGTTATGTTTCAGCACTTCTAATTTTCTTCATACAAATAGTCAGTCTGAGATAACCATTCAACCCCATGAGGATATGTTGAGATCTTTTTCTCAGATATTCAATGTAGGTTGTGATCAAAACCTTCCACCAGTTTAGTTATCATTCAATAATATTGTTCAATTTAGAATTCATATGGCTTTTTATGAAGTCCTTTACAGAAAGAAGAGTGGGAATATACTATGCCATAACTAAGTTGAGAAAGAAATCTATTAAGACCATATCAAGCTAAAGAAATAGTATATATAGTTATAACCATTTAAAAAGACATAAGGCTGAAAAATTCAATAGAAAAGTTATACCGACTAACATTGGTGTGGTCTAGAGTTAGAAGTTAGGGAAAAGTGTTTCTTTAAATATCTCTATGAAAGAAGGTTATAAGATTTTAAAACAATTCAAAGTTCATTCATAGGTATATTTTTCACATTGATAATTTTGATTGAGTCTTGAGGGATTCTTATCCTTTGTAACTTCCAACAAACCACTCTCAAATTCAAGATTTCTTCCATGTATCTATCCTGAAGATGTAAATACTAGACCCTTAACATGTACTAATCTTAGAGTTTTCACAACTACAAAAAGATATCTATTATGAGGAACAATTTGTGAATATTATAGAACATATAGACAATGTTATATGAAACAAGGGCACTAAAATGTTCAAATTTGTATGGAGAGACCACCAATTTGGGGAAGCTACATTGGAATCTGAGGATATGATAAGGTAGAAGTATGAGCATTTTTTTGTATCATAGTGGTGACATTTGATGGAAAAAATTCATTTTATAGGGGGTATAATGTAACACCCTAATATATTATGAAAAATATTTATTCAAATTAATTTCATTTCTTTTATGTCTTATAATACACATATCACCGAGTTTAAACAAACTATGATATACTATTAAAATATTTCAATTTTATGTGATAGAAAATTAAGAGACATTAGATTGGAGAGTATGAATATGAATAACTACATCTTAAAGAAATATATGGTTTAAACTTGTATAAAATAAATTCATTGGTTATCAATTGATTATAAATTATAACAACAATTATTTCAATGAAAAAGAATTATTTTTCTGAAAAATACATCTTCTGTGTGCATATATGTTTTTGTCTTAATAAATTAAATTTGGAACTATGGGTGAATTATATTATGGAAATTTTTATATTGTATATTCAATAATAAAATTATCATTCATCTAATATTTTTCTATTCTTGGGATATGAATAAATATATTTTTATGATTAAAATGTATTTTTTTTCTAAAATGAGGTTTCTTCCTATTTTGCGCACTTATTTAGATTTTATTTTTTTTCCAATTTTAAAAAGTTTATTTGTGATAATTATTTTCATTATTGAATAAAAAATTTTAAAAATATCTTATAGTGATTTCTTGAAACTTTTCTGAAAATATTAAATTTTCTATTAACTTTGAAAAATAATGTTGTTTATTAAATTAATATTTAATTTAAATAATTCCAAAATATTCATTTTAATATAAATTGTGTTAAAGGAAAAAATATTTCATTTATTTTATTATTAATCCAATTTATTTCAATGTAATAATTCTTATGATTAGTTTTGATACAAAAACTATTTATACTTGGGAAAACATTTTGTTTGGTTAATCACTTATTGAATCATTTCTATGTTTAAAATAATTATACCACTTCTATAAATTGAATAGGATAAAATGGATCAAATATTTTAAACATGAATATTCAATATTATTATGTAATTTCAACTTAATGCGTTCTCATTATGAGCATTAAAAAAAATAAAAAAATTATGTAACCACTATTAAGGTTGAAAAAGGTCTATCGGTGTGTTCATCTAAAATGATTTGGGAGGTCATCCCCTCTATTCTCCTATCCACCCATAAAAAACATTTTGGTTTGAAAAATAACTACACAAATAACTACCATAAATCCATACCCATGACATATAATACATTTCATGATCATAATATAATCATATTAGGATTCGGGTATAAAACTGAAGAGGTTTTCTGAAGATGAGGGTATATTACTTTACCTGAATTTTTATATAATTTATTTCCTTACATCATAAAATTCGTCATAAAGAAAATAAATAATAAAAATATTATATACCGTAAAGTTATATGTAATTATTTTTATTTAATAACCTATATATATCTCCTCTTCTATCAAATGGGTAATGAAACTATCGATCATGTGTATGGAACACTACCACCTCGTGAAGCGATGGAGTTATTTTTCCATCACCACCTCACATAGATAGATATAATTATGTATTATATATATATATATATATGATATATATGAAATACTTATAATTTTTTAATAATAATATCACAACTACCATTTTTCCATTCATTCTATTGGAAAATGGTAACATCTCTCATCCCTTTATTTAGACTACCGCCTCTATGAAGAGATGTGATATGTTTTTTGTTTTATTTTAAAATGGATAGTAATAATTGAATATTTAAAAAATATATATAATATATATGAGATATACATAACTCTTTATATGGTAATTATTATTTATCATTATTTCATTCCATCCGTTGAAATAAAATGGAAACAGTATTCACGCATACGTACGACCTAGCATCTCTTGGAACGTGGAAATTCATTTTTATATCTCTAATTTTATGGATGTAAATAAATTCATATATAATTATTTTATATAATATTTATATCATTGATAACATTCTATAGATTATGGGATCAGTTTCAATGCATAAGGACCAAAACTACTAAACCAACACATACATGAAAAATTATCACCTAGAATAGTGATCTTAATAAAGAATTGTTAATAAACAGGTGTTAAAAAGTTATAAATAAATATTATATCACATTATATATATTATTATTCTTATATAATAGATATATAATAACATATATTTATTATTCAAGAGTTTTGAAAACATATATAAGAAGTCTAACTATATGTAAGGGTTTGTCGTCACAAATTGTCTTCCTTTGGACATATTTTAAGTTATGTGCATATATTATTTTTTGTGTGAATCTAATTAATATTTACATGGTGTATAATAAATTATATTTTTATTAATGATATTTAATAATTCACATGATTTTATTTTTTCAATGGGGAATATGATTCAAAATTTTCCCAACTGGGCAGGGTTTTATGTTACAATCTCAATGTTCATTAGGAAGGTTTATAAATAAGTCTATAATGATGAAATAACATGATAGAACTATCAATAAACTCTAAAATTTTATTCTACAATTGATATATCTTGAGATTAAATACTTTTCCATTAATTTTACCCTCTTTAATAACTCAAGTGACCAAAGAATTGTTTTAAGGAAAACCTAAATTATTTTTCTCTTTTGTTGAAAACACTTTTTTCTACATATCAATGTTTTCTAAAAATGGTTTCAACAATTTTTTTAGTATTATATTATGATTGTTTAATGTAATTTTTAATAATTATGTACTTATTAATAATGTTTAAAGAGTTTTTATTGTCATTTTCTGAGTGAGGTACTTTTTTACTTGAAATAAAATAGAGAAAGTAATGTTTCCTTTAACTTATTGGGAATGAATAGAATTTCTCACATTCATGGACACTAAAATATTTAAAAATACCTTAAATAATTTTGATGTTTATTTTCAATTAAATTTTTTCCTTAATATTTGGGAAATATTATATTCTAAATAATATATTTTAAAGTGAAAAGTATGTTTTCCTCATGAAAAATTAAAAATAAATATTTTAATATAATTTTCATCATTGATAACTTCATTTAATATTAATTTTTTTATAGTGGATGTGATCCAGTGATACTATATATATTCTTTCTATGTATAGTTTATGATTATGATGACAAGATTTTTATGAAACACATTTATCTTCCAAATGTTATTTTATGATTATTTTATTAAATGTTTATGAACCCAATTGTTTTTACCCTCACTATTAAATGATGAAATATTTATTAAACCCATTTTGTTTTCCCAGGTTATGATAGTATTAATGTACATATATGTTTGTTTTTCATGTTGTGATAGGTGTTCTTGGAATTATATACTCTCCAATACAATGAGTGAATTATAATATATCGTGAGATGCCTTTGAAAAACAAGTTGATGTTGTTGGTCCTCTATAAGATACAAGATAATATTATTGTTCCAATATGGGAAAATGATGATGTTCTTGATCTGCTATGGGAAACAATTTTTTTCATGATCCACTGTAGGAAATAGTTGTTCTTGTCTAATCTGTTACGATTTTATAGTCTCAGTTGTTAACATTGATGTCAAAAATGGTTTCTACAACTATGATGGTTCAATAGTTTTATGATATGAAATTATATTTTATGATTTATTTATGATGAATCATCACTCTAATGATTCATTTCATTTTCAACAAGAAATCATTAATCTATGACTCATGTTAATGATCTTTTACAGATTATGTATGATTTTTTAATTTGATTGTCATGATCTCATTCCGTTATTCTGACCTTATGCCTCCATATGATCATCGATTGATATCTACAATGTTTATCATTAATATGTATATAAGATCACCCTTTCCAGTGTTTCCTTTACCTAGGTTATGAATAATGGTTTTATGTAGGGTATATCAATGATGAGTACTAAATAGGATGATATTTGGTGGACATGATGATGATTTTTCATGAAGTAAGAAGACTGTGTGTCCTGTCATCCAAGACACTAATATTTTATGGTCCCTGATTATGTAATTGTAAAATTTATTGAAAATTAATTTAAATATATTTAATATTTATTTATGAAAATCATAGGTCTCTATATTGGGATTTATCCAGGAGTGAGTATGGTTAGTGGTGTGTAAGAACATGGGGTGGATTAGGGTGAAAGGTGTGGCCAATTGAAGTATTAATCTAGGAATTACACTGAGTTTTAGGATATAGAATTTATGTGTGTGGTTGATGGATGCAAACATGTCTCATAGAGTAAGGAATTGTGTCCAGGTAATTTGGTAGTGTGTTGAAGAGTGAGGTCAAGAAACTTTCAAGATGATTAGGCTAGAGGAGGAATCAGAGATACTATATAATTGAATTGGATGCAGTGGGTTAGAAAACACATAAGGTGAATCATTCAGGATGAATCTTATTTTTTCAAGGATTAAAATAGGATTTTCCAAGAAATTTTAGTGTTTCTAGGCTTAGTGTTTGATGTTTCATAGGGAAATTGTGTTCATCTATCTGGGTATGTGTTTAAATACTAATAGATGATTCTCAATGGAGAATAGCCTTATGTTGGTGAATTTTTAGTGACCTAAATAATTAAATATTATGACCTCCAATGAAAATTTTAATTTTTCATTTGTTGATGATTTTTTTAACACAAAATCAGACAACATTTATGAGAATTTAAAAATCCTTAAAATGTATTTTATGGGGTTAAATCTTAGGTTGTGTCTCTGGTGTTAAAGGGGTGCTGGGATCAGATCTAAATGGCTTGGTTGCTGAAAATACTAGTTTTAGCCCATTCATAGTGTGGACAAGGGTGAATATGTGAAAGTATTAGATTGAGGGGTTTTCCCTTACCTTTATTAAGGTTCATGGTGTGACCCCTATTCATACAAGAAAAAATGTTACAACCATTTTTCAAAAGGGTTATTGGTACATTGTTTCCGTTATAATTTCAAAACCACTTTGGTTTTTCCCCTTATTGCACCGATGAGTAGAGCGGGGACAACCCCTTTCCCCCAAATTCTTGAATTTTCCCCTAACCTCCTTTCAATTCAAGTGATTCAGGGATGATTTCTCATACAAATATTTTCTAAAATCTATTCTCAAATCCTTCTCTCTTCTTATCATCATTATTCTTTGATTTTAGTTTAGTCTTTCTAGTATTCAGATGATTGATTTCACTAGAGCATGGTGAAATCATTATGTATGATGGATATTTAATCAACGACCAATAGAAGAGCTCCAAGAGGATGAGATCAGGATTTCATTCTCCATTTATCATGAGTTATGTCATTTCATGGATTTATTTGGGATTATAATAATTTTTGGTGAAATTAGTATTCAATTCCACATTGTAATTTGGGCATTTTTCTTGGTTTTGGTTCATTTGTGAATCTAGAGTTAACCAAACCCTGTACCTCAGGGTTTCAGTATCATTGGACTAATTTTTGAGTTTGGTGTCAATTCACCAATTTTCAAAAATAGTTTTACTTATTTATTAAATTATTTTATTTTTTTATTGATGAGATAGGTACTCAGATATTTGATTGAGGTTGGTATGGGCTTCAAAGGTTTTATCATAATATAGAGTGAGGTATGAGGCGTTGGATTTTTCTTATACTTGGGGTTATTTGGGTATTTTATTATTATGTTCCATCATTAGTATATATTCATGATTACTTCAGGATTGTATTGAGTTTCCATAATGCTAGGATGCGTGATCATTTTTATAATTGTCAACGTGGAACATATAACATGCTAAATAGCTTGACGGTGGAACCCTAGTCAAATATGTACTGGTGGCCCTCTGTATGGGTTCTCTTAATGGACTGAATTAGTATTCCAAGGGAAAATTGTTTCTTTTAAAAATATTATTATAAAAAAAGATTTTATTAAGATGGAATATTCAAAGGAAATTAGCGATTTGTGGAATTATTTTTATTACATTATTTTAAAAATAGAGGATGATGTTTCCTATAGTGATTTTAATGAAATCTGGTCAAAGGACCTTCTGTGGGTAAAATGTTACATAGTTCCTTTTCTAATTTTTTTAAAAATTATTTTTTATTAGTTTATAGAGAAAAAAATGAATGGATTCGCATGAGTTGGTTTTGGTCTATTTTACCACGTGTGGGAAATTCCAGATATTCTAATGCATTGTGTGAGTTATATGTTCCACTAGTTTTTATTTCCTTATGTGATTCTTGATATATTATGGTGTGTATTGTGTTTGTATCCCAGAAAGAACATTATTGATGTATGATGATGTTTTTTGGTGGGTATAGACTAGTGATAACTATTATTTATTTAAAATAGATAAATTAGTCTTGATTAATGGGACATGACCTGTATAGGATCCAGATGTAATGACCCATGGATTTAAATATATATTTAAATTTATAAAAAAACAATTTAGTAGATAGTTGTCAACTAGTCATTAAACATAATTTTTCTACCTCTACGATTTCAATTCAAATAAATGGTCCTCTACGGTTGTGATTAGTATGTTATTTAGAGTTTGATAGAACCAACATTTTTTTATGAACTGTAACATACCCTTATGAATAGAAAAATGAATAATAATATGAAAATTATAAATAAAAAACCATATTATTATATTATTTTTCTTAGGTTTATAAGATAATTTGATCATGATTAATTGTTCACGGTGACATAAAATGACTTATAGTTTTAAAATTGTTATTTTTTGAAAAATTTTTCATTTTATTTTAAAATTTTATTAATCATATTTAGAAACTTATTTTCAAAAAATGAATTTCATTTTTAATATATAAATGTAGAAAAATGGTTAGGGTGTTTTTTTGGGATATTTCTGAGATAGTTGAATTTTGGGTGAATAGTAAAAAAATATAATTTTAGGTTTCTAGGTGTTTAATGACATCATAATGATGTAATTATTATGGTAGACTGATGATGATTGAAATATTATTTGAGGTGTGCCAAGTGGACAATTCCATGGGAAGCCCCCATGGGAAAGCTCGTGATTTTTCAAACACCACAAATGAGGTGTTCGTTGAAATTAATTAAAAACTCCCCCACATTCACTATAAATTCCATCCTTTCCCCCCTCTTCATATCAAACCACTCAAGATTTTAGAATTGTCTAAATTTTACCAAATCAACTTTACAAGGCTCTTACCCTTGTCAAAAACAATCCAGTCTCACTAAATGGTCAAAACCAAAGCCTTAATAAGGATCTCAAGGAGAAGAGATCAAGAGGTAAATATCCTCTTTTATTTTCATGTGTTTTCTTTTCAGTTATTTTGTATTTTTATACTCTATTCACATACCATTATCCAAGGTAATTTTAAGTGGAATTATTATATATATTCTGGATTTTTTTCTTGTTTATCAAAAAATTCATCAACATTATTCCTCTCCACTTCCTCTTATTATAGAAATAAAAATACCTTCTGTGATGTGTTGATTTACTGACATCACGGGTGATGTGTATTAAATTTCATTTACAGCCTTAAAATGTGATTTTAAAACCATTTAAATGGATGAATATGATTTTAAATTTTATTATATTACCTATCTTGTTTTTGGAAATTAAATTGTATACATAATATTAATTGTATATGATGAAACAAGTTCATGATTATCGAAGAACCGCTAAAATGATCTGAACGAATATCAGTAATGATTAATCTAGTAATACAACCTCACACTATATAACCAAACCAATTTATGGAATAATTTAATATTATGAAAACATATTAATAAAAAATCATTACACTTTTGTAGTTTTCCATCTATTCAACAAGAAAATCCTTTATAAATCCACCCTGGATACTTTGTAAAGAAAACACCCAAAACAATGGAAATTACAAAATATTATTAATAAATGGGTCAAATATGTAATAAAATAAGTATTTTAGGTGTTATAAAAATAAATATGTTTCTTTAAAATATTAATAATACCCTATTAAAAAATATATAGGAGGTTTAAACAAATTTTTTGTAAGACAAACCAAAGGTAAAGGAATTCTTAACCCAGTTTGCATTCTTTGGGTTAACCCTTTATTTCATTAATTATGTGTTACTAATATTATTTGTGCAAATGGATTTAATATAAATTATGTTTTAATATGTGTATTTACATATTAGACACATATTCTATTTATTATATCTATTCTCACTTCTATTTTCTGATATTTGTAAGGGGCATTTTTTAAATATTATCTTTTAAAACAATATTTTAAAAAAATTAGAATAAATATTTTTATGCAATTATCCATTTATTATGATTATGTTCTGGTTCTTGAAAATTATTTATGATGAAGGGTTGTACCTATATCTCCTTACAATTCATTGAGTATCTGTATGTTTGAGGTTGAATTTGGGGTTACATCAAGGGTAATTGCGATGTTTACACCATAAGGTAGACGTGGGGGTTACATTATAAGGTACTCAGGAGGGTTACAAATGATATGGTTTCTGCAAGGGTAAAAATATATGTATGTAATTCCACAGCACACCCTTGTTGTAGAAATCATATCATATGTGTTTAATGTTTTCATGGAAAACTGGTATCTCCAATTATTTTTATATCCCATTATGTGATTTTTATGCTCATACTATGTTTCTAACTATATTTTCAAAGGTGATAAGGAAGTGTGATAAAAATAATGAATTTATGTTAAATGTTATGATATTTTTTTTCAAATAAATCATATTGTTGTTTTGTGTTAAAATTTTATGTTTTGGAAGAAATGGATTCTGATTTATTGGTACCAACATTGTATTCTAGTTGGTTAATGTGTACGAGTTATGTCATAAAATTCTAAAACACTAAACTAAAAATATCTTTGGAAATTCAAATATGTGAAATCTAGTTTCAATAGCTAGATTATGTAATGTTTAAGGTCGGGTACTTATAGTTGGTATCAGAGAAAAATTTATAAAACATTACAGGGAATTATGATGTTAATGGAATACCATAAATTATTTTTACCTTATTTTTATGTTTAAATGGTATATAATTTAAAGATTAACACGTTATTCATTTAATATATGTCTATTTAAAATGGTTTTGTTCATAAGAAATAGGGAAGCTGATGTTATAAGGTACTGAGAGTCTGATATCTTTCATAATCCAAAACTAAGAATTGTGGGAATTAGAAACGAACTGTTTGTGATAGTAATGGATCAGCTAATAGAGGAAATAAATGGTGGTTGAATCTATGAAAGAGAAAAACCAATGAAACCCCAATGGAAAATTATGATATTGGAACATTTTATGAGGAAACACCATCATGATTTTATTGGATCTTCTGAACCAGTAGTATTTTGAGGATAGAGTAAATCACTTTAAAGGATATTATATGTTATGGGTTGTTCAAATAATTAAAATGTTAGTCTTTCAATTTATCGTTTTGATGGTGAATAATATCAATGGTGGTCAATGGTCAAGAATATTAGGGATAAAGTGGATATTAAAGCCCCAGAGTTGGATGAATGTAATAGTATTTTCCTTGGAAAATATTTTCCAATGGTGTTTCAATATAGGATGGAAAAAAATTCCTTAAATTGGGGGAAAAGGAGGAATATTCAATGTCCATGTAAGAAGAGAACTTTTCTCTACATACAATGTATGATGAAAATCTTATTCATGATCTTGACATAAAAATCAAACATTTTTACTCGGGCTTTAATCCACGATATCGAAGGGAATTGGCCTCCTAAGAATTCAAAAGGTATGAGAAGATATTACGATGTGATGAGAAGCTATAAATGGAGTTTGCTGATGATAATTTTTACATTGAGAATAAATAGAATAAGAGGTCTATATTGAAATCAATGGGTGATAATCAATCAAAGATATCTGATGGTAAGAAACATCAATTTATAGTTGTTGAAAAGTGTGGTGAAAGCACCCTAGGGAAAGCCTTAATAGAACTGGGAACTGTTTACGATGATGTATGTTTGAACATGTGTCCTGATATGTTAATGAAAATGGTATGAAGATCAATTATGATAAGAAAACTGTAGAATATTTCAAATGTGGTGATATGGGTCACTATGAAAATGCCTTCCCAACAAAAGATTCGAGTGATGGAAAATAGCTAGGATATAAGTAGAAAGGTGTAGTGAGATCCTTTGTTACCATGTCAGTAGATGTTAGACCATCCAATGAAGTGGTATCTAGTACTTTTTTTATCATATTTTTCTAAAGTCTTTTTTCATATGGTGTCTACACCTTTATTTATTTCTATGAATGTTTCTAGAAAATTTGAAATATATCCCCAACAAATGAGATCAGAACTTATTGTTAAAACAAAAGGAGGAAATGATACAGAAAAAAGGAATTTTAAGAATCTCCCTATTGTTATTTGTAGTAAAGAATTACCTAAAAACCGTGTTGTTTTGACCTTATTAGAGTATTATGTCTTTATGGGAATAGAATGAATTTCAGTTTATCATGATATGATGGATTTTGAAGCTAAATAAGTTTTTTTTTCAGAAAGATTTTCAGTTTTTATATAACAACAAACCCATAAAATTGATAACTTATTATGATGCTGAGAAACTGTTGAATGATGGAAATGAAATTTATCTTTCTCATGTTGTTTAAAATAAGGTAAATTTTTATATTAATGATGTTCGAGTGGTAAATGAATACCATTCTGAATTTCCTAATGAGTTACCTGGTGTTATACTAAATCAGGAAGTTGAATTCTCAATTGAATTTGTTCTGGATGATAAGATAATTTCAAATCCCCCATATCTAATGGCTAAAATGGAACTTCTTGAGTGGAAAAATAAGTTTTAGAAGCTTCTTGATAAAGGCATCATTCGGCCTAGAACTTCACCATGGGGTGATCGGGTTTTGTTCATTAAAATGAATGTTTCTTCCATGAGACTTTTCATTGATTATAGAGATTTGAATTAAATTACTCATAAGAAAAGTTATCATGTCCCTCACATTGATGACTTCTCTAATTATCTCTCGGGAGATAAATATTTTTCCAAGATTGAATTGAGATCTTAGCACCATCAACTGATGGTGAAAGGGGATGAAATTCAAAAATCAGTCTTTTAAACTAGATATCATCATTATGAATTCTTTATTATGACACATGGGTTAAAAAATAGACCTTCTATATTCTTGGATCTTAGGAATAGAATATCTCATGAGTTCTTAGATAAGTCTGTTGTTGTTTTTATTGATGACATTCTAGTATCATCTAAAAGTATATGGGATCATGAAAACATTTATAGTTTTTTTGAAAACCCTAAAAAAATAAATTGTTTGGAAAATTCAGAAAGTGTGAATTTTGGTTGCCATAAATTTCATTCCTTGGTTACGATGTTTTTAAATATTGTATAAATATTGATCTTGCTAAAATGGAAGTTTATAAAGCATGGACAAGACCTATAAATATGACAGAGAGGCATATTTATCTTCATTTTGTAGGCTATTATTGATGGTTTACTGAAAACATTGAAGGATTATCAAATCCACTGACTAAGTTATCCTAAAATGGAGTTAATTAAATATAGGCAAAAGAATGTGATGATTATTTTCAGGATTAGAAAAAAATATTGGTGAATGCTTCAGTTCTGAATATACCTTCAGGGAATGGTGAGTTTGTCCTCTATTGTGATGCTTAATTGAAGGGACATGGTTGTGTTCTAATTTAGAGTGATTCTATAATTTCTTGTTCTTGAGGACAAGTAAAACTTCTCAAATTAAATTATCCCACACCGGATTTGTAATTAGTATTTATGTGTTTTTTTAAATATGGAGCCATCATTTATAGGGAGGCAAATGTGAAATATATACTGACCATAAAAGTTTGAAGTATATATTTACTCAGAAGGAAATAAACAAGAGGTAGAGAAGATGGTTTGAATTGATAAGGGATTATGATAGTATGATCATTTTCCATCTTGGAAAAGCAAACAAATTGGAAGAAGCTTTGAGTTTAAAGAATCAGTTATCGTTAATTATGTTAGGGCGAGAACAAGACCCTTCGATTAATGATTTTTGAATCTTTTAAAGGAAGTTATTGGGGCAATAAATTACTCTATTTTGTTTTAGGTTTTTGTGGTTTATCTTTGTCAAAAAGAATTAATAAAGCACTAAATGTAGATGGGAAGCTATCGAAAAAAGGAATAATTTGTTAAAATGGGTATGTTTCAGTAATTTAATAGTTATAAGAATTTTGTTTTTAGATTTGGAAAAAGGATGATTGTTCCCAATGATCATCCTCTAAAGAAAGATTTGTTTTTTAAATCTTATAGTTCTCTATTTTCAGTTCATCTGGGTAGTACTAAGATGTACAGATGCCTTCAAGATTATTTTTGCTGGAATGGAATGAAAAGAGATATTTCATTTTTTTTCCATGAATTTTTTGACATGTCAACATGATAATGCAGAGAGGCAGTTACTGAAGGGGATTCTTCATTCTTTACCAGTCACAGAGTGGAGATGGGAAAATATATCCATTGACTTCATTGTGGGACTACCAAAGACTTCTCAAGGTAACAATGCGATCTGGGATATTGTTGATCCACTTACTAAATATTCTCATTTCCATCCTATTGGAGATTCTATGTCTCTAGATCAACATTCACTACTATACCTCAAAGCAATTTTCAGGTTATATGGAGTTTATCTTTCTATTTTATTTGACCATGATCTCAGGTTCACTTATAACATTTGACAAGGACTTCAGAAGTTGTTTGGAATAGAATTAAATTTCAGTATAGTTTTTGATCCTCAATCATATGGGTAGTCAAAATGAAAAGTTCCAACATTGGAGGATAATCTATGTAATTTTTCAAAAGACTACTAGGGATGTTGGGATCATCATCTTCCAGTAGTTGAGTTTTCTTATAATATTAGCCTCCATTCCAGTATACACATGGCACCTTTTGAGGAATTATATGGGTAACAGTGTTGAAATCTATCATTATGGGATGGAATTGGGGAAATGGGTTTTATAGAACCATAATTAGTAGAGTAAGTCATTAAAAATTGGAATATGATCCAAAAGCATGTCGAACAGCTCAAAGCATGCAGGAAAGTTATGTAGATAATAAGAATAAAGATATTTCTTTTGAGGTAGGTGATCATTTTTTCTTTGAATCTCACCATGGAAAAGTGTTATGTTTTTTGGTAAGAAAGGAAAGATATGTCCATAGTTCATTGGACACTATGAAATCATAGA
The DNA here is from genome assembly GCA_963277665.1 of Viscum album. Classification (NCBI taxonomy): domain Eukaryota; kingdom Viridiplantae; phylum Streptophyta; class Magnoliopsida; order Santalales; family Viscaceae; genus Viscum; species Viscum album. Next base: position 394,037,694 of record OY728136.1, on the reverse strand, counting down.
GAAACTTTGACTTGTTTCCTAATCAGTAGCTTTCCCTATGATTTTATCTCAGGTACACATTTTTTTAATGTTTTGATGTTGAGAAAGTATGTGCCTAATTCAGTTCATGTTTTGAGTCCACAATCAGTTCAAATGAAAGAGAACCTTTCTTATGAAGAGAAATCTATTCAGATTCTTGATTGAAGAGAACATGTATTGCTGAATAAAGTAACCAACAAGGTAATGATTTTTTGATAAACCACATGGTTGAATAAGTAAGATGGGAATCTTAAAGTACTATGTGGGAAGGTACTTTCACTTGTTAAATAAGTATACAAATTTTTAAGGATAAAATTTCCAAATGGAGGGGATAATTTAACACCCCATGGTTTTAAAAATAAATTGAAATGACCAAAACATTGTTTTTTGTAGATAGTTATAAACTAGCCATTAAACACAAGTTTTCTGCCTCAATGATTTTAATTTCAAAAAATTGATATCTACGGTTGTGATCAATAAGTTATTTGGAGTCTGATAGAACCAAATTGTTTTTTGGTGATTAATAACAAACCATTATGTAAAAAATAGTAATATAAACCTTATGAATAGTAAATCATATTATTATTTTATTTTTTAAGGTTATAATATAATGATATCTTGATTAATTTTTATAGGTAATATAAAATGAGTTATAGTTTTAAAATTGTTATTTTTTTATTAAATTTTTATTTTATTCAAATTTAAATTAATCAAATTTAGGAAATCATTTTCCAAAAATGGAGTTCATTTTTGAATTCTACACATCAAAAAATGGTTTGGGTGTTTTTTGGTATTTTTCTAAGATAGATGAATTTTTGGTGAATAGTAAAAATAAAATTTTATGTTTTTAGGTGTTTAATGACATACTAATGATATAATCATTCTCGCTGACTCTTGAGGTTTAAAATATGATATGAGGTGTCCCAAGTGACCAATAACATGGTAAAAACCCATGGTAATGCTCTTGGTTTTTCAAATTCCACTAATGAGGTGTCCGTTGAAAATAAATAAAAACTCCCTCACACCTCTCAAGCATTGACAATTGTCTATATTCATCCCAATAACCTTACAAAGTCTCTTCCCCATAACCAATACCTGATTATCTCACAAAAAGTTCAATACCAAAGGCTTTGAAGAGGATCTCAAGGATAACAGATCAAGAGGTAAATATCCACTTTCATTTTCTTGTGTTTTCTATTCAATTAATTTCTTGTGTCATACTCTCTTCACCTCCCCATATCCAAGAGGAATGAAAGATCTAGTATTATATTTATTTTGGATTGATTTCATTTTATGGAAAAATTCATCATCATTCTTCCTTATCTCTTCCTCTTATTCTAAAAATAAAAACATCGTCTATGATGTGTCCATTTACTAACATCGTGGAAAATGTGTCCTCAATTTCCTTTACTTCCATTAAATATGGATTTAAAATCGTTTCAATGGATTAATCATACTTTAATGTGTATTATATTACCTCTCTTGTGTTCTGGAATTAACTTATATTCATAACATTAATGGTATATGATGAAACAATTTAATGATTATCGAAGAACCGCCAAAATGAACTAAAGAAATTTCACTAATGATTTATATAATGATTAATCCCCATACTATATAAAGAAAATTACTTATGGAATCATTTTATATTATATAATCATATTAATAACAAATTATTCCCCTTATAGAGTTTATCTTCCATTTTACAAGAAAATCCTTTAGGAACAGAGCACAGATACCCTGTAAAGAGTGCACACTATACAACGAAAATAACATAATATCATTAATAAATGGTCAAATTATGTTATAAAATTAGTATATATGGTTTTATAAAAATGAATAAGTTTCTTTAAAATATTAATATAACCTTTTTAACCATTATACAATAGGTTTAAACTAGTTTTATGTAAGTCAAACCCGAGGTAACAGAATTCCTAACCCATTTTGCATTCATTGGGTTGATCTTATATTTCATTAATTATGTGGTACTAAGATTATTTTTGTAAATAATTTAATTCATATATGTTTTATTAGGTTTAGTTATAGTGTATACACATATTCCTTGAATTCTATCAATTCACACTTCAATTATATGATATTTGTAAGGGGGATTTTCATTAAAAAAAATCCCTTCTAAAACTCTATTTTACAAAATTAAAATGCAATGTTTTTTTATTATCTATGTTTTATGAATATTTTATGGTTCTTGGCCACTGTATATGATGAGTTTTAGGACCTATATCTCTCTCTAAATCATTGGGTATGTGTATGTTGGAGGTCGTACATATGGTTACTCCCAGTGTAACTGTGATGGTTACACTATACGACAACCGTGAGGGTTACATTATAAGGTAGCCATGACAGTTACTAATCATAAGGTAGACATGAGGATTTCAATATAAATAATATGTTCCCCAATATACCCTTATAGTTTTATATATTAACTTTAATGGTTTATGTAAATCTCATGATTCAGAAAGTATGTATGTATGGGAGAGAAGCATGTCTTTGTGGAAATGATTTCATATGTTTTTATGTTTTCATGGAGTAATGGATTATTTCCTTATTTTTATATCCCTTAATGAGATTTTTATTCTAATCCCATTTTTTGAAATGATTTTCATAGGTGATAAGGATGTTTAAGACAAATAAGGAAGTCAAGAAAAATGTTATTAAGTTTTGTTAAAGAAATCATGTTGTTGTTTTCTGTTAAAATTTTATGTTTTGGAAGAAATTGATACATATTTAATGGTTCCCAAACTGTATGATAGTGGGTTGATTTGTATGAGTTATTTACAAACATTTTAAAAATCTAATCTGATAATATATTTGGGAATGTAAATAAGTGAAATATAGTTGAGATTACTGAATTATGTAATGTTTAAAGACATGTACTTATACTAGATGAGTACACTAGATTTATAAAGATGAGAAACTAGGTCCAGTAGGACCAATGCATTGGGAATAATATGGTGAGTTGTGTGATATGTTTCAATCACTATGTGTGTTGTTCATTTTGTTCTAGGTAATATACATAGAGGGGGAGAGCAATTATTAAGGGTGACCTTTACTTAGGGGATAAGTCTTGGGTCATTGTATTTGGACATTTCCTCTAGCCAGTTTCAATCAATATCATAGACCCTAATTTTAGAGGATTCAATCATGAGATTATATACCATTCTTAGAATACTCAGTTTGAGGACTTACATGGGGTTTGAGTTATGGTATGACATTATGCATAGAAGTTAGACCTCCCTTGAATTTCAATAGATGAATGAGGCTTATAAAATTTTGGCCATATCTTATTACCTTTGGTTTTATGTCATTGTTTGTATGACTCATTACCTAGAGTCCAAGCATTATTATAGTTTCTTGGAAGGATCATGTAGATACCCGAAGCTTGATGTACATGAACATTACATTACTTTTGCGGAATACTTAGTACATAAAAAAACACACACACAAGGATCGTAATAGTTTAGTGTCTTTGGAAACTCGGAACGTAATATTCTAATCTTGGTGAAAGATCCTCAATATCTCCCATAAAGATCTTCCATTTTTTTTACCTAAAACCATTCTTTATATCCTGGGGAAAAGAAAACATAAAAGGGTGAGCTCGAATGCTCAGTAAGGGTAAACAAAAAAATCAATCACATCATATTCATAAGAACATAACTTTTGGAAATCTTAACCTGCAAAAAAGAGCATAATTTCATAACATGGGATAAATCATAGTAGTGAAATGAAAATCAAATAATCATAACATAAAACATTAAACATTGTGGCATACAAACATAATTATAGAGAATCATTTCTTGTAAGTCAAGACTCATTGCCAAGACTATCTTAGTGGACAAAGTCCCTTTCTGAACGGAGTCACCCTCGTTTCAGTCCTGTTTCACTGAACCGGTATAACCTACCATTCCAGCCATGTCTATCTCATGAGATATAAAATCTTTACCCAATGCATTGGAGGGAGATATAGGTCCCACCCATCTCATAATGATACCATTCTTATGTGTGCCACAAAATCATAAATCATACATCATTTCATAACCCATGTAATAAAAATGGGAATCTTAAACATCATGACATCATAAAACAATTCCTATACGATAAAGGAATTCATAAAAAATAATTCCATCTCAACATAATCAAATCAATGTAATAATAGGGATAAAAATATAACCCTTTATTATCTTAGATGGAAAATAATTTTGATAAAACACTTGAACTCCATTCTTGAGGAAAATATCCTTTCTTCTTCAAAAACATTTTTCCTTTCATAACATGTCATATGACTTTAAAATAAAAGAAGTTGATTAAAAATAAACATGAAAACTTGTAAAGGAAGCTTCTTGGAAATAATGTTTTAAAAATCCATTCATTCCGTATAAGTTAAAAAAAACATTCTTCGTACTTTTGTCGGAAAAGTCAAAAAGTACCTCGTACGAAAAACGACAAAAGATTCCTTTCATATCTTTTAATAAAAACTCACTGAAGGGTAAAATTGAATTTAAAAAAAATTGTAAGTGTATGGAAATAATATTACATATTTAGGAAACATGGATGTGGATGATAAAATACACCCCAGTAAATTTCAAAGTATAAACAATCTCGGATAAAAATGAGATTGTGATATTTCCCTTACCTTAGGTCCGACTTGCTTTGTAAGTGTCTGAACCTCCTGTATAATGATATCAATCATGTTATTGACTTATTACAGAATCATATTCATTGTTATTATATCATATATAGTCCACTTATGACTTTATATTACCCGTTCTTTTGTAAATTCATGTTAAAGTAGCGTTTTGGGTAAAATCGTCTCATTTGTCGTTCGTGTTTTTAACTTGTAATTATTAATATGATTACTTGGATCATGATTACTTATATCCAGAATGTAAAACATGATTTATATATAATATATATTCAGAATATATATATATATAATATATCGATAAATGGAATGAAAGACACCGTTCATGGAGACGGTAGTCCGTACGTACGCATGAACGCTGTTTTCGTTTCCTTATTGAATTGAATGGAATTAATTAGATGACATACATATAAATATACATAAATCCAGTATCATTATTATGTCATATATTTCATTATTACTTATTATATATAATTTATAATCATTCATGAATGGTTAATCATTGAGAATGAATCTCATCGCGTCGTGGAGACGGTAGTCCGTACGTACGCACGAGCGATGATATCGTTCCCATGGTCATGGAATTGTGTTGAAGTGTATGTATACTATTTAAGTATCAATATAACTTTATAATAATCATTTATAGTTACTCATTACACCATTATACCCATCCAATTAAGGTGGTGACGGAAAATAGATTACACCACGGCGTGGAGACGGTATTCCGTACGTACGCACGCGCGGTGATTTCCTTTCTCCGTAGGATGGATAGAAGGTTAATTATAGTTGTTTAATATTTATAATAACATATCAGTATATAAGAAATACTGATGTTACTACTTTATCATGAAACAACTAAAGAAGAAGAAGTTGAAGAAGAAAGAAATTGAAAAGATCGGTAATGGATATTACCTCTTCTTTGGAACACCTCTTTGAATCCTCCACTTAGAGAACTAAGATTGGTCTTTTAAGAAGATAAGGACCTCTAGGAGTATTCTAGGGAAGTGGATAAGGGATTTTGGCAGGGGTTGGCCGAGCTTGAGTGCTCAAATTGGTGTGAGGAGGAGGGGGAGGAGGTGCCCTTTTATAAGGGAGGAGAGGGGCACTTTAGGAATATCTCAAAATATTATTTTATATTAAAGTCAAAATCGGTTTATAATGGTTACAAATGGTCTTATTTCGAATATAAAGTGGGTATGGGTCGAAATACTATCAACCAATAGGATTTAGACAAGTTTAGGTTATTATTTTAACCTTATCAATTAGATTTAACTCTAAGTTAAATAATTTAACTTTTACCGTGTCTTTTTGTTTTCTTACAATATATGGTTAATACACTTACTATAACATGCCAAACGAACCCCAAATTGTTTATTATTAATATATACATCCTTATATAAGTCATGTGGCCGAAAATTATTTTTTTAGGAATAAAATAACAATTACTAATATAATATTTGATTTAAAAACTATTTTGTGTCAATTTTGACACTATTTGATATATGATTTTTGTGAAAGTAATAACAGAATTATATGTTCAAAACAAGTTGATTAAAGCAACAATAATATATCATAGTGACCTAGAAAATTAGTTTGATTCATAAAAAGTCTCAAATTACATTTATTTTGGTGTTTATATAATCAATTATGTCAATATTTCATTAATAAGATAATTACTGCATCATCTTTGTGACATGAATAAATTAAATTATTTGATGTCTAAAAATTAAAAATAAAATACCATTATGTAGGAACTATTTTTATCTTTCTAATTAATATTTATAGTCGAATTTATCTTATGTATAACCCCATATTAAAAATGTTTTACTTATTAAACATAAATTTTAACTATTTTAACCCTTCTTTAAATAAATTAATAATAAATGTCCTAATCTAATCCAAGTGGTCCTAAGTGGTCATATTTTATTCCTAAGATTGTTTTTGGTCGAATTAAACTTGTCCAATAGAATTAGAACATGTGTTAGGGTAATAATAATATCATTTTTACCCTTAATTACCCTATTTACATTTAACCGTGGTAATAAAAGTAAAAAGTTACTATTCACCAAAAATTATTTTCATCTCATTGAACCACATATTACTTACTGACATCAACCGTGTCTCTCGGATTTTTTAAATTCCATTCACAGAAGTGGTAAAATTATGTTTTTTTGAAAAATTCAGTTTTTTTAACTACCACTTAGTAGTTTCACTATTCATCAAAAATTGATGTTTTTCGAAAAAATGCCAAAATTTCATCCTAAACTATATTTCATATTCCGAATTCAAAAATGAAGTCTATTTTACCAAATTCATAACAAATAAGTTGCATTAATTAATTTTATAATTAAATCCCGCTATTAAAACAAATAGCGTGTTTTTAAGAAACAATATCTATCAAAAGATTGAAACTTGTTTATGTCTGGTTTAAATGTGAGATTACATCCAATGACCATCATTGTATTAAATTGTAAAAATATATTCTAAATATACTTTAAAACAACTCAAATTAATAATTTATCACTATTAATTATTTCTATTGAAAAAGTTATTTTTAACTAAAATTTAGTAAATTTCACTATTCATTAAAATATGAAAGTTATCCGAAAATTACCAAAATTTCACCCTAAGCTAATTTCGATATTCCGAATCCAAAAATGAATTCCATTTTGAAAAATAAGATTTAAAAATTTTCAAAAAGTGGTTATTACTATTCATAACGTCTATTTTTAATAATATTTTAATAGCATATCGTTGTTTCGTGAAACTCAGTATTGTGTACTACACACGCTATCGAGGAAGGTTGTGATTGCATGCAAGGCAAGTCAAAGATGCGTGTTGTGCAAGCTACTTTTGGTGTAGCGTACAACACAAGAAATTAGTGAAATTAAAAAGAATATTTTTCTTAAAATCTCGGGGTGTTACATTCTACCCCCCTTAAAATGAATTTCGCCCTCGAAATTCGTCGGGGTTATAAATGGTTTACTATTCGAAAGTTTCTTTAATAGAAACCCACATCGTAAAAAGGAATATCAAAACCAATCTTTAAAAACAAAAGTATGAAACGTAACGGTTACCCAAATAAACTAATCACTGTGTTTCCACATAGGTGAAAATATGGATATGGAAGAGAAATCTAACCATCATGTTCTGATGGAGAGTGGTAGAGAACATGGCTATGGAAAAGCCAGCAATCACAAAGACATAAATTTGTGACGATCTAAGGTACCATCTGATTCATCAGATATAAGATCACTAGGACACCATTTTTGGTTTTCAAGATCGTTTCCCTAAAGTTAAAGAATTTGAATTAGAATAAATACTTACTTTATTTTGGTACAATCTCACTGTTGTTTGTGCCTTTAACAATTTCCACTTCATCTATTAAATAAATGAAGTTGAATTTGTTATTCGTGATGTGTTAGCAGATCATGTGATAGAATGACGGGTCATTCCATCTGTCTCAAACAAAAGGTTAGCAAAAAATTATATACATAAGTCGATCTATTGTGAGATTAATCATATATGGTTCCTAAAATGGACTTATACTTCATATATCATACTGCTTAATATAATAAAAACAGGGACTTCCTGTAGGCCAGTGGTAGGCGATAAAGGCCAGTGGCACTTCGGTTGTGGGTTCGATTCCCACAGCCTTGTCCGAAGCGATGGGCTGTCGCCCGTCCTGCAGGTTGTCCTTTTTCTAAAACTACATTACTATAACATCCCATCAATAATATCGGAAAAAAAACTTATATCCTTAAACAATACTCACTTATGTCCAACATAATCCATTTTAATCTTTAGGCTTATCCATAATACTGCAGTCCACTCTCATAACATAGTGAAAACGATTACCAGAGATTTAATACCATCGTTGATCCCCATATATCATAAGATATGTTTTGTTGGTCACATTCCAAACATTCAAAGGCCTTAATCATGTATTCTCTTGAATACCCATTGAACCTTAGTGAAAACATGAATGTAGTTAAAATTTATCATTTTCTACATACCAAAATCCTCAGAATTCTATATACTCAAACCATGATATCACGTAGTCCTTATATCAATCATGAGCTCATGAATACTGTCAAATATTTAATTTTCTCGTTTTCCCTTCATTATGCGCATATCATTCTTTTTCCAAAAATATCTCAATCACTTTCCATGGTTACTGGTACCATAAAATTATTGAAAACCACAATAGAACAATACATAAATATTCCAATATTCCACGATACTATATACAACACTATTTTGGAATCCCATTACATAAACACTTAATCATTCAACCACATCGTTTTCATATTCAACATTGCCAATAGTGATCACATGTGACTTCCCTTTGTCATTTGCCGTAAGTGGTTGCTCATGTTGATCATCACTAACCCTTGGATTAGGGCATTTATTGGCATAATGTCCCATCTCCTTGCACTTGAAACATTGAAGCGTTGGTGGTGCGTTCTCTGCATTGTTTTCTTTGTTCACATCATTAGAAACCCTTTTTCCATTACTTCGACACTCAGCTACTCGATGACCTTCTTTTCCACACTTAAAACATTTTCTAGTCCCTTTAAGACAATCTCCACCATGCTTCTTTCCACACTTTGATCATAAGGAAACATTCATTTTCTTTTCACCATTATTATGAGATTTCTCCTTGAACTCCATCTTTCGTTTCTTTTCAAAACCATGAGATGGATATGTAACACCAACTTCCATTTCTACCTTCATAGCACAACGCACAATTTCTTCATAGCTACTGAAGTCTCTTATAGCTAATGCCCTTCGAAGACTTGGTTTTAAGCCACTGAAAAATCGATCAACTTTACTTTCAGGTTGGATGATAATACCAGATGCATAACTTGCAAGTCTTTTAAAATTCGCTTCGTATATACCAACAGATTCATCATCCTTCTGTTTCAGCTCAAGAAACCCCTTTTCCATATTCGTTTGAAGAATACGAGGGAAGTACTTACTGAAAAACAAGTTCTTGAACTCGTCCCATTCCATGGAATCAATTTCATCTCTTTGCCTCGTATTCTTGATAAGATTCCACCATTGATCAGCTTCACCTTCCAAACGATATACTGCTAAGATGACTTTATCATGTTCAGAACATTGAAGAACTGAAAATATCTTTTCAGTGGTACTGATCCATTGTTCAGCAACAAGTGGATCGGAATACCCACTAAAAGAAGGTGGGCGTTGCCTCAGGAAGGACTCAATAGAATATTGTTCCCTTCTCTGCTCATTTGGAAGTCCAGAATGATTCATAGCTGGTGTAAGTATATCAATAAGATTTTGCACTCCATCTCCCATAACATTTGTTTGTTCAGGAGGACAATCATTGCATTGTCCATTGCATTGATCAACACGGTGCCTTCGGGTTCCAGCCATCGTCTAAAACCCAAAAAGAATAGTCTGAGAGGCAAAAATCATGCTAGGAAAAACAACATTATAAAGGGGGAGTATCCTCAATATCTAACTTCTTAGGTTAAATTCTATGATCGTTACTATTGTTCTAGGACTGTATCTTATACGTATACTTATCCTTAGGGTCATCCCTAGACATACCTTAGAAATATCTCTAGGGATCTCACTAACGTTTTCGCATCCTAGTTTCCAAAGGTTGACTAAACCTTTCCTCTGATACCAAATGTAGAGACCCGAAGCTTGACGTACATGAACATTACATTAATTTTGTGGAATACTTAGTACATAAAAAAACACACACACAAGGATCATAATAGTTTAGTGTCTTTGGAAACTCGAAACGTAATCTTCTAATCATGGTGAAAGATCTTCAATATCTCCCATAAAGATCTTCCCTTTTTTTACCTAAAACCTTTCTTTATATCTTGGGGAAAAGAAAACATAAAAGTGTGAGCTCAAATGCTCAGTAAGGGTAAAAAAAAAAAATCAATCACATCATATTCATAAGAACATAACTTTTGGAAATCTTAACCTGCAAAAGAGAGAATAATTTCATAACATGGGACAAATCATAGTAGTGAAATGAAAATCCAATAATCATAACATAAAACATTAAACTTTGTGGCATACACACATAATCATAGATAATCATTTCTTGTTAGTCAAAACGCATTTCCAAGACTATCTTAGTGGACAAAGTCCCTTTCTGAACAGAGTCACCCTCGTTTCAGTCCTGTTTCACTGAACCGGTATAACCTACCATTCCAGCCATGTCTATCTCATGAGATATAAAATCTTTACCCAATTAATTGGAGGGAGATATAGGTCCCACCCATCTCATAATGATACCATTCTTATGTGTGCCACAAAATCATAAATCATACATCATTGCATAACCCATGTAATAAAAATGGGAATCTTAAACATCATGACATCATAAAACAATTCCTATACGATAAAGGAACTCATAAAAAATAATTCTATCACAACATAATCAAATCAATGTAATAATTGGGATAAAAACAGAACCCTTTATTATCTTAGATGGAAAATAATTTTGATAAAACACTTGAACTCCATTCTTGAGGAAAATATCCTTTCTTCTTCAAAAACATTTTTCCTTTCATAACATGTCATACGACATTAAAATAAAAGAAGTTGATTAAAAATAAACATGAAAACTTGTAAAGGATTATTCTTGGAAATAATGTTTTAAAAATCCATTCATGCCGTATAAGTTAAAAAAAACATTCTTCGTACTTTTGTCGGAAAAGTTAAATAGTACCTCGTACAAAAAACGACAAAAGATTCCTTTCATATCTTTTAATAAAAACTCACTGAAGATTAAAATTGAATTTAAAAAAAAAAATTAAGTGCATGGAAATAATATTACATATTTAGGAAACATGGATGTGGATGATAAAATACACCCCAGTAAATTTCATAGTATAAACAATCTCGGATAAAAATGAGATTGTGATATTTCCCTTACCTTAGGTCTGACTTGCTTTATAAGTGTCCGAACCTCCTGTTTAATGATTTCAATCATGTTATTGATTTATTACAAAATCATATTCATTGTTATTATATCATATATAGTCCACTTATGGCTTTATATTACCCGTTCTTTTGTAAATTCATGTTAAAGTAGCGTTTTGGGTAAAATCGTCTCATTTGTCGTTCGTGTTTTTAACTTGTAATTATTAATATGATTACTTGGATCATGATTACATATATCCAGCATGTAAAAAATGATTTATATATAATATATATTCAGAATATATATATATATATATATATATATATAATATATCGATAAATGTAATGAAATACACCGTTCATGGAGACGGTAGTCCGTACGTACGCCTGAACGCTGTTTTCGTTTCCTTATTGAATTGAATGGAATTAAGTAGATGACATACATATAAATATACATAAATCCAGTATCATTATTATGTCATATATTTCATTAGTACTTATTATATATACTTTATAATCATTCATGAATGGTTAATCATTGAGAATGAATCTCATCGCGTCGTGGAGACGGTAGTCCGTACGTATGCACGAGCGATGATATCGTTCCCATGGTCGTGGAATTGTGTTGAAGTGTATGTATAATATTTCAGTATCAATATCACTTTATAATAATCATGTATAGTTACTCATTACACCATTATACCCATCCAATTAAGGTGGTGACGGAAAAAAGATTACACCACGGCGTGGAGACGGTATTCCGTACGTACGCACGCGCGGTGATTTCCTTTCTCCGTAGGATGGATAGAAGGTTAATTAGAGTTGTTTCATATTTATAATAACATATAAGTATATAAGAAATACTGATGTTATTACTTTATCATGAAACAACTAAATAAGAAGAAGTTGAAGAAGAAAGAAATTGAAAAGATCGGTAATGGATATTACCTCTTCTTTGGAACACCTCTTTGAATCCTCCACTTAGGGAACTAAGATTGGTCTTTGAAGAAGAGAAGGACCTCTAGGATTATTCTAGGGAAGTGGAGAAGGGATTTTTTCAGGGGTTGGCCGAGCTTGAGTGCTCAAATTGGTGTGAGGAGGAGGGGGAGGATGTGCCCTTTTATAAGGGAGGAGAGGGGCACTTTAGGAATATCTCAAAATATTATTTTATATTAAAGTTAAAATCGGTTTATAATGGTTCCAAAGGGTCTTATTTCGAACCTAAAGTGGTGATGGGTCGAAATACTATCAACCAATAGGATTTAGACAAGTTTAGGTTATTATTTTAACCTTATCAATTAGATTTAACTATAAGTTAAATAATTTAACTTTTACCGTGTCTTTTTGTTTTCTTACACTATATGGTTAATACACTTACTATAACATGCCAAACGAACCCAAAATTGTTTATTATTAATATATATATCCTTATCTAAGTCATTTTTCCGAACCTTAGATTTTTATGAATAAAATAACAATTAATAATATAATATTTGATTTAAAAACTATTTTGTGTCAATTTTGACACTATTTGATATATGATTTTTTTGAAAGTTATAACAGAATTATATGTTCAAAAAAAAGTTGATTACATCAACACTAATATATCATAGTAACCTAGAAAATTAGTGGGATTCATAAAAAGTCTCAAATTACATTTATTTTGGTGTTTATAACATCAATTATGTCAATATTTCATTAATAAGATAATTACTGCATCATCTTTGTGACATGAATAAATTAAATTATATGATGTCTAAAAATTAAAAATAAAATACCATTATGTAGGAAATCTTTTTAGCTTTCTAATGAATATTTATAGTCGAATTTATCTTATGTATAACTCCATATTAAAAATGTTTTACTTATTAAACATAGATTTTAACTATTTTAACCCTTCTTTAAATAAATTAATAATAAATTTCCTAATCTAATCCAAGTGAGCCTAAGTGGTCATATTTTATTCCTAAGATTTTTTTTGGTCGAATTAAACTTGTTAAATAGAATTAGAACATGTGTTAGGGTAATAATAATATCATTTTTACCCATAATTACCCTATTTACTTTTTACCGTGGTAAATAAAAGTAAAAAGTTACTATTCACCAAAAATTATTTTCATCTCATTGAACCAAATTTTACTTACTGACATCAACCGTGTCTCTCGGATTTTTGAAATTCCATTCACAGAAGCGGTATAATTATGTTTTATGAAAAATTCAGTTTTTTTAACTACCACTTAGCAGTTTCACTATTCATCAAAAATTGATGTTTTTTAGAACAATGCCAAAATTTCATCCTAAACTATATTTCATATTTCAAATTCAAAAATGAAGTCTATTTTACCAAATTCATAACATAGAAGTTGCATTAATTAATTTTATAATTAAATCTCGCTGTTAAAACAAAGATCATGTTTTTAAGAAACAATATCTATCAAAAGATTGACACTTGTTTATGTCTGGTTTAAATGTGAGATTACATCCAATGACCAACATTGTATTAAATTGTAAAAATATATTCTAAATATACTTTAAAACCACTCAAATTAATAATTTATCACTATTAATTATTTCGATTGAAAAAGTCGTCTTTAACTAAAATTTAGTAATTTTCACTATTCATCAAAATATGAAAGTTATCCGAAAATTACCAAAATTTCACCCTAAGCTAATTTCGATATTCCGAATCCAAAAATTAATTCCATTTTGAAAAATAAGATTTACAAAATTTCAAAAAGTGGTTATTACTATTCATAACGGCTAGTTTTAGTAATATTTTAATAGCATATCGTTGTTTCGTGAAACTCAGTATTGCGTACTACACACGTTATCGAGGAAGGTTGCGATTGCGTGCAAGGCAAGTCAAAGATGCGTGTTGTGCAAGATCTTTTTGGTGTAGTGTACAACACAAGACATTAGTGAAATTAAAAATAATATTTTTATTAAAATCTCGGGGTGTTACAGATCATATCATAATACCTCCCTCTAAAGGGATTTCCTAGGGTTTTGATAGGACACCCTACCCTAAATCATAAGGTTTGGGACCAGGGCATAGTTAAAAACCCTTCCCAACACCTTCGAGTATGGGTTTCATCATAGAATTCATTGAATCTTTTAACTGGAACTTGATGAATATGGTATGATCAAGTGTCATAATGGATTAGTTATCACATGATGACAAGAAATTCATGATTGTATGTGTAGCGTGTTTTATGTTTCCATGTGGGTGTGTTTCGTGGAAAAAATGCACCTTATTTATGACTTTCATTCACTTACACATGATCACAGTATAAATTAGTAGTGTTGAGGATTTGAACGTTCATATATCGTTTCTAGACTATCTAAATACCCCCATACACAACATGTGTTTTGTTGTATGTGGGTAAAGTCTCCTATTTTCTATTAGAACACATGTACTTCTCGGAGATGGACACATGATCTTGGTTTACTATGTTATTTAGTAAATGGATAAGATGGGATGGTATTTGTTATGGGATAGAGCCCATGTTTTCATTTTTAATTATGGTTCACAATATAATAGCCAATGTGGAATTTATTTCTATATAATGAATGTTAGGCCATATCTATTTTTTGAAACTATTTTATGGTTAAAAGATCATCTAGACTATTTTAATTTTTTCTATTCTACATTATGGGAGCCCATTGAGATCCATATTTTATATCTATAGGTTTTTGGGAAGTTACATTTGTAGACATATCATCCTGAATTTTTGTTATAATTTTAGTATGACCCCAAGAGGACTATATTGTGGTCAAAGTCTCCCCTCAACTAAGATAGGTACTCATCTCTAGTCGAAAGCCTCATGAATATGGGTAGTAATGACGAACGCTCTAAATTATTCTCACATGTTTATCATTCAATTGGTTATGATTGAGGTGTTACACCTACATTGATAAAAAATAATATTTCATTAGTTCTCAATATAACATTAATAAAATATAGGTATTTCCAATAAAAATTATTACACTAATAAAAATAGAAGATATTAATTATATTTAGAGATGATAAAAATCATAGGTCTATAATAGTACTAGCATGATCAATTCTTTATAAGCTTTGATAAAATCTAAATTTTTACACTCATATAGGCATGTTTTATAGTCGTGATTACTATGAAACTTTAATGTAATGATTATAAATTCTTTTTTTCATTTATAAAATTGTATTTGTCATTTTCCTAGAATTGTTAAAATTAAATTATTATAATTAAAACTCTTTTATGATATAAAACAATATATTAATAGATGAAAAACAAGTAAACAATATTATATGGTTGAATGAGTTTTGGAAAAAATATTTAATTCATTTATGGCATGTACGAATAAACCACACATCAATTTGACTTGTGGTTTTCATATAATGACTTATATAGTTGTTTTTCAATCATTATTTTTTTCTATGTTCTATAAAAATTTTCCAAGTTATCATAATGAACAAAAAAGATTGGATTTCCTCAAAAAAACATTGAAAAACTATTGTTAATTTATTCTCGATCATTAGGAATAAATATTACATCAATTCAATATATAATTTGACCAAATAATTTTAACTTCCTTTTTAAAATTACAACTTATTATTATATTCTAAATTCCCATCATACAATCTGAAAAGAGAAAATGCGGGGATTATTAGGCTATTACCAATAAAAATAAAAATAACATCAATGTGGTGTTTATTTTACCTTTAATGCTTTAAAATTTATTTTTAAAATGATAAATGGAAGTCGACCATGTTGTGATGTGTTAGGTTATGACATGTTCATTATATTGTGTTAATATTTTTAATTTTTGTTATTATTTTAAACCATTATAATTTTTATTTTTAATAACATTATGGAGAAAATGTGTAAATAAAGAGAAAGAAACTGACGAGGAATGAAAAAAAAATCATAGATTGAAAATGAAAAGGAGAAGAAAAAATCAGGGGCATCTTGGAGTATACTAAAGATCATACAACTGAAAAAATTAATAGGAACCACTAGTGACTTCCAAGTGGCATGCAACCTCGATAGAAAAAATCCCCCAACCACATCCATATGAATAGAATGCCACTATAATAAGGATAATCCACTGAAGTCAGCATTCAATTAGCACCATCGACCAAATAAGTAACACCCATCACTCTCGAGGATTCTCTACTGCAGATGAACTAGAAGTTCTAATATTAAATATAAATTCTTTATATACACAAATTAATTTATTATAAATATAAAAATTTTATTTTTCCAATTAATTTATTGATGTTTTGATTAACCTTCCTTAATAAGGTTTAATTTATTAACACATATGATATACTTAGAACCCGAAGAAGTAATATTACTATCATAGAAAGTGAAATATATAAATATATCATATTTTATATATGCTATTATAATTAATGTACACTCATTATTTTGGTTTAGGTCACCCAGTCACAGTACTCCAACTTGTACAAGAAAAAACGTCTATCGACTCTAAATCTGCTAGATCCCACATGGGAATCGTGCTTCGACTGAGATATATATTTACTCAGGGGTATACCATATTATCTTTTGTAGGAACTCTATGAAATATGACTTCCCCTTTTTCATTAAATTACTACAAGATGTAAAACATCCAATGTATGTTATTACCCCTTTGGTGTCACCCAAGATCCATGGTATGTAATATTATTATAGTATTATCACGGTATACAGTAATTTATCTACACGTCTTGGTATAATTCCAAGATCCATGAAAAGTTATATATCCAAACTGATTAAATAGCTTCATTGGAAGCTTATATATACTCCAAATATGTTATATAATCAACAATAATTGGTTATTCAAGCTTCTAAAGCTCACTACTCCACCATTCGTGAAAAATTATGAACTTGAAAATGATTTAAGATCATTGTAATATATTTACAAGCTATAATCATTGTATCCCCACAATATAAGTTCTCCATATTCTCCATATACATATAACACAACATTTTTATGTCTCAAGTACTTTGGCATAGTTTTATATATTCAAAAATACATCTCTCTCATATTATCTTGACATCATTCCGCCATTCTTAAATTATAAGAAACATTAAACCTACTGAAAAACAAGGAATACATGATATATTATTCTATATAATCTTAAAGAACTCTACTCATTATATTTATCACCGTTGGGACTTTGGGAAAAAAATGGGCCTTTAAGGCCATGTAATGGGATTTCATTCCCACTGGTCCTACATGACATGTAATGGGTCTCCTCTACATAGAAAAAATATGTCTTTTTTTAAATAAAAAATGACTCTTAGGCACCAAACATTAAAATAAATATTTATCACCTTATGTATTTCTATGAACAATTTTCTAGAGAGATTAATTATATCTAATTTTGGTGAATCTCCTCTCTTAGATTGGTTCAAATTATAACTTCTAAGTACCTTTTCAATATATCTTTGACTAGTCAAATAATACCTTTTATAGATGTCATTATGGATATTTATCCATAGGATTTTTTCTCTTTCACTTAAATAATTCATGGATAAACATTCATTTACCCAAGAGTAAACTTTGTGTAAGACTCGTATTTTATTTTTCATTAATTGTATGTAATCAGCATATAATACAAATGAAATTATGGAACTCACAGTGCCATTATTATAGACATATGTATTACTCTCATTTGTTATATAATGAAATTTTCAAATTGAATCATCAAAAAATATAATTCCATGTTCATAATGCATTCTTTAACTCATATATAGATCTCGTAAGATTTCGTAATTTATGGGAATTTATAGACATTAAAAACCATTCAATTTCAATCATATTGATATCTTCAACCAACAAAAATTTCAAGAAAGTGGTTTTGACATCAATTTTATAAATATAAAAATATTTCAATGCTATTATTATTAGAAATATTCTAGTGTATTTTTTCATTTTGAATGGAGATATAGTTTTATCATTGTTAGTTCCTTAACATTTTCTTAAATAAATTACAACTAATTATTCTTTATAAGTATATAAATTACTATATATATAATGTTTTTTCATGAATAGAATTTTTCTCCCTATGGGTTTTACATCATCTGGTGGGTCTCTCTAAGTACAGGATAAATTTTGTTACATGGAAACCATTTAATAATTCATGGATTATTTTCATTTAGCAACATATTTTTTATCTAACACTTTATTATATGTAAGAATTAAACTACCTAAAAGTAATATTTAGAAGCAAAATATAGTGGTAAGAAAACATTATCTCCCTTGTTCTCAAACCTCTCTTGTTGACATACACAACACTTGTGTCGTGAGAGGTTTTTCTTCTCTCACTATCCCATATAAAGTTATTTATTATTCAAACTATTATTCATCAAAAGATTCAACATCATAGAATTCAATCTATATTCTAGTATTTCCATTATAATTTCATTCCGTTGTAATAAATATGTCATATATTTACATAATAACTTTTCTACACATAGGGTTATATATGCAATGTCCTTTAATTTCATTATGATAACCTATAATTATTAACATCATTCTTCAAGATTAATGTTTTTCAATAGTTATTATCCTGGAAAATGTATCACATCCCCATCCATATATTTGTGATATAACTAGTTTCATTCCATACCATAACTCATATTGAATCCCATCTGGCACTTTAGAAATTACTTGTTTTAGTATATATATCGTTGTTTGTAGTATATATCCACATAAATATAAAGGTACCATTTCATAAATCACCATTGATCTAACCATGTCTAGAAATTTTTTATTTCTCCTTTAACTAACACAATTAAACTATGGTGTACATGAATTATAGAGAGGGGACTATTAAATACTCTTTCAATTGATCGATGAATTATTGATTATTTTATTCTTCACTAATGTCTTAGTCAAGCTTCCTAATCGTCATACAAGACTAGATCTCTACTCCAGATTGGAATTATATATACATGATAAAATAATCTAACATATTCCTTACTTCATATATATATCCATATAAACCAAATTCACCTATAAAAATAATTAGGTAAGAAAAATCACCCCATTCCACTATTGAAAATGGTTATATACACCATTGAGAATCAACTCTAAATGTTCTATGTCCTTTTCTCAATTCCTATTGAATAGTTATTTGTTCACACTTCTTTATAAAAAACTATGAAACTAATATAAGGTTTTTAACTCAATAGTGTCAAAATACACATCATGATGTAGTTTTCTTAGAATCCATTTATTTACCCGACCAAGAATGAAGTTCCACAGAACGGTAATATATGACACATTCTCGTTGGATTGTTCATTGATATGCAAAGCTAGTTTTCATGTTCATGTATGTATATGAAATTTCTATTACATGTCATACCATTAAGATTTTCATCCTTATAAAAGAAAAAACATGTATTTCCACACATGAAATAAAATCTTATATTGTCTATAATCGACACTAAGATAATTTTTTTGGTAACCAAAGGTACATAAAAAAAACAATTTAATACATAAGTTAAATTTCCTGGAAATGTAAGATTGTAGTCATCAACTATTAATTTTTCAACCCAATGACAATTTTTTACGTGAAGATCTAACTTACCTCTTATAATATTATCACACTTACTTGGTTCCTATATATATATAAATATTTGAGAAAAATAATATATCCAACACCGAAATTGTAAAAATAAATAGAATTCATTTAGTGAAAAATGTAAATACAATAAATTCGTGAAAATTATTGTTTTTCCTAACTATGATGTTATTCTTCCAGTTAAATTTTATACTATATGAAATGTATACAATAACATGATCATTATTATCCCTTTATATCTTTGGATTCATGGAGGGTTGGTGCATTGGTGCATATGGATTTCATGTAGCTATTGACTCGCTTTCATTGACCATCCGTCTCTTATTCACTAGAAGCTCTGAAGAGTTTTTGTATTTCATATTATTAACTACAAGGATAACCATATATAATAGATCAATATGTGACTTATTAATGTTGTATATCTTATAGCTAGTAATGATTTTTGAGAAGTTAGGTGATAAATATGTGAGTATGAGATCTTTTGTTATATCCTGGTTTTTTTAATCCTAGGGACTCTGGTCAATCAGTGTACCAAATAAGCTAGAGAATATGAAGACTTTGTTATTTCTCTTCAACAAACCTACTCCTAAATGGTGTGATATATATCTCATAACGTTTTTTCCCTTTTATCTACTAATATAACTATTTTATATAAGTAAACATATTGTATTCATCCTTATCCCCACATATTTTTTTCAATTCCATAGACATGGATGATAGCATGATGAACTCTACATACAATAAATCATTGATATGGTTCTTTTTCCCCATTTACATTACCCTATATAGGGACAAAATTAAGTCATAACTCCAAAACATAATGATTCGTTTCTTGGTGGGGTAGCATGTTCAAGTGACTATTCCCCCTTTAGATGTTATTATGGATCAATATATTTTTTTACAATAATTGATCACATTTATAATGAGTTAGTGGTAGTGATTTAAATTTTATATATAAAAATTGATAATGTAGAATAATACTTTACCTTGATTAACAATATTATACACATTAAATTAGTATTATTTAGATATCTCCAATAATTATATTAAATCCTTCTACCCTTCAACTATTAGACTCATAATAGTCAGTGGATTGTATATTGTAGTGAAAATGATCCTTATTAATTTCCCTCAAATTCTATGTTAATTCTATGACTCTACTAAAATAGTTTTAAAGTAGGAATTTTACTAACCAACTGCATTGAATCGAATATTCATTATTTTCTGTGTATATTTCCAACTCCTGTAAATCCAAACCTTGTATTTACTCACCTCTTTAAATCTAAAGTTGAAATAAATGAGATAGGAATATATCTTTGAATAAAATATTATTAATGTCATCTGATTAATCTCACGATAACTCTCTAATAATAAATGTAACTCTTAACAATTGATGATGATAGCCTTATACAAATAGTATTGTAAAAATTCTAGTGCTGGAAGGATTTGACATAATATTTTTTTAATGGATTTTAACTTATGTTTTTTTTTCTGGGAGAATTAAATCTATTTATATTTATCATGTTTTTACTATGTTATCACACCAACAATGTAACCATAAATAAATAGAAAACATTCATTTTTCATTAATTATTTTTATCTAGAAATGATTGTTCATTTTGTTATGTGACTGTGTGTGAGCTAAAAACACTCAAAAATAATAAACCATGTATATGATGAAATAAAATAAATTATGATCAGTTTTTTTGTGAAGGATGGTCCATAAATTCTAGGGTGATCAACTGAGAGAATAGAGGAAAATCCATGAATCATTTCACACTCAAGTTGTAACGCTCAGCCCATCCATTATATACATCCCCCATTTGTTGATTTACAAAACCTCAATAAGAAATGAGTCACATTTGTCTTCGGCAATATATAATAATACACACACATAGTTGGGGGTGGCTCATAGATATGGGATATGCATGAATAAACTTTCATATGGATATGCAGACCCTTATAAAAACAACAGGAGTAAGGGGTGATTTATAGAAATTCATTTATTTGTTAGTTATTATAAAAATTTTACATTTAAATTATTAAATATATAAAATATAGTAAACAAAGAAGCATTGGATGTCAAAACCCATGATGATTCGACATGCATTACACTTGTAAAATAAAATAAAATTTGAAAAATGAAAAGAAATTTGAAAAAAATTCCAACCTATTTCTATTGATTATTGAGAATTTATTTATGTTTTCCTTGACATTAATGTGCCTAAAAAACCCCTTGGAGGGGGTTTTTATCCTTGTTTGGTCTGTATGGGCTGGGTGGGCTGGATAGAAATAACGCACACCAAGTGAGGTGTCTTTGGAATGTTCTAGGGCACAACGGTTCCTCCATTTATAATTTTTTACAAAATCATTGCATGTATATCACAAGTTCATTCACTGATAACACCCTAGAAAATAAGAGTGGGTCTCTTTTCGATTGAAGTAGTTAGCCATCCACCTTATTATATATATGTTTTTTAAATTTATAAGTAAATTTTGTTTTCTTCTATGTCCCACTAATATGTGGCCAACACCCTCTCCCCCCATAATTGCACTATTCATGGACCGCCTTCATCACCTCCCCTATATTCTAGTGATCTCTTCCTCTCCTAAAGTATGTGTTTCTATTAGTGTCCTTTATATTTTTTTTTTGAATTTTATGATCAAATGATATTTAGATGGAAAGGAATCATCCATATATCATCATATCATTACGTTCGAGCACCACTCTGATTTCAATTGTGTTATTATTTAAATTGTACCTAATAACATGTTTTCTACTAATAATGGTTGTTTGAAGTGTCTATAAGGATTGTGAATAGGTTTAGAGGAAATATGGTTGACTTATAGATGAAACATGTGGTTGGTATACCTTCCTTTCATGATGGTGTCCATGATTTGAAATGTCGAGATGGAATCCCAAGAGGTTCTGCCTATGGTGGTTCATGGAATGGATTTATATGGACATTTTTAAACCTTTAGTGATACTTTGTTTGAAGGGTCCGGAGGGAGATTTATTCTGTAACCCCCATACACAATACCTCATTCTTCCCTCAATACATAACCTAGTATGTTCTCTACATGAATCTCCCTCCATGTCATTTTGAGCACCCTCGTCCTATTTTCATGGAGGATTCGTGTGAAACTTGTTATAAAAGGTATCTTATGGTGTGTATAATTACACGCAATCCCTTAATCATAGTTTTACCTAATATATCTCTATTTTCATTTTTTTAAACCCCAACGTACACATTTTGGGGTTGAAGTTGTGGATTTTTTGTGTCAAGCATGTTTTGAGTGGTGATGCTTGGTGTTTTTTCCTTACACCTCCAATGGAAAAATTTCGCTATATATTTTTATGTGTATGGAAAAAATTTCATGAATCATTTTTAATGTGGGATTATCTATGTCCCTATGATAGTTATTCCTCACATTCTAGAATGATTGTGTTTATCAGTATAAGTGAATTAAACTTCATAGAGGGGCGGTTTTTGTTATGGATTGACTAATGTGATGATTCCACATGTGATAGTATGTGACATTAGGGTTTTATTCCCTATTATAGTTAATATTTGGTTTCCATCAATTCTTTGTTTGACATAGTTTAGCTATGCTAGATGATGTATGGGGTGGGGTGAAATTTCCCTTTACCCATGACATCTTTCTAAAAATTCATGTGATTACTTACTTTCACTATTCTTAGTGAACTACATAGTTTCCTCAAGATGTTTTAGTGTTCATGTGATAACCACCCAGGAACCTAAGGGATGGGTTGTTGGATGTGAATACATCATAATAATCTGTGGGATGGGTTGATGGATATGATGACCTCCAAATACTCCTTAAGATATGTTGCAGTGCTTTTGTGGTCATGACCAATGCATATTAACATGAAGTGGGTGATACACGACCCTTGTGAATTCTAATATACCATTCTTACCTACAATGAGATAAAATAGGTATGTCAATCCCCAGTGGCTTAGTTATTAAATGATATAACAATGCATTGTGTGTTTAATTTTTTATTTATTTTATAGAGAAAAATCCACATTTATACACATACTAAATTTATATCAAGGTCATATTGGTGGTGTCCCACTGATATTATTTTAAAACCCCTCATGGGAATCTAGATACATGTACAGACTTCATTACTTGGGATCTAGCTAAGGGGGAGTTCCCAATATAAAAGTTTTAATTAGGTAGATCATGATGGATATAGGTGATGGCATGTGATACACTAGGATATTTTGTAGCGATTCCACTTTGATTATTACTTTTATTCTATTTCCTCTGTATAATTGGTCCAATACATGTGAGGATCACTTTTTAATAATATATGAAATGAATATGGTATTGTATATTTTTATATCATGTTGTTGGTGTATTAGTGCATTATTTTTCTTGTCAACTGCTTAGGTTTATTGATGCATCTTATGTATTTATTGTTCTATAATATGTGTTACTATAATACAGACATAATATTTATGGTATAGTATCCCCATGTGTAATTTGATCCCTCTCCACTAGCTAAAAGTGACTTGCATATGGTGATCCATGTATGAGGTCATATAACACATTGACCAATATTGAGTGATTTAGGTCTAGGAGTCACAAAATGGTATTAGACCTTCCTTTTGATTTACTCTTTGGGTCTTAGTAGAATGAAGATATAATGGATGAGATTTATGTAGGGGAGATATCCTATGCCTGGACAACACTTTTTTAGTGTACCTATTAGTTACTAGGTAAGTTTCATTGTTGTTATTGGTAATGATGTCATAGTTTCACGTTGTACTTCAATGTTATTGTGTATTCACAATTTTTGGGGGTTTTCAATGGAAAAATTGGTGATTGAATGTGAGTTCATTCACTATGGTTTGGCATGTATGTTATATTTTCAAATTATTTATTTATTTATATTGATGGGGTTAGAGTAAATAAATTCCACGAAACATATATTATATATTTTCCTTAATATATCATTTAGGAAATTTAATTAATTTTACCTCATCATGTCTACTAATTTGTTTATTTTTTATGTGACTAACAAGTAGCTACCATGATATGAGAAAAGGATTTGGGAATCTCCTATGTGGTCATCCCTAGTTTTTATGTGTAACTCTATGGTGTGTTTCTAAAATTTGTGGGGTGTGACTGTTTGTACTTATTAATTACATAAATATTTTGAGTATTTAATAAATAAAAAATGTTTATGAGAATCTGTATTTGTATCTATGACAATACAACCTCATGGATGTCTATCATTTCACAGACAGACTAGTGTGACAACATTACTGAGAGATTCAATGCTCTAGTATTACTTCCAAATGTGATGTAGGATGTGTTTTATTATGCTCCAATAGATTCTTTATTGGTTTTGGAATCATACCATCTTCAGCTAGGCATTTTCCACAGAGTGATGGAGGGAGGTGGGGGTGCCCAGTGGGGAGGACCGATGATGGTTGACTGTTCTTGGGACAATAAGATGTATTATTATTTAGTATTTTATGTCATGGTTTGTCGTTGAGATAGAAAATACTAAATTTATTTCATTGAAGGAATCATCAAGCTCTTATAGAAACCTGTTGATCATCGAGTGAAGCTAACTACGATCATGATATAAGGAACTATCAGGATATAGTGGGGTGTAGTGGTCCATGATTCAACTGATGAGGGTTTAACATGAGAAGATTTCAGAAATCATTTATTAGATACATTCATACCTGATGTTACAATGTTTTATCAAGCTTAGGATTTCATAGAATTTTAGAAGTAGGATATGATTGTCAATGATTATGAAACATGTTTCAGTGAGTTGATGTTCTTTTCTCTGTTATTTTTCATAAATGAGGCTCAGAATGCAATGATGTTATAGATTTTTAATCATATAGAGACGAGGTACCAGTTCAAAAATATTTACCAATAATCCTAATCTAAGGTAGTTTATAATGTTCTTACCATTGGTAAGGACTCATCTAAGGATAATCTCACAAGGTAACCACCCACATTTGGTGGTGGCATAATAAGTGGTGTCATTGGGGTTGTTCTAGTGGTAGGAAGATGATATAAAATGGATTTTTCTAAGGAGGTGACAAGTAGTTAGGTGATGGTAGGGGTTTATCCCTTATATCATTAGGAGGGTATCCCATTTTGTTTTCTAATGCAATAAATCTCATCATTATTGTAGTACATGTTCCATTTAGATGAAGGAGTGTCATTCTTGTGGAAATATGGGACATCTTTGGAATTTTTGTTCAACATTCTACCAGTCAACTATTTGATGAATTTAAGGGTAGATTCAATCCTTGAGGGCCATTTTTTTGGATCCTTGGATTGGTAGTTGAGTTAATTAATAGAGTATTGGTTATCAGTCCGTTTCAGGATCTCTAAATGAAAAAAATATTATCCCTAAAGGGTTTTATTACTCCAATGAGTCATGGATCAGGGAGAAGGTACATGGATCCTTGTTTGGAAGGGTTTATGAATTAGATAATAATCTAGTTTATAGTTTATAGGTATGCTTGATAGATAGAGGTATGGTTTTGGTTACATTGGCACTTTCAACTTCATTTTTTGATACATGGGAATCCCATTCATCTATTCACTCCCAAGTTACTTCTAGCCCTGATATAATGATGAATATTTTCACCAGGTTATTGTCACTTGATACACCTATTGGGAAGATGCTCATTCATTTCAATAATTTCCAAGAGTTTCCCATGGTTCTTACTCGATACAAACATCATTATGTTTTCTAATTTTGATGATGACTGATTTTGATGAATTTGTTTCCCTGTATTAGTTAATAGCTTCCATGATCACATAAATTTATATTGATGATGGTTGGATTTTACCTCCCATATGGGAAATCTATATAATATTGAGGTGGAATGGTGTTTGGAGGTAGTCATAGTATGACCATTCCATAACCACGTTAATTATATTACAATAAATGTCGCAGGTATAGTTCTTGTAACATTCCATGTGATCGTTCCAACCATTTTTCGTCATAAGGTGGACAATTAATAGGATGTAATTTAAAAAATTATAATGAATCCCTCCAAATAGTGGAATCATGTCTGAGGAAAAATTGGTATTGGGAGAACAACATATATAGATTCACCCATATCAAAAGAAACTAGCTTGGTTATAATAACTCAAGGTTTATCTGGATGGCATATATTAGAAAGGATTTATTTTCCCAAGAACTCCTCTATAGAGTGATGCTGTTATTGTTTCTCAAAAGGTGTATGTAATACATCATTTTTTCATGGTTTACCAAAAACATAACAATTTATGGTGAAAATAGGTAACCGCTTCCGAGGATCAATGATATTTTTTACTATTTTTAGGGTGCTCTATGGTTATCAAATATTTTTTTATTATGAGTAGGATACCCAAATCAAGGGGTTAGTACATAGGACATACCAATGAAGGTCTTTGGTAGTAAACATGGATTGTATGAGTATCATGTGATTCACTTTTATCTAAAAAATTCACCTTTGTAATTCTTGGAGCATATAAATAGGATATATTACCATTATCTAGACTCATTCATTTTGGCCTTTATTAATGACATTATGGTGCACTCTTGGAACTCATAGATATATTTCTTGTGAATTGAGACTTTTCTAGATAACTCTAAGGGAATATTATTTATTCCATGTTCTCCAAGTGTCACTTCTTGATCAAGGATGAAATATTCCTTAAGAATGTGATTTCTCATTCATAATTCCTAAAAGTCATAGAGAAGTTAGAGGTAATTATATCTTGGTGTAAAATAAGAAATCTATTAAAGATTTTGAGTTTCCAAGAGTTTATCAGATATTATAGATATTCCATTCTACTTTTTTCTCCCTTAGAATCACCTATATCCAGGATTATAAGAAAGAGAAAAATTATTGTATAGATAGATCAGTGTGAGGAGGCCTTATATAAGTTAAAGAGAAAGTTGACACCCCCTCTAATTATGTTTCTTCCAATCCCGAAAATTGGTTTCATAGTTTATAGAGATTCTTTAAGAGTTTTCTTGGAGGTTGTATTGATGTTGTGATATTGGTTAGTCACTTACAGATCTCATCAGTTACGACCCTACAATAAAAAATACTGGTCATGATATGGAGTTAGTGATCATGGTTCCTGAATTGAATTTTTTTCACCATTATCTCTACAAAGAAAAATGTTTCATCTATAATGACCCCAAAACATTTTAGTACATATTTATTTGTGAGACATGAAAATATGATAGAGATGATGGGTCAATTAATAGAAATAGTTTGACTTATAGAGGTCTGTTTACCAAAGAAAGTGGAATGTGGTTGTAGATTCTCTCAGTGGTAAATCACAGGTGATGGGTTCATTAATACCTTTGGGGAGTAAAATTTTATTATCATTATGTAAGAATAACATATCAATTATTTAGATAGGAAATAGTTAGTGATATTTTCTCCATTTTTCATTTATTCATTGTCAATAGAGTGAGTAAAGGCCATTCATGAATCAGATTTAGATTGAATGGGGATGTGACATCACTGGATGGGAGATGATCCTATTCCAAGATATTAAATGGATGGGAACAATATACTTTGTATTTACATAAGGTTATTAGTTTCCATATATATAAGACATGCATTAATTAGAGACTATCATGCATCATAGTGGGTAGGGAATCTAGGATTGACCATAACGTATTATGATATGAGATGTCATTTTTAGTGACCAATAACGAATGAATATTTTAGGGGGTTTTATGCTAATTCCTTACATATATGAGTGTAAAAAGTATGTATAAGAAACCAATAATGTTTCAACAAACTCTCCCAATGACTATATAGAAATGGGATGAGGTTATGATGTAATTATACATAGATCTACCCAATACCCTAATGAGTTAAGATATAATATAGATGGTAATTGACTTTACAATAATGATTTCACACTTTTTTAATATTTAGGGAGACTTAGTCCATGGATGAGTAGAGGATGATGTATGTGTGAGAAAACATGAAGCTAAATGGTGTCCCTAATAGTATTATATAATATGAAGATGCATGGTTTATGCTGGAGTTATGAAAAAGACTAATTAATGAAATGGTATACCTACTTAAGTTCCATACAACATTTCATCTGTAGATAGAAGTACGGTCTATGTGGTCAATATAAATCATAAAATATATACTCGAGGCTCGTGTTCTATATTTTAGTCTGTCATGGGAAGAACATAAGGATCTCTAAACATTAACACATAACAAAAACATCCAATATTTGATTCAAATGGAACCCTTTGCGGCTTATTAATGTTAACCATGTTAGCCAATACTATTTTGGACTCATACGGGTGAGTTGATAGTGGTGGGACTGCTCCTGGTACAGTATACACCTGAGTGGTTGTAGTTAATTCAGAGATAGTTGGATAAATTTTAGTGAAGACAATGTTTATTTTCTAACCAAAGATGATAGTCCCAAGATTTTATCAAGGATGACAAGGTTTTGTTATTGGTGTCATCTAGGTTTGGGTATCGATATTGTTGAAAATAGGGGAAACTAGCCTATTGTTTATTGGTCTATTTCAGACTGTGAAATATATTTGGATTGTGGAATATCAGTCATACATTTCTATTTGAATTCATGGAATGAATGATTTAATTTTGGTGCCTTTACTTTAGAAGTACAATATAGACTAAAAAAACATGATTGATAGTGATGATGTTGAGTTAGAAAAATATTCTTTATTTGAAGAATGACTATTGAAAATAGTGGACTGAAGCTGGAAGGTACTCTATAGGATAAAAATTCCTCTTGTTTTGGTTTTATAGTGGCATGCATTAATATTGAAATAGACATAGGAGTATGAGTCTTATATCTGGGAATAGTGGTTGGAGCTACCCAGAAGAGATCCCAAGAGGCGCTTTTGAAGGATTAAAATTTGTTATAGGGGGATTTTTAACTCTATTTATATGCTATGTGACTTGTTTTTAAAATTCCTCATAATAATTTTAATTTTTATCATTATTTGATATTTGGGGTTTTAAGATGGATTAGGTGTGAGTTCTTGGGAAATGGGGGTCACCTATAGCTAAAAAATTATATATGAAGACTATAATGACATGAAGGTGTCCTTCATGTTGTGAGATGTCATGGGAAAAATCCATGGGAATTATGACTATAGTGATTACTTATGTGAATCTGTATTGAAACTACAAAACCCATAAAAGATGTTTTCTTAAAGGGGAAAGATGTATTTTCACACATAACACCCATAAACCCATCCCCCTCCCTCTACAAAATTTTGAACTCCCTTCTCCTATTTTATAAAGGATTTATTTCTCGCATATTTTAGAAGGTATATTGTGGTGATTCTATTACCACTTATATCATTAATCCATATTACACTTATTTTATCCACATTTTCTATTTTTAAAAACATTAATGTCTGAATTTGGGATCAAAATCATGGATTTGGAGTGTCATTCGTTTTTGTGGGTGGTGATCCTTGGTTTTCCATATTTTTCTTAACTAAGGTATGACGTCCCATTAATATTTCACCATAATTTCATAAACATTCATGAATTATTTTTCATTTGGGTGTGTGCGACCCTATGTAACATCTTATTGATATTATACAGTGACTGGGTTGGTTTATATATGTATAGTGGACTCCTTAGAGGGGGGGTGGTGGGTTATGGCTTCTCTAAAGTGATGATTCTACATGGGAGATTGAGGGATGTAGTGGTTATCCACCCAATAAACTCTCCTTTATGGGGGATGTTTAGGATTATTTTGGACATTATTGGATATGGTCGATAATATATGGGATATGGGTTGCATTTCTCTTTGATTTTGACATTTTTCTAATGGTGCATGTGGATTAGTTTTTTGTTTATTTCTTAAAATGACTTCACCAGTATCCTTGGGATTGGTTGATGTTCATTTGATGACCTCCCATGAACCTACTTGATGTATTTTTAGATTATATAACCTCACAAGAATATTTGGGATGCACTAGTGGATATGATGACCTCCCATGAATACCCATTATGGGTTAGAGAGTTTTTGAGGCTGTGACATTTGAGTAGGCAGAGGATGTGGGTGAAACAGAAATTTTATAATTTCTAACAGTCCATCCTTATATGTAATGATCCTAATCAGGTAGGTTTGGGGTTTATGGTGTCTTTTTTTGTTCATGATAACCTTATAAGACGTTTTTATAATTATGTATTTATATTTTAGCTATGCATCCAAATACATACACTTGTTGAATTTATGTTAATGGTCTCTGGGTAGTGTACTATTGGTGTTATTATTACACCCTATAAGGGAATCTCAATTCTTGTTCAGTCAATAAGAACAGTAATCTAGATAAGGTTAGGGGTCTGACATCATGCTACTATGTTGGTGGAATAGGATGGATATAGGTGATGTTGGGATATACATCAGGATCTTTTGTTGTGATACCACTTTGTTTATTTTTGTTCTTTTATTTCCTATATACATTAATCCAACACATGTGAGGATATTTTTTTACTAATTTATGACTTGGATATTGTATTTCGTATTTTTATATCATGTTTTTTGTTTTTAATAATTGCACATTAATGTTTTATTTTTATGGTTATTGATGTTTCCACTTTATATGTTGTTCCAAAATATCTAGTACTCTGATATACACATAATACTAAAAGAATAGTCTCCACATTTGTTTTTAGTCATATCCACTATTCGGTATCCTCCTACATATGGGGATCAACATATGAGGTCATGTATGACCTCGACCTAGAATTGGTGATTTGGGCAGGGTCATCACAATTTCATCAGTGGAGTTGGGACCATATCGTCATCCTCTCTCTAAATTTTATGAATTTTTATTTTAAACATTGACTTAAAGCATAACACAACCACTATAACACCACTTGATTGCATTGATTAATTTTTGGAAGCATTGAAGTGGATAAATTTAATATTTTTACACCGGATCAATTTCATAACATCTAATTCAACATAATTTAACCTTTTTATCAGTCAAAGTATCCTAAGTAATTCAAATAAACATGGAAACTAAAATGAATTGATGTATCATTAAACATGAAAAGATTATTTCATTCTAATCATCATCGTTGATATTTTCTCAACGTATATGAAGTTATAATCCATTAAATCATCCGCATATGCTTCAAAATAATGTTGGTAAATTAATCAATGAATTGTTTATTCTATCATGGAAAATTGAAGTGTCCTCAATGTCCTTTTCATCACTTGAGCATCAATTACTTAATCCAGGAAGGGTGTCATGGATCTAAGATCTTAAAAATAAACTTTCTTACTCCATGAAATGGGAGATAAGGGAGATAAACACTCAAAT
The DNA here is from genome assembly GCA_963277665.1 of Viscum album. Taxonomy (NCBI): domain Eukaryota; kingdom Viridiplantae; phylum Streptophyta; class Magnoliopsida; order Santalales; family Viscaceae; genus Viscum; species Viscum album. Next base: position 394,005,159 of record OY728136.1, on the reverse strand, counting down.
TCATGGGAGAAATAGTACCCATGAGTTTGGTTTTATTTTGGACTATATAGGCTGGTTAAAACATTTTATATGTTCACATAAGTCCATTAAAGAGTCTAACCTTATAAATAAACCATATATGACATCTATTATATAATAAAAATATAAAAAATTCTTTTAAATATTTCATTAGTTTCTTTTAACATTTATTTTATATTATGTGATACAATAAAAGTCATTAACTCAACTTGTTTCTCCAACAAATATTTAATGAGACGTGAATAATGAAAAATTATTCATAAAATAATTTTCTCAAATTCACACAATAACCCTTAAATTCATTATGTTAATAAATTTAGTACTTATTTTTAAAAAATATAATATTATTGAATTCTTTTATTTTCATTCAATCATTCATATTCGCACATTACCTGACCCCCATCGTGGGCCCTACCATATCTTAAACTTTAGTTTATTAGAATTTCCAAAACTGTTTAATGAACATTCTGTCTGAACCAGTAGGACCTCATCTCAATAGTTGGAAGTTACATTCATAGACTAGGAGTTTTGTTTAGAAACATTCAATGATCCCTAAGGAGATAAGTTTAATTAATAGAAATGAAAACCACCTCTTATCAAAATATAATATGATATAAAATATCATCATCTAATGATATATCATAAATATAGATGTGTATCTCATGTCACAAGATTTACATGATTTATTTATATTTTGATTATCCATAGTGTATTAGCATGCCTTATTATTATATTTTCATTAATTTAATGAAGGGGAAACTATTATTTTCAACACAGTTTGAGATATCTCTTCATATAATCAGAAGAAAAAAACTATTCCTTTATTATTCATCCAATGAAGTGAGGGAATATGGATAACCTCTAATCAATGGTAGAGATTTAGGAAAGGTATTAATCTCAAGAAATTTTGTTTAAGGAAGTTTATTGAGATGTATACTATTTTCATAAGTGTATTAAAAAGATAAAATTTTTAGGGAGGATCAATCATCAAATGGACAGTGGTTTCTTTGAGACTTGTACTGATACACTTAGGGTATTTGTAATTATATGTATTTTTGTTGACCTTACTGAACCCAAATTCATATTATAACTTGATTAAAAAAGTAAATTAAGGTAAACGATGTATTGGTAATGTAACCTACCAAGTGTAAGACATTCATAGAACTAATAATATCAATATTCAAATAGAATTTAAAATTTGGGAATCCCTTAAGAACATCCACTTGAATATTTCCCTATAATATTAGATATTTATATATTTTTTCTATTTTTTGCACATATTATCAAATATGATGTTTTTGGTACTATTTAGATGTTTTATTGGTGAAATGATGTATAAATTCAGGGTATCTAACACAGTTGTTCTTGCTCCTAAAAATAAACTCCCCTATATCTTTCAACACATTCATATGATTATTATTTGAAAATTTTTATATAATTTAGTCACTAGGATTCATCATTATAGGTTATCCGATCTCATTCCATCCATTATCTTGGAAGAGTTGCATGGTTTTATTAGGGGGAGGGGTATTCAATGGGTATTCAGAATGCCCCACGAAATTATGGAATAATTAGATAATGAAATCCTTAGAGTTAATGTGATGATAAATGTTGACATAGATAAATATAATTTCCAACAAGAGCATGTTTCATTTTTCTCTCATTGAGAATGATGGGGTTATCAAATTTTGCATGTTATTTAATATTCCTAGGTTCCTCATCCCCACATATGTCTATCTATATCCTAAAAAGGGATTATAGGTTATTCATTTCTTTAAGAGGACTTTGGAATGGTGTTACATTTTCCTTATACTACATTACCATTTCTCATGATGTGTTTTCTCAGAACATGAATGTCTATATAGAGGATGGGTTTATGTGGTGTTTGGTAAGTTGTTATGGCACCCTAGGTTTTTCTAATTTATTCAGTATGGATAAAATCTATATTTTCTGGTATGGAAATAAAAAATACATAACCAAATTCATAATGATTTTTATAAAATATGTTTTATTGAGTAGAAAAACCATAAAAACTAGGAAAAATATTGTTTTGGTTACTTATAAAATGATTCCTAAAATGAGGTTTCACCTTGGAATTTGGTAGGGTCTTGGTAGGTTGGAGTTTCCTTTAGTGTAACTTATTGCTCTTTTGATTCATGTATGTTTGGAAATCCATATCTTTATTTACCTAATATAAAAATTGACCATCCATAATTTGAGTTTAATGAAGAATATATTATATTTTAGTGGTATGATAACATTGATTATAAGTCCCTTGTACTCTATGCCTATCAATTTTATATTCATTATTGTGGTTCATATATCTATTATCTATATATTATAGATTATATCCTTTGATTTATTATGGGGTAGTGGTAGGGATAATCTATTTCATTGGGAGGGTTTTATGTTTTTATCTCTACATATAAAGGATATTGATATTAATATACATCTTTTGTAAAAAACTATAATAGATAATTATGAAAATATATCTTCATTTTTTATGGTTGTCTCTTCTCTTTAGCTGTGGTTCATGAGAGATAATCATAGAAATGAATGGTATTTCAATGTAGGGGATAATGGTGGATATAACTCTAAAATATATCATTGTATATTTTCTATTCTACTAACAATGTTTGGTCAAGGTTTCTAGATTTTAGATACTAGTGATATTTCATTTTAGAAGGATTTATTCTTGGGTTCCCAAATTCTCTTTCTACGGTGCATGACCCCAAAAATTGAAATCAATGAGGCCTTTTACTATCAATATGATTTCTATGATATCCATAATATGGAATAAACATTCATTTCTATAGACATTTTTTTATTAGAGAAGCATCGTCTTTTCTATTTTTATAGTAAAAATGGTCATTTATCCTTAGATTCGTTTCAGTCTACCATCTAGAATATGAAGCCAATGGATTAGTGGGAGTAATTTATGTAAAATAATTACATTATTATTATTATATGACTCGTTATTTGTAAAATTAAAAGGTATTATGTTCCTACATATGTGATGATCCAAAGTATAGGCACTTCACTAGTGTCTAAATGCAGGAGAGGAACATGGAATTATGTTTAAAATATGGACCAAATCTTTACTAAATGTGATTGGCACCATGATTGTGTAATTTTTTTGTTAATATCATAAACCATATTCCCATTTTTGTTTCCATTAAAGCCTTACATTAATCATGGTACATGAATATATCGAACAAACATGTAGGGATATTTCAGATCTATATATTATAGATTTTTCCTAGATATTATGATATGAAAATAATGAGGGTACTCATGTTTCCAATTGATTTTCTGTCATATTAATTCCCAATTGGAGTCTCAGAAAAAAAGTCTTAACTGCTGGTATTCATGAATGTGGGAAAAAAACTTCAAAAACTCACCCCTATAGATGATCCTCTAGGGGCAGATAAAATATTATGTCCATGTGATATTGGGTACAATTAAATTATCCTTGTATTCGTTTTTAACAAAATATTGGTCTATATTAATTTAATAATTATATGACGGGGGTGGAGTGATTAATGGTTAGGGTGGTCGATGGTGTTGGGGTTTGTTGAATCTTTTTCACATGACACCTCAATTTTATATAATTCTATTTATTTTTTATTAAATATTAACATCTTCCCTAAGAGGTTATATCGAAGGATTTTGTCAAACATAATGTTTCTATAATTGTCAATTTTTTCAATAATCAAGAATCAACCCACTATTCAGTAGTATACCTTATTTGAGCCTTTTTTATAAAGGTTGAGATGGAACTATTAAGTCTGATTTGTAGAGTGAATGAAATATTTTGGATGATTGAATTTATTTACATTTATAATCGATGAGTGATGTTGGGGACTTTCCCTTTCACTGAGTGTCTTTGTTAAAATTGCAAGAAGTTTGCGATCATTGTCGAATTGTGTATACATTTCTACCTTCCACTAAAAATTGTGGAATCGCATCATTTTCATGGATCTGTTTTAAACATATTTGATTTTTTGTATGGATTTATAAATACTAAAATATCATTTCTTTGAATAAACATATCATCAATTATAAACTTTACACATGCTACCTCACCCTGGACATAAACATCCCTATTTTTCATCAGGCCTCAAATTTTATGACCAAATATATAAATTAACAATAAAATAAATTTAGTAGACCAATACATAGGTTCTTAAATAATATCAACCAATTACACTATAAAATGTGGTTTTTATATTGGTGATTCAGTCATCATGGCCTCAAATACTCAAGAAGACCAAGTACAAACGTGATGAGATGGCATATTAGTTCTTTTGATATCAAAACACCTAATAGTCAAAATTCATTTATTACCTTTCATAATTATGTAACTAGATTATAGGAAATAAATTTATGATTATTGTTTAGGTATCTTTATATTCTAATTATAGTTTATAACCATTATAAACATTTCATATTGAAAGTAATCTAATGGAATTACCATATATATGACACATTTGAAAGTAATATTACCATCATGGTAAGTGATATATATATCAATATGTATACCTATAATTATAATAGATTTACACATACATGATTTTTCTAGGGCACACACTCTCACAACATGAATGATATTACTTCTATGAGTGTTAAAATAACACTTATAGCTACCGTTACTAGGAATGTAAAGTATGTTTCTTATTATAATTCATTTTTCAGATCTATGGAATTCAATTGTTTTCTATTTATACGATATCATTTCATGGTTACATTGTTTTATTAAAATAATTTTGTTTTTATATATTCATCACAAAATAAATGTATTTATTCTCATTAGAAATAAATTTTAATATACAATCCATTTTTGGAGTGAAATTTATAGATACATGGATTCAAATTTGGAATCTTTTTATATAGAACAGATTAGATTATCTCACTAGACAAAGACTTAACAATTTAATATTTTTGGGATTCATTTGATCCAAAGGGTTTTGGTAAATTCATTTTATATACATGTTTGGTGAAATTTCAAATTTCTAGATAATTAAATTACTTATTTAAGGGATTTTTTTAATGACATTGTTTTGAAAAAAATCACAAATCACAATACATTTTTATGATGCATAGTCCATTGTTATAAAATCATTTAGTTTAGATAATTATGTATTTTTTATCCATTATTTTTTATATGAGAATTTGTATATGTATGAGTATTATCCCTATCAGATATTATATATATAGTGATAATGTGTCATATTTTGGAGTAAAATGTAGTTTATTTTAATTGATACACTTTTATAGACTTTTAAATATTAATTATTAATTAAATAAAAGTGTTATAATGTAAAATTTGATTTATATATTTTAATTAATTAATTAATTAGAGTCAAATAATTTTAATGTGTAAATTAAATACACCAATAAATTGATTATTTGATTACCCAACATTCGTGGTTTAATGATGTTTTGTTTACTTGATATTTATTCATATTAGATATTGAATCTTGTTTCAATGATATATGAAATATTTTATTAGTTAATATTTAGTCAATGAAAGGTTCATATTCACATCTATAAATTCCTATATAAACCATTACTTCCCCATTTAATTTTAGTTATTGCGGTATAATATTGAGAAAATTAATAAAGGGAGATTAGTTCACCTTAATTATTTCTCCACTTAGGAGTTCAGATTAATGTTTTTTAATGAAAATGAAAGGTTAATTTAAAAAAATAACATGTACTCGAAATAATGTTATTATTGTGTATAATCATTTTTTTCTAATATATCATAATATTATTTCTTGAATATGTGATTAATTATGGGTAAACCCTATTTGTTTCACTTTATTTTTATCCCATGACAGAGAATGAGTTTGAAAGTTGATATAGTGGATGCATCATTAATGAGAGATGACACATTAACCACCCTATCTAAGATACCATGTTAAGGAAAACACTAGGGGGAGAACGTCGAGGGATGGGAAAAATATTGACTTATAGTTTTTAATTAAATTTATTTATTACATTATAATGTTTTTTATTAAAATGAAATATTTTAATTATTATCACACACATATTGGGTAAGGATAATTTTTTTAATCTTAGATAACATAGCCTCCATTAATTTTTTATTCCTTTTAATTTTTATTTATATTTTTAGTAAATGTTTTTAGGTATGTATAGTTGAAACTGTTTATTTGTAACAATAGTAATAGTATAGTTGGTACATTAATGTAAATATAATAAATTCAATGTATTGAAATAACATTATTCTTTGAAAAAAATGTTTATTTTGCATTGAAACATGACTGGTTATTTTTTCATATTTGCATATTGTGTTGTGAAATTTTGTTGTAGAACACTACGATAACTAAATAAAATTATTAATAAATGATTTTATAACTGAGAATATTTGTTTTTTTGAATTATAGAAACAAAATTAAAATAGTCTTATTTTTTGGGTGCTGACATATTAATGATAGAAAATCCATTATCAGTTTTTTACTACTAATAAAAGTGGATGATTTTTGTCAACAATCTCTTTTTTGAGTTCTTTTAAAGAGAAAAGAAATTTGTTTTTCAGTGATGATAAAGAACTATTCAGTTGAAACAATTTCACATTAATTGGCTTTTCTATTTAAAATAAAATAAAAAATTATTTAAATAATAAGTATTTGGTATTTAAAACATCGAACAAATGTATTATGTTAGATAAATAAACATTTCTGTTTCCCTTAGAAAGTTTCCTGACAGTGGGTTCCCTATACCTAACCTAAATTTGTATTTTGTTTACCATTTTATGTATAAATCATGATATAAACATGTATATCAACTTCCATAGATGTATTACTACACCTACATAGACTATATATGATAAGGTACTTAGATTACATGTCATATTACAAGGTTATAGTTGTTCCTAGGTAGAATGATAACCATGATATACTATGATAGTAATCCTAAACATATTTCAACTAGTCTAGATACATCATAATAATGGGGAATAGATGATATTTCACTATTAGGTGTCGAGGTATTAAAATCATTGACACATCTCATGAATTTCTCACATGGTGATCTTGAGTACATGAGATCACGAGGACTGGCCTACAAATAGAAACACAACATGTTTTGGGTGTTATTTGTTATACTTATCTACAAACATGTGTATTTATCTCTTAAATTTATATCATTGTCAATATATATCACTATTAATGTAAATTTATGCATACTCAAAACTATATTCGTTTTTTTGTGGTGAGGTATCTTTTATCGGGTGCATCGTTGTTGGCATTATATTGATTGAGTGATCAATAGAGGGTTTTTTAGTTCTATGAATAGGAAGTTGATATATATGGCCTATTTGAATAAAATGGTAAGGACATGATTAAATTAATGGTCATTGTATGACATGGAAATTCCATCTAATATGATCAAATCAGTAATTAATAAATCCTATATGGATGGTGAACAAAATATGCATCTAACATTATAAGATATCATGAGATAAAGAGATTACATTCCAAGACTAGGTTTACAGGCCATGTTTTCATTATTATATAACCTTATCAATTTAGAGGGGTTATTTTTTTGGAAACCACTCTTGATATATGATAATAAATGATAGAAATAAATATAAGGTTCTATATGGTCACAAGAAAATTATATCAATAAGTTCCACCAATTCTGATGAGTTTCTGTTCTAGATGATGTAGACCCACATGCTCGGGTCGATGATCAATCAACTGGGATTAATCACAAGTACCTAAATAAATAAATCCAAATATAAGTTATATAATTTTAGAATACTAAGTGGTTCATGAATGATCAAAAGTACTTTAATTTTTATTTATTCTTGATAAAAATCATTTCAAGGATTGAGGGGGAACCCTTACAAGGCTTGATGGCTTGAGTAACACATTAAATAACCCATAGTTCTTATTGGAAATCATCCAAAACATGTTTACATGGAATTAAACCTCCCTAGAAAATTTAATCATGTCAGCTCTCCACCTTTGCATAGTTGGTCAGAATGTTGTCTTGTATAGAGATGCATGAGAATGGTACCAATGTCAATTCCATACCCTCTCAGTCATCCAAGTATGGTTATCTCTTCTATGGTTAATGCACTTGGCCTGAATCCTCATTTGGATTCTTGTTCCTTGTAATCTATCTTGTAGCATCTCTATTATCATGTGGTCCGAAGTATTTGAGGTGTCCCGAAGTCCTTAAGGTGGCCGGAAGGCCTTGAGGTGGCCTAAGAACCTTTTTGCCCAAAAGTTCTCGGATGGCCTAAAGGAATTGAAGGACTCAAGGACCAAAACAGTTATCCAAATTCCTAAATGGATGAATAGTTCTACCTATTATTGTTCTTAATAGTAAATACTATAGTATCTTCTACAATACCGCTATAGTAACCCATAAATATTCCTCTGAACGCATTTGATCTCAGGACTCTTAGATGAACTTGTAGAGTCTTTACTAATTAGGTTGAGGATAATGTGTAAAAATAAAAAGAATTGAATTTATTAATCTCGGTATTCATATGGTATTTGTAATGAAATAAGTGTAAATGAATAACGTGTCATTTGAAAGAATATTTTATTGTACAAGGAGTGTTAAATTTATATGGGAGAAAACATGATTATTTAATGGATCATAATTCATAATATAACATTTAAGAATGTAAAATTTTTGTGGTATGGATTACACATAACATATAATAAGACATTTTATTATTTTTGTTTATATATATTTTTTTGAGGTTAAAATTTTATAGGGACTAAACGCATATTTTTAGAAGTTTAACATTGCTATAAAAAAAATTATTTATAGAAAAAACATAATTAAAGCCTCCCCTAGGAATTTTTCTCATCTCTGATCATTTACCTTAACCTTAGAGTGAAAACTGATATGAAGAAGCATAATGAATATATTTTCTTCATCAATTCGATCTAGTGTCTATACCATGACCAAAGGGATGTTGTCGAGAACCATGACCCTTCTTGTAGAAAAAAATATCATAGATAAATAATAAAGAATATCTTATAAATAATTTTTGGATGATTTATAGGGTTTATATTTTAGATACTCTAATAAAAGTTCCATGTAGATGAGGGAAATATGTCAAAGTATAGAAATTGAATGAGGTATCATTATAATTTAGTATTAATTCTTAAATTAAATTACATGGGATACCCACATTGATAAACATGTAAAACCATTTGATGTCTGATTTTATGGTATCAATTTGATATAATAAATTTAATTTTACTAACATTTCCTCTTCTATTGTGTACCTAATAACTATAGAAAAAAAATATAAACTCAAATCTATTAAAACACATTAACAATGAGGTAATAATTTTTAGTGGAAATATAACAAGATATTATGGGAATGGGTGTAAGTATTTGATCTCACATAAAGATTATAAAGCCCCTATAAATAAAGACGATGATGTGTTTTTCCGAAAGACACTAAGATACTTTCCATAACATTCACATGTTACTCCCCAATATGGTACCAAGAATGATCAATATCAATGATTAGTTGATTTTCAGAAAAATAATTACACAATTTAGTCAAAAAAATTTCGGATTTAGTGAATGATTTTATTTTTAATATTTATTGTGTCTTTTATTTATTTTTCGTTACTAATATTTTTATTTTATATAAGAGAATATTAACATATAATTTTTTCTATTAAATTATTTATTAATAAACTATAATAGATATAATTTCAAAATTCTGATAATATATTATATAATTTCACCAGATACAAGATTTCATATGGAGACCATCCATCATAAAAACCATGTTAATTTGGTTGATTAATACTATAATTTGAAGGTTTCAAGGAGCAGTGCAAGGATACTGTGGGTGTTAAATTATTATTTTTCATCAAAATAAATTATTAAACATGGATAATAAGACAAACACACTTTGGAATCACATATATAGGATCATTCCCATTTAATTTATAAATAATTTAAATATATAACTACATGGACCACTGTATTCTTGATGATTAAATTGCCATTATTTCATTAGTTTCATTGTCAATTTGATACAGAATCCAACCATGAATTCCAATATTTGTATTTACATATACTCCACTAATTTATAGTTTACTCTCTTGATATCTTATTTAATATAGTGGAAGTTTTAAGTGTTCCAAACCATTCCTCATCAATTCCGACAATGTAATGATGTTCTCTATCATTATTTTTCAAAGATAAAGGATGGGATAATTATCCATAGGAATTGAGAGAATTGGATATGATATATCATTATTTATAACACATCATTGATGGGAATGGTTTATTTTTATACATTATAGTGAGTTGAAATTTGATATAATTACACAAAAGTTGTCCTTCTTGCATTAAACCTTAGTCACGCCCTATATCTAAATAATAATAATGATAATATAATTAAATCTAATGATATTAATTTAATGTATTATTATTTCCAAAATAAATGAATTTATATTTATTTAAATGATATTAAATAAAATATATCAGTTTTATAAAATCACCATACTCGGCCCATATTCCCCCATAAAATTTATCGAATAATAAATATTAAAATAGATTCATTTGAAAAAATAAAATAAATATTATCTTCACTAAAAATGATAATAATTATTTATTTTAATAATATTCATGTAACATTAATAAATATTTACTTTACTTTCTCACCTAAACAATTGAATAAATAAATATTTCATTAATTACCATGTGAATAATTAATGTGGACAAATATTTACTCACATATTCTATAGTCAATTATTTTTTGATTGAATTTTTATTATTAACTTTATCATGAAAAAATACTATCCCCCACAATAGGGAATAAATTTATTCTCAAACATAAATTCAATATAATGTAATGATATTATAGATACAATTATTGTGGGACCCTCTAGGACCCTTTCTCAATGGAAATAAGTGACTCTTTCATAAAGTGTATGTTCACTATCTTGAAACATATAAATTTACCCATAAGGAAAGTGGTGAATTTGAAAACTATAAAATCATTCATGAGTGTGTAACTATATATTAATTCATTAATATAGAAGGTAAAAATCCCTTTTTTGTCAATTTCATTTAGGTTATATCACATATGATACCCCCATAGCATTCTACCTCAACATGAGACTGTATCATCATGCTTTTCTTCCATATACTAGAGTACACAATTCATGACACACATAAATAATGACTAGAATCCTATGTGTCAGTATATAGTTCACAAATAGAGATCTCCAATGAACCCTAAAATATTGAATTTTTATTGGAATATACTTTTTCATGAATTGCATTTATGGAAATCACAAAGTGAGAAGTATAAGAGAATACATATTTATCTATATAAGCCCTGAAATCTTGATAGTCATTCATAATTTGTGTCTCTCCATAATAATATATATATAGACGGTTTCACTTATTCATTTAATAATATTTTTAAAACATATATACGGTCTAATTATAGAGGGATCCAACTAAAACCATTTGATGTGAAAAATATTATAAGGACATCATCACATTATTATTATGTAGAAGAACAATCACTCTATGAAAAGAGTAAAAATATAGTTGGTTCTAGGGAACTAAGATAAAAAACTTTTTCATAAATTATATGGAAATAATAAACTTTATTAGATCTTTAACTTTTACATTATGTTCTTTTTTCCCCTGAGTTGTGTTAATATTTTTTGGGACTACCACGTTTAATATTTCTCTATATTGTAAACTGTGACATCATCTATTCAATGAAAAAAATTTCAAGAGATGATATCCCCATGTGTAATACTTTTCCCACAATCATAAACATTACATATTATCATGTACCATGATCATAATATTAACAAAATATATATTTTGATAATACATTAACTTTCCTAATATAAATAGAATATTTTTAATAATTCATTTAGAATTTTATACTACATTTTACTTGTATAAAAAGCTGCAACATACTTTTTATTTATAGATATTAATACCACTAAATTAAATAATCCCCCCTTGATCATTTATTTACCAAAAATGTGATATATGATCAAATTTATATGGAGGAAGGATAGTTTTTTGTACCCATGGTAACTAGAGGTCCATCATTTCCACGTACTATAGACATATCCCTTGATCTTTCTCAAGTAATATTGGATAGTTCTCAATGCTTCTATATAAAGTTCTCCTAGATTAATTAAAAATTTTCTATCATGATTTTAAACTTATAAATAAATTATAATCATTACATATCATATAATAGATGATAAATCCTACAAAAAATGAATATATATTTCTACTAATCAACTAAATCTCCTCTAATAACTTTACACAACATCAAGGATATAGTTATTCCATTTGATATGGTTAACAATTCACATGTAAATTGTCCCAATTTTTTTAATACCCTACCATTATATATGTTACACCATAGTATAAGAAACAACATAGATCAATCATAGTCTATCTTTTTTCCAATAACATGCTTCACTACTTTAGGACGTTCATTAGAGAAATAATATTCAACATAGTCTAATTAACTATTATATAGAAATCAGTTTTCCATGTGTTATCAAAATATTTCAGATGGAAAACCAAAGGGGATCCCACTAATTACATTTGTACAAGTGGATAAATAATTATATGAATATTTAATGTTTAATTTTAGCATTTGTATTGGTGAAATGGTTTCCATAAATTTAACACCTTTACTGGTCTTAAATATTTAAAAAACAATATTGATGTATATGTATTCTCTTTTCTTTCCACTTCCATATCATTTTTGAAAACATATTTGTGCTCATTTAGTTTTATATCATATAGAAATTGTAAAAAAAATATGGATCATTATTTTGGTACATGGAATCCATTTCTATGTTCATGTCAACTCTCCGTATTTCCCTTATTTCCATTTACTAATTCCTTATAAGATATGTATTTATTACTAAAAATGAATAATATATCACCTAAATCATTGATTATAAAACCTTATCATCAGTTTTATTTCTCTTATGCAATGTCTCTAAAGAAACTCAACCCACGAAATCTTGTAGAATTTAAGATCCTATTAAAACTCATTATTTCATGGGAATTAACCTAGTTTAATTCTATTAGCATCCAACTCTCTAAAGTAGAGATGGATTCCCTAAATAATAATATTCATTAACTTTACTAATAATTTTTCATCATAGGGATTGTGATATCCAAGTGGATTGGGATAATTATCTGAAATACGCATTGTGTTTTTCCATGATGGATATTTTATTCCAAAAATAATAATTAAAAAAATAGTTTGTAAAAAAACGTATGAATTTTTAATATATTTTGTAAAAATTATAACTTATATGATATCCATTTTTCATTATAGTTTGTATATAGTTAGGTTTTGATGATGTTATTTTCAATGTATGTCTCCAAAAGAATAATATAATATTCAAAAGGCTAAAAAGACTCCTCATCAATCCAATTTTTTATTAACATTATGACTCTAATTTTTATGTGTTAAATATCAATTTAGGAATAACTAGAATCTAGTTTTAAATTATATTTGAATACTTGGTAAAGATATTCTTTAGCTCACCCACCCAAAGACTCTATTTTATTTTATCAATACTGTTTACTTTACATTTATTATTTTTAAAATAAATTAAATAAATATAATAATGTAGATTAAATTACATTTAGATTTTACATGGAACAATTCATACATATAATATTAGACTAATTCTATAAGTTTTTTGGATTTATAACATTTCAATGATAAGATATTTATTTTTTATAAAATTTATAATTAAGCAGGTGAAATAACTATGAGTTTAATATAGTTATAATTTAAACACACATCTTGGTATATCATTGAAATTTACTTCTAATTTCATTTGATAAAGAATTATCTTTCCATAACTAGTAATTATTTGAGGCTTGTTTTTTGTATTCCCCATTGATTTATTATATTTTATATAAACAATTAATGCATAATTATAATATTAATTATGTATTTTATACCATAACATCATCTATTTTAAATGTGAAATAATGTCTCATATTGTTTGCACTCCACACTAACATTTTTTTTGCTAACATCTGCTATAAAACAATAGTATTCAAATACAAGACTCATTCCTCTCAGAAATGCGAATCCATGATTTCTCTTAGAAAACTAAAGATTCAATCTCATTCTAAAACATGAATGTCCACTTAACATTTATAATTCTTACAGTAATACTTTCTTACTTCATTTAACTATAAATATTTAAATCACATATTGTACTGAATATCCAAGAAATGGAATATAAATATTATAAGTAATGAAAAATATTCTAGAATTTGATTCATCTAATTGATTTTCCATTAATTCATTTCAATTCCACTTCTAGTTAACTTTCATTCCATATCTGAATCATATAATCTCCTATCAATTTTCATCATTATAAATACATTGTTTAATTGGTAGATGTTAAAAAACCATTGAATTTTAAATTTTAATTAAATTTTCAACCATGTACTTCATTTTTTTCAAGATATGGTTTAAATAAAAAAATTATAACATATACATATCAACATGATGAACCATATAAAAATGATTCTCAATTGGATTCACTAATTTTTTTGTTTTATATTTTGAATGGAAATTCATAATCTTGGTGGTAAGAATGGAGGTTTGAGATTTATGGATAAATTCTTATCTATAAAGAACACTAACATTTATAATTGATTGATGTACCTCATCATCTTTAGAAAATGTCAACTATATGGGAATCTAACTTCTACTTTACATGTATATAGAATTGTGATAATACGATTTATCATTTTACTCTCTCTATTTCTATAAAAATATCAAGTACATAGAGATGAGTAATCATGGTTTACCTACCACTGTCCTTATGCTACATATTCACTCCTTGAGGTGGATGTTATTGTTTAGTGGACTCTAGGGAATAATTTTTTTCGTATATAATATTATTATAAATAAGTACCAATACCTCCATAAATAGTTTGTTTTGGTGAATATATTATATATTTTCAAAACATATCATTTTGATTTAGTTGTTTGAATTTCTATTTTAGAAGAAAATAAAATAGAAATTTTAGTAAATTGTCTTGATTATAAATTTAAAAACATTTTAATGTACTGAATCAATATATCTCTTGTTATTTTATCAAATACCAATAACCCTCAGTAATTGATTTAGAATCTCCATTCATTAAGATATTCTAGTGTCAAGGATCCATATTTTTGTTATCATAACCAAGATATAGGCCTTATTAAATTATTCAAATATATTTAGGTAGGATTTATTCTTTCCAACTATATTAGCTCACATATCCTTCATCTATTAAGTGGACTCCACAATTCTGATTTCATATACACAAATATCCCCAGCATTTGACTCCAAGTTACACTAAGCAGGTTTGAGAATCTTCTCTTGATGATAATATGGCTTCATCACCACAAATATTTCATTCAAACTCTGATATAATTTAATGTACCTCAATGAGGTACCCACCAAGACATTCATAATTATTTGTATTCAGACTCCATTTATAGAAGGAATTTAATGAATTTTAGTTATTTATTACTTATGCATAAATATCATTTATTTAATTTTTCACATTCCCATTAATTTTATGTTAAATTTTCTTAAATAGTAAACCATTTTTGATAAAATAATATATTATTATTTATAATATATCTTAGTATATATTTTATATAATTGTTAATTAAAAAATGCTAAAAGTTTAATAATTAATTAAATTTATATTATAAAACAAATCTTATACCCTTTTTCTATTTTATGTAATAATTATTATTAGTTTTGTTTTATTATGTGATCACATTAAATTATAAAAATAAATAAACCATGCATTTTATAAATAAAAAAATTATCATGCATGGATAGACTAAATTAATGATATTAGAAAATCATAATATTTATCTAATAGTTTTTTATCGAGTTGTGATAAACTATCATTAATACTAGGGTAAATTACTAATTGTGCCTTAACATGGATCATGATTAGAATCCAATATTCTATTATGTACCACCTTATTTTGATTCATCTCATCTCAATTCTTGAACTATCTCCTATATCTAGGATCTCCATCCTTTATAATTGTACAGTCAATTTCATGTGACGGGAAATAGGGTTTTTGGATTAAAATAAATAAACATCAAAAATGCATGTATGTACATAATAAATTAATAAGGTATTATTCATATATCATCAAATTTAATTTAATAACAATTTATCACATTTTAAACCATGCAAAAAATAATTTTACTAAATAAATAATTCAAACATATATATAGGTCGATCAAATATCATGATAATTCAAAACATGAAATTTAAAACATATTTAATATTGATATCATTTTTTTCATATCGTCGCTTTGAAGATAAAATATCTTAAATTTAATTTAATGAACAAATTAATAAATTAATATATTTTCTAAAATTATGTATTACTTATTGTCTTGGAGATGTATTTAGAACCCCTTTAACAGTTAGTAAATATATTAAAAAATTTATTTTAGTTTTAAAATAATTAATTACATGATTTTTACTTCACAGAAAACATGATGTGTTCTTATAATGTTATTTTAAATCCAATTCCTCAAAAGTTAATAATTGTAGAAAATATTCTATCACACAACATATATTGTGACACACATTTTGTTTAGACTGTGATGTTTACCATGTAATATACAACATGTAACTCCACATGGTGTATCACTACATTCCTAGTGTAATGTTCTATTTGGTAAACAATGTAGTTTATGTGGAATGTCTGAAATCTTGAAATCTCATTAATGTACATTGTATACACAAACTAGAAAATCACATGAAGTACATGGTGTGTAACTGAACATGTAATATCATGTCCAATAATTCAATACAAAGTATGTAATTGAATCCACTCTTGATCTGCATGACATACATAAATTTATCTGACTCTACCTTCAGCGGAGTGACCCAGGTTACATGGTGTGTAATCTACTATAATTTCATGTATCATGAGTCATGTCATATGTCTATATGGTAGTAAATTAATAGTGTTAAATGATGTCACATATTGACCCACATGATTCACCTATTATTTCTAGAATTATGTTTGTGAAATTGGGATTTTATAATATGAATATTTTCCTATTTTTTATTTTTAATATTAAAAATTCCTCACTTTTTTAAATTGAATAATTATAATTCCTTATAGCACTATTTAATAACATTTTTAATATTAAAAATACCACACATTGTCTTCACAGTGTTTAAAAATACTACAAAGTGTTGATAAATATAACTTCTCACAACATAATCAAATCACATTTTATTAATATATGAATAAATATTTTTTATAATGTTTTTATAAAGAATTTTTAAATTTTCAATTTTTGGAACTGTATGATAAAATGATGTTTATGCATGTTTTTATCATTCTTACATAGAGTCTTGTCTCCATTGTACAAGGACATGTTTCATGCTTATCGAGAACTAGATTATTTCTTATGAACACACTAGATTCAGGCACGAAAAAGATTGGCAGCGAACGGGCTCTCGCGAGATCCTTCGGATGCGCCTTCCTCGCCGGTGACGACGGCGGCTCTTACGCCGAACCCTCCCCCCTTGGTGGGGGAGGGGGAATCGTCGTATCAGGGGAAGAGATCCTTTAAGCCGTTCTCCAATCCGGACTTTCTTCCTTCCTTTCCGAAAATTTCTCTTAGCCCTAAAGTACCTGATTTCGTCAATGGTCTCCCGAATCATCCTCTTTCGTTATCGGAATTTACAGAATATTCGGCTTTGCTGAATTTTACCTTGGTGGCGCGGTTCAAGTACAGAAGGCCTTCAGTTGACGAATTCGATCGATTTGTCTTCGGAGCTTGGGACCTTCAGGAACGTGCAGTGGTGGGGTTACTGGATAGTAAGCAGTTTCTGATTAGGTTTGAATCGGAGGCTGATTTGATTCAAGCATGGGAAAGGGCACCGAGAAATTTCAACGGATCCCGTTTCATGCTCCTGCGTTGGTCATTCGATCTTCATATGAATCGGGATCCGCCTTCCGCGGCAGTTTGGGTAAGCTTCCCTAAACTTCCCTTAAACTTTCAGAATCCGTCGATTATTCGTATGTTGGGTAACATGGTCAGTAGATACCTCTACTCTAATAGTCGTACTGAGGCTGTTTGTCACCCCGTTAACCCCCGGGTGTGTGTTGAGATGGATGCATCCCGTGTTCCCTTTGAGTTCATCTGGATCACAGTTGGTGAGGAATACCGCTGCAAACAGCGGGTGGTGTATGAGAATTGGACCGACTTTTGTGGCTCCTGCAAGAGGTTGGGTCACACCGATGAGTCCTGTCCTGAAGGATCTCAAGTTCAAGGGAGAAGGGTTCGTACAAGTGGGAAGACTGCTATTTTGAGCGCTGTGGAGGGCTCGGAGAGCAAGTCAATGTATCACTATGTGAAAGGAGTTCGGGCTCAGACCTCTGAAGGACCTGCTGTTCGAGGGAGAGACCTCCGAACGGATGAAGCAGATGGGGAGGCCTCTGTACCTGGACATCAGAAGGGCGCCTTTGATGAGGGTGTCATTGCTGTTTCTTCCTGCTCGGGTAAAACTAGGGAGAAGGAGATGAATGGAGGGCCTGCAGTTGTATTGGAACCAGAACAGGTGGGTGCTGTCTCAGGATCTTCTTTTGTGGAGGTGTCCAACAGGGACAGGGCTAAGGTTGTGAATCGCCTTGATTCTATGGCCAGGCCCTTTGTTCCCATAAGTAACAGATTTGAAGGACTGGATGTGGACCGGCTATCTGAGGGCCGGGAGGAGGATGTTTGTACTGAAGTTGATGGGGAGGCAGTGGTCTTGGGGAACCTGCAAACTGTATTCCTGGAGAAGGTGCATGGTGCAGGTCCTGGGGAAATCCCAAACAGTGGTGCAAGGTCTCCTTGTCTGGTTGAAGGTATCAATCAGAGGATGGGGGAGGGAAGCAGTAGGAATGCCGATGGACCTTTGGGTCAGGCTGGTCAAGTGCAAAATGAAATTGAAAATGGTAATGTCCGGGAAGATCATGCTGCTGAGGGTAAGGGGATAGACCCAGATACTATGGATGGGGATGATGTTATCTCTACTGATCAGGAGCCGAGGAATATTTCGGAGTGCACTGGGTCTCCTTTGAGAGAGAAGGCCGGGGCAGAAAGGGCTTTTTCTGGGAGAGGAAAGGAGAACCTGAGTCCTGTTAATTGTTCATATAGAAAAATTGTCCAAAAGGGGAATCAGAAGGCATCTGCTGGGGGAAAATCAGTACCTGCAATGCCGGGAAGGAGGTCACGAAAGGATTATTCCTATCTTCCGCGACCGATGCAGACAAGGTCCACCTCCAAATGGAATGGTGGAGTGGTTCTGGCGGTCAAGAAGGGCAGCAGGATTATGAAGGCATCTCCGGATATTCGGGTTCTTGAGAATCTCCAGAATCGAGTGCAAAGTGTAGGTTTCTGGAGACATCCTGAATGGGAATCGGCTACAGGAGAGGACGAATCCTGCTTGGGAGTTGGGGAAGACTACGGGTACTATGATATGTGACTTATTGTTTTTTCTCTTATTGTTTCTGCTTGACTGTCTTCTGGTTGTGTTGTTGTTGATGATGTTTGGTCTTGTTTGCATGGTTACCGGTTACCCATAAACCGGTTTTTTAGAAAATGAAAAAATGGATTTCAGGTATGAACACATTAGTGATGTTTATTAAGGACTAGTTTCATACCTATATAAGTATAATTGATAGATTTAATGAAATTAAATATATGATTAAGAAAACTATAAGATGATTCTTTCATGGAACATAAATATAATTTTTGCAAAAATTAAAAAATGAAGTTCACTCAAAAAATAAAATTATGGTAACACAATGTGTAAGATGATGATTTTATATAACTAAAATAATTGGTACACTATAAACTAAAATAATGATTACGTATAATTTACATTGTCATTTTAAAAGAATTTTGATACATTTATTTTCTATAGTTTAAATATTTCCATCTTATGTATGTTTTTATGAATAATTATAAACATTTTATTTAATTTTAATATATATATATATATATTCTAATTTATTAGTTCAATGTGATTTCTAATTGTCTTATCAAGTATTAAGAATGGGATATTACCAAAATAGGTAAACCATATTTCTCCTGGATTATATTACGTTATATTATGGATTATAATGATTGGTTATCAATAAATATACATGTTAATAAGATGTTAATGTTAAATGAAATGGAAGCAGTCATTGAGATATTTTATTGTGGGAACATGATTAAACGTATCAAGAGAGGTCATTTAAAATAAAAGATAATGAAACCCTAATACATGGTACAATTATGATATGTGTTAGTGATAGAACATGAGAGAGTTAGAAAATTATTAATTCACTAATTTTGTGACTTCCGTTCTTATTGTGATCATGTAAGTGTTGAGTCAAAAGTTATCTTTTTACCTCTATATTTTGTTTTGGAAATCCCAAATGTCTTTTTAATCATATCGTACTGACTCTGTTAATCGTATCGTACTGTCTCTGTCAATCGTATCGTACTAACTCAGTCAATCATATCGTACTGACTCTGTCAATCGTATCGTACTGACTCTGTCAATCGTATCGTTCTGACTCTATCAATCATATCGTACTGACTCTGTCAAATGTATCATACTGACTCTGCTATTCATACTTTCATTAATTGTTTTGGTACTTATTCAAAAACACTTGTTTTATATGAGTCGTACTATTTCTTATCATCGACATGTATCTTGTTTTAACCAATACAATGTCATTGATTTAGTTACAAACTAATCAAAACAATGTCTTGCTTTCTGTTTCAACATGACCGTTATGATGCCAGGTGTCCTAGTCCCTCCGAGTTTTTCGGAGAAATATGACCGTTGGAGGAAATGTGACCGTTGGAACCCGAGGCCTATAAATAGGAGGTCATTTGATGCTGAGAAAAAATAACGACGAGCGATTTTGTGGAACAACTGTGATACTCTACTTATATCAAGTTATAGAGAGAGAAACTGTGACTTATCTCATCTGCTTTGTGCGTTTGATCATCATATCGAGGGTTTTCAAGTGATTGAAAGACAGCGGTGCCGATTACCTACAAAATCGAGGGCTGCGAGGGATAGGCAGACAGACAGACCGATCATCGTATCGAGGGCTGCCGGGGATAGGCAGACAGACATTCCGATCATCGTATCGAGGGATGCCAAGGATAGGCAGACAGACCGTCCGATCATCATATCGAGGGATCACCAAGGTGTAGATGAGACAGTACTTTTATCCTTGGGGAAAGGATAACCCTTCTCTTTGGGTTAAAAGAATTGTAATTCTTTTACATTTCCGCTGCTAATTGTATTAGAAAGGAAATTTCTTTTTTGTCCTTTTCTATCTCTTATACATTTGTAATTGTTTCAATTACATCCATTCAATTACATATTGTATTGATTGATTCTATACGATTTAAGGTAGAATCATTCATCTTTATATTACTCTGATTATTGTGTTCATCAAACCACCAGCTCTGATGAAGACATTGAAACTCTATTGCAGCGAGCTCAGGAGATTTCAGACCGCTACTCTGGAGGAAGAGGTCGGGGATGTCTCAGCACTAAAATGTGGAATGAGATGAGAGCCCAAGAGCACAAAATTGGTGACAAGATGAAGAAAAAATATGGGTCTCCAATAATGTATGTCTTTACACTGTTTCCATGTATTTCTCCCCTTCGACATTTTTTATAAATAAATTTATGGGGCTTGTCCCCTTATCTTTAAAAAAAATTGTTTTACATCTAATTAGTATTAGATTACATCATACCTTTTATATTAAATAAAAGTGTGGGTGTTTGTATTTGTATTAGATTAAGATCATTTAAACCAATCTCTTAAGTGCTAAAACTCAAATGGTTTTTAAGCCTACAATTCACCCCCTCTTGTATTGTTCAATTTAATAGATATATATATCTACATATTCGATCCAACAATTGGTATCAGAGGAGGTTTTCCAATGATTTATACTAAAAGCTTTATTTATTTCATATTACTATCTTAAATACTTACTACACTAACGTGTGGAGTGGAAAAGTTTTTTTATTAGATGGCAGGAATGAATATTGGGTCAATAGACAATCTGAATCCTTCTAGACCACCAATCTTTTATGGAAATGATTATGAGTACTGGAGAGATCATATGAAGACTTCTGTGATCAATACTGGCGTAGACAATTTTATTATTCTTACTAGAGGTTATAAAATTCCTAACAAAGAATTTAGTACTTTTACTAACCAATAGAAGCAAGAATACCAAATGAATTACAAGGTATGCAATACTTTATTATGCTCTATGACCAGGAATATATACAGTCAGATATCTTCATGTGAAGCAGCCAACTGTATTTGGAATAAATTGGAAGTCACTCATTTTGGTACATCCAAGGTTATAGAAACAAGAAGAGAAATGCTTCGAACAGAGTATCATGGATTTGTTTTTCCTTATGGAGAGCCAGTATGTAAAGTACAACAAAGGTTTATGACAATTGTCAACAACTTACAATCTATGGGTGAAAAAGGTCTTGATGATGAAGCTCTAGTTTATAAGATTATAGATATAATGCCAAATTAATGGGAGTCAAAAAGGACAACTATTGATGAAAATAGAAATGTTTCCCAGATTTCTCTGGATGAACTCTTTGGAACTCTTCTACAGCACGAGACAAGAATGAAGAGAGATGCTGATTTCAACAAGAAGAAGAATGGAAATGGTAGTGTAGCCTTTTCATCTAAAGAAAAAACACCTGAAAGGATTACAAGATCCAAAGCCAAGAATGTTGTTATATCTAATTCAAGTGATTGTAATCTTTTGGATAATGAGTTAGCCAATCTTGCTCTAAGGATGAACAAGATTGTGGGAAAGAAAAACTTCCAATATAGATTCAAAAAGAAAGATAAGAAAGATACAGAGGTAACTTGTTATGAATGTAAAAAAGCAGGACATATAAGTCCTGATTGTCCTTTACTGAAGAGAAAAGACATAAAGGAGAAACACTCTCAATGAAACAAGAAAAGGTTTTATAAGACAAAGAAAGTATTGAAGGCAAACGATACGTGGAGTGAAAGTGGTAGTGATTATTCAGATGATTCTTCAGAATATGAGTCCTCAGGACAAAGGAATATCAGACTTATAGTCAGATTACCAATTGAAGATCATTGTCTCATGGCTAAGGTACACAATGCTGAAGCTATTACAAATGTCTCTTTGAATTCATATTATACTGATAATAAATATTATGAATCTTCAAATGATGAATTTTCATCATCAGAAGATGATACATTCCCTTCTTTTGAAGAAGTATCTAGATTTTCTAAATTACTTGAAAATGAAAATTCTAAGCTCAATAAGAAGCTTGAGAAAGCAAATTCTATAATTTCAATCTTGAATAAAGAAGTATCAGATATTTCTAAAGATCTTGACGTGAAAACATATTATTTTGAAAGTATTTTAAAAACCCTTGAGAAAGTCAAATCTGACAAGGATAAACTTTCTAAGGATCTTGAAAATGTAATTTCAAAGAAAAATATTTTAGAGCCTAACTCTAGTTCAAATTCAAATGTTTTAGAAAATAAGAATTTGGTTTTAAAACTAATGTCAGAAATTTTTTCCTTGAAAAAATGTTTGTCAAACATTACTAATGGAAAGGAAAACTTTGACAAGATGTATTCTCAAATTAGACCTTTGAGAAATCGTTCTGGTCTTGGTTATACGTATTCCAAACCTGTTTTTAGTAATAACTATTTTGTTCCACAAAAAACCTCTTTTTGTACTAAGTGCCAATGTCGTGGACACTGGATAAGAGATTCTTCTCTTAACAGAATTTAATCTTTAGGATTTCATAAAGCTCATTTTGAAAAACAAATGTGGATTCCTAAAATTCTTTTACCTAACCCTTATGGATCCAAAGAAGTTTGGATTTCAAAAAACTAATTGTTTCTTTTTCAGGAAAATGAGAAGTGTACCAATAAGAATATTTCGTACATGGATAGTGGTTGTTCTCGACACATGACTGGAAACAACGATCTCTTTGAAAAGGTTATCAAAACAAAAGGTGGAAAAGTTACCTTCGGAGATAATTCTCAAGGAAAGATTGTTGGTATAGGTAATATCGTTTTTCTTGGAAAAGTTATTATTTCAAACCTTTTGTTTGTTAAAGGTCTTAGGCACAATCTCACCAGCATAAATCAATTATGTGATGTAGGTTACCTTGTGAATTTTCGAAATGATAAGTGTGTAGTCCAAAATTACAAGGATGAGTTCATTCTGTCTGCTCATAGGCAAGAGAATGTTTACACTATTAACTTAGAAGACCTTAGGATCCAAAACCTACCCCGCTTAAGTGAAACAGAAAACCAATCATGGCTATGGCATAGACGACTAGGACACTGTAATATCAGAAACCTTAGTAAACTCTCAAAGAAAAGACTTGTGAAGGGGCTACCAGACCTTAGATATGATTATTCAAAAGGCTGTGATCCTTGTCAATTTGGCAAGCAACATAAAACTATCTTTAAAACAATTAATGAAGTTTAAACGTCTAATGCATTACAGGTAGTACAAATGGATCTTTTTTGTCCCACACAAACTGGAAGCATTGGAGGAAAATACTATGTATTTGTTTTAGTTGATGACTTTACTAGATTTACATGGGTCTACTTTCTCACAAAGAAATCTGAAGCATTTTCCTATTTCAAATCTTTAAGATCCCAAGTTAAAAATGAGAAAAACCTACCATTGATAACTATTCATAGTGATCATGGTGGTGAATTTCAAAATTTATATTTCGAAACTTTTTGTAATAATAAAGGCATTACTCACAATTTCTCAGCTCCAAGAACTCGTCAGCAAAATGGTGTTGTTGAAAGAAGAAATCGTATTCTTCAGGAAATGACTAGAACCATGTTGATTGAATACTCAATTGCTAAGCACTTATGTGATGAAGCTGTTAGTACTGCCTGTTATACTATAAATCATGTTTTAACTAGGCCATTTCGTAATAAAACCCCTTATGAGTTATGGACTGGCCGAAAACCTAAAGTTTCATACTTCAATGTTTTTGGATGAATATTATTCATTCTGAATAAAAAAGATAATCTAAAAAAATGTACACCAAAATATGATGAAGGAATCTTTCTAGGATATTCTACAACCTCTAAGGCTTATATAGTTTTTAATAAAAACACTTGTACTGTTGAAGAAATAGTACATGTAAAATTCGATGAATCTGATCCTTTTGTTTTCAACCAACCCAATCCTACATCCTCGGACGTGTTTTCTAAAAATGTTTATCAAGCTATATTAGAAGATTGTTCTGATGAGGAAAATGATCAAGAGAGTATTCCTGAAACATTTACCACGGAAGATTTTCTACCATATGTTTATGAACAGGTTTTATAAAACCCAAATCAATTGTTTCTTAGGAATCATCCCAGTGATAACATCATTGGTGATGTAAATCAACCTGTATGGACCATAAATTCCTTATGAAATGAAGTAAAACATCTTTCTTTTCTTTCACAATCTGATCCTAAAAGTCCAAGTGAGGCCTTAGGTGATGATGATTGGATCAAAGCAATGCAAGATGAACTAAATGAATTTGAGAGGAATCAAGTCTGGACTTTAGTTGATAGACCTAAAGAAACAACTATAATTTGTGTAAAATGGGTTTTCAGAAACAAATGTGAAGAAAATGAAATCATTGTAAGAAATAAAGCAAGACTTGTTGCTAAATGCTATAATAAACAAGAGGGAATAGACTATGAAGAAACATATGCCCCTATAGCCACACTTGAATCTATTCGTATTCTATTAGCCTTTGCAGCATACTTTAATTTAAAACTATTTCAAATGGATGTAAAATGTGCTTTTCTAAATGGTTTAGTTCAAGAAGAAGTTTTTGTCATACAACCTCCGGGTTTTCAAGACCCAAAACATCCTGATCATTTTTTCAAACATACCAAGGCTCTATATTGTCTTAAACAATCCCCTAGCGCATGGTATGATAGACTTACAAGATTTCTTTTACAAAAAAACTATACAAAAGGTACAGCAGATCGAACCCTTTTTATAAAAATGGAAATCAAAAATGTTTTGATTGTTCAAATCTATGTTGATGACATCATATTTGGATCAACTCAAAAATCATTAACTGATTCTTTTGCAAATTTAATGAAATATGAGTTTGATATGAGTATGATGTGTGAGATAACATTCTTTTTAGGTTTTCAAATTTCTCAAAAGCCAGAAGGAACATATATATCTCAACATAAGTATATAAAATATTTACTCAAAAAGTATGGACATGACAAAACTAAAAGTACTAGCACTCCAATTGGTACCTCAAATACACTTGATCTTGATGAAACTAGGAAACCAGTAGATTAAACAATATTAAGAGGTATGATAGGATGTTTTCTATACTTAATAGCTAGTCGACCCGACTTAATGTTTTCTGCATGCTTATGTGCGAGATACCAATCTAATCCAAAAGAGTCTCACCTAAAATCCGTAAAGAGAATCTTCCGGTATTTAAAAGGCACTATGGATTTAGGTCTTTTATAATCTTCTGGGAATGATTTTGTTTTAAAAAGTTTCTCAGATGCTGACTTTGGTGGTTGTAGATTGGATAGAAAAAGTACATCTGGAACATGTCATTTCTTAGGAGATTCTCTAGTTTCTTGGTCCTGCAAGAAACAACACTCAATAGCACTATCCACTGCTGAAGCGGAATATGTAGCAGCTGGAAGTTGTTGTGCTCAAGTATTGTGGATGCAACACACACTCACTGACTATGGATTGAGTTTCTCAAAAAATCAAATTCTTTGTGATAATAGTAGTGCCATAGCTCTTAGTAAGAACCCAGCACACCACTCTCGTGCAAAACACATAGATGTTAGGCATCACTTTCTTAGGGATCACACACATAAAGGGGATATTATTCTACAATTTATTGGAATTCAAGAACAACTTGCTGACATTTTTACAAAACCTTTATCTTCCGATAGGTTTGAGTTTATAAAACAGAATCTAGGAATGATTACATTAAAATAATCATTTATATCTACTTCATGTGTTACAATTCTCCTTATATTAAATAAATTCCTTTGAAAGGGGGAGGACATTTCTTTCTTTCTTTTTTATGTTTCTTTTTATCTTATGATCTTTATCTATTTACCCTCCTGGTATGTGTTTTTTGTTTTTCGGTTTATCGTATTGACAGTTTTATTTTTTTATTTTTTTCCATCATTTTGACCGATGATGGTAATGAATTTCTTTTCTATCGTACCGACCGATGATGGTAATGATTTTCTTTTCCATCGTATCGACCGATGATGGTAATGAATTTCTTTTCCATCGTACCGACCGATGATGGTAATGATTTTCTTTTCCATCGTACCGACCGATGATGGTAATGATTTTCTTTTCCATCGTACCGACCGATGATGGTAATGATTTTCTTTTCCATCGTACTGACCGATGATGGTAACGAGATTGTTTTCCATCAGCTTGTCAGTTAATGGTAACGAGATTGTTTTCCATCGGCTTGTCAGTTCATGGTAACGAGATTGTTTTCCATCGGCTTGTCAGTTCATGGTAACGAGATTGTTTTCCATCGGCTTGTCAGTTCATGGTAAGGAGATTGTTTTCCATCATCTTTTCAGTTCATGGTAATGAGATTGTTTTCCATCGGTTTTTCAGTTCATGGTAACGAGATTGTTTTCCATTGGCTTGTCCGTTCATTGTAACGATATTGTTTTCCATCAGCTTTTCAGTTCATGGTAACGAGATTGTTTTCCATCGGCTTGTCAGTTCATGGTAAAGAGATTGTTTTCCATCGTATTGTCAGTTCATGGTAACAAGATTGTTTTCCATCGTATTGTCAGTTCATGGTAATGAGATTGTTTTCTATCGGCGTGTCAGTTAGTGGAAATGACTTTTTTTTTCATCGGTATGAAGATTGATAGTTTTCTTTTATTTCACACGGTTGTGTATTCTTTTTAAGATCTACTAATACCAACAACTACCTTATGTTCTCTGGCAGGTACTTTCCATTTCTTTTATTTTTTTTTCTTTCATTTTTAATCCTAAACATTGATATGTTTTCCTCTAATATTGACCATGGAAGATCAACCGTCACCTCTTTATTGCCTATAAATAGCCCCCCCTCCCCAATCCCACAATGTTTTTTCAGGTTTTGAGGAAAAAGCTCTGCTCCACTGGTTTTAAGTCATTGTAAGATCTTTCATTGACAGCACCTTTATGTCTCCGTCCTCTGCTAACACTCCTGCCGAAATGTCTTTAAAGACTTTTACAGAGAAAGAATTTTTCAGAGAAAGGTTAGTTTCTCGGGACTTTTTTGATTCGTATGATTCCACAATCAAGAGAATCATTCTGTTTCAAGGATGGGAGCATTTATGTGTTGAAAGACCTATTTCTCAAGATCTTGTTCTCTTTGACAAAGTCAGTCAGTTCTATAAAACCGTATCATTCGACAAAGACATGACTATCAATTTTACTGTATACGATAGAAAGTTGTCTATGTCTGTGAAACAAGTGGCTCATTTTCTGAATGTCCCAATAGAAGGGGATTCTTTCTGTTCATCTCATAAACTACCAGAGGAAGTTGGAACGTTTAATAGAGAATGTGCTGAAAAATATTTGTTTATTATAAATGAAGAGAAGAGAAAAGTGGCTCATCTTTCTCTGTAAAATCACTTTGTGAATTTATGGATACATGGTTTTCTTATCCCAAGGAAAGGGGATAGAGAAACTCTGAAATTTTCTGAAATTTTTATGGTTGACTATCTTGTAAATATGAGAAAAGTAAATCTCATGGGGTATGTTTTTGAAACCATTAAGAATGTCAAGACAGGAGGAATTAAATCCCAAATGAATATGTATCCAGCCATCCTTACAAATTTTATTCTTGTGAGCATGACGTTTTTCAACATTCCTTTGAAAGGAAACATAATAGACCTGAATCCATCTTGGATTAGTAAGAGTACGATGAAAAAGCTGAATGTTTGTTTTCATACATATTCGAAACTTTTTATATGAGATGTAGAAGCTAAATCGGCTCAAAATCAATCGGCACCTATGCCAGCCAAAGACATTCCTTCTCTTGTTGTTCCTCAGATTTCTGATCCTCAAACCAGATCAAAGCCAAAGAAGAATCATAAGTACAGCAAGGAAGATGTAGCCAAGTGGAGAAAGGATAAGGAACAAAGAAAGGAAGGAGATCCAAAGTTTGGACTTGATATAGCCGAAGCCTTTGCTGAGAGATTAAGGGTTGAGGATACACTTCAGGATGAAAAGAAGAAGAAGGTTCTTTTGAAAAGAAAAGCACAAAAATTTGATGTCTCTAAAGTATTGAAAGCAGTTGAGGAATCTAGTGCTCAACTTACCACAGAAGTGCATCAATAGCCTATCGTACAGAGCCTTCCTGAGAAAGAAAAAGGAAAACAAATGATGGAAGTGATAGAAGATGTGGAAGAGGAGGAAGAAGATTTTCTTTTAGAATTCCTTCAGAGTTCGAAGAAGAGTAGGGAGGAATCGGTTCAAAAGCTGAGTGAAGGTGTTCAACAAACCCCTCATGCCGATCAAGAACATTTTGAAACTTCTGAAACTCCGGTTAAAACACCCTCTCAAGTAAAGCAATGTGCTCAACCATCTCATAATGAAAAAGTTATTGTCATCAGTGACAAAGTAGAAGAAAGAAAAGATAAAGAAAAATCAAAAGGAAAATAGCCAGTTGTTGACTCAAGCCGATCAAATGAACTGGCTTCGTACGATGAAGATACTGGTTCAGAACATACAATTTCTCTCAAGAAGTGTGATTATATTGTCCATGTTTTGAGAAGGGTTGAGAATACTATTCCATATTTCCCTAGGCTGGAAGGGAAGATTGATTTTATTACTGACAATAAAAACAAGAAGTTTGGATCTGTAAAAGAATTAAGAAAGAAAGATTTTTCAGTTGAAGCCGATTTGAAAGTTCTTTCAGAAAGTTCAGTTTCTCATAAGAAATCCTGCAAGAAGATGACGAAGTGGTCGTACAAAACAGAGAAATCAATCAATGATCATGAGTTAGCAATTGAAGATATAATAAGGTTGTCAAATGATCTTTCAATTGCATTCAATAAGGTTGACAGAGAAACGGTTGAAAGGTTGAATCTTTTGTCTTCCCAACGAGCTGATGTTCCCTCAGTAAATGACTTGAAGGAGAAAATGAGTGCTTTTCAGGCTGAGTTTTCGAAAGTTTCATCTTTCAAAGATGAAATAGTTCTCTTGAAGAAACATAACTCTGGGTTATGACAATATGACAAGAATTTTCAAGATAGAATTGATTCTCTAAAAGAATTAATCAAAGTTCAAATAGTGACAATCAGAAATCAGGATCAACTCTTTGCCGATCAAGAAGACCTTCTCAGGTCTCAGGGTGATGCTATTTCTGAAGACAATAAGGAGATCAAAAAGATGAAGGAAGTTCTTCATGATCTGATCAAAAATGAGAAGGAATGATAAAACAAGTGACTTGTATTTGTTCTCAAGTTTAGTGTTGTTTGTTATCGTAATGAAATTTATTTTATCTATTGTCTTGTATTTATTTTCTAACTCTTTCATAAAATTCAGGTTTATCCCTTTATTTTTGTAAACCACAAAGGGGGAGAATGTTTCATAAAGGGGGAGAATGTTTTACAAAGGGAGATTGTTTTAATTAAATACTTCGAAACCAAGGAAAATATGTGAATACAATCCTTAGGGAAGTGTACACCTAAGGGGGAGTTAGTTGTATTCAAATTCATATTCAGAAGAGTTTCCAATAACTCAGGGGGAGAGAAGTATTTCATGTTATATTTACTTGGTGTGTTGTGATTTCCAAAAAGGGGGAGATTGTTGAGTCAAAAGTTATCTTTTGACTTCTATATTTTGTTTTGGAAATCACAAATGTCTTTTTAATCGTATCATACTGACTCTGTTAATCATATCGTACTGTCTCTGTCAATCATATCATACTGACTCTGTCACTCGTATCATACTGACTCTGTCAATCGTATCGTACTGACTCTGTCAATCGTATCATACTGACTCTGTCAATCGTATCGTACTGACTCTATCAAATTTATCATACTGACTCTTCTATTCATACTTTCATTACTTGTTTTGGTACATAGTCAAAAAAACTTGTTTCATATGAATCATATTATTGATTATCATCGACATATATCTTGTTTTAACCAATACGATGTCGTTGAGTTAGTTACAAACTAATCAAAATGGTGTCGTGCTTTCTGTTTCAATATGACCATTATGATGCCAGGTGTCCATGTCCCTCCGAGTTTTTCAGAGAAATATGACCGTTGGAGGAAATGTGACCGTTGGAACTCGAGGCATATAAATAAGAGGTCATTTGAAGCTGAGAAAAAATAACGACGAGCGACTTTGTGGAAAAATTGTGATACTCTACTTCTATCAAGTTCCTGAGAGAGAAACTGTGACTTCTCTCATCTTCTTTGTGCGTCCGATCATCGTATCGAGGGCTTTCAAGTGATTGAAAGACAGAGGTGCCGATTACCTACAAAATCGAGGGCTGCCAGGGATAGGCAGATGGACGGACCGATCATCGTATCGAGGGCTGCCAGGGATAGGTAGACAGACGTTCCGATCATCGTATCGAGGGCTGCCAGGGATAGGCAGACAGACAGTCCAATCATCATATCGAGGGCTCACCAAGGTGTTACTGAGACAGACCTTTTATCCTAGGTGAAAGGATAACCCTTCTCTTTGGGTTAAAATAATTATAATTATTTTACATTTCTACTTCTAATTGTATTAGAAAGGAAATTGTTTTTGTTTCCTTTTCTATCTCTTATACATTTGTAATTGTTTCAATTACATCCATTGTATTGCATATTGTATTGATTGATTCTATACGCTTTAAGGTAGAATCATTCATCTTTATATTACTCTGATTATTGTGTTCATATTGAATACAATTTTTTTACATCTAATTAGTATTTCATTACATCATACCTTTTATATTAAATACAATTTTGGGTGTTTGTATTTGTATTAGTTTAAGATCATTTAAACTAATCTCTTAAGTGCTAAAAATCAAAAGTTTTTTAAACCTACAATTCACCCCCTCTTATATTCTTCCATCTACTAGATATATATATCTACATATTCGATCCAACAGTAAGCACTTCAATGTTAGATCCATTTAGAAAAAAACTGATTAAAGCTACAAAAGGATGCATTCTCATCAGAAATTATTTCTTGATTTTTATGGTTTTCAATTTTGTAGAACTGTTTATATTTTAAACGTGTGTCATAAATTTTCTATCTATTATTTTTCAAAAAAAATGAAAATATGTTTTGTGTTATGATTCTTGAGCAATAGGTTCATCCTTTGATTATTACTACTAAAAGGGTATTTCTTCTAATTGTGCTTCAGTCCATAAAAAGGCAGGGTTTGTGGTCTCGAGTTATATATCCTTGTGATAAAAATGTAATATATATAAAATTTTGACCCTCATTTTAAAAGTGAGGTCTTATTCGGGACAGTACCATTCCCCTCATTTGGTAATAGGGGAGTTAACAGTATATATAGGATCAAGTTGATCTAATATACTATAAAAACTTTTTTCTATTTCTTTTATTTTTACACAACATTTTATTTTTTAAACACTACACATAATTACTTTTATACTTTATTTAAAAATATACTTTGATAGATTTATTATTTTATGGATATATAGGATTTAACTAAAAATTTAATAGGTTTATTCCCCCCTTGTGACCACATTTGACATCTTAATCCTAAAAATATATCGAAATGGTTTTAATTAAATGGAAACAATGAATAAAAATGATTCTTGGATGAATCAAAACCACTATATATTGATAGAAATTTCTATGGTTTTTGGTTATCTCGAATGGAGGAATTCCCAAAACATTGGAATATTGATCATGAGATGATAAATATGAAACCATATAAGTTACTAAAATCCAACCCATATGCACATATTGTTAACGATAGTCTAAAATATATTTTTAATTTTACATTAATTTATATATTTTTTCTATTAAGTAGAAATGTATAATTTTGTGATCAAGCTTATGAAATATGGGGAATACATCAAGTAACACACAACAATTTTGATATAGAAAAAATGAGAAATAAGTATTTCATCATTTGAATTACCAGGACTTTAGAATGGGATAAGATGAATCTAGGGACAAGGTGTTACACAAATTCAGAAGTATCAAAAATGGTGTAAAAAGACATGAAGAGGTGCTAGAAAATATTTTTATAGTTAAAAGGGGGTTGTGGTATCTACCAATTTAGTATAATAAAAAGAATATTGTGATTTATGAGAGCAATAATTTAAAGTATCACACTTTTGATGAACTTATCCGTTCATTTCAAAAGAATTTGTTTGAGTTAAATAATTTTTTAATAGAATAACCTTCAATAAAGAAAGATATTTTATTTATATTCAATTTAAATAATTATAAAAATTATTTTGAATGTAAACTATAGTAATATGAGAAAGTTGAAATAAAAAATTTTAATAATGGTTTTTTTTAAATAAATGGATAGAAAAAATTATTTTAATAATATATCGATAAGAGATCATAAAAAGGATAATCAAAAGAGAAATAGTTAAAATTTTGGTATTAAATTCAAAAAAATTATTATAATTATCATGTTATTAGTGTAAAAAAGGAAAACATTATGTATTATTGTCTAAAATTCACAAAAGAAGAAAAAAAATGAAAAAAATAAGAAAGGGAAGAGTGAATTTTCATATGGATGGAGTATTTCTGAGGTATTAGACTCGAGTAGTGATGATTTTGTAGGTGAGAAAGAATTTACCAACCTATTCTTGATGGAAAGAACAATGAATTAGGTTTTTAATGATTTTAATTCAAGTTCATCTTATGTGTCTTATTCTGAAACAACGAAAGAAGAGGTAATTCAAACAAATGACAAGTTTTAGTAGGATATTATAAGGATTGATGGATTATATAGATAGTTATAAAATATAAATAATAACATGGTTAGAAAATTAAAAAACTTACCTGGGAAAATGAAAATCATAAAATTACCACATCTAATGAAAAAAATTATGATTTATAAAATAAAAATTTGAGAACTGAAATTGCGAAACATAATAATGATATTGGTGGGATTAAAAACATTTTTTATATGAATAATTAAATTCATTTAATTAAATATTTTATATTCTTGGCTGAAATTAATCAAATTGGGAAAAAAGGATGAAGTTGAAATTAGAAAATAAGAGACTGTGAAACACAAGTTTATCCTCAAATGAGAAATTATGTGATGACATAGAAGAAAATAAAAAAGAAACTGAGAATATTTAGAATTAAATTACAAGAATGAAATATACCTAAAATGAATTTATTCATGATAAAGAAAAAATTTATTAAATGACGTTCATGAATAAACATAATAAAAATTTAGTAGGCATGTGATACAATAGTAAAATACCTAAGCTATAAAGAACTTAATTTGTTGAAATCTATAAAGGAAATGTTTTCATTGTTATATACGTTAGATATAATTGTAAATATTACTATTCAAATGAATGATCAAAACTATTTAACCAAACATTAGAATGAACTATGGATTTTATTTATCTGAATTGATCTTCTATATTACCCTACAATAATGGTATTAAATATATTTGGGTACCTAAGAGTTGTATTAAAAATTGAGATGGAGTCAAAATGGAATGGGTTCTGATAAAAATTTATGCATAATTTATTTTCAAGAAATATACCTTAAGAGTGTTAGGGACACATGGTACATGTAAAGTGCATGTTCTAGACACATGAATTGTAACACCCAAGTAAATAAAGAATATGAAATTTTTATATTTATCCATATTTGTGAATAAAATGTTATTATTAATTTAAAGGGAAAACTATGCTCAATGGATTACCCAATACACAACAATGAGTTCCTTTGAAATCTTACGTTGCACTCTAATAATAAAATAATTTTATTTTAAATGGCAGTTAACAGCTAGCCGTTGTAATGACGGGAATGAACAGAACTAACTACAAAATTATTATATATGTTTTTCAAATATTTTTACTTTTCACTATATATTTTATAGGAATAAAAATGGGAATGAATCCAATTTTAAGCGTAAATATTCTAATATTCTTTAAAAGGTCGATTAACCGCCTCTTGATGGCAATCCTCTTTTAAATCAACATTTTGAGAATTTTATGTGTTATATTTGACAAAATAAAACTCTTGTTTAGAATCAGGACATCATAATTTACTTTGTGTATTTTTTTGGTATTTTTTCGATAAAGTTCATTTTTAATGAATAGTGAAAAATGTTGTATTTTAATTCAAAACCTATTTTTAATTGAATTTATTTATTTGATTTTATTGTATTTTTAATTGGTTTTAAATTTAAATTATAATATATTTTTACCATTTAATCCAATGGTGGTAATTGGAATTAATATCACTTTGAGATTGGACATAAACGCGTGTCAATCTTTTGATAGATATTGTTTCTTAAAAACACGCTATTTGATTTGACAGCGGGATTTAATTATAAAATTATTTAATGAAACTTATATGTTATTAATTTGGTAAAATAGAAAACATTTTTGAATTTGGAATATCAAATATAGCTTATGGTGAATTTTTGGTATTTTTCTGAAAAACCTTAATATTTGATGAATAGTGAAACAACAAAGTGGTAGTTACAAAAACTGATTTTTCATTTAAATGGAACTTTACCACATCCATGATTTGAATTTCAAAAACAAAATATAAATTATTTTCATTATTAAGTAAAATTTGGTTCAATGGGATGAAAATAATTTTTGATGAAAAGTAACTTTTAAGTTTTATTAATCACGATTTTAGGTAATTAGTGTGATTTAAGGTAAAATTGATATTATAATAAAATGAAAATATCTTGACATTTGTCCTAACCCTATTTTATGAGTCATGGTAGACAAAGACAACCCATGTGTCTATTTTTGGGACACCATGGAGCCACTTGGGTAAGATAATGACATTTATGCCTTTTATTTAATGTAAAAGTAAAATGACACAAACATGTATTGTTTTACTAAAACAATTTTTACATGGGGTTATAAAAGTAATATTTTTGACTATAAATAGTCATTGTAAATATAAAAATATTTCCTACATCATAGTATTTTTTTTATAATTTTTAGACATTAAATAAATTAAATTATTTATGACATCATGATGATGCATCGATTACCTCATTATTTAACGATTTAAATAAAATGAAAAGATAATGTAAAATATATGACCTAAACATGTCAAAAACCTATAGAATGGGTGGATTTAGAAATCCTATCACCTTATCGTCTAAATAAATCAATGTGGGACCTTTAAAATCTGAATCTTTTTTTAAAATAAAGTAAAACTTTATTCTTTTCAAAGAGTGCCCCACCTCTCCTCTTATAAAAGGCCCCCAACTATACCTACTTACCCACACCTCTAAAGCCATTTTCTCGGCCAATATCTGATCATTTTGTCTCCCCACATACCTCTACTCATCCTAGAAGACATACCTTAGGCATGAAGCTCCTCAATAAACCCTTTTGGTTCAAACCAAAGGGAGTTACCCAATATTAAGGTAATGTATTCACTTGTGTTCTTTTGTTTTATTTTGCTTCTCCAACCCCCTAAACTCTTTTTATTAATTTCTTTTGTAACAACACCAGTATATTACATATACTGGTATGTTGTTATAAGAAGGATTAGAGATACACTTACACACACCTACATCTAATGGTTAAAGAACATACTATTTCTGTGGATGGTGAATTTCTGCCTCACGAAATGATGATTGTTCAATATTATTTTAACACCTTCAAAGGTGGCCATTAAGATGTCAATATATTTATATATGATATATAATATGTTTATGTTTTCCTTAAGCTTATGTATTTTTCATTTATGTCATACCTTTATGGTTTCCATAATGGGTAAACGCGATATCTTCATTTTAGGAAATACGGACTACCACCCCCTCAAAGTGATTTGATTCTTTAATACCATATGTGGTAAGTATAAAGGATAAATTTAAGGATATTATATATGATACCATACTCGAATTATAATACTATTACATATCATTATGTTTTAATTCCATTAAGTATGAAATAGAAATGGAAGTAGCGTTCATGCGTACGTACGGCTTACCGTCTCCATTAATGGTGCATTTCATTTCATACCTCTATATGTTATGTAATATTATAAATGCATGTAAATAATGGATATATATGATATATATGATATCTACTTAATGAATATAATTCTGGATATAATGGATATTTTACCCCATGAACACACTTTTAATTATAAAGAGTTTATTTTTGACTCAAGTAGCAATGATCAACAAAACGACCATTATTAACTTAAATAATTAAATAGTGTTCAAAACATGGTAATAAGTGATATAGAAGGAATAATGAACTGTAAGAGGGTTCTTAATCAATTATAAATTAACTCAAGTTTATTATTCATGAGTTTAAAGAATGATCGACTCAAGTTGGACCCGAGGTAAGGGATCCTACCCCTCTCTTTCTTTTTAAGTACACTCTATTACGTAATTACTTTTAAGCTCATATTTCTTATGATTGGGATTTTATTTTATATTAACCATACTGAAATTTTTATGTTCATATGATTAGAGACCCTATTTTCTCTCATCAATCCATTTTGGATGATTTGAGTGGCGCCATTAGACTGCCGAATTTTCGTAAGGGATCCAACCTCTCTCTTTCTTTTTAGGTACTCTCTTTTATGTAATTTCTTTTAAGATAATCTTTCTTATGTTTGGGGATGTTCTTTTATATTCATAATACTATAAGTTTTATTTTCATATTATGATAGACCCTATTTTATCTCATAAATCCATTTTTGGAAGATTTAAGTGGCGCCGTTAGGCTGCCGAGTTTTCGTAAGGGATTTTTCATCTCACTTTTATTCCCGTGAGATTTATGATACATTTGAAACCATTAACTTTGAGTGGTATATGTACTACCCATTATTCTACTCATAGTGTAATATACTTTCATTTATGAGTATTTACATCAATGTTGTGTTTTCATTCTTTCATGGGGTGTATGTTTCGAAAGATACCCAAGTCGGTAAGGGAACCTTTCACCCTCCTATTTTTAAAAGACTTATTTTGTTGGGTCTTTTAATTTACATATTGCATTGTTGGGATATGTTCTTATATATACTTATTGATGTAAATTTTATTTCCAAGTGATGAGATACCCTTTTTATCTCTCATCAACTCATTTTCTGAATTTTGAAGTGACGCTGTTAGGCTGTCGAATTTTTCCAAGGGTACTTATTAACCCAATTTTGATTCTTTGGGATAAACTTGTACTCCTTGAATATGTCGTTATATGAATATGTGTGAATGACCTATGATTTTTTTACACTTAATATCCACTTATATTTTGTGTATTAGTTTTTTACACATAATTATGTAATTGATTTATCCTTAATCCAAGGATACCGTCTTTGTAAGGGACTTTGTCTCAATCTCCTTTCATTGAGGCATATTCTGTTTTATACACAACTTTCTTTTATACAGTGTATAAAACCCTTTGACTTATACTTTTATTCAAAGGAATATTTTCTATACGAAGTGTTTTACTAAATGACAAAAAGTATGTTTCTTTTTCACGTACACAATGACAACGACCTTTCCGCCGCCACGAGTATTATTTGATCTTTGGCTTCCTCAATAAGTCGTTATATTTTTTAAAATTAAATAAATTCCATATACTCTTTTTGATATTGAAAATGGTTTTGATAATGGATTTTTTATGTCAATATATTTAAATGATATATTGTGCTTGAAATGTGGAAATGTTTTCTTTACTTTATAATTGTTTTATGTGTTATGATTTTATAATAGTACTTGGACATTTGACGGGTGGTTACGTGATAAACCATATGATGGGTGGTGCCATGAATACCAGTACAGGTGGTTACGTTATAACCTCCAATACATTGGGTATGGAAGTCGGCCGCATGGATATTCCATTAATTATGTGTGGAAGTCGATCGTATCGTTATTCCATTTAAGTATTTTTATGTCCCATGTTACCTTTATATGTTATGTGTCCTTTATATGGGTTTTATGGTAATCTTTTGGTTACAAAATGGTAAGTAATGGTCTTTTAGTCAGTGACGAGTTTTGACTACTTCATAAAGGTGAAAAGTATTACTTTGGCAAAGTATTCATGGTTTACTTGTTGTTTTGAAAAACTAATTGTTTTCCTTCTTTGTGTATCCTTTACTGGGCTTTTTATGCTCATCCCAAGTTTTTGAAATGTTTTCCACTGGACTTAAAGATGAATAGGGTCAAGGATGGGATCAAGTAAAGACATGCTATCTAAAACATGGAACTAGACATGTTTCTTTTTAAGTGTTTTTATTTTATTTTATGGAAACTTAGTAGAAGTGTCTACTATGTAATCTTTTGAGATGTAATAGTTATGACCTAATTATCTAAAACTCTAAACCTGAAAAGATCCTCAATGTGAATTATTCATTTAATTCAATATTAAGTAAGGTTTCAGGCCGGGGCCTTATAGTTGGTATCAAAGGTCGGTTTAGACAACTTTAGGGATTAGGAGTTTTTTTAGACACATGGTTAGTCCCTATATCTATTATTTTAGTTAAATACTTTATTTTATAACCTTTTATCATGTCAAGTAAATTCAGTTACGAATTGAAGGAGGAGGATCTTAAATGACATTCCTTTCTCTTCCGGATGACATGCTTGCAATAATTATTGCAAAGTCATTTCGGATGATTGTGAAACTTTTTCTAGCATACAACTCACTTGCAAGAAGTTGTTTGAGATATAAAACACCTCCACTATACCTCGTTATCATCGTGGATCATGGGTTGTATTTAGACAAATAATATTTTTACAATATTCTCATATTTTCAATAAAGGTAAATATTATCAAGGTATTTTCAAATATTTTACCTTATCACAAGAATTTGAAGCATATTATGATTTTAAAAATGGTGCTGAGGAAGGAGAACCTTGCACAACCTATTTATATGTTCTTTTAAAACATAGTCTCTCAGCACATACTTATGGTATTTTAAAAGGACCAATAATAGAAAGTTTCATCTCAAATTATGTCGGAATATTTTATAGAAATCATGTTTTATCAGATGTTTTGGAATTATATGTCATACATGATTATTTTCCAAAACTGTTTTTCTATGAACACCCATATGACCAATGTTGTACAAGGTGTATTTGGATGGAGGAAGAAAATGATTTTGATGGATCTCTAAATTATAGTTGTAAATCATGGGACTTCTACCTATGTGAATAACATGATGATGAAACTGAGTGGACTCCATGATCAAGGTATGCAATTATTCATTTGGGAATCATTTTATTTTATCTTATGGTGGTGAAATAAGACTTCAAGAATTAAGATGTTGAGATTGTAATGAATTTGGATGAAAATGATAAGTATAAGGAAACTATTTAGGTTAAAACATGTTAGGGTTATTTTTGGAGTTTTATAAAAAAGACAACATCCAGACCGTGTGACAACCCGTCGCGTCAGACGAAGCTGCGGGAATCGAACCCACAACCAAAGTGCGACTGGTATTTATCGCTTACCACTGGACTACGTGAAGTCCCTGGTTAGTTTGACTAATTATTTTTAGTTAGATGATTTTATTAATTAAGATTATGTTGATTTTGGGTTATCTATGGAAATAATTAAACTATCATGGAGGATATGTGATTAGGTTAATTACTTTTCAATACGATACTTTAAGAGCAACTGATTTTGTTTGGAGATAAATGATACGATTTAACTTGGAAGACTATGTGATTAAATCCTTCAAATATTTGGGTTCCCATCTTAGTTGGGTTTACTTTGATGAATTTTATGGATAGATGTTTATTGAACGGTCTTTGTTGAACTTTGGGTTTTGTTTGACAAATTTTGGAGATTAGGAGTAGTTTTTCTTTTTGTAAAAAAATATCCTTTTTGGGTATTATCTGATATCTTACTAAACTTTTTGGTTTGATTTTGGTTGAGATCTAAATAAATGGGAAATATATTGTTCTATTTTGTGGATTAGGTAGAAGTTGATTATAGTACTCTTAATGTGAACAAGTCTTCCTAAATACTCATCATTTGGGAAAGTATGAGTTTGTGTAAGAAATCTAGTAAAAGTTGATAGTCAAAATGACAAGTAAGTATGTTTCCTTATGATAAAATATAAATTCCTCAATGAAAAGTAACTTAAAAAAAAAATTTCTATTAACTTTTCCTACTGTGGAATCGAATACTGTTTAACCCACCACATGTTTGTGATTTTCTTGTGGTTAACTTTCTCCTAAACATGTTATTTATCACTCTACCTCAGAACATGAACCTTTGCTTTTTCTTCCATATCCAGTTTTTCCTACATGGAATTCTAGTATGGGTTAACTCGGGTGGCCTCTGTACTTCTCTTTATTTCTTTTAAAGTGATTGTTTTACCGACTCTTGTTCCGATGTGGGACTTTCAATGATGTTTCTGAGCCCAATTTTAAAATTGCGAGGATACAATTCCCAAAAGGGGGAATGATGTAACACCCCAGGTAAATAAATAATATGACATTTTTATATTAATCCATATTTTTGAATAAAATGTTAATATTAATTTAAAGGGAACACTATGCTCGATGACTTACCCAATACGCAACAACGAGTTTCTTTGAAATCATATGTTGCACTCTAATAATAAAATAATTTTATTTTAAATGGTAGTTAACACCTAGCTGTTGTAATGACAGGAATGAATAGAACTAACTAAAAAATTATTATATATGTTTTTCAAATATTTTTACTCTTTACTATAAATGTTAGAGGATTAAAAAAGTGAATGAATCCAATTTTAAGCGTAAACATTCTAATATTTTTTAAAAGTTTGATTAACCGCCTTTTGATGGAGAACCTCTTTTAAATCATATTTTTGAAAATTTTATGTCTTATATTTGACAAAATAAAACTGTTCTTTATAATCGGGACATCAAAATTTACATTGTGTAAATTTTTGGTATTTTTCCAATAAAGTTCATTTTTTAATGAATAGTGAAAAATATTGTATTTTAATTCAAAACCTCATTTTAATATAATTTATTTATATGAATTTATTGTCTTTTGAATTGGTTTTAAAGAAAAATTATAATATATTTTTTCCATTTAATCCAATGGTGGTCATTGGAATTAATATTACTTTGAGACTGGACATAAACGAGTGTCAGTATTTTGATAGATATTGTTTCTTAAAAACACGCTATTTGATTTGACAGTGGGATTTAATTATAAAATTAATTAATGAAACTTCTATGTTATGAATTTGGTAAATAGACATCATTTTTGAATTCGGAATATCAAATATAGCTTAGGGTGTATTTTTGGTATTTTCTAAAAAACCTTAATTTTTGATGAATAGTGAAACCACAAAGTGGTAGTTACAAAAATTGATTTTTCGTTTTGGAACTTCACCACTTACATGATTTGAATTAAAAAAATCCAATATAAATTATTTTCATTATTTAGTAAAATTTGGTTCAATGGGATGAAAATAATTTTTGATGAAAAGTAACTTTTATGTTTTATTAATCGCGATTAAAGGTAATAAGTGTGATTTAAGGTAAAAATGATATTATAAAAAATGAAAATATATTGACACTTGTCCTAACCCTATTATATGAGTCATGGTCGACCAAGACAACCCATGGGTCGATTTCTGGGACCCCATGGAGCCACATGGGTAAGATAATGATATTTATGCCTTTTATTTAAAGTAAAAGTAAAAATAACACAAACATGTATTGTTTTACTAAAACAATTTTCGCATGGGGTTATACAAGTCAGATTTTTGACTATAAATAGTCATTGGAAAGATAAAATGATTTCATACATCATAGTACTTTTTTATAATTTTTAGACATTAAATAAATTAAATTATTTATGACATCCTGATGATGCAGCGATTACCTCATAATTTAACGATTTAAATAATATGAAAAGATAATGTAATCTCTATGACCTAAACATGTCAAAAACCTATAGGATGGGTGTATTTAGAACTCATATCACCATATACTATAAATAAATCAATTTCGGACCTTTAAAATCCGAAACTCTATTGAAAATAAAGTAACATTTTATACATTTCGAAGAGTGCCCCTCCTCTCCTCTTATAAAAGGACCCCCAACTATACCTCCTTACGAACACCTCTAAAGCCTTTGTCTCGGCCAAGCTCGGATCATTTTGTCTCCCCACATCTCTATCCTAATCCTTGAAGCCCTAACTTAGGCAGTAAGCTCTTCAAGAAACCCTTTTGGTTCAAACCATTGGGAGTTACCCGATTTTAAGGTAATGTCTTCACTTGTGTTATTTTGTTTTATTTTGCTTCTCCAACACCATAAAATCTTTTTATTAATTTCTTTTGTAAAAAACCAGTATCATACATATACTAGGATGTTTTTATAAGAATTATTCTAGCTACACTTACACACACCTACATCTAATGGTTAAAGAACATACTGTTTTTATGGATGGTGAATTTCTGCCTCACAAAACGATGATTGTTCAATATTCTTTTAACACCTTCAAAAGTGTCCATTAAGATGTCACTATATTTATATATGATATATAATATGATTATTTTTTCCTTAAGCTTCTGCATTTTTCATTTATGGCATTCCTTTGTGGTTTCCATTATGGGTAAACGCGATATCTTCATTTTAGGAAGTGCGGACTACCGCCCCCTCAAAGTGATTTGATTCATTAATACAACATGTGGTACGTATAAAGGATAGATTTAATGATATTATATATGATACCATAATAGAATTATAATACTATTATGTATCATTATGTTTTAATTCCAGTAAATATGAAATAGAAATGGAAGTAGCGTTCATGCGTACGTACTGCTTACCGTCTCCATGAACGGTGCATTTCATTTCTTACATCTAAATGTTATGTAATATTATAAATGAATTTATATAATGGATATATATGATATATATGATATATAATTAATTAATATAATTCTGTATATAATGGATATTTTACCCCACGAACAAACTTGTAAATATGAAGAGTTTATTTTTGACTCAAGTAGCAATGATCAACAAAACGACCATTATTAACTTAAATAATTACAAAATGTTAATAACATGGTAATAAGTGATATAAAAAGAATAATGAACTGTAAAAAGGTTCTTATGCAAGTATAAATTAACTCATGTTTATTATTCCAGAGGTTAAAGGATGATCGAGTCAAGTCGGACCCGAGTTAAGGGATCCTACCCCTCTTTTTCTTTTTAAGTACACTCTTTTATGTCATTCCTTTTAAGCTCATATTTATTATGATTGAGATGTTATTTTATATTAATCTTACTGTAATTTTTATGTTCATATGATTATAGACCCTATTTTATCTAATCAATCCATTTTGTATGTTTTGAGTGGCGCCGTTAGGCTGCCGAATTTTCGTAAGGGATACAACCTCTCTCT
Source organism: Viscum album (assembly GCA_963277665.1). Classification (NCBI taxonomy): domain Eukaryota; kingdom Viridiplantae; phylum Streptophyta; class Magnoliopsida; order Santalales; family Viscaceae; genus Viscum; species Viscum album. Next base: position 393,960,432 of record OY728136.1, on the reverse strand, counting down.
TTCTTTTTAAGTACTCTCTTTTATGTAAATTATTTTAAGATAATCTTTCTTATGTTTGGGGATGTTATTTTATATTAATAATACTGTAATTTTTATGTTCATATTACGAGAGGCCCTATTTTATCTCATAAATCCATTTTTGGAAGTTTTATGTGGCGTCGTTAGGCTGCCGAGTTTTCATCAGGGATTTTTCATCTCACTTTTATTCCCCTGTGATTTATGCTACATTTGAAACAATTTTCTTTGAGTGGTATATGTACTACCCATTATTCTACTAATTGTGTAATATAATTTCATTTATTTGTATTTACATAAATGTTTTATTGTCCTTCTTTCATGGGGTGTATGTTTCGAAAGATACCCAAGTCGGTAAGGGAACATTTCACCCTCTTCTTTTTAAAAGACTTATTTTGTTGGGTCTTTTAATTTACATATTATAATGTTGGGATATGTTCTTATATATACTTATTGATTTAAATTTAATGTCCAAGTGATGAGATACCCTTTTTATCTCTCATCAACTCATTTTCTAAATTTTCAAGTGACGTCGTTAAGTTGTTGAATTTTCCCAAGGATACTTCATAACCCAATTTTGATTCTTTGGGATAAACTTTTACTCCTTGAATATGTCATTTTATGAATACGTGTGAATGACCTATGATTGTTTTACACTTAATATCCACTTATATTTGGTGTATTCATTTGTTACACATAATTATGTAATTGATTTATCCTTAATCCAAGGATACCATATTTGTAAGGGACTTCATCCCAATATCCTTTCATTGAGGCATATTTTGTTTGATACACAACTTTCTTTTATACAGTGTATAAATCCCTTTGACTTCTACTTTTATTTGGAAGGAGTCTTTTCTATATGAAGCATTTTACTAAATGACAAAATGTATGTATCTTTTTAATGTATGCATTGACAATGACATTTCCACCGCCGTGAGTATTATTTGATCTTTGTCTTCCTCAACAAGCCATTATATTTTTTTAAAAGTAAATAAATACCATATACTCTTTTTGGTATTGAAAATGGTTTTGATAATTTATTTGTTATGTCAATATATTTAAGTGATATATTGTTCTTGAAATGTGGAAATGTCTTCTTTCCATTATAATTGTTTTCTGTGTTATGATTTTATAATGGTACTTGGACATTTGACAGGTGGTTACGTGATAAACCATATGTCGGGTGGTGCCGTGAATACGAGGACGGGTGGTTACGTTTTAACCTCCAATGCATTGGGTATGGAAGTCGGTCGCATGGCTATTACATTATGTGTGGAAGTAAACTGTATGCTTATTCCATTTAAGTATGTTTATGTCCCAAGTTACCTTTATATGTTATGTGTTCTTTATATTGGTTTTATTGTAAATTTTTGGTATTTTTCCCATAAAGTTCATTTTTTAATGAATTGTGAAAAATATTGTATTTCAATTCAAAACCTCTTTTTAATCTAATTTATTTATATCATTTTATTGTCTTCTGAATTGGGTTTAAAGTAAAATTATAATATATTTTTACCATTTAATCCAATGGTGGTTATTGGAATTAATATCACTTTGAGATTGGACATAAACGAGTGTCAATCTTTTGATAGATATTGTTTCTTAAAAACATGCAATTTGATTTGACAGTGGGATTTAATTATAAAATTATTTAATGAAACTTTTATGTTATGAATTTGGTAAAATAGAAAACATTTTTGAATTCGGAATATCAAATATATCTTAGGGTGAATTTTTGGTATTTTTCTGAAAAACCATAATTTTTTATGAATAGTGAAACAACAAAGTGGTAGTTAAAAAAACTAATTTTTCGTTTAAATGGAAATTTACAACTTCCATGATTTGAATTTCAAAAATAAAATATAAATTATTTTCATTATTAAGTAAAATGTGGTTCAATGGGATGAAAATAATTTTTGATGAAAAGTAACTTTTAAGTTTTATTAATCACGATTAAAGGTAATTAGTGTGATTTAAGGTAAAATTGATATTATAATAAAATGAAAATATCTTTACACTTGTCCTAACCCTATTTTATGAGTCATGGTTGACCAAGACAACCCATGTGTTGATTTTTGGGACACCATGGAGCCACTTGGGTAAGATAATGACATTTATGTCTTTTATTTAAAGTAAAAGTAAAATGACACAAACATGTATTGTTTTACTAAAACAATTTTTTCTTGGGGTTATAAAAGTCATATTTTTTACTATAAATGATAATTGGAAAGATAGAAATATTTCCTACATCATAGTATTTTTTTTTATAATTTTTAGACAATAAATAAATTAAATTATTTATGACATCATGATGATGCAGCGATTACCTCATTATTTAACGATTTAAATAAAATGAAAAGATAATGTAACATCTATGACCTAAACATGTCAAAAACCTATAGGATGGGTGTATTTCGAAATACTATCACCTTAAACTCTAAATAAATCAATGTGGTACCTTTAAAATCTGAAACTATTTTTAAAATAATGTAACATTTTATACTTTTCGAAGAGTGCCCCACCTCTCCTCTTATAAAAGGACCCCAACTATACCTCCTTACCCACACCTCTAAAGCCTTTGGCTCGGCCAATATATGATCATTTTGTCTTCTCAAATCCCTCTACTCATCCTAGAAGACATAACTTAGGCATGAAGCTCCTCAAGAAACCCTTTTGGTTCAAACCAAAGGAAGTTACCCAATTTTAAGGTAATGTATTCACTTGCGTTCTTTTGTTTATTTTGCTTCTCCAACCCCCTAAACACTTTTTATTCACTTATTTTGTAAGAACAAAAGTATCCTAAATATACTAGGATGTTGTTATAAAAAGGATTAGATCTACACTTACACACACCAACATCTAATAGTTAAAGAACATACTATTTCTGTGGATGGTGAATTTCTGCCTCACGAAATGATGATTGTTCAATATTATTTTAACACCTTCAAAGGGGGCCATTATGATGTCACTATATTTATATATGATATATAATATTTTTATGTTTTCCTTAAGCTTATGTATTTTTCATTTATGTCATACCTTTATGGTTTCCATAATGGGTAAACGCGATATCTTCATTTTAGGAAGTGCGGACTACTGCCCCCTCAAAGTGATTTGATTCGTTAATACCATATGTGGTAAGTATAAAGGATAGATTTAATGATATTATATATTATACCATAATGTAATTATAATACTATTATGTATCATTATGTTTTAATTCCATTAAATATGAAATAGAAATGGAAGTAGCGTTCATGGGTACGTACGACTTACCGTCTCCATGAACGGTGCATTTCATTTCATACCTCTAAATGTTATGTAATATTATAAATGCGTGTATATAATGGATATATATGATATATATGATATCTAATTAATGAATATAATTCTGGATATAATGGATATTTTACCCCATGAACAAAATTTTAATTATAAAGAGTTTATTTTTGACTCAAGTAGCAATGATCGAAAAAACGACCATTATTAACTTAAATAATTACATAGTGTTCATAAAATGGTAATAAGTGATATAGAAGGAATAATTAACTATAAGAAGGTTCTTAATAAAGTATAAATTAACTCAAGTTTATTATTCAGGAGGTTAAAGAACGATCGAGTCAAGTCGGACCCGAGGTAAGGGATCCTACCCTTCTCTTTCTTTTTAAGTACACTCTTTTATGTCATTACTTTTAAGATAATATTTCTTATGATTGGAATGTTATATTATATTACTCATACTGTAAATTTTATTTTCATATGATTAGAGACCCTATTTTCTCTCATCAATCCATTTTGGATGTTTTGAGTGGCGCCGTTAGGCAGCCGATTTTTCGTAAGGGATCCAACCTCTCTCTTTCTTTTTAAGTAATTTCTTTTATGTCATTTCTTTTAAGATAATCTTTCTTATGTATGGGGATTTTCTTTTATATTCCTCATACTATAATTTTTATGTTCATATTATGATAGAACCTATTTTATCTCATAAATCCATTTTTGGATGTTTTATGTGGTGCCGTTAGGCTGCCGAGTTTTCGTAAGGGATTTTTCATCACACTTTTATTCCGGTGAGATTTATGCAACATTTGAAACATTTCCTTTGAGTGGTAAATGTACTGCCCACTATTCTACTCATAGTGTAATATACTTTAATTTATTAGTATTTACATCAATGTTGTGTTGTCTTTCTTTCATGGGGTGTATGTTTCCAAAGATACCCAAGTCGGTAAGGGAACCTTTCACCCTCCTATTTCTAAAAGACTTCTTTTGTTGGGTCTTTGAATTTACATATTGAAATGTTGGGATATGATATTCTATATAATTATTTATGTAAATTTTATGTCCAAGTGATGAGATACCATTTTTATCTCTCATCAACTCATTTTCTTAATTTTGAAGTGACGCCTTTAGGCTGTCGAATTTTTGCAAGGGTACTTATTAACCGAATTTTGATTGTTTGGGATAAACTTGTACTCCTTGAATATGTTGTTATATGTAATATGTGTGAATGAACTCTGATTTTTTTACACTTAATATCCACTTATATTTTGTGTATTAGTTTGTTACGCATAATTATGTAATTGATTTGTCCTTAATCCAAGGATACCGTCTTTGTAAGGGACTTCATCTCAATCTCCTTTCATTGAGGCATATTTTGTTTTATACACAACTTTCTTTTATACGGTGTATAAACCCCTTTGACTTCTACTTTTATTCAGAAGGAATCTTTTCTATATGAAGCGTTTTACTAAATGATAATAAGTATGTTTCTTTTTAACGTACGCGGTGACAAAGACCTTTCCACCTCCACGAGTATTATTTTATCTTTGACTTCCTCAACAAGCCGTTATGTTTTTTTAAAAGTAAATAAAGACAATATACTCTTTTTGGTATTGAAAATGGTTTTGATAATGGATTTTTTATTTCAATATATTTAAATGATATATTGTGCTTGAAATGTGGAAATGTTTTCTTTACTTTATAATTGTTTTATGTGTTATGATTTTATAATAGTACTTGGACATTTGATGGGTGGTTACATGATAAACCATATGACGGGTGGTGCCGTGAATACCAGTATGTGTGGTTACGTTATAACCTCCAACGTATTGGGTATGGAAGTCGGCCGCATGGCTATTCCATTAATTATGTGTGGAATTTGATCGTATGGTTATTCCATTTAAGTATGTTTATGTCCCAAGTTACCTTCATATGTTATGTGTCCTTTATATGGGTTTTATTGTAATCTTTTGGTTACAAAAGGGTATGTAATGGTCTTTTAGTCAGTGTAGAGTTTTGACTACTTCATAAAGGTGAAAAGTATTACTTTGGTAAAGTATTCATGGTTTACTTGTTGTTTTGAAAAACTAACAGTTTTCCTTCTTTGTGTATCCTTTACTGGGATTTTTATGCTCATCCCAAGTTTTTGAAATGTTTTCCACATGACTTAAAGATGAATATGGTCAAGGATGGGATCAAGGAAAGACATGCTATCTAAAACATGGAACTAGACATGTTTCTTTTTAAGTGTTTTTATTTTATTTTATGGAAACATAGTAGAAGTGTCTACTATGTAATCTTTTGAGATGTAATAGTTATGACCTAATTCTATAAAACTTTAAACCTGAAAAGATCCTCAATGGGAATTATTAATTTAATTCAATATTAAGTAAGGTTTAAGGCCGGTGCCTTATATGAATAGTTTTATTTAAAAAATATTATATTTTAATTCATTTTATGGAGGCTTTATCAAGATCAGTGATTAGTCTAAAGATAAAAACATAGGTTTTACAGAAGACATAATATTTAATAGGTTATAATTTAAAAATTATTGTATGTAGAATGATTAAAACACAACATAATAATTATATCATAATCTTTTGATGATGTAATGAGTGTTATGTTTGATGATAAAATATATTTTGTTTTAAAATAGAAAATTTGTTATATTATAATAAAATAAAAAAGGCAACATTTACTCTATATATTTTTATATAAAAACTAAGATGTATGTAAACTTCTTAAATGTTATATAAATGGATAATGTAATTTTTTATAAAAATTTGGGACATGTTCATTTTTTGAAACTATAAAAATATTCCAAACATTGAAATGTTTTTTCAAATGTCTGATATTAACGTATGAATTTTTCATGATTCTTTTTTAGAAGTTATGTAACAAAAAATAAACTAGATCCATTAATAATTAATGTAGATATATGTATTGAAAAATTACATGTTTATTTATTTGGAATTATGAAAGATAATTTTTTCGATTTAATAATAATGCATATGTTTTTCTTATGATTTTAGTAGGTTTACATAGAATTATTTTTTAACTCATAAAATTGAATCGTTAACTTAGTTCATTATATGTTGTAAACTAGTTCAAAATCAAAAGTTAAATTTTATAATTTATATTATATGTGATAAATGAGCTGAATCTTATAATTTAAAATTAAAAATCATTATAATACTGGATACTGTCATTATTTTTATTCCCCTAGAACACCACAATAAAATGGTGTTATAGAATATATAATAAAACTATTTTTGAAATAGTAAGAACCATTATTGACAAAATCAACATACCAAAATTATTTTGGGTTGAATCAATTAATAATAAATGTTTTATTTCAAATTAATCATTTATTACATGTTGGTTAAATAAAACACCATCTAAAATGATTAAATAAATGAAACCCAAATATTTCTATTTTAGAGTATTTAGATGTAATGTTTTCATTATAAATACTAATGATAAATTACATAGATTTGATGTTGAAATTGATTAAGGTATTATTATTTAATATTATTATATTTCTAAACCTTATATATTTTATAATAAGTGATCCGTAGAATTAGATGAATTTATTCATATAAAATTTAATGACTATTATGAAAAATATAATCTAGATTTATATAAATTTGAAGAAGAATTTGAAAAGTTCTACTTTGGTGGGGATGCACCTAAAATGATGATATGTATATTTAGGGGATAATAAATATTATCAATAATGGTCCTATAGATTTTAAAAATATCAAATATTTTCCTCTTGTGAAATTAATTGGAAATGTTCAATATATAATTCAATCCCAAAAAAAATATGTTTTTATATTTTCTCCTAATTATAATATTTTTCTGGATTTTTCCTAAAAATGTTGATTAAAATTTAAATGATTCTATTTGTATTTTTTATAAGTTTTTATCTTAATTAAATTGAAATAAATACATATTTCAATCTAGATTAACTACATAAAGTTAAATAAATTATATGAAAAAATAGTTATTTTCAAATAAAATTGAAGAATCTAGTAATATAGTTTGAAATAAATCTATTATTATTATTTATGGTTATTATAAATAATTAGAACTAAAATTGAGTAATATTATTCTATAATTCCTATAATAAATGATGTTATAAATTTATTATCTATTCCTTTTTACGGGATTTTAAATATTTTCAAATTAATGTAAACTTTTCATTTTAAAATGGTGTTATTTATGAAGAATTATATATTAATAAACCACGTGGATCTGAAAATGAAAAAAATTTGAATCATGTTTTCATATTATAAAAATATATTTATTTTCTAATGAAAGATCCTAAGGCCTGGTATTATATATTATATTTTTTTACAAAATATATTTTATAAAGGAAAGGTTGATCCAACTTTGTTTATTAAGAACAATTTTAATGAAAATTTATTTATAAAAATATATTTATTTGATATTATGTTTGGATCTTCAAGTGACTTATTCTGTAATTAATTTTTTAAAATGGTTGTTTCTAAAGTTTATATGTGCTTAATGGTTTAAATAAAATTTATATTAGTCTTCAAATTTCTCATTGAAAGAGTGGTATATTTAAAAAACAATCAAACTATAACAGAGAGATAGGTAAAAGGTTTAATGTTGATTTTAATAAAAATTTTATGACCCCTATTATCACGGATTTAAAATTGGATTTAGATAAATATGGAAAATATATAGATAATAAAATTTTTAGAGGAATGATGGGAATCTTACATTATTTGACTACAAAGAGACCCAATATGGTGTTTTTACTTTGTATGTTTTTTAGGTTTCAATATAATTAAACAAAAATATATTTAAAGGATTATAAAAGGATAGTTAGATATATTACAACAACATTTAATACTGATTTACTATATTTTAATATGTAAAAATTTTATTTGATTTCTTTTTCTAGTTATGACTTTGAGATTATAGTCTTCATTCAAAGAAAATATCATTTGTGTGTAATTTAAAAAGTAAAAAATTAATATCCTAGATTTTTAAAATTCAATTATCAATTTCATTATCCATAACTAATTCTAATTATATTTTTATAGATATTTTTTTGGGAGAGGTTTATTTATAAATCAAAAATAACTTATTTGAATTATTATTTCTATAAACTAATTTGTATTTACTATGATATTGCTTATATAATCTCAATATAAAATAATCAGTTTATCATTATTGTATAAACAAAATTGATGTATGATTTTATTTTTTATGGGATCACGTTAATAAAATCGATATTAGTTTTGAATTTACATAAAATGAAAATCAACTTACTGGTAAATTCAAAATACATCTACATTCAATAAACACTGAGAAAATAAAATATAATAACGGAATAATGGATATTTAGTTTATTTATATACAATTTTAAAAAAAAAATTCACTATGTTAAATTGCGTATATATTTTTGTAAGGATCAGCCGAAATCTATTTATTAAAAACAAATCTGCTGTGTTCAAATTAAATTTTTTGATTCTTACAAAATTTATAGGCTGAAATATTAATTATAATTTTGATTATATAGATTAATTATTTTCAATATTAATAGGTTTTGTATTTCTCTTTAGTTTTATATTTTTTAGTATCATTTGTTTTTGAATATATTACATTGTTTGGTGTTATTTTTTTCTTATATTATTTAATTTATTTTAATGTTTTATATTCCTTAACTTAGATTGAGTATAAATTTTTTTGTATTCATTACAATTCCTTATAACTATGGGTTTAATATCAGTTAATCATGTTAATTTTTTTTAGCTTTAGTATACTAGGTGTTTAAAAAGTTAATCTTTTATAATTGAATTCTTATGATTTTTGTTATCATTTTTATAAATTTTAATAGGGGGATAATATTTGTAATTTCTATAAAATTTATAATCAATTTTTAAATATCCTAAAAGGGGATGATTTTTAGTGTTGGGGATACAGTTTGGAAAAGGGAAGAATATAAGGATGATTATTTTATTTATTATTTGGAATATTATATATACGTCACTTTATTTAATTGAATAATTATAATTTCTCACAACACTGTTTAATAAAATTTGTAATATTAAAAATACCTCACATTGTCTTCTTAGTGTTTACAAATACCACATAGATTTAAATGGATAATTATATTTTCTCACATATGTATTAAATTACGTTTTTTAAATTATTTAAAAACTATTAGTCTTTATAATATTTTTATAAGGGATCTATATTTTTTCTATTATTTCTTTATTCAAAAATCATTTTTCCCATTTCATCTCATATCATATGCGGGCTTGTCACATGTGTATGAAGACATGTTTCATTCTAACGTGGAACTATATTTATTCCTACACATACATAGAAAATGTTTATATAGGATTATTTCATCTTTACATGGGTATAGTTAATGGTTATTTAGAAGATAAAATTATGGCCATATAATGTTTAAGATGATGCTTACACACGACTTAAAATTATGTTACACAAATTGAAATGTGTTGCTCACACAATACATAAAAATATTGTTACCCAAAGTGTAAGATAGTTCTTATAAAGAAAAAAATAATGGTCCCAAAATTAAACCAAAATGTTGATTGTGCATAATATACTTTTTCATTTTATAAGGATTTTAATAATATATTTTACTATAATTTTAATATTTTAAACTATGATAAGTTTATATGAAGATTAAATCTATTTTACTAAAATATTATTGACATATATTTTCTTAAAAATATATTTAATATAATTTTAAATTGTTTTATAAATTATTAAATTTTAGTTATTTCCATAATTGGTATACCATATCATTCATTACTTATGATATTTATTATCATGACCCCACATTATTGGTTACTAAGAAAAAACCATATAAACTATATATTTTGGCTTAATTACATAGAATTAGTCATGGGGATTTTTTATTATGAGAACAAGATTAAAAGCATCAAAAAAATATTTCTAAAAAGTACATATTGAACCAAAAATATAAAACATGGTTATAGATTAATTTTAAGATATAATAAGAGAGAGATAAAACACTACTAAATTTTTTATACTTCAATATATATTCTTATTTATATCATGAAGGAACTTAAAAATGTAATGCATTTCTACGAATTTTATTGAAGAAAACTTGAGCTGCATTATCTTAAATCTTATTTTCTTCCTTTTTTGTATTTTTCAATGATGTGTCTTTTTTATATATATTCTACTTTTGTTATAAAAAATCTGTTTCCTTTTTCACCATAAGAAGAATTTCTATAATTGGTTATACCTTCAGACCATAAAGGATATCCTAGTGTTGTGACTCCAAAAAAGGGAATATCTTCCTGTTATACCCTATTCCAATAAAGACAAGGATTGTGGTTTAGGGTTATAACTACATGAGAACAAAAGGAAGGACTTATAAAAGGTTCCCACTCCCTTCAAAAGTGAGGTAATATTCTGGTCGGCACTATTCTTATTACAGGGTTAGAGGGTTGTGAATTTTATAAGTTGGATAATTTTAATTTGAAAAACTATAAAAATCATATGCTTATATCTTATATTTCTCTCTGATTTTTTAAGAACCACACTATATTGAACTATTAAGACAAGAGATAATAGAATCTAGTTGAATAATTCTTTTAAGGATATATAAAATTTATATAAAATCATAAAAGGTATATTCACATACCCCTCCTAGACAACATTTGAGATCATGTATCCCTTATCATGTCATGTTTCAAGATGGTTCTTAGTATATAGTGGGAAATAACGAGATGTGTTAACCCATATGAGAGTCCCTGAAATATATGGTGTGTACCTTTTATAGTGTTACATGATGTGTACTCATCCACTACATGTTGTGTTGTTCCCTTCCACACACATTCCCTATGGACAATAAACATGTGACTTGTAATGATTCCTCATGTTGACCAACATGACATGCTTAAAAAATTACTTGGTGTGTGTCTTGTGTGGAGAAATATTCATCAAATGGAATGTAATTTTCTATTACATGTCGTGTAATCTTGGTATATATCTAGTAACCTTATCTACTTGAGATGGGGTTTTGATTATTTTTTAACATTCTATAGGTATATTTCCCATAATTACATGATTTATATAAAATATTTCATTAAATTAATTCTTAAAACCTTTTTTTATTTTCAAATATTTTGAAAAAATCATTAACTAATATAGCTCATGTATTTATCCTCAGATGGATGTTTTTATACTATATTAGTAATTACTTATTCACTAATATGTCTTCATCATCTTCCATAAATTATCCAAAAATGAAATTATAATAGACATATCATACATAATAAAATTCATTAATGCATGGGGATATGGAATCTTATTAAGGGTGAGATAAAAATCTTATTAAAGGGAGGAGTATATCATAAACATTCAAAAAATAAAAAATGAATGAATAATATGGAAGGAAATAAATTATAATAAAATAATCCCATATTACTAATCACATGAAATTTAAATAAGTAAACTTTTAACAATAACAACTAACACATGGATATCAATAACTGATTTCAATGTGATAAAATGCTTAGTGTTATACTTTTAAAGGGCTTCAGCCAATACATTACATAACACCAAGGAATTATGCATGGGAGTCTACTAATTCTCAATACTATAGTCATAATATATAAATATATGTTTGGGCATACAGAAAATACACAATCTAGTTTATATCATGAGACATATTAATGAATCTCATGACTATTATGGCGCTCACATGTCACTAATTAAATCAAATTCATTCATCATATGATTTATTGAAAAAAACAATACATGAAAAAATACCATAATAATCCATAAATATCTTTATTAAAATGAAAAGTATATGAATATTAAATATTTCCCTAATCAATAAGTGGCGTAACTCACTTTGTATGTTTCCCTAAAACTAACACTATATTTACTAATGGGTATACAATTATGTCCGTAATTTTCTATTGTAACAAAAAGAATTATATGGTCATGAGTCATATAGTGAAAGAAGGATGATGTTATTATTAATGAATATCCCATGTGTAAATAACAAACTATAAATGGTTTTGGAATAGATAACAATAACCTCCAAATAAGAAAATTTCAAATGATATCACATTATAAGGTATGGATAATTAGTTTTCTTGAAATAGTGGGTTTAATCCAAAAAAAGATAATAGTTTGATATAATTTACCTGGTAATCGATGAAACATAGATCTAAAGCTGTTAAAAACATTTGTATATAAATATATAAATGGAAAATAAATCATAAAAGAGTTTTTATAAATAAAATTTAATAGTACCGTAAAAAGAGAATGTTATGAGTCACTTTCAAAAGTAAATTTTTAGAAGGTAACATGGGAATAAAATTAAACCTTAATTTAAAAGGAATCCCATTAATAGAGATTTGAAAACAACATAATGTATTTCCTTATAAAATGTGGAGTGGAAGATAATAATATAAATTTTAATGGTAAATCCTATTTATTATTTTGAAAATATCTTTTTTATTTTTCAAACCCACATCGAAAAAAATGCTAACAAAAAATCAATTTTAAGAGAGAAAAAGTGAAATATGAATATCATAATAGATAGAACAGAATTTGGATTCCAAATATAAAGGAGTGAATTAGAGGGAAAATAAATCATGGATATGGAACACAATGATCAGAGTTGTAAATTATTTGAATTGATCTTAACGACAATATAAATTTTGTAGAATGAAATTCATCATTAATGGAGAATTGAATTCAAAATTAATTTTCCCCAAAGAGGAAAAGAAAAAAAATTTAAGACAATTTTGTTATTTGAATAACCTAAGAGTATAATAAATAAGTTCAATATGAAATATCATAACTCAATGAAATAATTTTTGATATATCAATATTATCACAACCAATCCCACTCGAGTCCATTCTGTGACTCCCTAAACTCACCTCCAATATGCCAGGGTCTGGTGACTAGAACCAAGAACGAATATCACTAACATTTGAGGTCTTAACCATTGTTCATGTACACACACACACACACATCTCCAAGACTATAAATTATAAAATATAAAATCAACTAAAAAATGATGCTTGCATACATCAAAATACCACTACCAGAGCACAGCAGGAAGTAAAAAAATGTAAATAGGGACAAATACAAGACCACCAAAAAGAATAATTAACACCAGTCCCACCTAAAGGTAACGAGAATATTGTCGAAGACACAAGAACACACATCGTTCTTTCTAGTCTCACTATGCACCATCTTGTCCTGGTCCCTTTATAACTCTTTCAAAATGTAGATCATCTACATAGGACATGAAACGTGTGGGAAAATCCCATGTAGGGGTGAGTATAAAAATACTCAATTGGACCCCCTGAAACCACACATCATGCAATAAAATAACTATAGTCATCTATACAATGGTATTTTTCTATAAATCATATAATAATAATATCATGATATACTCAAAAAAGGCCCAAAGTGTAATGGTAAGTCATAATCATAGTATAGCAACCCAATAATTGTAGTTCAGTATATCTAAAAAGAAATCATCTGGTAGAACACACTCCTAAGTCTGATAACACTAATGATGTCCATATGAGAGGTGCTTCTCATTGGATCTCTTCATTAGAATTCCACATTGATAGTCCAAATAGAAATTATAAATTGATTAGGATCACTTCTTTGGTTATAGGGTGACACCAACAAACTCTATGTTAACTAAACTATTATTTAAGGGATAGATGCCCACATACTATTGTTCATGAAGATACCAAGAACTATACCTAGGGAATGAAGATGAATAGGGGATCTGACTTCAGGCCTCTAAGAGGGATTCTAATGACTAAATCTATGAAGTCCTATAAAAGTGATTGTATTCCAAGGAGTAGTAGACGATAGCATACTAACCCTCAAGGAAAATTATATCGGGAATGAAACATAAAAAAACATGTCCCTATAATTGAGTAAAATTGATCTATTACATTTATTAAAATGTACATGGTTTGTAAGAGGGGTTTCACACTATGTCCCATGATCCAAGGTCCTTCCCATGTAAAAGGTTCATATAGTCAACCTTGTGTGGTGTAGTAAACCCCATGTATGAAACCGGTGTACTCCACCCCGTGTCCATCCACTCCCCAATGTACATGCCAATTATCTAGGGATGTAACACACACTATGTGCATGGGTCACATTCCATATGAAATTTAACTCCCACCAGAAACCCAAGATATCACTCATGGGGGCCCACACGCTTTGTAATCTCATATTACACGTCGTGTGGTCTGTGATATTCTAGAATCGTAAGAGATTCTCCCACACAAATCCTCCACTGTTGACCTTTAATCCAGTGACTGATTCACCATGAAATTGAAAATCCAATATTTTCCAAGACATTTTGTCAACAAAAAATACATTATGTCATTAGATTTAAGTGGAAAATTTATCAAATCTTCATTCTTCATTATGTGTCGAATAAGAAGAATATAGGTATGATATGTCATCTGAATCCCTCAATCTCAATTATCACACCACTATTGTGTCGTGATGATACTTGATCTAGGATTTTATATCATTTTTTCAAGAAACAATAATGCAAACATTGACCGATTAGAATAAGTCGAGTCATGGGACAAATGAAGAATCCCTGTGACGAATGATGAATGGGGATGAGAAAATAACAAGTATACATTTAAGTAAAGAACCTCGATCGATGATCCTTTCAATCTTGATGTTTCTCCATTATAAAGTAAATAAAAATAATCAAATAAAAAATGTAAACCTCTTGATAAACTTGGGAAAAAATAACACATCCTGCATGACAATCCAACCGCGGATCAAAATTCTCATTTATTGGTTTGTTTCATCATAGAAATCAAGAATATAAAATAAAATCAATTAAAACTCACACCCTATCTCAATTCAAGAAGATTTATGATGATGAATTATGTTTTTTCATAGTATTTGACAAGATCTATCGAATCAGAGGTGCGTTGATCATTGATCTATGAACTCCTCATTGTATGCCTAAGAGAAATCATCTAATTTCTCTCAAAGTGATCACTAATTTCACTTTAATTATGTGGCCAAGCACATGGTTTATCTATAATCATCTATTTCATGATACACTATTTCTTGCATCAAAAAAATTAAATTAAATAATTTATTTTATTTATTTTATTCATTTTTGTAACCACTATGACTTTTCTACAATTGACATGGGATGACTAATGTTATGTCACAAAAAGGGTAAACCTTGATTTATGACTTCATCGATGCCCCAAGATTCCTAATCCAAAAATTATTTAAGAATTTATTTCACTTTTTAATTGAAACCACACACATGTGTTATATAATATACTTAATATATTTTAAACAATTAGTCTGGAAACACTTAGCCTCAGAATAACACGTCCTATCAGTGCCTGGTCTTGAAAATAATCCATATAATATCCAAAAATTAAACACAGAAAATCTGAGACATTACCTTCTCCCTACCTTGGGGATTTATGTACCAAAAAACAAAATAAGGGCTACACAAAAAGAGGTTGGTACTAAGAATGAATTTGATCCTCCCACTCCCAAATGATCTACAGAAGATTTCTATTCTTCTATCAGACAAACACTTAAGGAAACGATCTCCAATAGAGGATTCTCTCCTATCAATTATTGATCTCTACCAGGTACATAGTAAATGTAACTTTATCCTTGATGTTCATCTCGCCTCAGTTGATAATGTGTGATGGGTCATGCACATATATATTTAGCTGTGACACATGAAAGACGTCATGTACTTAGTCTAATTATAGAGGTAGAGATAAGTGGTACACCACCTGTCCAACTATATGAAGTATCTAGAAAGGTCCAATGAACCTTTTAGACACATTGTTTCCCCGACCAAATCTTCATAATCTACATCGTGGTGAAAACTCTAAGAACAAATTTTCTCCATCCTCAAACTCCAATGTAACTTTTCATCTATCCTCAAAAGACTTTTGATTTCTCTATGTAGTAATCAAATGCTTTTAGATGATCATCACCTTCTCTATAGTTTCTCGCACCATCTCTAGGACCATGAATGTGGACTATCCATGGTCAGTCCAGAAAAGTGGTGACCATTAGGGTCACCCGTGAAAAGCCTCAAATGGTGGCATAATGATGGTGAATTGGTAGCTATTAATTTATGGACACTGCACCGGTGGTAGGTGATCTGACCAACTATAGTCAAAGTCCAAATTGAAATCTCATAAAATGTCCATTAAAACCTAAGTGGTCTACTCTATCTTACCATCAGTCTAGGTATTAAATGATGTTCTAAAGCATTACTAAGTCCCTAATACCCCATATAATCCATTAAAAACCCATGATGTGAAGCTAGCATCACATTCTAAATAAATCTTTGATGAGACTCAATGGAGTTGGACTATTTCATGAACATAGAGGTAACTCATGCTCTCTACATTACTATACTCCATAATTTCCATGATTTGGGATGACTTGGTGATTTAGTTGATGATCAACCACATGGAAGTGTGTCCCATGTAAATATGTGGTAAGCTCATCTCGATGTTTATAGATATCATATCCCACATCCACTCTTAATCCACAAAGGGTTGAGATAAATCTGCTTGAACCCAGTACTCCACCATCACTTATTGACAAGTAAGGAATCAAGATATAAACTCTAAAACTCATTTATTCATCCATAGCTACAAAAAAACATTAGAGGTCCTGGTACCTCTTTTCCACACCTTTATATACCGTCAAAGTAGATGTGTGAAACTCTCTCAGAATATCCTCTTACAACATCACTAATACCACTGTGCGTCCTCTGAAAAGAACGACATTCTCCCCAACCTTTGAAAATTCAAATGAAATTTTCCAATAGATATCCGAGCACATTATTCCTCATTGTTAGTTTCCCCTAATTGTGTCTCACTAACTCGATTCAATAAGGGGTAAAAACCATCGAGTGTGGGTAAGATGATCCATCTCCATCTGCGAAAAATTACTACAATGATGAAAACTACTCTGATTCCTCATTCATTCTCTCTGAACAAGACCTTCTACTTAGGGAATCTACCACCACATTCCCCTTCACAGAGGTATAGATAATCTCAGTATCATAATCTTGGAGGATCTCAATCCATCTGTTATGTATAAAGTAAAGATCTTTTTGTGAGAATATGTACATGATAATCGTATTATCATAAGAGAAGATAAACTTCTCACCCATGAAGTAGTGTCTCCAAATATTCAAAATGACGACTACGGCTGCAAATGTAACACCATGGGGAATTTAGTGCCGGTCAAGTTGTATCAACTAAATTAATAATAGGAAGTCATCAATTGAATCTGCATCAGGACACAACCAAGATCGCTCTCTGATGCATTATAGAACACTATGTACTCGACACCCTCCCCTAGAAATCTCAATATGGGAGTGCTCATCAAAATCTACCCAAATTGTTGAAAATCCTACTGCAACTTTTCTATCCACGCAAAAGGATTTCCCTTTCAAGTCAGAGCTATTTTGGGTGATGATATTTTGGAAAAATCAGATATAAATCTTCAGTAGTACCGTGTCATCCGAAGGAATTGCCACACCTCTTTCACTCTCTTTTTTGGCTCCCAAGATAACAATACCTCTACCTTTGGCAAGGTCTACTACCACTCCATCTGAAGAGATAACATTTCAAATAAAGTGGACCTCCTTTATCCATAATTGGAAATTTAAGATCTTTCGATAAAGATGGTGTTATCAGAGTTTATCTAGAACCAATCCTAAACTCTATCAAAGGCTCATAATCAATCCCAGAGTATACAATTATATTGGAGATTAATACTACCACGAAAAGTTTTAAGAAAGGTTGGAAGATCTAGTTCATGAGTCCAATGAACACTTTAGGGGAATTCTTCACGCAAATGGAAATAACCAAGTGCTCATATAAATGATAGGGACATATAAATGTCAACTTTGGTTCATCCTCATCACATAATCTCAACTGGTGATATCTGAACATAACATCAACCATTGGGAACCATCGTTACCCTCTCAATTGTTCAGAGATATCATTGATCCTTGATAGAGTACTATTGTTCTTCGAGGATACCTGATTCTTGTGTTGGTAGTCCACACACAACCTCAAGATCCTATCTGCCTTTTTGGCCAACAAAAATAGGTATGCCCATGATGAAACACTTATTCCAACAAACCCCTTATTATCCACGTCCTCAAACTTCACCCTTAGTTTGCAAATTTTTATGGGAGTTAGCTAATATGATGGTGTATATATCTGTGATATACCTAGGTGTAAATAAATGTATAAGTCTATCTCTTGGTGGGGAAGTAAACTGGAAACATCCTTAGGGAATACATCCATATACTCTGCCACCACTATAAGAAACTTGGAACTCACAAAATCCACAAAACCAATGGTTAGGATAGCAAACCGATGAGTAATCAGACAAACCCTCTCACGAATGAGTCCATCCCACACTTCATGGGTTTTATTTTCACCAAAAAGGAATACTTGGTTCCATCACCATGTTCAAACCACACCATTTTCCTAAAATAGTGTATATGATCATGAATAGTGCATAAACAGTCCATGTATCGATGCCTCATCGCTGACAAAATCATCACCATGATCCTGATGATAAATCCTAGCTGGTGTTCTTTGTAGAGGATTCTTGAAAGTAAACGAGTTGTACCATGTTCAAGGAGTATATCTGGAGATATGACTAAATAGTGAAAAGGAAAAAAACAACCCATCCTTATATGATGCATGTACCATTGTTTTCCCTACAACCAATGTTCTTATGTACCGAGTTCAAAAGCAGATGACCAGACCCCTGATTTATGGATATGTCAAGCACTGCACTAACACTGGATTCCCTAACCATATAACTAATCTCGAAACACTTAACACTATTTCCCAAAACAAATATCCCAAACTCCTAGTCCCCATGTGGACCCAACCACTCTGACACCACTCTAACAAGACCAGTCCCAGTGGGGCCTATGCTATGACACCCCATGTCCACCTTTAATAAGCCAGTGGCTAGAAACATGAACTGAGAAGGCATATCACTATCATGGGAATCCTTAGCCTAAGTAGTTGTACACATGCACACATCTCTAATCCTACAAAATACTAAAATGTGAAAATAAATTAAAAAAATGCATGAATACTTCTAAATCCTAAAACAATAGTATGACAAGAAGTAAAGGAAAAGTATACAGGGCCAAATACAAGGGCACCAAAAAGAATCTACAATACTTGTCCAACCTGAAGGTAAAGGGGATGCTGTCTAAAGCTGCATGAACACTCCTCTATCTTTTTTATTTCACTAAAAACTGTCTAGTTTTGGTTCATATAGGACACTTTCAAAAGGATGATCATTTAAAAAAGATATGACATGTGTGGAAAAGACCATGTAGGGGTGAGTTTAATTATACTAAGTAGCACACCCTGAAACCATAAAGAATACAACAAAGTAAATACAGTTTTCTCTACATAGGTAAATTTCTACAACACATATAATAAGAATATCCAGATATACTCTAAAATTACAGAAATTCTAAATGTAAGTCACAACCATAGTATACCAACACTAAAATTATAGCTCAATGTATTCATAAATCATACATTCAAAAGAACACACTTCTTAATCTGCTAATAGTGATGATGTCCATCCGAGAGGTGATGTTCCTCAGGTCTCATAATTATATTTCCTCACTGATAGTTCCATGAGAAATGATTATTAGATGAGGATCACTCCAATTGACATGTGGTGATACAAAGGAACTCAACCTGCATTAACCTGCTAAGTAGAGGATCGACGGAGGCATACTATTCATTATGAATATACCATGAACCCTACCTGGGGAGTGAATATGAATAGAGGATATCACTCTTGGCCTCTCAAATTGATTCCAAAGACTCTATCTAGGTAGTCTTTCTGAAGAGATCGTAGTCATAGGACTGGGAAACGTAACCATACTAACCACCATATAAAAGGATATGGCCAACACACCCTAAAAAACATATCCAAGACATTGAGGAAAACTGATCCAAGACATTAATTAAAAATTACACCACTTTATGGTGGCTCACACATTGTTCCCATTGATCTTGGGTTCAACACATGTAAATGACCCATGTATTCAACCCATGTCCATGTAATGGAGTACACGTCATGTAGACAACCCGTATACTCTACCCAATTTCCGTGTACTCTCCGAAGATCACACCATATATCTTGGGAGGGACCACAAGTCATGTGACAGGGGTCATACATTGTGTGATATTTAAATTCCTATAGAATCCCTAGTCACCTCTCATGGGGGCCCACACACCATGTAATCTCAAACTACACTCTCCATGGTTCATGATTTTCTAGAACAAGAGCATATTATCCCACACATGTCCTATGATTTCATCCTTCGATCCAGTGGTTGTTTCTCCATGAAATAAAATATAAAAGATCTTCAAAATCATTTCATCACAAAACAACACATTCTGTCGTCAGATATACTCAAAAAATGGATTGAATTGAAATTCTTAATTTTACACCAAAGAACACTGAAAAACATGAAAACATGCATCATCAATCATCAAAATCACTCCATATCTATCATCATACCTATTTCGTTCCATTAAAATCCTATATATACGATAATGGATTTTTCTACCATGAAACAGGCGCAAAACGGTCAATCGATCGGAATAAGTCAGGTCACGAGCCAAATTAACAAAACCCATGATGAATGATGAACAGAGGAAGAAAAGCACAAGAACAGTTTAGAGAAAAAAACCTTGATAATTTCTTATGTCGATCTCAATCTATCACTGTTAGATTGAAAATCAAAATAATAAAATCAAAATGATAAATCCTGATATAAACTCTAGAAAAATAACCCATAATAGAAGATGGTCAAACAATTTATCAATATGTTCATTGATTGGTTTTTATTCATCCTTAAAAATGTAGAACAGGGAAGAAAATAAATTAAAACTCACTCCCAACCACAATTTGAGTCAATCTCTGATGAATAATGATTCATCATTGTTGCCATTCATATGATCCATTATATCTGTAGTGCAATGATCATTGATCTATGATATCCCCATTGTACGCCTATGAGAAATACCTGAACATCTATCAAAGGGCCCTCCAATGGCTCTAGTGTTATACAGATAACCCATGGGTTTCCCTATAATATTTTATTTAAAGATGCATCATTCACTAAGTCAAACAATTAAAATAATATTATATATTTTATTTATTTTAATCATTTCTATATCTTGGAATACATTTCAACAAATAACCCACACTGAATAAGGTTAATTTGCTCCAAGTTTAAACCTCATGTTCTTAGATAAATGATTCATTTCGATTACGAATCTAGTTTTTTCTTTATAACTTACTCCACTTTTTAGAGAAAACTTTGTAGGCATGATTTTTAGTTTAATTAATATGTTTCAACTATTTATTCTGGGAACATTGGACCTCAGAATCTCACATTGTCTAAATGTATGTTCTAAAAAATAATCCATATATTTTCAAAAAATAATAGTTAAAAATTCCAATTAATTAAAATTAGCTTTTTTTAATAAACATGTTAATAAACTCCAAGAATGAGATCTCTTGAAATTCAACATAAAATATCACGTATAATAAAAATTAAATATATTTTATATCTAATAGGTAATATACAAACCAATAAAAT
This sequence comes from Viscum album, assembly GCA_963277665.1. Lineage (NCBI taxonomy): Eukaryota > Viridiplantae > Streptophyta > Magnoliopsida > Santalales > Viscaceae > Viscum > Viscum album. The sequence goes on along the minus strand of OY728136.1, from coordinate 393,938,404 downwards.
TAAATTAGGTGAATAACCAAAAATTTATAATATAAAGGATACTTAGGCCAAACACCCTTATGAACATAATAATTCATTATGTGGGTAAATTTGAAAAGGGGTTTATGTGATAGATATTAAAAATCTCTGAAAAAATAATAATTTGAACATAATAATAATATTTTATTAACATAAACTACTTATAATAATAAATTAAAAGATGTATAGTCGCAACTCAAGGAATGAAATTTGAGTTAACAAGAACTATTTCATTTTATCATTCTAAGTTAAATGTCTATAAACCCCTATATGACATAAATATCTATCTCAAAAATACAATTTCCAAACCATGTCCACACTTATATCCTTCTATAAACTACATTTACAATCATTTATTACAATAGAAAGTAGTTGTTTATATTTTATTATCATTAGTTGATGTTATTATCTTGGATCATTTGTTTATTAATACTTTCATAATATCAATGTCGATTTTAGATTATAGATTCAACCTTCATCATTTAAGGAAAATTATAGGTTCTAAATTGAATGTTTTATAATGATTTAAAATTTAATAATTTCCTTTCATAATTATGTTAGTTACGATTCTCTGTGATGAATTTAATGAAGAGCTTGTTTCAATATTTTTAATGAACATGAAGGGTGGAAAAATAATAAAAAATAAAATATTAATATAGTAATTATAGACCCATAAAAACCTTAATTTCACATTAATTTCTAATAAAACCGTTATTTATATTTTCATATTCATCCATGATAAAACTTTATATGTACAGTTCAACTAGGTGGTTAAATTTTCCCAAATAAGAACAAGTTATAATCTAAGAGCGGGTATGGTTAAAATGTGATTCTTCTATAGTAATATCATTAATACTAAATAATAATGATATTATTTATATTTTTACAAATATTTTATTCATATTTTAATATTTTTTGATAAATAATAAAATATTATAATTTAAAAATGCATCACTTCCAAGGATGTTATATTTGGTACATACACACAAGTGACACATTTCTTTTCAATATATATGAAAGAAATCCAGGAATGGTTTATAATGAATGAACAATATTAATTTTATAAATATAATTTTAATCTTATAAATTGAATTTTAGAATAAGTATTTTAATGTGGTGAATAAAAATAGAGCACATTATTCATGGAGGTGGTAGTTTATATGTATACCTGGTGCCATATTAATTTTTCGATTGGTTTTAAATAAGAGTAAAAAATGGATATTCAAAATGTTAAATAACATTTCTAAATATTAATACTTCACATATTTTAAAACATAAATGGATAGAATGGGTTTTATTGGGTATAAGAAAAAAATTAAGAGAGTGAAGTTGAGAAATTTACCTCTCCCTTTGGATGTTCTCCCTTTGGTAATTCCTCAAGGACCCATATTATTATATTTTACAAATAATAAGGATTCTAGGACATGGGTATAGAGTATTTGAGAGATAAGGGAATATTTTTTCATGGGTAATACTTTATAATGAGTGGATAAATGTTATGGTTGTGACCAAATTTTATAGGTGAAGGGAGTGTTATTTGTGTTAATATAAATTGTTTAAAATAAAGGGAGCACATAATTTGAATGGAATGCATATACAGAATATAAAATAATTATTCATTGGAAGAGATAATGTCCAACATTATTCAGAAATTGATTTTAATTCTAAAAAACTAGGATTTTTATGAATAATATTTTATTTGATGGTCTAAAGGCCATGAAACACTGATTTAATCTTATGTTATACACAACACTCAGTTTTTCTTTTGTTATAAAAAAACCCTAATATTTTAATATTCAACAGTGTATTAAACACACAACATTAAACATAAATGACACCTGATATATAATAAATTTTATAACATAGTTTATAATTTCGATGTTATAAATAATACTGACTAAATTATGAAATACTAATATTTGTGTGTGTGTGTTACTCTATATAATTTGTTTTATCAATTTTTAGTAAATAATCAATTCATTTTTATTAAAGTGATTTTATTATTCAAAAATATTTTATCTTAAAAACTGATGTATATTTCATTTCATGAAAATATATTATAATAAAATTTTGAAACTTATAGAAAATTTATTTTATAAAATGTACTTAAATTATGGAAATATAATATCAAAATTTACTTTGGGTGAAATTTTTGAACACTGCAAAAAATTAGATTTTTTAGTAAGTAGTGGAAAATATTGATTTTTGTAAATGATATATTCTTTTCAATAAATTACCAAATATAAAAGTCCTAATATGTGTTGTATATTATTTTCTGTAAAATATGTATTGTTTAGGTATATGTAATCACATTTATTAATTTTAATCAAAATTATATTGGTTTTTAGTAAATGATCATTTTTGGATTTAAAAATAGGTTATTCTGAAAACTCGGTAAAATGGAATAATGTTTTAACATGTTAATTAAATCAAATAATACCTAATGTGGAATATATTAACTTATGAATATATATTATCTATAAATAAATAATAATTTAGATTCACCGAATGGTTATTATCATTCATATAGTTAACATTAAATCACTATTTCTAAAAAAATACACTTCTTAAAAATCCATTATCTCATTGCCTCGTAGGGATCAATATTAAAATAAATTTTAATATTTATGTAAATATTATTTTTAAAAATTGATTTTATATTTGGAATAAGAATTATTTATAATTTTTAATAAGTCCATTTTAAATATATTAACATAATGAGTACTGAAACAGTATATATTAATGAAAGTGATTAAGATAAAATCATGTTTACCATGGGATTAAACATTAATGTTAATTTGAAAATGAACAATAAACTCATAAAACCCAATTTATGGACATCTTTTGACCTTATACCTTCCATTATCAATAATATATTATTATTATTAGGGCCTTATGACATGATACAATAATGCTGGAATTAACTATTTCAAATAAATTTACAAGTGTGCCACTCACCTCACTAATAAAAGGCCTCCTCTTATCCACCCATCCCTAGACCTTAAAACAAATTTATTTTGTATAATAAATACCCAAATCACTTATTAAATCCCTTAATATCACCCTATAATATTTATTTTTGTAATAAACCCAACCAAGGATGACCTTTGGTGCAAACCAAAAGGATTTACCTGAAGAAGAGGTAACGTTCTCCAATGTATTTTTTTATTTATTTCTTCCTCCACCCATTCAATTTTAATTATAAAATGATGATATAATAACTTAAATATCATAAATATACTAATATTTTGTTATTTTGTGATTACATCATACAACCACATACAATTCTATCAAATGAGTTATGAAATCATCATTCCTTTGTATGACAGACTACCACCTCACCAAAATGATATCATTCGTTTTTTAATTACCACCCATCACTGTTGTTTTTTAGGATAGTTATAAAGTTTATATATTAAATTTATAAAAAACATTATACCCTTTTTCATTATTTAATATGTACAGTTTTTATTTCCATACCTTAGGTTATACAATAACATTACTCATGTGTACGGTGGACTACAGTCACACAAAGCGATGTGATTCATTTTTCAGTAACATGTCACATGGATATTAATAATGGAAAAGTAAATAAATATATGTCCAATAAATAAAATATTTGTTATATTCATGAAATATGTATATTTTTGGATATATAATGCATCACTTTATTTTTACCTTTTCACTCACTGAATGAAATGATAACATCATTTGTGGATGCATCGACTACATCCTACTTAAAACGATGTGATTTGTTTTCTTCATCACCACATCACAAGAGTAATATATATATATATATAATTAAATAATATAGTATTTAGGATAATATTATCATTATTTATTGATAGATTTTACTTATATTATTTTCATAATGATTGTTGAAAATGGAAATGTTACTCAAGCGTACTTATATCTTACCACCTCTATGATCACAACATTAGTTAATTTTTCATTACTATAATTCATTATTGGATTTAAAAATATTATTTGTGTATAAATATTATAGTTATTTAATTATTATTATTACTATTTATATGTTCATATAATGACCTAATTAACTATAGTCAACATATGAATTTTAATTTTGATACAGAAGCCAAATACGGTCAAAACAACTAACGCAAAATTAATTAACTAATTAAATGAATATAACATTGTAATAAGTGACCTAAATTGAATATTAAACTTTAAATTTTTTCTTAATCAAGTAAATAATAAACATACAATTATTTTCTATGATTATAAAGAACAAGTACAACGAATCGAACTTGATGTAATTGTTTTCTCATATCACTTATTTTTCTATGAGATATATTGCATATTCACAAGTTAGGTTTGTTGTGGGATGTATATTATTCTTATAAATATATTTTAATATGTCTATAATTTATATTATATGGACTTTAATATCCATTTAATAATATAAAATTCATGGGGATTACAGTTTCAATGGGACCAAAGTGGTAAGATATTTTTGACTCAATTTTCCTTCTTTGAGATTTTCGTTAGGTTATACACTAGTATTCCATTATGAGGTGTATATAATACCAATTTTAAATTTTATTATATTAATATAATTACTTCATGATATTAAACGTTTGATTTAATTTTATTCATTTTTAGGGATTATTATTCATTGTTTCTAAAGAGGTGTCAGTCTTTTGTTACAATCTCAACATTTATTGGGATTGTATATGATTAGGTATCCGATGTTGAAATCTAATAATTATTATTAATTATCATATCTTATGGTAATTCATGATATATTCTTTAAATTGTACCATTTTCTTAATCTTTTCTACAAAAAATATTTTAGAATGTGTTTTTATGAAAATCTAATTTCATTTATCTCTTCGGTCAGAAATATATTTTCATCCAAGATCGTGTTATATAATAAAAATTCAAAATGGGTTTTAACATTTCAAAATAATTTATTAAATAAAATTTTTTTATTTTAATTTTTTAAAAAATATTCGAAGTTATATTCTTTTCTCCTTTAGAACAAGGAACACATCTATCCTTTTTACTTTGAAAAAGGAATGTTATTTATTGCATGTATGAAAATACCCTTCAACACGACCATCCTTTATTGAGTTATTAAATTATATGTTTAAAATATTATTTTTAAATAAAATTTTATCCTAATATTCTATAAATTTGTAGATGGTAAATGTGGTATATAAATAAAAGTATTTTCAAAAACATTTATGTTTTAAAAATAGATTTTGATAATGAAAAACATATTTTCTTATAAAAGGGTTTTAATGATATTTTAATGGTATTTACATTCAACATCCTCACAAATAGAACTTGTTACTTATGATACTGTGGGGTTATTTTGTAATGATACAATCCCAATTCATTCTCTATATTGATTAATAATATTTCAATGATATTTTAATGGAACTCATTTTTAATCAACTGGTTAACCATGTATCAATGAGATTATTATTGAACCTATTTCTTTTCCAAAAGTTAATCATATTTTAGAGAGATTATAATGAAATCCATTTCTTTTCATTGGGTTAATCTGGTTATAAAAAAAACTATTTATTTTTTGAGTTTTATAATGAAATCCAATATCTTTATACATTATTAATGTTGTGGTTCTTGGAAATTACATATACAATGGGGAGGCCCAGATAGCATGGTGTGAGCCCATTATAGATTATTTAATAAGGTGTAAGAGATAGTGTGGTGTGATCATATTATAACTTATATTATTGGGTGGCCCATATAGCGTCTCATGATTTTGTTATAGCTTAAATGACGGGTGCACTAAGATAGTGCTCTAATGAATTGGGTAATGATTATGTTCTCTGGAGAGTTATCTTCTAAGGTAGAAATATGGTTATTACAATATTAATGGTTCTATAAGGTTACTATTTGATGATGTTCAAATATAAAAATATGTTTTATCGATGCTTTCTATGGGTTTATGATGTTTCATTTGATCAAGATTGATATCATGATGCAGATGATTATTGATCTTTATAACTATTTCCATTTTTAAAACCTTATTCATTATTATAATGATTGAGGTTCTTTTTATTGATGGGTATGAAAATTAATATTTTATAAATATCTACTTTGATTATTCCATCACATAGAAATTCTCTTGTTATGCTCACAAATGACATGCATTGTTAATTCTTACATTTTACCTAACTGATAATTTGATATCACCCATAAAATATTTCAATTTTCACAGGTTATAAAGAATGAAGTTGAATGAGTTATGTCTATATGGGAAATAATATATATTATGATGATGTCCTCATGTGAACAGGTAAAGCTAGGTTAAGTGGGAGAAATTCTTAGCTAAATTGTATATGTAGTACTTTGTCCTATTTTAATAAAACTATAAATGTAAAAGGTCCTCAAGGATGGATGTGACCAACATTTTCATTTTGATGTTGTATGGTTTAGATGAAAAAATGGGACACAATCATTAGCATCAATGCCAAAAATGTAAAGTGTATGATTTCAACCCCAAATCTGGGTTTTCATTTTCTGGGATGTTATAGTTAGTTTCAAAGGGAAGGATTTGATAAAATGTGGGATTATTATTTTTCATGTGAGGTTATCATAAGAGTTATGGATACCGTCATAGTTCAATATGATTATGGTTGATTATAATTTCAAATTCATTGACACCTCATTTTTGTGTTTTATGTAGTAAAAATGTGGATGTTGATGACATTTATTGAGATTTTTTTTGTGGTATTTTTAACCCGTATGACCAACATGAAGTATTATGTAGGGATGAATTATTTTTCACTATTAATGAAAAAAAGGAAAACTCATATGCTGAATGACAACATGTTGCATCCAGAAAGTCATTCGGGCTTGAACCCATCACTACAGGACGTTAAGGGTTTCACCCCTAGCACTAGCCTATATGATGTTTTTTTATTATTAGATTGTTATGAGTACTGATTATGTTTATTTTAGAAACATATAGGTTTTTATTTTAGGAATAATAGTGTATTTATCTAGGAAGAATATGTAATCAAATACTTTAAATCATTGTGTTTTAAACATAGTCTATAAATGTTTGAAGAATATTAAGTATATTTAATTATGGAATGAATTACCTTCAATATTGGGTATAACTATGGAATTTTTAATATTTATGTATCATATGAAGTTGTATCCATTTTGGAAATTATCTAACCACATTCTAACCATATTTAATTTGGTTAATGTCGAAAGACATGTGGATTAGAATGATAATCCTCGTATGATTATGTTTTGTTTAAAATTTGATTTTAGTTCTCCTAGTATGAAAAATTTATCTTTAAGAGTCATGATTTAGAGAAAAGATGAGATTATAGTGGAAATTGTTTACTAGATGAAATTATATTGGTCAAGTATGTATATATAACTTTGTCTTTCAGTATATATTGTGCATTAAATACACATATCTAGGAAAAGGATATTGAAACCAAGGTATTATCCTATTATAATCAATTATAATGAATTTATGGTCTTTTCAATCATAACATGTTTATGGTTTTTAGGACCTTAAAATTCCATTGATCATTCACATTATTGTGATAAATGACCTCAATCACTCTCTAATTATTGGTTCTTTTCCTCCAATACCTCCTATTCTATCCTATTTGGAATCCTAGTAATGTGTTCAACCACATGATTGTTGTACCTCCAATTCATTATTCTTAATATGATGTTTTATTCACCCTTTTTTAACAAGGGTTTATTAAAAAACAAATTTTAAATCTGAAATAATTGATTACATATATAAATTTTGAATTCCGAGTATAAAATTTATTAAATTGGGGAGGATATAACACCGTAATATTTTAAAATAATTAGATTATATTTGATATCATAAAGGACATTAAAGGCTGAGTTAATCTTTCAGTACATGCAACACTCAGTTAAGCTTTCATTACACGCAACCGAGAAATTTTTATGTTCATTAGATTATTCAATAAAAAAACCCCATAATATATGTAACACCCCATGATTATATTTAATGTGTCTTTTTAAATTTTATTATTTCTGATTTCTTCTATTTCATGGAACACTAAGCGTAAACAAATGACGATATACTATTATATATTTTGATTTAAACACTAGCCCTTTAGATGGAAGGCATGCATAAAATTATGAATATTAAGAAATTTCTGAAATTTATATGTGTTAAATATAATATTACCATTTATATAATATATTTTATATACATTATATAATAAAAAATAAAATTTTTTGTTGAAAAGAATTACTTTTCAAAAAAGGTAGTCTGAACACCTTTTAATAGAGAAATAATTTTAATTCCAATTTTTGACACATTTATATAAAATATTTGAAACAATAGTATTTTTCTTTTAAATAGGGATATAATTATTTACATTGGTTAAATTTTTGAATTTTTCGGATAACTTTCATGTTTTGATGAATAGTTAGAAATATTAAAATTTAATTGAAAATGAATTTTTTATAGAAAAATTTGTATTGTTAAATTATATTATTGAATGGGTTTATATAATAAATATATTATTTTCAAATAACTAAATCTAATTTAGGTCATCATCATCAATTTAACATTACATTTAGACATAAAAACATTTCAATCTTTTTCATGTTTAAGATTTAATAACCCGTTTTATCACCCCATCTCCGAGATTAATTTTAAATTAATTACTGCAAATTTTATCTTTTAAATTTTTAAAAATAAATTCTATAATTGGAATCATTGGGTAAAAATTATATGAATAGTTTTATTTTTTTTCATATTAATAGTAAATATAGTAATATTTTAGTTACCCTAGTTAAGGGTAAATCATGCAATTAAGGGTATAAATGTTATTATAAAACTAACCTACACCATTTAAATCATATAGTATAAATAAAATCTGACTTTTATATCCTAAGGTTCTAAATTGAATCTTATAATGAAAACTTTCCTTAGAAAATGACATGGATTTTATTAAACTTAAAGAATATGACAAAATGTAACACTCTTATTTCTTTTAAGTGTAATATTTTTAATATAGGGATAACAGAGAGAGATAAATTCAATCAAAAATAGAATATGGAAATATGAAATAATTATATAAATCATATTAATTTATTTATAATTTTTATATTTCAAGTCATTTCAATAAATGTTATCACAATAGTGATGTAGTAATTATTTAATTAAATGAAATATCAAGTAGATGATATTAAAAATATAAAAATACATAAAATATTAAATAATTAATGTGATAAACAAATTTTATAGCTTAATATGAAATTTTATTAGTGTATTCAATGGTATTTTAGAAGTTATATTTCTATTTTTATTTTATTTAAAGTCAATGTAATGAATAGTGTTAGAATTGACACTATTGATTTTTATAAAAATAATAATTTATTAAATTATTTAAAAATAACTAAAGTCCTTAAAAAATAAAAGTTTATTAATATAAGATTTAAAATGTCATAAAATAACCATTTATGGAAAATTGACACCATATAAGTAAACATTTATAACCATTAAAAATTTAAAATGTTATTACCATAATAAAAATGAAATTGATTAATTAAGGTTAAATAAAAATTATAAGTTAGAAAATAAAATTGAAACATGTACAAATTTTATTGGTTGATATTATGTCTTTAAATATTCATCTTATCTTCTAAATAACCCACATTGGGTCTTTTTTGAAATTTACAATTAATAGATAATAATTTAACATTTTAGGGGATTCAAAGAGTACCCCTCCCCTCTTTATAAAAAATAACCTCTCCTTTTATTTTCTATACACCTATAAAGACATTTTCCTCATCCAAAATCCGCTAAAAAATCCTCCCAACTTCCTTTACTACATCTTAGAATCCTTCCTTTGGTCACAAATCCAACCAATGAATTCCTTTTGTAGAAATCAAAAGGTGATACCCAAAGAAGCAGTAATATTCTTCAGTGAACATTTCAATTTTATTTATTCCTTAAACCCACCTCAATTATTTTCATTTCATATTTATATAATAAAATCAGTATCCTTAATATACTGTGATATTTTTATTCTAATTTATTTACTTACACTTACACACACATCCATCTAATGAGTAACGAACTTACCATTCATGTGTACAAACAATTACCTCCTCGCACAATGCTGAGTTTTTTCTCTTTTACCACCCATCATAGTTGGAAATTATAATGGAAACTGTTTTTTACAAGATATATAAAATATTTATGATGTAATTATAATTATTTAATTTTACCATAAAACATAGCTCCATGCTTTCAATTTTTTGTAAATATAATAACTTGGTTTGTGGACGTGTGGACTACCGCCTCTTCAAAGAGATATTATTAGTTTCCACATTACAGGAAATGTATAATGGATGGGTTCAGAAAAAATATATTAAATATATTAAAAATTTATTCTACTATATATATATATAAACATATCTACCATGTACATACTTCCTTTAAATATGATAAGAAAACTGAACCAGTGTTCATGCATACATACGACTTACTATCTCCATGAATAGAGTATTCCACTTTGTAATTACCCGGATCTTCATTTAGGTATGTATTCCATTTTTCTGGAGTTTTTAAGGAAAGTATGTTTTCTGGAAATTTCCGAAGTACACGCCGTGTACTTTCTGAGTACACATCGTGTACCCCATTTTCCGCTCAAAGCCGTGTGTTGTCCGTGTCCAGGCCACACACATGGTGTGTAAGGGTGTGGTGGAGGCTGGTTAATTCGGAGTACGAAAAACTGAAGTACACGCCATGTACTCAAGAAGTACACGCCGTGTACTTTCTTTTTTTTTCATTAAACGGACAAGGGTCATGCCTAACCCCAGAATTCATCTTCTTCTCCAGATTCCGTCTGTCTAATAGTGACCTATATGGATGGATCTTCGATGAACCCCCGCCTCGCCGTCCTCTCTCCGATTCGAGCATGGTTGTTTGCGTTGGAAGCGAAGCGGTGAGTTCTTCCTTCTTCTAGAGCCTTGTTTATTGATTCCTCCTTGTTTTCAAGATATCATAGGATTAGCATTTTGTGCATTTTCTAAGATCTATGTCATTCTAAGGAGAATCTATCCTCGTGGTTCACATATATCGATCTCCTAGGATCGAGGTATGTGGTTTGTTCCTTTCCGTAGAGAGTTGATGAATATTATGTGAAAATTACACCAATACCCTTGAACGGGGTATTGCGTGTTTCCTGTTTTTCCCCTTCCGTTTTCCTAATTTAAATGATTGCTGTAGTAGAGGTTTATGATTGTGAGTAGAGTAATTTATTTTATCCTCAAGTTGTTTTGCCATGCTTGTTGTGCTGTTTAGGATTCCCAATTTCCATGCCTAGTAGTAGGATAGAGAGACTCCTCGTCAGGTAGCCAGGTGACATGCTACCAGTGTGGCCGGTCAGTGCACACAAGGCCACAGTGCTAGAGAGACCCCGTGGAGTGCTGATCTTGCAGCAAGATGGGCCACCATCAACATTTCTTTCAGGTTTTCTCACCAGCAACTGGTGACCGGGGTTCTTCCATGACTCCTCGTTTAGGAGCAGCACCACCAGTTTCCAACCAGTCGGGGAACTAGAGTTCTCTCGACCGTTCGGGCCGAGGTGGAGCTTGAGGCCGTGGCGGTCAGCCCCCATTTCCTCAGCACCAGCAGGGCGGTTCAACTCAGAGTGTTCAGCCAGGGGCGCAGGGGCGCATGGTCGTGGTACAGGTCAGTCTTTCGTTGTAGAGCAGACTTATCAGGAGTAGGATCCTGACCATTCTACGTATCGAGGTACGATTTTAGTAGCCTCAGTTTTATCTTCAGCCCTTTTCGATACTGGTGCTATGCATAACATTATCTCTATTGCTGTTGTGGAGAGCCTTGGACTCTGCATCTTTTCTTCTGCCTATACGTTGACACTAGACACACCTTTGGGAATCAGGACATATAGTGTATGCCAGTGTAAATAGTGCCCTCTCGAGGTTGCAGGGTATCACTTCCTATGGGATATCTATGTCCTAGAGATGGCAGGCTATGATTTCATCCTTGGAATGGACTAGTTGATTCCCTTCTAGGCAGTCGTTGAGTGTTATCTCCGCAGAGTTAGTTTCATCTCACCAGAGGGTGAATCTTTTCTCCAAAGAGGCGAATGGGACGTTCGGGCGAGTTGGGCGGGACTCGAACATCTTGGGATTGGAGGGGTGATGGCTCAGATTGCTAGTCTTTATCTGGATGATCATGGGACTCCACAGTTTTACTTTCCTCCAGTGGTGGATCTTTTCAGGGATGTCTTTCCAGATGACTTTTCAGGTTTTCCTCTGAAGCGTGACGTAGACTTCTCCATTGAGCTCATGCCAGGAGCAACACCAGTGTCCATTCCTCCCTATAGAATGGCCACACCTGAGTTACAGGAGCTCAAGAAGAAGTTGGAGGAGCTACAGGCTAAGGGTTCCATCCGACCCAGTACTTCTCGTTGGGGTTTGCCTGTCCTGTTTGTGAAGAAGGAAGACAGTACCCTTCGGCTTTGTGTAGATTATCGGAAGCTGATCCACTTGACGGTCAGGAACCTATTTCCTTTTCCAAGGATCGAGGACCTTTTCGATCAGCTTCGAGGAGCCCGGGTGTTCTCGAAGATCGACTTGAGGTCCGGTTATCATCATTTGCGCGTTAGAACATTAGATATACCTATGACAGCCTTCAGGAGCAGGTATGGTCTATATGAGTATGAAGTCATGCCATTCGGTCTCATTAACGCACCTCCAGTTTTCATGGCACTAATGAACCAAGTGTTACATCGTTACTTATACTCTTTCATCATGGTCTTCATGGACGATATCTTGGTGTACTCTCACACTCAAAACAACCATGCCACACATCTTGAGATCGTTCTGTGTACACTGAGAGAACATCAAATTTATGGTAAACTCTTGAAATCCCACTTCTAGATGGATCAGATTCACTTCTTGGGTCATGTCATCTTAAAGGCAGGAGTATTAGTGGACCCAGAGAAAGTAAGAGCTGTAGTTTCCAAGGAGCAGCCGAAGATCGTCTTCAAGGTACAGAGTTTCCTAGGGCTGGATGGATACTACAGATGCTTCATTCAGGACTTTTCTCGTCAAGAAGCACCTTTGACAGGTCTGACCAAGATGGGGGTGAAGTTCTTATGGTCAGATTCTTGTGAGTCAGCATTTCATGAGCTGAAAGGGAGGTTGACATCCGCACCGATACTAGTCCTGCCAGAGCCAGGAAAGAGCTACACCGTTTATTGTGATGCTTTGGGTATCGGGATAGGAGTTGTGCTTATATAGGGAGAGGGAGTCGTTGCGTACGGGTCTCGGCAGTTGAGGCCACATGAGAGTGACTACCCTACACATGATCTGGAGTTGGCAGCTGTTGTTCATGCCTTGCGATGTTGGAGACACTATATTTTGTGAGAGCACCTTGTGGTCTTCACTAACCACAATAATCTCAAGTATATCTTCACTCAGCGTGATCTGAATATGAGGCAGCGCAGGTGGTTCGAGTATCTGCAGTCTTTTGACATCGAGCTTGCCTATACGCCAGGTAAGGGAAATGATGTGGCTGATGTGTTGAGTAGGAGAACTCAGGTGCAGGTAGTTCAGGAGGCCAATAGTGAGTGGAAGCTGATGGCTCTGTTCTCTGAGATGCATCTGGAGGTGCACGAAAGACAGGGACAGACTTACCTATATTCTGCAGCTGTTACCTCTACACTACTTGATCTCGTACGGATGAGGCAACTATCAGACTCAGAAGGCTTAGTCCTACGGGAGAGTGTGTCAGGAGGGGACCCTCTTCCCTGATGGACAGTGTTCGAGGATGAGATCTTGCATTTCCAGGGACACGTATAGGTGCCAGAAGACATACGCGAGGAGCTGATGCAGGATTTCCATTCTTCTTTTTGGGAGGTTCATCTTGGCATCACCAAAATGTATTAGGACCTTCATCGCCAAAACTGGTGGCCAGGTATGAAGAAGGATGTTTCTGGTTTTGTCATGAGATGTTCTACTTGTCAGCAGGTGAAAGTAGAGCATCAGTGACCAGCGGGGCTTTTACTGCAGCTAACAATTCCTGAGTGGAAGTGGAACAACATCACGATGGATTTCGTGACTGGTTTTCCGAGGTCACCTCGGTGAAACGACGCTGTTTGGGTTGTCGTCGACCGGATTACAAAGGATTCTCACTTCTTGCTGATCAATGATACCTTCAGTGTCGATGATCTGGGATGACTTTACATCAGGGAGATCGTTCGTCTGCATGGAGTTCCACACTCTATTGTTTCAGACATAGATGCGCGCTTTACCTCTCGGTTCGGGATGGGACATTAGAAGGCCTTGGGTACACAGGTACTTTTGAGTACAGCATACCATCCCCAGACTGATGGCCAGTCCGAGCGCACGATCCAGGTGCTTGAGGATATGCTTCGAACATGCATCCATGACGTTTGCGGTTCTTGGGAGAAGCATATCCCTCTGGTGGAGTTCTCCTACAACAACAGTTTCCAGGTGACCATTCAGATGGCGCCATATGAGTCATTGTACGAAAGGCCATGCCGATTACCCTTATGCTGGCTGGAGGCAGGAGAGACAGCTTTTCTGGGACACCATCTTGTTCAGGAGACATCAGAGAAGATAGAGCTGATTCAGAAGAGGATGGCTACAGCACAGTCTCAACATAAGTCTTATGCAGATCAGTGGAGAAGACCTATGGAGTTCGAGGTCGGTGATATGGTTTTCTTACGTGTCGCACCGAGGTTGGGACACAAAAGGATTTGGAGACAGGGTAAGATTTCACTGCGGTACGTTGGGCCGTTTGAGGTATTGGAGAGAGTTGGGCCGGTCACCTATCAGTTGAAGCTACCTCAGAGGTATCGGGCCATGCACAATGTCTTTTATGTCTCTCAGCTCTGACGTTACTTTTCAGACCCGTCTCACATCCTTCAGCCCGAAGGAGTCGAGTTTTAAGTGGATACATCATTCGAGGAGCATCTTATCCGGATTTTCGATCGTAGTACGATGGTTCTCTATGGGCGGTCTATTCTTCAGGTACGAGTGTTTTGGAAGCACAGTCGAGTACAGGATGAGACCTGGGAGAGTGAGGCTGATGTACGATCGCAGTGGTCGGAGCTATTTGGGTTTTCTTATTCTCCACCTCGTTAGGAAAATTCGGGGACTAATTTCAGAAAGGGGGAAAGTTTGTAAGAACACAGATCTTTGTTTAGGTATGTTTTTACTTTTTCTAGAGTTTTTAAGTAATGTATGTTTTCTAGAATTCTCTGATGTACATTCCATGTACTTTTTTTGTACACGCCGTGTACTCCCTTTTCTGCTCGAAGACGTGTGCTAGCCGTGTCCAGGCCACAGACACGGTGTGTAACGGTGAGGTGGAGGCTGGTTAATTCGGAGTACGGAAAACTGAAGTACACGCCATGTACTCAAGAAGTACACACCGTGTACTTTTTTTTCATTAAACGGACCGGGGTCGCGCCTAACCCACGAATTCATCTTTTTCTCCAGATTCCGTCCATCCGAGAGCGACCTGTATGGCCGGATCTTCGAGGAACTCCCGCCTCGCCGTCCGTTCTCCGATTCGAGCACAATCAATTTTGTTGGAAGAGAAGCTGTGAGTTCTTCCTTCGGCTTGAGCCTTGTTTCGTGATTCCTCCTTGTTTTCAAGATATCGTAGGTTGATCATTTGGTTCATTTCTCAGATCTACATCTTTCTAAGGGGAATCTGTCATCACGGTTCACATATATCGATCTCCTTGGAACGAGGTAGGTGGTTTGTGCCTTTCTGTAGTGAGTTGATGAATATTATGTGAAAATTCCACCAATACCCTTGAACGGGGTATTGCGTGTTTCTTGTTTTTCCCCTGCTGTTTGTCTTATTTGCTTGATTGTTGTAGTAGAGGTTTATGCTTGTGATTAGAGTAATTTATTTTGTGGTTAGGTTGTTTTTCCATGATTGTTGTGCTGTTTAGCATTGCCAGTTTCCATGCCTAGTTGTAGGATAGTGGAGATGTTGTTTTATTATTGCTGTTGAGCCTTAGAATGTTAGCCAAGTAGTTCTTGAGGTTTTCTTGGATGATGTACACGCGCCGAGTGTATTTCATCTTTCACTCATGACTTTGAGAACCTGGAGTAATAGACCAAAGGGAGAAT
Organism: Viscum album; assembly: GCA_963277665.1. Classification (NCBI taxonomy): domain Eukaryota; kingdom Viridiplantae; phylum Streptophyta; class Magnoliopsida; order Santalales; family Viscaceae; genus Viscum; species Viscum album. The sequence continues at coordinate 393,922,228 of OY728136.1, read as the reverse complement.
TGATGGAAGGGATTCTCCAGAGTGTCTTTTAATTATGATGTGAGACTATTGGGGGAATTGACGTTGAGTGCTTCCTCAGAGATTCTGTAGTTCCACAACGTGGGCCACAGGGGGAATAGATGTTGAGTGCTTCCCCAGAGAGCCTTTAGCACAATAAGAGACTACAGGGGGAATTGACAGTGACTGATTCCCCAGAGAGTCTGCTTAATTACGTAGATGAACCAGAGGGGTGAGAATGTGTGTGCTTCTTAGAGGGTTGCTAGTATTATAGGTTAAACCATAGGGATAAGGCTGTGAGAGATACCTAACGGGTTACCTGTTTTCTTCTTGTTGCAGGTTGTTTACTTGTGCACTTGTATGTTAGAACTATGGATTGTAGCTACTTGTTCTTTTTTGTTTAATGCTTCTTGTATTATTACTTCCATGTATTCATTGACTGTTAGGAACAAATCTTTGGGTGACTACCTAATGGGATTGTATCTCACACCCTTTTTGGGACATGCTTTTGGTCCCAAGCCGACTTTCTTGCTGTCGGTATAGATAAGGGCAAGCGCCCTTCTACATCAGGTTGTTGATTGCACTAGTGTTGGGGAGCATGGGACCGAGCCATGGCTCGCGATGCTGAGAAGAATACTTTGTTTTCTTTTTCAATTGGTTGCAGTTGTATTTCATCACATTGTTGTGTTGTTGTTTCCCTTAGATACTTGTACCAGATGAATCATTTTCATCATAGTTATATATCTACATTGCTTACGATGTTTGGTTTCTGTTGTTATGCATGTTGTTTACTGATTCCGCATTTTATATTTGTTTTTTTACCTTGTATGCCTTACCGAATGAGGTCATTTTTTCTCCACCTACTCACCAAGGCCCTCGCTTCTAGTCGACAGCCTTTGGCGTTTGGGGAAACGCGCTTGAGGTCATGTGGAGCACCAGGTACGGGGCACCAGTGGAGGGGCTCTGGATTCTAGTAGTTACACACTTCATATATCTATCTTTTATTTATATTTATATACTAAATATATATGATATATAAATCACGATTTAAATTCTTTGAGTATATAAATCCTTATATATCTAATAGGATCAAGAATATCATGTTAAAACATGTACGATAAACAAACTGGTTATTACTCAAAATGTGACTTGAGCATGGAATTATTTACAAATTGGTCATAAATGAATCATATAGGATATCATAAATATTATTATTATTATTTTACAAGTTAATAATATTTTTAAAGCTATTATACAAGTGTTTCAGACATGTACGGAGGGAATCAGAACTAATGTAAGGGAATTTCATCTCACTTTTTTATATCTATTAGATAATTTATATATTCACCACTACTTTATATTATGTGCTGTATATACTAACCTAACACATGTTATTTCATTAATATCATTTATTTCATGATATAATAAGTTTCAATTGTTATTATTTATTCATGGATATCATGATTCTAATGTTACGAAAGAATTAATGGTTTCTTGTGTCACTTTTATTCTTCTAGGAATCATGCCTTATAAACCACTTATTTCTTTTTTGTGGTGTATATACCACCAATGAATTCGTTTTACGAGTATTATTTCTAGGATTATGGTGATTTCATTCTATAATTTCTTTTGGGGTATGTGATTCTATTGCTTATAAATATCTAATGGTTTAATTCACAATATCATCATTAATCATGATTGATTTTTTTTAAGTCTCCAGTGGGAAATATTTTTCATTAATTTAAATTTTTCTTAAAACTTTTGTCTAAAAATAGGTTTAAAATTATCCTATAAATATTTAAATATTTTTTATCTATGTTTTATTTTATATAAATTTGTTTTAAATGAAACATTTCGTCATTTTATAAATGAAGTACTTTATAACCATTTTGACAAAAATACAGAAGGAATGTTCTTTTTAACTTATATGGTAGAATTTTATTTTTCTGCCACCATGATGCATCGATATTTTTAATTTTACATTACAACATTACAGTATTATTTTAGATTAAAATAGTTTCTTTTATAACAATGTGAATTTTTAAATAAATTATTTGAATTTTAAAAATGGATATTTCTCTCAATAAATTTTTAAATAAACATTTAGAGACATTTCATCAATGGAAAAATACATTTTCAGATTTAATGATTCATTGGGGTTGATATATTATTATACTATATAAACAAAATTTGAATGGTTTATAATCAGTTTGACTGTTGTTGTGTTTTTGTGATATTATGTTTAAAGTATTCACATTTTTATGCTAGATTATCAGTAAGAATGTGTATGTTGATTAGGTTTCAATATTTTCATATGAGGAATGAAATTGACTTATTATGTGTTGGGTGGGTCCCATTATAGTCCCTCGATGCATTGGTATGTCTCATGCGACAAATAAGTTTAGGTTTTTGATAATGTCTTTCTAGATTATGAATGTTGTCTTGGTCAAAGCCTTGATAGTATATTTGTGATGTCTTGTATTATGAATTCCCTCATTACGAGATTAGTTATTAATATTCCATGTCAATATTCTACTAGTACAATATCCATGGTTATGTTTCAATCTCATGTGATTATTTATATGGAATTATTTGATCATCTTCCATTCCTTCAATATTATACCCAAGTTATTGATTAAATGTCTTGTGTTTTAGTTAATGACCATACTGTATTAAGTTATTCTTATTTATGATATCTTATTCTATATTTATTACCCTTAATGATAATATAATCTCAAACATTTCTTATGTTTTATTTTTCCTAGAGTGGAAATATGCATTTTATGATTGTTATGCAAGGTTAAGAAAGGTGAATATTGGTCATCTCAAAGGATTGGCTATGTTGTGTTTTATACTATCAATTGAAATGTATGTTTCAAATATATAATCTATATTTCTAAAACTATGAAACTGATCAACCCTTTTGGATTCAAATCATGAATCCATGCAAATGTAATAAAAATGCATATGATCTAGTCTTCTATGGTTCGAACGTTATAATATATATTATCTTTATATCCTAGACATTAAATTGGAGATTATGAATAATATTAAAAATGTTAGGATATATATATATATATATATCTTATGAGAAATTAATTATTTATAAATTTTAATAAATAATCAATAAATTATTAGTAATGTGATTTTATTCATCAAAAATATGTTTTCTTCAAAAATGTTTTTTATTTCTTTTCTAGAAAAAAATATTATAATAATTCTTTTAAAATTTTAAAAATTTAATTTTATAAAAAGAACATTAGTTCTGGAATCATAATTTTAAAATTTACTTTGGTTTAAAATTTTGGCATTTTTGGAAATGTTTGACTATTCCGTGAATTGTGAAAAATATGGATTAATGTAAAAATTATTTTAATTTAAGTTAATTAATTAATTTTAGAGTTATAATATGTTCTAAATATGCATTTAATTAACCTAATTTTTATTTAGTTATATTTAAGACATTTTATTATTTTGAATCACATTATATTTACTTTTAGTTACATTTTATTTTTAGATCTAAGAATAGGTTTTTTATGAAACATATTTTAAAATCCATAATGTTTATCAAATTTATATAATTAAACCAATCACCAATGTAGAATATTTAAGTAATTCATAATATATATATATATATATTAATTTATATTCATTAAATTATTATTACCAGTTATATATTTATTATAGAATTATATTGTTCATAAAATTTACTCTTCTTAAAAACCCGCAGTCTCACCGTATGTGCGAGATTAATATTAAATTAAAATTTCCACATATGTGAATTTAGTTTTTAAAAATGGATTCAAAATTTTCAATAATAACAATTTATTATGTATAATAAGACCAACTTAATTTTGGTACATAATTTATATGGAAAAAACTAAAATTAATCACAACAATGAAGGCAAAAACGAGTTTATTGAGAGATTAAAGTTTAAATTGAAGGGGAAAATAACAAATAATCATTTCAAAAACAAAATTTATTTTTATATTCATAAATTATACCTTATATTATATATAATGGACCAATACATGGTATTTCATACTTGAAACAAAACATAGGTGGAATTTATTCTTTCAAAAAAACATAAAAGTGTGCTCTTCACCTCACTTATAAAAAGCAACCACATATCCTCCACTCTTCACATAATCAAAACTAATTTTTTCATGAAATACCTACCCCAATAAATCCCAAAACTCTATATTATCACCCATGAATCCTTAGGTATTTCATATATCTATCCAAGTAAGGCCTTTGGTGAAAACAAAAAAAAAATTCACTCTAAGTAGTTTTGACATTATCTAATGAATGTTTTTAGTTTATTTCTTCCTCCACCCCCTTAATTTATTATTATACCATGATGATATAATAATATCAGAATAATAAATATATTTAGATGTTTTTTCTTGGTTTATTACTTACAATTATATACACACCCATCAAATGTATTACTAAATTATCATTCACGTGTACAACGACCTTCCACCTCACAAAATGACATCATTTCTTATTTCCATTACAACCACTCATGAATGGATATGATGATGGATATAAAGTTTCTATATTATTTATGTAATATTATTATTTTTTTGGATTAATTACATAATATATAACATTTTACATTCCATACCATAGGGTATATGATAGAGTCACTCGTGTGTACAACAGACTACCACCTCGTGAAGTGATTTGATTCATTTTTCACAAATGCGTTATACGGAACGTGATAATGGAAAACATAATAAGTATATGTGATATAAATAATATATATTTGATAATAAGGAAATATTTATCATTCTACATATATAATATCATTTTTTACCATATCACTCACTATGAAAATGATAAAGTCATTCATGGACGTGCGAACTACTGCCTCCTCAAAGCGATGTGATTCATATTTTTTCATCACCACATCACAAGAATGATATATATAAGTATATATAATTAAGTAATATTTTATTTCTTATATCATTATCAATATAGATATATAAATGGTGCTTAACTTCTTTTTATAATGATCATAGTGAAATTGAAAGGTTACCAATTCATATGTACGATTTATGATCTCTGTGATCATAAAGATAGTTCATTTTTAATTATCATCTTTCATGTTTGGTTTTAAAAGTATAATTTATGTATAAAATATTAATATTTTCATGATTATTATTCAGTATATGTTTATACATTTTCTTCTTTGAACATATTCACCTACCAATGTTTATTTTTCCACTTTTTCCAAATATTGTCAAAACATCTGATGTAAAAATAATTCATTATGTAACTGTATATAAAAAGGTAATTAATGAATTAAAATGAATATTAAACATTAAAAAATGTACTAATAAAGTAAATAATTAACATAAATTTATTATTTAGGACGATAATGAACAAGAGTTATATATCAAACTCTACGTAAGGGTTTTCTCATGTCACTTTTATTTATGTGATATATATTCCATATTCACCACTTTTATTATTTTAGGGTTTATATAATTCCCATTAATGTATCATACGATTATTATAATTTAATTTATTAAGATATACATATCAATTTCTAGATCTATATTTCGTGGGGATTATAGTTTCAAATTGACCAAAATGGTAAGGGGTGTTTTTCACAATTTTCATTCTCGGAGACGATTGTTGTATTATACAACTATCTTATTTTATCATGTGGATATACTGACTATTTGGCATGATATATAAAGAATATAATTATTTTTATTAAATTACTTATTTAATTTAATGTAATTCTTTCATGGTTATTATTATTTAATGTTATGCAAGATGTTGGAGTATTTTGTTATAATCTCATTGTTTATAATGAATGTGTATGATTAAGTCTACAAAGTTGAAATATTGTAATTCTCATAAAATATATTATAAATTTTTAATTAATGATATTTTAATGTAATGATACCATTTTCCACTATTTTTTACATAATATATTTTATATTGTGTTCTATGAAAATCTATCTTTATTTCTCTATTTGGTGGGAAATCCGTTTTATTCCAAAACCATGATTATTGAAAAAATTTCAAAACTAGTTTTAACCATTTAAAATAATTTACTAAAGACATTTGTACTCATTTTTAATTTTTAATTTTTTTCAATGGAATATTCATTTCCCATTATAAACAAGGCACATTTATATCATTTTTACTATGTAAAAGAAATTTTCTTTAGGCCATATTTAGAATTACCCACTAATATGCTTGTCCTTTATTTTTTATATTCATTAAAAGTTTACAATATTATTTGAAAATTTAATATTATCTCAATATTCTATAAATTCATTGTTTTAAATATGGTGTATAATTAAAAGTCTTTTCAATATGGTTTATTATTTTAAAAATTACTTTTAAAAATGAAAATGATATATTTATACTGATGGATTTTAATGATATTTTAATGGTATTTATATTCATCCACATCAAAAATACTTCTGGTTATGTATGATCTAGTGGGGATATGTTGTAATTATACTACCTTCATTGATTATATAGATGGATTAGAATTGTTTTAATGATATTATTATGGAACTTGTTGCTTTTGACAATAGAACCATGTTTCAAAGAGATTGTTATGGAATCCATTCCTCTTTTATGGGTTAATCATGTTTCAAAGATATTAACATAAAACACACTTATTTTAAATGGTATAATTATGTTATGAATGAATAATTATTATTTTTATAAGTTTTATGATTGAATTCAATCACATGGTATATTAGTCATGTTGTTGCTCTAAGACATTATGTAAACATTGGTCCCATGTGAGGCCTCTATCGATTATATGATGGGGTATCCCATATTAAACCAGGTGACACCATTATATATTGTGTGGTGGGGTGGACTGGATAGTGCTAGGTGATCCTATTATAGCTTAAATGATGAGTTCACACAAATTATTCTCCAATGAATTTGGTAATGATTATGTTCTCTGTAGAATTTTATTGGAAGTATGTCATACGGTTATTCCATTTGTAATGGTTTTGTAAGGGTTCTGTGAGATGATGTTCTATGATAATGATATGTTTTATCTATTCTATCAATTAATTTATTATTTTTCATTTGATAAATTTTGATATCACATGGCTTATGATTATTGATTATTATGACTATTTACTCTAGTAAATTGTTATACCATGTCTTCATGTTTGATGATCCAGTTATTGATGGAGATGAATATTATTATATTACAAAAATAGAAATTTTAAGTCATCAAACCATTATTCTATTAATATTCTCAATGATTACATTAATTTTTAATTTATACATTTTCTGTTTTTGAGCATTAGATATCACCCATATTATGTTTTATTTCTATCGGGTCAAAAAAATGTGGTAGAATGAGTTATGGAAAGAAGTTATTTCATATAGGTTATGATTATGTCTTGATATAAAAAATAAAATATGGGTAAAGTGGGATAAATTAGCATGTGAATTATTTGTGTAGGAGTTTTTCCTCATACACAAAAAGTCTGAACTAAAAGCTCCTCAAGTGTATAATTCAACCAATTGTTCCTTTTAATGTTGTATGGTTTGAATGGAAAACAATTGGGCCACTATTATCATCGAAAAATTATGAAATGAAGATTTTATGATTTCAAAACTAAATTTGGAAATGTGGGTTTTGGGGTTTTATATTAATTCACATTTTATAAAGTTTATGATTCCTTTACTAATATATTTTTCACCTTTAACATTTCATGTTTTTAATATTTTTATTTGTTTTTATCTAAGTAATTCAATTTTAATGTCCAAAAATAGAATGTCTACTGTCACATAATTTATTTTAACATTATCACCTGAAAGGGAAAAAATAATATTTTATTTCAGAAAGTGTATTTTGAATCATAAATGTAATGGTTAGGTAAAAATTGTAAATGATATTGATTTAAAGTACATTAATGTGTTTTTAATTAACATTATAATATTTATATTACTTTAAAATAAATCTTGACTAAATTTACCTTAGTAAAAATGAAATTAAAATAAAAAATAAAAATAATATTTTTAATCAAAAAAAATGTTTTATTTTCAAAATGTAAAAAATAGTATTTTTAATCCAAACAATTATTTTTGAATACATCATTTCACTCCAGAAATATGTTTTTGATAATGAAATTTTTTTTATAAATTTTAAAATTATACTTATTTCCGTATATAGTCATGAAGGCTATAGTTTTAAAAAATTTTGTATTTTTTCACTACTCACTTAAATATCAATTATTCCATAAAATACATAAAATTCAAATTAAGAAAATATTGAAATGGTAAATCAAAATTTTAATTTAATTTTTTAAAATTTAATTTCTAGAATTTAATTATTTAACTTTTACATGGAAATATATAATGAAAACAATTTAAAATAGAAGATGGATTTTTATATATTAACTATTCATATTAATGATTCCTATCAATTACTATTATAGTTTGTGTTAATATATTGTTAAAATAGAAAATATTTTTTACCGATGATATGGTTATCTTCTTAAAATTAAAATTCATTGAATATAAAAAGGCATTTAAAGAAGCATTTTACAGCATAAAAATAAAATTTCATTATTACATGACTAACAATAACTATTGGATGAATGTTACTTTATTGTTTATTAAATATTATAAATAAATTCCATTATAATATTTTTTGAGTGAAGTTAAGTTAAAAAAACACATAAAAATAGGTCATTGAAATAATAATACTTTTATATTAAAAAATAATCAACAAATGCCATGAAAATTATTTAATTATATTCTAAAATTTTAATTCTACTCATCCATTGATATTTACATATTTATTTGAATTTGATAAATTCATAATATAATAAATTAATAATATTAATATTGTCAATATGAAATTCACACACACACACACACACATATATTAATAAAATAATTTTGTTTAATTATTTTATTATTCTTGAATTGTATTAATTTTATTTTACTTCTAAAAATATACAACAAAGGTATACATATTTGATAAATGTATATCCAACGAACATATTTCAGATGATCATATTTTTTATGAACATATTTCCAATGATAATATTTTTAACGGGAGGATTTAATTTCAATATATATCCTTAGTAAAATCATTCATTATAATCAAACTCTGTAATCCACACTTCTAATTTCCATAGATATTACATTAGATATCATTATATGATTTGTCATCTCTTGATATTCTTTTTAATTGTAGGTTTTTATACTAATTAGAATTATCAAATGAGAAGTTGGTCAAGGAGAGTTTCTTGTTTTAATATATTAATTTTCACTATTTTTTATCCCTTTTTTATTTTTACACTTTTAATAAAAGTAATAATGCATGGTGACTAATAGTCATTAGTGTTTATTTTTTAGCTTCATATGATTTTTTTGTGATGTTTTACCCTGAATGAAAAAGGTTTTATTTTTATAATTATAAATTTTTGGAATTATTTTATAAATGTTTTTTATTTTTTTGATAAAATTGAAAAGAAGTATTAGAATTATAAACAAGAAATTTATGGAAAGAATATAAATCATAAAAATATAAGATATTACAATCTCCCCTAATTAAAATATTTAATCCTCATAATTTTAATTATCACATTATTATATCAATAATTATAGGTATCTAAATGATAATAAATACAAAAGATATACCTTATTAAGAGGTATATAACACCCAAGTATTTTAGAAAATATTTCCCTTCAAGTAATTTAATTGCTTGCATTGAAAACAATACTGATTTTGGATGAACCGTGATATACTATTTAATATGTTACGATTATAACCAAATCATTAAATATTTTAATCATTAATAGGGTTAACTAATTTATGAAATAAGTATATAGGTTCTACGTAATATAAATAATCTGATTAATACTTAGGAAATAGGAACTCAATATTTGTTTATATCATTTTATTCTTCAACAAAATATTTTCTAAAAAAAATTATTCTTTTTTTATTAGTAAGTACTATGATTAATTTCTTGAACTTATATAAGTTTTATTTTATAACATAAACATTATTTTTTAATTCTTTATATTGAAATTATATTTGAATTAATTTTTTAAATGATTACTTTATAAGTAGATATAGAAAATGATGATTTTATTGAAAATTATTTTTACAATGTTCTATTTTTTTAAATGGAATAAATGTGAATTTTTTTTATATATTTTAAATACTCTACTTATGTAATTTGGAATCAATTTTAGGTTTGAATTTAGTTAAAAACATTTTTAAAGTTAAAAGTAATTTTCTTGAAAAATAATTTTTATGTGCACAATAATTTTTATCTTTAAAAATGAAATTGATCACAGTTTTTGAATATTTTAAATAATTATTTTTATTATAAAATAAATTAAATATTTTAATATATATTAAATATTTTTCTTGGCATGGGAGAAGTTTATATCTTGTTTTATGTTTAAAATTTTATTTTTCTAAAAAGTTGTCTTCATTGCATTTTCCAGATCTATTTTAAAATTAATTTATTCAAGTTATAGGTGCTGAATTTGATAAAATTGTACCCGTATTTTAAATAAAGAGGTTCAAATTTGGTAAATATTATCTTATATTTTTTGTCAATGCTAATTTTAACCATGATAAAATCTTACTCATCGGTAAAAGGTAAATTAAGTCAATCTAGGTTAAAACTAAGAGATAATGCCATAAAATTTCCTCATAATTATTATTCGAATAATGTAATTCCATAATAATAAAATTAGGAAATTAATTTGGTTTTTTAATCAACACATTCTAATGAGAATGAATAATATAATATTTGAATAAATGAATTTTACCAAATGTCACTCTTAGTTTTTTATATATCTTATTTGTCGACATAGGTACGCAAGAAAGTTATGAATGAATATTAATGTCACTATGGAGCTTCATGAAATTACTTTCATGATAGAAATTTATTTTAATTTTCTTATCATATAATTTACTTACATACTTATGTCATGCTGATACCATATTTATTAAATTTGGAGAAAAATAAAATAAATGGTTTTAAAAAAAATAGTTGTATATTTTGAATTAATTAATGTGTATCGAGATTTTTATAAATCTACATAGCATGTTAGAGTGTTTTTAAATAATTATACTTAAAATAATTTTTTTCTTGATGTATTTAATGCCATATTAGTGGAATATTATTAAAGATGATATAAATGATATTTTATTATAAATAATATTTTATTAAATAGTTTAAAATTCATAAAAATGTTATATTCGGATAGATGAATGGGATATGGGATTAATAATTAACCACGGTTCATTTATAGTTTGTTTCTAATTTTATAGTAACATTACTGATCCTTAAAATTTATAGAAATTTAACATTATAATATTTTTCAAAGAGGTTAAGAAATGGGTAAAACAAAATGATCAAGGTACAGATGAGATCAAAACAAGTCAAAATTTAATTTAGAAGATTTTTTTGACTTATCTTGACAATATATATGAATCTTATCAATTTTGACAAGAAAATTAATTTATATAAATTTAATATTTTAATAAATTTCAATAGTTCCCCATCCCTCAATTTTAAAATGGAACCCCTCCTTTATTTTCGTTTCACCACATTGATCCTTCAAGATTGACAAAAAAACAATTTATATCATAAACTATTCTATCCACATTATTTATTTACTTTATTCCCAAATTAATAACTGTAATTCTCTTTAAAATAGATCAAAATGAGTTATTTCAAAGATGAGGTAATCACTTTAACCGATCACTTTCTTTTTAAATATTATTTTTACCTCCTCTAAATATATTATATTATTTATAAAATAACAAATTCAGTATCTTAAATATATTTAAATATTATTATGATAATAGAAACACATTTATTCACCCTCTTTCCATCAAATGGGAAGTGATAATTTTGTTTATTCATACATATGGCTTACCATATCCATGTAGTTATAAAATTCATTTCTCATCACCATTTTTTAGATTGATATTATTATGTGGTTAATGTTCATATATGATAATTGTGATATAAATATTCCTATATAAATATAATATTATATCTACCTTCATAACTTCCAAAATGTTGGAAAACAATAACATTTCTTTTGCATAAATGTGGACTACCACCTCCCAGAAGTGATGACATTCATTTTTCATTTCTAATTCATTTGTATAGGATTAAGAAATTAGTCAATGAATATATATCATATATAAAATATAATGAATAAACTTAAAACCTTATTTTTTATATAAATTTAATTTTTCCAATCCATAAGAAAAATTGAAAATAGTGTTCTTGCGTACATGTGCCCTACCGTCTCCATGAACAGTGTAATTCATTTTCTTATCTCCACCTTATTGTATGCCTATACATTTTTATATAACAAATATATATAATATTGAAATTTTTATTAACAGTATTTTGATGATATAAGGGTCATCAAACCATGAAGACTAAAACATATATGAAAAAAGAAGTAGATATCCCCCAAAATAGTGATTTGAATAAAGTAATTTTAACAAATAGGTGATAAAATGTATAATTGAATCATATATAGAATGAAATATTTAATTATGTTTCTGAAATATATGTAAAATAAATCTATATTTATTATAAATTATATGATAATGTTTATGAAGGAAGTTGGACCTAAGGTAATGTATTTTTTTCGCTTTTATTTTAGTGGGACACATGCCTCAGAGACCACTTGTTTCTTTTTTGTGGTGTATATACTACCCATGAATTGATTTTGAGATTATTATAAAGAATATTGTGGGATATAAATAACTATATATGTTTATTTTGTTCATTGGTTTATAAGTAAAAAGTCACCAAAGTGGTAAGTCATTTATGTAATAGTCTAGTTATTTATATAGTTTGTTTATGATTATCTGTCTGATGAAAAAATTTTATGATATACCTATTAGTAATCTCATGATTTTTATTCTCCTATATTTATTTCTAGAAAATAAATGTTTTTAATTAATTTTCCTCAACCGTAATTGATCAGTAAATTGTAAATTTTTTTAAAGAAAATTAACTTTATATCTCTCTTTGTTCAAAGAGCATTTTTCTTATGTATCCCTGTTTTCTAAAAATGATTTATAGAAGGTTTTTAATATTATATTTTTATTTTTTAATGTCATTTTTATCCATGTATAAATTTTCAAAAAATATTTAAAAATGAATCATCTTTTCAATGAGGTTCTCTTTTATTTTTTTACAGTAAAGTAAGAGGAAATGTTTTTTCTAACATATACAACATGAAAAACATTTACTACTGTCAAGATAGATAAATGATTTGAATATTAATTTAAATATTTATAAAGTTAATTTAAAATAAAATGTTTTCTATAATAATTTAGATATTTTTATATTTTATATAATTTATTTCAAAATGAAATAGTTATTTTCCAGAGAGATGTTTTAATTATCTTTTAGTTGTAATATTATTCATCAATGATAAAAACCCTTGATTTACATTTTTATTTACTGGGGACATGATCCAAGGATACCATTATTATTATTTCCTGGGATAGTTTATCTTTATGATGATAATATTTATATGAAACTTGTTTCTTTTTGGTGGCTTATACTATGATGAAACAAAAAATTTCTATGAAAGTCATTCATTTTCCACATGTTATACTATAATGAGAATTTTATAAAACCTATTTATTTGATACACCTTATTCTATAATGAAAATTCTATTGAGAAATTTTATTTTCATGGGTTGAAATATGATTAGTCTTTTATGATCTTTTGGCACACATATGTATGGTTTTCATTATGTGATCGTGGTTACGTTATAACCAAGGATGGTCATTAAGTTACAACCATGGAAAGTGGTTACGTTATAACAAATAAAAATAGTAACATTATAAACGATTATCGGTGGTACATATATATTCCACCAATCTATTAGAAAAATATTGATTTCTGTTGAGATAAATAGAACAGTAATGGGTACTGAACCTAGTCAACAAGAAAATTTTTCCTCTAAGATTGTCTTTGGAGTATACATGGAAAACTATGAGAGGGTGGAGAGTGAACCCACAAAATTATGGTAGTCATGTAAATGATCCATATGTTTATGTCTAATCCTCAAACTTATATCGTATACCAATGTTATGCTATAAGGCCCCGACCTTAAACCTTACTTAATATTTAATTAAATGAATAATTCACATTGAGGATCTTTTTAGGTTTAGAGTTTCAATGAATTAGGACATAACTATTACATCTCAAAAGATTACAAAGTAGACACTTCTACTAAGTTTCCATGGAATAAAAACTCTTTAAAAGAAACATGTCTAGTTCCATGTTTTATATAGCATGAATATCCCTTGATCACATCCATTACCCTATTCCACATTAAGTCATGTGAAAAACATTTCAAAAAAACTTGGGGTGAGCATAATAAGATCAGTAAGGGATACACAAATAATGAAAACTATTAGTTTATCAAAACAACAAGTAAACCATGTATACTTTATCAAAGTAATAATTTTCACCTTTATGAAGTAGTAAAATCTCTTCACTGAATAAAAGATCATTACTTACCCTTTTGTAAACAAAATATTACCATAAAAACCATATAAATATCTCACAACTTATAAAGGTAACTTGGGACATAAACATACTTAAATGGAATAACCATACGGTCGACTTCCCCACATACCACTTAATGGAATATCCATACGGACAACTTCCATACCCAATGAATTGGAGGTTATAATGTAAGCACCCATCCTGGTATTCATGGCACCACCCTTCATATGGTTTATCACGTAATGACCCCTCATATCTCCAAGTACCATTATAAAATAATAAGACATAGAACAAATATAATGGAAAGAAAACATTTCCACACTTTGATCACAATATATCACTTAAATATATTGACATAAAAAATCCATTATAAAAACCATTTTCAATACCAAAATACATAAAAGAGTATATGGTATTTATTTCATTTTAAAAAACATTACGGCTTGTTGAGGAAGCCAAAGACCAAATAATACTCGCAGCGGCGGAAAAGGACGTTGTCACCGCGTACGATAAAAGAAACATTCATTTTTGTCATTTAGTAAAATTATTTGTATAAAAAGATTCCTTTTGAATAAAATTAAAAGTAAAAAGGGGTTTATACACCATATAAAAGAAAGTTGTGTATAAAACAAAATATTTCTCAATTAAAGGAGATTGAGACGAAGTCCCTTACCTCGGGTCCGACTTGACTCGATCGTTCTTTAACGTCCTGAATAATAAACTTGAGTTAATTTCTACTTGCTGAATAACATTTTTCAAGTTCATTTTTACTTTTATATCACTTATTACCATGTTATAAACATTATGTAATCATTTAAGTTAATAATGTTTGTTTTGTCGATATTTGGTTCTTAAGTCGAAAGTGGACTTATTACAATTACATGTTGTTCGTGTGGTCAAAAGTTCATTATATCCAGAATGATATTCCTGATTTCAATATCATATATATCATCTATATCCATTATATACATGTATTTATAATATTACATAATCATTTTGAGGTAAGAAATGAAATGCACCGTTCAGGGAGACGGTAAGCCGTACGTACGCATGAACGCTACTTTCATTTCTATGTCATATTAATGGAATTAAAAATAAGTGAGAGGTATGTATATTTTAATTCCAGAATTATATTCATAATTTAGATGTAACATAAATCATATATAATAACTTTAAATCCATCATTTATACGTCCCACATATGGCATTAACGAATCAAATCACTTTGAGGGGGCAGTAGTCCGCACTTCCTAAAATGAAGATATCGCGTATACCCATAATGGAAGCCATAGAGGTATACCACAATTGAAAAATAAATAAGTATAAGGAAAACATAAACATAATATATATCATATATAAATATAGTGACATATTAATGGACACCATTAAATGTGTTAAAAGAAGATTGAAAAATCATCGTTTCGTGAGGCAGAAATTCACCAACCACAGAAACAGTATGTTCTTAAACCATTAGATGTAGGTGTGAGTAAGTGTTGCTCGAATGTTTCTTATAACAAAATCCTAGTATATTGGAGATACTGGAGTTGATACAAAAGAAATGAATAAAAATACTTTAGTGGGTTGGAGAAGCAAAATAAAACAAAAGAACACAAGTGAAGACATTACCTTAAAATCGGGTAACTCTCTTAGATTTGAGCTCAAAGGCTTCCTTGGGAAGAATTATGCCTAAAGTGAGGCTTCTAGGAGTAAGAGAGGGATGTGGAGAGACAAAATGGGCAGGGGTTGGCTCAGCCAAAGGCTTTGGAAGTGTGGGTAAGGTGGTAGAGGTGGGGGCCTTTTATAAGAGGAGAGGAGGGGCACTCTTGGAAAGTAAAGAAATGTTACATTATTTTAAAAAGTGTTTCGGATTTAAAAGGTCCCACATTGATATAAATTGAGGATAAGGTGATAAGGGTTATAAAACCACCCATCCAATAGGTTTTTGAAAAGTTTAGTTCTTATATTTTACATTATATTTTTATTTTATTTAAATCGTTAAATAATGAGGCCATCGCAGCATCATCATGGTGTCATAAATAATTTCATTTATTTAAAGCCTAAAAATTATAAAAAAAATATCATGATGTACGAAATAATTTTATCTTTATAATGAATATATATAGTCAAAAATATGACCTATATAACCCTATTTAATTTTTTTAGTAAAACAACTCATGTTTGTGACGTTTTAATTTTAACATTACATAAATAGTTTTTAATGTCATTTTCCTACAAAAGTGGCTCCATGGGGTCACCAAGTTGACCCAGGGATTGTCTTGGTCGTACATGACACATAAAATAAGGGTAGGACATTTTTCAAGTTCATTTCATATTATTAAAACATTATTTTTACCTTAAACTACACTAATTACCTCTAATCGCGATTGAAAACATAAAAGTTACTATTCACCAAAAAATTATTTTAATCCCATTGAACCACATTTTAATTCTTAATGAAAACCATGTGTGTCAGATTTTTGAAATTCAAAACACAGAGGTGGTAAAATTTCATTTAAACGAAAAAGTAGTTTTTTTAAGTACCACTTAGTGGTTTAACTATTCATCAAAAATTGATGTTTTTCAGAAAAATACAAAAAATTCACCCTAAGCTATATTTGATATTCCGAATTCAAAAATGAAGTCTATTTTACAAAATTAAAAACATGTAAGTTGCATTAATTAATTTGACAATTAATTCCCACTATCAGAGCAAATAGCGTGTTTTTATGAAACAATGAGTATCAAAAGATTGACACTAGTTTAAGTCCGATTTCAAAGTGAAATTAATTCCATCAACCACTATTGTATTAAATGGAAAGAATATATTCTAATTTCACTTTAAAAATAATTAAAATGATAATCTAATCATATAAATAAATTAGATTAAAAAGAGGTTTTGAATTAAAATACAACATTTTCACTAGTCATTAAAAAAATGACCTTTATCGGAAAAATACCAAAAATTTACACAAAGTAAATTTTGATGTCCTGATTCTAAAAAAGAGTTTTATTTGGTCCAATAAAATGTATAAAAGTTACCAAAACTATATTTAATGATGGTTCGCCATCAAAAGGTGATAAGTGAACCTTTAGTGAAAATTAGGGTATAAATGCCTAAAATTGAATTCTTTTCATATTTTAAGCCTTTATCTTTTATTGGATAAATGTAAAAACATTTAAAAACATATATAATTATATTTTAGTTATTTCTATCCATTCCCGCCAATACAATGGCTATGTGTTAACTACCATTTTAAATAATATTATTTTATTACTAGTGTGCAACGTAAGATTTCAATGAAACTCTTTGTTGCGTATCAGGTACGCTATCGAACATAGAAACCCATTTAAATTAAAATTAATATTTATTTCATAAATATTAATAAATATGAAAATGGTTTATTCTTTATTTACCTGGGATGTTACATCCTTCCCCCCTTTTGGGAATTGCGTCCATGCAATTTTATTCACTTATCAAAATAAGTTGGGGTATTTATCCCTCGTAGCATTTTCAGATTCCCACGTTGCCTCTTCAACCATATGGGTTTTCCACAAAACCTTTACCTAGTGAATTAACTTATTTCACAACACTTTCTCTCTTCGGTCAAGAATCTGGACTGGTTGTTCTTCATAAGAGAGATTCTCTTCCAAATGAACTACCTCTGGGCTCAAAACATGAGATGGATCTGGCATATACTCCCTCAACATCAAAACATGAAAAAAATTGTGTACCTGAGATAAACTCGGTGGTAAAGCCACTCAGTAAGCAACCGATCCAACATTCAACAGAATTTCATATGGTCCAATGAACCTTGGACTCAGCTTTCCTTTTTTACCAAATCGCATCACACTTTTCTATGGAGAAACCCTGAGAAAAACATGAACACCTACCTCGAAAGATAGATCCTTCCTCCGGTTATCCACATAACTTTTCTGTTTGATCTGAGCCGTTCTCATGTGTTTCTGAATCAACTGAACATTTTCTTCCATATCTTCTACCAATTCTGGTCCCATCAACTTCCTTTCACCTACTTCATCCCAAAATGCTGGAGTTTGACACCGCTTCCCATATAATGCCTAAAATGGTGCCATCTGTATACTGGAATGAAAACTGTTATTATAAGAAAACTCAACCAAAGAACGATGTTGGTCCCAACATCCTTGATAATCCATCGAACAAGCTCGTATCATATCCTCTAAGGTCTGAATTGTTCATTCTGACTTCCCATCTGATTGAGGATGAAAAGCTGTACTAAAATTTAATTCAGTACCAAACGACTTCTAAAGGCCTTTCCAAAAGTTAGAAGTAAACCTTGGATCACGAACAGATACAATGGAGAGGGAAACTCAATGCAACCTGACTCTCTCTTTAAGATACAATCGATAAAGTTGATCTAGAGAGAATGTATCTCGAATAGGAAGAAAATGATCAGATTTAGTCAAGCGATCACCATTAACCTAGATTGCATTATTACCTTGATATGTCCTCGGTAATACCACAAAAAATACCATGGATATGTTTTCCCATTTCCAATCTGGCACTGGTAAAGGCTGCAACATCCCTTTTGGTTATTACTGCTCTGCTTTAACCTGCTGACAAGTCAAACACTTCATAGTAAAATCAGCAATATCCTTTTTCATTCCATCCCACCAGTAATAATCTCGCAGATATGTTTACATCTTAGTACGACCAGGATGAACTGAAAACGGAGAACTAAGAGCTTCACATAACAACTCTCTCTTAAATTTTGAATCACAAGGCACACACAATCTCTTCCCAAATATCTAAACACAATCATTATCAATGTTGAATTCAGGAAACGTACCCTTCTAAACCAGCTCTACCTTTTTCTGCAACTCACTATCTTTCTTCTGTGCTTTCTTAATTCTGTCTGATAGAGAAGATTTCACTGATACCTGAAACAAAATAGAAGGCCATCCTGAACCAACAACTTTTATGCCAAAGTTCATCAAATCAAAAACCAAAGGATCTCGTTCCAAATATAGCATTGTTAATGAAGCAATACTTTTTTGACTCAAAGAATGAGCCACTTTATTTGCTTTCCCTGGATGGTAATGAATTGTACAATCATAATCCTTGATTAATTCTAGCCATCTCCTCTGTCTCATGTTCAATTCTTTCTGAGTGAATATATACTTTAAAATTTTGTGATTGTTATATATTTCACACTTTACTCCATACAAATGATGCCTCCAAATTTTTAAGGCAAAAACAACAGCAGCTAATTCTAAGTCATGTGTAGGGTAATTTAACTCATGAGTTTTCAACTGACGTGAAGCATAGGAAAATACCTGATCATTTTTCATAAGGAAACAACCAAGTCCTTTCAATGAAGCATCACTATAGATAACAAACTCACCATTCCTGGAAGGAATTTCCATAACTAGAGCATTCACCAATCTTCTTTTCAACTCCTGAAAAAAATTATCACATTCTTTTGTCCAAATAAACTTAACACCCTTTCGAGTTAGCTTAGTCATTGGACTTGATAATTGTGAAAATTTTTCAACAAACCTTCATTAGTAACCTGCCAAACCAAGGAAACTACGGATCTCTGTTACAATTGTGGGTCTTGGCCATTCTTCAACAAATTTTGTTTTAGCAGGATAAACAGTTATGCCATCTTTTGAAACAATGTGACCCAGGAAAGAAATTTGTTGTAACCAAAACTCACACTTGCTAAATTTTCCATAAAGTTTATTTTCATTTAAGGTTTTCAAGATAACCCTTAAATAACTTTCACGCCCTTATTTACTTTTAGAAAACACCAAAATATCATCGATGAAAACAACCACAAACTTATCCAAGAACTCATGGAAAATTCTATTAATAAGGTCCATGAATACAGTAGGTGCATTGGTTAACCCAAAAGGCATAACTATAAATTCATAATGGCCATATCTAGTATGGAACACAGTCTTTGGAATGTCTGCTTCTTTTACTTTCAACTGATGGTACTCCGAACTCAAGTCAATTTTCGAAAAATACTGAGCTCCCTGGAGCTGATCAAACAAATCATCGATATGAGGCAAATGATACTTGTTCTTAATAGTAATGTTATTAAAGGCTCTATAATCAATGAAATGTCTCATTGAACCATCTTTCTTTTTGACAAACAAGACAAGAGAACCCCATGGTGAAGTGCTAGGTCAAATGAAACCTTTATCTAATAACTCCTGCAATTGTTTCTTTAACTCTAAAAGTTAAACTTGAGCCATTCGATAAGGGGGTTTTGAAATTAGATTAGAATCAGGAACTAAGTCAATAGTAAATTCAACTTCCCGATCATGAATAATACCGGGCATATCATCAGCAAAAACATCAAGATAATCATTTACCACTGGCACATCATTAATCTGAACAGTTCCCTTTTTTTCAACGATATGTGCAAGATAACATTAATTTCCATCTTTTACTAGTTTCTCAACTTCCGGATATATTATCAAAAGAAAGGGTTCATTCTTGTACACAAACTGAAAATATTTCTGAAAAGAAACCATTTTATCTCTGCAGTCAATCATAGAATTAATAACAGAAAGCCAATCCATGCCCAATAATAACATCAAACTCTACTAGAGGCAAAACAATAAGGATTGCTGGTTGATTCTTTCAGCACACAAGGTTATGAAGGTTCTTATAATTCTTTTTTGTCTCAACGTTCCCTCCGAGTGTTTTTACCATAAGTTTAGGATTCATATCTTGAGATGGAATTTCCAATTTACTAGAAAACTTCCTAGAAATGAAAGAATGTGTAGAAACTGAATCAAACAACACATTGGCATAATCTGAACAAATAAACAGTGTATCAAATACTACTTCATTCGATGGCCCAACATCTGCTGAAGTTGTTGCAACGGATTTCACCACCCCTTTCTGCTTGTAGTCTGGCTTCTTTTCCCCAGTCGAGTTCTTCGTTAGACACTCATTTTCATAATGACCCATTTCATTACACTTAAAACATCTTACCGCTGCCTTTTTATTGCCTGCTTGATCATCTTCTTTACAGTTACGAGAAATATGACCAGACTTACCACACCGAAAGCACTTACCAGACTTGGATAAACATTCTCCAGGATGCATTTTACCACACTTATCACATGATGGATATTTGGTTTTCTTGCCTCTTTACTTCTTTGATGAATTCTTCCCCTTTTCCTGCCAACTGGACCTCTTATTCTGTTGTTTGTCAAAGAACACCTGATTATCGGCAAACTCCTTTTCCACTTTCTCCACACATCGAACAAGTTTTTCATAACGTTTGAACTCACGAGAAGCTAAAGACCTTCTATACTTTGGCTTAAACCCTGAGTAAAAACCGTTGATTTTACTCTCAAGATCTTGTATGTAGTTTGGAGCATACCTTGCCAGTCAAGTGAACTTTGCTTCATAAGCATCCACTGAGTCATCCTCCTGCCTCAATTCTAGGAACTATTTTCCATCCTTAGATGAACCACCTTAGGAAAATATTTCCCAATAAACATACCTTTGAATTCGTCCTAGTGAATATCATAAATCTCATCACTATCCCTGGTATTTTTCACCATCGACCACCACTGATCAGCTTCTCCTTCAAAACGGTAAACAGTAAGACTAACCTTTTGATGTTCTGAACACCCCATGACATTAAAAATCTTCTCCAGTGCTTTAATCCACCCTTCAGCTAGCACAGGGTTAGATGATCCTCTGAATGATGGGGGATGTTTCCTCAGGATATGTTCCACCACTAAAATGTTCCTCTATGGTTGATCTGGCTGATCTCATGCATGGATACCACCACTATTTATATCCTGAGTCAACTGTGCCATCACTGTAACAAACTGTTCAGTTCCAATTCTGACCATCTCAGGTTTCTGATTTGGAATGTTGTCATCCTCTTGATGTCGTCCCAACATAGCTGCTTTGTTTCCTCTGCGGAAAACCATTCTGAACACAAAAATATCTTAGTCGAAGCAACATGGTAATCTTTAAATGCTACATCATTTCAATCATACCATAAATTAACTTATAATTTAACACTTTTCTAACTTCTAATGTTGTCTAAACCGACATTTGATACCAACTATAAGGCCTCGACCTTAAACCTTACTTAATATTAAATTAAATGAATAATTCACATTGAGGATCTTTTCAGGTTTAGATTTTTAGAGAATTAGGACATAACTATTACATCTCAAAAGATTACAAAGTAGACACTTCTACTAAGTTTCCATAGAAAAAAAACTCTTTAAAAGAAACATGTCTAGTTGTATGTTTTATATAGCATGACTTTCCCTTGATCCCATCCTTGACCCTATTCCATATTAAGTCCTGTGAAAAACATTTCAAAAAAACTTGGGGTGAGCATAAAAAGCTCAGTAAGGGATACACAAAGAATGAAAACTGTTAGTTTATCAAAACAACAAGTAAACCATGTATACTTTATCAAAGTAATACTTTTCAACTTTATGAAGTAGTAAAAACTCTTCACTAAATAAAAGATCATTACGTAACCTTTTGTAACCAAACGATTACCATAAAACCCATAAAATTATCACATAACATATAAAGGTAACTTGGGACATAAACATACTTAAATTGAATAACCATACGGTCGACTTCCACACATATCACTCAATGGAATAGCCATACGGCCGACTTCCATACCCAATGCATTGGAGGATATAACATAACCACCCGTCCTAGTATTCACATCCCCACCCTTCATATGGTTTATCACGTAACCACCCGTCATATGTCCAAGTACCATTATAAAATCATTAGACATAGAACAAATATAATGGAAGAAATCTTTTCCACACTTTGATCACAATATATAACATAAATATATTGACATAACAAATCCATTATAAAAACCATTTTCAATACCAAAATACATAAAAGAGTATATGTTATTTATTTCATTTTAAAAAACAGTACAACTTGTTGAGAAATCCAAAGAACAAATAATACTCGCGGCGGCGGAAAAGGTCGTCCGCACCGTGTAGGATAAAAGAAACATTCCTTTTTGTCATTTAGTAATATGATTCGTATAAAAAAATTCATTTTGAATAAAATTAAATGTCAAAAGGGGTTTATACACCGTATAAAATAAAGTTTTGTATAAAACAAAATATGCCTCAATGAAAGGAGATTGAGACGAAGTCCCTTACCTCGGGTCCAGCTTGACTCGATCGTTCTTTAACATCCTGAATAATAAACATGAGTTAATTTCCACTTGATTAAGAACCTTTTTCAATTTCATTATTACTTTTATATCACTTATTACCATGTTATAAACATTATTAATCATTTAAGTTAATAATGTGTGTTTTGTCGATATTTGGTTCTTAAGTCGAAAGTGGACTTCTTACAATTACATGTTGTTTGTGTGGTCAAAGGTTCATTATATCCAGAATGATATTCATGATTTAGATATCATATATATCATATATATCCAGTATATACATGTATTTGTAATATTACATAATCATTTAGAGGTAAGAAATGAAATGCACCGTTCATGGAGATGGTAATCCGTACGTACGCATGAACGCTACTTTCATTTCTATGTCATATTAATGGAATTAAAACTAAATGAGAGGTATGCATATTTTTATTCCAGAATTATATTCATAATTTATATGTAACATAAATCATATATAATAACTTTAAAAACATCCTTTATACATCCCACATATGGCATTAACAAATCAAATCACTTTGAGGGGGCGGTAGTCCGCACTTCATAAAATGAAGATATCACATATACCCATAATGGAAGCCATAAAGGTATAACACAAATGAAAAATACAGAAGCATAAGAAAAAAATAAACATAATATATATCATATATAAATTGAGTGACATCTTAATGGCAAACATTAAAGGTGTTAAAAGAAGATTGAACAATCATCGTTTCGTGAGGCAGAAGCTCTCCAACCATAGAAACAGTATGTTCTTTAACCATTAGATGTAGGTGTGTGTAAGTGTAGCTCAAATGCTTCTTATAAAAACATCCTAGTATATTGAAGATACTGGAGTTATTACAAAATAAATGAATAAAAAGAGTTTAGGGTGTTGGAGAAGCAAAATAAAACAAAAGAACACAAGTGAAGACATTACTTTAAAATCGGCAACTCTCTTAGATTTGAGCTCAAAGGCATCATTGGGAAGACTTTTGCTTAAATTGAGGGTTATAAGAGTAAGAGAGGGATGTGTAAAGACAAAATGGGTAGGTTTTGGCCGAGCCAAATTCTTTGGATGTGTGGGTAAGGAGGTAGATGTGGGGGCCTTTTATAAGAGGAGAGGAGGGGCACTCTTGGAAAGTAAAGAAATGTAACATTATTTTAAAATTAGTTTCGGATTTAAAAGTCCCACATTGATATAATTCAAGGATAAGGTAATAAGGGTTCGAAATCCAACCATACAATAGGTTTTTGAAAATTATAGGTCTTATATTTTACATTATATTTTCATTTTATTTAAATCGTTAAATAAGGACATCATCGCTGCATCATCATTGTGTCATAAATAATTTAATTTATTTAAAGTCTAAAAATTATAAAAAAACTATAATGATGTAGGAAATATTTTTATATTTTTAATTAATATTTATAGTCAAAAATATGACTTGTATAACCCCATCTAAAAATTGATTTAGTAAAACAACTCATGTTTGTGACATTTTAATTTTAACATTAAATAAAAAGTTTTTAATGTCATTTTCCTACCAAAGTGGCTCCATGGGGTCACCAAGTTGACCCATGGATTTTCTTGGTCGGCAATGACACATAAAATAAGGTTAGGACATGTGTCATGTTCATTTCATATTATTAAAACATTATTTTTACCTTAAACTACACTAATTACCTCTAATCGCGATTAAAAACTTAAAAGTTACTATTCACTAAAAAAATTATTTTAATCCCATTGACCCAAATATTACTTCTTAATGAAAACCATGTATGTCATATTTTTTAAATTCAAAACATAGAGGTGGTAAAATTTCATTTAAACCAAAAATCAATTTTCTTAAGTACCACTTAGTGGTTTCAATATTCATCAAAAATTGAAGTTTTTTAGAAAAATACCAAAAATTAACCCTAAGATATATTTGATATTATGAATTAAAAAATGATGTCTATTTTAAAAAATTCAAAACATATAATTATCATTAATTAATTTAATAATTAATTCCGGCTGTTAGAGCAAATAGCGTATTTTTATGAAACAATAAGTATCAAAAGATTGACACTAGTTTAAGTCCGATTTCAAAATGAAATTAATTCCAATGACCACTATTAGATTAAATGGTAAAAATATATTATAATTTAACTTTAAAACCAATTCAAACGATAATCTATTCATATAAATAAATTAGATTAAAAAGGTGTTTTGAATTAAAATACAACATTTTTCACTATTCATTAAAAAACGAACTTTATCGGAAAAATACAAACAATTTGCACAAAGTAAATTTTGATGTCCCAATTCTAAAAAAGAGTTTTATTTGGTCCAATAGAATATATAAAAGTGATGAAAACTATATTTAATGACGGTTCTCCATCAAAAGGCGATAAGTGAACCTTTAGTGAAAATTAGGGTATAAATGCCTAAAATTAAATTCTTTTCGTATTTTAAGCCTTTATCTTTTATTGGATAAATATAAAAACATTTAAAAACATATATAATCATATTTTAGTTATTTATATCCATTCCCTCCAATACAACCACTATGTGTTAACAACCATTTAAAATAATATTATTTTATTACTAGTGTGCAACGTAAGATTTAAATGAAACTCTTTGTTGCGTATCGAGTATGCTATCGAACATAGCAACCCCTTTAAATTAAAATAAATATTTAATTTGTAAATATTAATAAATATTAAAATGCTTAATTCTTTATTTACCTGGGATGTTACATCCTTCCCCCCTTTTGGGAATTGCGTCCTCACAATTTTATTCACTTATCAAAATAAGTGGGGGTATTTCTCCCTCATAGAATTTTCAGATTCCCACATTGCCTCTTCAACCATATGGTTTTTCCACAAAACCTTTACCTGGTGAATTACCTTATTTCGCAACACTTTCTCTCTTCGGTCCAGAATATGGACTGGTTGTTCTTCATAAGAGAGATTCTCTTCCAACTGAAATACCTCTAGGCTAAAAACATGAGATGGGTCTGGCATTTACTTTCTCAACATCGAAACATGAAAAACATTGTGTACCTGAGATAAACTCGGAGGTAAAGCCATTCATTAAGCAACCGATCCAACTTTCTCCAGAATTTCATATGGTCCAATGAACCTTGGACTCAGATTTCCTTTCTTACCAAATTGCATCACACTTTTCCATGGAGAAACCCTGAGAAAAACATGATCACCTACCTGGAAAGATAGATCCTTCCTCTGGTTATCCTCATAACTTTTCTGTCTCCTATGAGCTGTTCTCATGTGTTTCTGAATCAACTGAACATTTTCTGCCATCTCTTCTACCAATTCTTGTCCCATCAGCTTTCTTTCACCTTCTTCATCCCAAAAAGCTAGAGTTTGACACTGCTTACCATATAATGCCTCAAATGGTTCTATCTGTATGCTGGGATGAAAATTGTTATTATAAGAAAACTCAACCAAAGAAAGATGTCGGTCCCAACGTCCTCGATAATCCATCAAACAAGCTCGTAGCATATCCTCCATGGTCTGAATTGTTCGTTCTGAATGCCCATCTGATTGAGGATGTAAAGCTGTATTAAAATTTAATTCAGAACCCAATGACTTCTAAAGGCCTTTCCAAAAGTTAGAAGTAAACCTGGTATCACGGTCAGATATAATGGAGAGGGGAACTCCATGAAACCCGACTATCTCTTTAAGATACAATCGAGAAAGTTGATCTAGAGAGAATGTATATCGAATAGGACGAAAATGAGATGATTTAGTCAAGAGATCAACAATAACCCAGATTTCATTATTACCTCAAGATTTCCTCAGTAATCCCACAATAAAGTCCATGGATATGTTTTCCCATTTCCACTCTGGCACTGGTAAAGGTTGCAGCATCCCTTTCGGTAACTGCCGCTCTGCTTTAACCTGCTGACAAGTCAAACACTTCACAGTAAAATCAGCAATATCCCTTTTCATTCCATCCCACCAGTAATACTCTCACAGATCTCTGTACATCTTAGTACTGCCAGGATGAACTGAAAATAGAGAACTATGAGCTTCACTTAACAACTCTCTCTTCAACTGTGAATCACAAGGCACACACAATCTCTTCCCAAATCTCAAAACACAATCATTATCAATGTTGAATTCAGGAAACTTACCATTCTGAACAAGATCTACCTTTTTCTGCAACCCACTTTCATGCTTCTGTGCTTGCTTAATTCTGTCTGATAGAGAAGACTCCACTAATACCTGAAACGAAACAGAAGTCCATCCTGCACCAACAACTTCTATTCCAAAGTTCATCAATTCATAAACCAAAGGATCTCGTTCCAAACGTAGCATGGTTAATGAAGCATTACTTTTTCAACTCAAACCATCATCCAATTTATTTTCTTTCCCTGGATGGTAATGAATTGTACAATCATAATCCTTGATTAATTCTAGCCATCTCCTCTGTCTCATGTTCAATTAATTCTGAGTGAATATATACTTTAAACTTTTGTGATCGGTATATATTTCACACTTTACTCCATACAAATTATGCCTCCAAATTTTTAAGGAAAAAACAACAACAGCAAATTCCAAGTCCCGAGTAGGGTAATTTATCTCATGAGTTTTCAACTGACGTGAAGCATAAGAAATTACCTGATCCTTTTGCATAAGGACACAACCAAGTCCTTTCAATGAAGCATCACTATAGACAACAAACTCACCATTCCTAGAAAAAAGTGCCAAAACTGGAGCATTCACTAATCTTCGTTTCAACTCCTAAAAACAATCATCATATTCTTTTTTCCAAATAAAATTAACACCCTTCCGAGTTAGCATAGTCATTGGACTAATTAATCGTGAAAAATTTTCAACAAACCTTCGGTAGTAACCTGCCAAACCAAGGAAACTACAAATCTTGGTTACATTTGTTGGTCTTGGCCATTCTTCAACAAATTTCGTTTTAGCAGGATCAACAATTATGCCATCTTTTGAAACAATGTGACCCATGAAAGAAATTTGTTGTAACCAAAACTCACACTTGCTAAAATTTCCATATAGTTTCTTTTCTTTTAATGTTTGCAAGATAACCCTTAATTGACTTTCATGCTCTTATTTACTTTTGGAAAACTCCAAAATATCATCAATGAAAACAACCACAAACTTATCCAAGAACACATTGAAAATTATATTCATAAGGTCCACGAATACAGCAGGTGAATTGGTTAACCCAATAGGCATAACTACAAATTCATAATGGCCATATCTAGTATGTAACTAGGTCTTCGGAACATCTGCTTCTTTTACTTTCAACTGATGGTACCCTGACCTCAAGTCAATCTTTGAAAAATACTGAGCTCCCTGGAGCTGATCAATAAAATCATCGATATGAGGAAAAGGATATTTGTTCTTAACAGTAATGTTATTCAAGGCTCTATAATCAATGCAAAGTCTCATTGAACCATCTTTATTTTTAACAAACAAGATAGGAGCACCCCATTGTGAAGTGCTAGGTCGAATGAAACCTTTATCTAATAACTCCTTCAATTGTTTCTTTAACTCTAAAAGTTCAACTTGAGCCACTCGATAAGGGGGTTTTGAAATTGGCATAGAATCAGGAACTAATTCAATAGTAAATTCAACTTCCCGATCATGAATAATACCAGGAAACTCATCAGAAGATACTCATTTTCCACTGGAACATCATTAATCTGAACAGTTCCCTTGTTTTAAACAATATGTGCAAGATAACATTCATTTCCATCTTTTACTTGTTTCTCAACTTCATGATATGTTATCAAAATAAAGGTTTCATTCTTTTACAAAAACTGAAAACAATTCTGAAAATAAACCATTTTAGCTCTGCAGTCAATCTTAGCATGATAAACAGAAAGTCAATCCATGCCCAAAATAACATCAATCTCTACTAGAGGCAAAACAATAAGGTTTGCTGGTAGATTCTTTTCGCACACAAGGATAGGAAGGTTCTTATAATTACTTTTTGTATCAACGTTCCCTCTGGGAGTTTTTACAATAAGTTCATAATTCATATCTTCAGATGGAATTTTCAATTTACTAGAAAACATCTCAGAAATGAAAGAATGTGTAGACCCTGAATCAAACAACACATTAGGATAATCTGAACAAACAAACAGTGTACCTGATACCACTTCATTAGATGGCCCAACATCTACTGAAGTAGTTTCAAAGGATTTAACCACCCCTTTCTGCTTGTAGTCTGGATGCTTTTCCCCAGTTGAGTTCTTCATTAGACACTCATTTGCATAATGACCCATTTCATTACACTGAAAACATCTTACCGCTGGATTTTCATTGCACGCTTGATCATCTTATTTACAGTTACGAGCAATATGACCAGACTTACCACACTGAAAGCACTTACCAGACTTGGATAAACATTCTCCAGGATGAATTTTACCACACTTCTCACAGGATGTAAATTTGGTTTTCTTACCTTCTTGCTTCTTTGATGAATTCTTCCCCTTTGTCTGCCAACTGGACCTCTTATTCTGTTGTTTGTCAAAGAACACCTGATCATCGACAAAATCCATTTCCACCTTCTCCGCACATCGAACATGTTTTTCATAACTTTTGAACTCACGAGAAGCTAAATCCCTTTGATACTTTGGCTTTAACCCTAAGTAAAAACGGTTGATTTTACTATAAAGATATCGTATGATGTTTGGAGCATACCTTGCCATTCTAGTGAACTTTGCTTCATAAGCAGCCACTGAGTCATCCTCCTGCCTCAATTCTTGGAACTGTTTTTCCATCCTAAGACGAACCACCTGAGGAAAATATTTCCCAAGAAACATACCTTTGAATTCGTCCCAGTGAAGATCATCAATCTCATCACTATCCCTGGTATTTTTCACCATAGACGACCACTAATCAGCTTATCCTTCAAAACAGTAAACAACAAGACTATCCTTTTTGTTGTTCTGAACACCCCATGACATCAAAAATCTTCTCCAATGCTTTAATCCACCCTTTAGCTAGCACAGTGTCTGATGATCCTCTGAATGATGGGGGATGTTGCCTCATGAAATGTTCCACCACTAACCGTGTTCCTATATGGTTGATCTGGATGATCTCGTGCATGGATACCACCACCATTTATAGCTTGAGTCAACTGTACCATCACTGCAACAAACTGTTCAGTTCCAATTCTGACCATCTCAGGTTGCTGATTTGGATGGTTTTCATCCTCTTGATGTCGTCCCAACATAGCTGCTTTGTTTCCTCTGCAGAAAACCATTCTGAACACAGAAATATCTTAGGCAAAGCAACATGGTAATCTTTAAATGCTATATCATTTCAATCATACCATAAATTAACATATAATTTAACACTTTTCTAACTCCTAATGTGGTCTAAACCGACCTCTGATACCAATTATAAGGCCATGAACTTAAACCATACTTAATATTGAATTAAATGAATAATTCACATTGAAGATCTTTTCAGGTTTAGAGTTTTAGAGAATTAGGACATAACTATTACATCTCAAAAGATTACGAAGTAGACACTTATACTAAGTTTCTATAGAATAAAAACTCTTTAAAAGAAACATTTCTAGTTGCATGTTTTATATAGCATGACTTTCCCTTAATCTCATCCATGACCCTATTCCACATTAAGTCCTATGAAAAACATTTCAAAAAAACTTGGGGTGAGCATAAAAAGCTCAGTAAGGGATACATAAAGAATGAAAACTGTTAGTTTATAAAAACAACCAGTAAACCATGTATACTTTATCAAAGTAATACTTTTCACCTTTATGAATTAGTAAAAACTCTTCACTGAAGAAAAGATCATTACATACCCTTTTGTAACCAAAATATTACCATAAAACCCATATAAAGATCACATAACATATAAAGGTAACTTGGGACATAAACATACTTAAATGGAATAACCATACGGTCGACTTCCACACATAACACTTAATAGAATAGCCATACGACCGACTTCCATAACCAATGCATTGGAGGTTATAACATAACCAACCGTTCTGGTATTCACGACACCACCCGTCATATGGTTTATCACGAAACCACACATCATTTTTCCATGTACCATTATAAAATCATAATACATAGAACAGATATAATGGAAAGAAGACATTTCCACCATTTGATCAGAATATATCACTTACATATATTGACATAACAAATCCATTATAAAAACCATCTTCAATACCAAAATAAATAAAAGAGTATATGGTATTTATTTCATTTTAAAAATCATTATGGCTTGCTGAGGAAGCCAAATACTAAATAATACTCGTGGCGGCGGAAAAGGTCGTTGTCACCGCGTACGATAAAAGAAACATTCCTTTTTGTCTTTTAGTAAAACAATTCCTATAAAAAGATTCCTTTTGAATAAAATTAAAAGTAAAAAGGGGTTTATACACCGTATAAAAGAATTTTTTGTATAAAACAAAATATGCCTCAATGAAAGGAGATTGAGACGAAGTCCCTTACCTCGGGTCCGACTTGACTCGATCGTTCTTTAACATCCTGAATAATAAACTTGAGTTAATTTTTTACTTTCTTAAGAACCTTTTTCAAGTTCATTAATACATTTATATCACTTATTACCATTTTATAAACATTATGAAATCATTTATGTTAATAATGTTTGTTTTGTCGATATTTGGTTCTTAAGTCGAAAGTGGACTTCTTACAATTACATGTTGTTCATGTGGTCAAAGGTTCATTATATCCAGAATGATATTCATGATTTAGATATCATATATATCATATATATCTCATATATACATGTATTTATAATATTACATAATCATTTAGAGGTAATAAATGAAATGCACCGTTCATGGAGGCGGTAAGCCGTACGTACGCATGAACGCTATTTTCATTTATATGTCATATTAATGGAATTAAAACTAAATGAGAGGTATGTATATTTTAATTCAATAATTATATTAATAATTTAGATGTAACATATATCATATATAATAACTTTAAATCCATCCTTTATACATCCCCCATATGGCATTAACGAATCAAATCACTTTGAGGGGGCGGTAGTCCGCACTTCCGAAAATGAAGATATCACGTATACCCATAATGGATGCCATAAAGTTATACCACAAATGAAAAATACAGAAGCATAAGGAAAACATAAAAATAATATATATCATATATAAATTTAGTGACATATTAATGGCCACCATTAAATGTTTTAAAAGTATATTGAACAATCATCGTTTCGTGAGGCAGAAATTCGCCAACCACAGAAACAGTATGTTCTTTAACCATTAGATGTGGGTGTGTGTAAGTGTATCTAGAATGATTATTATAAAAACATCATAGTATATTGAAGATACTGGAGTTGTTACAAAAGAAATTAATATAATGATTTTGGGGGGTTGGAGAAGCAAAATAAAACAAAAGAACACAAGTGATTACATTACCTTAAAATCGGGTAACTCTCTTAGATTTGAGCTCAAAGGCTTCCATGGGAAGAATTCTGCCCAAAGTGAGGATTCTAGGAGTAATATACGGATTTGTAGAGGAAAAATGGGTAGGGTTTGGCCGAACCAAAGGCATTGGAATTGTGGGTATGGTGGTAGAGGTGGGGGCCTTTTATAAGAGGAGAGGAGAGGCACTCTTGGAAAGTAAAGAAATGTTACTTTATTTTAAAATTAGTTTCGGATTTAAAAGGACCCACATTGATATAATTCAAGGATAAGGTGATAAGGGTTCGAAATCCACCCATACAATAGGTTTTTGACAAGTGTAGGTCTTATATTTTACATAATATTTTCATTTTATTTAAATCGTTAAATGATGAGGTCATCACTACATCATCATGGTGTCATAAATAATTTAATTTATTTAAAGTCTAAAAATTATAAAAAAAATATCCTGATGTATAAAATCTCTTTATATTTCTAATGAATATTTATAGTAAAAACTATTACTTTTATAACCCCATTTAAATATTGTTTTAGAAAAACAACTCATGTTTGTGAAATTGTAATTTTAACATTAAATAAAAAGTTTTTAATGTCATTTTCCTACCAAAGTGGCTCCACGGGGTCCCCGAGTTGACCCATTGATTGTCTTGGTCGGCCATGACAGATCCAATAAGGGTAGTACATGTGTCAAGTTCATTTCATATTATTAAAAAATTATTTTTACCTTAAACTACACTAATTACCTCTAATCGCGATTAAAAACTTAAAAGTTACTATTCACCAAAAAATTATTTTAATCCCATTTAACCACATTTTAATTATTAATGAAAACCATGTATGTTTAATTTTTTAAATTCAAAAAATAGAGGTGGTAAAATTTCATTTAAATGAAAAATCAGTTTTTTTAAGTACCACTTAGTGGTCTCACTATTCATCAAAAAATTGAAGTTTTTCAGAAAAATACCAAAAATTCACCCTAAGCTATATTTGACATTCCAAATTCAAAAATGAAGTCTATTTTAAAAAATTAAAAACATATAAGTTTCATTAATTAATTTAATAATTAATTTCCGCCGTTAGAGCAAATAGCGTGTTTTTATGAAACAATAAGTATCAAAAGATTGACACTGGTTTAAGTCCGATTTCAAAGTGAAATAAATTTCAATAAACACTATTTGATTAAATTGTAAAAATATATTCTTATTTAACTTTAAAAACAATTAAAATGATAATATAATCATATAAATAAATTATATTAAAATGAGGTTTTGAATTAAAATAAAACATTTTTCACTATTCATTTAAAAAAGAACTTTATCGGAAAAATACCAAAAATTTACAAAAAGTAAATTTTGATGTCCCGATTCTAAAAAAGAGTTTTATTTGGTCCAATATAATGTATAAAAGTGACCAAAACTATATTTAACGACGGTTCTCCATCAAAAGGTGATAAGTGAACATTTAGTGAAAATTAGGGTATAAATGTCTAAAATTTAATTCTTTTCGTATTTTAAGCCTTTATCTTTTATTGGATAAATGTAAAAACATTTAAAAACATATATAATCGTATTTTAGTTATTTCTATCCATTCCTGCCAATACAACAGCTATGTGTTAACTACCATTTAAAATAATATTATTTTATTACTAGTCTGCAATGTAAGATTTCAATGAAACTCTTTGTTACGTATCAGGTACGCTATTGAACATAGAAACCCCTATAAAGTAAAATTAATATTTAATTAGTAAATATTAATAAATATGAAAATTATTTATTCTTTATTTACCTGGGATGTTACATATGCTCTCATCGCTTATGTTCTTTGATTCATTTATGATTTATGTCATATAAATTTCCTATGATTTATGCCATGAAACTGTATTATAAACAATGACATCAATTGTATGAGTTGAAATGTAATAATCATATTCTATTACCCCTATTGTTATGTTAATCCTATGTGATCATTGATACCATCCATATTTCACCTTACTGAGCATCATATCACACCCTTTATTATGTTTCTTTTCATCGGGTTATGATGAAAAGTACTGACTATGATGTGTTATGATAGGTTCTATTTATGAATAATTTAGTTGGAGATAAAATATATCAATTACGAAATAGTTTATTATAGGTTTTTGTTTGTATAGGAACTGGACCAATTTGATTCTACCATGTATCATTGTGTTACGTAATGAATAGTCATCTAAAAAAAATTTGATATTAGATTATGCAATATATGGGTCTCTAGTGTTGGTATTAGAGAATGGATTAGTTACCAATTGGAAACTAGGATGAGAAAACATTAGTGATAGTCATGGGGATGATTCTAAGAATATGAAATAATCCTAATATTTTGGTAATTATTATGAAAGGCCAATGATTAATTTGTTGTGTCATAAAATAAGTTTTAATGATTTAGAAATCCTTTTAATTATTTTCTTGATTATGTGGTTTCCCACTATGATTATTATTTCTCACACTATGCCTTTTGGTTTTATTTAATGGATGGAACCCAAATTAATCATGTAAAAATTGAATGTGATGGTAAATGGAATAATTTTATGGATAAACAACCAAGTGAAATAATATATGGAATGTGAAACTTTGTGATTATTCCTAATATGTTATCTTTTTTAATGATTAATAATAATAAATTTAGTGAGTTTTGAGCCACACATAATGAAGAGAAAAAATAAATTTCATAAGGAAGATTGAATAATAAAGATTCATCAACCAATATGTCATGACCTTCAGAGTAGGCACTCAAGTGAATGCATCAAAGAAATAAGAAGATGTTTTGAGTGTAGAAAAAAACAACACAGTGAATGTAATTTAGAAGGAATCTAAAAATTTTAGTCAATACAATGGAAGTTAATAATTGAATCCCAATGGAATCCTTGATGGTTGATGGATTTGAATATGGAAGGTATGGTCATTATCAAAATCCATTTACAAGGGGGAAATCTTGAGAAAATAAATATCAAGGTTATATTAGAAATGATTTTACAAATTTTGATTAAGATAATTTGAAAAAAGTATGAAATACATGGAGTATTTTAATAGTATTTATTATGTTAAAATTATTAAACAATATATAATTAGGATGATAAATCTTAAGCCATTATTCATATTTTATATTGTATGGACATGTTATAGGGGAATAATATGATGAATCCTAGTTAATGGTTCATGAAGAACGTTTTATTATTGAAGTGTTTATGTAATTAGATAAAATAATTATTTTATAAAAGTTTTATACTACAAATATTCTAGTTATTAAAATCACTAAACTCCTAAGAATTTATCCATGGTGGTTTTTATTTAATGATTTGAAAAAATATTTTGAATGGTAATAATAACATTATAAAGTGATTTAGTGGTAGGGTGATATTTTTAGTGAACATTTGATTATGGGAAAATATTAACCATGATATATGTCTGTTATTAAGTTAATAATATTTAGTTTTGATAAATAGATGACTGAAATTAATAGTATTGGAAACCTTGAAATTGGGTTATGATTAGATAAAAGTTATTTTGGTCATTGTTTATGACGTTTATTAAATTTTATGATTTTTGGAAGTTATTCAATAGTTGTGATCATATTTAAGGAATCAAGATTGTTTTAATTTTGTAAGAATATGTATTCTAATGTGAGTTTAACTTAAATGTTATAGATACCATCATGGGATTATGAGTTTATGGTTGATCGTATGTTTAAAGGCATCAAAATCTTTATTTAATGCTTTAGGTGATGGGATTTTGATACTATGTTGAGGTTTAAATGGACATTGTGTTTGGTATAATATTTGATGGTGTGTTAATTACATTCTACTAGATATTGGTATCTAGGAAATATGGATGGTTGAAAGGTGATACAATGGAAATGTGATATTTTCTGAGATATTTATGGTTAAGTAAAGGATTACCTTCCTGAAAATTGTATAAAATTGGTTTAGGATATATTAGTGAGGTTCACTATAATAAAAGTTATTATAGTAAATTATAGTGTTTATTAATGATAATAGGGAAATATTAAATTATTTTGAGTTATTGGTAACCCTTAGTGTTAAAAAGTTATTTAACATTAATTATTATTTGGGAATAATGAAATTAATTATTTTGAAGTTTTCGGGTGAATTTTATGATATATACTTTCAGATTAAAACATTTTGTAATGATGAGAATATTGTGGTAATTATGTTTTTCTAATATTAATGTGGTATTTCTTTATATGGTGGTTTATTCATCTTGTGCTAAATTTTTTTAGTTTTTCATAATTCTTAATAATAGGTGGAATATCATTATGTACTTTTTCGATCTATTAGAAGTTGATTTTAGTGCTTAGGGAAAAAACTCATCTCTTATACTCTCCATTTTGAGAAATAGATTAGACTGTGGTGTAAATTGATCATAGGATAAAACTCTTCTTGTTAGATATGTATATTTCCTTTTGTTCTTTGTGTATATGGTAAATAAGTGCCTCAACTCTATAAAAAGTATCTAAAGACAATAAAATTGTCATATAATATTTTGTTATAATGAATTCATGGTCTTTAACCCCTCACTAATTCGTGATTTTGTGGTTGTGAACTCTTCCATGATAATGTTCTCTATCTCTTTCTATTATTCCTTGGGTGTTATTTTTCTCCCCAATTTCCATATTTTTTTCCCACATATGTTATTCTATTTATAATCATAGTTTTTTGGTGACCTTTGTACTTTAATTTATCTCCATTTAAAGAGAGTTTATATTAATCTTTTTTATAATGTGAGTGTTTTCAAAAGTAAATTCCAAATATAAATCCTATCATTACCTATAATAAGTTGAAATTTTTGTGAAAGAATTTATTAAAAGGTATATAATGTACCACCTAGATATTTTAGAAAAAATTGTAACTAAAAAAATTAATATATTATTTTACATTTAACATCATGTTTCAACAAACCAAGACATACTATTACAATATGTGGTCATTATAACAATCTCATTAAAATTGGTGGGCCTGATTATTATCAACTATATTATGAAATACATATAATGTTCTGAATAAATATAAATTTAGTTAATAATAGTTAAGAAATTAGCACCTAATTTTTATTAAAGACATTTTATTAATCAAGAATAAATTTTCTTCAGAAAAAATATTTTTTAAGAAAATATTTTTATTAATTTCGTCAATTTATAGAAATTTTATTCAATAATGTTAAAATAATTTTTGAAATAAATATATTAAAATTTTCTAAGGATTGATTTTTTAAAATATTGGTTTTCTTTTGAATAGAAAAAATGATGATTTAATTAAAAACTATATATAAAAAGATAAATATTGGTTTATAATGGTTTAATAGTAAAACTAATTTTCTTATGATTTAAGTAATCCAATTAATAACATTGGAATAAATTTAATTTTTGAATTTAGCATATATCATTTTTTTAGTAAAAAAAAATTTCTTGAAAAAATTGTTTTATTCAAATGTTGTGTTATTATTTTTACAAATTTAATTGATCAATATTGCTGAACTGTATTAATGAAATTTATATATTATATAATCATTAAAATATTTTTATATTCATATATTATTTTTCGTTGCATGGGATAAGAATAAATCTACTTTTAGGCAAAAAACATTATATTCACTCAAAAGTTGTTTTCGTCAAATTAGT
Organism: Viscum album; assembly: GCA_963277665.1. Classification (NCBI taxonomy): domain Eukaryota; kingdom Viridiplantae; phylum Streptophyta; class Magnoliopsida; order Santalales; family Viscaceae; genus Viscum; species Viscum album. The sequence continues at coordinate 393,883,403 of OY728136.1, read as the reverse complement.
CACACTTATATTAAAATTATATTTTTCCACATATAGGTGATTAATTTCATAAAATTGATATCAAATTTTGAATTATTAGATAAAATTTTTTAAAAGTCCCTTTTTTCCAATATTAATAGTAACTATGGTAAAATATATCACCTCAGTAAAGCGTAAGACGAGTTAATCCATTTTATAAAAAAATGATTATACCAAAATATTTCATCCAAATTATAATTATAATAATTTATTTATACACTTATATTTTTAGGGTCAATTTTTTTAATGGAAACTATTATATGAAAATGGCCTATAAAATATTTAAAGTAAAGTTACAAAATGTCCCTCACTTAGTTTTAATGATCTCTTATATATCAATATAGGGAAAAATAACGTTATGAATAAATTTAAATATAATTTTTCATCTTAATGAAGTTATTTTCCAGATATATATTTATTTTGGTATTTATAAATTATTTAATTTCCTTAAATTGTTGTGAAATTATAATACAATATTTATTCCAGTGAAAAATTAATAAAATATATTATTTTCAAAATAGAGAGTGAAAAATAATTAGAATGATTTAATAAATAACATGAATTTTATATATCCATATGGCATATTAGGGAGGTTTTAAAGAATGGTATTCAAAATAACCCTTTGTCTTGATGTATTTAAAGTCAAAATAAATGAATGGTTTTAAAAATATCATTAATTATATATTATAATAAATCATTTTTTATCAAATGATATAAAATTAATAGAAATATTTTATTTGGAAAAATTAATTTTATATGGTTAAATTGACCAAAAATTTTCCAATTATTGGAATTTTTAAATTTTATAGTAACATTATTATCCCTTAAGGGGTAAAAACATTATTATTATGGTATTTTTAAAAAGGGTTAATGAATGGTTAAATAAAAAACAAAGGGTATAAATGTGATCCAAACGTGTAAAACCATTTTTTATGTGGTTATTTTAACTTATCCTCATCTTTTCTTCTAATATTTTTAATTTAATTCCCTTTTTACTTTAATATTTATATATGTTAAATTAATCATTAAAAACTCCAACAGTTCCCCATCCCTCAATTATAAATGGGAACCCCTCCTTTCTCTTCTTCACACAAATTTTTTCTTTATATTTAAACCATAATCTTCAAAGTTATTTTCTAACCTCACATATACAGATTATAGGTGTTGTTGTATTCCAAAAATACCAAGCCTGAATCCGTTAAGAGGAGATCTGAATATGTTATTTCGAAGAAGAGGTAATCACCTTAGTCAATCACTTTCCTTTCAATTATTCTTTTACCTCCTATAAATTTTTTATATTCTTTATAAAATAAAAACATAAGTATCTTCAATATACCAGAATTTTATAATGATTATTATACAAATTTTAAGAATCTTATTTCCATCGAATGGTAAGTAAAAATATCTCTATTTTGTACATACGCCTTACTATATCCACATAGCGATACAATTAATTTCTCATCACCATATTTTATGGATTGGTATTATTATGGGTATAACATTAATATATTTTAATTTTGAAATAGTTAATAATCTTTCATAATAATATTATATCAAACTTTTTTCATTCTAAACTATTAGAAAATGATAATGTCACTCATACATACGTGTGGACTACCACCTCCATGATGTGATGTGATTTTGTTTTCAATTATCCTTTAATTGGATGATAATAAGGATATATTTAATGAATATATGTGATATTTATCATGTAATAATGATTCTATAAAGGTTATTAATTGTGAATGTTTTTTCCCTCCTATCAAAGTATTAAAACAATGTTCATCCATACGTACGACCTACCAACTCCATAAACGGTGTAATTATTTTTTCTATCAATGAATTTATGGATAACACTAAAAAAGAATATAATAAATATATATAATATCAAAATAAATATTAAAAATTTTGAGATTATGGAATATTTTTAAAATTTATTGAACAAAACTACTAAGAAAAACCTATATGAAAAATGAAGCATATATCTCCCGAAATAGTGATTTTAATAAAAAAGTGTTGTTAAAAAAATGATTAAAGGTTAAATGAAAAAAATATATGGTATAAAATATATGAATATAGGTCCTCAATATATGTATACTAAATATATATTTATTATAAAATTTCCTCTAATGCTTACGAAATTAGTTGGACCTAAGGTAAAGGATTTGCCTCACTTTTATTTATGTGGAAGACGTACCTTCTATGATGATTTTTTAGTTTCTGTGGAGTATATAATACCCCAAAATGTTTTTTTGGATTCCTATAATGAATAATATGGGATATTAATATCCCTATAAGATTATATATTTCATGTGGATTATGATAAAAGTGTGACCAAAGTGGTAAGGGTTTTATATTACAATATCATAGTCTATCAGGATTGCTTCTAATTAGATTTCTACTGATGAAATATTATGATATACCTAACAATAATAACATGAATTTTATTATCCACTTGTTATTTATTGAAAATAAAATTTTTTATTTCATTTTCCTAAACATATGAGATAAACAAACTAAAATTACGTTTTTATGGAAAAATGAAATTATTTCATCATTCAATCAAAACTCTTTTTCCTCCATGAACATGTTTCTAAAAACATTTTAAAGAATATTTGTATTATTATTATCTAATTTTTTATTTTAATCTTTAGCTATTTTTTCCTTTTTGAAAAAATGGATCAAAATAATCTTCTTCTGAATGAAGTTCTTTTTTATTTTTTATAAAAGTGTTAAAAATGTTTTTTAACATATATATCATTAAGGTAATTTATCAACTTCATAAACACTCCATGCTTTGAATCATCCTTTAAATGTTTCCAATGTTATTTCATGAGAATTTTTTTTCCATAATATTTTAGATATTGTTATATTTTAAAAAAATTTATTTCAAAAGGTAAAGGTTATTTACCTATAGAATATAAAAATGATCACTTATTAGTATCTCTAGTACTTAAATAAAAAAACCCTTGATTTAAATTATATAGTAATAAATATATGATTTATGTATTCCATAATAATTATTTATCTATAGAATTTATTATAATATTGAAAATAATTCTTCAAACCCATTTCTTTTTTATGGGTTATGCTTTTATGAAACGATTCAACGGTGCTCATGTCGCAACTACCCCACACCTGATTCCCAATTCCTAGTGCCTAAACCAGCATATAATTTCATAAATAGTATGGGAGGTCATTTTATAACATAATTTTATGCACAAATGTGACCATTTTAATGTATAAGTGTATAATATTAAAGAAAAATATGTAACATCTATAAAAAACCATGCATACAAAACCTTAATGGAATATAGAGAGTATAAAAGTGTAAAATAAAAAGTAAAGGGAAAAAATACATGTCCAACCATAATGATGTACCAAAATGACAAAAATGAAAAAGAAATAGTGATGTGTGAGCCCAACTCTAGATCACTAAGCCACAACCACTGTATGTAGTCTAATTCCCAAAAGTTTCCTTATGATCCTGAGTAATTTTTGTTGATCGATCCATCATCTACATAATACATGACACGTGTAGGGAATTCCCATGTTGTGGTGAGAATATACATACCTATTTGGATTCAACAAAATGTAAAGGGGGAGACATAAGTAACATGATATTAAAATATATAGACAGCTCGACCCAAATCCATAGAGTAAATTGAATCCACCAACATGGATACACACAAACCCATATATATATATATATATGATAGAACAAAATAAATTCAAACAAGATATAAGGGGATCTCCATATCATTTCCTATCATAGGAAAGAGTTCCAACATATCTAGAGATTCTCCAATAATGCCTAGAATCTCATGTGTATGCTAAGAGAAGTAACTGTGAAATGGACCCATGCCTCACCACTATGTCTCATAGTCAAGGGGGTATAATCTCCTAGAAGAGAACCCACATTATATTCCTCCATGGGGGTTCCACTCTATTTTAGGAGGACACATGACCTATACTATAGTTGGTAAAACATAGTAGATAGAGAACCATCACCCAAATAACATAAGGGGTACCACTCAATGTAAAGATGACATGATAGCTCTCAGATAGTGGTTATAACTCGGTAGGTAGGGGACCCACACACAAATCACATAGGTGGGTACAACTGATGGTAAGTAAGAAAATTACCCTAACACCATAGTGGGGTACGACATAGTTGATAGAGGACCTACAACCTAATTCCATAGTGGGCGTACCACTCAGTAGATAGTGGATCTTCACCCTAAGGACATGGGGGTTCCACTAAAGGTAAGGGGGACCGGCACCATAATGTCATAGGGGGTACAAATCAGTAGAGAGTATAACTCGTCCAAATTCCATAAGGGGTACCACTCTGAATATATAATACATCCAAACTAATTTCATAGTTATGTACAACTCAATAGTTTATCAACCCACACCTAGGTACATTTGGGGATTCCACTAGAACGGTCCTCCCTGATCACTGTCCTCATTTAGTGCCACTTAAATAAGAATAATGGCCATAAAATCTTTCATCATATCTTTAATGACACTAAAAATGCCACCATTGTGTCTTAAATGAAAAAACACCCCATATAGTATTCTCAGGGACAAAAAAATGAGTCCAAAAGAAGGAGATATGAGATTTCTAAGTTTCCCCTAAAAAATAAGGTGTGAAAGGCGTGTAAGGGGACCCACACGTTGTGTTCCCCCATCCACTACATGGTTTTTCCATTAATATATATATATATATATATATAGTCATTTAGGAATACATAGCATGTGGATCGACTACACTGCATGTCTAAGAAACACTGGCTCCTACCCTTGTTGTAGGTTGTGTCCATGGACTTCGATACACAATGTTTGCCTCTCCATGACCATACCCATTTACTCTCAAAGTACTCCCCCGCCCACCAGAATTGATCCTCATGGTGAGTGGGGGTGGACATAACTTTTTGTACATATACACTAATGAATCCATAGTTTCCATATCTGGGGGACTGCATAGTGGGTGTTCTTCAGAATACACAAGATGTAGTAGGTTATTTTCAAAATTTACAGATCATCTCCATCGGTCCAGATCAACCTTCTCTATATCAATACATACATTTTTCTTTCCTTAAATAAAATTTTAATCTTTTGATAACCATCTTTGGTCATTCATTGTCCTGAAAACAAATTTCCAATTCATTCATGGGTATTTTTGTATGCCCCACACATGTCTCCCTTTTCCAATATCTACGATTTTGATCCCATATTAATAAACTATTCACCAGAACATTGAAAATAATCCCAAATAAATACCTTATCACCAATCCATTCATGTCACATGAAATACTCATGAATTCTAGGTCCTATTGGGATTGATCCTAGCCAAAAATGCCAAATTTTGTTCCCATCGTCCTGTGATGACTAAGGGAAAAAATTATTAGGAGAAATAAATAAAAATATATAAATAAGTTTTCGAATCATTCTTATCTAGGAAAAATAAATTGGGTTGTATGGGCATGAAAAACTGAATAATCAACTTAAAATTGGTAAATGTGTGCATTCAAATGATTAACTTGAATGTAGGTCAATGAAAAAAATACGATAATGCCCAAATGTTTAATCAATATAGGTAAAATACCCAAATTGTTGAGTCTTTCCAAGTTTCATATAATTCCTTGGTTAAGAATGTTCTCACCATTTATGAATAGGAATTATTGAGTTCATAAAATCTCAATATCCCTAGATTCAGTGTTCGGTCTTCATCAGATCCGGATTTTCCAATGAAACGTGGATGGAAATCCACTCAAATCTCAGAGGGATTATGTGGATTAGTCTAGAGAATCAACATAAGGGGATATTTATAGATAAACATAATTATTTTATTTAAGTAAAATAAATATATATATTTATTTATTTTAACTAAATGTTGTTTCCAATGGTTTTGATATTTGAATGTACCGTTCTGACCAATTTTAGGTCATGACTATGGTAAAAATCATGTTTCAGGTTCAACCATGGTCTCCTATTATCGATCCAAAATTATATTTAATATTTATCTCATTTTTTTAATAATTCATAGGTGCATAATATAATTTTTTTTAATATTTTTAAAAAATTAATTCATGGCACATCAGGCCTTGAAATTACACGCCATATCTGCAATTAGATCTGAAAACATTTCAAATTCTTACAAGGGAAAAAGACTCTCTAAACCATTCCCTCTATCCATATTCTAATAAGTGAAATGAAGAAACTAAGCATAAATCTCAAGAAACTAAATCAACATATGGATCTCCACTTCCAGGATATCTCCAACATAATCCTCTACTCCCACAACACACAATCCAAGGTGATGGTCTAGCCATGCAGATTCCTCTCGTGGTATTTCTTGGTCTCCATAGGTTGATAAAAAAAAGATTATCTATCATCGATTTCCAACTCACAGCATTCAATATTGTCCACAGGTTCACGGAAGTATCTCTTCAGTTGCAACACATTGAAGATGATGTGAAACTGCTCCAACTACAGGGGTTGGGATACACGATCATCAACCTCTCCAACCCTCCACAATAACTTAAATATCCAAATGAATATTAGGGATATCTTACAACACTAAAAAATTAAATATACTCTTCATAATGGGGATACTCTCATGAAAATGTTGACTATGTGATCAAACACCAAAGGCATATGATTTCGATCTTCATAATATTTATTCCAGTTATGGGTTGTCCTCATCCACTCATGGATGACTTATACATTCATCATCATCACTTTCAGCACCTCTAGACCAATAATATATACCTAACCAATCACTTTATATCACAATGTTGACCTGCAGGGTCACCCATAATGGGCCTCAATATGTTCCATACTAATCATATAGTTGGATATATTGTTGTATGGAAACTCTACCAAGGGTAATTGATCCTCCCAACTCCGACTTAAGTCTACCATTCAAGCCTTAAACATATCCTCCAACACCTATATAGTGCACATAGTCTTTCTATATATCTAGGAGTGGAAGTTTATACTCATCCTCATTTGGGTCCTAAATGAATCTTGCAGTCCTTTCCACAATCTTGATGTGACCCAAACATCGTGATCAAAGACAAATGTTGAGGTCACCCCATGAAGGTGAACAATATCCCATATGTACAACTGCCAAAAAGTCTCCACCAAACTCTTCTTCCTGAGAGCAAGGAATTCCATCAACTTCTTGAGTCAATAAACCAAAACCCATATTGTGTCATGACCCCTTTCTATCAATGGAGTACTTGTCAAAAATTACATGGATATGCCGTCCCATTCCCACTTTCAGATCTCAATGGTATACAACAAACATACTAGAACCCAGTGCTTTACCTTAACCTACTGACATGTGAGGAACCGATAGATGAACTCATCCATGATTTATCTCATTACATCATACAAAAATGACTATTGAATGTCTCTATACATATTCCCGAAACCATGAGGTACAACCATAGGAGATTTGTGAAACTCTCACATCACCCCCTCTCACATCATAATCAGGACCACCGTCCATCCCTGGAAAAAGATTACATGTTTAAATCTTCAAAAAAATCATCAACTAAATATCCAGAGGATATATGGTCACGTAGAGAATCAAAGTCGATGTCTCTATATTGGGAATCTCTCACATGATGGAGGAGTGGTGAATTCAACAACATCGATTGAATAAAATCTCCACCTTCATACTCGACTGTGGTCAGCAAAAAAGAAGCCATCTTCTCATATGCCTCCTATACCAAAAGACAAAATGACTTCCTATTATGGTCCTCCTCTACAAAATTTCCCTTCACAGGACTATAGACTGTCTCAAAGTCATAGTCATGTAAGAACTCAAACAAGTGTCTCTATCTCGGGTTTAAGGATCTCTACATGAATACATACCTGTGACTCTGATGGTATGAGTAAACTGTAACACACCCTCCATGAAGATAGTTCCTCCAAATTATCATAGTGAAAACTAAAATTGGTAGCTCTAGGTCTTGACTCACATAATTCTTCTTGTGGGTCCCAAATACCTCAACTCATATGTGATAACAATCAATCTCTGCATCAACACACATCCAAGCCCATATCGTGAGGCATAACAATACCCTTTGTATGCAGCTAACTCATATAGTAGTCTCAAAATTGTTGAACTCATAAGCTTCATCCTCAATGTAATGTCTTGGAATTTCTGTGAATTTTTTTTAAATATTATATGGAATTATTTTGAGACGAGACCTTTCAATAGCTTGTGATTCCGAGACCCAAAGTTCTCAGAATAAATGTTTGAATTAATATAATCTTTAAATATCACGTGCGATTAGTTTTCCTTAAAAAGTAGAATGACATTCAAATGGGTACTAATGTCATAAATCTAAGGGCATTATTGTGTTCAAAGCAGTGAACTTACCTTAGGCAAGGTCTAACATGAACCAGTGTGGGTCAGCTGTGAGAGTTAGTTTTTGGATGCTTTAATGGAAATAAAATAAAGTAATAATTTATTTTATTTAAAAATTTCCTTTTTTTAAGTGACGTAATTTCACCATTTTAAATACCTGCTTTCGGAATGTTCGTAGGGTTAGCCTCATAACCCTATGAATTGAGAGAGATCATCTTGGGGCCATTGAGGATTTTTGATGGATGTCGATGAACAACGACAGGTGGATAATTGAGCATCGATATTGAATCTCAACCGATGAATGATCTCCATTTTCATTGACGATAGAGGTAGGGGTTTTTTATTTCAATTATTCCTTTCCCCGTTTTTTAAATAAAATGAAGAACTTGGGTCAACCCATAAACAGGTTTACCCGCGGACCTTGTGTTCCTATGGGAGGGTTTTTTATTGGGTTGTATTTGGGGATTAATACACAATATTGAAATCCATGTTTTGATTCCCTCTATTTAATCCTTCTAACGGGAGGGGATCAATGCCATGACAAACAACAGCCAAGGCCCGTTCCTCTTTACTTTTGTGATCTGGATTTCTTCCCCCCCTTTTTACCATGCATTCTTCGCGTTCATCCTGGGGTGACAAACAACAAATTTTTTCACATCTATTCTAAAATGCGACAATACCAATTTGAAGATCTGACGACGTGATAACCTAACGGAGGTGCGACGACAATGGAGGATGATGAATCAGATCAGATCGAAAGAGACTGTTATTCGAGTGTTCCTCACGCGGGTGGATCGATATGTGTTTTTGGGACCGATCAGAGGCCAAAAAACAATGGATATGACTTTGGGAGGTCAGGGAAACCTTAATCTTCATGTTTCATGAAAAATGTACAGCCGAATCGATGATCATAGCACCACATGATGCGTGACGATGGAGGATTGCGATTTTTGGAATTTCCAGAACACACAACATGTTTCCCAAAGAACACATCGTGTAGGTTTGGCAAAGGGGAGGCTAGAGTTTCATGGTGCGGGAATCGATGACATGATACCTTCTTAAAAGAACATGATGTGTGGGTTCTTACATAATACTCGGCATGTATCTAGGGGATACACAAACAGAAGGTGGGGTACACGACCTTGTACTCCAACACATGGCTAGACCAGGCCAGCTGCATGGGTTACCCCATGTACTGGTCACATGGGTTGTGAAACATGGGTAGGAGCCATGTATGGGCACACAACCAGCGTACACGGAGTCCTCCCCGGATAGAGAAACATGGTGTGTCACTCTTTTACATGCCTTGTATACCTTTTTCAACCCGACCAGCCTTACGACACATGCCATTGTACACGGGAAGTACCCAGGGTCAGAAGACACAGTGTGTGACACTTCTACACGCGTGGAACAATTCATTACATGGATTGATATTCTTGTCCATTATATATTGGACATGTTCCATTTTGGGTAGTGTCTCTTTTTCTCATTCCCCTAATGGTCAAGTATCATTTTCTTTTTTAGGAGTATGATCCCTTCAGTAATAATTTCTGTGATAGAGTCAGGTATCCCTCCAAGAGTCCTTGAGTGAGATCCTCTATCCATTCATGACTCTAGGTGGATATAGGTATCAACGTGACTATAGCCATGGGTCATTGATCCTCTACATAGAAGGTGAATCCGGATGAGTCGCGGTATCTGCCATGGCCCTAATAGTGATCTTACACTATGTATTGTGATCTTTTCCAACTCAGGAGTGTGTTCTATCAGAATGAGTGTATCTATATCTCATGACTTTTCCCAATGGATTGTACTTATTGGAAGGATTTCATCAGAGCTATCAGACTCATGGAGTGAGTTCTCCCGGATGATTGCTTCATCGAATATTCTAACTGAATCCCTAATAGGGGTATGCGGTTGTGTAACTTGTCTCTAGAGTGTGGGTCTGGGGTTTGATTATATCTGTATTTTTGTTACTCTTGTTATATGTGTAGTGTAAATATATTATGCAGAGATGACTATACCTTTCCATTGTGTATTTCTTTGTGGTTTTTGAAGTCCTCTACTATATATTGTTATAATCACCCCTGCACGAGCTTTGCCCGCACACATCGTGTCTTGTGTGGATGAGAATCCTTTTGATGGATTACAAGGTGGACTAGGACAGGACCATGATTTTTGAGTTCCCAAATGGATGAGGTGTTGCTATGGCTACGAGCAGTAGTCCCAGTACCTCGTTGTGTTTACAGTTTGGACTTTGTAGTTTTCAGACTCTTGTTTTTAGCGGGCTTGTATCCTGGCCCAATTTACGTTCAGTACTCTACTTTCTATCATACTTCAATGGTTGGGAGTAGTGGTATGCATTCATTTTGTTCCTTAGTGTGTTTTTTTACATTCAACATTTTTGGGCTTGGAGATGTGTGTGTGTGTGTGTGTGTACAGGTACTTATAAAATTCCACCCATATTAGTAATATGCCTACTCGGTGCTAGTCACCAGCACTTGGCCTATTGGTGGGGGGATTTGGGAGTCGCGACATATGCTCCACTAGGACGGGTCATGACAGACTGGTATCCGAGGAGGTGGGTTATACCCTAGAACCAAGACTCTTTGAGTTTGGTTTGGGGAAATAGTGTTAAGTGTTTCGAGCTCAATATTCATGACAGGAACTCCAGTGTTGGTGTGGGCAGCCGACATATCCATACACCAGGACTCTGATAACCATATTTTCGACTCGTTACATGAAAACACTTGTAACTGGGAAATAAGAGATGGTTACATGCATCATATAAGAATGGGTTGTCTTTTACATGTCCTTTATTCAAGCTATCCAGATATACTCTTTAACCATGCTACATCTTGTTCCTTACTGGTTGCCCGCAAGGATTCAGTAGTGCAATCACGAAGATGACCCCTCAGTGAGGAGGCTTCGATAAAGGGACTAGTTCCTCAGGCATTTCTTCTCAGTGGCGAAACTATTATACCACATCCAATAGGTAGAATCCCGTGGTAACTACTATACTGACCAACATGGTGCACTGGCTGAGTGTGATCCATGGCTTCCAGAGACAAATACCCCTGAGGTTTGGAGGCAATCCTGACCCTTAGGTCGCTCAGGACTGGCATGAAGCAGTGAACATAGTTTTCCATCTCGTGAGGACACTGATAGAACAGATGGTGATCCTAGGAGCGAGCCATATTCAGGGTTCAGTGAGATGATGGTGGGGTCTGACCATACAGCCTGAATGGCTCAAAGGCCTTTTATTATTAATTTTGATAACCCCCCTTTCAAGGGATGAGGGGGAACCATTTCAAGGCCCATAGGCTCAGAGATTACATGACTCGTAGGTCTAAATAAATATATAGACTATACTTGGATCTCCTCCTCCCAACTTCTTCATCATGATATTAGCTCTCCACCTTCACGTGGCTGTTTTTCTAGGCTTCTTGTGAAAGCACAGACGGTTCTCGATGGAAATTACAAACCCTCTATTTCTAAAAAATCCTCTTAGCTTCCACTCTGGTGAATGCACCTTTTTAGAATCCCCATATGAATTCTGTTCTCTATAGAGTCTATCTAGTCATTTCATCACAATTTCAGTTGGCCTGAAGGCCTTCAGGTGGCCTCAAGGCCTTGAGGTGGCCCTAAGGCGTTGAAGAGGCCCTAAGGGCTTGAGGTGGCCAGAAATATAAATGGCCTGAAGACTTTGGCTAGATCAAAGGCCTTAAAAGATATGAGGCCCAAACCAGTGGCCTAAAAGCCCAAACAGATAAATAGTTATGGCTGCTACTATACTGAATAGTGACTGTTAGAGTAATGCAACAGTACCCCCAAAAATACATCTTCACCTAGTTTTGAACTTGGGTTTCTTGGATGCACTAGCCAAGTCCTCACCAACTGGGATGAGCCTCTTGTGCTTTTTTGACCACATATACTCATGACGAGGAGACCCTTTTGTTGATAGATTATGATAGACTCTTTACAGAGGAGTTCTCACCGGTTATGCTGAGAGCATTGTGAATCCAGAATCTTCTTCAGCAATAGTAGGGTAGTTTGACAATGGCTAAAAATTCATCAAGGTTCACCAACCTCACCAGGTACTCGATGGATATGGTCAGGGATTAGTACATCAGATCTCAGACCTTCGAGCGAGGTCTAAAATGTAAAATTTGAGCTAGTGTCGTGCCTATTTGCATTCAAACTTATTCTAGAGTGCTTAAGCGGGCCTTCGTGACTGAGTTCTTTTTGGCGGAGCAGAGACAGCCAATGACAGTCCGTAGCAGGCAGACCGTTACAGAGACCTCAACTGAAGGGACCCGATGTTAGACACTAGGACCATGATGTGAGAGATATCACTGGAGGACCCAGGACATGGTTTTGGCAGTCCAGGGCTCTCAGGATGGATCCAGACATCCTAGGGAGAGGCGATGCTAGTCATGCGATGGTAGGGGGAATCTCGGTAGATATTTTCCGACCTTTCGAGCTGCTGATAGGGAGACAGTGGATAGACCACCAAGGTAGAGGCAGAGAGTAGAGAAGAAAACGCCTCCAGGTGGTGGACGTGGCAGAGGAGTAGGGAGAGTAGTAGTTGGTGCTATACTCTTCGATCTACTTCAACCACCACACCTAGGAGATCCACACCAGGCTGAGGGAGCTGGGGGGTAGGGGTGGGGACAACTACATGTAGTCAAGGTGTACGACCCAAGGACTCCAGGGATGATCTGATGTATGATCTATGTCTTCTCTACCTTAGTTTTCATACTTATAGACACAAGTTCCAGTTATTTCTTCCTCTCCACATGTCTTGTGCGAAACCTCGAGATTCCGACAGAGTTGTTGAATCGATCCTTACACTTAAGGACACCTATGAGAGGAGTCTTGAAGATCACGCACCTTTGAAGATTGTGTGATATTTCCCATGGATGTGAGAGTTTTGGTTGGAACCTTTTGGTGGCAGTGATTAGGCCTTACAATGTCATTGTTGGTATAGATTGTTTTTCCTCAGTCCATGCACATATTGACTGTTTTAGGCAAAGAGTGTGGTGTTTCTGCAGTGATGGGATGATGTTTTCCTTTTTCAGTGAAAGAGAGACTCAGGTAGTGCTATATGGGATTATGCGTAGGAGGGTACACCAGATCACTTATCAGTTGGCTAGCCTTACCCTCAGTGTAGTAGATGTTGTGAGCTTCCATTTCCTAGTAGTAGTGGCAGAGTATGAGGAATTCTTTCCCGAATATGTTCGAAGGATACCTCTCCTCCGAGAAATTGAATTTTGAATCGACTTACACACTGGGACGACACTGATTTCTTCATTATCATATCACATGACTCCCATAGAGCTTCGTAAGAATAGGGGCAGTAGGAGGATTTACAAATCGAGGGTTTTGTAAGACCTACTGTTTCACCCAAGGTGGTCCCAGTTTTTTTTCCAAGAAGGAATACGAGAGTTTGAGGTTGTGCATGAATTACCGGTTCCTGAACCAGGTGACGGTGATGAAAAAGTATCCACTACCAAGGAGAGATGACCTCTTCGATGAGATGAGAGGGGCACAGAGGTTCTGGATGTTTTTCTTTCGGTCAGGTTACCACTAGTTGTGAGTACGGTATGAGGATATATTGAAGATGGCTTTCAGAGGCTGCTATGGTCACTAGGAGTACTTAGTGATTCCTTTTGGCGTGATGAACACCCTTATAGTGTTCATGGGACTAATGAAACAGATCTTCTAGCTGTACATAGAATAGTTCACAATGGCCTTCATGGAAGACATCCTTGTGTACTCAGTGTCAGAGGAGGAGCACACAAGACACCTACAGATAGATCTGGATGTACTCTGAGAGCACCAAATTTATGGGAAGCTCTCGAAGATCCAGTTCTGAATTCAGGAGGTCCACATTCATGAACATGTAATTTCATCAGATGGGGTTGTTGTAGACCCAGCCAAGGTGGAGGCATTGTTAGCATGGGAGCCATTTCGGAGCGTGACAAAGGTACGAAGCTTCCTTGGGTTGGTAGGATATTACCATAGATTCATTCCTAATTTATCTCGAATATCAGCACCGATTACACCCTTGACTATAATGGGACAACCCTTCATGTGGATGGAGAAGTTCCACTGGGCTTTCGAGCAGTTGAGGCAGAGTTGATGAGCACCCCGATCTTGTGATTATTGCAAGATGGGGTCGAATATGTAGTTTTATATGACGTATCAGGGACCGGGCATGGCTGTGTCGTGATGTAGAGACAGGTAGTGATTTCTTATGGTTCATGCTAGCATAGGCCACATGAAAAGAATGATGTGACCCATGATCTCGAGTTGGTAGTGGTAGTCTTCACGTTGAAGATGTGGTGACACTACCTTATTGGCGAGCGGTTCATCATCAACTCTGACCACAAGAGCCTCAAGTACATCTTCTCATAGAAGGATATGAATTTGAGACAGAGGAATTGTCTATAGTTCCTCCATGACTATGATTTCTATATCATCAATACTCCTCGGAAGGGGAACAAGGTGGAAGATGCTCTTAGCAGGAGATCGAGCTCAAAGCTACTGAGTGAGGTGACATAACAGTTGGCCTTGTTACAGTTATCCATCATGGAAAGAGAGGATGTAGCTTACCTTAAGTCAATGTTTTTCACCCCTCCACTCTTATAGTGAGTTAGGGAGTCACAAATTGGGGATGTCTACTATGAGGATTTACGTGCTCAGTTATCCTCAGGGCATGACCCTAATGGATATTCATAAGGTTATGAGAACGTAGTTATTTTTAAAGGACGCACTGTTATACCATCGGCATAGTAGGAGGAGGTCCCGAGTTCATTTCATACATCCCCCATGACAGTATATCCTGGAGCGGAGAAGAGGTACCAGGATCTCGGACGATAGTTCTGGTGGTCAGGCATGAAGAAGGAAGTAGTAGAGTTCGTTTGCCAATGCCTTCTGTGTCAGCAGGTGAAGGCTGGGCACCATGTTGCAACGGGATTAGCTCACCCATGGAAGATCCAGAGTAGATGTGGGATAGAATATCAATGGACTTAGTGATGATCTTACCACAGATTTCTAATGGGTACGATTCCATCTGTGTGATTGTTGAATAACTCACTAAGTCAGTCCACTTTCTAGCTATCATAGATCAGAGTTCCATAGAGGGCTTGGTATGCCTCTACATGCTGGAGATAGATTGGCTTCATGGAGTCCCTTCCACGATAGTCTCAGATCATGATTCCTGCTTTACATCTAATATGTGGAAGGGATTGTAGGAGGATTTTGAAACTCATCTATGCTTGAGCATGACATTCCATCCCCAGAATGATTGTCAGACGAAGAGGACCATTCAGGTTTTGGAGGATATGTTGCGGGAATGTATCTTTTACTTTGGTCGTAGAAGGGAGGACCACCTACCCCTGGTGGTGTTTGTGTACTTTAACGGCTACCACTCCACCATTGGTATGGCACCGTTCAAGGATTTATATGGAATACCCTTCTGGTCACTACTTTGGTAGAAAAACTTCAGAGAGTCATCAATCATGGATCTAGACATGGTAAGAGATACCACCAAGAAGGTGTGGATCATTCGAGTATTGATGAAGACTGCACAAAGTTGGAAGAAGTCTTATACTGAAAGACAATGAAGACCTCTAGAGTTTGAGGAGGGAGACCATGTCTTCTTTCGTGTATCACCTCGACGAGGGTTGTGGATATTTGTTTGGGGAAAAAAGATATCTATGAGATTCATCAGACCCATCCCGACACTACGAAGAGTTTCCAAGGTAGAATACCTCTTAGCTCTACCACATCAGATGCATCGGGTACATGATGCCTTCCACATGTCACCTCTGAGGAGGTACTTGCATGACCCATCACACATCATCCACTGGGGCGAGCTCGATATTGAGGATGGAGTGAACTTTGCAGAGTACCAGGTCGAGATCAAGGATCGGAAACATAAGATCCTTCATGAGAAATTTATTTCCTTTTTTCACATTTGGTAGCAACACAATAATCATCAGAAGAGCACGTGGGAGAAGGAGACTCAGATCCATTCCCAGTACCCACATCTTTTTGAGTAGCTCTGGTTTTGGAATTTTGGGGATGCAAAGCCCCAAGGTGGGGAGAATGTAATGTCATAGAATTTATGTGTATTATTTTAATATATTATATGGAATTATTTTTAGATCTTACCATTCAAATACATGCGATTCTTAAGGCCTAGAGTGCCTGGATTAAATGATTCAATTAAATTCAAACATTAGACAGTGCAAGCGAGCAGTTTTCCTGAAAAAGTGGAATAACATTTAAAAGGGTTCTTGGATCGGAAATTTGAGGGCACCGTTGCGTTTAGAGTAACGACATTACCTTAGGCAAGTCCTAACATCAAACGGCTCAGGTCATCTGCGAGAGTTAGTTTTTGGATGCTTTAATGGAAATAAAATAATGTAATAATTTTATTATTTTAAGGTTTCATTTTTACACAGTGTCCTAATTCCTCCCTTTTAAATACATGCTTATGGAAAGTTCACAGGGTTATCCTTATAACCCTACGAATTGAGAGGGGGCATCTTGGAGCCTGGGATGATTTTTTATGGACACCGACAAATGATGACACGTGGATCATTGCATAGGGAGATCGAATCCTAAATGATGACCGATCTCCCTATTCATCGATGACAATGGCAGGGGTTTGTTATTTCTATTCTGCCTTTCCATGTTTTGGAAATAAAATGATGAACGCAGATAAACCCACAAACAGGTCAACTTATAGATCGTGCGTTCTTATGGGAGGGGTTTTATTGGGTTATTTTTGGGGATTAATCCATGATGTTGAAAACCATGTTTCAATTTGCTATATTTAATCCTTCTAATTGGAGAGGATCAACGCTGTGATGAACAATGGAAGTGGTTAATTCCCCTTTTCTTTTGTGATCTATATTTCTTACCCCACTTTTTACCCTATGTTCTTCGCGTTCTTTATGGGGCGATGAACAACAAGTCATTGCACATCCATTCTTCAATGCAACGATCCCAATTTCGAGATCTGACATCGTAATGACCTAGAAGAGGTATGGTGATAATGGAAGATGATGAATCAGCTTAGATCACGAGAGGCCATTCATTGAGAATTCATTATGCGTGTGGATCAATACTCGTTTTCGAGACCGATCGGAGGCCCAAATACACCGGAGACAAATTTAGGACATCGGTGTGACCTTAATATTCATGTTTTGTGGAAAATAGAAGACAAGATCAAAGATCAGAGCTCCACTCGAGGAGCGATGATGGAGGTTCGAGATTGTTGGAATTTCCAGAACACACGTCATGTTTCCTAAAGAACATGACATATAAGTCCATCTAAGTGGTGACTAGGGTTCCGCGGTGCATGAAGCGATGACATGTCATGTTCTCCAAATAACATGGATTGTGGGTCCTTACATGGGACTCGATGTGTATCAAGGGGATAAACAAACATGGGGTGGGGTACACAGTCGTGTACTCCACCACATAGACAGACCAGGTCGACTGCATTGGTTACCCTGTGCACTGGTCACACGGGTTGTGACACATGGGTTGAAGGCATGTACATACACATGGACAGCATATACAGAGTCCTCCCATGATAGAGAAACATGGTGTTTCACTCTCTAACATGTCCTGTATACCTTATTCTACATGACCATCCTTACAGCATGTGTCATTGTACACGGGCAGTATTTGGGGTCAAAAGACATGACATGTGACACTTCTGCACACCATGTACTTTTAATACACGGCTTGATCTTCTTGTACAGTATATATGGGAAATGTTTTGTTTGGGCTAGTGCCCTTTTTTCTCATTCCCCGGAAGGTCAGGTATCATTTAACTTTTCAAAAAGTATGATCTCTTAAGCATGACTTTCCGAGATGGAGTCAGGTATCCCTCTAAGAGGCCCATAGTGAGAGCATCTATCCATTATTGACCCCAGGTAGAGTCGGGTATTGACGTGACTATCCCAACATGGCACGGATCTGCTACATAACAGGTGAATCTTGATGAGTCGCGATATACTCCAAGGCCCAGGAAGTGATCCTCATTTGTGTATCATGATATTTTACAACTCAGGAGTGTGTTCTCCCAGAATGAGAATATCTATCTCTTGTGAAACTTCCCGACGGATAGTACTTCTCAGAAGGGCGTCATCCGAGCTATCAGACTCATGGAGTGAGTTCTCCTGGATGAGTGCTTCGTGGAATCTTCCAACTGAATGCCTTACGGGTGTATGTGGTTATGTAACTTGTCCTTAGACTGTGGGTCAGGGGTTTGAGTATATTTGTATTTTTTTTACTCTTGTTATATGTTCAGTAGACATATATTGTGTAGATCTGACTGTGCCTTTCCTTTGTGTATTTCTTTGTGGGTTTCGGGGTCCACTATTAGTATTGTTATACTCACCCTTGCATGGGATTTTCTCACAAGCGTCATGTCTTGTGCAGAAGAGAAACCTTTTGACGAATTCCAAGGAAGAATAGGATAGGACTGAGATTTCTGAGTTCCCTAAAGGGCGAGGTGTTCCTACAGCAATGATAAATAGTCAAAATACTTCTTTGTGTTTACAGGTTTCACTTTGTAGTTTTCATACTCTTGTTTATGGCGGGATTGTATTCTGGCCCAGTTTACATTCAATACTCTACTTTCTGTCATACTCAGTTTGGTTTGGATTAGTTCTATGCACACATTTTGTTCCTTAGTGCGTTTTTACAGTTTATCATTTTTGGGCTTGGATATAAGTGCATGTGTATAGTTACTTAGGCATTTCCTCCCATGTTAGTAATATGCCTACTTGGTGATAGTCACCTACCCCTGGCCTATTGGAGGTGGGGTTGGGGAGTCACAGTGCCACACCACCTGGGATGGGTTGTGACACTCAACCCCTTGAAGGATCTATTGAACTACTCAGTCTAGGAAAGAAGCTTCCCTTTCTATATTAGGGTGGTCGATGGGGATGAAATTCTAGAGAATTCTTCAACAAACCATTGGAACTGCCCTCCCTAATCCAATAAAAAAATTCATCTCTGACATACTCTTATGTTGATTCTATGTATGTACAATGTAAATTTTATCCTGGTCTATAAATAAATCATGTTTATAAATGGAATTCCCTAAGAAGTGATCGTCGTGAATCTAGAATTGGAACGTTGAAAGATTAGTATAATGATGGTTCACCCAATGAAAATCTATTACCATCCTAAAGTGATCTATCTACTCCTCCTCTAATATAGAGTATAAGAGTAAGTCATAAATGAAGAGATCCAAAAACAAGTCCAAGTATGGATGAAATATCCAATTCCAAAAATACATAATAACAGGGGGGAAATTTGTCACATTGAACTGTATCACTAAAACTCATAGTTTTCACAAAGACTTTGAAATTTCTACATCCGAATCTTAGCCTCTCAAACCCTCAACTCATTGTATCCAATCATAAGATTGATCTTTGATAAATATTTTGTGCCTCGCAACTGATCATAGATGTCATTAATACTTTTAATGTGCTACTTGTTCTTTACCATGATCTATTTCAATTGATGATAATCCACAAAAATCCACATGACCCCATCCACCGTTTTCATTATAAAACAATAGACCTAGCCAAGGTGAAACACTGGGCATGATAAAACCCTTATCTCGAAGGTCCTCCAACTACAAACACAACTCACAAAAAAATTTGGTGGCGATTCTATACAATAAAAAAGATATTAGAACATTCCAAGGATGTAAGTCAATAAAAAAATACATATCCTTCTATAGATGTATTCCCATAGCATACTTGTGTAAGACATCTATAAATTCATCCATACCTAAAGGATTACAGAGGAATGAGGATACATCCACACCAAGGGGTACTCTCACTATCTACTGTGTGATGGGACACACATTTCTTCTAAAAAAACTTCTCTCTCTACTATGATATCCCTCTCTCCCAAAAAAAGAGAATCTGATCCCATTAGTGTGATGGCATATGAGTCATCCGTGATAAAATTCAATCTGGGTGGAAACCATGGAAAACTAATCCATACCCAAGATGAGGTCATAGGGTTCCAACATGAAGACCAAAATGTACCATCAGAACCCATATACACAATGAGATAAATATAACTATAGAAAGATAAATGATATAGAAGAAGTGTTCCCCATAGAAACCTCAAGACAAATCAACTAGGATAAGGTCAAAACTAGGAGATATAGATCTCAAACAAGGAGTAAATAGAAGTGGGAATTACTTGCATTTCTTCCCACTATTACTAGAGAACAAGTATAATAAACATAGGACATAAAAATAATAAACTCTGATTCCATTGGATCATACACATCCATTGCCTATAGATGTCTATGACCTCAACCGCCAACACCAAGGTCTTGATGTGTGCCACCTTATAGTGGTGGAATAAAGTTGAAATACTGTAATACACCCCCAATAGCTCCTCCTCAAATATATTCAAAATCATCTCTTCTAGCTCTTCCTCCTAGGGGGACACCCCTCCTTCACCTGTGACATCTCTGTTCATGACACAACCTCTTCCATTTTGGTCTATTATCTATCGTCATTCCTTCCTCTACACATCTGGTCATGAAATCACATGTCATTTGACCCACCAATAAATTTCATATCGTCATCCCAAACTAGGATGTCTTGCTCCTCTATGTTACTCATGACCATGTTCTTGAGCTTGATCGTGAAAATATCTCCTGCAATGAAACCCTATTGACTACAGACTACTAGCTAATACAGATGACTCGACTCTATGATGTCCACTATCATCTAAAGTTTCCTGATGCCCCTCTGATGGGAAGAACTCTGTCACCGGTGCCTTATCCATCACACCAATATAGTTGGGAATGTACAAGGGAACTATGTTGTTATGGATATCCATGTATAGTCCTAGCTCAAACTTTTGTGCTCTAAAGAATCAATCCCAGGTCATTTTAGGGGAGTACCACAGAGGGTCTATGAACCTCAAAACGAACTCATCCGCTATTATTCATTCATTCTACATCCCTAAGAAGATCATGAATCCAAACTTCCCACAAATAAAATGGATACTACTCCTTACAAAACAACTATAATAAGTCAATCCATAAGATTGTCAACTCATTAGGAATCTCAGAAAAAAGACTCCACCAGCGCCCATCTGATCTATGGAAATGGATATCTATCAAAAAAACCACCCAAAAATTTAGTTCCCGGAAATAACTGAAGACATAAATCACTGACTAAATCCATTCCTCCACTTCCTAAGGATCTAGATTGTTATAGAACCTCACCAACCTCTATCACTGGAACTTGCAATGTGTGATATTCCTACTAAATACTCATCTTACTAAGATTGTCTATTATGATACTCCATAGGTGAGGGTGATTCTACATGTCGACCTATATGAAGGATCTCATGGGATTCAACCTGAAATGAGGCATCATCACTCATAGAGTCTTCATCATGATCAAGAACTCATAACCTGTCAGACTATTATCATGGAGGTATCTTAATATTTAAATCAATATGTATCATAGATAGATGAGAATATATATATATATATATAATATATTACTCAATAAAAATATTCAATGAGTCAATCATATATGATGCATGTACCACTGATCTCGGCAACCAATGTCTCTATATATTGAGTCAACAAAAATACAACCACGGTCCTGGTAAATAGATATGTCTAACGCCCGTACCAACACTCAGTTCCTTTCCCTGAGATCCATAATCAAGGATCATTGAAATTATTTCCAAAAATATCAATGAAATCTCCATAAGGGGACTAATTCAAATATCTTCCCATGGATGAAAACACATTTCAAACTCATATGTCACAACCTAACCAAATGGGGCTCCATCCTCAACTACCCCAAGAGTGCATCCATTGGGAAAGGGATTTTGATAATTTGGGAAAGTAATTACTTGTATGGGATGGATTTTCCTAATATTCATGTATGCTGGCACCCAAATATATCAATTCAGAAGTGTAGTTGAATAAAAGAAAACATGGAACATCTGGAGTAAAAATCATGCATGCTAACTCTCTATGGAATAAAAAGATCATGATATTGTAAAATAAAAAATATAGGGGAGAAATACATTCCTAAACATAAATTTGTCCCAGTGTAACAAAACTAGAAAAGTAAATGTACTGAGAGATCCTAGATCTTGATCTCCAATCCTCGACCATTGTACAAAGTCTAGGGAACTAGGGTTTCTTTATACTCGTCTATAATCTCCACCAACATGACCATCATATTCATAATAATTAACACATGTAGGTAAATACCATGAAGGAGTGTGTATATGAACACCCAAAAGGATTCCTTGAATGCTGGAGGGGGAGAAGTAAGAGACATGATATGAAAATAGACAGACAACTCAACCAAAAGAAATAGTGTAATAGAATCCACAAACATCGATACAAATATATATATATATATATACAAATTCTAAAACAAAAAACCTAAACTACAAAGATGGGTATCTTCATATCATATCCCAACTTATGAATGAGTTCCAATAAATCTAGAGATCCATCATTGCTTCCCATCATCTCGAGTGTCTTTCCATATAAGTATCCTTGTAGAGGACCCACACCTCCCACAATTTTTCACATTTGAAGGGGTATAATATCCAACAAGAGTACTCACGCCATAGTCCTTCAATGGATAAACATTTTATAAAGAGAAATTGTGCCCTATATAACAGGTGGTGCATCTTAGTAGGTAGAGGACCCATATTCTAATTCCATATGTGGTACAACATAAGGTAAATCAGACAAGTTCCCAATCTGATAGGTTATACAAATCAATAGGCAGGGGACCCACACCTTAAAAAAATAAAGGGAACCAATCAATTTAAAGAAGACTCACACTCTAACACCATATTGGGGGTTCCACTAAGAATATAGAGGACATGAACCTAAGTATTTTGGGGGTCCACTTAGTTGATATAGAACCTTCACCCTAAATCCATATGGGCTTCTAATCAAGGTAAGGAGGACCCACTCTATGATACCATATGGGTGTACCAATCTATAGATAGAGTCCTTGAACCCTAATGTTATAGGTGGTACTAATATGTAGATACATGACCCACACCATAATTTCATAATGGGTACCACTTAGTAGATAGAGGACCTATACCCTAGTACATTATATGGGTACCACTCTAATGATCCTAACTAATCAATTTTACAATCTAGAACCACCTAAACAATATCCCAACAATAAAATCTCATACGTTATATGAAAATATTCTATAGAAGACCCCATCACATTCTACGTGGAAAAGAAGTCAGAATAGACCACTAACTGGAAAAAATTTGGGACCAATTGAAGGAGATATGAGAAGTAGAAGTTTCCAAAAAAGGAATGAAGCGGTACAAGGAATTTAAGCAGTCCCACACAACATGTGGAATTTTTCTTAATTATATCCATGTACATGTTGGTACATGCATCACTACTCATATAGGACTACACGACATGTATAAGGACTGCACGGTGTGACTAAGCCACTCAAGGTCTTGTCTATACTCCTAGTCATGGTAGTGTACATTGGAATATACCATGTTCCTAGCCATGTTTGAGCCTGGTATTCTTGGAGTGCATTTCGGTCCATGACCAATTAACCACACAGTGTGTGGGGGTCCCACATGGTGTGTCGTACATATAAACTAAAGAAACCCTAGTCCCAACATCTGGGAGACCACAAAACATGTTTTATTTGGAATACATAGCATTTAGTGGGGTTATTTGCAAAATTAAAATATCTTCTCTGAAGATCTAGATCTACATTAGACACATCGATCAATTCCATTTTCTCTCCTAGAATACAATGGGATGTCTTTAAACACTATTAATTCCATTTTATTGCTAAAAAAATTGATTCAAAATTCATTTATAGGTATGTCGTATGGCCCGCACATGTCTCCCATTTCTACCATATCCAATTTTGATCCATTATCAACCAACCATTAAACCTCTACATGATAATAATAGAAAATCTATCCTTTATCATTGATCCATTAATCACATGTGAAACCACCATGAACCTTGGGGTATGATCAGACTTGTTCCTACCCAAAAATGATGAATCAAAATCACATGGTCTAATGGTCAATAAAACAATGAATTATTCAGATATATGAATCAAAAAAAAATTAACGAACATTGTCCCAGATTTCTTGTCCTGTTAATAATCATTGGTATTTCCATTGGATAGAAAACTGAATAATCAAATTATAATTGGCTCATGAGCACATTCGAATTCTTAACATGTACAAATATCAATGAAACAATATAATAATGATCAAAATTTTGGTTAATAGGGGTAGAATCCATGAATTGAAAAATTACTAATTGTTTTTTGATCATTAATTAATGAATAATGTGCTCACCAATAAATAAGTAGAGTCATTTTGTTTTTAGCATCTCAATGTTCCTCGATCTGGAGTTTTGTCGGCATCAATTCTTGATTCACCAATTAAAGGTGGAAGGAAATCATATAAATTATTTCAGAGTTTATGTAGATAAACCTATAGAATTTATATAAAAATATATTTATAGAAAAACATAATTTGGTTATTTAAATAAAGTAAATAAATTTAATTATTTATTTTAACTAAATGCAGCCGCCAATAGTCATAATATCAAAACACCACACACCGACCAATTTGAGGTCATGCCTTAGGTAAAATTTTTAGATCTAAAAGTGGTCTAAAATATTAAATATAAGATTCCATTTAAGATTTATCATAGTTTATTTAAGAAACCATGAATGGATAATATAAAATATATTTTTTATTTTCATATAATTAAATTTGTAAACACCAGGCAACGAAATGACACATCATCTCTATGCTTGGATCCGAGTATTTTTCAATTTCTTATAAAGAAATATTAGGTCCTCAACATATACTATAATGAAATGATTAAATTTTAATTAAATTTTATTCCTTTTAAATGGGTTATACAATGTTTAAATGTTGAAATTTTTATGAAACATGTTTCTTTTTCATGGGTTGTGCTATGATGAATAGTTTTTGGAAACCATTTTTTTCATAGGTTCTGATATGATAAATGTTTTAATGTATTATGGCACATATATGTGTATTTCCATTCTGTGATATCGGTTTTTTTATAACCAAGGATAGTGGTTGCGTTATTACCAATGATGGTGGTTATGTTATTACTAAGGAAAGTGGTCATATTATAACACACAGATGGGTTGGACCTATACCTACCTCCAACTAATTGGATAAAGATTAATTTCTCATGAGAGAAATTTGAATGGAATGGGGAGTGAACCAACATCAGAATGGGAAACTATCCACAATGATAGTCTTGGGAGTAGACCATGACTGTTATGACTGTTTGGGGAGTAAAATTATTACACTACGATAGTTCTGGATATTATCCATGACTACTATGGAAAATATTTTTTCTTCCTATGTTTATTCCACAAACATATTTCTTATATCAATATTATTCTCTCATAGGTTCTTTGATTCATTTATGATTCAATTCTTATAACCTGTAATAATTTATCCCATGACTCAATATTATGATCTATGATGTGAAGGGTATGATTTTAAATTAGTATAATCATGTTCTCATTACCCAATATCCATATTATGATCCAGTGATCATTGGTCACTCCCTTTTTACCTTTATAGAGAATCTAAGATCAAAGTTTCTTATGTTTCTTTTCCCCAAGTTATGAATACATATACTTAGTGTTCTATTTCTATGATGGGTTCCAGTTATAAATAACTTTGTGGGTGACTATATAGATTTTTTATGAAAAAAAATTATATAACTAATTTTATAAATACACTAGATCTATACTATTCTAGTGTGAATCGCTATGTTTTATAATTCATATTTATCTGAAAATATGTTATATCTATTAATGAAAATATGAGGTCACAGTAGATACAAACCTTTATATCTTTGGAAATACTAGGTACCCTTTATATTACCTAATAATTAATATATATTAATATTCTTCAACATTATTTCTAAATATACCTTAATAGCTATGTGTTAAGAGTTTCAAGATATATACCTTCCATAATATGATTTTCAAGATCCAACTTATAACTAAATATGAAAACCAAAATGATTATTATAATATCCCAAACAAAGATATTAAATGATAATATGAATTTGAAATATTAATCATAATATTTATTCTAACATGCAGCCTCGATTTCAAACGATGACACTTTCAGTTCAACTATATCACATTTTGTTCATCGTTTAACTCTCTATGTTTATCCTATGTTATCCATGATAATTTTTCTATTAGTTTATCTATCCTTACATGGTATATATTAAATCCTATGATTCCAATTAAATCTTTTACTCTGATTTATAATGGTAAATTGAATTAACCAAAGAATATGTCCGGGGAGTGTCTATCCATGTGTGCAGTCTTAGGACTGCTAATAATGCATTGATTGAATTTCAAGAGGATAATCAACCATCCTTTTTCAATTTGATTACCCCTAGGTGAATATTAACCATAACTGGATCCACTTTCTAATATATATACATGAATTTTATTTCAATGAGAACAACACAATCTCTAATTCACTAGAATATTATGATATTTTCTAATACATAGACTTATTCATAGGGTTTTCACTAATGATTCCTCATAATAATTACCCAAAAATTAAAATATTTAATATTACCTCAAACAACCAAAAGCGTTATCAAATACATTGAAAAAATGATAGAATTTGACTTATCAACCCTCAATGGAATTTATAACTCTTAAATTACCCTCAACGAATGAAATCATAATCTCCAAACTTATCTAAAATCACGGAAATAATACCAAAATTGATTGACTAAATATAAACATCCAACAATTGTATGATTTATAATAAATATATCATTACAAACTTTCCTACAACAATTTTGGATTATGATTTTTTTATGGAATCATGTCACATCATTATCTAATATAACCTATGACTTTCCCATTAAATGGATTTTTTTAAAATTACATTAGGATCTAATTAATATATATTAATTCTTTAACATCTCCTATGAATTGTATCCTAATTATATTCTTCTAGAAATTTCTTGTGAAATAATTTCAACATAAAATAGGATATAAATCATAACAATACTGAGCTAATATTATTAATAAGGAAACTCATATACCTAAAGCTATCATTGAATAAAAATTGCATTAATAACATGGTAATAAATAAGTGTCAATTAGGTAATTCCATATAGTTGATCACATGAGAATGGAACAAATCCGTGGTAAAAAATCAAAACAAATACATGTATAATAATAATTGAATTTAGGGTGAGGGAATGCATAATTGGAAAATTTCAAAGGAATTTTTATAATATATTACATAATTAAAACTCCTAATACAATATCATAAACATTATATCAATACCAAAAATAATTCATCTAAATTAAATTGTAGGAATACACCAAATACCGAATCTATTTTGTCTAATTAGACTTATAATTGCATTGAGGGCTATTACGATACCCACATATCAATAGTTAAATCTAAGGTATTTATAATAACAAAGAATGAATAAAATATAAAATACATACAAACATGCCTAGTAGTAAGTAAACATCCATATTTAAATAAACAATATATAAATTATTAATATTTACCTAATCCATAAATGGAATAACTCTCTATGTATTAATCCCTCATAAAAACACTTTATAGAGTAACACAAATGAAAAACATGACTTTAACATGGAAAAAATTGGCTTTTATCAGTACTAGAAAATGTGATAACTACTGGACAATGATTAAAAGCCATGTTATTTTATCAATGATTGAAATGAACTGATAAAGGACCCCATTTATCAGAACAATTATTTATCTATGATAAAGGGAAATTCATTGGTGTGTTGTATAAAGACCATGAAACACCAAAAACGCCCCTAAAATGTAGCAAAATAATGTTCCAATACATATTTCAATGATATAAAATTTGATAAAATATATATAAAAAACTTCTATTATAGAAATTTAAAACATTGGTTTACACAATTACATATGTAAATAAGTATTATCGTTTATATTCTAAAACAAAATGGTTCATTTGAACCCTGACCCTGACTTATATTATTTTCAAATAGTCCACCCCTGGTCGAGAAAAATTGCACAACAGTATAAGAAAACAATTCTTATTTTTATAATAATATAACGAACTAAATTAACCAAAAAGTGTTAATTTTATACTAATCATTGAGACGTACCATGAACATTGTGTTCCGGATTGAGTTGTAGTTAATTCGTGCATGTCACACCATTTCATTTTGGTCATCGGGAATTATTTGTTTCAAAATTAACTAAATAAGTATAAATAAAAAATTATATGGAAATTAATTAAGTAATATCAGATAGAATGACAAGAAAACAATCCTGGGTCATTTTATTGGATTTTGGGATGAAATACATGTAAAAAAAAATTATTCTTATATATTGAAAAAACTAACATGGAGCCATACCAGTCACACCATGAGTTAGGTTAAGGTATATATGATTACTACACATCTCATATGACTTATGAATAATTTTAATAAATTATTAATACTCTATGATTCTGTTCTCATGTTTTTTATTTCGGTATAATTTTTTATCTAAAATGTTAAATTTTTATTTATAGTGGACACCTTGAGTATTACTGGGTACATCATGTATCCGGTTGAAGTTTAGTTAATTCTTACACATCCAAAATTATATATGTATCATCTTCCTAAAGTTTTTAAATATTCTAAACTCATTTTTTCTATTTTATGTAAATGTGTTTCCTTTTTTACTAAATTTTATGTTCATTTTTAATAAAAAGACGCACTTGCAGTCATACCCATCACATCACATATCATATTTGGGTTCATATTTTTCTTATGAGTCCCAAATGTCTTATGTATATTTTTAATATTGTATAAAAACAATATGAATGTCTTTTTTCCATTTTGACTACATCAGCTGTCTTTTTCACTAAAATCTCATTTTAAAAGGAAAAAACATACATTAAGTCATACCAGTCACATCATGTGTTAGTTTTATGTAATACTTATTCATATTTTTCAAACATACATATGAATCATTTTCTAAAATTATTAATATAATTCCATTTTGTTTGTTCATTTTTCAGTGAGTTACACATTTTTGAACTAAAATGTAAATTTTAAACAGATAATGGACACTTGTAGTCATACCAGGAACATTGTGTATCAGATTTAAGTGAGGACGACTACTGAAAATGAAAAATAACATATGGATCATTTCTTAAATGTATAAAAATAATACTAATTCATTTTATTCATTTTTAGTAGGTTAGTTTTCTATTTTATGAAAAATAATGTCAATTTTAAATAAATTTATTTTCTTGGAGGCATAACACTCACACCAGTCATCATATTGTGGTGTGGATGTTCCCTACACAAATAAAATTACATATATATCATTTTAAATATAATAATAATAACATTAATATGTTTTCATAGTTTTGAGTATCTCACTTTATATTCTTACTTAAGTGTCATTCTAAACTAGAAACATTAACATTGATTCATACTGGTCACATAGTGTGTCGGTATGAAATAAGGATAATTACTATATATCATAAACAAATTATGAGTATGTTTACAAAATTATCAACACAATTTGTTTATTTTTTCTCTGTTTTAGGTGAGTGACATTTTCTGAACTAAAAAGTAAATTTTAAACTGATATTAGACACATTGATTCATAAAGATTAGATCATGTATCTGATTGAGGTACAATAATTCAGACACATTACAAATATCATATGTATCATTTTAATGATTTATAAAGACAATATAAATGTTTTTTTATCAGTTTTGAGTATGTCAAATTTCTTTTTAACTAAAATTAATGTCAATTGTAAATAAAAAGACGCACTTGGAGTCAAAATTGTCACATTGTGCATCAGATTAAGGTGTGACAAAAAATGAATTGTGAGTTGTTTTCCTAAATTATCAAGATAATCTATGTGAATTTTCTAGGTTTTTATTGAGTAATTATTTTTAAACTAAATGTTAAATTTTATGCTAATGTCGCACACTTTGAGTCAAACTAGGTATATCTTATGTATGATTGAGGTACGACTAATTCGTACAGGTCCAAAAAAACATATGGATCATTTTACAAATTTATCAATAAATAAAAATGTTGTTTCTAACTTTTTATTACATCACAATTACTTTTTACAAAAATTAATTTTGATTTAATATAAAAAGACACACATGGAGTCATATCGGTCACACCGTTTATCTGATTGAGTTTATAATAATTCTAACACTTCTCAAATGACTTCTGAATCATTTTACTAAAGTATCAAATCAATATAAATGTGTTTCCTTAGTTTTGAGTATATAAAATGTCTGTTTTTTAAAAGATATCATTTAAAATAAGAAACACACACACTGAGTCATACTGGTCACATCATGTGCCAGTGTGATGTGAGAATTATTCCTACTTGTTACAAATTACTTGGAATTGTTTTCATAAATTATCAAGACAATCAGAGAATATTTTTTAGTTTGTTTGTGAGTGAAAAATTTTAAAATATACATGACCATAATAATTCTATGTAGGCCACCACACAATCTAAAGACAATCATGATCATTAAACATTTCATAATCACAGATATTGAAATCCCTTTTTGATATTTTAATGAATTTTTCATATGAAGAAATAAAATTATAATAAGATTAAATAAATAAATAACATAATGGAATTAAAAAAACCTCCTTATTAAATAACGATAGGGGTGTCAATAAGGATGCAAGGTTACTGGTTGTGCTCGGTTGTGGAACCCGATTGATTTATCACACTAAATAAGGTGAAGATGGGTGCCAATTTCATTAAAATAATGTGTTTAAATAAATTATTTTAAAATGATTTGGGGTTTGTGGTTAAAATATATGAAAAAAGAACCAAAAAAATTAAGATGGAATACTGACATGTATAATGATACACTACAACATGGATCAACATAGCTCACACCACGACTCATCAACCCAATTATTTTATTTCACAGAAAATCCATGAAAAAATTGTCACTAAAACTAGCCAAACAGTGATGATGCAATAGTTAAACCATCATCCTTAGTTCCTTAACCAAGCTACCCAAGGTTTCTCAGGAAATGATAGTGTATGCGATCTATACAATGTAACACATCTCAATATAATAAAAATAGTTATTAAAATTTTTCCATAAACATAAGATCACTTACACCTTCAAACACCATTTAATGAATGACCCCCAACATAAAATCATATACAATATAATGATATCAATGGTCCATATCAATCCATATTATAATAAAAAAAATCTTTTCACCTATGAATCAAATAAAGAACTATCATTAAGGGTGTATATAATATATAATACTTATTTAATTTAGAAAACACATAAAACATAGATTATTGACTTATAAAATTTGATAAAAGACATCATCATTTCCATTTGAAACCCCCCAAAAACATTTAAAAAATGAAAGGAAACAATAATTCATTGTTCATTACTAAAAGAAAATGCATCAACATAAATATCACAAAAATGTCTATTTCAAATAAATACATGAAAAATAATAATGGTAATTCATTATAATTCAAAACAAATTATTACATTAAAAACATAATGATTTATTCAATAAAAAACAGTGGTGGAATTTGAAAAAACACTCTGTGTGTGTTATTTCCATGGAAGGAAGTTCAAAACGTTTATAATTAAGAAAAAAACCTTTGATGTTAATGAAAACAAAAGGAAAACACATATTAATCTAAAAACACTTCATGTATAACTATAATATATCTTACATAATATAAATACATGGATTTTAACAATGCAAGGATTTATAATTCCATGTTTAATGGAATGTGAATGTAGTCACATGCAAGAATAGAAAAATCAGTGTGTGGATGTATTAATATTGTACATGGAATAAAAAAAATCCCTTAAAGAGTAAATATAGACCCATTATCCATGAAAAACCAAATTTGAAATTCATTCTAAAAGGGAAAGCAGTGATAGATAATTAATAGAAACAGAAAATGAAAAAAATAATGAAAAAGGATATCACCAGACATGCAATCAAAGAGTAAAGTGGAGGAGAAAAAAAATATCTTTGATTGATGCTTTGATTCATCTGAGAGAAGGTAGAGATAGAGGAAAAGATTGGACACATTTAAGAATTGAATTTGTTCAACCCTTGTTTTTTTTTAGCCTGGGAATCGAGATTTGGATTTTTTTCAACCCTTGATTGGAGCCTTGATTTGAGCTTCAACTCGATGAGTAGAAGCATTGATACCATGTAACACCCCGAGCTTCCACGATACGCTTCTCATTCAATAATGCAATAGCTTGCATTGTACGCAACTTCGAGTTCTAAAACACCGCGACTAATCAAAGTAGCCGTTATGAATAGTAATAACCACTTTTTAAAATTATAGAAATTTTATATTTCAAAATGGACTTCATTTTTGTATTCGTAATATCGAAATTATCCTATGTTGAATTTTTTGTAACTTTCTGAGAACTTCCAATTTTTTTATGAATAGTGAAAAATACTTAAAACAAATTTTTTAATCAAAATAATTTATTGTGATAAATTATACTATTTAGTGGTTTTAAAGTATAATTAGAATATATTTTTACCATTTTATCCAATGGTGGTCATTAGAATTAATTTAACATTGAAATTGGACATAAACAATTGCCAATCTTTTGATATAAATTGTTTCTTAAAAACACGCTATTTGTTGTGACAGCGGGAATTAATTATAAAATTAATTAATGCAACTTATATGTTTGGAATTTTTTAAAATAGACATCATTTTTGAATTCGGAATATCAATTATAGCTTAGGGTGAAATTTTGGCATTGTTCTGAAAAACTACAATTTTTGATGAATAGTGAAACCACTAAGTGGTAGTTAAATAACTGATTTTTCGTTTAAATGAAATATTAACACTTCTGTGATTTTATTTTCAAAAATCTGGCATATATGGTTGTCATTAAGAATTAAAATGTGGTTCAATGAGATTAAAATAATTTTTTGGTGAATAGTAACTTTTAAGTTCTTAATCGTGATTAGAGGTAATTAGTGTAGTTTAAGGTAAAAATAATGTTTTAATAATATGAGATGAGCTTTACACTTGTCCTACTAATATTGGATGAGTCATGGCCGACCAAGACAACCAATGGGTCAACTTGGGGACCCAATGGATCCACTTTAGTTGGAAAATGACATTAATATATATTTATTTAATGTTAAAATTAAATTGACACAAACATGAGTTGTTTTACTAAAACAGTTTTTAACTGGGGTTACACAAGTCCAAATTTTGATTATAAATATTCATTAGAAATCTAAGAAGATTTCCTACGTCATAGTATTTTTTTTATAATTTTTAGACTTTAAATAAATTAAATTATTTATGACATCATTATGATGCAGCGATGACCTCATTATTTAACAATTTTAATAAAATGAAAAGATAATGTAAAATCCAAGGAATAAACTTGTCCAAAGACTATTGGATGGGTATATTTAGAACCCTTATCACCTTATCCACTAATTATATAAGTGTGGGACCTTTATAATCCGAAAATAATTGTGTAATAATGTAACATTTCAATCTTTCCAAAAGAGCCCCTCCTCTCCACTTATAAAAGGCCCCCACCTCTCCCACCTTATTCACACCATCAAGCCATTTGGATCGGCCAACCTCTGCCCAAATACTCTCCCAACTTCCCCCTATTACTCCTAGAAGCCTCACTTTGGGAAGAACTCTTCCCAAGGAAGCATTTTGCTCAAATCAAAAAGAGTTACCCGATTTTGAGATAATGTCTTCTCTAATGTTGTTTTGTTTTATTTTTCTTCTCCAGCCCCCTAAACTCTTTTTATTCATTTCTTTTGTAACAACACCAGTATCCTCAATATACTAGGATGTTGTTATAAGAAGTATTAGAGATACACTTACACACACCTACATCTAATTGTTAAAGAACATACGGTTTCTGTGGATGGCGAATTTCTGCCTCACGAAACGATGATTGTTCAACACTCATATAACACCTTCAAAGGTGGCCATTAAGATGTCACTATATTTATATATGATATAAAATATGTTTATGTTTTACTTATGATTCTGTATTACTCATTTATGGCATACTTTATGATTTCCATTATGGGTAAAATGCGATAATTTCATTTTAGGAAGTGCGGACTACCGCCCCCTCAAAGTGATTTGGATCGTTAATGCCATATGTGGGATGTATAAAGGATGGATTAAATGGTATTATAAACTATATTATACTGTAATTATATTATAAATTTATATCATTATTATTTCATTCCATTAAATACGAAATAGAAATGAAAGTAGCGTTCTTGCGTACGTACGGCTTACCGTCTCCATGAACGGTGCATTTCATTTCTTACCTCTAAATGTTATGTGACATTATGAATGAATGTATATACTGTATATATATTATATATATGATATATACATCATGAATTTAATTTTGGATATAATGGATATTTCACCACATGAACAACTTGTAATTATAAGAAGTTTATTTTTGACTCAAGTACCAAAGATCGACAAAACGACCGTTATTAACTTAAATAATTAAATAATGTTCATAACATGGTAATAAGGGATATAAAAGGAATAATGAACATGAAAAAGGTTCTTAATTAAATATAAATTAACTCTAGTTTATTATTCAGGAGGTTAAAGAATGGTCGAGTCAGGACAGGATGCAAGGTAAGGGAACTTCTTAACCCAACTTCCATTCTTTGGGTTAATCTCCTACTTCCAAATTATGTCATGATATTATTATGTCTTATTTTGTATTCTTTATTTGTACCTATAGTGAATACACATAATATATCTATTTTATTTTAAAAATGATCTTTGTAAGGACTTCGTCTCAATCTCCTTTCATTGAGGCATATTTGGTTTTATACACAAATTTCTTTTATACGGTGTATAAACTACTTTGACTTTTACGTTTATTCAAAGGAATCTTTTTTATATGAGGTGTTTACTAAACGACAAAAGGGAATGTTTTTGTCATACGTATGCGGCGACAATGACTTCTTCGCCGCCGTGACCACTATTTGAGTTTCGGCTTCCTCTACAAGCCATACCCATTTTTTTAGAATAAATGCCATGTTATACTTTTCTTTTATTTTGGTATTAGAAATGGTTTTGAAAGCGTTTTTATTATATCAATGTGTTGTATTGATATCTTGTGATTGAAATGTGGAAATTTTATGTTTCCTTTATGCATGTTTTATGTGATACGATTATGTTATGGTTTATGAGATGTTTAAACCTGTTCATATGAGGAATGTATTGGACTTAATAAGTGACGGGTGGAGCCCGCTATAGCTCCTCGATGCATCGGTAGGTCTCATGAGACAACTAGACGTGGAATTGGCCGAGGACCTTTCCCAATTTGATTTATGGTTTTGGCCGAGGCCTTAATAATTTTAGACGTCTTGGCCGAGGCCTTGACAAAATGTTTCAGAATGTCTTGCATTATACATTCCCTCATTATGAAAGTGGTTATTGATATTTCATGTGATTATTCGACTAGTAGAATATCCATGTGAGGAAGTAAATGGAATTATTTCATTTTACTTTTTCCATATTATGTTGATGTTCATTTTTAAAAGGCTTTTGTTTTAGTCATACATTGCCTTAAATGTTTATGTTTATTTATGAAAGCTTCCACAATATTGTTATCCTTACTGAGCATCTGAGCTCACCCCTTTCAATGTTTTAATATTTACCAGGATGTGAAGAAGTATTTTATGAATGACTTGCAGGGATAGTCAGAAGAGGATATGAGTGTGAACTATGAAGACTTTGTTATTGTAGTTTTTCACTTTATGATGTAATGTAACATTTATGAATGTATCTAGTGTTTCCAAGGATACTAAACTAATCGGTCTTTCGAGACTTGATCTTTTCTAATCATGCCAATGTTACGAAGTAATGCACCGGCTCCAGGTAGCTGGGGTCGGGGCGTTACAATTGGTATCAGAGGAAGTTTAGTACTAACCTTGGAAGCTAGATGTAGATAAACTCTGGTTAGAGCACATAGCCCAAAGATAGACTTTGAGGATTAGTATAGAAGAACTTCCTAGAAATTTGGTATTATAGAGATGTTATGAGTTTTCCGAGCAATACATCCCTGTCTGGATACGAGCAAGTAGAGGCGGCTCTGGCACAGATGTACCTAGGGGTAAAACCCGAAAACACCTCTTTGAGCTAGACTCGAACGGGAACTGGTGCACGACAACGGGCCTTGCTGCACTCTTGGTTACGACACTTCCCGGGGGATATGCTTAGGATAATTCTCATTTTCTTTACAAACCACTATGAAGGGTTATGAGTATATACTTCCTCAAAGGAAACATTTCTTTTATGATTATGGATTATATCCATAAATAGTTCAATTTATGTAAAGTATTTTACAAATATGGAATTATGTATTTTATTTCATAAACTAATCTAGTTTATGCCATTGTTTAGAAATGGTGCCTAGTGAAAGGAATGGAAACCGTATCAATGCACGCACTCCGTGTAGGGATTGCCCTCCTGCTCAATAGAATTATTGTGGAGCTGGAGATACAACTGGTGCTGATCAACTTATTACCATACTGGGACAACTCACTCAGGTTATGAATAATATCCTTACTCGTATGGAGCACCCTGATCCGCAACGTGGAGGATCAATGTTAGACCGCTTCATGAGGCAACAACCACCAACCTTCAATGGGAGTACAAATCCTATAATAGCTGAGCAATGGATAAATTCCTTAGAGAAAATATTCCATGCCTTGGGGAGTAGTGAAAGGGAGAAGGTTTTCAAGGCAGCTTACCGCCTCACTAGAGATGTCGATCAGTGGTGGTCGCTGATTCAAAACACAAAGGAAGATGATGACGTATCGAATATGGAATGGAGGGAGTTCAAAGAGCTTTTCATAGAAAAATACTTTCTTCGTGACCATCGAGCAGATATGGAAAGGCAATTTCTGAGTCTGAGGCAGAAGGAGGATGAGAATGTCGCAAAGTATGAGGCTATCTTTACAAGGATAGCGAGGCATGCTTTTGATTATATACGTAACCCAAGGAGTAAGATTGATCGTTTCTTTGATGGGTTAAAACCATTTCTCCGTCGAGCTTTAGTATCACAATCGTTCTCAATATACGAAGATATTGTCTCGTGTGCTATCAAGACAGAAAAAGAATTCTCTAAGTCTTATGACAACAAAGTAAAGCAAGAGGAGAAGAGAACAGTGGAACAAGAGATAGATAAAGGGAAAAAGGGAAAGAAGGATTTTCCATTATGTGATAATTGTGGGAAGAATCACCCTGGTACGTGCCTAAATGGAATGGGAGTTTGTTATAAATGTGGAGAAAAGGGTCACCAGACTCGTGATTGCAAGGGAAAGAAAGAGGATTTCAAAGTTGAATGATACAATTGTAGGGAAATGGAGCATTATGCAAATGAATGTCCTAAGCGTCAAGGAAACTTACCTCAGAAAATTCCAAGGGATCAAAGCCAATCTTATATTGTGACTACAGTTGAAGCGGAATAATTAATGTATTGGTGCTTTTGGACTCAAGGATTATATTCTGGTTATAAGAATAATGTGATATATATATATGGATTGTACTGCAGTACTTTTTGATTTCAGTAAGGTTTTAATATGATTAAGGTAATCATATTTTTAGTATGTGACAATAAGAGAAACTTTTCTTTGTTTGGGGAATCTGATGTTACAATTGATTTTGGAATTAAGAGACCTTTTAGATAAAGTCTGGACAGAGGTATTTTGGATAACTATAAAGGTTTGAGTGGATTAAGTTGATCTTTCGATAGTATTGTTTAAGGTTAAAGCATTTCTGAAGATTATTTTTGGAATATTATAATACTATAGTTTTTAGAAAAGGACAACCTGCAGGGTGGGGAATAACCCGTCGCGTCGGACAAAGCTGCAGGAATCGAACCCACAACCATAGTGCGACAAGCCTTTATTTCCTACCACTAGCCTACAGGAAGTCCCTGGTTAATACAAAATAATTTTACTAATCTAAATGGTATGTGTTAACATTTGGAACCTTATACAATTAAGATAAATATAATATTTTTTAGTTCTATTATCTTTTTGAGTGAAAGATGAGTTGAAGGTTGAAACTCTAATTGTCAAGCATAAATATATATATACCTATCTCTTATTCAAAGAATAAATTAATTCTTAAACTTTAGTAAAGGGATATTAAAACAAAAAAAATGTGTTATCCTAATACCTTATGTCTTGTTGAACTGATGATATTTTAAATCAACATAGATTAAAGGCTTTGAGGCCCTCAATTTGACAGTTGATTGTGACTGATGACCTCAATCACTCCCTACAAATATTTATGTTTTTCCTCCAATTATATGTCTCTAATTGCCACCAATGTTCTTCTAATCGAGATCATAATTGGGTGGTGACTTTTTCATTTCCATTTCCCTCTTATTAAGGCTAAATTTTATTAATCATATTTCCGATGTGGGGTTTCCACAAAGGTATTTTCTCTTTTCAACCATTTATTTTCAAATAAAAATTTCAAATTGTGAGGACGCAATTTATTGAAGGAGGAGAGAATGTAACACCCCGAGCTTCCACGATACGCTTCTCATTCAATAATGCAATAGCTTGCATTGTACGCAACTTCGAGTTCTAAAACACCGCGACTAATCAAAGTAGCCGTTATGAATAGTAATAACCACTTTTTAAAATTATAGAAATTTTATATTTCAAAATGGACTTCCTTTTTGTATTCGTAATATCGAAATTATCCTAAGTTGAATTTTTTGTAACTTTATGAGAACTTCCAATTTTTTTATGAATAGTGAAAAATACTTAAAACAACTTTTTTAATCAAAATAATTTATTGTGATAAATTATACTATTTAGTGGTTTTAAAGTATAATTAGAATATATTTTTACCATTTTATCCAATGGTGGTCATTAGAATTAATTTAACATTGAAATTGGACATAAACAATTGCCAATCTTTTGATATAAATTGTTTCTTAAAAACACGCTATTTGTTGTGACAGCGGGAATTAATTATAAAATTAATTAATGGAACTTATATGTTTGGAATTTTGTAAAATAGACATCATTTTTGAATTCGGAATATCAATTATAGCTTACGGTGAAATTTTGGCATTGTTATGAAAAACTACAATTTTTGATGAATTGTGAAACCACAAAGTGGTAGTTAAATAACTGATTTTTCGTTTAAATGAAATATTACCACATCTGTGATTCTATTTTCAAAAATCCGACATACATGGTTTTCATTAAGAATTAAAATGTGGTTCAATGAGATTAAAATAATTTTCTGGTGAATAGTAACTTTTAAGTTCTTAATCGCGATTAGAGGTAATTAGAGTAGTTTAAGGTAAAAATAATGTTTTAATAATATGAGATGAGCGTGACACTTGTCCTACTCCTATTGGATGAGTCATGTCCGACCAAGACAACCCATGGGTCAACTAGGGGACCCAATGGAGCCACTTTAGTTGGAAAATGACATTAATATATATTTATTTAATGATAAAATTAAATTGACACAAACATGAGTTGTTTTACTAAAACAGTTTTTAAGAGGGGTTACACAAGTCCAAATTTTGATTATAAATTTTCATTATAAATCTAAAACGATTTCCTACATCATAGTATTTTTTTATAATTTTTAGTCATTAAATAAATTAAATTATTTATGACATCATTATGATGTAGCGATGACCTCATTATTTAACGATTTTAATAAAATGAAAAGATAATGTAAAATACAAGGCTTAAACTTGTCCAAAGACTATTGGATGGGTATATTTAGAACCCTTATCACCTTATCCACGAATTATATAAGTGTGGGACCTTTATAATCCGAAAATCATTGTGTAATAATGTAACATTTCAATCTTTCCAAAAGAGCCCCTCCTCTCCACTTATAAAAGGCCCCCACCTCTCCCACCTTATTCACACCTTCAAGCCATTTGGCTCGGCCAACCTCTCCCCAAATACTCTCCAAAATTCCCCCTCTTACTCCTAGAAGCCTCACTTTGGGCAGAACTCTTCCCAAGAAAGCCTTTGGCTCAAATCAAAAAGAGTTACCCGATTTTGAGGTAATGTCTTCTCTAATGTTGTTTTGTTTTATTTTTCTTCTCCAACCCCATAAACTCTTTTTATTAATTTCTTTTGTAACAAAACCAGTATCCTCAATATACTAGGATGTTTTTATAAGAAGTATTCGAGCTACACTTACACACACCTACATATAATGGTTAAAGAACATACGGTTTCTGTGGATGGCGAATTTCTGCCTCACGAAACGATGATTGTTCAACACTCATATAACACCTTCAAAGGTGGCCATTAAGATGTCAATATATTTATATATGATATAAAATATGTTAATTTTTACTTATGGTTCTGTATTTATCATTTATGGCATACTTTATGATTTCTATTATGGGTAAAATGCGATAATTTCATTTTAGGAAGTGCGGACTACCGCCCCCTCAAAGTGATTTGAATCGTTAATGCCATATGTGGGATGTATAAAGGATGGATTAAATGGTATTATAAACTATATTATACTCTATTTATATTATAAATTTATATCATTATGATTTCATTCCATTAAATATGAAATATAAATGAAAGTAGCGTTCATGCGTACGTACGGCTTACCGTCTCCATGAACGGTGCATTTCATTTCTTACCTCTAAATGTTACGTGACATTATGAATGAATGTATATACTGTATATATATGATATATATGATATCTACATCATGAATATAATTCGGGATATAATGGATATTTCACCACATGAACAACTTGTAATTATAAGAAGATTATTTTTGACTCAAGTACCAAAGATCGACAAAACGACCGTTATTAACTTAAATAATTAAATAATGTTCATAACATGGTAATAAGGGATATAAAAGGAATAATGAACATGAAAAAGGTTCTTAAGTAAATATAAATTAAATCTAGTTTATTATTCAGGAGGTTAAAGAACGGTCGAGTCAGGACAGGATGCAAGGTAAGGGAACTTCTTAACCCAACTTCCATTCTTTGGGTTAATCTCCTACTTTCAAATTATATCATGATATTATTATGTCTTATTTTGTATTATTTATTTGTACCTATAGTGAATACACATAATATATCTATTTTATTTTAAAAATGATATTTGTAAGGACTTCGTCTCAATCTCCTTTCATTGAGGCATATTTGGTTTTATACACAAATTTCTTTTATACGGTGTATAAACCACTTTGACTTTTACGTTTATTCAAAAGGAATCTTTTTTATATGAAGCGTTTACTAAACGACAAAAGGGAATGTTTTTGTCGTACGTATGCGGCGACAATGACTTCTCCGCTGCCGTGACCACTATTTGAGTTTCGGCTTCCTCTACAAGCCATACCCTTTTTTTTGAAGAATAAATACCATGTTATACTTTTCTTTTATTTTGGTATTTGAAATGGTTTTGAAAGCGTTTTTATTATATCAATGTGTTGTATTGATATCTTGTGATTGAAATGTGGAAATGTTATGTTTCCTTTATGCATGTTTTATGTGATACGATTATGTTATGGTTTATGAGATGTTTAAACCTGTTCATATGAGGAATGTATTGGACTTAATAAGTGATGGGTGGAGCCCGCTATAGCTCCTAGATGCATCGGTAGGTCTCATGAGACAACTAGACGTGGAATTGGCCGAGGCCCTTTCCCAATTTGATTTATGGTTTTGGCCGAGGCCTTAATCATTTTAGACGTCTTGGCCGAGGCCTTGACAAAATGTTTCAGAATGTCCTGCATTATACATTCCCTCATTATGAAAGTGGTTATTGATATTGCATGTGATTATTCGACCAGTAGAATATCCATGTGAGGAAGTAAATGGAATTATTTCATTTTACTTTTTCCATATTATGTTGATGTTCAAGTTTAAAAGGCTTTTGTTT
Source organism: Viscum album (assembly GCA_963277665.1). Taxonomy (NCBI): domain Eukaryota; kingdom Viridiplantae; phylum Streptophyta; class Magnoliopsida; order Santalales; family Viscaceae; genus Viscum; species Viscum album. The sequence continues at coordinate 393,840,876 of OY728136.1, read as the reverse complement.
TAGTCATACATTGCCTTAAATGATTATGTTTATTTATGAAATCTTCCACAATATTGTTATCCTTACTGAGGATCTGAGCTCACCCCTTTCAATGTTTTAATATTTTCCAGGATGTGAAGATGTATTTTATGAATGACCTGCAGGGATAGTCAGAAGAGGATATGAGTGTGAACTACGAAGACTTTTTTATTGTAGTTTTTCACTTTATGATGTAATGTAACATTTATGAATGTATCTAGTTTTTCCAAGGCTACTAAACTAATTGGTCTTTCGAGAATTGATCTTTTGTGATCATGCCAATGTTACGAACTAATGCATCGGCTCCGGGTAGCTGGGGTCGGGGCGTTACATACCATGTTGCTTCCATAGAAAGCCTTACATATTGTGACAGGTCCATGACTAGTTCGGGTTCTTTAAATATATTAGGGACAATTTTATTTGTGCTTCTAAAAAATAATTAATAAAGATACCATTTATTATTTCCAAATTAATAAGCACAGATAAAGTGCATCTTTATCAGTGATAAAATGTAAGCACTTTAAGGGATGTATAATTATAATTATAAAAAAATTGTAAATATATTTATATAATTATATATTTATTTATAATAATTTTATAATTATCTAAATATTTAATTATTTATTTATAGATATAAAACTAAATTTTATAAAAAGTAATATTTTATTATTTATAATTATAAATATATAATTTTATACATAAAAAATATATATTTGTAAATACATTTGTAATTATTTGTTTAAAATTATAAATATATTTATATATTTATATATTAATTTATATTTTTATATATTTTTTTCTAAATATATATAATAATAAATATAGTTAATATAATAATTATTTAAATATATTTATCATAATTCTGTAATTATAAATATATCAACATAATTATATATAATTATATAATTATATATATAAATATTAATAAAGATATAGTAAATATATTCACTATTTAAATATATTTTTTACAATTTTACAATTATTTAATTATATAAAAATTTATTTAAAATAATATAAAAACATTTTTAAAAATAATATTCATATATTTTCGTTATGCATATAGATATATATTTAATAAATATATAAAATTATAAATATAAATATAAATAAAGTGAGTATATTCTTGATTCAAATAAAATTTTAAAAATTTTCTTATTATTTAAATATAAAAAAAATATTTATTTGTAATTATATAAATATGTCTTTCAAAAAAAAAATTTATTTTTTTATAATTATAAATATATAAATTTATATTTATAATAATTATACATTTATTTATATATTAATTTACAAATATTAACAAATCTATTTTTAGCATTATTAATGAATATATAATTTTAAATGCATTCATGTTAAAAAGGAGTGAAATTGAATTGTTAAAAAAGAGTACACTATAAAAATATAAGAAACATTTATAGGTTTTATTTATTAAATATGAATCATTAAAAAATGAATATTTATTTTGAAATGAAGTTGAATGGATATTGAAATTATTAAATCATAATAAATAAATAAATATAAATAAATAATAGAAAATGATTAAATTACCCAAAAATATAAAAATGAAAAAATGAAAAAACATTGAAAATGAATTCATACCTTAATGTAATAAAATAAAAAATAAATAAATAACTTTTTTTGATTAACTAGATAATACATTTAATTTATTAATTTATAATGAAATTCAAAAACAAATAATAAAATTTGAATAAATTAAATTAATATTATGCGAGTGTTTCTATATGAGATGTCATTATATATGTAAATCTTTATGTCTGTGTGCATTGTACATAAGAATACATTAATTACATTCATAAAATCAATGTAACACACATTTGACATATGTTAAGATGAAAAATAAAATGACATTAAATTATGTCCATTACGTGATGCGATTAGTAAGTATTTTTAGTTAATATTAGTTTTAAATTATAAACAATCCTTCACTAAATATATGTCACAACCCGTTATAGAGGGGAACATGCCACCACTCCCCAACCCTGCCTCAAATAGTCTAGAGGATGGTGACTAGCACAGATTAGGCATATCACTTATATGGGAGGCATTGCCTAATTTCATGTACACACACACACACATTTCCAAGACAAAATATGATGGAATATAAGAACCAATAAGGATCAAAACGAATGTATTCAACTAAACCCAACCAAAAGAGTACAATAGAAAGTAATGTGTAGAATGTAAACTTGGCCAGAATAGAAGCCCAACAAAAAAAGAGGTTGCAAACTACAAAGTCCAACCTGTAAGCAAGAATGGGGTATTAGGACTGCTGCTCGTAGCAGTAGGTACACCATTTCCTTTAAGGAACTCAGAAAGCTTAGTCTAGTCCTCGTTCTCCCTAGAATCCATCAAAAGGCCGCTCATCTATATTAGACATGATATGTGTGGGCAAAGCCCATGCAGGGGTGTGTATAACAATACTCGGTAGGGGACCTCAAAAACAACAATAAAATACACAATTTAATCGTACAGTAGTCTCTACAAAGTATATTTCTACGGAATATATAGTAAGAGAAACTTATCCAGATTAACTCGAAACCTAGACCTTTAGTTTATAGACATGTCACACGACTGCAAACCCATGGTAGGGATTCAGTTCGACGATTCCACAAAACACACATCTCGGAGAACTCCCTCCGTGAGTTTGATAGCTCTAATGGTGTTCGTCCGAGAAGTATTGCACATCATAAATTGCATGAGATAGATTTATGCACTGATTGATCTGAAGATAGAGAATATATACACTCATTTCGGTAGAACACAATCCTATGTGGGAAAAGATAATGATACATGGATGAGGATCACTGCCAGGGCCTTGGAAAATACCACGGCTCATCTGTATTCCACCTGCTAAGTAGAGGATCGATGTCCTACAGGATTGGTCATGATACCTGACTCTACCTAGGTCCAAGAATGGATAGAGTATCTTGCTTCAGGCCCCTAGGAGGGATACCTGACTCTATCTTAGGAATTCATATTGAAGAGATCAAACCCTTGTGGATGGAAATGATACCCAACCATTAGGAAAATGAGAAAGGGGGAAATAACCCAAATGAAACTAGTCCAATGAATGGTGGACATGAGGATCAAGCCATTTACTAAGAAGTACACAACATGTACAAGGGTCACATGTTTTTTCCTCTAACCCTGGGTACTGCATGCGTACAAAGGACCGTGTCGTAAGGTTTTTCGAGTAGAAGAGGGTATACACGACATGTAAGATAATGAAACACCATGTTCCACTATCCATGGAAGACCCTATGTACACTGGCCATGTTCTCATACATGGCTTCAACCTATGTGTCAAGACTGTAAACTGGTACATGAGGTAGTGTTCATATCCAACTGTGTATGGCCGTGTGGTGGAGTACATGATGTGTACTCCACCTTGTATCCATGTATCTTCTAAGATACATGCCGAGTCTGTGTAAGGACCCACACGCCGTGTGACGTTGGTCATACACAATGTTGGTGATTTCCGTCACCTGAAACTGCAGCCACCAATGGGTGGGGCCTGCACGACATGTCTTCTCGAGGCATGCCATGTTCTCCATCATGTGAAACACACAAACCCTAGCCGCCACCTTTCTCGTACCAAAAGACATGTTCATCGGAGAACACACTGTGTTCTTTGGAATTTTCTAGAAACGATGTTCTTCATCATCACACCTTAGGAGATCTTTTGATCATCGATCTAGCCATCTAATCTATTCTAAGCTCATGGTTCAAGGTTGGTCTATCGTTTTAATTCAAATTTGGAATGTTTTGGGCATTTGATCGGTCCCAAACACACGTTTTGATCCACCCGCACAAAGAGCAATCAAAGAATGAATTCATTCAAATTATGTCAACTTGTCTGTTTCCATAGTTATCACACCTCCATTGAGTCATCACGATGTCATATCTGTAATTTGAGATCGTTTCATTGTGAAATGGGTGCACAACAATCCTTTGTTCTTCGCTCTATGAAGAATGTGAAGACCGCAAGGCGGGGAGAGAAGAAATCAATAAAAAAAGGAGGACCTAACCTCCACTTTCGTTAATCATGACAATGATATGCTTCTATAAATATGTTTAATAGGTGATTCAAAACAAAAATTCAAATATTAACTTAAATTTATTCCCGGATCAAAACCCTAGAAGTATCGGAAACCAACACCCTCTTGCAAGAATGCACGATCCTTGAATCAACATGTTGGTGGGTTGATCCTCATTCACCATTTAATCCTTTAATTGGGAATAACTATGTCAAAAATAAGAAACTCCTTCCTCAATTTCATGGGAGAATGATCATTGTGCCACATTTGTTGGTGAGGTTCTGTCAAATTCGAAGCGTGTTGATCGATCGATCTATCATCATTCATTGTTGAGAGGTTTCTCCATGGGGTATATTCTCCACACCTATTGAGAAATTCAGGGTTATGCAGATAACATTGTATATTATCTTAATAGACTTTTTAAAATCTCTCATTTTTGTGTTATATAAGCATTTAAAATAAAGTATTGGGTTTTATTTGATTTTAATTAAAATTTCCAAAAACTAACCTATACTGCCGACCCACACCGGTTCATGTTAGGCCATGCATAAGGTAAATTCATTGTTCTGAACTCAATGGTGCCCTCATATATCTGATCCATGGACCTTATTAAAATTTATTTAACTCTTTGGGGAAAACATATCGTGCATGGTATTTAGAGTTTAAGTCATTTCTAACATTTATTCCGAGCATCCTGGGCTTCGAAATCACACACTGTCACAAAGCTCAGTCTCATAAAAATTTCATATAATAATTAACAATAATACTCAAAAAGTTTGAGACGTTTCATTCTCCCCACCATAGGTCTTTACTTCTCAGAAAGCCAAATCGAAGGGGGGATACACAAAAATACATGAGTACTGCATATGAATCTGACCCTCCCTCTCCCATGTGATCTCTTTAAGATTATCATGATACAATCAGAAATGTACTAGTGGAATCCCTCACTCATGAAGTATCCTCTCATTCAGATCCTCAATCTCAAATGGTTACTTTATGAATATTTCTCCATCCTCGATGTCTAGCTCACTACAATAGATGATATGAAATTGGTCATGCGTGTACCTCTTCAGCTACGACACGTGGAATACATCATGTACCCGGTGAATCTATGGTGGTATAGTTAGGCGGTACACCACCTCTTTTACTCTATTCAGTATCTAAAAAGGTCCACTAATCCTCAGATATAACTTGATGCCCCAACTAAATATATACAACCCTCATCAATGCGAGACCTGAGGGATGGCATGGACCCCTCCTCGAACATCATATGTCTCCTCCGTCTATCAATGTAAGACATATTCGATCTCTTTGTAGTCTTCGTCGACTCATGGATAATCTACACCTTTTTTGTGGAATCTCACACCCACTATGGACCCATGATTGCATACTCTCTGGGGTTGGTCTAGAACAGCAGTGACCGGAAATTTCACATATATAAATCCTCAAACGGTGTCATACCGTTGGTGGAGTGGTATCTATTGTTGTACACAAACTCCACCAGTGGTAGGTGGTCCTCCCAACCGCAACCAAAATCAAAGATACAGGCCCACAACATATCCTCCAGAACCTGAAGGGTTCTCTCTATCTAACCATATTTCTAGTGATGGAACACTATGCTGAAGTGTAATTGGGTCTCAATTTCCTCCTACAATCCTTTCCATAATCAGGATGTTAAATGAGCATCGTAATCATAGACTATCATTTAAGGGAATCCATGAAGTCAAACTATTTGTGGAATGTAGAGGTGTCGAAAGTTCCCTAATTAACTCTTCTATCTAATAGCTTTGAAGTGGGATGACATGGTGAGTCAATAAATGACCACCCAGATGGAATCATGACCCTTGTAATTTTTTGGTATGCCCATCATGAAGTCCATAGATATTTTATCCCACTTCTAATCCGCAACTTCCTTGGGATAGATAAACCTGTGGGAACCTGGTCCATATCCTTCACCAGATGGCATGTAAGGCATCAATAAATGAACTCTGCTACTACCTTCTTCATACCTTTCCACAAGAATAGATGTTATATATCCTGGTACGGTATTGCTATTCCAGGATGCACTGCCAAGTGGCGTGTAGGAAACTCCCACAAAACCTCCTTTTGCAGCACCCCTGGAACTATGGTACACCCTATGAAATGGAATACATGCTCCCCACAAAGATAATATCCATCAGGGGCATTTCCTGTAGATAACTTAGCACGTAATGTCTCACAGTTGAAATCACATAGATGTTCCTCCCTAACTTGTCATAAGAGTGGAGGGGTGACAACCATCGACTAGAGGTATGCTATGTCATCTCCATCCATAAAGGATAACTATAGCAAGGCCAACTGCTCTGACCCCTCGATTAGTAACAACGAACTCGACTTTTTTCTGAGAGGATCTACTACAACGTTGCCCTTCCCAGGAGTATACACAATCTCAATTTCATAATTCTAGAGGAACTCTATCCATCGACTATGCCTCAAATTTAGATCCTTCTATGAGAAGATGTACTTAAGTTCCTTGAGGTCATAGTATATGATAAAATTTTCACCAAGTTGGTCATGTCTACACATATTCAACACGAATAATACCACTTATAAATCAAGATCACGAGTTTCATGGTTATGATCATGTGGCTGCAGCAGGTGTGAACCATAAGCAATCAACGCCCGTCTTTGCATTAGGACACAACCAAGGCCATTACATAATGCATTTCATAATAATACATACTTGACACTCTATTCAAGAAATATCAAGATTGGTGCACTCATCAAACATTACCTCAACTACTGTAAATCCTACAATAACTTCTCAATCCATAGGAAAGGCTGACCCTTTCAGGTCAAGGTTTTCATTGGTGCTGATATCCTAGATAAATCATGGATAAATCTCCAGTAGTATCCTGCCATCCAATGGAACCTCCATACCTCTGTTACAGTCAAGGGTGGTTCCTATGACAACATTGCATTGAACTAGGCTGGTTCCACTGCTACTCTATCTACTTAGATAACATGTCCTAGAATGTGGACCTCATGTATCTAGAACATGAATATTGAATGCTTCCCATAAAGCTAGTTCTCTTGCAGTATGACTAGAACCACCAGAAGGTGGATCACATGGTCCTCCTCTAATAACTTGTACAGAAGGATTTTGTTGAGGAATACCACTATGAACCGATCTATGTACAGCTGGAAGATCTTGTTCAAAAGTGCCATGAACACTGTTGGGGAATTCACCACACCGAAAGGCTTCACCAAGTACATATAGTGACAGTGGAAGCATATGAAAGACGTCATTGGTATATCCTTGTCATGTACTCATAACTAGTGGTAAGCAGATCAAATTACAATCCTTGAGATCCATTTCCCACCTCTTAGTTGATCGAATAGGTTTTCATTCCATGGTAGTGGATACTTATTTTTAGATGTTACCTAATTCTGGCACTGGTAATCCATGCACAACCTCAAACTCCCATATTCCCTCCTGGAAAACAAAATTTGGGCTACATAGGGTAAAACACTAGGTCTTATGAATCCATTACTCTGCAAATCCTTATACTTTACCCTCATCTTATGAAGCTCTGTGGGAGACATATGATACATTATTGAGGATATCAGTGATGTCTCAGGGTTTAAGTCGATACAGAAGTCAATCTTCTAGTAGGGAGGTAATACTAGAACATCTTCTGGGAAGACATCCTTGTACTCTTCCACAACTACTAGGAACTGAAAGCTCACAACAGCTTATGCTCCGAGAGTAAGGCTACCTAACTCATTAGTGATTTCATTTTCCCTACTATACATGATCCAATTCTGTGTTGCCTAGGATTCCATTTCACCAATAAATGAATACCACATTACATTGCTGTGGATAAACCACACTCTTCACATAAAGAATTAAATCTAGGTTTGGACCGACGATAACCAATCCTTACCAAGAATGACTTTGTAAGGCCTCAACGCTGCCACCAATAATTTCAAACTAAAACTCTCACCTACAAGGGAAATATGAAACTATCTCTAAAGATGTGTGATAATCGAGGCTCATCATGTAGGATTCTCTAAGTGTAAGGATCGAGTTAATGATTGTACTGGAATCTCATGGTTTCTTCACAAGACATGTGACTTGGAAGGAATGACTGGAACATGTGTCAATAAGTATGACATCTACAGTAGAAAAGACACAGATCACATCTCGAATCATCGCTGGAGTCTCAGGGTCTTATGCCCCGACCATGTGTAGCTGTCCCCACCTCTATCCCCCAGCTACCTGAGCCTTATAAAGACCTCCTGGGGTGGGTGTGGAAGTAGATCAAAGCATATGCCACCACCTAGAGCAATCATGACTCCTCTGCCTCATCCACCACCCGAAAAGTCGGTCTGCTCCAATATTTGCCTCTAATACTCATGGAGTGCGCTCGGTCTAAGCTCTTAATCTATTGGTACTATAGGTAACATTGGATACTCCACTGGTGGTGGTATAAAAGTTGCACCACCTAGAGGTAATTCTTGTTGAATTGGTTCCTATATCGAATCCTCATCACTAAGGGGGCCATTCTCGTGATCGAGCTGATGAATCCTAGCGAGTATGCGTCGCAGAAGCATCCTATAAAGGAACATTATGTACCATGTTCAAGGAGTATATCTATATTGTTAACACAAATGGAAGTGGAAAACAAAACCCATTTTATCTGATTTATGTACCATTAGTTTGTTTCCCTACAACTTGGGTTTTTCATGTAACAGGTAGAAAAGCAGATTTGCAAAGTCTTGGTGTATAGATACATTAGTCGTCCACACCAAAACTGGAGTCCCTAGCCTAAAAGGAGAACTCGGAACACTTGATAATGTTTTCCCAAACCAATATCACATACACTTGGTCCTAAGGTAGAACCGACCACCTATGATACCACTCTGTCACAACATGTCCCAGTGGGGCCCGTTCCGTGACTTCCCAAGCCCACCTCCATTAGTCTGGGGGCTAGTGACCAGCACTGAGTAGGCATATCAATAACATGGGAGGCATTTACTAAGTAGTTTTACACACTCAAACATTTCAAATCCCACAAATGATGAAATGTAAGAACCACTAAGGAACAAAATGCATGCATACAACAAAACCCAACCAATAGAGTACAACTAAAAGTACAACCCGGAAGGTAAACTGGGCTAGAATAAAAGCCCACTAAAAACAAGAGTTTGTAAACTACAAAGTACAACCTGTAAGAAAGAATGAGGTACTAGGAATACTAATCAAAGCAGTAGGAACGCCTTGGCCTTAAGGGAACTCAAAAAGCTCGGTCTAGTTCTAGTCCACCCAGGACTCCGTCAAAAGGTCTCTCGTCAGCACAAGACATGATATATTCGAGAAAACCTTGTGCAAGAGTGAGTATAATATTACTCTGTAGTGGACCACAAAAACAAAAAAGTTATAAAAACGTTAAATGAATAGTTAGCTCTGTATAGTTTATGTATACTCAACATATAGCAAGAGAAACACATCCAGATATACTTCAATCCCAAATCTGTAGTCTAGAGGGAAGTCACACGACTGTCTACCCATGCTAGGGATTCCTCATGATGATTCCACAGAGCAATCGTCTGGGAGGAATCACTCAACAAGTTTAAAAAACTAAATAACTCCATCAAAGATGTATTGTTCATCTGAAAGTCCATGAGAGAGATAGATGCACTGATTGATCTGAAGATAGTGAACCAATACACTCATTCTAGGAGAACACACTTCTGAGGGGGAAAAGATCATGATACCAGGACGATGATCACTGCATGGGTTTTGAGGATACCATGAATCATCTAAATTCTACTTTAAAGTTGAGGATCAACATCTTGTAGGATTGGTCACATCGATACCAGAATCAAAATAAGGTCAATAATGGATATAGGATCTCACCCCAAGCCTCTCGGAGGGATAACTTACTCAATCTCGGGAATTCCTGTTGATGGTATCATACCCATGTGGATGGATGTGATACCTAAGATTTAGGGAAATGAAAATGTGGGAACAAACCCAAATGAAACAATTATAAGGAATGATGGATAAGATGATCAAGACATGTACTTAGAAGTACACTGTGTGTAGAAGAGTCAAAGTTCGTGTCCTCTGACCCTGGGTACTTCCCATGTACAATGGATAGTTTCATTAGGCTTTTCAAGTGGAAGATGGTATACACATAATGTAAGATTATGAAACATTGTGTTCCACTATCCAGAGAAGACTCTGTGTACACTTTCCATGTGCCTGTACATGGCTTCAACCTGTGTGTCAGGACTGTGTACCGATACACGGTGTAGTCCACGTATCTAGTCTTGTCTGGACATGTGGTGGAGTACATGATCTATTGTCCACCTTGTGTACATGTATCTTACGAGATACACTTCATGTCTTTGTAAGGACCCACGTGCCATGTGACGATGGTCACACGTCGTGTTAGTGCTTACCGTCATAGGAACTCTAGCCGCCAATGGGTGGGGCCTGCACATCGTTTCATCTCGAGTCATGTTGTGTTCTCCATAACGTGTAGTCTGAAAACCCTAGCATCCTCTATGCTAGTCCCACATACCGTGTTCATCGAATGACATGCTGTTTTCTTCGAAATGTTCCAAAAACATCGTTCTTCATCACCAATCCTCGGTTGATCTTTTGATCTTAAATACGACCTTCTAATAACATTGAAATCAATGTTCAAGGTCACCTCATCATAGCAAGGACAATTTGGTATGTTTCAGGCATCCGATCAGTCTCAGACATACGTTTTGATCCACCCGAAAATAGAATGGTTGAAGAACGATTTCATCTAAACCATGCCTATTCATCTTCCTACATCATCATCGCACCTCCATTGTGTCGCCACGATGTTAGATATCGAATTTGGGATCACTGCATTGTGAAACGTGTTTTCAAAGATCCATTGTCCATCACCCTATAAGAACGTGATGAATGTGGGGCAATAATAGAATAAATCAACAAAAAAGAAACAAACCTCCCCCATAATTCATCACAGTGTCGATCCACACCCATAAATAGGTTAAATAGATGAATCAAAATGAAAATTCAATAATTTTCATAAATCAATTCCTAGATCAAACCCCCCGAGGAAATAGTAAGCAACACACTCCTACTAGAATGCACGTTCTGCGGATCAACCTGTTTGTGGGTTGATCTAAGTTTGTTGTTTAATCATAGAACAAGGGAGAACTAAAATAAAAATAACAAACCCCTGCCTCAATTTTATTTGATAATGATCACTTCACAGTTTCATTGGCGAGGATCCATCAAATTTTATGTGCATCGATAGATCGACCCGTCATCGTTCGTCGTCGAGAGGTTTCTCCAAGGATTATCCTATCCATTCTTCCAGAGAACATCAGGCTTATGTTGCTAACCTTGGAGATTCTTTTAATACCTTATTTAGAATCTCCCATCGCTGCATTATGGAACATTCAAAATAAATTATTTTATTTTATTTTATTTCCTTTAAAACATCCAAAAACAATCTTATGTTGTCGACCCATGTTGGTCGTTGTAAGACCCTGCCTAAGGTAATGTCAATATTATAAATGCAATGGTGACCTCGATTTTTTGACCTAGGAACATATTTTATAGTTATTTGACTTTTTTGGGAAAACTTCTTATGATCTCTATTCATAGATTAAATTATTTCAATCATTTATTATAGACACCTCTGGCTTCAGAATCATAGGTCATTGTGAAGCTTGGTCTCGTAATAATTCTATATAATATTTAAATATACTACACAGAAAATACAAGACATTATAATATATGACTTATTTAAATATATTAATTATTAATTATATATAAACATCATTATTAATGAATAATATGTCAATGGGTTGTCAATTAATAAATTTCATATATTTTATATATTTTTATTTATTATATTTTTTTATTACCATATATAATAATAATCATTATATTTATATATATAACCTAATAATTTTAGTTAATAATTTTTTAATTAATAAAATTTTTAAACATTCTGTAATTTATTTATTTTTAATTTTTCTGTTTAATTATTAAAATTTATTATTTTTTAAATTTTTGGATTAATTATTAAATTGTATCCATATTATATATCTATATTTAATATATACTATTTATTAATATAAATAATATATAGATATGTATATTATATTTATTCATTTTTGTTAAGAATTATTTAATTAATAAAATGTTTAATATTTTTCATAATTTACTCATTCATAATTATTTTTGTTTAACTAATACATTTTATTTATATTAAATATACATATATATATTTAATATATACTATTTATTATTATTTCCAATATATATATATATTAAATTTATTCATTTTTAACTACAAATTTTTAATTAATTTTTTTAATATTTTTTATAATTTATTTTTCTTTTATTTTTTTATTTATTTATTATTTCATTTTATTTGGAACCTTCATCATCACAAAAAATAAATCACTGATAAATCATACCATTTATCAGTGATAAATAAAATTTCTAATAAAGGTTACCCTTTATCTATACTAAAAAAGATTTGGTAAAGCCTGTTATTTATCAGTTCTTTTCTAGCACTAATAAATTGTATCTTTTAATAACACTTTTTGTAGTGCTAATAAAGGGAACCGTTTTCAGTTCTTTTGGTTAGCACTAATAAAATCCATCATTGTTAATGGCCTATTTTTTGTAGTGGAGTTTATATATGGTTATGTCAATAATTCCACCGATTAATAAAAAGAATTATATGATCATAAGCCATACAAAAAATGAAGGTGGACAATATAATTAAGTCATATCCTAACTATAACATAATAACGTTAAAGGATGTCAACATAGATGACAAAAACATCCTAAAACGAACACTTCAAATAGTAACACAATAGAATGGATCAAGAAATTGTTAGTTTAACGTCAAAAGTTTAATCAACCAAAAGAATATACTTTGATATGGTTAAAAAATTAATCACATAAACATACCTCTAATGTATGTTAAAACATTTCTATATACATAGTAAAATAGAAATAAAATCATAAAATAATTATAAAATAATTTTTACAATACTGAGAAAAGAGCAATTTATGATTCACCATCAAAAGTCATTTTTGATGAGATAACACGAAAATCCTATTTGTAAACACCACATTAAAAGGAATTCCAATAATCGAGCCTTTAAAATAGATGTAAATAGTTTTCATAGTAAATATGTAGAGGAATATAAAAATATTAATGTGAAAGGGACATACTTTTTAATATTTTGTAAATTGATTTTTATTTTTGAATTCCACATAAAAAATGGATAATAAAAAAACTGAAAAGAGGAAATAGGAAATGTTAAGATCAAAAGATATAGAAAATAATTGTTTTCCATATATAAAATATAGCATTGGAGTTAAATTAATGCAATGATATAAAATAAATAGATCTTAAATGGGAAAGACTAGAATTATTCTTAATAATTATATACTTCAATGAGAAATAAATTCATCATTGAACAATATCAACATAAAAAATTAATATTTTACCATATTAGATGACAAAAAAATATAATACAATTTTATATTGCAAGAACCCAATCATGGTGGAAATAAGTTCAATAATAAATATCATAACTCATTGAAAAGAAATTATTGTTATCAAAATCCCTTATGTTTAAACATTCATCAAAATAGAAATACCTCAAAAGAGATGAATTGAATTTGAAAATAATATACCCTAAATAAAATATAATTCATGATATTATATATCATATTGGCTTTATAAAAATAGTATAATTGAAATTATTTTCACAATAAAAATTTTCCTCAATTAAATACAATTGAGATGAAATTCCCTTACAAAAATAAAAAATCTTGATGTGGGAAAATTTTGAAAAGGGGTTTATATGATAAAAATTTGAATCCATAGAAAATATAGACAATATTTAACAAAATATAATCATAGGAAAAATATTACCCAACTTATATGAATAAATTTCATGAAGAATAACCCGAACTCATGGAATGAAATTTGAGTTAACAAAAACTCTTATCTTTTATCCAACTTAGTTAGACCTTATATAAACCATTTTATTTAAAAATAACCACCCTAATCACCTATTTAGAAACCATATTCATACCTACAATATTTTATAATCATAATCTATAATCATTTAATAGAAATATATTAGTAATTTTTATTTTATTTTCCCCATGTGATGTTATTAACATCAATTATATGTATAGTATAAGTTTCATAATAGTGGCGTCAAATTTTGTTTATAGATACAAATCACATCATTTAAAAATAATTATAGATACTGTAATAGATTCTTTTTAATGTTTTAAAAATTTATAATTTCATTCCATAAGTACTTTAGTTATGATATTTGATGATGTAGTTGGTGACAAGTTTGTTTCCGTAAAATTTTAATGAAAACCAGTGTTATAATAATAATATGATAAATAATATTAAAATTTTCAGAACCATAAACAAAAATTATTTTATCATTAAGAACACTAGTATTTTTGTTTCAATATTAATCCATGACAGGGACTTATAATATTATTCATGTATGTTTTTAAACCAATCAAAATCAGAACAAGTTGTAATCTATGGGTGAGTATGGTTAAGAAAATGACCAGTTTGGTATAATATCATTATTAAAGAAGAATAATGATGTAGTTTAGTTTTATTAAGGTGGTGAATCATATTTTAAGAGATTCTGATAATTAATAAATGAATGGATGAAAAATTAAAGGCATCACATTCATGGAGGTGGTTTTCCGCACTTATGCACAGGTGACACATTCATTTTACATAGATACGGTAGAATATATGGAATGGAATATAACTTAATAATGTTATAAATATTATATTTAGCCTTTAAATGAAATATTAGAACCATTCATGTAACATGGTGATGAAAAATCAAGTACAATGTTCATAGAGAATGTAGTCAGGAATTATGCATGCCGACATCTTCATTTTAAGAATTCATTTAGAGGAGGCTCAAAAATGGATATTCCACTAGTATAATAAAATTTATGCATTTTAAAAATAATATTTTTATCTTAATTTTTTACAATAAAATATTTTTGAGGAGGTAGATGACGAAATTAATGAAGTGGGATCGGTAGAGAACATTTCCTCTCACTTTGGATGTTCTCGGTTACGTAACACCTTCAAGCAACATAGATTTGACTTTTTGTCCAGAAAAAAGCCTATAATAGGTGAGTAAAGAGTGTATAAGATACTAAAGTGTAGGTTTTTTTGAGATAATTCTTTTTAATGTTTGGATAATGGGGTAGAGTAGAGAAAATTTTATTGAGGAAGGGGATGATGTTTTTGAAGATATAAACTTTTAATATAAATAGAGAATTTTTTTTGACATGAAATGTGGATCTGAAATGGGAGATAATATAGATTTTAATGATTTATGGTTGATCATACCTCAACCTATCATGTTCATAAATATTTTAGACATTTATTAAGCATTTCACTCTTTTATTTCACATTTTTACCATGTTGGGTTTTAAAAGTGGTAATTATTTTTTACACATGTGATTTTTTAATTAAAAAACATAAAATTGGATATATTAAATTAATTTGACATATGAAATAAAAATATGAAATCCATTTTCTCAGATAAAATTTATATCTGTACAAAAAATTAATTTTATAATGATTGCATATAATGTTTAAAACCTCGTCTTTTGAACAAATGCATTCTTAAGCATTAATATTATTTATAGTAAAAAATTATCAATGATATGGATTTTAATGAAATTGGTAAGTTTCATATAGAAAAAATTAGTTTTATATTACTTTAAAATAAATCCATAACCTAATTTTACCTATTTAAAACATAAATAAAAGAAAAAGACTAAAAATAGTGTTTAATATAAAAACATTTCTTATATTTTGAAATTTATCCCAGAGCTTTCCAAATACATCATGGTATTTTTAAATGTATAATTTCACTCCATAAATACATTTTTCATCAGTAAAAATTTTTTAAATGCTTTTATGTCATACTTAACTCATGATATAATCAAAAGCACTTTAGTTTTCTTAAAAACTCTATTTTCACTATTCACATAAAAATTAATTTATTCATAAATTTATAAATGAATAATCATAGGATTACATTGGCATTGTGAATAAAAAAAAAATTCATTTTATAAAATTAAATTCAATAATTTAGTAATGTAACATTTAAATAGAAATATAAAATGATAAATGTTTTTTTAATATGAAAATAGATTTTTTTCCTAATAACCATTCTAATTATTATTTTCTATCAATTAATAATTATGTTTTAATTAATATATTATGCATATAAATAGAAAATCTCATCCATGAATTATTTATTTTCATAAAATAAAAATTCACTGCATATTAAAAATTATTTTTAAAAGTAATATATATTATGTATAAAATGAATATACACTTATCACATGCCTAAGATGAACTATTGATAGATTTTTTTTGAAATGTTAAACATAATTTTAATTAAAATAATCTATGATTGAAGAGTATTTGAAAATAAAGAATTCAAAAAACTAAACAATGAGAAAATATAATTTTTATATTTTTTATTATTCACAGAATTCTATTCAAATTAATTATTTATATTATAGAAATTCAATTTTAACGATCCATTAATATTTATATATTTTATTTAATTTTTATATAAACATAATATTTTACTATAATTATAATAATAATATTATTATTTCATAACTCATATATATATATTAGTATTTTAATTTTATATTTTAATTTCATTATTTATTATTTGTGAATTATATTATTTTAAGCATACTACTAAAATTACACGAATAAAACCCAGATATTTGATACATGTATATCAAATGACCATTTTTTTAATGACCATATTTTTTATGACCGTATTCTGAATGACCATAACTATCACACCCAAATATCTTTCCAATTTACATCCATACTAAACTCATTCCTTCCTTTCATAATTCTCATTTACATGTTTTTCATTTCAGATCTCATAATATCCTCTATTATATCATAATATTATTTCTCATTGTATGATTTTTTTGTACAAATGGGGACATGGAAAGTTAAAGGTGAACTATAGTGTTTCCATGTTTTAATTACATTTTTCCTATTTATTATTACCTTTTAATTTTTTTCACTTTTAATGGATGTAGTAATCCATGGAGAGTAAATTATGTAAATTAATTTGTTTCATGTGAAATAATTTAATGTTTTATTACAAATTATTGTTGTGTTGTTGGTTTAATTCCTAAATTGTATGAATTATTTATGAATATTTTTCAATTCCTTTGCTAAAATAGAAAACAATGTTTATGACTATAAAAATATCGTCTATGGAAGCATTATAATTCTGAAAAACATGGAGGGTTACATGATTATTGTGTTTTCTTATAAAAAATTTATATTAGTACATTGCCTTCACCAATTGAATCAGAATGAAAAATTAAACCTAAATACATACATACTAGTGCATAAAATTGGTCCAATAATTATAAATTAAAGTAGGACTTCTTTGGTACCACTTGATTTTTATGGGGAATAATTGAAGCATTGGGTGGGCACATGATTTTGGTTTTCATCAAAATAAATAGATATGCTGGAATTTATAAAAAAAAATACAACCTAGAATATCATAGATAATAACATAGAAATTTATGTTATAATTAATTTAATGATATTATTTCCTCACCCATTATATTATTCATCATCTAATTACCATCACTACTCTTACTGCATTGTCTTAGTAATGGAAAATCCAATCGAGGATTCCTTTATAAATATCTATATATGCTCCCCAAATCATTGACTGAAATTATTTATATCCTATGTGGTAACATGGAGGAATAAAATTTTTTACATTTTATTTCTTTGACAACAACAATGTTCTCTTAATCTCATTATAAATTCGGGAGATATAGAGATAATGGAAGGTATATTTCTCTCTCTATATCCAAATATAATCATTGAAAATTTCTCATTATGTACAACACATCACTGATAGAAAATAACATATTTTTAGAAGTTAAAAATATGTAAAAATTGAGGTAAATGCAAAAGAATCCACTATTCCATTATTTTACCTTACTCATGCCCAATGGTTAAATAATAATAAAAATATTATTATTATATTCCATAAAATTATTTGAATCTAAAATCTCATCTTAAAAATGTAAATTTATGTTTATTTAAATTGTATAAAATAAAGTATATCTCTTCCATTAGATCATTATACTCGGCCCATATTAAACCATTGAATTTAACAAATCATGATTAAAAAAATACATCCCATAGATAAATAAAAAATTATATTATATTCACTAGATATTCTAATAAATATATTTTTAAGGGTGAGTGTCAAGCCCCATTTATTCGCATAAGAATGAGAATACCTCATTTAAAACTAGGAAAAGGGAAAACCCATTACAAGTGATGAAAAATTCCTTAAAGAAATAAGTCTCAAAGGTCAAAATGATTCCATAAGTAGAGTAGGAAGAAATCATTAATGAAATAACCATAAGGATCTGTGTATCCCCCCTCACTAGATAGTTCAATATTGAAAACTATTATAAAGATGTGTCACACCCTCTACCAAGAAGTTTAACTATGATTCCAACACAATGTGGAAGAGCACCTCTCCAACCAACACAAACATGTAGTGGCAATCCAGATGAAAGGTGCCAGAACACCCTTCCCTATTTTGATCATACCTCTTGAAAAACATGCATGGAACTTATATAAATTTAAACCTAATGCAATTAAAAATCCAAATGAAGGAACTGATAAAGTGTCAAAGGAAAGGTACCAATCAAACAATAAATTGTAATTCAATTTCTATGATAAAATTTTACAGAGGAAAATATTATTAGGTAATATAGTGAATAAATTTATTCTTATCCTTAAAATCAATAAAATTTTATAATATTTTAGATACACTCAGTTCATACCCCTCTATGACCCTTTATGAATAAAAAAATTGAAACATACCAAATATTCTATATCACCTTCAAGAAATTTATTACGAAACAAATAGGGAAATAAGTAAATGTAGAAAATATAAAGAGATTATTATGAAAACTATTTCATAATATAATCTAATTATCAACCACAATATCATCTAGAAATATTCTTACTTGATCTATGTCCCTGTATACTTGATTTGTCAATATTTTACATTTCAAAATGAACTAGTTTATAAAATATCATTCAAAAGGATTTTTAGATTGTTTTATTTTAATCAAATGGATAGATAAAACATCTTACATTAATATGGAAGTTTAAATTACTTTCTCGGCTATTTAATTAATTTTATACCACTTATGATCCACTAAATTCTTGCTACCACTCCATATTAATATATCAACATAGTTTTCATCCAAAAATCATTGTATATGAATCATGATACATATTAATAATGAACTCCAGACTATGGTTTGGAACACATATTCCTAGATTGGAGTTTCCAATTACATAGAAAAACATGACGAATTTATATTTGTGGATATGTCCTTATGAAAACCCTTCTTAGAAATCACAACCTGAGAAATTCACGTGGAGATGTTTTAGATTATGTTTTGATTAAATTTTTTTGTTAATATTTTTTGATTTTGATGCTCAAAGACACCCACATTTTTGTTACTAAAAAGATAATTTTTCCTGAATTATAGGATGATTAAATTCATTAGAGTATTTAATTTTATTCTAAGAGAACTCACAAGTCATTAATCCATGGGAGGATATTTGATTACATAATCTAGAAATGAATGAATGTAATCTAGAAACACTACTACAGACCTACATTTTAAGTGGAATTAATTGTTTTGGAACAATATGTTTGAAATAAAATGTATGTATTATGAACACAATGATGTTGGAAAAGTATGGATCATTGATCCTATGTTTGAGAGAAATCCTTTTTTTGAGGAGAAACATATGGTTTCTTACTTTTGTAAATAATAGTACATTTTCAGTCTGATATTTGGAGTTTATCTCTATATAGAGAATTCCCACATTTGACTTTTTAAATGGAGGAGTTTTTAATTCTTTATATTTTATGTGTTTTGTGACACGGTCTCATCAGATATAAATATCTCCTTGAAGCAGTTTTACAATTGATTTAATGTCTCATACTCCATATATTAAATTTTCCTTATTTATAAGAGAATTTAGGACTCTTATTGAATTATTAGAATTTAAATATTCTTGATTTATTATTTGTTATTTCCATATATTTATAACACAATATCTATTAGAACGACATGATAAATATTGAGACGTTAATCTAAAAAATATACTGATATTCTTCTTCAAAAAGAAATGTGAACTTGTAAATAATATTGTGTCATTTACTTAATAGACACAATTTGAATAGATGTATGTTTTTCATCATTGATTGAATTGTCATTGTTGGTGTTACATTTTTGTTGTTTTATTGTTAAATATTCTTCTGACGTTCAACAAATAATTTGTTAGAGTTACACTTTTTAGGCATTCTTGATTATTCATCTACCTGGTGTTTTATATATTTTTGTTTAAAGGAATATACTGTGACATTTTAGATTAGTTTACTACTATTTTGAATTATTGAAGATCATACACATATATCATTTTTTTCTGCAATTGTAAGAGAAAATGTTGTCCCAATAAAATTAATCTCAAATGTTTTATTAGGGTACAGGATTCCCAAACTCCATATTGGTGAAGGAGTATTAGATTATTGGACTAGGATCTAGATTTCTAATTCATTTTAAAATTACTAGAAGGCATTGTAAAATAATTATTATGAATGTATGAAATTCATGTACAAAGTTGTATATGTCCTCGGCAAAAATAATTACCAGTGAAAATCCCTAAGCTCTTGGAGTGAGCATTAGTGGAGTAGACAAGGGGATATTTGTTCCCAGAAAAATTATTCATCATTATGTGCTTTTATTTATTTCATTCAACTACACACTCTTATATAAGTCATATTTAAATAAATATACTATATTAAGAGGTATTTTTCACATTTGTTAATGTTTATAAGGATCTCAATTCAACCCCATATGTCTTCATCGTCATCATTCCAATCGAACTAGTAATATCAAAAGATGGGATTCAATTGAATATATTCATTTTTGGGAATTATTTATTATATTTTTCTATTCTATCAAATAACATAACATTTTTCGTCTCCCTTGAAAAATCATAGGTTTAGTTTGTCTCTAATAAGACTGTGTTAATGATCTAGATAAATAAAATGTCAAATTTTCTGAATTAAGAAATGGTATGTCAATGATCTACTTTTATTGCATTAATTGATATAATTATTGTTGAATGAACACCTACATGATTATTTATTTCAAAAATATTGGAATAAATGTTTATTTAAATGTAGTCAAGATTTATGAAAATCCTATATAAGATCTAAAAATTGGAATGATGATCATGAGATAGAATATGAACTTAATTAAAAAACTATGAATGCTATTTTCTATGGATTAGGGAATGATGGTTATAACCTATTTTCCAAATTTAATATTGCATATGAGATGTAGAAGACTATTTATGTTACCTATTATTAAACTGATAATATCATAAAACATTGATATAATACTACAATGATGATGTTTGATATTTTAAGAATGCATAGAGATGAGAACACCACATAAATGAATGATATATGGAATGAACCTTTTAATGATGATTCTTATATAACATAATGAACCTCCTCAATGGATAGAGAAGGTGGAAGGACATTATATGGCATTAAGAGACATCCCCAAGGTGCTAAAATGTGGAAATAAATTCCATGGGATTCAATATTATTGGTGGACGATTCTCTTTATGAAAATAAATGTAACCACAACCAAAATCTTCATAACCAAAATCCACTATATGATGGATCATAAAAAATGTATAAATATCAAATTATAATGAATGAAATAAAGCAAACTGAACCAAGACTAGTATCAGAGTACTGAAGCAGAACACAAAACTAGAAACAACTACACCGTGCAAGATAAAGACAAGAAAAATCAAATCCCAAAATAGATAAATCTATGCTGAAACTCCAAATCCATGCCCAAGTATCATTAAGAACCAATAAAAAAAAGTTTAATGTTTTACCTTTACCTATGTATCAAAATACAATGACATCAAAATCACCAATATTCCATTGTATGGGTGAGTAATGAAACTCAGTAGGTTTTCCCCAAATGACTTCTGTACCCACGCCACTAGGATATAACATGTTTGGAAATTTATATAAAACAATTTATATAATTTTTTATTTAAAATAATAAAAAATACGTTATATCAATATATAAAACAATTTCCATAACAAAAAAAATTTCCAAACCAAATCTATTTCTAAGTAAACAATCAAATAATACTTCAAACCAATTCAAATTCATTTTTGGTATATCCATTATGTTATTCACAACACACCCAAATATTCATTCTCCATTGATAGTTCCATACTCATGAGGAGTTTTATATCCAATCACCATGTTCCCCTAATTTAGGTTCATGTCCATTTGTACCAATATGGTACATACCCTTTATTAATGGTTATGTTGAAATAACGAATGAACACAAAACCATGTATACCAAAACCATTTCAAAAAAAAATTACAACCCATTTAAAAAAACATATCATTTATTAAAAACCATGACAATAAGCTGCTCCATAAATCCAATAATGAAAAATTCTAAAACAAATATTTTAAAATCAAGAAACCATGGCACTTTGCACAATAATTCCACAAAATCCAAAAATCCAAAAACCATCACTAAAGAAGGATTCTACCATGATTTTCCTACCAATTTCAAAATAAATTTCAATTGATTTAAAAAATATGGAATTAAGACTTTAAGTTCTATATATAAGTGTTGAGTGTGAATTGACCAACCTCATGAATTTTTGTCGAAAATTAACGACACGAAAATGGCCACAAAAACGCATTAGAAATCCAAAAAGCTGCCTTTGATTTATTCCCTTATCAACCAAAAATATAAATATAACAATTATTGGCATAAAAAACCCTAGAACTATCCACAACAGAACTAGATCTATGAAACTAAGAGAGGGAGAGAATTATATCTATGTAACCCCACCTAAAACTTATATAAATAAGGAGTTATCAAGGGTATCAGGATTCAATGAACCATGAAATACCTTTTAATCACTTAAAATTCAATGGGGTAAAGGTTCCATTACTTTTTAGTGGAATTTATTTTTATTTAGGGTGGAATAAAAGAAAAAATTATGGGTTTAAACTCAATCCCAAATAATATCTACTACTTTATGACCTTACTTTTAAATCCTACACTGTAAGTTGCACAACCTGGAAAAACCTTGCACTAATTTTGGACCTTCCACTACCTCAAGGAGGTCCTCGCATAGTTCGATTTTCACAGTAAAAAAAATGCATGAAACATGAAAATATCTTCAGTTTCACATTGAATGGTTTATCCTAGGTGGTCGTACGATTTTGTAAAAATGTTCACCTTCCCCTTATCCTATGTCCCACTATACACAGTTTCGCATAGGAGTCTCATGGTTTCTACTAACCATAATCAAAATGATAAACTTTAAAAGAGTACCAAAAAATATCCAAAAGGATTCCAAACCCTCCAAAACATATCCCAAAAACATTACACAATTAAAGTACATAAAGAAATACTTACATACTTGATACAGGGGATGGTACATTCTCCACACCATTACCATTTCCATCCCTGGATAGTAGAAATCCAATAAGGTCTTGAAAGAGATAGGACAACTAATCATCCATTTTAGTCACCCATTCCCATGTCTCTTTCTGAATCTTTCCATGTTTTCACAAAACTGCACTATAATAATGATTTTTCTAGGAAATAATTTCTCATGAGTATCCACAATCCGTATTTGCATGTGCACTAATGAAGAATCCATATATTGGTCAATGTGATCTCGCCAAATAACATGGATAGGATTTGGATGATACTTTTTCAACTGACATACACGAGACACATGATACACACCAATAAAATGTGGTGGAAATTCCAACTGATTTGCAACATCACCAACCAGTTCATGTATCTCAAAAGGGCCAATGTATCTAAAAGATAACATTCCCAACATCCCAAAACAACAATTTCCAAGACATTGAGATATTATCAAGATAATATTATCAATCCCCTTGAATGAAAATGGACTTCAAATATTATCCACATAGAATTTATGAAGACTTTGTTCCATATCCATACATTTCCTAATCAATGGAATCTAATATGTTTTCTCTTTGACAAGGTTCTACCCAAATAGTGAAGTTTTAGTTATTCTAACATAACAAAGTAGAGAATGAAAAAGATTCAGATACAATTCTTCCAAATGAGCCCTATATATATAGGTATGAAAACTGTTATTATTCATGAACTCCACCAAGGGTATATTCTCTTCCCATGAGCCACCAAAATCCATCACATAAGCCCGAAACTTGTATTCCAATGTTTATATCATATGTTCGGATTTCCCACCCATATAAGAATGATACACCATTATCATGTCACCAAAATCCCAATGGATTTCTGTAAGGATTTCCATAAATGAGACATAAACCTTATATCTCTTTTGAAAACTATCGAAACTGGTGTTTCATTCTTTTTTACTACTACATTGATATAGATTTTTGAGAATTAATTTGCCTTATGAGATTGATGAATAAGGAAGAAATAGGCATAGTTTGTGGGTGGTTCCACTATCACTCATACTAATGTTTGTTTTCGAACCATTCTTGGGAATCTTTTAATAAAATCTATAGCAATCTTCTCCAATTTACAAAAAAAGAATAAGTAAAGACTACAACATACTTGTTGGTCACTGATTCTCTATTTTACCTGGCTGACATGTTAAGCATCGTGAAACAAACCCAATTTCATTCCTATTTGTACTGAAATACCAATAATATTATGTTGATGCATTATACATCTACTATGTTCCATGATTTACATATCATTATGAATGGTGGAAATAATGAAGATGTTATTCTGGAAAAGCCATAGGTATAAACATCCGATTTGGAACCCAATAAATTAAACTCACATCCAACATCCAACCCTCAATGATCTAACATATTTTTAGTTTTGAACTCAACACAACACAATCTGATTGTAATTTTATTCCTCTTTATCTGTCACAACCAAATTAGAAATAAAAGAAACTGGAAAAAACCATGATATAACATTTTTCTTCAGAATCCAAATCCATATCAGCTATCACAGACATCAAATGCCATTGATCTGAAGCCTTTTTTTCAAACTGAGAATATGAATTCTTGAATTATCCATCATCATAGAAATTCCCATTACCTCGTGTATAAAACAAGTCAAAGTAAAAAAAATTAAAGATACTTCATCCATCTCCTTTGTCTAAGTTTAAAATATATCTATAAAAAAATGTGTTTCAAGATCTTATGATTCATAAACACTATAAATTACTCACCAAAGAGGTAGTGACACCATGTTTTTAATGAATGGACTATGAATTCTAAATAGAAAACATGTGTTTGGTTGTTCTTCTAATTAAACCGTAACAATTTTGATCCATAAGGAAGAACATGATCTCCCTATACGAGAAAACATCCTAACCCAGATCTCGAAGAATCAAAATACACCATATAACCTTTTCATAATTTTGGAAATTTATATATAGGTACTGATGTAAGGAAAACCTTCAACTCATAAAAATATATCTAACATTCATCATTATATTGAAATGGGACAATATACATTGTCTAATATGTCATAGGTAAAACTAGTCATGAGAAGTAAAAAAAAGTGTCAGTAGTAACTAACATGAGCATAAAAAATGTGTATCTCAAACACATTCATTGGTAGTTTTCAAGAGATAATATCTTATATATTATCTAGATCCATATAAAAACATATTTTAGATATAACATGGCCAATTAATCACACTTATTGAATAAAAAAATCACACATTGAATGTTTAGCATACAATCGGTTGTGCCTCAAGATCCCCAACATTTTCATCAGGTGTTTTTCATGTCCATCCTTTATCCATGAATACACTAATATGTCATCCGAAAATAAAGCAAAATAGGAATTATTTTACCTCTAAAATACTCGATTTATAAACGCCATAAATTTCACAAGTTTGTTCACAAGACCAAAAGATATAACCCTTTACTCATATTGTTGATATACAATCATGAATGTTGTCTATGGAATTTCCCCCTTACAAACCTGAAATTAGTGATATCATGATTGAAGGATGTTTTTTGATAACTACTGAGCTCCATTAAATTTATTAAATAGATCATCAATGCATGGAAGTGGATATTAATCCCTTATCGTAACATGTCTATGATTACAACAATCTACACACAAAAAATAATTTTCATCCGTATTTTTGAAAAAAAAGGCTACTACTGCCCAACGAGACATGCTAGGCCAAATGAACCAATTATTTTCCAGATCTTGTCATTGAAACTTCAATTCCCTTAATTCTTTGTGTGTCATTCGATAATATGGAAGTGAGATGTCACTTGTACCTGGAATGAGATCAGTAATATACTTCAATTATCGTGTGGCTGAAAACCCTAATAAATTCTTGCGGAAACATCCCAATATTGATCGTAATTTTTTGGAAAACTTCATATCCTCAATCACTTCAATAAATTCCAATTTTGATGCTTCCAACTGGTATGACGTCATTCATACTACAGGTGACAATAATCTCGTTCCACCAATCATTAAATTTCAGTCTCCTAAAAAAATGATTGATACCATAATCTTCCAGGAAACTAATCTTTTGAGTATAACAGTTGATGGGAACCTTGATCATTGTCAACCAATCCACACCCAAGATAACATCATTGTCATCCATCTCAAGAATACAAAAAATCCAAAATCATTTATTCACCATCAACTGTTATAGAAAATTTTCTGCACACAAAGGCTCAACATTCCCATTGACCATGGGGAGATTGAAGTTTCAAAATGGAAGGCATCATTTCAACGTTCAAATAGAGAAATTAAATATAACAAGATGAAATAATTGAATGGGAAGAACCCAAAAGAAAGAAACTTACATAAGGGTATAATTTAATATAATCACACCACTCATCATCGATGGTCCAAGCTAATCATCCATAATAACTTGCTCATCTCTCTATAACTGCTTACTCACTATACTTTTTTCTTTATTACAGTATTGATATTGTCTTTACGAAATTGTCAGGGTATTCATGGAATAACCATGGCTTGCTTGACTCTAATGATGAGAGGTATTTTCCTTCCCTCATTCCAGAAAATCATATTATGTTTGTGACATATGAGAAGTTTCCCAAACACTAGAACTTTGTTCACTATTATAATATTATTAGAGACGCCCCGTATACATAAAATTGTGGCATACTCTAGGTGTTGTATTGAATTTATTCATCATGGGTTCAAATGATGCACATTGAAATCATCCATCATATCTCATGGGTCTTGGAGGAAGATTACATGATCTAGCCATCTGATTTTGAGTCATCCCACAACCTTGTAAATAAGTGTCTCTTTTCTGATTGTTCCAACATTAGAGTTTCCACCATTTACTATAGGTATCAAAATGATTCCCCAACCCTTATAACTTGATATTATCCTTTAGAGAATTATATCTCTACTAACCATCATTGTATAATCTATTATACAGATTATGCAAATATTTGGGAGAATATCTTGACTCAAACGTGATTCAAAAATGTGAACCTTCAAGGATACACTTGAAATAATTTTGGGAGAAAAGACGACATAATACATAAATTTATACACATACTATATCATTATGAGGCTCTACTTCTTCAAGATGAATATTTTTTTAGTTCATGTGATCATGAACATATGGTGTTATAATTATTTCTTGAACAATTATTCAAAATCATCCCATTCATGGCCATGGTCCAATTTAACTTGAAATAATAAATCATACCACTAGAGTGAAATATCCTCTAGAATATATGTTTCCAACTTGACTATATTATATGTTATAGTTCCTAGGAAATAGAATATTTGCATCATCCAATTCATCCACACCTCTTCTTTCTGTAGTTTGGAATCGACTAGATAAATGGGTGGATTCTACTTATAGAACTGAATGGAATGATCCACACGCCTTGGTTCATACCATTGGTTCAATTATCCATTTCCAATTTGTATTGAACTATTCAAAGAACTAGCTGTTTTGTAAATACCCTGACCCTAGTAGCACAATGTTAGTGCCTTAATTAATCAAATTAGTAAAAGGAAAAAGTGTTTGTATCTCAATGGACTAAATAATTTAGTAGATATAGAAAAACAAATACAAACATACTTTTACTTTACAACTTCAAATAATAGAAAATATATAATCTCTATTGGAAACAACCATAAACTCCAAGATTATCCCTTCATATCATTCCTAATATAAATCGTCGCATCCTGAGGGAAAAAAGAATAATAAGAATGGGGAGATCAAAGATAATCAGTAAGGGAAATAAATATATAATAAGTTATCATAAATAAACATAATCAATATGTAAACATGATGAAATTAAAACTCATTCCATTAAAATATAATCTTGAGCATAATATGGAAAGAATAAAAATGAATAATTAATTCCATATAAATAATATGAGAATGAAACATAACCAAGGATATTATACGTGTGGAAAAATTAAAATGGAATATAAATTAATAATAACATAATGAGGTAATTTATAATGCCAGACATAATAATCATTCCATAAAGCCTCAACCAATAAGTCTACATAAATGGGTAACGTCTGGACCAAAATCCAGTCTAGTTTGTCTCATCAGACCTACCAATGCATTGAAAATATATATTGGGCACCACCCATCACATAATAAGTCCAATTAATTACTCATATGAAAGGGTTTAAATATAAAAATAAATAAATAATCTTATTGAAAAATTTGCATAAAAATTTAAATACATTTACAATAAACACTAAATGGTATCAAAATAGCGTATCTACAGTCAAACTGATCATAAAACCTTAAATAAAAAATGATAGACGGTATCATAAGAAATAAACCGCCTTTATGTAAAAGATTATACAAAGGATGTTGACATAGATGAATATACTTTTTAATTGGAACATTGAAAATTCTTTGATAAAAACAATCTTTAATCATTCCAAAGCGTCTAATGCCACTTTGAAATATTTAAATCACAATCCCTAAGAATGAGTAACATCAAATAAAATATAGAATATCATGAGAACCTAGAGATTCATGATATTATATATAAAAGGGTATTTCATACACCACAAATAAGGAATATGTGGTGAACATGGAATTTATCTCATCATAGTAAAAGTGAAATGAGAAAAACCCCTTTTACATTATAAAGAAGAGTTTCTTTGGAAAAGTCATTGGTATTTGTCCTAAAATCCAATCAAAAACATGAATATCAAAGAAAATAAAATTTAAAGATAATGAAATTAAAATTTAGGGATAAATAGTTTTCCATTTTAGTGAAAACAATTAAAAAATAGTTTATATGAATCTTTAGAAATGCACAAATTTTGTGCTGTTTAAGGGAAAATATAAAAAGAGTATTTGAAGAAGAAGATGAATAATTGTTTCAATAAAACTAAAAATGAACTATTATATAATTTCATTATAAAATTATCAATTCTTAAAAAATAATTTTTCCCAAAATTAATTATAGAGTATACATGAAAAAGGGTATAAAATTTGGAGGTTCATTTTAATCGGGGTTTCTTATCACGAGAAAATAAAAAATAAAACCTTATAAAAAAGTACATTCCCAATAATAAAGAAGTATTGACCTAAGAATATATATTTATTACATAAATACATAATTTAAGCATATTAAATTTTAATAATTAATAATTAAATTTGGGTAAAGAGAGACAAAGGGTAACCATAAGGAAAAATGGAGGTTCTAGTAGAATCCATTGCCACTTTGGAATTTGTTGAACCGTAAGACCCATAAAATTAATGAACATAAAAAAACAATCGATAATATGAATATAAATACTTTAATGTTATTATACATAAATTTAATTATATATATACCATATGTAAGAAATATTTATGGATAATGTATACCACACAAAAAATAAAAGTGAGATGAGAAAACCCATAGATTTTGTATGAAAGTGTTATGAACTTGTAATTAATGTAATGGATAATGAAATTAGATTCATTAATAATTTGAATAAAAACCTATTAAATATTTATTTTATATATAATAATTTTTTTGTGTTCATTTATGGTCTTTTTAATAAGGTATCAGATTCAGTTTCGTCATTTAGAAGTGCTAGTTTCCTTTGTTTTCATGGTCGATTTACTCGTATACATGTATCAAAGAAAATTTAAAAGGGTAATAGTTATAAAAAATTGAAAAAATATTTTATTAATGGACAAAAATAATATTAAATTTTCTTACATAACATATTGTTTCTAGATATGAGGATGATTCATTAGATAATAACTTAATGATGATAATTTAGATCATTTTGGAGGTTTTCGATCATCACGAACTAGTTTTGTATTATTATTTAATATCATGAATATATACTATTTTCAGGAAAATAAATAAATTATAATATGTATAATAAAATATATTTTAACAATAATATTGTTTTTTAACAAGTCTTGAAGGAGCTAATGGAAAATGAATTCTCATCGTCTTTGATAGTGGTAAATCAGCACATTAGAGACAATGTTTTAATTTTTGGAATAAAATATGGATGAGAAGGGGTTTGATGATGTATATTACAATAAAATAATAACATTAATATATATATATATATATATTATAATAGATTTATCATTCATTTTTGGATACAAGAGGTAGGTATATTATAAGAATAAGAGAAACTAAAAAATTGAAAGAGAACTAAAAGGATTGACCTCTTGAATCACTCCCTTTGAGAACCTCCTTAATAAAATTTATTTTGGGATTTTGATAGAAAAAATTATTCATTGACATCTGGGAGAAGTTTTGGATGATGATAATAACTTTTTTTTAAAATTATTGAATGATATAGAGGTGTAAAAAGAAGGGGGTGGGGGGGGTGAGGGGTGATATTTATAGTGGATGAGAGGGTGGTTTTTTATTATTTTAACCAATAGTTTATTATTTTGGAGGAATACTCTGAATAGTTT
This sequence comes from Viscum album, assembly GCA_963277665.1. Classification (NCBI taxonomy): domain Eukaryota; kingdom Viridiplantae; phylum Streptophyta; class Magnoliopsida; order Santalales; family Viscaceae; genus Viscum; species Viscum album. The sequence goes on along the minus strand of OY728136.1, from coordinate 393,809,614 downwards.
TTTTACCATAACAAAATAAATTAAAACATATAGTAGGGTTCAATATTATGGGCTTATATAATCCATTCATATCCCATGACACAATGTTTCTTATATTTTTCTTACACCGTAAATTATCGTACTTTACTATTCACAAAAAATCAACTATTTTAGAAAAAATCCCAAAACATCACCCTAAAAATTATTCAGAATGCTAAAATAATAAATGAATTCTATTTTTTGAATGTATTTTTATATATCTAAGAAACTAAATTTATAAATAAAATAATCATTTATTCCAAAAATTCTAATTTTAAATTTATAAATTATTTTATAAAAATTTAGAAAAAATAATTAAGGTCTCATAAAATTATATTCCAATCATAAGAAATTATAATATTAATTTATGAGTGTACTTTATTAAAATATATTTTCTTATAAATAATTATATTAATTATAAAATAATAAATAAATAGTAATGTTTCACAAAAATATCAACACACAACTTATTGTTTTGAAAACATTTGTATTCTTATTCCTTAATATAAATATACTATATTTTAATTTATGACATAATTAAATTTTATATATAATTTCATAGGGGAAGTTTCATTTTTATTTTCCAAATTTCAATTCCTAATGCTCACATTACTATTTCAGCAATCACATTAGTATTATACAAAAATGAAAGTTATCAGAAAATATGAAAAAATTAACCCATGTAAATTTTAATATTACACTTTTTAAAATAATGTTTATTTTTTAAAATATATTTTATAAAAGGATAAAAATTCATTTTAATATATTTTCTCCATTAATAGGTGGAAAAATTTACTTCTATAAAAATTTATCATTTATACTTAAAATTTGTTTTATTAATGTCTTAATCCTATCAAAAATATTGAATGAATTTAGAAACATTTGAATTAATATATAACATATAAATTTCATTAATATCTTTAACTAATTAGAAATTAATTTAATTTATTAATATAAAACATCTTTGTGGGCATAATAATAGTTTTTTCATAAAAAATAATCATTTAAGTTAAATTGTTTTTAATTTCTAATTAATTGGTAACCAATGATTCCATTTTATAAATAGATGTGATCATTTTTTTCATAATTTATTTAATAACATTCATTTCCACCATATGACATATCTATAATAATTAAATAATAATATTTAATCATTTTTTAACCCTGTAAGCTTTTAAAAATGTTTAATTTTAAAAGAGGCATACCATAAAATCTTGGGGTGTCACATTTTCTCATCCCTCATTAAGATTTTCCCTCATAATATGAAATTTTACTTTGAAAACCAGATGTTTATACTTTAAAATTCATTTATGGGAAACCCACATCATAAATAGGGTTAATGAAATATCCTTTTAATAGGTGTGTAAGTGAAATTAGATGGTCACTACAAAATTAATCACTCAAATTGGATGATCTTTGTTAGATGTAAAAACCTGGACGTGGAACAAAAAATAAAATTTTGACGTTCTGATAGAGAGTAATAGATAACATGTTTAGATGAAATTAGATTACCACAAAGCATTAAACTATATCTATGAAAAATGATGTTAATATCATCAATATTTTTGATAATAGGACAACATTTTTCAGTATAATTTTCCTAGATTTGGGGAATTATTCAACTCTATAAGAATATAAATTAGCATTTATTTTTTGTAAAAACAATCTTAACCATTTAATGCCCCATGAACTATCTATAATTAATCTCTTAGAACATGTTCTCTCTTATAGAGAAGTAATACATTAACCTTCAAAACATAATCCAATGATAATATTAAACCATTTCATAAATGGTTAAATTTTCTAAAAGATCATGATCCAAAACATTATAATAATTCCCATGGTAGTTAGTAATATCCAATTTTCTTTATCCAAATATCTTTATAACATTCAATTTCTTCATTATTGGGTGTTTGATTTCTTTCTTTTTCTAATCGGTTTACTTATATACATGTGTGAATGATCATGTAAATTTAGAATAGTTATCTAGAATTGATGTCATATGTTATTAATGAACTATAAATATATTAAATTGTTTTATACATCTTTTTATTTCCAGGTATGAGGATGAATCATTAGATAATACTTTACTCAGAATCATTTAGATCATTTTGGTGATTTTTCGATCATCATGAATTAGTTTTATCCCATTAATTAATATCCCATGTATATAACAGTCCCAAAAAACCAAAAAATTATAATATTTATAATAAATTATTAATTAATGATAATAATTCTTTTATAACAAGCCTTTATGGTGGTAATGGAAAATGAAGTCGCATCATCCATGATGGCGGTAATTCCTAACATCACGGATGATGTCTTCATTTTTAGAAGAAAATAGGGAGGAGAAAAGGTTTTATAATGGTTATTCTATAAAAAAATTTCTTTTTATATATGATATTATATTTATCAGTCATGTTTATATAGAAGAAGTTAGGGTAGAATAAAAATAAGAACAATAAAAAAATTGGAAGAGAACAAAAATTTATTTACCTTTAGAAATCCACTCCTTGAGAACCTCCTTAAAGAAATTTATTTTTCACTTTTATTGAGGAAAAGAGATCTTGGACATGTGGGGAGGTTTGGGAAGAGTATTGGCGAAAAATTGGGAAATCTTAAATAATTTTTAGGTGTGACGAGAAGTGGGTTGAGGGTTGTATATATAGTGGAGGAGAGTAGTGTTTTTTGATTATTTTAATCATTAGATTCTTATTTTACCTCAATACAATGATAGTTTTTATTCCCATGAAAAATATATAACAAAAAGATAAGTTTGGTTAGAATATATGGTCTTACATCATCCATACATCTTCCAGGACTCAATAATTAATGTATTTATCTTATACCGTAAATTACTTTATTTAATAATTCACAAAATATTCCATTATTTTAGAAATTTTTTGAAATTTCACCATAACCATTACTAGGAATTTAGAATTAAAGAATAAACTCCATTTTTTGAATATATATTTCTATATATAAGAAACTAAAATATTAAATAAAATCATAATTTATTCGAAAAATAAAAAATTTAATGTTGTAACACATTTTATGAAAATTTTAAAAATTAATTAAGGTCAGGTAAAATAATATTATAATCATAAGATAAAAAAACAATAATTTATGATTCCAATTTCCCAGAAAAAATTGTCTATTAAGTCATTATATTAATTATAAAATTTACAAAAACAATAATGTTTAACAAAAATACCAACACTTAACTTATTATTTTTAAAATATTTATTTACTTATTCCATGATATAAATGTAATATATTTTAATTCATAACACACCTAAATTTTATTTATAATTTTATAGTTTCAGTTACTATTCCATTGGTCACATAACTATTCTAATAGTCACATTACTATTACAACGGTCACAGAATTATTTATCAAAAATGGAAGTTATCAGATAAATGAAAAAAATCAACCCAAGTAAATTTTGGAAATAATCTTTAAAAATATTTTTTATTTTGTCCAATATAATTTATAAACGTGTGAAAATTTAGTATTAAAAATATTACCAATTATTAGTGATTTATTTAGTTTCTAAATTTAGAATATGCATGACAATATAAAAAAAAATTTATAATAAAATATATCATTTAAGTACAATTGGTTTTCATTTATAAAAATTAGTAACCAATGAATTAATTTTATAAATACCTATAACATATATTTTCTTAATTTACTGAATATCATTCATTAAAACCTTTCCCAACATCTAGAGGATAAATATAGTAGTTAAATAATAACATTTAATCATTTTAAGGTCATATGATATCAAAGAGGTTAAATTTAAAAATAAGCATACCGCAAAAATTTAGGGTCTTATGTTTATCCCTCCTTTACTAAATTACATCCTCACTATTTCAAATTTCACTTTGAAAGATAGAGTTTGATAATTGAAAATTCATTTCTAGGAAAACAACATCAGAAATTGGTTTAAGAATGTATCCTCTCAATAAGGGGGTAATAGAAATGAAATGTTCACAACAAAATCAATCTTTTCAATTGGATGAAATTAATTGGATGTGATAACATGGACATGGAATAAAAAATCAAACATTGAAGTTATGGTATATAGTGATAAATAAAATATTTATATGAAAGTAGATTACCACAAATCCTTAAACTACAATTATGAAAAATTACATTGACATCATCATTAATTATGATTATAGGACAACATTTTAATTTAAGAATGTTTTCCTAGAGTTGAGGAATTATTACACTCTATAGGAATTTAAATATAAGACTCTATTTAATAAAAAATATCTTATATTTTGATTGAATATTGAACTATATATACATCATCTCTTAGCATAGGTTGTGTCTTGTGGAGAAGTAATACATTAGTCTCTAAAACATCATCCAATGAAAATATTAAACTATTTCATAAAAGGATAAATATTACAAAAGGTCATGATCCAACAATTGATAATCATTCCCATGTTAGTTAGTACTTCCTAATTTACTTTATCCAATTTTATTTCCAAAATTTAATTTCATCATTTTGGTAGTTTTGATTTCCTTGGTTTCCATGATTGGTTTACTTGTATACATGTATAAAATATCATGTAAAATTATAATTGTTATCTAGAATTGAAATAATATGATATTAATTAACTTAATGAAGATTAAATGGTCTTATATATCATTTTCTACGATATGTGGATGATTCATTATATTAGACATTAATGATAATAGATTAGATCATTTTGGTGGTTTTTTGATCTTCAATATTTAGTTTTATCTTATTAATTAATATCATTTACATATTCCAATTCCATAACGCTAACCTAAACATCAAAATCCATTTTTTAATTTTATGAATACTACTATATGGTAGTGGTAACCATAAATTCAATAATAATCCACCATCCAGATGATTTAAAAATTAAAAATCAAAATTTAAACAAAACCATCCAAAAGATAGCACCCTCGAGCCTTGGACCTCCACGTGCCCGCTACCAGATGAGACTTCATCCAGAGGAACCCTTGAGAAAAATTTCCAAATCTCAATCCATGGAAAAGTATCACCACACCTATTGTCACCACTGATCATTCAGGAGTAACAACATCAATTGTTACTGGGAAACCAAATCTGTATATATCAACAAAACCTTTGAGGTAGATATTCCAGAAAGTCCATACCAGGTTGGGATCAAACCACTATAAATGTTTCAGTTATAATCAAAGATGAAGTTCCTTCCCCAGGGATAACCACAAAAATTTCCAAACCATCACCAAAACCACAACCTCTGAACGTCACCACCAACAACAAGGCTGAAAACCAATGTCATCATCACAGATCGATCTAAAACCTCAAACAGCTAAATCCTTTACAACACTAATCACAACGTGCCAACCCAATGGGTGGAGCCATGACAAAATAGACATAAACACCAAAAAACACCCACCAAAACGTGATGTAGCCAAAATTATAAAATTTTAAAAACCAAGAAGGGAAGACGAAAACACAACCTAAGAGAAGCCATGATTTCTGTAAATCGACACATCAAAGATGATGTATTCATTTTTAGAATAAATGATGGTGGAGAATGGGTTTGATGATATATATTCCAGTAAAATAATATTATTTTATTATATATAATATACTGGATTTATCATTCATGTTTGGACAGAAGAAGTGTGGAATGAATAAGAAGAAGAGAAATTAAAAGAAATTCAAAGAGAATAAAAAATGATTGATCTCCTAAATTACTCTCAATGAGAACATCCTTAAAGAAATTGATTTTGGTATTTAATTGAGAAAAAGGGACACTAGATGTGTGGGAGTGTTTTGGGAATAGGATTGAAAAATAAATTGGACATGATTCAAGGATTTGATTGTTTGAAGAGAAGGGGTGGTGATGGGTGGTATTTATATTATTGGAGAGAGGTGTCATTTGATTATTTTAATCATTGGTTAATTATTTTGGCTCAATACTATTAATATATTTGATTCAAATGAATATATATATTAAAAAAAGTGGTTTCATCAAGATTACGTTCTTAAATAATCCATACAACAGTCAAGGATCCATAATTCAGGTATTTATCTTATACCATACATTACTATATTTTTCTATTCACAAAATATTCAACTATTTTAGAAAATTTCTAAAATGCCAGCATAACAATTTTTAGACATGTATAAAAAACCTTATTTTTTTAATATAAATTTTTATTTGTGATAAATTCAATTTTAAATTAAAATCAATATTTATTTAAAAAAACTATTTTCAAATTATAACTAATTTTACGACACTTGAAAATATAAGTTAAGGTCTAAAAAAATTATCTTATTATCATAAAAAGTTAATTTATTAGTCTACCTTTGGAAGATAAATTATATTTTAATCATTATATTAATAAATAAAGTTTAAATAAACATTATTGTTTCACAAAAATACCAATAATGAACATGTTGTTTTTAAAACATTTATTTACATGTTCCATGATATAAATGTTCCATATTGGAATTTATGAGGTATGTAAATTTGATTTAGAATATTATTGTTGAGCTAATTATTCTATTGGTCATATTACTATTACTAATGGCCATATTACTATTCTAATGTTCACATTAATATTCAACAAAAATTAATGTTATTAGAAAAATATGAACAATTTATCCCAAGTAAATTTTGGTATTACACATTAAAAAATAATGATTCTTTTTTCAAATATAACTTATAAAAGTATTAAAAATTAGTTTTAAAATAAGTGTTTCATTAAAAACTGGTAATATTTCCTTCTAGAAATTTATAGGTTTGTCTTTATAATTGGTTTTATTCATATCTTATACCTATAAAACTTATTGAATGAAATTAGAAACTTATGATTGTATATAGGACATATAAAATTTCATTAATATCATTCACTAAAAATGAATTAATTTAATTTAATAATTTATAATTTCATTTTGGTCATATGAGTATTTTTTTATAAAAAGATACATTATTTAAGTTCATTTGGGTTTCATTTCTAATTAATTGGTAACACATGATTTCATTTTATAAATAAGTTTAATTTATATTTTTTGTAATTTTCAAAATATAATTCATTAACACCATTCCCAACATGTAAAATACAGATATAATAATAAAATAATAATAAAAAATCATATTTTATGCTCGATTGCTATAAAATATGTTAAATTTAAAAAGAGGCATACCATAAAATCATGAGGTGTCACTTTATCCCCCTTTTAATAAATTGCATCATCAAAATTTTATGTTTCCCTTGAAAAAAGATGTTGATACTTGATAATTCCATTGTGGGAAACCCACATCAGAAATAGGGTTTTTAAAATATCCCATTAATAAGAGGATATGGGAAATTGGGTGGTCACTACAAAATTAATATTTATAATGTGTTGAAATTAGTTGGACGAGAAAACCTGGACATAGAAGAAACAATCCAGCTATGATGTTCTGAGATTGAGTTATAGAGTTTAGGTTATGATTAAAGTATATTACTTCAAATCCTTAAAATATAATTATAAAAAATGGCATTGATATCATCCAAAATTGTGATAGTGGGATGAAATTATTATTGAATACACAATTCATAGATTTTAGGAATTATTACACTCTATGAAAATTTAAATATAAATTTCTATTTCATAAAAACAATCTTATCCATTTATTGTGCCTTGATCTATCTATACTTAATCACATAGAATTGTATGCGTCTTGTGGTGAAGTAACATATCAAACACTAAAACATTTTCCAATGACCTACTTAAACCATTTAAAAATGGTTAGCCTTTATAAAATATCCTTATCAATCAAATTATAATCATTATTATAGTAGTTAGTAATATCCAATTAAATTTATCCAAATCTCTTTATGAGATCCATTTTCATCGTTTGGGCGTGTTTGTTTCTTTATTAATCACGATTGGTTTACTTCTATACTAGTATCAAAGATCATGCAAAATGGGAATAATTATACATAATTGAAATGATATGTTATTAATGAACAAAAATAAGATAAAATGGTCTTATATATCATTTTTTCACATAATATGATGATTCACTAGATAAGACATTAGGGATAATTTGGTAGATCATTTTGGAGGGTTTTCAACCAGCACAATCTACTTTTAACTAATTAATTAATTTCATGTCTATATACTGAGTAAAAAAATTCTAAATAAATTAAAATATGTATAATAAAATATTGATTAACCATAATCATGGTTTTATATCCATCCTTTAACATTTAATGGAAAATGAGTTCATATCATCCATGATGGGGGTCAATATGCACATCGCAGACAATGTATTCATTTTTAGAATAAAAGAGGAAGGACAAGGGGTTTGACGGTGGATATTACGGTAACATAATAGAATTATAGTATATATAATACACTCTATTTATCATTATTTTTGTAAAGAATAAATATTCATAGAATAAAAATAAGGGGAAATAAAAGAAATTACAGTAGGATGAAACATGATTTACCTCTTCAATTCCTCTACATTACAACCTCCTAAAATATTTTTTTTGTATTTTGTTGGGAAAAAGTTATCTTGGAAGTGGGGGAAGATGTTTGGGAATTTTAGTTGAAAATAATTGGACATGATTCAAGGATTTTGTGGTGTGAGGAGAAAGGATGGTGAGGGGTGGTATTTATAGTAGAGAAGAGAGGTGTGTTTTTTATTATTTTATCATTAGATTATTATTTTTGGATCAAGAAAATGAATTGATTTTATTACCAAGAATAAATATAGTGAAGATGTGGATTTTTTGAAATTATTTTCTTACATCATTCATACATCATCCATCACTCAATAATTCACGTATTCATCTTATTTCGTAAATTATATTATTTTACTATTCAGAAAAATTCAACTATATCAGAAAAATACCCATAATTCACCAAAAATATTTTTAGACATGTATAATTATAAAATAAAATCCATTTCTTGAATATAATTTTATATATATATGTGAAATTATATTTTTTTTAATTAAAATCTTCATTTATTCAAAAAATAAAAAATTTAAAATTATAACTGATTTTGTAACACATTCAAAAAATAATTAATTGTTCATAAAATTATATTATAATAATAGGACAAAAAAATTAATTTTTAGCATCAAATTTATTAATATAAAATTTTAATTTTATTAATAATTTAATTATATAATTTTAAATAGACATTAATTATTCAAAAAAATGAAACTATGAACATAGCATTTTTAAAAAATTTATTTACTTATTCAACAATATAAATACATTATATTTTAATGTATGAGATATAATAAATTTATTTGTAATTTCATAGGAGAAGTAAATATTATATTGGTCATATTAATATTCCTAAGGGTTACATTTCTATTTCAACGGTCACAGTACTATTCATAAAAAAGGAACGTTATCAGAAAAATACAAAAAAAATATCCCAAGAAAATTTTGGTATTTCTATTTCAAAAAAATAATTTATTTTGTAAAATATAATTTATAAAAATGTCAAAATTTATTTTCAAAACAAGTTCTCCATTAAGATGTGATAAAATAACCTTCCATAAAAATATTTATTTCATTCTTAAAATTTGTTGTATTCTTATCTAAATCCTTTCAAAATTAATGAATGAATTTAAAAACATTAAATTGAATATATAACATATAAATTTCATTAATATCGTACATTAATTAATGTTAAATTTAATTTATTAATATAAAATTTCATTGCAAGCATAAGAAATTTATTTTATATAAAAACATATCATTTAAGATAAATTGGTATTCATTTCTAAAAAATTGGTAACCAATTAATTCGTTTTATAAATATGTGAAATATTTATTTTCATAATTTAAATAACATCATTCATTACCCCACTTCCCAATATCTAATAGATAACAATAATAACAGAATAATAATATTTTGTCACTTGTTCATCCCATAATCTATTTAAGAAGTCGTGTTTTAAAAGAGGCATATCAAAAAAACAAGGGGTTATATATTCTTCCCTCCTTTAATAAATTGAGTCCTTGAAATTTGAAATTTCACATTGAAATATAATGGTTTATACTTGAAAATTATTTTTTGGTAATCTCACATTTGAAATAGTGTTAATAAAATATCCTCTTAATAAGATGTTAAGAGAAAGGAGCTGGACACTATAAAATTATTCTTTCAACTATGATGAGATTTGTTGGATGTGAAAACCTGGACCTGGATGAAAAACCCAATGAAGTTATGATATATACTGATAGATAACATGTTCATATAAAAGTAGATTACATCAAGTCCTTAGACTTCTCTTATGAAAAAGGACACAAATATCACAAAAAAATTATCATAATGGGATAATATTTTGGTTTAAGACCATATTTCTTAGAGTTGATGAATTATTCCACTCTGTGAGAATATAAATATTTGTTTCTATTTCATTAACACAATCTAACAATTCTATAGATCCTTAAACTATCAATACATCATCTCTTATCATAGGATTCATATTATGGAGAAGTAATACATTAACATATAAAACCACATCCAATGATCAACTTAAATCATTTCATAAATGGTTATCCTTTTCAAACTATCATGATCCCACATTAGAATCACTCTCATGTTAGTTAGTACTATCCAATTTACTTTATCAAAATTTACTAATTCTTCTATCATTTTCTCATTATAATTTATTGGTTAGTGGTACCATTCAACATATGATATCAAATCCTTAATAAAATAGTACTATAATACATTATTTATATATTATATAAATATTATAACCATTACATATTTGGTAAAATACTAAAATTAAAAAATTATTGAATCCCAACACAAGCACATTAATGATTCATCTTTGTCCATAGTAGTAGCATAATCTAAACCATGATCCAATAACTTATTTTGGTTTATATTCATTTGAAACATGCGCCATTGATTTTTATAGTTTCCTATGTTCTTAGAGTTGCATCATTGTATATTAGGAAAAATTTTATTATCCTTGAAACAATGAGCATAGTGTCCTTTTTCTCCACACATGAATCAGACTCATTTTATAGTTAATGAGATACCATGATGTTTTCTTCCACAATTACAATATGTTTGAAAGTAATTCATCCACTTATTCACTTTATCAATATTTTTCATTTTTGTCTAAATCTTCTCCTGATTCCATTATATTCCATAATACATAAATTTTTTTTTCTTGTTATAACATGTTACTATCTCCTCATATGATGAGAACATTTTAGAGACTAGTGCCCTTTGAAAAACTTCCTTAAAACTATCAAATAAAAAATCATTATTAATCTTTGGATTATTTACATTTATTAAGTTACCATTCCTTACACTCTAATCCATTTCTAAAAAATGGTATACACTACACTAGGATTAAATCATAATGCATAATTTTCAACTAGTAAAACAATTAACATAAACTGAAATTTTTGTATAACTAATTTCATAATAATAAACATGGTTTATTTGGGTACATATTTACATATAAATACATCATTATTGTTTTTAATGAAAATGTGAATTATCCTATGTATATCCACCGAGACTGTCAAATTAGGTGCATAGTAAGTCTAATTGTCATGTACCAGGTTATGCCATGATAGGCCCAATGCACCTTGTCAAAATTGTTACCCCCTAGGCACATATGTTCCATAACGACATCGACTTGTAGTATCAAGACAAGGGGTATATTTCTATGAATACCTTCAAAACCTCTACATTACCAAAATTCAAGGTTATTCTTTAATGATTATTCACAAATTCTATCACACTGTAACGTCCCCTTATTTATGTTTTATAAATCTAGTATTATAGAATTATACTAAACATGCGCTAATACCAACTATAAAGTCCGCAACCCTAGTAGCCCAGAGTGGCCTCCTTACTTTATTACATTTTTATTAGAAATAGGAATTCACATCCAGAATGGCCAAATAGTTAAGTATATTTGGAAATCTAGATACAAACATAACTGTTACATTACAACTTGAAATTAAATACAACATAGGAGATATATTGGAAACACCTATACTATCCATGATTATCCTTTCAATTCATTCATAGTATATATATTTGCATACTAGCGAAAAAGAAATCATAATAAAGGGGTGATCTCAGATGCTCATTAAGGGTGAGAAATATAGTAGAATCTATCATAAATAAACCTAAATAATAATGGATGGTGAATAAATAAAAACACATTCCATTAAAGCATAATCTCGATAGTAATATGGAAAGAATAAAAGATCACAAATTAATGATATATAAATAATCACGTGAGAGTGAAACTTACCCATGGATATTTTACTAGTCTAAAAATCAAATTGATTATCAATTAATAATACCATAATGTGGAAATGGACAATTCTTTACATCATAAACAAAACATCAAGGCCACAACCAATAAGTCTACATTAAAAAGGTAAGGCCTCCACCAAAACTTTGCCAAGTTTTTCTCTTGAGACCTACCAATTAATTGATTGTATATAACTGTCCCTACCCATAAATTAAATTTTCTGATTCATTACTCATATGAAAAGTTTAAAAAATAAATAATATAAACATTTTTATTCATAAACTAGAATTTAAAATGTGAATACTTTAACAATAAACCCTAAATGGTATCAAAATAAAAAATCCATAGTAAAAATTATTATAGACACTTAAATAACATACAGAAGATTATTTCCCAAGAGATAAACATAAATTATGTAAATGATTCAAAAAATGTGTTGACGTAGAAAAAAAATAGTTTTAAATGGGGCCATTAAAAATTACTTGGGGAAAATAATCTTCAAACATTCCAAAGCATCTCATACCACATATGAATATTTATATCATAATCCCTAAGAAGGAATAACAATTAATGAAAAATTAAATATAATGAGAATATAGAGATTAATGATATGATATATCAAAGGGATTAATATACACCAAACATATAGAATAAGTGGTGAATAATGAATTTATCTCATAGAAGTAAAAGTGAGATGAGAAAACCCCTTTTAACTTTGCAAAGAAGTTTTTCTTTGGAAAAATCATTCCTATTTATCATCAAAATAGATTATAAACATGTATATCCCATAAAATAAAAGGAAAATACAACGATATATTATTTGAGGAAAAAATTATTTTCAATTAAAGTGGAAACAAGTAAAAAATTGTATATATGAATGCTTATAAATGTGCCACATTGGTGTGGTTTAAGGGAAAATGTAATATAATATTTAAAGAGGAAAATAAATAATAGTTTTCATAAAAACATAAATGAACAATGATTATATTTCATGATAAAATTATTAATTTCATACAAATTATGGATTTCTAAAACAAATTAATGTGTATACATGAAAATGTGTAAAAAATTGGGAGTTTCCTTTTAATCATACTTTCTTATTGGGAGAAAATAAAAAATGAATCCTTGTAAAACATGTACTTACTCATAGAAGAAAGGAGTATTGATCTATGCACATATCATTCGAAAATAATCATAATAACAATGATGATTTTATAGGAACAATTAATATTTACATTGGGTTAAAGAGAGACAAAGTATAACCCGAAGGAAAAAATGGAGATTTAGGTTTAATCCCTTACCGATTTTCAAATAGTAAAATTGTTTGCCCCATACAATTAATGACAATAAAAAATAAACATTACAGACCATTAATATAAATATATTAATGATATGATACATAAATTTACGTATACATACACCACATGAAAGAAATAGTTAATGATAAGGAATATATTATTAAAATAAAAGTGATATGATAATTCCCTTTCCTTATGTCTGAAAGAGTTCGGAAAATTTAATTAATTTCCTATATAATGAAATTAATTTTATTAATAATTTAATTAAGAACCTATTAGATATTTTTTTTATTTATAATAACTTTATTTTGTTCATTTATGTCCTTTTTAATGAGGTATATGATTAAATTTCTTCATTCGGTAGTGGTCATTTCTTGGGTTTTAATGATTTGTTTTCTTGTATAAATTTATGAAAGAACATGTAAAATGGGAATAGTAATCCAGAATTGAAATCATATGTTAGTAATTAACATAAATAAGATTAAATGGTTTTTTATATAATTTTATCCAAATATGATAATGATTCATTAGATAATAATTTAATGATAATCGTTTAGATCATTTCGGTGGTTTTCTCATTCGTCTCGAACAAGTTTTATCTTATTAATTAATATCATCTATATATATTTCATCTAGAACACTTGATAAATTATTATAATTATAATAAAAAAATTTGTAACCATAATAATGGTTTTATAACTCTCTATGAAGGTAGTAATGGAATATGATGTCGCATTGTCCAGGATGGTGAAAAATCCACACATCTGGGATGATGTTTTTATTTTTAGAATAAAAGGGGGAGGGAAAAGGTTTGATGATAGATATTCCAGTAAGATAATAAAATTATAGTATATATAACATAATTTTTTTTATCATGTTGGTTTTTAAATATGATATCAGCTTAAAATAAGAATAATATAAAAATATTTTTTTAAAATATATCGAGAAATGATTTACCACTTAAATTCCTCTCCTTGTGAACCGAATTAATGAAATAGATTTTGGTATAATTTTGAGACCAAGGGCCTCTGGAAATGGGGGAGATGTTTTGGAATAATATTGGATAGATATTGTACATGAATCATTTATTTGGATGTGTAAGGGGAATGGGTGGGGAGGGATGGTATTTATAGTGGAGGAGATGTATGTTTTTTTATTATTTTATCATTATCTTATTATTATGGTTCAATAATATGAATTGATTTGCTTAAAAAACTAAATTTACTAAATATATGAGTAGGATTAATGATTATGGGATTACATTAGCAATAAATTAGCCACAGATCAATAATTCATGTATTTTTCATATACTGTAAATTACCATGTTTTACTATTCAAAAAATATTTAACTATATAAAAAAATGAAACATTCACCCTAACAATTTTTCTACATGTAGATTTAAAAAATAAACTTCATTTTTGGGAAAAAATTCTTTAAAAGATAAATTTAATTTCTAATTAATATCATCATCTATTTGAAATAGGCTAATTTTAAAATTATAACTTATTTCACGACTCTTTAAAAAATTAATTATATTCTCATAAAATTATCTCATAATCATAAGAAAACATAATATTAATTTTTGGGTCTACATTAAGAAAATAAATTTTCTGTTAAATGTTTATATTAATTATAAAATTGTAACTAATCATTAATGTTTCACCAAAATACCAACACTTAACTTATCATTTTTAAAACAGTTATTTAGATATTCCATTATATAAATATGGTATATTTTAATTTATAAGATAAGTGAATTTTATTTATAATTTTTTAGTTGAAATTATTAATGTATTATTCATATTACTAATTCTAATGGTTATATTACAATTACAATGATCACATTACTATTCCTGAAAAATGAATGTTATCATAAAACTGTCAAAACGTTAACTAAGTAAATTTTGATATTACGCTTTAAAATAACATTTATTTTGTCAAATATAATTTATAAAAGTGCCCAAATTTAGTTTAAAAACATGAAAAACATTAGAAGGTGGTAAAATTTCTTTCATGAAAAATAAATCTTTTGTCCTTAAAAATGGTTTTCTTCTCAATTTAATCCTACAGACTTATTGAATAAATTAAAAAACATTTCATTGAATATCAAACATATAAATTTCAATAATTTAGTGAACTAATTATAGATTAATTTAATTTATTAATATAAAATATCAATGTGGGATAAGAAGGTTTTTTTAAATACATCATTTATGCTCAATTGGTTTTCCATTCTAATTAATTGATAACCATTGAATTAATTTTATAAATATGTGTACTCGATATTTTCATAATTTACCTAATATAATTCATTCATGGAACTCTCAATATCTAGTAGAAAACTATAATAATTAATTAATAATATTTAATCATTTTTGAATCCTATAAGTTATTGAATACTTTAAATTAAAAAGGGGGCATACCGTAAAATCTTGGGGTGTTACATAATGTTTCACCTATGGTTCATGTGAAACAACGTTTTAAAAACTTCTTCTAATTGATTTATATGATGCATTATGGGTTCTATTTATACAAACACAAGATATACTATAAGTCTAACTCTCTATAAACTGAAGGATTAACAATTTTGAATTTTACGATATCTTAACTATAACAACCGTTCTTTCCAAAATTGAAAATTTTATAATTTCAACCATTTTATAAAATTTATCCATGCTTTGGAAAACCAAAATAATTATCAAAATCCTCATAGAATTTTTCATTTTCAAAATCTCACATTAGAAAACTGTTTCTACCACTCTAAAAATCAACACACTATCATTGAATCATCAGTCATTACTCAAAATGAAATATACACTCATAGTAGGAAGTGCTTTTTATAATGCATGTCATTCTTGTATCATTAGAAAAATCCATGGAAATGAGATTCCAAATCCAATAAGTGTATCCAAAATACTTATGTACCCAAATCCCTATCAACTAGAAGATTATCAAAAAATTCATGTACATATTTTTATTCTATAAATTTTAGGTTCTGAAAATTATATTCATTTCTACCATCCCAGCACAGGCAATATTTGAAAAAAAACTTCAACTCCAAGACAAGGTAATAAAAAACACTCTTTTAAAAAGGAAATTTGGACCGACTGTAATGGTACCGCTTTCAAGTCAAGGGCCGAATAGATTGATACCTCTTGTAACATCTCACCCCTCCTCATTGGTTTGAGAAGTAAGAAGAACATTAAATCAACTTATGTGGAACCCTCAAGGCACTAAAGGATAAAAATAAATACCAAGGGCTTTAATATAGTTGGTGGATGATTTTACATTGGAAAATAATAGTAACCACAACAAGACAATCTATTACCAAAATCCACAATATGATTCATGATAGAAAATGTATATAACATAATGTATAACAAATCATAACAAAAGAAGACCAAAATAAGTCCAATATTAAAGTACTAATGTGGAAGAATAAACCAAAAAATACTATAAAATGGAGGAAATAGATAAGAAAAATTAAGACTCCAAAGATATAACTCTGATCTCCAAATACAACTCTATTCCCAAGTATCACGAAGAACCATTACATAATTGAGATTAATTACCTTTTCAAGTGTCTTGAAAAACCACATCTACAAAATACCCAACAAGGCAAAGAAGGGGGTGGGTAATGTAACTTAGTTGGTTTTCTCCAAATGAATTCCATACTCACACAACTTGGATAGAACATGTTACCAAATTTATAGAAATCAATTTAGAATAGTTTATATCATAATATAAAATAATTTCTATACCAAAATAGTTTTCCAAATCAAATACATTTCCATGTAAATAACGAAACCATATATCAAACCATTTCACATTCCTTTTTGACATGCCCATTCTATTATTCAGAACACACCCACACATGCATGCTTGAGTGAAGGATCCATACTCATTAGTGGTTTCTATTCCAATAACCTTGTTCCCCAATGAAACATGCCCATTATTTATTTGAATAATTACTTATACCCCAATGATACACACCCCTTGTTCATGGTCACATCGAAAGCATGCAATCAAAGAAAACCATTCTTGAAAAAAAAACAATTTCGAACAAACCATTCAAAACCATTACAATTTTTTTATTCAAAATCATTCTAACAAGTCATTTTATAAACCCAAAAAAAGCAATATTTTAGAATAAATATTTTAAAATTAAAAAACGAAATCACATTGTACAATAATTACACATAATCAAAAAATCAAAAAACCATCGCTAAAGAAGGTTTCTACCATGAATTTCACACCAATACCACAATAAATTTAAAATAATATAAATAATTCAAAACTAAGACATAATGTTCTAAATAAAGGAGTCATGTTTTGAGTTCCTACCACAGGAATTATGGAGAAAATGAAGAACGACATGAAAAGCCCTTCAAAACCAGGTTGAAAATCCAAAAAATGCCTTAGATATCTTCCCCTACCAGCAAAAAATACAAATCTTACCATGATTTTCATAAAAACCGTAGATATACCCACAAAAAAACTACATCTATGAAACTAAGAGAGAGAGATAGATATTTTTATCCAAGGAAAACAACCAAAACTACTCTAAATAAGGTCCAAGGGATTTTGGCTTCCATATCCTAATAAAAGCCTTCAAATCACTTCCAATTCCATGGGGAAAGGTTTCACAATATTTGGGAAGAAGAATTTTCTAGTTAGGGACTAATTGGAAAAACTAAGGGGATTAAACTCAATACTAAACTAGATCCACTTTTTTAGGATCTTGTTTTTACAATATGCATGGTTATTCACACATTTAAAAAAATACTATGTGCTAACCATGCACCATAAATTTCCTCAATGAGGAACTCTCATGGGTGGTATAGTATGGTTAGAAAATCCTGCCAATGAATGAAAAATATCTTTGTTCCACTTTTCATGGTTTCTCCTTGGTGGAGGCCCAGTTTTGACAAACCCTAGACCTACTCAAAAACCTTCCACTTAGCATCTATCTCACAATGCACAACTTTTTGTAGGATTTTCACAATTTCAACTAATTATTCTCAAACCTTGATCCTGTAAAAAGATCCCAAAAAAATTGCAAAATTATTATAAACCCTCCAAACCATAATCGAAACACTTTACATATATAAAATAAATAAATAAAGGGTTTCTTAATTGAACCCGTGGGTGCTATAGCATCCTTGGGAACTCCAGTACCATAACTAGAGAAGGTATTGAATGTTTTTAGAGTCATAAATCCTAAGTGTAATGGAATATCTAAAAATATGTGGCAATCCACACCAATTTTTGAAATATCAATGAATTAAATTATTGGATATTTGATGATGAATTAAGTTGAGATTCATTATGAAGAAGAAAATCATATCAAATATGAAAAAACATCACTCAAAATTGTTTTAGAAGAATAATCTGATAAAAGAAATGAAAATTCATACAAATATTAATCAGTTATTTCAAAATATTTTGAAAGACTATACAATACAAAAATGAAATGTATTAATGAAAATAGATTCCATTAATGAAGATAAAGAGGTCAAAAAAAGTATAATTGTCCATTTCTCACAGTTATGAGGATATAAAATTATAAAATAAAAGTTAATAAAATTATATAGGCTACATTGTGTCATTATTCTGATTCAAATTTTGAATCCACTATATTCTCTAAGATTGAGAATGAAAATCAATTTGTATGTCATATGTATCACGCTGATGAGCTACAATATTATAACTCTCAAAACTCTATTTCTGAAAAACATTCCTATGATGAAATAAATAAATAAAATTATGTTTAAAAAAAATTTAAATCACCAAATAAAAATTATAAAAACATTATAAAATATTATGATGTAATTTTATTTCATAATGATGGTGAGTAAAAACAAATTTCTTATTTAAAATATAATCTTTCCAAAACATCTGGTGATCTTTTGGAACATAAAATTAATGAATAATTGGATACCTATTAAATTTTAAAACAAATCCCAACTATTCTTGTCAAAGGAGAATATTATTTAAATCAAAATATTTGTAAAAATAAAATTCAAAAAGAAAAACAAGAAATTGGTAATAGTGCTGAAGAACATAAATTTTATAAGATATTTTTATTCCTTGTTCAAATAGTAAAATCATTTTATCTATGAATTTTTTTCTTGTGGTATAAGCAGACATTATGAAAATGTATTTTACTTTAAAAAATCATAACTTTATCTTAGCATGTTTAATGATCAAATGAATTATAAAACATTAGTAATAAAATTTCTAATCAATATCAAAATATTTCATTACCTAAATATTTAATTTATAACATAGCCAAACCCAAAAAATTGGTATTAAATGAACAAGTATTTATTATTTTGTAGGTATAAAACACTAAGATACAATGTTAAATCACTCAATGATTGTCTCAAAATCATATGTACGTTTTTTTAACAAATTAGTGATCAACTATAAAGTAGTTTTTTATTGACAAATCATTATAACTAGAACTAATAATCCATGAAGTATTACATTTAAATGATTATATATTTTTTTTAATTTCATTAACTATTTTATAATGAGGAAATATTATATGATTAATTGTTAAATCAATTCTTAATATTTAAATCAAGAGGTTAAAAAATAGTTTATATAATTGTGTATTGAAGTATAAAACTAAATTTTGAAGACATAAAAAATTTTATAAAAAATTTCCTATATATATCTCACATAAAAAGGATCTATAGAAAATATATTACATTTTAAAATTATAAATGTAGGTTTATTAAAATATATATTCTTTTTTTAACATTTCACAAAATTTTTGTCTTTATATTTATTGTTCATAATTTTTCTATTCATATAATATACCATCTTAATTCAAAATAGTTTTATTATATAATTGTTTTTCAAAATTAAATATATAAGACGATTAACCTATATTTTAGGAAAAATAAGATGAAGCATCATCTCTAAATTTTCACAATGATATATATCATCTTGATATTTATAACACTAGAATAATATTCTCTAAACAAAGTTAATTTCTTATCATTATTCTTCAAAAAAATTAACTTAAAATATATATGATCAAATTAGTCTGAGTGAATTGAAGAGATTAAAAACCTCATGTTTAGAAAATAATCTCTCTTAAAAGAAAAATAATGGTAATTCATCCTCGTATCGGTCTGGAGAATAGGTGGTCACCATTGTTAAGGATTCATTTGAAAAATATTCTAGAAAATAACTGGTGGTTTATTTTTTTAAGGACCAAAAGTTTCATCGTCTCATGTGGTTAAAGGTGAAAATTCTTATAAAGGGCTTTTGTTTAAGGTCAATAATTTAAATAAAGAAATAATCTCATGTTAATCTAAACGTATCTAATAATTTTTACGAAGATATGAAATGTTTATGATACCAAAATATTTTTTGTTATAAAAGAAAATGATTATCAAAATGTAAAGGAATTTTCATTTTCTAAAGAAAACTTTGAAGAGTTTTAAGTGGAAATAATAATATAAATGGATCACTGAGAATAGAATCTATTACGAAGTTGGATCTTGAATGGTACCACCCATTTTATAATATGTATTAGGATCAACAATATCTCATATATAATTATCTCATACCATATCATGAATTAAAAACATTATTATTAAAAATTTCCACCGTAAAATCCTTAAATCACTATTTCAAAACAATTTGAAAAAAGTATTTTGGTATAAAATAATGTTTCTTTCAAAAAATTCATTTAGAAAACTAAAATACACATAACATAGGGAAATTGGTTTTTTTATTAAGGAAATCGTGAACTATTCTATAGTAATCCGACCATAAAATAAATTTTATGGTTTTGGGAAATACCATTGATGTTGTATATGTTAAAATAGAACTTTCGGTTTTTTACTTTTGTAAACAATGTCAAACCATTATTTACAAAATATTCAAGAAATAATCCTTTTGAAAACCATTGAAATAAAGTCAAAATGGAAATAAAATTTGCTTCATAATTATTTTTTTCTATATATATACATATATATCATAATTTTATGAATTTTTACATGGAAGAAAGAAATATTTATAATATAAAGCATCAAAAAATTTAAAACTAGGTTTCTAAAGTGAAATGTCTTATATATATTTCCTGGCTCATCATGTAAGTTATATATCTAACTAAATAATAGAATAATGTTATTTATTTAGTTTACTGCGAACCATTTTTTTGTGAAGTTTTCATTTTTTTTAATTAATACAATGTTATATTGAATTACTTAATAAAATAAGACTACATCACGTGTTTTGAAAATATTCAGATCACATGTCCAAAGTGATTTTGGTAGGTCAACTGTGATTAAAGAGATCATTTTTCATTATCTACAGAATAATAATCCTGAAATAATTATATATTTTATTAATTAGTTATACTTTTAAAAATAATTATGGAATATTGTTATGAAAAATGAACTGTTTTATAATCATGAAGACAGTAAGTCATACGTATGCAAGAGTAATGTCTAAGTTATTTAATGATCATGATAGAAATAAGGTAAAAAAATATTTTATTTTTCTATAATAACTTTTTAATGAAAAAGATAATATTATCTTATTAAATATTCTTATATATATCTTCCTTGTGATTCATTAATGAAAAATAAATCACATCGCTTGGTGGATGTGGTAATCCACATGGGCACACGAACATTTATACAAATTTTAAATGAATGGAAGGGTAAGGAAATATATTATATTTTAATTTTCTATAGTTATAAATATATAATTAATATATATATATAATAAATCCATTATGATAAATAGTCATGAGAGATAGGGATGGAAGGTGAATTACATTGGTTCGTGAGGCGGTAGTCCTCCGTACACATGAACGATTGTTTAATTCCCCATTTTATGGAAGATGATATGGACATGGATTATTCAATTATGATAAAGAAATATTAGTATATGTAATATTATAGTGTTATTTTAACAAGTTTGAAGCATATTTTATGGTGGTAAAAGAATAAATAAAAATAAAAAATTTGGTTAAAATCTATACCACTTCTTTGGATAACTTTCTTTTTCACTACACATTAAGAAAAATATTGTTGGTGTTCATAAAAAATTAATACATATATATAATGGGAAGGTATTTTTGGAATTAATTTGGGTTTTAATTTTCTAATTCAAAGGGTTTTTTAAAATATACTGAATATGTGAGATGGGGGCCCATTTTAAAAAATAAAGGAGTGGAACTCTGGGAAAATCATAAAATGTCAAATTAATAAAAATCATTTTTTAGGATAAAATGTATAATAATTAATATGATTTTAATATTATCTGATAATGATTATTCGTACTGAAATATAATAAAATGTGGTCCTATTAAATTATGTTTTTACCCTTATGTTAACCCTTTTTGACAATTATCATGATAAAAAAGATTTTTACACATTATAGGTCCATATACATAGAATAAAGATGAAAATTTGTCCATAAATGGACCATGTTTTATATTGTTATCCATATTCCAATCACATGGCTGAATATAGTTTTTTTTAGAAATTTTAAATCATTTAATAAAATAATATTTATTATAAAATAACATTAATGTATTTATTTGAGCTATTAATTTAATTTGACATCAAAAAACACATAACATTAAAGTAATTGAAATATAATCCTTTCAAAAACTCAGTAAATTGTTATATTTATGTAGAAAATATGCGAGACATAATAATTCATTCAAATTATAATTGTTTTAATATTATTAGTACCATTCATATTATTTTTTAATTAACTAAATATATATTTTTTCAGTATCATGTACATATTTTGTGTCATAATATCATTACTAAAAATTTGAAAAAAAGTACGTTTATAAAAAATATAATTTATCTTTAAAAAAAATTTAGAGGCAAACAAATGCTATTTATATCTCTATCAATAAATGTTATAGATATTAATAGAGAAAAGGTAAAATTTTGGATGTTTATCATTAACTTAATTAACATAAATTTCAAAAGTAGTGAAATATGGAACCATGATTCTATATTGTAGAAACAATGGATGTGAATGGCCAAAATACACTCATACCATTGGATAAACAAAAGTCTTATGGTCACTTTTTAGTCCTTATAAAATTATTTTAAAACATAGTTTCTTAATTTACAATTACTATTTTGATAAACATTTACTAGGGTTACCATTCCTGATGACCAAAAATAAAAGGGACATATTTACCAAATTTGGACCTCTGGATTAAAAATATTGAATCCATTTTAAAAAATTCAATCTATATAAGTAGTAGAAATCAATTTTAAGTTAAAAGGTAAGGATTGTTTTAAAAAAAATCTTTTAGGTATAATTTTATTTAGACTAAAGTTAACTGTTAAATAGATAAAAATAAAAATAATTGAATTATTAATAATATTATATAACTAATGATACTCTTTAAATATAATAAAACAGATTTTAAAATTTTAAATTATTGAAATAGAAATTTCAATAAATATCGTTATTTTTATTATTAAATGGAAAATAAATCATTTCAAAAAAATACTACAAATTCACAATAAGATAATTATGAAAATTTTATTTAAAAATGATATCCTTTTATAAAATTTAATTACTAAATTTTAGGTAAATATATTATATTTTTCTCTCATAAAAAGCAATAAAATCCATTTCTGAATAAAGGTATTTTTGAATAACGAAATTAAAATAATAAAAAATGAGTGGTTATTTCCTAATGATTAATAAATAAATTTTTATTCATTATGAACTTTACGTATACATTATAATTTGTTAAATCATATTCATACCATCCAATTAAAAAATTAGGTTATAACTGATATATTTGAATAGTAATTTTTTATTTTTCCTTTAAGTTATGTTATCCTAAACTTATCCATTCTCAAAGATATTCTTTTTTTTAAATATTTGGGATATAACACCCACAATCATATTATTCATCAATTTTTTGCATTTTATGGCCATTGAAACATGAATAGTGACATCCCATTATTTATAAATTTAAGGGTTCTCTTAAAACTATGCTTTCATTCACTTATAAAATTGTATCCCTTATACGAAGAAACAACAAAATTACTATTTAATAAAGGACCCTTTAAAAAAATTTGGTTTCCTTCTGGGAGGAACATACTTCTACAGAGAAAAAATAGTATTGGTTTAGCTATAGATAAGAATTTTTCATAAATCAATGGTTTACACTATAAATTGTTAGTTTACTATGTAAACCAATTTTATGTCGAAATCTTCCTATATAGACCATTTAAAAGGGGAATTTATAAGGTAAATTTCGTATTTGAACTATAAATACCATGGTTCCTATATAAGAAAAAGGCCATTTAATGTGTAAATTCCTTATTTATATTATAAATTCCTCATGTCACCTATAATGAAAAGAATAAAATACTCTTTTTTACCCATATTCATTTTAACTCATTTCTTCTTCCTCCTACCTCATTCCCTGAAAGGGAAATTTGTGTCATAATTTTCTTATTTTTACCATCAATACAATGGGACCTATAAGCATTAAAGGGAATTTAATGTATAAATTTCTATATTTATGGCCTAAATACATCATAAAAATTAAAAATAAAAATGGAAATTCCACTCCCCCCCATTTTATTTTTAACACATTTATTTTTTTCCCTCCCTCATCATATAATTAACTAGAATAATTGAATAATGCTTCTCATCTCAACTGTTGTTTTATTAGATCATGTACATATAGATTCTGAATCAAGTTTCATCAATCATATTGGTACTTTTTTAGTAAGATCTTTGATCCTCCCACATACATTATTCAATTTTTCTTCTATATGGAAAGATAAATATGTGTGGGATAATATTCCATATTTCAATTTTCTTTCTATTTCTATGAATTCTCGTATTTTATCCTATATTAGAATATAATAGTGGATTAGGATGTCTCTACCAGTACAAGGTATGTCAAATCTTTATTTTCCATAATAGTCTATCATTTTATAAAATGCGTTGTTCGTTGTGCACCATTATTTTCATCCATTACATATTAAAAATGTTAGTCTTTAATTAAATTAGTGGGAATGGACTAACATTACCATTCTGACCCATTAACACCAATTGATGTTGAAGAACTCAATTTGAACCACCCCTTGGGTGTGTTATTTAACTATAAAAAATAAAATTGTTTTGTTTATGAAATTGATTGACCATTTTAGTGTGTCCATTTTTTTATATATTTGGGACGACAAAACGAATTATATTAAATTCTTATGCGAAGTAAATGGAATTTGAATGGTTTTGAAACCATATCCCATTGCCCATTATTTCTTCATTATTTTTTTTGAAAAGTTCTTTATAAAGTAAATTTCCAAGTTGAATTAAATAAGTTATAAATGAAATTATGATATGTAATGAGAAACTCATGGGTTCCATTATAGAACACCTTGGATGAGATCATTGGGATTATAAATTATATTATTTTTGAATTTAATTATGATGTGTTGGTAGTGATTAATAAACACTATATGGAATACCTTATATAGGTTTGCTGAGAAGAAGAAATTATATTATTCCACCAATTCCAATGGGTTCCCTATGTGGAATAACTTGGATAAAATTAAAGGTAAATACATTTATACAATTCCTTGAGAAATAAATGGAATATATATGTAAAATTACGAAGTAACTCATAGAATACAATCCAATTAAATTAATTATCCACCAATTCATTGAATATTTATTTATTTTTCAATGATTAGATACATGACTATAATGTTTTTACCTCCTACTAGTAAGTAAAATATTTAATAGGACTTATTGATCCCAATTATTTATTCATTGTCACTATTTTTGGATGCCTTAGTTGTATGAATTCAATCATTTCCATATTATTATAAATTATAAATGCAAATGTTCGTGGAAATTTTATCTTAGGCCGATGTATGTAGTATCAGACAGGTCTTCCATGAGAAACCCAGACTGATATGGTTTATTCACCTTAAATTTTCATATTTATTATTACATTCACACTACAAATACTATACTGATATACTACATATTTCAATACACTATTGGTGGCAGTCTTCTATGTTTTACCGACACCATGTTCCGGCGCCTGATTGATACCCAGAAAAAATTCTTGGATATAATTTGGGAAAAAGGGAATCTTCCTACTATGGATGAATGATTTTCTATATTGGGATGGAGTACAAGAGAAGATGATTGAGCATATTCCCCTGACTATATTGTAGGTATATTTTTCACTTTTTGTTTTATTTTAGAATGTTCTGTGAATTCAATGTACCTTATTCCCCTTTGAATTCCTTAATTTTTGTATAACATCAGGAAGAAATATTTTTTATATGACACTATATATTTTTTACATCATCCATTTATCTAACTATA
This sequence comes from Viscum album, assembly GCA_963277665.1. NCBI lineage: Eukaryota > Viridiplantae > Streptophyta > Magnoliopsida > Santalales > Viscaceae > Viscum > Viscum album. Next base: position 393,782,637 of record OY728136.1, on the reverse strand, counting down.
TGTTTTACTTTATTTAGGGTAATGTCTTAAACTTTTCAAGATCTGATTATTCCTCATTTATAGGTACACATTAACCATTATTTTTTAATACATTGGATGGGTTTCTGTTTCACTGTGTTTTTGGTTAAAATTTGAGAGTTCATGAATAGAAAGGGGAAATGCACGGTAGGCTCACCAGTTTCTGAAACTATGAACCTACCCTCTCCCCATAGAAAATTTTTTAACCCTAGATGGAGGGGGTAGAAAAATTGTTAAATGGTAAGTAAAATCATGTTCCCTTTTAGGAGAAACAATGTTACCCTAAAGAGAGGTGCATAGTTAAGGTACACTATTTGGAAAACCACACACCTTGTACAAGAAACCAACCATGAAGGAATTCACTCCACAAAAAAATTATAATGAAAATCATGAACCTGCTGGGATTAGTCGCTAATCACAATTACTCATACTAAACTCATTTTGATGAATTTTAGGGATCTCAAAAGAGTTATAAAACTAAATAAAATCTGTTATAGATGAATTAATTATTTTTTTGAAGGATCTGCACCAATCCCATTATGTAATATTTCTCATTTGGAGTTATCTCTCTCCCCTATCTCTTTCTGAATCAATAGGGGTGTTTTATTATCTATTTTCACTACATGAGTTATATTTTATTATATATTTAATTATATTTGATCTTGGATTTAAGTTTTTTACTAGATATCATTCTTTGTTGTGTGATTGAATTCCCCACTTCAATCTGGGGATTTTTGGTATGGAGAATTATCAGCAACGATCATGAGGTAGGTGGTCTAAATTTATAATTCCATAGTCTTGATTATACTTATTTATATGGAATAATGAAATATAAATTTCCATATTTGGAATTTGCCTCTTGAACTTCATTAATTAATCGGTTAACTAATTAATGGAATGATGTTGTTATGAAATTGATAGTATATTAGAATTATAAAATTTGGTCAATTAATTTTACTATTACTTTGATTGATCACTGTGATTATGGAATTAATTAAGAAGGGTAATTAAGGGATGGTTTTCTTAACATTTAAGGGTTAATGAGTTATTTGATTAGTTTCTAATGAATGGCTTAATGATAAATTATCCATATTGGTCCATGTGATTGAAGTAATAAAACATTATTTAGTGGGTAATTAAAATTTTAAACCATGATGTTAAATGATGTTAAGGGGGTTAATGATGATTAAATTTTTTACAAATTATGTGTGTTATACATTTGGATTGATTTAGAAATGGGGTGTAACACCAGAGAATTTTATGAGAAATATTTTTTTTATGTTATATAAATTATTAAAGGAATATTTCACTACACACAACACTATCTTGGCTTTCTTTACACGCAATCGCAACCTTCCTCGATAGCTTGCGTTGTACGCAATACCGAGTTTCACTAAACAATGATTTGCTATTAAAATATTATTAAAACTAGCCGTTATGAATAGTAATACCCACTTCTGGAAATTTTATTTTTCAAAACGGACTTCATTTTTGGATTCGGAATATCGAAATTATCCTTGGGTGAAATTTTCGTATTTTTCTGAAAACTTTCAATTTTTGATGAATATTGAAAACAATGGGTTACTATTTAAAAACCTACTTTTTATTTAATTAATTATTTATTTTATTTAAATTTATTTTAGGTCAAAATTGATACATAAAACTTATATAAGTTCAATGTAATTCATTGGAGTCATTTTATAGTAATTTTAGATATATAAAAATTTTATTGAACTTTTCACCGTCTTTTACCCACCTCATAGGAGAATTTTCAAATTCACATAAAATTTAATTTTACCGATTCTGTGAGTGTAATTTCAAAACTCCGAGAGACACAATTAATATGAAGGACTAAAATGTGGTTCAATGAGATGAAAATAATTATTGGTGGATAGTAACTTTTTACTTTTTTTACCACCGTTAAAAGTAAATAGTGTAATTAAGGGTAAAAATGATATTATTATTACCCTAACACATGTCCTAATTCTATGGGATAAGTTTAATTCGACCAGAAACAACCTTAGGAATAAAATATGACCAATTAGGTCCACTTGGATTAGATTAGGACATTTAATATTATTTTATTTAAAGAATAGTTAAAATAGTTAAAATCAATGTTTTATAAATAAAACATTTTTAATATAGGGTTATACATAATATAAATTAGAATATAAATATTCATTAGAAAGATAAAATGATTTCTTACATAATTATATTTTATCTATAATTTTTAGACATTAAATAATTTAATTTATTTATGACACAATGATGATGCAGTAATTATCTTATTATTTAAATATTGACCTAATTGATGATATAAATATCCAAAAAAATGTAATTTTAGACTTTTTATGAATTACAATCATTTTATAGGTTAATATGACATGTTATTAGTTATTTAATTACCTTTGTTCTAACTAATCATTCTGTTATAATTTTCACAAAGATCAATTACCAAATAGTGTCAAAATTGACATAAAATAGTTTTTAAAACAAATATTATATTATTAATTGTTATTTTATTCCTAAAAATATAAGGTTCAGCCAAATAACATAGAAAAGGTTATATATATTAATAATAAACATATTGGGGTTCGTTTGGCTTGTCATAGTATGTTTATTAACCTTATAGTGTAAGAAAAAAAAGACACGGTAAAAGTAAAATTATTTAACTTAATGTTAAATTTAAATGATAAGGTTAAAATATAACCCTAAACTTGTTTAAATTCAATTTTATGATCTTATTTTGACCCATACCCACCTTAGCTTTGAAATAAATAAATTTGGAGCTATTAAAAACTGAATATGACTTTATAATAAAATAATATTTTTAGTTTTTCCAAAGGTTCCCCTCTTCTCCCTTATAAAAGGGAACCTCCTCCCTATCTTCCTCACACCACATTGAGCCTTAAATCTTGGCCAAAACCTGACCAATTATCTTCTCCACTTTCCTAGAAACATCCTATAGGTCCTGGTCTTCTTCAATGACCAATGTTAGTGCCCTAAAAGGAGGTCTCCAAGAGGTGCTTCAAAGAAGAGGTAGTGTCCGTTACAGATTCTTTCAACTTTATTTCTTCTTCCACTTATTATTCGTTAGTTGTTTCATTATGAAGTAATAAAATCAGTATAACTCATATAATGATATGTTATTATAAGTATTAAACAACCCTATTTCACCATCTATCTATCCTATAGAAAACGAAATCACCGCGCGTGCGTACGTACGGAATACCGTCTCCACGCCGTGGTGGAATCTATTTTCCACCACCACCTTACATGGATGGGTATAAGGGTATAAATAATAACTATATATTATTATTTTAATGTGATATTTATTCTGAAATTGTATACAAACACTCCAATACAATTCCACGATCATGGGAACAATATCTTCGCTTATGCGTACGTACGGAATACCGTCTCCACGATGTGATGCGACTCGTTCTACATGATCTTCATTGCATAATGATTATATAAATGAATTTAATTAATTGAATGAATGAATATGATATATATTACACTAATACCATTCTGGAAATGAGGTATCTATAACCTAAAAAGAAGAATAAGAATTTATTCGACAAAACACGCATAAGAACAAAAAGTAATAAACTCCCGAATAACAAGTAGTAATGAAATATTACTAATAAGAAGATAAGAATATAACCATATATGATATCATAAAAATAATTATGATTCTGTAATAAGTCAATAACATTATTTAAATTATTATACAGGAGGTTTGGACACTTGCGAAGAAAATCGGACTAAGGTAAGGGAATATCTCGCAATCTCATTTTTATCCGAGATTGATTATACATCCGAATTTACTGGGGAATATTTATCATCCACATACATGTTTCCTCAATATGTAATATTATTTCTATCCTCATAAAATTGTTTAAATCCAATTTTACCCATTGGTGTGTTTTTAGTAAAAGGTATGACATGAACCTTTTGTCGTTTTTAGTACGATGTACTTTTTGACTTTTCCGACCAAAGTACGATAATAATGTTTTTAACTTATATGAAATGAATGGATTCATAGAAAAATATTTCCATGAAGATTAATTTACAAGTTTTCATGTTTATTTTTAATCAACTTCTTTTAGTTTAAAATTGTATGACATTTTTATAAAGGAAAATGTTTTTGAAGTAGAAAGGATATTTTCTTCAAGAATGGAGTTCAAGTGTTTTATCAAAATTATTTTACATCTAAGATAATATAGGGTTATGTTTCTATCCCTATGCATACATTGATTTTATTATGTTATGATGGAATTATTTTTATTAAGTCCTTTTATCTTATATGATTTATGTTATGATGGCATGATGTTTAAGAATCCCATTTTTATATTACATGGGTTATGCTATGAAGTATGATTTATGACATTGTGGAACAGATAATAATGGTTTCATTATGAGATGGGTGGGACCTATATCATCCTCCAATACATTAGGTAAAGATTTATATCTCATGATATAGACATGGCTGGAACGACAGGTTAAACCAGTTCAGTGAAACAGGATTGAAACGAGGAGTGAACTCGGTTCAGAAATGTACTTTGTCCGCTAAGATATTCTTGGAAATGAGTCTTGAATACTAAGAAATGATTATCTATGATTATTTGTGTATTCCACAAAGTTTTACGTTTTACGTTATGATTCTTGAGATTACATTTCACTACAATGATTTATCCCATTATTATGAAATTATGATCTCTTTTGCAGGTTAAGATTTCCAAAATGTTATGTTCTTATGAATATCATGTGATTGATATTTATTTTGTTTACCCTTACTGACCATTTGAGCTCACCCTTTTGTATGTTTTATTTCCCTAGGTCAGGAAGAAGGTTTTTAAGTAGGATATTCCAAAATGGACTCTAGATATGATGAAATAAATGGGTGACAATATTGATGATTTATGAACCAGTTGTTCATGTTTCCCAGTTTCTAAAGAAATTATACCTATACGGTTCTTTCATGGTTTTGTTATATGTTGTAATAATTGTACTTCAATTTTGAAGTATTAACAATGTATGTAAAGTATGGTTCGTTATAGTTGGTATCAAAGGAAAGGTATAGTCAACCTTTGGAAACTAGGATGTGAAAGCCTTAGTAAGAACCCTAAGGATAAGTCTAATCATAGAACACGATATTAGTGTTTTAAAAATAGCCATGAAAAACCTATGATAAGACCTTAAGTGTGAAATTTTATTCTTGATTATGTGGTTTTCCTATTATAATTAGTGTTTCTCACACTATTCTTCTTGGTTTTAGTCAATGGCTGTAACTCGAAGGAACCGTGTTAATGTGGAATGCAACGGGCAATGCAATGATTGTCCCCCTGATCAACCAAATGTTATGGGATCTGGAATGAAAAATCCTATAGCCATGATCACACAACTTTCTCAAGCTGTGAATCATTTAGGACTTCCAAACGAGCAAATGAAGGAGCAACATTATGTTGAATCCTTCATTAGGCAGCATCCACCTTCATTCAGCGGGTCTACTGATCCATTAGTCACTGAACAATGGATCAGTACTACTGAAAAGATATTTTCAGTTCTTCAATGTTCTGAACATGATAAAGTCGTCGTAGTAGTGTATCGTTTGGAAGGAGATGCTGATCAATGGTGGAATCTTATCAAGAATACGAGGCAATGAGATGAAATTGGGTCCATGGAATGGGATGAGTTCAAGAACTTATTTTTCAACAAGTACTTCCCTCGTAATCTTTGAACAAAGATGGAGAAGGACTTTCTTGAACTAAAGCAAAAGGATGATGAATCTGTTGGTATCTATGAAGAAAATTTTACAAGACTTGAAAGGTACTCTTCTGGTGTTATTATCCAACCTGAGAGTGAGATCGATTGATTCATTAGTGGTTAAAACCATGTCTTCAAAGGGAATTAGCCATTAGGGACTTCAATACCTACAAGGAAATCATTCGATGTGATCTCAAGGTTGAGATGGAGATTGGAGTAAACCATCAGTCATATTCATTTGATAAGAAGAGGAAAATGGAATTCAAAGGAAAATCTAAAGAGCACACTGAAAAAAAAAAGATGAGTTTTCCCATATGCTCAAAGTGTGGAAAGAAACATGGAGGGTCCTGTCTTAAGGGGACAAGTAAATGTTTCAAATGTGGAAAAGAAGGTCATTAGGCATTTGAATGCCACAATGATGGGAAGAAGATGTCTAGTGATGCAAACAAAGAAATGGCTACACAGAGTGCACCTCCTACACTTCAATGTTACAAGTGCAAGGAAATGGGGCATTATTCCAATCAATGACCTAATCCAAGGGTTGTTGTTGATGATCGAAGTCAACAAACTCTTAAGTCTAAAGACAAAGGAAAGTCACATGCAATTTCTATCAGCGATGTGGAGTATGATAACGAATTGGTGAAAGGTACACTTACCATCCACTCTAGAGTAGAAAATGATTTATTTGATTCTGGATCCACCCACTCTTTTATTTCTAAAGAATTTTCTAAGGGTATCACCATCGTACCTCAAAAATTAGATGTTGAGTTAGCTGTGACAACCCCTAATGGCACAACAGTCGCATCAAAAGTTTAATATTCTTCTCCAATTGAAGTTTGTTAGAAAGTGCTTCCTGCAAATCTTGTGATCCTTCCTATAGTGAAATTTGATGATATTCTTGGCATTTATTGGCTTTCTTTATATGGAGATCATATCAATTTCTAAAGAAGGGAAGTCACATTTCATATTCCAGATCAATCTATGATCGTCTATCGATGCAAGGATGAACATAACCTTGCAGTGGAAATTTCATCCATCTTATGGGTCTTGATTCCACTAAATGAACGTTATTTATCTAAAATGGTTGGTGAGAAACTCACGATTAAGAATATGCCCATTTTATGGGAGTTTGACGATGTCTTTTCGGAGGAATTTCCACGTCCTCCACCAAATCGTGAAGATGAGTTTTCAATAGAACTTGTACCAGGTGCTTTGCCTATTTCAAAGACACCTTATAGAATGGCCCCAATTGAGTTGCAGGAATTAAAGAGAAACTCCAAGAGAATTTTGATAAAGGATTCATACTCCCAAGTGCGTCACCTTGGGGAGAACCTATTCTATTTATTAAGAAGAAAGATGGATCAATGAGACTCTGTATTGATTATCAAGAACTTAACAAGATCACTATCAAGAAAAAATATCCCCTCCCACGCAATAATGACTTATTTGACCAACTACGCAGAGCTCAATACTTTTCCATGATTGATCTTTATTCAGGGTATCATCAATTAAGGGTAAAAAGGGAGGATATAACAAAGATGGCTTTCCGTAGATGGTATGGACATTATGAAATTATAGTGATGCCATTTGGTCTTACTAATGCCCCTGTTATCTTCATGGATCTGATGAATAGTGTCTTTAGAGATTATCTTGATCAGTTTGTGGTAGTCTTTATAGGCGATATTCCTGTCTATTCAAAGTGTAAGGAAGAACATGAAGATCACTTGAGAATTATATTGAAGATCATGAGAATGGAGAAACTTTATGCCAAATTTGCCAAGTGTGAATTTTGGCTTCAAAAATTTTCATTTTTGGGTCACATAATCTCAAAAGAGGGGGTATCTGTGGATCCATCAAAAATAGAGGTTATCGAAAGATGGTCGAGACCAACAACAGTAACCGAGATCCGAAGTTTTCATGGTTTGTATGGTTATTACAGACGTTTTGTGAAAGATTTTTCATGATTATCTAATTCGATCACCAGGTTTACTCGAAAAGGATTTAAGTTCGTATGGACGGAGGAATGTGAAGATAATTTCAAGGTGTTAAAAAGAAGGTTATCCAGTGCAGCTATGCTCACACTGCCTTGTAGTGGAGAAAGTTTTGTGATCTATAGTGATGCATCCAAGAAGGGGCTGGGGTGTGTTCTCATGAAAAATGATATGGTGATAACTTATTTCTCACGAAAGTTGAAAATCCATGAGAAAAATTACCCAACTCATGATTTAGAGTTAGCTGCGGTAATCTTTTCATTAAAGATTTGGAGGCATTATCTTTATGGAGAAAGGTGTGATATTTATACTGATCATAAAATTTTAAATTATATTTTCACACAAAAGGAGTTGAATATGCGCCAAAGAAGATGGTTGGAGCTGATTAAGGATTACGACTGCTCAATTCATTACCACCCTGGGAAAGAAAACAAGGTGGCAGATGCATTAAGTCGATAAGACCATGCCAGTTTATCCATGATGAGGATCACAAAAGATCCAATATTTATGGATTTAAAAAGGATGGATCATGGAATTATAATGGAAGGGGAAAATTCGTATCTTTCTCAAATGAATGATAAACCATCTATACATGTGATGATTAAAGAGGCACAGAAAGAAGATGTAGAGTTACAAAAGAAGGTGAAAAATGTTCCTGAATTCAAAATTTATTATGATGGGATAATAAAGTTCAAGAATCAGGTTTGTGTTCCTCCCATCCCAGAATTAAAGAAGGAGCTACTAGATGAGGCTCATAGTTCTTCATTCTCTATTCATCCTGGAAGCACAAAGATGTATAAGGACCTGAAAGAGTACTTCTACTGGGATGGCATGAAAATAGATGTTGCTGAATATGTCTCTCGATGCTTGGTTTGTCATCATGTTAAAGATGAGACACAGATGTCTAATGGGATGTTACAACCATTACCCATACTCGAATGGAAATTGGAAAACATCACTATGGACTTTGTCACCGTACCTCCTAAAACATCCAAAGGCAATAATGCTATCTGGGTCATAGTTGGTCATCTTACAAAGTCTGCACACTTCATTGCTATTAGAGAAGATTTCTATCTAGATCAGCTTTGCAGGATATATGTAAAGGAATTCGTATGATTTCATGGAGTACCACTTTCCATTACATCTGATCAGGATCCGAGATTTACCTCGATGTTCTGGAGAAGTCTTCAGCATACTCTGGATACAGAGTTGAGTTTCAGCACTGCTTATCATCCTCAGACAGACGGTCAGTCTGAGAGATCAATTCAAACACTAGAAGATATGTTGAGGGTGTGCTCCATGGATTTCAATGGTTGTTGGGATCAACATCTACCTTTGGTGGAATTTTCTTATAATAATAGCTTTCACTCTAGTATTCATATGGATCCTTATGAAGCTCTCTTTGGAAAGAAATGCATGACTCCAACTTGCTGGGATGAAGTTGGGGAAAGAATTCTATTAGGACATGATCTTGTTGATGATATGGAAGAAAAGATCTGATCTACTCAACAACACATAAGAGAAGCTCAGAGTCTACAAAAAATTTATGCTGACAACCAAAGAAAAGACCTAGAGTTTGAAGTGGGTGATAAAGTGATTTTACGAATTTCTCCTTGGAAGAGAGTAATGAGATTTGGAAAGAAGGGAAAGCTGAGCCCTAGGTATATCGGTCCTTTCGAAATACTGGATCGTGTTGGGAAGGTAGCTTACCGATTGGCGCTTCCACCGAATCTCTCTCAAGTTCACGATGTGTTCCATGTATCTCTCCTGAGAAAGTTCATACCTGATCCTTCACATGTACTCAGCTCAGAAGTTTTACCACTGGAACAAGATCTTTCTTATGAAGAATAACCGATAGGGATTCTCGATCATAGTGAAAAAGTACTACGGAACAAGAACACTCTCTTGGTGAAAGTTTATGGAGGAACCACCAATTAGAAGAAGCTAAATGGGAGCTTAAGGATATGATGAGGGCAAGGTATCCTCATCTATTTGTGAAAAAGTGACGAATTTCGAGGGCGAAATTTATTTTAAGGGGGGTAGAATGTAACACCCGAGACTTCTATGAGAAATATTTTGTTTTTAGGTTATATAAATCATCAAAGTAATCTTTCACTACAGACAACACTACATTGGATTTCATTAGACATAATCGCAACCTTCCTCGATAGCTTGCGTTGTGTGCAATACCGAGTTTTACTAAACAACGATATGCCATTAAAATATTATTAAAACTAGCCGTTTTGAATACTAATACCCACTTTTTGAAATTTTCTTTTCTAAAACGGACTTTACTTTTGGATTTGGAATATCGAAATTATCCTAGGGTAAAATTTTGGTATTTTTCTGAAAACATTCAATTTTTGATGAATAGTGAAAAGACTGGGTTACTATTTAAAAACTGACTTTTTATTTATTTACTTATTTATTTTATTGAAATTTATTTTAGGTCAAAATTGATACATAACACCTATAAATTTTCAATGTAATTTATTGGAGTCATTTTATAATAATTTTAGATATATAAATTTTTTATTGAACTTTTCACCGTCTTTTACCCACCTCCTAGGAGAATTTCCATATTCACATAAAATATAATTTTACCGCTTCTGTGAGTGGAATTTCAAAAATCTGAGAGACACGGTTAATATCAAGGACTAAAATGTGGTTCAATGAGATGAAAATAATTTTTGATGAATAGTAACTTTTTACTTTTTTAACCACGGTTAAAAGTAAATAGTGTAATTAAGGGTAAAAATGATATTATTATTACCCTAACACATGTCATAATTCTTTTGGATAAGTGTAATTCGACAAAAAATAACCTTAGTAATAAATTATGACCATTTAGGTCCACTTGGATTAGATTAAGACATTTAATATTATTTTATTTAAAGAATAGTCAAAATAGTTAAAATCAAAGTTTTATAACTAAATTTTTTTTAATATAGGGTTATACATATGATAAATTCGACTATAAATATTCATTAAAAATATAAAAGGATTTCCTACATAATGGTATTTTATTTATAATTTTTAGACTGTAAATAATTTAATTTATTTATGACACAATGATGATGCAGTAATTATATTATTAATGAAAGATTAACATAATTGATGTTATAAATACCCAAATAAATGTAATTTGTGACTTTTTATTAATTAAACTACTTTTCTAGGTCGGTATGTCATGTTATTATTGATTTAATTAATTTTTTTCGAACTAATCTTTCTGTTATAATTTTCAAAAAAATCAATTACCAAATAGTGTCAAAATTGACATAAAATAGTTTTTTTTTAAAATATTATATTATTAATTGTTATTTTATTCCTAAAAATCCAAGGATACACCAAATGACATAGATAAGGTTATATATATTAATAATAAACAACTTGGGGTTCTTTTGACTTGTTATAGTATGTTTATTAACCTTATAGTGTAAGAAAACAAAAAGAAACGGTAAAAGTAAAATTATTTAACTTAAAGTTATATCTAAATGATAAGGTTAAAATAGAACCATAAACATGCCTAAATTCTATTGGATGAAATTATTTCTACCCATACCCATATTATCTTTGAAATAAATCAATTTGGAGCTATTAAAAACTGAATATGAATTTATAATAAAATAATATTTTTTGTTTTTCCAAAGGTGCCCCTCTCCTCCCTTATAAAAGGGCACCTCCTCCCTATCTTCCTCACACTACTTTGAGCCTTCAAGATCAGACAACCCCTGAAAAATTATCTTCTCCACTTCCCTAGAAACATCCTATAGGTCTTGGTTTTCTTCAAAGACCAATTTTAGTGCCCTAAAAGGGGGTCTCAAAGAGGAGCTTTAAAGAAGAGGTAATGTCTGTTACCGATTCTTTCAACATTATTTCTTCTTCCACTTCATTTCTTTATCCACATCTTCTTAGTTAGTTGTTTCATTATGAAGTAATAACATCAGAATCACTCATATACCGATATGTTATTATCAGTATGAAACAACCCTATTTCACCATCTATCCATCCTACGGAAAATGAAATCATCGTGCGTGCGTACGTATGGAATACCATCTCCACACCGTCGTGTAATATATTTTCCACCACCACCTTACTTGGATGGGTATAATGGTGTAAATAATAACTATATATGATTATTTTAAAGTGATATTAATTCTGAAATAGTATACATACACACCAATACAATTCCACGATCATGGGAAAGATATCATCGCTCGTGCGTACGTACGGAATACTGTCTCCATGATGTGATGCGACTCGTTCTACATGATCTTCATGGAATAATGATTATATAAATGAATTTAATTAATTAATGTGATATATATTTCACTAATACAATTCTATAAATGTGGTATCTATAACCTAAAAAGAAGAATAAGAATTTATTCAACAAAACACGCATAGGAACAAAAAGTAATAAACACCCGAATAAAAAGTAGTAATGAAATATTACTAATAAGAAGCTAAGAATATAACCATATACGATATCATAACAATAATTATGATTCTGGAATACGTCAATAACATTATTTAAATCATTATATATGAGGTTCAGACACTTTCGAAGCAAATCAGACCTAAGGTATGTGAAAATCTCGCAATCTCATTTTTATCCGAGGTTGATTATACTTTCGAATTTATTGGGGAATATTTATCATCCACATACATGTTTCCTAAATATTTAATATTATTTCTATCCTCATACAATTGTTTAAATTCAATTTTACCCATTGGTGAGTTTTTAGTAAATGATATGGAAGGAACCTTTTGTCATTTTTAGTACGAGGTGCTTTTTGACTTTTCCGACCAAAGTACGAGAAGAATGTTTTTTTAACCTATACATCATGAATAGATTCATAGAAAATTATTTCCATGAATCTTACTTTACATGTTTTCAATTTTATTTTTAATCAACTTCTTTTATTTTAAAATTTTATGACATTTTAATAAAGGAAAATCTTTTTGAAGTAGAAAGGATATTTTCCTCAAGAACGGAGTTCAAGTGTTTTATCAAAATTATTTTCCATATAAGATAATATAGGGTTATGTTTCTATCATTATGTTTACATTGATTTGATTATGTTATGATGTAATTAATTTTATGAAGTCCTTTTATCTTATATGATTTATGTTATGATGGCATGATGCTTAAGAATCCCATTTTTTATTACATGGGTTATGTTATGATGTATGATTTATGATTTTGTGGAACAAATAATAATGGTTTCATTATGATATGGGTGGGACCTATATCTCCCTCCAATGCATTGGGTAATGATTTATATCTCATGATATAGACATGTCTGGAATGGCAGGTTAAACCGGTTCAGTGAAATAGGACTGAAGCGAGGAGTGAACTCGGTTCAGAAATGGACTTTGTCTGCTAATAAAGTCTTGGAAATGAGTCTTGACTACTAAGAAATGATTATCTATGATTATATGTGTATTACACAAAGTTTCATGTTTTACGTTATGATTCTTGGGATTGCATTTCACTACTATGATTTATCCCATGATTATGAAATTATGATCTATTTTGGAGGTTAAGATGTCCAAAATGTTATGTTCTTATGAATATGATGTGATTGATATTTGTTTTGTTTACCCTTAATGAGAATTTGAGCTCACCCTTTTGTATGTTTTCTTTCCCCAAGTTAGGAAGAAGGTTATTAAGTAGGATATTCCAAAATGGACTCTAGATATGATGAAATAAATGGGAGACAATGTTGATGCTTTATGAAAAAGTTTTTTATGTTTCCCAGTTTCTAAAGACACTATACCTATATGGACTTTTCATGGTTTTGTTATATGTTGTAATAAGTGTACTTAAATTTTGAAGTATTAACAATGTATGTAATGTATGGGTCGTTATATGGGGTGTGGGACAATGACTGATGCTCTAAGTACCAATGGGGTGTTATCCATGATGTTCTATACACAAATGAATGAATTTGTATATTTTTCTACAAGATATGGACTGACGATCCAAATACTCATGAGTTGTGGGATAAGGACGGGTTCTCCTAATAACCAAGGGATCCAAGACCCAACATTGTATGCCAATGAGATTGGAATTGGACCATGGTTTCAAAATATTGTGATATAAAATTGAATAAAATGGATAATATAAGTCCATGTCTTATAAATAATTGTGTTTCCCAATATGATATGGTTAAGACTCCCACATTGGTCTATGTAGGTGTTGATGGTATGGGTGTCATCATGAACATCGAGAATTATGTGGTCAAATAAGGAATAATTAAATATTTAAACTATGAAAATTATTAATTGTAATCATTCTTTATACAATTACATCATTTTTTATTGAATTAATATTTTTTAGTGTCCATTTGTGGTGGGCTACTGTGTTTTACTCTCACCCGACTCGAGATACCTGTTCTTTACCCAAATAGACTTAATGTTTCCAAGAGAGGATAAGGGAATGATCCCTATGTTAGATGGTCATGATTGGATGGAACATGTATGAGGGAATCAAACATGATGTTAGGACCCTCTTAATATTTTTTAGTGTGTATTTACATTGGGTCATTTCATGTTGACACTTAAAAAATATATTGCATGACATATCTACTATTTCTCTTTGGATATTGTATTCATATTTTGGTCATCATGTGATACTAGTATTTTTCTATTTATGGTTATATAATTTATTATCAACTATTTATTTTCACTTCTATTCTACTTTGATAAAGAGGCTATAGTCTTCCAATGCAATTAATTAAACCTTCACTTCTGGTTAGTATCATATGGCATATGGCAAGGCGCACTTGTGCAAATGTGTCCAACTAGCTCGGGGTGCCATGGTGTGGCACCTGGGTCGAGATATTATAAAGTGGTATCTAATGGATTTTTCTGTTCTTTTATTTTTTTCTAATATTTGGAATATGTAGAAAAGTGATTTTGATATGTCGAGCCTTGGTTTACAACTCATGCATGGGTGTATCTAACCCATGTATCAGGGTAAGATCCAAGTACCCAGGGTGGTATTGTCGTTACTGATGTGTGTTGTTATAGTTGGATGTCATTTCACCTCAAGGTATACAATTGTTGTGTTATGTTATTATTTATTAAAATTGATGGGGATAGACTTTTGGAATAGTATGTAATGGGTGTTGAGTTTGAACACATCATTATTGGCACTCATTATTGCAATGTAACATGAATCATTTTATTCACCCTCATAAAAACATGTTTTTGGGTGATTTGTATAAATGAGTTTTTTTATTTGGTCAATTTAACATAAAATGGAACCTAATATGAAGCTAAAGAAATAAAATGATTTAAAATCATGAAAATTGGTTTTTAATGAGAAATAGGGTTAATGCGAATGTGTGTGACCTTTTTTAACCAAGACGTAGATGAGGTATTGTTATGGGTTGTGATTGTGCCTCGGTTTTGGCCGTGTGGTGTGGTTTGAGGAACGAATTGTTTTGTATTTATATGAATTTCTATTATATAAATTTGATAATGTGGTATTACGGGATATAGGAATTGTGTTTTTAATTATATATATGTACCTCCATGATGACTCTTGTTGAGATTTTGACAAGAGGATATGACTAGAAATGATCCAACTTTAGTGGGACCTAAGGCTCTGATAGTTCTGTGTGATGACGTTGAAGAGATGTTCTACGAGAACATTGTTTGAATTATGAAATTTACGGAGAGAGTCCCATTGGACGTTTTCAATATTATGTCAAACTTGGGACTATATTTTCAATTGCATCACCTTTCAAACTTCCCCATACATTGTGGACCTGAGGTAGCTATGTTCGGGATTGAGTCTCTCGAGACTATTCTAGACAACATAGAACTCCTATAGATAATTGAGTCAAGCTGGATGGTTGTATGTTATGTGGTCAATATAAATGTTAGTGTGACTTCCATACTTAGTAGGGATGTATATAGAATTTGCTGTGGAAGGACATCCATGCTATGTTCCTAGAACACATTTACCCAGAGATACTCAGCAAGAAAGAGTAGTAGAGTTCATGAGGCTGACCCAGGGGATAATTTATGTGATTGACTGTGATGTAATATTTACCGACATGAAACTCTTTTCACTAACTCTATTATGGGATGAGGCTACTATATAAAAACATTTTCAGGATGTGATTAAATGAAATACAAAGTCACAGGTTAACATCCATTGGATAAAAGAGTTTAAAAAATTAATGAATCAAGCAATCATCTCTGAGGGGAACCTGAAGGATACTTCTTTTGGAGGACATGTGGTATCTAGAATAAAATCAGGAGGTATGTCTTCTGAGTATAGGAGGTCTCTCTTTGATAATTTCAATCATGTTGATAGAAAATATGGTGTATATTTTGGTAGGTTAGTTATGAAGAACAATAACCCTATATACTACCACTAGTGTGGTATGTTGGGACATATTCGTAGCTATTTTCCCATACCACTAGTGGTGTTTCGAGCTTATGGTATGATGGGTTACTTGTAGAGTTATTTAAAAAACCCAGCCTATGTGTGGTGACAAAGGATCTAGGTAGAATCATACTGATGTAAGGGTATCTTCTTCCCCATATCTACCTAGTAGATAAATTTCTACTGTCTATGGAGGTTGAGGTAGTGGATTAGGTACTTATGGGAAAGAGTGATTTTATCAACATAGTGCTACAGATCTGGGGACTTAGGGTGAAATATAGGGAAGTGGGGTAGGAAAGTTTCATATATTTCATCCTACACATATGGATAGCGAGGTTGGACCATAAATAGTCAGAGTAACTAGTATTGTAGTTTCTATACTTTATAGAGCCTTACTTGATTTTTTTACATCTCATTATTTTATATCTTCAAAACATGTGAAAGGGTTGAGTCTAGAAGTGGATCCTATGAGTGGGATTATGATAATCGATACACTATTGGAAGTATGGATGAGAGAATTCTATTTTTGAAAGGGGTGTTCTCTCAAGGTTGAAAAGTACCATTTTCTATGGCATTATTAAATACCTGACATATCGGGCATTGATTTTATTTTTGGAATGGATGGTTTGGTATCAAACCAATCTCACATAGATTGTTACCATAGGAGGGTAATGTTTATATCCCTTGAGGACGAAAATTTTATTTTTCGTAGAGAGTGGAGTATCTAGTCAGGCCTTGCAAGGCTAGTTCATCATCACATTTGGGAAATCACAACATAGTTTTCTAGTATTTTTAATGATTATGGGGGTGTGAATCATGATTTCTTCCAACATATAGTGGACTAGTCTCAAGACATGTTTCTTGAATACATCTCAAGGGTTCCAATTGAGATAAATATGTAACTTACTATTGAACTCATGCATGGGACTGAGTCACTTTCAATTCCACGATACTAAGTGGAACCAAAATATCTTCTAGTGCTCAAGAATCAGGTAGCAGAGTTGATGGATAAAAGATTTATGAATTCGATTATGTATCCTTGAGTTTCTTTAGTCCCATTTTCAAAGATGACAGATTGATCATTGCACTTATATGTTGACTACTAGAAGTTGAACCATATAAATGTGAACAATCAGTATCCTCTTCAATGAATCAAATATCTATTTGTTTGATTGATATGATCTTGTGTGTTCCCTAAGATTGAATGGGTATTAGGTTTTTGTCGATTGATATTTTGATATTATAATATAAAATGGACATCATTCATAATTAGTTATTGAATTTATGAGCTCACCACAATTTCATTATGGATAAGATATGCTCTGGTAGTGTCTATGGACTTGATGAACCAAATAATCCACCCATACCTGGAGTAGATTAATGTAATTTTTTTGGAATAAATATTAATGTGCTCCAAGACTCATGACGATCACACCCAATATGTTGACGTCATTTTGAGTACACTGATATAGAATCATCTATATTACATGTGATCTAAGTGTCTATTCTAGATCGACATGGTATAGATCTTGAGTGACATCATCTCAGATAAAGTTTTGTTAGTGGACCTACAGAAAGATCAGGTAGTGGTTTCATAGAATTAGTCCAAAAATGACTTTGAAGAACATAGATTTCTAGGGTTGGAAGGCTATTTTTTAGGTTTATCTAGGACATTTTCTTCTTAACAACATCCTTTTCTTATATAAACTTGAAGGGAGTAATGTTTGAATGGACATGAGTATGTGAGAATAATTTCTAAGAGTTGATGAAAAAATTGACTACCACCCTAATCATGAAGCTTCCTGAGCGAGGGGAGGACTATATATTGGTTTGTGATGCATCTGGTATCAGACATGTAGTAGTGTTAATAAATTGATATTTAGTTTTGGTGTATAGGTATCAGAAGATTAGGACACATGAAAAAAAACTTCCCTATGCATGATATCATGTCTGTAAAAGTTGTTTCTACATTGTTGTATTCATGTTATTATCTATGGGGTGAAAAGTTCACTATATATACCGATCACAAGAGCTTAATGTAAATATTTTCTCAATGATATTTTAATATTTTTAATTGGAGGTGGTTTGAGTATATGGTGTCTTTTGATTTTGAGCTAAAATACATGTCTGGGAATAAAATCCTGCTTTTTGACTCTTTGAGCCACAAATCTCAGACTTAGATAGTTCAGGAGTCCAGTTATGAGTGATTTATGATGCATTTATAGGATGTGATGCATGTTGTAGTTTGATAGGGAGAAGAGTAGATGTTCATCACATCCATATCAATCGAATAAACACTTTTAAGGTAGATTATAGAGAGTTAGTATTCGTATTTTTGGTGTTTAACCTTGAGGAAAATCCATGACGGTGAGAAGTCACCTTCAAATAGGACAATATATGAGGTTGATATCATCTATTTCTTGGCCTTTATAATTGTGACTACTTGCATGTGGGAGTATCAAATGTTTTCATTTCATGCCTCTATGTGGGTGGCACATTTAGGCTTGAATGAAATGTATCATGAACTAATTCTAAAATATTGTTGGGTGGTCATGAAAAAGGAAATTATAGGGTCTGTGATATGATGTTATGCCTATCAAGATGGGAATGATGAGCATCAACAACCTGGTGGTTTACTACAGTTGTTTCCCATTACTGAGAGAATGTTGGATGGAATTACATTAGAATTTTTGATGGGTATCTTGAGGATGCCTCAGAATAATGATTCTATATGGGTGGTTTGGATCGATTGAAGAAATTAGAAAATTTATTTCCATTACATTAGACTCTATTAGTGGATTGGTTGGGAGACTTGTACATTCAAGAGATAGTTAATTTTTAATGGGTTCAGGGAAGTATATGTCTAGGACTTGACTCACATATCATATCATGCTTGGGGAAAAGATTGAAAAGGGAACATAGTATATATATAATTCTGAGTAGACTTTCAACCCACAGGAATATGAGAAGTATTAAAGAACAATAAATGTTTTGGAGTATATGTTATGAGCATGCATTCATGCCTTTGGTGGGTCTTTTGAAAAGAACCTAGCACTTATGGATTTCACCTACAACAAATGATATCAAGAAACTATTCAGATGGTAGCATGTGAGGCCCATTATGGTAGCCCATGCAGATCACCTATATACTAAATAGAGGTAGGTGAGTTAAAAATTATGGGACCAAGACTCATTAAGGATACATCAGATAAAGTTCATCTAATTTAGAAATATATGTTAATGTCTTAGAGTAGACATAGTTGTCTATAGATATGAGTCGTTAACCCCTTGAGTTTATAGTGGATGATCATGTGTTTCTTTGGATGTTGACCAAATTCAAACACCTTACTATTCAGAGATAGGGGAAGTTGGTTCTAAGATTTGATTGACCTTTTATGATTTTGGATATAATTTGGCAGGTGGCTTATCGATTGGATCTTATAAATAGTAATAATTCTATGCCAGATTTTTTTTCTTATTTCATAACTTAGGTGGTATCACCCCGAACCTTCTCATGTAATCGATGTGAATGATTTTGATATTGATAATAAATAATCCTTGGAAGAGCATCTAATACGTGTTATGAAACATAGTGAGAAGGTGTTTATGGAAAAGACGATGTCGATAGTTTATTTGTTTTGGCTACATGTCCGTGTTCAGGATGAATAATGGGACAGAGAATTAGATTTTGGGGCTTAGGGGCCTGATCATTTTACCTCAGAATCTCATATATGGTCGGAATTAAATATTGAGAATGATCTTTTATAATGTGGGGATACTTGAAGATCCCATCGTTTTCTAGAACTAGTTCTTTCTCATCTATGTGTACTATTTTACCCATATTTTGTTATACCTTGGGTGGATTTTTGTTTTGGGGTGTTTTGACTGAAAAATGATGTGTTTTCAAGAAAAAGTCTATGTGCATGGTTTGCGCATGATTTTCTAAAACCTTTAACCTACCACCAGTAAATCATGAAAACCTATATAGAAGGTTATTACATGGTCGGTCTAGGGTTTTTTCAAACCGTGCACCCCATATAAGAAACTATGCATGTGGGATTTCAATACCATTATAATTTAAAAAAATACACAACCACCTAGTATTAATCCCTAATCACTCCTAATGTGACCTTAACTCAATACTATAAAATTTTAAGATATCAAGAGTGTTCTAAGGTTATATGAACTCCACTCTGGAAGAATTAAAGATCTTTTTAAGGGATATACACATCTCCCAATATGTAATCTCTCGTTGTATGGATTCTTCTATCTCTCATCACTCTCTCAAGATCAAGTGGAGTGTTCTATTATCCATTGGTGATGGATTAGTTTTGGGATAGGAAATATCTAACTCTATTTGAAAATAGATATAGGTTTTGGTTCTAGATCTCATTATTCATTGTGCAATATAATGTTCTTCTATGATTTTGAGTTTTCAGTTTTGTAAAACACATGTAAAAAATCTTGAGGTAGGTGTTCTAAATTTAAAATCCCATATTCCTGATTACAATTATGTGTGTGGAATTTTAAAATATTCATATCCATGCTTTCTAATTTAATTTTTAATTTTAATAATTAGATGGTTAATATATTAATAGAATGGTGTCATCATAAAATTTATCGGATATTGGAATTATAATATTTGGTCAATTAATGGGATTTTGTATTTCATTGACCAATGTGATAATGAAATTTACTAATAAGGGTAATTAAAGGATGGTTTTATAAATATTGAAAACATAATTGGTCATTTGATTAAATATGGATAAATGGTTTATTGATGAATTGATCAAATTATTCCATGTGATTAAATTAAAGAATCCTGATTAAGATTATAATTGAAATTTTGTACCCTGATGTGAAATTATGATAATGGGGTAAATTATGATTAACCATTCCAGATGTGATGCATTATATATAATTTAATTAATTTAGAAATGGGGTGCGGAAAAAAGGCTCATGCCCACAAATACCCACAAGGTTCTAGCCCTGATATTCTAGGGTTAAATGGATGTATGTAAATTTTATTGAATGTGATAGAGATTGATGATCCAAATACCCATTTGGTGTCAGACTCATACTAATGCTAAAAATATCCACAAGGTGATAGACACGATGTTCTACACCCATGAGATTGGCATTGGACTATGGTTTTGAATTTCCATGATACAATGTGGAACTAAATGGATAATGAAATACCATGAGTTATATTTAATTATGTCTTCTTAATGTCATATGGTTAAGACTATGGTGTCGGACGATGTAGGTATTGATGGGATGGGTTTCATCATTAACCCAGAGGTTTATGAGGTTAAATAATGAATAATTGAATTTCACAACTCTTTAATTTATTTATTGTATCTTATTCTTTAATTAATTTCATAAACTATTATTGATGGGATATTGTTTTAGGAAACATTTTTTGTGGAGAAATAATATGTAATCACACTCTACATGGGCTCTTAATTGGTACCCTAATAGAATTTATGTTATTAGGACATGATAATGTAAACAGACCTATGTTAGATGGATGATATGGGATGGAGCATGGATGAGGATCCAGACATGATTTTGATACCCACTTTGGATTTTTAGAGTATCTTTATTTTGGGTTTTACGTATTTATACAAAACACATATATGGCATGTCAAATATACAATTTTTTTTTGATATTGTATTCCTTTTTGGTCATCATGTGATAGGGGTATTATTCTATTTATAGTTATATATTTTATTTTTATTTGTTTATTTATATTGTTTTTGTCCTTTGATAAAGATGGTATAGTATATTCATGTTATATTTTCTACCCTTCTTGTGATTTGTTAGTCGCTGGAATATGGGGAGGCATGCTTGAGGTGATGTGGCGAACCGGCTCATGGAACTAGGTTGTGGAAAAGGATTCATGTTTTCAAAATCTATTTCCATAATTATGGATTCTTTTAAACTATTCATATATCTCACGTATATTCCCTACCTGGATCATAAGGGTATAGTCTCCCCATTGTATCCCCTTAGATGCAAAATGAAATCTAGAACCATATTACATACGTGGAGACATGATTGAGGTTATGTGGAGTACTGTGTTTTCTTACATATGAGTAAACCTACTCTGGGACATTTCACCCTAGTCACTCATAGTTATCCTAATCCTTTAAAATTATAGGAGACATCCAAGAAAAATTCAACTTCATAACATAACTATTACCAACTTTTTTGTTTTCTTCTAAATTATATTCTATAAAATATCTTCTATAAGGGAGAATATATTAATTTTATTATAATTTATATGTTTTAAAGTTTCTATATTGAGTTCATCTTTATTATTTATTCATATATCCCATCTATGAAGAAAAAAAAGAGTTTGTGCATTTTACATACTACTACTTCCCTATGACGTAGCATGTTTTATTTTCATTATCCTTCTTATAATGATAGATATAAAGACGGTATATAATGATATATATGGATTCTATGATACCATAAAGGTTATGTGATGATAAATTTATGATCTTATTAATGATTTAATAAACAAAAATCAACGTTAATTTAATCTTTTTAAATATGCGTACTAAGAGGATAATATATTATTCAAATTATATAATGATTTCATATATAATAATTAAAATTTTAATTGAATAATATTAACATATCACACACTAATGGATTATAAGTAAGATAATTATTATTCTAATTTAATGATATTATAACAAAGCCTCCTCTTAGTCATTCATTAATCCTTTGTATGTTCGCCTTTGCCTTGGTTTAACCAAATCATTGAAAAATAACATGAAATTTAAATCATGAGTGACTATGAGAACATAATTACTAGTATAATATGAAATATATATGTATGTACTATTTTTTATTCTAGTAATATTATATATTTAAATCATTAATTATTAAAACACACTTTCATCATCAAGATTCATGGAAACACAATTGTTATCAATTTTGTCTTCAATGATATATAATAAAAACTCAATAAAAGAAAATAAAACATCATTAATAATTATAAATCATCCCTAAAATTATATATATTGATATATGAATGATGAAATTTTAAACAATAATGAACATGAATGTGCTATTATGAAATTTGTACAAATGATCAAAACAATAAACACCTAATGTAGAATATCAAGAGAATTAATGTTGGGAATGAATATTTAATAAGATTATAAATGAAAATGTATTTGAATAAGGTTATTAATTAAATTAAAAGTATAAACCCATTTTTTGATAAAAAAATGTATATTTATGTTGTTGGAATTCAGTAATATATGGTAAGAGTTTCTGTCTCAATCACCATTTATTGAGTAAATTATTGTATTTATGCACCAATTTTTATTTTCACAGTTTATGTAATAAAAAAATTATATAATGTTTCATGAATCTTTTTT
Source organism: Viscum album (assembly GCA_963277665.1). Lineage (NCBI taxonomy): Eukaryota > Viridiplantae > Streptophyta > Magnoliopsida > Santalales > Viscaceae > Viscum > Viscum album. The sequence continues at coordinate 393,759,047 of OY728136.1, read as the reverse complement.
ATTTCATAGTATACAAATATAAATTTAATTTTTTTTTATCTTTGAATGGTATCTAATCTAAAATGGTTACTAAAGTCGTAATAGTTTCTATCTCAATTTCTTTTTATTGAGTCATGTATTGTTTTTATGCACCGGTTTTCATTCTCTAGGTGTATATACAGAAAATTTGGGATATTTTATCATGAATATAACTTATTAATTTTTATATAAATATGAATTTCATGATTTAACTCTCATGATTTTCTGGTCCAAAAGAGTTTCTAAAGACGTAAGGGTTTCTGTCTCGATTTCCTTTCATTAATACAACTGTTGTATTAACAAACCAATTATATTTTCCAAGGAATGTATACTGAAAATTTGAGATAGGATTTTCATGAATACCATTTATTTTTTGTTAAATAAATATAAACCTTATTTTTTAACTCTAAAGGGTTTCAGACCCAAAATATACCAATGTGTGTATTCGTCTCAAATTCCTCTCTTTCTGATGTTGTTAGTATTGTGTAATTAATGCCATTTTTGTGTATATACGAACATTTTGAGATATAATATCATAAATTATCATATTATAATTATATTTTGAGTTCAATATTAAACCTTCTCTTTCACGGGGGTTTGAATCAAAATCATCTATAATCATAAGGGTTTTCTTGGTCTCAATACTTATTCATTGATACACAATATATTTTGTGCACACTGTTTCCATTGTATGGTTTATTTAATACAAATGGATATATCATTATCATAAACCATTTATTTCATGGGATTTAGAACCAAAATCATGTTATCTTATTCAATTGGCCATGGACTAAATTATTTTCCCAATAATGATGATTTTTTGGTAACACGATTTTCCTTCATTGAGTGATGATACTTATTTGAACATATTTCATATAATTTCATTTCATTATCCCATTTTATTATATAATGTTGTATTCAATTTTTTTGAGATTTAAATTCATACCACATAAACCCCTTTATGAATATTTCCCTTTTTCGGGTTATGATCTTATGAAACCATCCACCTACTTTCTCTGGATGTCTTATGATTGTAATTCAAGTATTCACTTCTTCATATAAACATTTTTCGACATAGTGTGAACATCAAATTCAATATAATTTAGAATAGATTGTGTTTATATAGAAATAATGTTATTATATTTGACATTGGAAATATTATTGGAATATTGTACATTGTTATTTCAATACAAATAATTATTTCAAGGTTGAATAAGTATTGTTTGATGTAGAAAATTCTTGCTCGGGATATGTTATGATCATGTGACCAATTTTATTGACATGAGTATAATTATTGAAATTATTGGTGACTATTATATTCTAATACAAGTTGATCATATATTGAAAATCCATGTTTTTAATTATATGGATAAATGTGATTTTATTCATCCAAATTGTGCTTAGTTAAAGGTACAAAAGGTATTGATGAATGTTATGATGAATATATTAGACTTAATAAGGTGATGGGTGTGGACCGGAATTATATATCCCCTTGATGCATCAACGGGCCTCATGAGACAAAAATCATTTTGGATTTTTTTTATGCATTACCAATTTAGCATACCTTCTCAAATGTGGTATTGATGACAACTAAATGTCTAGGAATAAAGACCTTAGAACATTTTTTTAATGTATATAATTGTTTATTGCATCAGTATTTTATTTGAATTAATAATATACATGTTTTTATTTATTATCATGGATATAGAACAATATTAGTTTCAATTAGATTATGGATTTATGTTTTTTTACCATTTCTTACAATAATATTTATGTCTGGTTTATGTCAAGATTGCATCAATTATATGTTTCCCATACTTAGAGTTTGAGATCACCCCTTTATTTTTAATTTGTTACCCAATTTATGAATATAATTGGTACACATGTCATGTATATATATATGGAATGTGTGAAATATTTTATGGGCGTTGTTTATGGATTATCATGAATTGATTAGTTTCTTATATATAATGAAAAAATGTCTATTAGTTATTAATAACAAGCGATTTATAACTTTATATTTTTCCCTAATTCTATATTTTGGTAAACATCAAAGAATACATCATATTAAAGTGACTAATGAATCTTTATTGATTTTATAATTATGAAAAAATATATCAATGATTTTATATCTCATTTCAAATAAATTATGAAAAGCATATCTCTATGTACACACGATCCGAGAAAGTGGGTCTAAGGCATCACCATAGGAACCAAATGAAATTTTTAGAAAATTGATGATATTATGATGTTTTTAGGATAATTTAATGGGTTATATGTTAGGTTTTATCATAAGTAAAAGGTATAAATAACCATTGGGAATACTTATACGATTTATAGTTAATTTAATAATGCACATTTTAATTGTTGATTGTGATAAGTGAAATTTAGTGAAGACCCTTGGAATAAGTCTTAGCATATGATGACCTTATGATGTGTTGGTACTTTAATGAGGATATATTTTTACTAGAGAAAGATCCCAATATGTATAATGTCAAGTGGATGTGGTTTGGGAATAGATACACCTCTGGGTAATCACCTCAAAAAGGGTTGAATGGGTATTAAATCAATCATCAATCTAATTCATGATGAGTGATAGTAATATTTCACACCCTATGAGACACACTAAGGGGATAAGTGTTTTAATAACATTATGTTTTAGAAACATTATGATGGATTTCATAATAATTTTAACTAATTAGTTTGCATAAACTCATAGAAAAATTACAATTGATAACCAATGATTGAACAAAGAGAGTCATAGGTTGATCCAAAAGTATCATATGTTAAAAATAACTGTGTCTTTAGGGAAAACATATTTTGATTGATGTTTCCATATTAATATTTTAGATAGTATCATTACATTTTTATTTCAATATTTGACTACAATGGGATCATGAATATGAATCTAAGAATAGTTTGTATCTAGAAACCACTATGTTTTATGACTAAAAAATAGAGTATAAAAAATTTGGTTAATAATTTGAATATATTCATATTATAATAGGATAGGTGGTTTTCCTAGTCTTACATAAGCTGGTGATATTGACATTTTAATAATATGGAAAATCATAGCTATTATTATTAGTGGGTGATATTTTTAAATGATAGAATGTTATATTCTAAAATATATGACAATTATATAAAATATCATTGGATTATTATTCAATAGTTTTAATTTGAAGGTATAAAAAAATATATTAAATGGTATTAATAACATCTATAATTAATATTATAAAAAGGTTATATTTTTTTAGATAACTAATTGAGAACACTTGATTGAGATTTGGATAACTCTCCAAATTAGCATTTTTATTTCCAACACTTTTTAGGGGAAATGAGAAACCTAACAGAAAATAAAATAAATCTTCAAAGGATACAACTGACTTATAAAACACAAGACTAAGGCGATTGGAATATTTTTCCCTTAATAGATTCTAGGGAAAGGAACTAACCAAGAAGTCTAGACTGGCCTCCAAGATTTCTTCATAATTCCTTGCTAGATAGTCCCAAGCATTCATGTACATGCCTTTCATAATCATCTCCAAGTAGAAACCTCTAAAAAATATGTAGTATTGATTTTCAATTCAGTCATCATGCTCTTTGGAAGCTTCCACCTGGATTAACCTTTCTATATTTTGATCAATATCTTCCCTCATATCCTTTATCACCAAAATAGACACCTTATTTTCTTCAACAGAATGCATAAGGAGTTCCATTTTATTTCCCAAATCCATGTCCTTAAGGGACTTCATAGACCCTTCCTCACATCAAGGACTAGGGGAAGTAGCATACTCCACCACCAGCATCACATACTCTGTTTTAAAGTGAATCTCTTCATGTTGTCATCCTTCCTTTGAGGTATCATTCTCTTGCTCATGAGACTCAGTGATTTTGACTTGTTGGCCCTCCTATCCCTCCACTAGATAGATCTCAATCTATTTGAGTTTCCCCACATTATTGGCTAATCAGGTCTCCAATGGTCTAGGAAATTAGGTGTAGTCTTTACACCCCTTATATTTCAGCTTTCTAGAAAAATGCAGCTCCCCAGGTCCTTGTTCTTTTTTCTCCCTTTTTCGATCTTTGGTTGTGCAATCTTTTTCCCACCACTACAAAACCATTATCATCAGAGGGTTTTCCATCTCCATCAAACTCATCCTCAAATGAACAATTAAAATTTCTATCAAACTCTCCGTCATTGATCAAAATTTTAAACCATATTTTTAGGTCAATACAAGAAAAATTCATCCTTGAGTTGGTGTCCTATTTGATATCTAGTGGCCTGCATACACCACATGAAGTCTACTCCCAATCCTGTCCCACCATCGAATTTCTCTCACCATTGGCATGAATCACCCTTTCAGAGTTCATTCTACTACCATCATGCACCACCACAGCATATGTGCATGGATTTTGGCTTACCTCAGCCCCAAAATTTGGGCCAATAGTTCCCAAATAATTCCCTAGAGCCTGAGTATGTGTAGTGAGTATATCAAGATTAGCTTCAGCCACTCCACTTTCCTTAGGAGGGATTCCCAAATCACTGCACATGCTTTTGAAAATATCACGTACACTGGGTTCTGGAGGTGATACCTTAGATGGTTTTTTCATAATTTATCCACCCAAGCACAGGTCATCCATAGCCTTACCATTCCCTTGATTGGAACTAACACAGCCACCCACAGACCCTGAACTATTCTTATCAAAAATCTGACTAACACTAGAACCACCTTACGAAAAACCTGCCTGGACCTCCAGAACATCTCACTATTTCCTCACCCTTCAGTTGTATATCCCCAAACTATGCCCTAGCATCTTGCATGAAGAACAATAGTCTCAGGATTCAAATAAGATTGTCTTATTATATCTAAATTATACACCCATGGAAATACAAAATGAATCAACATGTGACTTCGAGACATCTACTTCGACACATACCACTGATAAAATCAGGTGGTACATCGCATGGGTTCAATTATTAGAATAGAGGAAATGGCCAACTAGGATTACAAGAAACTCAATAATAGAGGGATTTTGAAATCGAAGAGGGAGATTTGGAAAGCTCACCCAAATCACCATCATCGAAGGGTCGCGTTTCATATGAAAAATGTTTGACTATTTGAAGAAGAATATGTGAGCACCATCACAAGAGAGAGGTTCACTCGACCAAGCAAGAATCAGATCGTCTTCAGAGGTGAAGCAGATCATGATGTTTTGGGAGTCAAGAAGACCAATCATGGCTCGCACCTGTAAACCCCTTGAATCGAAAATCTGACAGTCAAATGATTCAACTGACGACCATAATCGCTTGAATCTTCCAATCAATATCAGGTTCGGTATTGAGGATATCTTAGTGTGGGTAAATTCCTTATAGTTGTAGTTAAGTCTTAAAAATGCATTTTATTGAGATTTTTTGATTTTGTTATATACATAATGGGTTATATAATTATAGGAATGATTAATTTTATTTGAGGATTGATAAGTTTGATTTTGATTGCATAAATTGTAATGATTATTGTGCGTAAAATATTTAGATAAAGTCCATGATAATTTTGAATATCTATTTGAAGGATTATGTTAGTAAGTTTGAGAGAAATATTCTCAAAGAATAATTGGATTATCCAATAATGACATTTGTTAAACTAGAAATGATATAGGTTGAACTCAGCCTCACATAAGATGATTTGGAAGAACTATATGTTAACATGATTTTTCTATAAGGTGATACGTCTTGAGATAAAAATTTCTTATTTTTATTTATTCTATTTTCCTATAATGATCATAACTCACATTAACTCTCTTGGTTTTAGTGACAGACAAATATAAAACAAAGCACATAAAAAATAGTTTCGATGGTAAATAAAGAAATTGTCCAAATAAACAATCTAATGGTATAAGGGCTAGAGTAATAGATGATATAATTATGAAAGCCTAGATATCAATATTTTAAATTATAAACATGATCATAGTTCAAATTCAAATCACATCAAATAATATAAAGAAGCAAACTTAAAAAAATTCAGTTTTACATGATGACGAAGAAAAAAGGATTCAATTTTCTATAATTAAAAAAAGTATGATATAAAATATGAGTAAATTCAATAATTGTGGAGTTCAAGGTCATCAGAATTAAAAGTTTAAGGTAATGATAGAAGACACAAAAATCAATTGATTTAAATGAATGTGAGTTTGGAATTATTCAACACAATTCCCCAATCCAAGGGCTGATGGGAGAGATAGTCACTAAAACCCATAAAAATAAAGATAATTCTAAAATACTACTAATAATGATTCAAATATTTAGTTTCCAATCTTTATTTTTTGGTGTCCTATGTCATGTAAGTTTTCATCATCTATCCGATATTGATTTATAAATAAATTTCCCAAGTGGTATGATTATTATATAAATCATTTTTCAGGTTTATGGTATGTTATTCCTTATATATATATATTCTTTATTATAATTCTATGTGAAATTATTAATGTCTATGATCACATTATAAAGTTCTTATAATGATTTTTCATATTGAAAAATCTAATTATACATAACAGAAAACCCATTATCACGTATAAGTGCCTGGTTATTTATTAGTTCCCTATATAAATTAATTAAAAAATATAAGGAAAATGTATAGGATGACATTTATTTAGGGGTAGAATATAACACCCAGAAGATCTACTATATGATTACATTTAAATAAATGAATGTGTTTAATAGATTTCTCCACATGCAACACCAAACATAAATGAAAATGTGATATATCAAGATAAAATATAAATATTTATGCATGGTCATTAAAACCCTAGATGTTAAATTAATAAGAATGGATATGTATTAGAAAATTTTCAATTATATGTATATATAAAATAAATTCTACTTTTAATATGAAATAATTTCTATTAGTATACCAAAATTTACTAATAATATAAAATATTATTTAGAAATGTATTATTCAATAAAAATTTCCTTTTATGCAACAAAAATATGTATTTGAAGAAATATTTAACTAATTATAAATTATTTTTTTTGTTAATAACGTGTTAACAAAAATTTAGTTGGTAAATAATATGCAAGAAGAACAATAATAATTCATATTTGAAATTTTCATTTACTAATTAAAACAATTTTTCAATTATATTTTATGATTGAATTAAAAAAATAAATTTATAAGTATTATAATTTTTCATTTGAAAAAATTATGTCCAATTTTCAATTCCTCATATAAATATTGACTTAGCAATACCTTTTTAGATTTTTCTAAAAAGGTTGGTTATTAGTTAATAAAATATTTTTCATGAAAGTATTAATTTATATAACTTTACCATTATATAAGAATGATCGAGAAATTTATAATAACTTTTAAGAAATAAAATTTCAATTTTAGGAATACAATTATTATTTTTAAAATATCTTTTCACCATTTAAATCTTATTGACAAAACTTTTATATCTGATTAAAATTTTACATTAATATAAAATCTATTTTTGGTATTTTTTATTAAAAATATAGTATTTTTAGAGGAGATTATGTTTTGGATTTCTTTAAAAGCCTTATATCATTTTTTTATAATAAAACAATTTATTTCATTAAAATCACTATAAAATTACATTTTATCATGTACATAAATTTAAGAGTTAAAAATTTAATTTTGTCTGAAAATAGTTTTTATGCGATTAAATCTACGTAATTTTAAAATTTACTTTTCAGATATATAAGAAATTACTATGATAAAATAATTTTAAAATTTAACATTAAAAGTATCAAATTACTTACAAATTTCATCCTTAATATTTCTCAACAAATTTAATTACTATAGTTAGAATTGAATTAACAATGTGAACATAAATTAGGGTAAGAGTTAAAAAATGTAAACAAAACTCCCTAATCACTCAATTTTCTCTCTAAAATGATTGTTTTACGTGATTATTTACCCACAATAATTTTATTCTCTTTTTTGACCATTTTTTGTCCTTTAACACTTGAATAATAGAATCCCATTATTTAAAATGTTAAGGGACCTCTGAAAACTACCTTTCCTTTCACTTATAAAAGGGAAACCTTTCCTCCACTTCAAGAGATACCTATCATTCTAATTTATCATTTTATATTTTCCAGTTTTCTCTCAAAATACATATATCCCACTAAAATAATCTCATGTTCACTCATAGTTATCCTAACCCTTTCAAATTCTAGGAGACCTCCAATGATAATTATATTCTGCGACATAAATATTATTAAGTACTTATTTTATTGCATAATTATATTCTTTAAAAATAATTATAACACTAATAGATTTATTTAATTATATTTATATATTTTAATTTTACTTATTAATTTTATTATCTTTATTTACAGATATACCCCATCAATTAAGAAAAACAAATCTATTGTTCGTACATTTTTCATTATACCGCCTCTACAACATAATGTGTTTTTTTTTCATCAATGCATTACAAGGACGGATATAATTATGTTATTAAAAGATAAATTTACCTTTTATTATATCATTATTTTTATGGTATGACAAATTTATTACCCTATTAATGATATAATAAAAAACTATCATCGTTATTTTAATCATTTTAAAAAACTTACCAAGAGAAAATTATTATATTCAAATTATGTAATGTTTTTATATCCATTACTACTTCTTCTATTACCTTCCAATTATGATATATCATTATAATAAACAATAAATCAGTTCATTGTGAATCAATATTAATGATATCATAATAAAACCAACTCTTAATCTTTTATGAAATTAGGGTACATTAATATTTGGGATGGTTTAACCACTAATTAAGTAATAATATAAACTTATATCATCAATGAATATTAGAACATAATTAGTGATATTATATGATATAAATATTTAAAAAATAATTTATTATGGTAAAATTATATTGATATTTAATTAATTAATTTATAAAAGACACTTTCACCATCGAGAATCACTAAAAATGGAAAGCTATTTATTTAATATGGATGGAAATAGAATAAAACACTCATGAATGGGATTTGAAACATTATAAATATTTATAAATGGAACCTAAAATTTATTTTAGTCAGATTTTAATGATAATGTTTTAATTAAGAATGATCATGGAAGTTTTAATATAAAATTAGTACAAATGATCAGAAATATAAACACCGAAATGTATTAAATTCGTAGAATTCATGTTATGAATTAAAATTTATGAAAATAAAAAAAATTGGATATGAGTAATGTAATGAATTAAGGGATTAATATATAAATTTTGTGATACATGAAGTTAATGTACATTCATGGAATTTAAGAACAAGATGTTAGGATTTCGTTCTCAATTTCCCTTCATTGAGACATGTATTGTATTTATGCAACTATTTTCATTTTCATGGGCTGTATACTGAAAATATGAGATATTGTATCATTATTACATTTTATTTCATTGTATATAAATATATTTGTTATTTTTTAACTCTCTATGATTTATGATCAAAAATTTTACTCAAGTCATAAGTGTTTTCATCATAATTCTCATTCATTAGGAAAATTATTGTATTTATGAACCTGTTCTCATTTTTTAAGTGTGTATATTGTAAATTTGAGATATTATATATTAAAAACCTTTTATATAATGGTATATAAATATAACTCTCATGGTTTAACTATCAATTTATTCATTTCTAAATTTCTTTCTAAATCCTTAAGGGTTTATGAATCAATTTTCTTTCATTGTGGAATATATTTCATATTTTCTCAAATTTTCAATTTTTTTGTGTATACTAACAATATTATAATTTTTTTCATGAATATATTTCATTTCATAGTATATAAATTCACATTTATTGTTTTAACACTCGTGGTTTTACAATCTAAAATATTCCAAATTGGTACGGTTTTTTGTCTCAAATTCTTTCCTTTGAGACATGTTTGGTATTATGAACCTAATTAAAATCATAATAATTTCAAGGGTCTCAATTATTATAATATGAGACGTTGTAATTTATTTTCATCGTATATTATTTTTTAATAGTCCTCATATATAATGGGATTCAATATTTTAATCAATTTCCCTTTTTCAATTGGATATTGGTTTAGTTGTTTCGGCAGTAGTGAGTATTTTTTTGTATCTCAAATTTTTTTCATTGATTTTTGATAATTTTTTAAATTTATCTAATATATTGTTTTATATTATTACATTTTATTGTATTATTTGGTTGTTTAAATTTTTGGGTGGGGATATACATTCTTAACACATAACCCCTTTTCTGAATATTCCCCACTTTTAGGTTATGTTGTTTAAGAACCATTGACCTTCTTTATTTGGATGGATAATGGTTATGTTATTTTTGAATTGACAAGGTCATATAAATATATCTTTCTATGTTTTGAACATCACATTTTACATAATCTTGATTGAATGATTTTCAACAAGAAATAATTTTTTTACTACAACCGGGAAAAATATTGGATTGTAGATTATTGTTATTCCAATATTAATGAGTATTCGAAACTTAACCAAATATCATTTGACCACCCAAGGTTTTTCTTTGGATGATTTATGATCATTTTACCACTTTTATTGACAAGGGGATGATTATTGACATTATGGATTATTATTGTTTCTTGATATTGGTTCATCATGTATTAATATTATGTATTATTCATTATACTGATATCTATGTTTTTATTAAGTAAAAGAATAGTTTGGAAATGGTATGAAAGGTATTGATGAATATTATAGTGAAGAAATTATTTATAATTTAGTTTTTGTTGGGGTCCAAAATTATATATCCCCTTGATACATCAATAGCTTTCATGAGAAAAAATAAGTTATTGTTTTTGGTAAATTCCTACCGAGTTCAGCGAGATGCCTTGACCACAGTCTTGGTGATAAGTAAACATCCTGGAATAATGGATTGAAAAAATGTTTTTAATTTCCATAATTATTAATTTCGTTTGTATACGATCAATATTTTTGAAATACATGTTTTTATTTATTATCTGGGATATAGTAGGATATCAATCTCAAATTTATTATGGTTTCATTTTGGTTACATTTTACTTCCATAATATTTATGTCTTGTTTTTTTGATGATTTATTCATTTATATATGTCCCTTAATAATTGTTTTATATCCACCCATTCATATATTCAAATCCCCCATGATATGAAGATAATTATTACAAGTGACATGTCAAGAATGACATCATGTGTGAATGAATTTATGGGAGATGATAAAGACCTATCACGAATAATGTAGTTTCTCATATATAATTAAAAAAACTCATATTGTTTAGAATGACATGGGATTTATCTACTTATTTATTATATTAATTCTTTAAATCTCTAAACCTAAAAATTTCCTCATGATATAATTGATACATGAATCTTAATTGATTTGGTAATTATGTATCAAGATATACATTCTTTAATAGCTGGTGTGAAAGAAAGTATTTTATGTATGTGGTTATGAGCACTGGGTTCGAGAGTGAGGGTATGGGGAATCATATGATCTAATTTTTATATTCTAAATTACTTGTGGATGTGGAATATTGCGAAAAGATATATTTATTCACTTATATCCTAATATATATAAGGGGTCCAAAAACCATAGGTGCAAATATTTAAAGTATATTTGGAATTTTATAAAAAAAATTAAACTACACCTGATTCACCCCCTTCTTTTTCAGGTGTCCATACCAATTCATTGGGAATTAAAATTGTTATTATAATGAGGGTTTCCTGTTATTGGATCTAAAATTTACTTTCCTGGGTATATTTAACCTTACTATATAATGTATAGATTGGATGACTTTTTTGAGGTTCCATGAATGGATGAATATGTCTCCATCCCTATCTATATATATTTAGTAGTCTAAGACCATACATTTATAAATGAGAATATAAAGGAGACCAAAAACCCATTAAATATATCATAGATAAAATAGGCAAACAAATTTATTTATGTTATTCATAATAGTGAATTTCATGATAAATATACTGATTATTATTCCTCTTGTGACACATGTTAAATCTTTGATAAAGAAAAATTTAATGAGTTACTTAGTGACTTTTAGTTTGAAATCAAATACTATATGAAGTATGTTCCCATTAAGGCTTTCAATTACATATTTTCTTATATCATGTGACTTCACAGTGATAATATGTTGCTATATTAATATTTTAATTCAATGTGTGATGAATTACCAAATAAATAGAGTTTTTCTACCACTCACACAATCCTTATGAATGTTAAAGAAGAAACTATTACACTTTGTAGAGAAATTATTTTTTTAATGAATAATGTAATATAAATTCACCTGAGAAAGAAGATTTTGAAAAAAAAACAATGAAGTGTTTTAGGATTTTGATAAATTTTTTAGTCTCCATGGATGTCATGTCTACCCAGGAGGAAGTAAAACAAAAAGGGTGACAGGGATTGACAATTTATTTCAAAATTAAAATAAATTGAATGGTGATGAAATTGAAAAACTGAATAGATAGTTTTACGATATGATTAAATATCATGGATAATAGAAATAATTTAAAGATATGAAATGTCATAAGTTTTATGTAATATTGGGAGATATAGAAATTAACCAAGATTAATTATCACAATCTAACTGGATATGTAAATAAGGTCACCATATTTGATTCAGGGCAGATTATTTATTCAATGAAAAATCATGATTTTGGAAATAATATATTGAATTCGTCCCATGATTATCCATTAATAAGCTCATAAAAAGACATGACTTAATGTCTAGTAAAATTAATTAGAACTGAATCAAAATTTTGAAAAAATGTATGAAAAAAGATAAAAATTATAGAAATGTGGATGATTAAAATTTTAAAAATATAAAAAACATGACAAGGATGGATTGAAATAATTCTAAGAAACATTTCACCCCAAATGAACTCCAAAGTTATAGGGCTTCCACTCAAAATGGAAATACATACAATTTTGGAAATCAGGATAGCATACTACTAAATATAAAAAAATAAATTAATTTTTAAATGTTGGTTTCATTTGATATTGGGGAATAAGTATATTGAGTTCTAGAGAAACTTTTATAACAAAACCCCCTCCCACCAAATATGCTGTAATAAAGGTAGAGAGATAATGACCCCATATTCTGAACTTCATCAGGCCCCAGTATAGAGACTAGTTATAAGGGTGAAAACATATCATAGAATCATAGGCATAACCCTCTATAAAAAATATTATGGTTCATATGATAAACAATCACCAAACAACTCCAGTATATTATATGAATGTATACCAAACACCATCCCACAAATCATGAGTTAATAAAAAATGATACATATGAATGTCTTCAAAGTAAAATATTAAATATAAAATTATATGGTAGGAACTGAAGATAAACTTCAAAAAAACTATTGATATCTAGCTCCATCCCCAAATCCACATGTAAACCTGAAAATAGTTTATTTTATTAGGGTGAGCATAGCTGGTATACTCAACAGGGACATAACCAAGGTCTAAATTTTACATGTGAAAAGAGAATATTAATGCACCAGTGAAAATATTCTAGAACCAACATGAACCTATAAAGGTCAGATATCTATACCCAACCGCACTATAGATCCCTCCACAAATCGCACATACAATATATTAATATAATATCTAGATCATAACAGGGAATGTTTCCATGTTGCCTCTTCGCCACTAATTTTCCTCTCTAATTCCCCAATATATATGTCTTATTATCCCATACCTACCACACATATCACATTATATACCACGACCTTACACACGGGACAAACATCATATAACATCCTACCCCCACAGACCTAGTCCATACATCATATCATAGCCAGAAACAGATCAGTATGTTATTATAAATATGTAGGACGTCGGCCTTATCCCCTCCTCTTATGACACATGACCCCCACCACATATCAAATAATACCCCAACTCATCCCTATGAAACATGGTACCACACACCACAAATCATCTGGAAGACACATGGGCTACATATCACTATTTAAGGAAGAGAGGGGGAGAGGGAAAAATGGATATCTATAACACTACCATTCTAGATGTTGGGGAAAACACCTAGAACCTAGAACCTCTGAGCACTTTTAATGTTATCCAACTCGGGTGGGCACATATAATATAACATAAACATACTTGATACATAGAAAATAAAAACATACCAAACCTAAGGGTTCACATCAACAAAACTAGTTCACACCACATCACCACCACGTACCATAAATCAAATATTACAAATGTTTCCATCACTATATGCAACACACCACACAAGCCCCAAAACATTTTCAATTTTTATCCTACCAGTTCCATAACATTTATTCATTATCCATTTCATTTAACATTACATCACTTATTCATCCAATTAATTTTAATCTGTCTATCACATATCAATTTTTACTACCCTGTTTTTATACATAAACATATTTTGTATTTTTTATCATATATTCCATGGCTACTTAGGAAAATACTAGAACCCAACCACAAAACCACATCAACATACATAAACTGTCACAACATCACACATCCTATATCATCATTATGTCACATCAACCGAAACATCTCTTCACACAATAACCACGTATCTCATCCATCACAAAACCATAATCACCATGTATCAAAAACAATATGCCACAAAAAATGATCTATAATACACATCATCCGACATCACATTCATTCCAACCAACCACTGCATCACCACCCCACATACAAAAAACCCATCCAGTCACTAAGATCGCCACACAATAACTACAATCCTCAAAAATTTCTCCAATGAGCACAACACCACACACAAAATCAATACATCTCGACTTCACATTTATTCCAGGTCTTGATCACATTACTTCTTTATATTACCGTGTGTATTATCACAGAAACCATATATCACGTGGAAACCAATTATTATAAAAATAAAAGTTCATTAACCTTTTTTTTAGTGTGTGATCCAATGAAAAATAGCAGGGACCATGAATGAAAATTACCTATAGTACGGTCAAGGCTCCCAAAAGAAGTTATTTTCAGAATAGGAAATGGGATGGAATAATAACATCAATAACATATATCAAAATAGAAAAACAAGAGATGACTCCCCATAACCACGAATTTAAGACTTTTCAATTAATTATATGATTATGACTACCCTTACTGTCCACCCATTGGTAAAAAAAGAATGAAATTCTGACACATGGTACATAAAAAGGTTGATTATGAGTATCCCATTCCTAAACAAAGCATCCCAATCTATGTGTTCGCGATAATGCAAAACAAAACTGCCCAAGAACCACTGCCACACCAGATAATTGTGGGTGAACCTACAAAACTCCCAAATATTGTCAAAAGTCAGCCGAAACACATAACCAAAACCAAAAAAATCCATCGTAGTGAACTACAATGAAGACCATAAGGAAAACAGATGAGATATAGATGGGAAATCACCAAATATCGGATATAGGATCTCACAGATCAATGGAATAAATCTAAGGGTCAATACCCATAAAAGGAATCCAAATATTCCTCAAGGGAGAACCTTCTACCTCCTAGAATTAGTGCAGCCATAGGGTTTGGGATTTATAAGAATCAAAAAAACATTTATAAAAGTGCTACACAAGATATTTATACATTATGTAAATGTTGGGGTTATATCTCTCTGATATACGCATATACCTTTTATTATTTAACCCAAAAAATTTACTCGTCATGTTGATCCTCGAGAACCTCCATAAAAAAATATGTCACTATAACATACATGTGGTGTAAGATTCATATATCATCTATTACCCCTTCTTCAAGAATTTAATATCCAAACTCATCCATACCACTTTCATTCCTCCTCCAAGAACCTTCAACACCAAAAATTGGCAATGTAATAGACCAGGTGGATATGAATTATTATAATAGATAGCTCTCAAATGATTCATTCCCCTGAGAATCCAAAACAAAACCAATAAGAAAGGGGTCCAAACAACCACAACGTAATATACCTCTTAAGGATCACATCATATCTCAAACAACACCACCTACCATACATGCCAAAAAAATCACTAATAAACACTACCAGGGAAAATCACTCCCTCTCATTGGGCATGAAATTATATCATTTGGTACTATACAAATCCAAATCCATCCCACACAATGATATAACCTCAGCACAAAAATGATAAACAATCCACACTTATCTAAACATATGGATCAGGGAATTTCATCCTCCATGTCAAGATACTACCCGCTCTAGATGGCGATAACTCACATAAACATGTTTAATCACATAATAGTTAATTCCATTCAATTATTATTCATGTCCTATAGTTTTTAAATTTGTGTACTTTATCATGCAACACACATCAAGTGAAATAGTGCATCTCATATAACCGAAATATCCAAATAACACATCAAAATAAAAATAAAGGGAAAACTCAAAACAACTTTGGGTACTAAGAACACATCTATGTATCTCACTCCCAAGTACTCTCCTCTAGGACACCATTCCTCCACATAACAAGAACTAAGGGAATATTTTTCCCATGCAAAAATATCTCTTGAAGATCCTAGATATACACAAATTTATCCACAAACATTGTGTCCTCCTAAATATCAAAATGTTCCTAGTCAATAATGTAGGAGTCATCATGAAGACATTAATAAAACCGAAACACATGGAAGATGTCATGGATATTATCCAGCTATAGTGGAAAAACATATCAATATCTCACCATTCCAATATTCCACAACACCTCAAATGATTCAACTAACCAGAGATAATCTTACTCATTCTTATGGTCTTTCACCGCCCTCACCTATTATCAATCCAATTTTTTCTTCTCAATCATGCTCTACATTACATCCGGACCAAGAATAGTCGACTCTCCATCCTATATCCATCATAATCGATAATTAAACAGATGCATATTCAAGACCACAAATGTAGCCATACCACCAGATGAGTGAAATGTGTTGTTTTATGGAACATGACTAAAATTAGGTATCATATCGGAGATCCACCAATGTCTAGGATGCATACCCAAAACATATCCTTTACCATCCAGATGGTCCCTTCCATCTGTCTATCTATTTGAGGGTGGAAAGTAGTGCTAAGGTGAAACTAGAATAAAAAATAATATGAAATACCCCCCATACACATGATGTAAAATGAGGATCTTGATCATGGATGATGTTCGTCGATACCCCATGAAGCCTAACCACATCATCCATATACCGCCTTAGAAAAACATCAAGGACACTCTACTCACAGAATAATATAAATTGAGACAATTTTATTAGCTGGCCCACTATCACCCAAACTGAATCACAGCCTCTATAATTTTTATATAACCAGATGATGTAGTACATCAATATTTCATCTATTTTTAAATTGGTAACATCCATGTACTGAAAAAAAATCTCCTGGAACATGTTGTTCATATTTCACCTTATGAAACATCAAACATATTGGCACAAATAGCACAACAAACCATTTCATCCTCAACCACAATATTTTACCCCTAAATACATGATACATCTTTGTCGCACTAGGATTTATAACCAAGGGTGAACTCTAAAAATCAGCGATAATCTCTCATGCATCTCTCATGGGACAAACAAACACACCTACATCAACATTC
Source organism: Viscum album (assembly GCA_963277665.1). Lineage (NCBI taxonomy): Eukaryota > Viridiplantae > Streptophyta > Magnoliopsida > Santalales > Viscaceae > Viscum > Viscum album. The sequence continues at coordinate 393,741,408 of OY728136.1, read as the reverse complement.
AGTTACAATCTTCCTCTGACTATAACTCAAGAGAATTACCATTCCAACATGATCGAGAATCACATATACCTACGAGTCTCACCACTAAGACTCCTCCACTTGCTACATCAATTTTTATTACATTGTCATTCTATAAATTCAAACTCATCTAGAACTTTCTCTGATATCAAGACGCATCACTATGATCTCCTCTATTTATTTCCAAATAATAAAAGAGTATCGAGCCACATCCACTTTGGAAATATGACTCAACAGATAAGAAACATAATTACCCTACCCTTGTGTATAATTTACCTCTAAACCATATAACTTAAAAACCCCATCCACATTGGATGGAATTGATTCAGATCATGTTGAGAGAAAATAATTCTCAGGCTCTTGTGGTCATAGAAAAACCCAAAAAACTCTCTAGTCAGGTAATTTCTTCATAAAATTATTGTGAACACTAGTTCCACCATCTCCAAATCATGGGATTTATAGTTACACTCATGGGCATGTAACTTCATAGACCTATAATAGATTACATCCCAATGTTTCATCAATAGGAAACCCAAGACCAGAAGGGACTCATGATATAGAACCTCAAACAAAACACCCTCACCAGTAAACTAAATCACTGGAGGACTAATCAACCTATCATTTAGGTGACTGAATGATGCATGACATTGTTTATTCCACAAAAATCATAGTCTTTCTTGGTGAACACTCTCAATGGGCTGCAAAACGAGAAAAAATTGGGTAGATGCCTCTAATAATAGATCATGATACAATGTAAATTGTGAAACACTACCACATTATTGGATGATTCACAAGAAAAAACTATTATGTCATTCAAGAAGTCCACTAAAACAACATTCTGAGACATCAAATTTCCTAGGAAATGAATCTCATGAAACTAGAACACACACATAGAAAATTTGTAACAAAGCAGGTGGTGTCACAAAACCTGCAAAACAACATTGAGATGCACCAATATCTCCCCCTGTGACTTCATGTAGACCATGAAATCATTGAAGAATATGATGATGAACTGGTATAGGAACTCTAAAAAAAGATTTCATAATTCCTATGAACACATATGGTATTTTTGCAACACTGAAATCCATAACCACAATCTCAAAGTTCCCATACATGCATCTAAAGGAAGTCATCTAAATATCCTCCTCTTTCACACACAACTGGTGATATCAAGATAGTAGATCGATCTATGAGAACCAATTAGATTCTTTAAACTGGTCTAATAGTTCATCAATAATATGAATATGTTATCAATTCTTGACTAATACATAATTTAACCTCTGATAGTCTGTACAAAACCTCATACTGCCACCCACCTTCATGGAGAAAATTATTGTACAACGCCATGGAAACACACCTGGTTAGATGGAACCCCTATTTATCTAGTCATCCCCCAACTGCCTCAACTGAGGAAACCCCATGGCTTTTATCTGGTAAGGATCCATCGAAATCGGAGATGCACCCTGATGAAACTCTATCATAAACTCGACATTTCCTAAAGGAGGTAGTGTCATTACCTCATCAAGTAAAACATCTTGGAACTCCCTGATAAACCCCAAAATACTCTCAACCATATATTCTATAAAGAGAAAATGAATTTTGGTGAAGCATGTTGATGACGAGGTGGAAGAATTTTGAGTTCAAGGGATTCTATTCTCAAGTATTATCATCTTATACATGATGTTTTCAGTGAAGACCTGGGTATTCGAGGCAGCTGCTCTGATCTTTTCAGACATGCTTGCATAACATAACATTTCATTAATCCTTGGTCAAGTTGGCCTCTTACGAGAGTTGGTGATGATTTTTGACTACAAAAAGCAGAAACTGTCTAACCAAATTTATGAATATGAGAAGCAAGGATTCAGGATAGCTTAGTAAGACAGGAGAATCTTGGAGCCATTAGAGATGGATATAATATTCATGGATAGTGCATAATGATTACCTATATGATGCAACATAGGGCTGATTGCAGACTTTTTTATTTTAGATGATAATTTTTTATGAAGACATGGGCATTGGGGAGGATTCATTAATGAGATATTTTCATGTTAGGATCTATCATGTCCTTCCAATAATTTTTATAGGTTTTATTGTCACCCTCTCTCCCTTTCCATTATTCTCGTGCTGGTACTAACTCATTGTACCTTGTGTAATCACCTAACCATTTCAGTTTTTTAATAAATTTTTGGGTGTATGAGTTTCACTCATGCTTCGAGCCATTACATTATATTCTACAAATATTTCTTCCATCTATGAAAAAAGAGGTTCCACTTTCCTACCACCCAACCGATAACCTCTCTCACCAATGAACTCCACTTACTAGACCTCCACATCCAAAAACATGACTACGCTCCAAATGTAGCCAATTATTATATGCATCGAATATATCAAATCCATACCAATGATAACATTGTATGGATATAACTATAATAAGAATAAGTACCCACTATCTAGTGCTACTTCATCACTAGTCTACATCCTCAAGACATATCAAACAAGGACATCTAACCTCCAACTAGCATAGAAAACACAAGTGGAATTGTAATCCTCTCTACATCCAATCTCAATATATGAACCAAAAGAGGATAAAATAAGTATTATGAGGCTTCTAAATCAAAAACAAAAACAAAGGTAGATATTAAATATATCTTACCCCATCCAACACCTGTATCGTTTGGTGCTGCTACCTCTAGTGCATGCATTTGAACATTCCCAACTTCAAAACCTCTCAATTATTAGACCCCAAACCCACACATTATTTGAGGAACCTACGGATAAGGACCATCACATGTCTTGTATTTTAGAACATTGTATTAAATAGACTGTTGAATAGCTACCCACAGTCCCTATCACTAGAACTGTCTTGGAGGGAACTACTACTACTGAAAATGGTCTTGAACAACCATCTGAAACTGGACTCCCTGAGTGGTTAGACCCTAAGCTCGGTGGTTCCCATACCACCCATAGATATGAAACAAAAATGAAAACCAATAGAATTGTTCTTAGAGACCACCCTTCCCTAATGCTTGGCAATTAAATTATTGATGCCGGTTCCCAGCTAAATGGAACCCTAGCCACCTGGACACCTTTTTTCCACTACCAGAAGTCATGCTCCTCAAATTTCTATACTGATCTCTCTAATGGGGATCAAGTACCAAAGAAATAATCTTATCAAAAACCTAATCCTTTATATATAACTCCAGATACATTAGGAGATTAAATCATGTTACCACATATGTGGTCACTTGGAATAAAACCTCCTCTATACACAGTTTTGTGGACTCCTCAAATGAAAAAAACATACATAGAAAAGTGTAAGAGGTCCTTAAACATGATATGAAGATATCGCATGCTTAGAATCCCCTCGTGAAGAGAGATAAGCTCCTTCCTCTTAGATTATCTCATTCTAAACAACTATATCTATTCCATGAACTCCCACTGAAATTCATCCCCCAACTCATCTTCATCCTTGTAGTATCTAAGAAAAAACATCTATCATTGACACTCATATCCCCATATCTGACTAAAGATATGTATAGATAATAATATAATAATGATCAGATATGACCGAAACCAATCTTGAACTCCTCTATACAGCACTACATATCTAGATCTAATTTACTTACCTCATACATATCCAAACTCTTCCACTGAAAGGAATGAAAATTCTACTTCCTTGCCTCATCCTACTATGTTTGTTAGACCCTATTATTATCAACTAGATCATCCTTCTAAACCTCAACTTACTAACAAAATTTTAGGTGAATGATGCGATCCATTCTTAAAAATAAGGAGAGTATCCTAATCCTAGTAACATGGATTTTATAAATTGTTAATTATTTTATTTTCAAAAAATATCACATTAAAACATAAACAAAAGACATAATGATTTAGGTACCTCTTCAAGGTATCTCCCCAGCAAGTAAGTCCACCTCAATTGGTCATTAAATAAGATCATATTCTATTCACTAGACCATGAGGGGATATGGAATCCAATATTTTAGCAGGTCTCTCTAACCTATTTCATCCACTAAGGCTGACTACCACTATATCCATTCCGACACATGCAATCATCACTAGGAATAACTCCAAACTCCATCCTATCCCATAACCACTACCTATGATACTGCTATATCACAACCCTCTTCCCCCGGAGATGTTGTAGTGAAGGGATACAGATAATGACCCACCCCCAAATTACCACCTATAGTTGGAAAAAAGTTAGTGGCTACCTCAAAGGTTATACAAATCATACATTATGGGAGGCAGTACAAAGTAAAACAAGTAAAGGGATTAAGAGATAGGATAAAATATCACCAAATAACTCCAATATACTATATAAAAGTAAACCAATAACCATTATATATTTCATGAGTAAATAAAAATGACACATATAAAATTATCCAAAGTATAGTAGTAAAAAAGAAAAGTATGAGGTAGAAAATCAACAGTAACCATAACCAACCTAGTAATTTCCAACATGATCCCAAAAGCCCTCCTAAAAACTAAAAATAGTTTATATGTGTAGGGTTGGAATAAAAGGCATACTAAGTAGGTACATAACCAAGTAATCAAGTGCACATTTGAAAAGAGTATACTAAAGAGCCAATGGAAAAATAGTAGAACTAACAAGCACCTATACATGCCATCAAACCAAACCTAACCTCTCCATTTCCCACTCACCAAATCTCAAACCATGTTTCCTATTCCCTACTGATTTTTTATTCTCATTACCCCATGTAAAACATTCTATTCTCCCATCCCTTACATGAATATCACATTACATCACACCCACACTCACATGGGCCACACATCACATTCCATTCCGCCCCTCCTCTGCACACACCTGGACCACACATCACATCACTTCCATAACCAGAGCACTAGGGTTTCATTAATGTGAATGAAATCAACCTCATTCCCTCCTCCTACCACACTTTACCACCATCATATATCTATTCATACAAAATATCACACTAAAGACACATAGGACTACAAACTATATCTCATCTCAAAGACACCTGAGCCACATATCAATGCTAAAGGAAGAGGTGGGGGAGGGAAAACTAGCAATATATATCACTAACATCATTGATATTAGAGAACAGATATGGAATCTAAAAAGGTTGATAGTTCTTAAGGTTATCTAACTCTGGTGGGGCACATATAAAATAACATAAACACACATGATACATAGATAGCACATAATACCCAAAGTAATGTTTCACAACAACAACTGTAGCACACACCACATCACAACCACAAACCATAAATCAACTTTTAAAACTGTTTGCACCATTTTGTGCAACAAACCACAAATTCATTTAAACAATTCCTATTTTTATATTACCAGTTCCACCAATTTTATTAATTACATATGTTATTTCACATTACACCACTTATTCATTCAATTTATTTTAATCCATTTATCAAATATCAATTTCTAACCCACCTTGATTATTTACCAACCTATATTTTTAGTAATCATTAATTCATTGGATACCCTTGAAACTATCACAAACACTCCACAAAAACACAATAACACATTAAACTTCACATTAACACACACACTCTATTATCATCATGTCACATTAACTAAACCATCTCATGATAAAATGACCATGTATCTCATCAATCACACAACCATAATTTCCATCCATCACAACCACAATGCCACAATCACTACACCATATTTTAGAATTTCCCAAATCAAATCCATGTATTCCAACAACTACATCCCATCTCCATGCACCACACAACCCAGCAAGTCACTAACATCACCACACAATAATCGAAAGCCACTAAAAACACTATAATGGGAACAACCCCAAAAACAAAAAACACATCCTAGATTAAAATTTATTTAATGGATTTATCACATTAAATATTAATATTATAATAGGTATTTTCACAAAACCTAGATAATCATAGGAAAAAATTATTATCCACATATATGTTCTTTAACCTTTTCTTCATTATGTGATCAAGAAACACCACACCAAGGGCCATCACAACATAACAACTACAACACAGAAATAGATCCCAACATTCACTATTTTCAAAATTTTAAAATGGAATGCATAATGAAGTAAACAATATATAATAACATATAAAATCATGGGATAACTCTCTACACCCATCAATGTTAGACTTCACAATTAATTGTATGATTATACCGACCATTAATATTTTCCTAAATGGAAGAAACAACATCTAATTCCAACGCGCATTAGGTAAAAAGGGTGAGAATGAGTATTTACTAATTCCATGAAGCTTTTTTATCACATGACCCACTATAATGAAAAGAGGAAGCCAGCGAAGAACCCCTGCCAGAGTAGAAAATTGTGGGTCAATCTATACTGCACCCATAAATAATCAAAATGCAACCCAAAAAAACACAGACCAAACCGCACCACTGTGTAAAACTCTAAAGAATAATGGAAGGAAAACACATGAGAATGAGAGGGTAACTCACCATGGATTGAATATGGGAATCCACAAGCCATGTATGTGATGCCACATATCAATCCACATTGAAGGAATCTGCAAAAACCTTAAGGGAGCATCACCAAATGCCAAGAATGAGAGTATCCATAGTGTTTGAGAAACATGAGAGGATGAAAATATTTTTAAAATCACTACACTAGAAATTTTCATGGAGTGTCAACCATTTACACATCATGTAATTTTTAGGGTCCAATCTTGTTGAAAAATGAGTCACCTTTTTATTATTTAACCCTAAAAATTTCATACCATGTAGACTCAAATGAACTTATATCAGTAGTTTGTGAACTGAAATCACATGGATCATGCACTATAGTAGGAACTATAGGAGTACTATAGCAGGCACTGTTAGGTACTGTAGAACTGTTTGGAGGCATATTTCAGTGGTACTGTTGCAGTACTATAGCAGACACTAAAGCAAGAACTATATCAAGATCTATAGCTGGCACTGTACTAGGCACTGTTCGGTACTATAGCAGCTAGAACTATTAATCCATCTGGGCCTTTGGGCCACCGGTTTGGTCCTAAGGTCCTGCAAGGATTTCAGTCCACCCAAGGCTTTCGGTCCAGTTGATTCTCATGGCCTTCGGGCCACCTCAAGGAGTTAGGGCTACCCCAAGTCATTCGGGCCTCATGAATGTCAGCCTTAGACACACTAAAAAAAAGGAGCAGCCCTAGAAGAGGATTCAGAGTAGGTGCACTCACCAGAACAGAGCCAAATGGATTGTCAGAATGAGAGGGTATGGCTATGCCATCGGTACAAGCCTGTGCTTGCACGAGAAGCCTAGCTAGACAGTCATGCAAAGGTGGAGAACTACTATTAGGATGCAGATGTTGTGGAGGGGCAGTTCCTTGTAGATAGTCTGGTTGAATTCCCTAAGACCTTCGGGTCATGTAATCTCATAAGCCTATGGTCCAGGTAAACTCTGAGACTACGGGGCCTTGTAAGGGTTCCCCCTCATCCCTTGAAAGGGGGGTTATAAAAAATCAATAAAAATGAATTCTTTTAGGCCATTCAGGCAAGAGCTTCACACATTTTTTTATTCACTCTAATTATATCATTTAACATTAAAATCCCTTCTAGATCACTTCCAAGCCCCCTCCAATAACCCCCAACACCAAAAACTGGCAATGTAAAAAAATTGGGTAAACACAAAATGTTTCAATTTATGTTTTTAAATGTATAAAAATCCTTGAAGATAAAGGGAAAATATAAAAAATGGGAATTTTTTGAATTAAAGGATGAATTCAAAGGTGAAGGATAATTTTCCACACGGAATAGATTTGAATATTTAGAGAATTTCAATGTGAATTTTAGTAAATGATTCTATTATTTTATTGAATTTTTTAGTCTAATGTGATATTATAATTCTTAACCTAATAAGATAATAAGGCTATAATAATAGGTGAAACAAAAGATAATAAGTGTGACTACCTTGTAAAAGAAACTAGTGAAGAATTTTATAGAGAAAACAACTCCCGAAATGTTAGTCATGAAATATGATGTTAATGATGTATCAATAAAGGAAGGATACTTCTATTTGGTAACATATGACACCTAATGGAATATTTTAACATGTCTATAAAACTCAATAAATAATGGATCAATATTGAAACTAAAATTTAATCAATCTAAGAGATATATAGCTTCACCAAGATGGTTATTGACACTCATAATTAAGAGGTTGAAATATTTCCAGCAATGGTTTTCTCTAATATTGATAAAAATATTCATGGAACGTGTAAATAAGAAAAGAACACGTATTTAAGATGTAATATATCCGTTCTATGAGAAATTAATAACAAAATTAAAGCACTAGTTAACCTTATTCTAAAATTTTAACTACTCTAATGGAATCAAATCTCAGTGAGAAGAATGATCATGTTCCAAATAAATTTTCAAATAATGATTCCAAATTAGTTTTAAAATAAACCCTTTATAAAGAAATATGAAGTAAAATAATACACTATAATTTCTAAATTGAATAAGTCTAATCTAGTTGAGAAGAAATTTGAAGAGGGAGAGAATATAATATTTCCCAATGATTAACATATTTAGAGAATTGAGATGAAATCATGCCTGAAGAGGTCTTGGAATTTTAGAACATCAATTAAATGAATCTAAGGATTTATAAATTTTCCATAACCCTATGAATCCCATAATCTAGGTAATGTAGGACACACATTATTTCCTATATGTTGTTGGTTATACATCATCTAAGATTTAATTGAAGGTGAATGTTGAAAAATGATAAATAGTAAAGGGTATACTTTCGAAGTAGCATGAAGAAAACCATCATGGAATTCTTGAATTCGTAGAATACATCTAATCTAGTATCATTCATCCATGTAAATAAAAATAATAAATAAATGAAAGTATCCCTTTATGGGTTGAAACCAACGAAGAAAAATCTATCAAAAACTAATAATTGTACATAAATCTATAATCTGAGAAATATTTGAGGAAATTGATGGTTGATGTATTTTTTCAACTTTACCACTGCTATTTTTTTAATAATATTTTTTATCAACAACATGGAGAATTTTTTATTGAATATAATGGGGAGAAATAACATACACCTAAAATTTTGTGATGTTTTTAATGTTGGGTGGAAGTTCATTCACACTATTCAAAATAAAATAAATTAGACCCTATAAATTTGATTTTTGATGTGGTATCACATTATGGTTGGTATATAAATATATTTCTATCACAATTAGAATAAATTTTATTCTACAAAGGGTTGTCCCATGTTGTCTTAGAGTTTATTAGTTGATAGCTCATTTCTAAGAGAAAAATGTGTTGAATTATTTCTCTCATGGAATTTTTTGAATTCCTCAAGGAGGTGAACTTAAAACTAAAATAATAAAATGGAATAAAATTTATCTTAACAATAGAAAATTTAGATTCAAATGAGAAGGTTATCCCTATAATGTAAATAATTTGTTCAAAAACATTTCTTTTAATATAATTCTTATCAGTATGTAAGAGAAAATGATATTGACTTTGGTCTAATAAGTGTATTAATGAAAAATTAAAATGTAGAGATTAATGATACCAATGAACGTGTAAATATTTATTGGTATTTAACTTCAATATGAAGCATGTAAATTTTTATTTAAAAAATGGATTGGATTCCATAGTATCTAAAATGGAGAGTTTAACTCACATTAGAAAATGAAATGAGAAGTCTTCCCATATATTTGGTTACAGAATTTTTGATTTTATTCCATGGTGATTCCATGGTAAAGGATAATTATTATTATGATTCTAGAGATGAACATAATATGCAGGACATGTGATAAATTTGGAACACTTAAAAAAAAATTTAGTATGTTTTTTAGAATAATAAATGAAATGGGGTGATTCTAAGCCCACTGATGTTGTTGAGAGCCCATCCTTGAGTTACCAAGTATGATGGTTATTCTAATTGTTGTTAAAATTATCATGGATGATGTTTGGAGAATATTTGATATTGATAGAAGTAATTTTATGAGGTTATAATATTATTTGAAAAGTTATTTAATTTACAAGTATTAATAAATTTGATAAAGGATTTTGTTGTGAGGGTCATCTATACAAGGACACACAGTTTGTAAGCATGGAGTCCTGCATAAGAATGATTTCACATAGTCATGAACCAACATAATTATGACTATCATATGGACATGAAAACCAAATGGTTCAATCACCCTTATGAGTAATTCTTCAAATACCATAATCATGGGATCAATAAGGGTAATTTTCGTAAGAATTTTCCCCATAAGAATTAATCTCTTAAGAATCAGTCCAATAATAATCATTCATTACATTGTTTTTGGTGATTTTTTGTATTTCATAAGGATGATCTTGTAGGGATGACTCTAGATCCATAAAAGATCATATTATCCTTGTGAGATTTATAAAAAAATCAATTTAGATTTCATTTTTTAAATCTAAAGAACAAAATCAACTTTTATGATGCAAGAGTTACACTTTATCATATAAAACATCACAAACACCTAAAATTTTATGTGATTAAATTATGAAAAATATAATAGGAATATCAGAGAATAATGGATAAGAATATCAAAGAATAAAGTAAAATTTTAATTACATTCTTAATGAGTTCTAATTATTTTATAGAATTTAATTATTCTGAATAAAATGAAATTTGATGATGGTGAACATGGGTCTTGGAGTTATGAAAAATGATGGTAATTATAGCCATGATTTAATCATGAGTTTGATATGATCAAGAGGATGCGTTCCTTGATAAAGAAGATGAATGATCATGGGTTTTGGGGAATAATGTAGATGAAGTTGAGTTTATTCATGAAATTTTCATCAATGATTAAATCATTGTGATATAATCTATTTGAGCCAAAAAAAAATCATCAAGATAGTTAATAAATATATCAGTGTAGAATGTGTTTCATAGATATTAATTTATCTTGAAATGATAAATTCTTTATTTCATAAAAACTAGAAATATAAGAACAATTTTGTTGATATATGTATTGATTTATAGTGGATTAAAAATCACATATTTATTTTTCAATCAAGAATAATGATGTAACTAGTGGTGACTTGTTATCTGAGTGTACAGTTTCAAGATGAATCTTTATAGGTCTTCTTGGAATTTTATCATTCTAAAATAGAGAGATCCATGACATAGTATAAAATTGTGAATAATATTTTTGTGTAGAGGTACTGTGTAAAGTTTGAGGAGTAATTCAATCTTGGTATAGAAAATGGAACAGTTATTTGGCTAGTTAGAATGAGTATAAAATTTTACATATAATATTTTTTTGATGAAACCCTTATTTTTTATTGAAAAACAAGGAATGGGATATGGGATATCATGTATTTCATGTGAATTAGATTTAATTAACATTCACAATATCACTTTCCTATTTTAATTTATGAAAACAAATATCCGAAAAATAGAGGATCCACTTGTATAGATATGTTGATTTAAAAGAGACAATTAATATTTAAGATATTTTTTTGGGCATGTGGTTGAGGTTTGACTGAGTTAGCTATGAGAACTAATTATAATAATAAAAATAAAATTACAAGAAAAGATAAGTACCTAACAATGAAGAAATAGAAGGATAATTCACTACATGGTGTATCGAAAAAGGCATGAGATCCAATGCTAAAATCCATATGTACATCAGTTATATTTTGAAGAAGAAGAGTAAAATGATGATAAATAATAAAAATAGAATTAGAAGAATATAATGATCAAATCGGCTTTATAAAAACCATTGAGTGAATTTAGTTTAATAAACAAGAGAAGAAAAGGTGAGTATGCAAGATCAGTCCCAATATACAGTGTGTATTTTCTATGTGATGCACTAGGAATTATTTTTGGTTATCTATTCATGAAGTTTTATTAAAGAGAGAGGTCAAAATTTAATTTTATATGAAAAAACCTGAATACTATGAATAGAAAAATGATTGTGTCCCATAAACTTTCATTGAAGATTTAATTTATGTTCAAGTCACTCTTTTATTGAGGAAGGAGATCATTTTTTAATATAGGGATGTCCCTAGACATCATTTGTGATCTACATAAAGAAATGGAATGTAATTTAATATCATCTCGTGGGATGCTAGATCGATGAAGTGCAGTGGGATTATCTATGTGATAATTTATGTAATATAGTGGCCTAACACAAAAGTAATATAGTGTGAATCCATTTTAGGAAAATCCCTTGACAACAAATTAGGATATATTATAATTTTATTAGTGGAGAATGCAAGTATTAATATGAGTTGAATGAAAAAAAGTGAATGTTTCCCACCTTTGGTCTAATCCTTTAAAAAATATCACATGTTGATCTCTTGTTTATACACTTCGTTACATGTGATTACGGAATATTGGGGAAAATATAAAATGATTTATTATATCCTAATATTTAATGCGATGTAAAACTACCACAGGTGAATTAATGAGATTATATTTATAATTTGGTACCAAAATAAAAACACATGATTCACCCCCCCCCCCCACGGGGTGTCTGCATTGATATACTTGCACTCACATTTATGTGTACACAAAAAAAAGATATATATATATATATATATATATTTTTGTGTGTTCCATTTAAAAATAAATAAATTTTTTTCTTTCTATTTGTAGGTATTTATGTGTGCATGTGGGGTTATATATATATTGTTATTTTTCATATTTTAGATTTCAAGCATAAAAAAATTACTTTGTGAAATAATTTTTTTATTTTATGTAGTGAATTTAAACATATACTAATCATATATAAAATGTTATATTTTTATTTTAAAAAATTTATGTTATAGTAATTGATATTTAACATTTTCATCAAAGAAATGGTGTTCTATTAAAAACAATTTCATGTAACATATGAATTTTATCTCAGTTGAAAAATATAACACTTTTTATAGCAATAACTGAATATGTGTTATGTTTTTTTACTTTTGATAACCAATCTCAAAACCCGAAAAATCCTTTATAAAATTTATTTTATGTTTTCAAATAATTTTAATTTAGTATAAAATGAATGTCATGTGTGACTAAAAATCTAATATTTTGAAAAGCATATTTGGGAAACCTTCTTTATCTTTGTAATTATTTAATATTATTCTAAGCTCTATATATTTAAAAATGTAATATAAACCATTACATTAATGTCAATTCTTTTATATATTTTAAATATGTATTTTATATAAATTATAAGTATATTTGTTAAAATTATCATTTATATAATTTACACATGTAAAAAATGATACATTATATTCATAACTTCTATGATTTTTTTAACATTATAGTTCTACTAAACGAGACCAATATGAATAAAAAATTTATGGATTCCAATCATATGACAAAATATAATGTTGACGTTGTTAAATATTACATCAAGTTTCTATAGAACCATTTAAATGATTGCTCTGAAATCATTTTTCGATGTTTATATTATTTATGTTAATGATGAATAATTTCATATGAGTTAGAAGAACACTTGATCTAACATGGAATTGATTGGAGGAATAAATATTCAACAAAATATAGATATAAACTAAAAGTATTTATATATTGGGATAATAGTATCATTCTTTCATTTTCCACTTTGAGTAAAATTGTAAATAGCAATAGGGAGCATATTTAGTAAATGACCATGGTGGTTGAGGATGACCTTTGTGGTTATCCGATATTATATAAGAAGTGAAAGAGTAGTAAGAATATTATAATTTATATTCATTCTATTAAATATAAAATATTGTTAGATATACTATATTTATACAATTTGAAATATATAAATGGATAGCGAGACACACACTGTGGGGAACAAATTTTACTTTTTAATGACATGGTACATGAAGATAAAGAGCTTCATTGTCAAACAGTTGGTTCTAAGTCAATTTCTATTGTATAAAGACAAATTAATTAATGATTGGAAACATAATCACCTAGTAGAATACCATTTGTTGAATAAAATTCGCCCAGATTATCTTGAATTAATTAATAATATTAGATAAATATGTCTTATGATATCTACAAATGGAATGAATCCTTTTGGTATACAATGTAGCACTCATTATACATGTACTGTAATGTAGATAACCTATATCATTCCATTATGGTTATGCTTGAAGCACAAGTACATTGTATTATCCCTTCTTATACCATGACCAAAACAACTTGGTAATGATATTGATTTTTATTTGGATCCACTGATTGAATATCTAAAATTAATGTGGGATTCATGTTTTACATTTTATGATTCTCATAGAAATTGTGATTCCACGATGTGAGCCATGCTTTTCAAGATGATAAATGTATTTCGATCTTATAGAATATTTTTTGGATATATCATAAAAGTAATTTTTTAGTGTCCCATTTGTGAAGAAGCCACACACTCAGTTTGGTTGAAAAATTATTTGAAGTAGTATTTCTAGGGAATCCTAAATTTTTTCCCAACAAAAAAAAATATTGATTTTTGATGACATCATTAGATTGGAATTTTAAAGCAGGTACAACATCTTCGCTATTAAAATTTTATGACTAGTTTTAGAATTTAAAGTATATTGTCACAATTTGGGTATATATATTTCAAAAATGCTTTCAAATATGTGTTGGAATAAAGGATTATTTTTTCAAATTATTTTATTAGAATTGTTCATACATCGTGCCTTTACATTATGTAGTGCAATTAGAAAAAAAATTACTATGATGGTTCCATTAGAATGTTAATAAATAAACCTAAAACAATAAAAGTTACAATTAATTCCATTTTGGACTTGTTTGATGTAGGGATAAATAAAGAGATTGTTCCAATAAAGGGTAAATTATTGAATTTTCTTCCTCTAATTGCTTAAAATCTTTCTTGGAAATGTATATTTTAGTTTTTCAACAAGATTAATGGTGTAAAAATTCTAAAAGGGTCTTCATAAAATATTAATAATACCATTTCAATGATTTTTTTGAAGTAAAAGGAACTAAAATCAAATAATTTTTATGTTTTTTAGAGTATTTAATACCGATTTCTTTTTGTTTCATTCTTCAAAAAAACATCTAACACACATTAACCAATATTTTCTTCCTTATCTAATTTATATGTAGTAAAGTAATAGATCAAATGATGTTCAATACTATGTAAAAGGATGTTTTATTTCATATTATGCTAATTATAAATGTTATTCCTACCATCATACTTTGATATAATTGTTCACTTGGTTGTAGATATCCAACTATGTGGTCATATACATAAAAAATGGAAGTATCTAATTGAATGGAATATGATGATTTTAAAACTGTATGTCAAAAATAAAATTCATATAAATTGTTTTCTTGTGGACTGATATGTTATTTAAGGAGATATTGAAATATATAATGGTTACCTCGATAATGTGGATAACATCAGTCCCCCAAAATCTTACCATAGAGGGTTCCTTGACAGTAAAATAATATTTCAAATAAATATTGTTTCAATTACCATTACAACATGATATCTTGATCACTTTTATGTTTTATATAACATTATCATGGATGTGTTATACTTAGAAACTAATAATGTAATTCTTATATTTTTTAATCAACATGGTGCTCAATGATAAATATAAAATATGCATAATCAATATTTCATAAGATGGTTTTGAGACCTTGATTTTAAGGAGTTATCTGCAAATACAGATTTATTATATGAATGAAATCCATGACCAGAAAGAGGGCCAAGTTTATATGAATTGTCTTTAAATTGTTCTGTAATTAATAGTTATATGTCTTTATAAGTGAATTGTTTAATAAAAATGTCTAGATAATTGTATTATAGTTAAAATCCATAGATTGGGATTTTTGAATGTGAATTTTAGTAAGGTGGGGTTTAGGGAATAACTATTCATAATGGCTTCATAGGAAGCATTAGTAATTTTTCCCAGGATCCTACAAAAAAATAGAGAATTGTTTTATTAAAATCTAAAATAACTATATGGTAAAATTAAAATTCAATTGAGGACGAAACTTTAATTGGAACATCACAATCATTTTTTGTTGGTCCTAATGTAGATGGAGCCTTATATGATAGATGGGATCTCAAGGAGGGGACTTGGATACTTGATAGAGGGGTCAAGTCCCTTTAATAATTAAATAAAAAATAGTTTAATTAACATTTTAAATGTATCTAATTAGTTAATTTATTACACTTCCTTTTCTCCTAATATTGATTGTTCACTACAGTATTTACATAATCTAAATTAATTATTGGTATAGTTAGGAGTATAAAGTATTATACACCTAATGATGATACCAATATCAAAGAACAACATAGTGGTGATGATGAAATTGGAAAAATGATATAAGGTAATAAAAATAATTATGTGGGGATAAGAAACAAAAAGATGATATGTGGTACAATATTATGAATACATTAAAGGATAAAATTTGATAACGCATTTTGGTAACATTGTGATATAAATTATATATTTTACTAAAAAATCAAGTAATAAAATGTTGAATTACTCTTAACATTCAATTCCAATGTAAATATATATTAGAAGAATATCTGATAAAGTTCATAGTAATTGTCACCAGAGGGGCTCATAAAGTATTTCATCCACTGATTAAGAAATATCATCTTAGAGGTGTTGACGAGAAAAAAATACCCCATACACCGTATATATATATATATATAAACAATAATATAAAAAACCTAGGATTAATAAATTTTTTTGAGATGAAGATTAATTTCAGGTATATTGTAACGTCACTATATTTTATGATATATTTTTATTCATTTAAATTTAATTTCCTTGCTAGCTTGCAATACATGAAATCCAGAGTCTATATAATCCAAAATATAGTATACCATTACAACATAGATATTAAATTTTAATTATGTCGCTTGAACATACAATTTAATTTTACTTTTAAATACATTTTTAAAAATTAATATTATCCCACTCTTCAATTAAATGGTAATTTCAATTATCTCTCATGTGTACACGTGAACTATCACCTCCACGTATTGATATAATTCATTTTACATCACAGTATTTCATGGATGGTTATTATGATGGGTTTAAAGTTTACATATAATATTTATAACATAATTATTCTTCTATAATTGTAATATAATATCAAGTTTATTACCTTCTAAATCCTTTTAAAAGGAAAATGTCGCTTGAACATACATGTGGACTTTCGTCACTATGAAGCGATGTGATTTGTCATTTATTTAATCTTTAGATGGATGGTAATATGGATATATTTAATGAATATATAAGAAATATATTATATAAAAATTATTTTTCATTGGTAAATTAAAATTTACCATTATTTTTCCGTCCATTGAATGGTGATAACAACAGTCATGCATACATATAGCTTACCATCTCCTTGTTCTATGTAATTAATTTTATATATATATATTATGGATGCCTATAAATTTATATATGATGAACATATAATATATTTATTTCATTTATAACATTAATTTTTTTTATTTAACCATGATTAAATTATACATTCTGAAACTACTAAAAGAATTATCTTGATAAACTAGACACATAACACCATGAAATGACACTTTTATTGAGGAATTATTTAAAAATGGGTATTAAAATATTATATGTGATTAATATATGATATTATAATTACATAAAATATAATTTAATTTAATTCTAATGAATTTTAATTTATTATAAA
Source organism: Viscum album (assembly GCA_963277665.1). Taxonomy (NCBI): domain Eukaryota; kingdom Viridiplantae; phylum Streptophyta; class Magnoliopsida; order Santalales; family Viscaceae; genus Viscum; species Viscum album. The sequence goes on along the minus strand of OY728136.1, from coordinate 393,723,721 downwards.
AGATATAGAATCAAATTCTAATAAAGTCAAAATCCAGGTAATGGAATTTTTCAAAATTTTATTTCTGTGAGAGACATGAAATATTCACAACTTGTTTATTTTATATGGAAAATATAAATAAAATGAATTTATTTAATGACTACTATATAATATTATTTGTACATAAAATCTCACTTAGATTATCCCTTTCATAATTTTTTTATTCAAAAGTTACTAATGTTGTAAAGGATATATGTTACAATCATATTGTCTATCAGGATTATTTATGATTAAGTTTCTGATGATATAATTTAATGAATATTATCTATATAATAACATTAATTTTATTATACTATTTTAATTTATGGATATTAAATATTTTACACTTATTTTTCGCCCTTTTTGTACTCAAGAGATAGAACAAATGTTTTTAATGAAAAATCTAAATTATTTCTCTTTTGAGAAAAAATATCCTCTTTATTTTGTGTCCATGTTTTCTAGAAACGATTTTAATAATTTTAAATTTTCATTTTATTTTTAAAATTCCATTTTACCCATGAATAACGTTTTACTTATTGTTTTAAAAATGAATCTTCTTGTTATCTTCTAAACGATTTTATTTTCGTGTTTTACAGAAAATGTGGAAGGATTATTTGTTTTAATGTACAGAACATAACTAAAATTTATAGCCATCATCGACACTCAAATGGATAGAGGATTTATTTATAACTACCTAAAGTTCATTTCAATGAAAATGATTTTTAATGTAAAAATATTTATATTATATGTAAGTGATTTAAAAAAAATGTTATATTCCGGAAGAAATAACCCATATATCTTCTATAGGTATTTCATCAAAAATGGACTTTGTTGATATTAAATATACAATATTTGGATATGATCAAACTATACCATCCTCTTTCATTACATGAATGGATTGTGATGATGATTATTTTAGGATAATTCTTATGAATCAAATTTCTTTCTTGAATGTTACTTATTTTATGTTGAAACGCTTTTGAAAATTAGTTTTCCATAGGTTATGTTGTGATTCTATGATGAAATGTTTATGAAACATGTTTCCTTTAATTATGTTATGTTATGATGAATGGTTTATAATCTTGTGGAACACATATGTGTGTTTTTATTATGTGATTTGTGGGCCCAAATTTATATATACATCTAATGCATTGGGTAAAGATGGACATCTAATGAGATAATAAGGACTAGGATATAGATTAAATCCAGTTTAGTAATGGACTCTGTCTACTATAATAGTCTTGAGAGCAAACCATAAATAAGGATATGATGGATTGGGGAGTGGACCCAATCTATAATGATGGTATTGTAAGTAACCCTTGGCTAAGGAAATATTTTTAATGCTTTTGGGTACGACATAAACATATGTATTATGGATATTTTTTTCTTTCATGGCTCAAGTTCATTGATTATTTTATAATTCATGACTTCTGAACTACTATGATTTATTCCATAACTCATGATTATGATCTAATATTTCCATTTTATATTTTTAATATTTTATTCTCATGTTCCCATACCCTTTGCATAATGTTAATTTTATGTGATCAATGATTTCTCTCTTTTTTACCTTTATTTGGCATCAGATCTCACCCTTTATTATGTATACTTTCCCCATGATATGAAGAAATTTTTTAATTATGATATGTATAAAAGGATTTATATTTATGAAGAACATAGTGGGATATGGTTTATATTTCTTATAATTTTTTTTATATATCCATGTTTGCAATAACATTATACATATGCAATTGTAACATGAATTATAATGTTTTGAATTCAAAATTCATCTAAAAATATGTGATATTTATATATCAAATGTATTTTTTATATAGTTTGTCTCAAATAAATATTTAGATTCCTTTAGAAACTATGAAATCAAAACTATAGTAAGAACCCATATGATGATATAATGTATAGGATAAAGTCCTAATTTATTATAAATAATGAATTGTGGTTTTCCATGAAAAATCCCTATATAGATACTAAAACTTGTTTTTGTTTTGATATAGATGAGTCTAGGTGTAATAATCCCTAGAAATAGTTATTCAGGTGTATGTTGGACATCATTCTGGTGCATGATGATTGTTCCATTTCAATTCACCTATTTTGACACTCTCATAGGATATGATTATGTCAGATTTAATTTTCATTACAAACCATTATAAAGGATTTGAATATATTATGATCATGGATGACCTAGGATTAATCTATGGTACCAGATATTTAAAATAAGGTATCATGATTCAGATATCTTATGAATGATTTTTCATGGCTTATAACTCTAATTTACTACGGTTAATTGTCATTCTAAACATTTTTATTTATTAAGGGATTTAATATAATATAATAATGTTTAGAAGTTAACAGGTATGCTCAAAAGTTGGAGTACCCTATTTAAGCTCAGTCATAATAATTACTTGAGATCATAATCTTTCTAGGAATTTTAATATTTATCACCAATGATTCTATATAAAAATACTATTGAAATCCCCTAAAATAATAATGATTAAATATTAATTCTATGATTCTTCTCCTGTTGATGCTTGTGGGAATGTTCTTCCTATAAATATAAATATTACCCCTCTTATTGAATTTTATTTTATCATAGTAATGGGTTAGATTTCGTTACATAAATCCCCCATAAACTTCTTAGGTAGAGAAGCGCATTTTACATTTTGAACTAACCAATGATTCTCTATTAGTGCGATCATAAATATCAACTTCTAATGGAAAACACATAAATTATAATTGTCTTGATTTTTATTTAAATGTTTATTTTTTATTTGATAGTTGGAGAGGAACTCAATGTTAATGATATTCATAATGTATGGGAATTTTATTATATATTTACAAAAGAGTGTCATTGTCTAACACTAAATCATGTTGTTGGGTTTCTAAATAATCCCTAACTTGGGTAATTTTTATTTCAATGAATTCAATTTTTATTGTTTATTGAGAACATAACAAGATAAATATCAATAACAAGTACACTATGGAATTTATTGATTACATGTTTCATCAACTACATAGAGGAAAATAATTTTCTTGAATTAAACATTGTTCTGGATAGAATAAATTAGGGGTTAAGAAATAGGATATACCTAAAAAACATTCTGTATGAGGTATGTACAGATCGAAATTATAGTCATTCCATTTTCTTTACTAATTCCCTAGTATCATTATGAATTTAATGAATAAGAGTATTTATATATTACCTTTATTAGTTTTTGTTCTTCTTTATAGATGATATTCTTAAATATTAAAAGAGTAAGGAAGAGTAAAAATTGCACTTGAGGATTGTACTAAATTCTTTACGTAAGGGTGAACTATATGTAAAGTTTAAAAGGTGTAAATTATGGCTACAAAAATATTAATTTTGGGTTCGTATAATATGAAGATACGGTAAATATATGGATCCATCAAATATAGATGTTATTAAATGTTTTCCCATAGTAACCATTGTGTCCGAGATCTATTATTTTATTTAATATGTTAGATATTGTGTACACATTAATTTCTCATAGGTAACTAATATATACCCAAGTCAACTTAGAAGGAATCCATGTTCCTTGGGAATGAATAATGTGGCAATAAATATTCAAGGAACTAAATAGAATGTTATTGAGAACACTTTTGTTTATATTTCACTGCAGTGAACACGGGTTCTTGAACAATAGTGATACATCAAATAAGGGATTGGGGGTGCATCCTAATGTATAATTATTTAGTGATATATTTTTTCTCGTTATAATATCTTATTCATGAGAAAATTTACCCTACTTATAATTTAGAGGTAGAACTGGTAATTTTTTCATTAAAAATATAGTAGCGTTATTATTGTAGAGAATGGCGTGATATACATAATGAACATAAAATATTAAAGTTTATAATTACTCATGAATAGTTGATCATGCTTTGAATAATAAGACCAGGGTGGATTAAATATTATGACTGATCAATACATTACCACAATGGGAGATAAAACAAGGTGGATGCCGCTTTGAGTTGAAAGGATCATTCTAGATTATCTATAATGAGGATAAAAACAGATACCATATTTTGGGATTTTCAAAGGATGGATCTATAAATAATAAATTAAGGGGACAAATCTTATCTAATTCAAATTAGTTTTCAACCATATATCCAAGTAAGGATTAATGAGGTGCAGAAGGATGATTTGGAACTATAGAAGAAGGTTAGATATGTTTCTAATTTCACTATTGATTATAATGGAATGATATGGTTTAAGAACTGTGTATATGATCGATCAATACTATATTTGAAGAAGGTATTATTGGATGGATCTCATAGCACATAATTCTCTATTTATCCTATAAGCATATTGATGTATAGAGATCAGAAAGATTATTTCATATGGAACATCATGAAAAGGGATATTTTATAGTAAGAATCTTATTTTTGGGTGTGTCTTCACATTAAGGTTAGGAGGTAGAATTCTAGAGGTGTGTTCCAGCCATTACACATACCAAAATTGAAAAGGGAAAATGTCACTATGGACTTTTTTAAAACTCTATAAAACATTTAAATTCATTAATGATATTGTGATAATTTTTATTTCCTTACCAATATATCATGATTCATTGATATCATATAATATTAACTATTGATCAATATTCCAAAATATATGTTAAATTAGTGGTAAGGTTGTATGAAGTACCACAATCTATTATATCTCATCATGATCTGATGTTTTCCATGATGTTCATGTGGAGTATTTAGTTGGATCATGATGCATTGTCTAATTTTAGAGAATATTATCATACTTAGATATATTTTAAGTCAATGTGAACCCTTAAAATTCTTGATTATATCTTCATATCATGTTCTATGGTTTTCAATGTTGGTTGGGATCAACACCTCCCTCAAATTTAATTTTTCTTGAAATGATACCTTTTACTATACAATTAAAAGAATCCTAATGAATTCCAATTTTAAAATAATTATAGAACACTAGCTAATGAATTGGACCACTCTATATTCTTGATTGAGTGGGAATATTAGCTTATCTATTGGTTCTTCCATCAATCCTCCCTCAAGTTCATGATACATTCAATGTATATCACTGGAGGAATTATATAATTGGTCTATAAAATTTATTGATGTTAATGATTTTAACCTTGTATTATGATATTTACTTTTAATAACAACTATTATAAATCTTGTATCATGGAGGAAATGTTTTAAAAAACATGATTAGTCACCTAGGAAAAGTTCTCTAGATTATTACGAAATTAGAAAAATCGATATGGGAACCTGATTATGAAATGAAATTGAGATATACTCTTTTTTTTCTATCAAAATCATTGATATTTGAGGGACTAATTCGTTTTAAGGTGGAGATAATGTGACAACTATAGATTTTATGATATATTTATATTTAAATAAATTTAATTTCCTTGATAGATTTTGATACACGAAACCCCATGTCCAAAAGAACCAAAATATAGTATTTTGTTATCACATGGCCATTAAATTGGTTATATTAATACAAATTTCCACATTTTTAAAATAATTATAATCATTTTATATAAATAAATAATATTTCTAGTAAATCCTTTATATGTTTCAAAAAAATTACTTTTTCCTCAAATTGATTTTTATTTCGATTTTTGAGAAAATATTATAATTAATTATCTACTAATATCACACAATTCATTTGAAAAAACTAACGTCACTTTTATAATCAAAATTTAAAAATTTTCTTATATTGTATTTTTGATAATTTAAATGAAATATTATCTTCTTGATGAATAGTGGAAAATACTAATTTTTATTGGAAACCATATTTCAGTTTAATCAATTTATAATGATAAAATTTGTTTTAAATTGGTTTTAAAAGTAAAATTAGTTCATTTATAATATTAAATAATAAATTTATGGTCATTTATATTTTATTATTTTAATTTTGATACAAAAACATTGTATACTTAAGAAAACATCTTTGTTCATAAAAATAATTTTTGAAATAATTTTTTAAGTGAATTTTACAATTATTTTCTCCCAATTTTTGAGATTGAATTTGATAAATAGATTCAAAATTTTGAATCATAAAATAAAAATTTTTAAATGAGGCCACATTCATTTTTTGTCAAAATTAATAGTAAAAACTATAAAAAAAATTATCACTATTGTTATGATTAAAATGTGTTTTCCAAAGGGAAATCTAAATATGAAATCTTAATTTTTCCAATTAAACATGTACAAATCCTATTTTCTGACCATTTTTGACCGCATCCTATCCAAAAAAGAAATATGAATCCAATTTGAAGCATTTTTCTTGATAATAACTTTCATATATTTTATTATTTTATGAAATTACAAGTGTACCCTCTCTCCCCACTTATAAAAGAAAATCCTTCCATTCAAATATTTACACTACATTGATCATTAGAGATCACAAAAAACCTTCCAATTATCTTCTCAACTACTCTATTCATAAATTATATGTTATTTTCTACTTAAAATACTATACCAAGGGACATTTAGAAAGGATCTAAAGGAGTCATATGGAAGAAGAGGTAATTATCTTACGCAAACCCTTTTAATTATTGTATTTTTATTACTCCTATGAATCTATGGTATTTACCATAAAACAATATCTTCAACATCATATATATATAAAAAAATTTATTATTATTGTATAACGACCTATATTCTCCCTCTTTTAACTCAAATGGTTTGTGAATGTATCACTTGTGTGTATGTGCGGACTATTGCGAAGCGATACCATTAATTTTCCATCACCATATCTCATGGATGTTTATTATGATGGGTTCATAGTTTATAGATAATATTTATTATCTCATTATTATTTTGTAAATATCATATCATATCTATCATCAAATCCTCATAATTATTGGAAAATTATAACATATCTCTTGGGTACATGTCGACTACCTACTCCATGAAGTGATGTGATTCATTTATAATTTTTTATTTACAACAATTATAATAAGGATTGAATTGAGGAATAAATATTATATATATGATATAATTTTTATTCATTAAATTTGAATGAATATTTTAAATTCTTTTTTTATTTATATTGAAATGTGAAAATAGTGTTCATGTGTATGTACAACTTACTATCACCATGAATGGCATAATTAATTTCTCTATCTCTACCATTTATGGATGACTAGAAATATATATAATGAATTTAAATGATATATATATATATATATATCAGGTTTTACATTATTTTTTATTATGTAACAATGAACAAATTACAATTACCTAAACTACTGAAAAAAATTTGTCATGATAAATAAAACAGTTAACACCCAAAATGATGATTATAATAATAAATTTTTAATAAATGGGTGTTGAAATATTATATGTTGGTCGTATATATTATTATTATTATTATATAAATTAATATGTTATTGAATTATAATATATTTAAATTTATTATACATGAGGTAAAATAACTTTCAAAGAATGTAAAACATGAGGTAAGGGCTTTTTTCAATGTTTTATTACTATGAGACACCTGAAATATTCACCACATGATTATTATATGTGATGTATGTAATAAAGTTGAATGTATTTGATGATAATTATCATAAACATTAAGGGGATATTCATATCCATTTTTTTATTTCATGAGTTTTTTATTTGAATGAAACCAAAGTGGTATGCGATTTATGTTTTAATATCTTTGTTTAATGGGATTATTTATTATTACATTCCAAATGAATGAATTTTATGAATAATATATCCATAATATCTATAATTTTATTCTCCTCTGGTTATTTATATATAATTCAAGTTTTCATTTCATTTTCCTCTCTATATCTACTAATGTGACTGAAAGAATATTTTTTAGAAAAATCATCATCATTTCTCTTTTTAGAGAAAATTCTTTTTTCATCCATGTCCATGTTTCTAAAAATGTTTTACCAAATGTTTCTATTATATTAGTATTCTTTAATGAATATTTTTACATAGTATTAAATTTTTAAAAAATGTTTTAAAAATAATATCCTTCTTGTTTTCAAAACGAGTCCCTTTTGATTATTTATCGAAAATGTTAAGGATTCTTCGTTTTAACATAAAAAACATGAAATATGTTTATTCATACCGTGACCAATCAATGAATTAATGATTAAATTAAATTTTTAATGGGTTATTTTTAAATAAAATGTTTGATTTATTATTCGGGAAATATTTATATTTATAAAAATTGATTTTATAATGAAAATGTTATTTTTTTCATAAAATAATCTAGATATCTTATAAATATATTTTCATCCAAAATGAAATAGTTTTATGTTGGATATGATTTACTAGGGATATGAACAAATAATACCATCTTCTTTTATTATTTTGATGGATAATTATTATGTTGATTTAAGAATGATTCTATGAAACCAATTTCATTTAAATAACTTCATCATTTTATGGTGATACCTTTATGAACCCCATTTATTTTCCACATATTATGCTCTAATGCTATAATGAAATGTTTATGAAATTCATTCAATTTCACGGGTTGTTTTATGATTATTGATTTCTTATCTTATGGAACACACATGTATGATTTTCATTATGTCTTGTGTGGGATCGAAATTATATATCCCTCCCGATGCATTAGATAATATGAAAATATCCTGAGAAAATAAGGTCTAGAATGGAGAGCGAACCCGGTTCTATAGTGGAATATTTTAACAATGACTATCTGGGGAGTGAAACTTGAATATGGATATGATGAAATGGGGAGTGAACCAAATACATTATGATGGACTTCATTGTGAACCTTGGCTAAGGAAATGATTTTTAATACTTATTTATATTCCCAAAACTGGTTTATTATTCCAATGTTATACTAGCATGGATCATGTTCATTAATTAATTAATTATTTATTTATTATTATGTACTATGATTTATTCCAAGACTCATGATTATTGTAATATACCATGTTTTTGAGCTATAAATTTATTAAGGAATTTGAAATTTCGGTTTACTGGACAGTTCAAATATTTATTTGACATTTGGATGTGAATTATAAATGTTTGATTTATTAGAAATTGTATTTTTAGATGTTAAATGAGGCATTGTTTATTTCATTTAGGTGTCATGAGAATATAAAGGGTTCAATACAGAAAACTGGAGTTATGAAAAAAGTGTAGAATAAGGTTCATGGTTGGCACATAGATAGTGTTAACTGCATTTCCCTATTATTATAGGACTATAGGCTGGTAAAACCATGCATTAAGATAATGAAATATCATAGAAGTGTATACAATTTATTATTGACATGTCACATTGCTTGTATAGGGTCTCTTAAGCCATGCAACAAGCCCATTCATGGGCTTGGTTCTTGGATAGTTGAACTCCATGTTTGGTGAATGGTTATTTCAACCGTGCATAAAAAAAATCTATTACATTAAAAATTATAATATGACCCATTTTACCATATATATTTTAAAATTCAATACCATTGTTTTCTATCTTCTCCTCCCACGTGCATACACCATTATCTCCTCCTATTCCCATAGGATTTTCTACAAATTTCTTGGCTAAAATTTGAGGTCGTCATTTGTATTGGAATAAACCAGTTAATTAATTTACTATGTAACCCAATTTTGGGTTCTTATTCTGCATCCACTAACTTTTGGACCACTAGTTATAGATTTTGGTGCTGATTTTTCATAACCTATCCCAATGGATCTCGAGACACGACTCCCCAATCCCACCTCCGATAGGCCAGGGGAAGGAAACTTAAACAAATTTGGATATCGCACACATGTGAGACCTTATCATAAGGTTCATATACAAACACACCCACATTAAAATCCATCAAATAGTGCAAAGATATATAAAAACTAAAAATATATTCATGAAAACAATTATCTCAAACAAATTTTAGAAAAAGATGAAAAGGTAAAATACAATTCCATCCAAATAAATGTAAAATCATCCAACTTGATCAGAAAGAGGAGATCACTATCAAATAAACATGTTGTAAAGATTCTTATCCTAGATCTGGAAAACACCCAGAACAGTCTAGCTCTCTATGCTCCACCAAATCTATTTCCTCCTAGGAATCTATCAAAAGGATTGTGGTATGCTGAAGGCACAATAAGTGAGGTCAAATACCATGAATATGATATTATAAAGATACTTAGTAGGCACCCCAAAAAACCCAAAAGAAAATAGACTAACAAAAAAGAAACAATTTTCTCAACACCGCTAGAGGGAACCCAAACAAGAAAGAAATGACATCTCAATACCATCCTCATCTAAACACAACTAGTCACCTCATACCACAGGGTATTCATCCAAAATGTGACATCACCACATAGAAACACAGAAAACATCACCCAGAGATACTCATCTTGGGAATATAGCTTCATGAGGTTATAACCTCATCTATAGTGACAAGTTCTTACATGAGGTTCTAAAGAAATACTGAATTGAGAGCACATGATCCATTAACTCCATCATCCCAGATAAAACTCATCCAAATGATGTGTTCCTTCAAGAAAACCTAACCATCCTTGATGGCTCATCTGAGATATTCCACTCGATTGGGTATTACAAGCCAATTGAAACACCACCGTTCTATGGTAATACATCTGAGAGAACACAATCATTGGATATCGCCACTAAGTATGTCACACTGGAGCTCAGTTGATCTCGATACTCAAAACGGGGATCTATACTAGGATCCAATAGGGTGAACAACTAACCCTACAAGAAAACTCAATCCCATAACTTATCATTAGGTTATCTCCCCGAGGATCCTATAGGGGACACCACAAACCCAAAACAGTGTCACTAAAATTTCGCTCAGTGTGGGGATCTCTCTCAAGATCTGTTGGGGAAACTTCAACCCAAATTGACATCACGGAGAAAATCTCACTCAAATTGACGATCATCACCAATGTTTTTTTGGTAATTAATATTCCAAGAACCACATTTGGTCTAACTCACGAATTAAGGGATTTTATCATAGATGATTCCATAAACTCTACAAATAAAACACGCCATGAAAAGTTGATGGAAAGAATATATATATCAATACCCAACTAGACAGCATGTGTCAAGGGATCAAAAGGATCTATTTATGCTACTAGAACATCCTCCTTGGTACATGATTAATAATAGGGTAAATATTGGTCACACTGATTCCAAGAACCCTAACAAGGAAAAATGAAGGAACATGGGGATCACATCAGGTCACATTGGGTGATATGTGCTCCAAACCCACTGGATCTATATTTTTAGTGGACTGAGTCGACTCACTCCAGAAAGTGGGAACACACCCACAATGCACGTGTAAAAAGATATCATTGAGGGGTCACAATCTTGTGATGAGGACATGATGCTGAAACCCTAATAGAAAAAAGACCAGGGGACCCACTCTACCTTATCGATCTAAACATCACTCATCGAAGAGACCCACACATCTCCATCAAGACACATCTTATAGGCCAAAAATGTGTCCACCATCATGGTATACGTTAAAAAATACTCTAGATATGATACCCATGGTCCTAAATCTGAGATGGGGATGAGGATATACGGAAGGTAAAAACTCCCCCAATGGATACTACATGGTGTGTATGGGGGTCTACATAGAGTGTGAACTGCATGAACACCTGTTTGTGTATTCCCCTCTCATGGGACATCCATACGTGTATACTACATGGAGTGTACCCTTTATTACATGCTATTTCCAAACTAAATATCCCCTAGGACATGTCTCTTACCCATTCCTGTGTATGGCACTCCAAGTATATTTACTCTAGTCATGTACTATTATATGTTCGTGTACCATTACACGGATTCCCTAACCATGTATGTAGGACACGTGACTTGGGGTCACTACAAGGCATGTAACCCCTGGTACATAGTGTGTAGTCCCCAAAATTCATCTTCCCTGAATGTGAAGAACAAAAGGTGTGTCCCTATTGTCTATATACCGTGTAGAATGTAAATTCCATTGTAATTTCTCTACAATTGGCCCAAATCAAACCCGATCACCCTAAAACACATAGATCCACCCGCATGGGTTCTCTACGAAAATATATTGTCACTAGAACCATAAAATGATTTATAAAAAATGGGTTCATGACCTCAAAATAAAACTAAGTTCCTCATCGGTGAAACGTCGAAGCTTCAGGGTCGAATTAGTGATCAAAAACTACTATTGGATGATCTGAGAGAATTTTTTGTCAAGATCAAAGACATCAAATGATTTAATTCATCAATTCGGACCTTAGGTCATCCATCACCAATGGGGGTGAAGTGGGGATTCATCTCCTCTATTGAGTGCACCAAATTTTGGTGGGAAGAATATTGGTTTAATATTATAATACAAATATCCTACATTTAACACCCTACTCAGGACACACCTCCGACTTGCATCCGGGCACTAAATAATATTACGTCACACCTAGGGTAAATAAGACATTCTTATATTAACAAAAATATTATAAATCCAATCGAAGATGCCTCTCATTAGTTATTCCCATTTCAAGTGAAACTGTTCATGGGTGATAAACTATTTTTAATATTTTTAATATCACTGCGATGAGGCTCATCGTCCCTCAGATTCCTACACCGACATAATTATTGGATTTGGAAAATATTTATAGTAATATTGAAATGTCTAAGTGGGAAAACCCCAAGCCACTACATGCTCCCCACATTAAGGATTTTCATCTCCAAAAAGAGAAATCCCTGGAACATGGGAAAGAAGATGCGCTCTCAACTGAGACTTACATGATGATGACCTATCTATGGCCACCCAAAAGGCCACCAATGGTTCATGTACTATTTACAAGAATGAATTATGATGAACCAAAAGGGCCTCCACACCCACGTCCAGCTCACCCCAGTCGATATCATTCAAAAAAGAAGTCACATGTCTCCTTAGATTCGATGAGTGAAAAACACCTGCCACCGTGATCCCTCTGCAATCATAGGATCTATAGGAACAAAACCCTCACTAACATAACATAGAGACCAAAAAAATCCATCATATAACACCCAGTTTAAAGGAAGTCATCCATCACACCATGATAGTATCCACTTTGTGTGAAACTTAATCACACACATAATTTTTCATTGCATCTCAAGAACACATCTTAGTGGGGAAAGTGTTCCTCATTCTTGTGAGTCCATGTTCATTTTAAACCATACCACAACCCCCTCATGTGTCTCATACATAAGATAATACAAAAAATTTGGGTCACTAAAAAATGTACAAGGCCTCCCAAGCATACAAACTGTGCCTTACTAGGCCCGTTACGCAAATACTCCAACACAAAACCACCCCAGAACACACTAGTAAGAGGGCTCATCAACCACACATCTATAGTGTAAGAATTGTGTGGCACTAACTTTCCTTCTATATTTTAAATCACATCACAAATGTTTCTATCGATGGGGGAAGGATCCCTCTTTCTCATGCATTAAAATATGCTTCAAACAACAAGAACAAAGGGTCTTACTGACTACCTAAACAAACCACAAAAAAAATGTGGAATGAAATGAGAACATCCTAATAGTTTCTATCAACACTACTGTAGAATGTAGAAAGTACACAAAGCATACATCTATCAATCCATGGAGGCTCTAGGTTAAATTCCTCTATAGCCTACGGTTATCCTCTCTGATGTCCTTCAACTCCCTATTCCTGGCATGGACCACCTGGGTGGTGGGGGGAAATAGAACCATTGAACTCCTACCGCTGCTACATTTTCTCCTCCACCATGTCTTCCATGCTACAAACATTCATTCTTGAAACGGTTCTTCTACCAAGGTAGTCTATCGAACATCTCCCTCTCAAAAGTCTAGGTTTTGGTGTCTGGAACTGAGTAGTAATATCACTAATACGGCAGGAATTTCCTATGTACCTATACAAATGGACACATATCCATGCCCAAAAACTCTAAAATCTAAAAACCACTATATAAAAAAAATTCATGAATAAAACTAAACCCAACTAATACAGTACAATTGAAAGTGAAGTGTGGAAAGAAAAATTTTCTAGAATAGAATCCCACCACAAGAAAGAGTCTTAAAACTACAAAGACCAACCTGTAAGTAATAAATTGGTACTTGGACTGCTTCTTATAGCCATAGGAAAACCTCATCTTATAAGATAGCTCATAGAACTATGCTCGGTCCTAGTCCTCCCTGGACTCTGTCAAAAGGCCAATCGTCTGCACAAGACACTACAATAGTCAGAAAATCCCATGCAGGGGTTATTATAACAATACTCAGTAGATGACCTCAAAAAATACACACTGATACAAAATGTAAAGGTAGTTTCAAATATATATATTATATGTCCACAGAACCTATTACAAGAGAAATATATCAAGATATACTTGAATCCTCGACCCTTAGTCTAGAGATAAGTCACAACGACTGCATACCCACACTAGGGATTCAGTTCGAAGATTCCATGAAGCACTAGCCAATAAAAAAATTCTCAATGAGTCTAAAAATTTGATGACATATTTATGAGAATTACTTTCGTTGGAAAGTGTCACGAGAGAGATAGATTTATTGATAGATCGGAAGAGATAATAGATACAATAATTTCAAGAGAACTCACTCATAAGTTGGGAATGATTGTGATACATTGATGATGATCACTACTAGGGCCTTGGAATATACCATGACTCATCCCGATTCACCTAATTTCTATGAAATCAGCATCTTGTAGGATTGGTCACGTCGATACCTGACTCCTTCTTGGGCTAAGAATGGGTATTTGATCTCTCTATGGGATTTTTGAAGGGATTATGACTCTATCCGGAAATTCCTCCTGAAGGGATCACACTATTGTTGATGGAAATGATACTTTACCTTCAAGGGAATTAGAAAAGTGGGCACTAACCCAAAAAAAACTTGTACAAGGAACGGTGGACTAGGAGATCAATCCATGTAGAAGAGAGTATACTTCATGTAGCAAGGTCACACGTAGTGTCCATTGACTGTAGTTAAATCCCATGTCCAACGACTTCAATTAGAAGAAAAGTCATTTAAAAAAGCACATACATGACATGTACTGATAGTCACTCACCATGTTCTATTATCTAGTGTTTTCTCTATGTACATTTTCCATGTGCTCGTACACGGATACTACCCGTGTATCCTAACCTGTGTACCGATACATAGGGTAACCCACATAACCAGTCAGGTTTGGCCGTGTGGTAAAGTTTATGTCGTGTACTCCACCCTGTGTCCATGTATCATCCATGATAAATGTTGAGTCCCACATATGAACCCCCATGTCATGTGATTGTTATCGCATATCGTTTCATCAATTTCTACATCGTGAAACCCTAGTTTCTATATAGCTGGCCCCACACGCCATGTTCTTCGGAGTACACACAGTGTTCTTTGTCAATTTCCATAATTATTGTTCTTCATACATGCACCTCTTCTGATCTTCGATACATGGATCCAACTATTCAGTATCCTTGAAACTCATGATCATGGGTCTTCCCATCATGGAAATTCCGATTCAGTAAGTTTTGGGCTTCCGATTACATGTAAAAACTAGTTTTGATCATCTGTGCGAAGAAAAGTTGAAGAAGGATTTCATATGATCTGTGTCGATTCATCATCTTCCATCGTCGTCACACCATCGCTGGGTCATCACGATGTAATATGTCCAATTTGGGATTGTTACGTTGTTAAATGGGTGTGCAATGATACATTGTTCATAACCCTGTGAAAAATGTGAAGAACATGGGGTCAAAAGGGGGGAAGAAAATACAAATTGAAAATTGAGGAGAAAACCACCACCATCATTCATCATGTTGTTGATCTACAGAAATTATAGGTATCAAATAGGGAAAATAAAAATACTATTGAGAATAATCATGGATTGATTCCCCATCATAAAACCAAAAAAGACCCTTCTGCAAGAATGACTGATCTGTGGGTCAACTCACTCATCGATTGATCTTCATTCAACATTAAATAAAATAATGGGGAAAAGAGATATCAAAACAAAAACCCCTACCTCAATAGTCTATCAAGAAAAATAGTGGTTTTTAGTTGGTATTTGATCTCATTGTGCAACTATCCACACATCATCGTTGGTCGTCATTCATTGTGACTCCTCCAATGATAGATACTCCCAAAAATACTAGAGCATCCAAGAAAAGTTGTAAAGGGCTATAAGCGTAACCTGGGGCTCCTAGTTAATTGAGACAAACAAAAATGTTGTTGCATTAATTAAAAAAATTAAAAATAAAATAATTCATTCATTTATTTTATTTCTTAAAAAAATCTAGAAATTAACTTTTTCCATCGACCCTTGATGATTGATATTATGCACCGCATAAGGAAAATACAATACTCTGAATGCCACAGTGCCCTCAGATTTTTGATATGGGCACCCTTTTAATATTTATTCCACTTGTTCATTAAAAATTATCACGCGCACTATTTAAATGTTTAATTTATTTAAAACATTTATTCTAGCCACCTCGGGCCTCAGAATCACACGCATTCATAAATACTGGTCTTGAAATAATTCCATATAATATTTGAAAAAAATACACATAAAATATGAGACATTATATTCTCCCCACCTTAGGGATTTTACATCCCTGAAAAGAAAAACAAAAGGCTACTAAACCAGATGTTGGTACTATGAATGAATATGAGTCTCTCACTTTTTTGTGTTCTCCTAAAGGTTCTCGAGATTCTAGTGGACAAATACCAATGAAATTGTTCTCCCAGGAAGGATCTTTTCCTATCAATCCTTTATCTACATTGGGTGCTCTGCGAAGGATTCTTCATCTTCAGTATCTAGTTCTCCACAGTCGATGATGTGTGATGGGTCATACACGTACCTCATTTTCTTCGACATGGTAAAGACATCATGTACCCGGTGAAACTACGGAGGTAGAACTAAGTGGTACGCCACATCACCAACACTGTGTAGTATCAGAAAAGTGTCGATGAACCTCAGAGACAACTTGTTTCCCTAGACAAATCTTTGTAACCTTCGTTGAGGTGATACCCAAAGGAAGACATGGTCTCCCTCTTCGAATTCCATACGTCTCTGTCATCTGTCATCATAATACATTTTCTAGCATTGTGTAGTATTCATCTACTTCTTGATAATATTCACCCTATTTGGGGTAGCTCTCACAAACTCTGGACCCATGGCTGGTGACTCTTTGGGGCCAGTCTTGAAAATCGGTGACCAGAAAGGTTGCCCATATAAAGCCTCAAATGGTGTCATACCGATCATGGAGTGTTAGCCGTTGTTGTGTGTAATCTCCACTCATAGTAGGTTGTCCTCCCAACTATGACCAATGTCTATGATACAAGACCACAACATATCCTTCAGAACCTAAATGGTTCTCTCTTTCTGCCCATCTATTTGGGGATGGAATGTTGTGCTCAAACATAGTTGAGTTCCAAATTCCTCATCCAATCATTTCCACAACCGTGATGCGAAAATTTCATCACTTTCTGAGACTATCATTGAGTGGAAACCATGGATAAATACTATCTCCATCACATAGAGGCATCCCAATCACCCTACAGAACTTTTCTCCATGATAACTGGGAAGTGGTCCAACATGGTGAGTCAGTCAACGATCACACAGATGAAATCGAGTCAGTTGGACGTTCTTGATAATCTCATCACAATGTACATGGATATTCCATCTCACTTCCACTCTGACACCTCTTGGGGTGAGATAACCTCGCTAGAACCTGGTACTCAGCCTTCAACTACTGGCACATAAGGCATCGAGAAATGATCTCTGCAACTACCTTTTCCATACCATCCCACCATAACTGATTCCAGAGGTCTAGGTAAATTTTTTACAATCCTGGATTTACCAATAATGGGGATATATGAACCTCCCTATGAACCTCCTCCAACAACACCACTAGAACAATTGTACGTCTTCTTAAAAGGATGATGTGCTCCCCACCTTGCGAATACCCATCATGATCTTGTCCCGTGGATAACTAAACATGTAAAGTCTCGTAGTCTATAAACCCTAGTTGTGCCTCCCTAACTCACTACAATATTGGAGTGGTAACAACCATATAATGGATATAAGATTCATCCTCCCTAACTTTGAAGGATAACTATAGTGAGGCAAATTGCTATGATACCTCACTTTGTAGCTGTGAACTCAATCTGTGACTAAGAGAAACAGCTACAAAGTTCCCCTTCTCAAGAGTATAGATGATACCAAATTCAAAATCTTGGAGGTACCCCAGCCATCACTTATTCCTCAAATTCAGATTCTTTTGAGAAAAGATTTAATTCATTCTCTTATGGTCAGTGTAGATAATAACTAGTTTTTACATCAGCTATTGTCACCACATCTTCAAAATGAAGACTACTACTGCCAACTAAAGATCATAGTTCATATAGTTCTGCTCATGTAGCCTTAGCTTCCAATAACCAAAAACAATCCCTGATAGTCTCTACATTAGGACAAATCCATGTCTGGTCCCTGATGTATTGCAGAAAACTACCTACACGACACCCTATTCTAGAAATTTCAAGATCGGTGCACTCATAAACCTCTAACTAAACTACTAGAAAGCTGGATGGAACTTCTCCATCCATATTAAAGGATTCTATTTTGGTTCAAGGATTTCATCAGTGCTGATATCTTGGAAAAATCAGGGATAAATCTCAGGTAGTATCCTACCAACCCAAGAAAGATCTGCACCTCTGTCAGACTCTGGGGTGGCTCTGACGCTAACACCGGCTTGATCTTCATTGTGTACATTAAAACTCCGTCTATTGAGATTAAATGTCCCATAATGTGTGCCTTTTTTATAAATAATTGTAACTTCTAAAGATTCCCATAAATCTGGTGCTCTTAGAGTACGTTTATAACCATCTGCATGTGTCTCACGTTCTCCTCCTCTAACGTTGAGTACACAAGGATGTTGTCGATGAAAAACACTATGAAATGGTTTATGTATCACTGGAATATCTGGTTCTTATGTCCCATGAACATAGCATGGTGTTCTTTACGCAAAAACGTATCATTAAGTACTCATAGTTCCCATAGAGGCATCTAAAACTCATCATTGATATATATTCATCTTTTACTCTAAACTGGTGGTAACCTGATCAAAAGTCAACCATCGAGAACCATAAGTCCCCTCTCAGTTGAATGAAAAGGTCATCAATCCTCAATAGTGGATACTTTTTCTTCAATATTACTTGATTCAGTCACCATTTATCCATTAAAAACCTCACATTCCCATCTACCTTGTTGGAAACATCTAGGGCCGCCCAAGGTGAAATAATGGGTCTCACAAAGTCCTTCATTTGCAAATCATTTAGATACACCCTCAGCTGACAAATCTCTTCAAGATCCATCTGATACACAAATGAGGATAGTGGTGCCCTCCTAAGGTGCAAGTCGATGCACAAGTCAATTTCTTGATGAGGAGGTAATCCTGGAATATCTTCTGGAAAGTCATCCTCATACTCCACCACTACTGTGGGGAACTAAAAGATCATAGCATCTGCTGATCTGATGGTAAGGTTATCAAAATAATGAGTGATCGGTTGTATCCTCCTAAACATGATCTGATTTTGTGTTACCTATTTTTACCTTTCACTAACATAAGAAAACCTTATTCAATCATTTTTGACACACCACACACTTCACCTAAAGTATACAATATGGGCATGAACTGAAGATAACCAATCCATACCAGGAATGATGTTATAAGGACTTGACACTGCCACCAAGAGGTTCCAACTAAAACTCTCTCCTTCAAGGGTAAGATCACACTACTATCAAAGATGTGGGTTCATCGAGTCTCCTTTTGTAGGTGTCTCCGAGCATAAGGGTCGAGTCAATGGATCCACCATAATCTCATGGTTTTTCCCAAGATATATGGTCAGGAAACAATTAATAGAACATATGTCTATAAGTATGAAAACTAAGGTAGAAAATTCATAGATTGTACCTCATATCATCCCCAGAGTCCCTAGGTTGTACACCTCGTCCGCATGTAACTTCTCCCTCCCCTATCCCCTTTATCCCTGATCCTGGTGCCGACCTCGGGGGGTGGTGGTGGAAGTAGGTCAATGTTTCTACCACCACCTACAGCTCTCCATACTCCTCTTCCATGGCTTCCGCATGGTGGGTTTATCGGCTCCACTCTCTACCACTTCCTCAATGATCCATCCACCACCTTCCTATCAGCAATTCGATGGGTTGGGAAATCTCTAGAGAGATGTCCCTTGATATCGCACGAGTATCATTGCCTCTCCAAGGATAATTTAATCCATCTTAAGAGACATGGATAGATTATCCCCTATCTTGGGTCCTTCTGTGATGCCTCCCACGTCCCGATCCCTTTTCCTAACATCGGCTCCCTACTACCAAGGTATCTACACCTATCTACCAGCTAAAAATGGCCAATATCTATCTCTAATCATCCAAGAGTTCTTGACCACAAAATCGCTCTCAAGAACTCTTAAATATGTTGAAATTAATAGAGGCATGACACTAGCTCAGACTTCCCATCACAGACCTCACTCAAAGGTCCAAGCTCTAAAGTTTTGATCCCTGATCATATCCATCGAGTACCTCGTTAGGTTGGTGAACCTTGATGAATAGTCATACACCATTAAACATTCTTTTTGTAGAAAAATAATCTCATGTATACGCATTTATATTAGTGAAACTAGAGATAAATCTTCCCTAAAAAGGTGGTTGTCTATGTACATGAAAGAGTCTCATCATTGTGAGCCTGCATGGTAAAATTCTAATATCATCCCACCAAACCCTAAAGAAGGCTCCCTCCTAGGGTCACTATCTTTCCTGTTAGTGTCCCCACTAGATAGAAAACAATGGTCACCTCCTCAAGATAGTCCTCAATTGCCTAATGGTCAAGCTCACCACAGAAAATGATGTGTATCTATATTTGATACTCATAGAATACACCTAGCCTGCACTCATCGCCAGATGGTACTGCATGTACCATGTGCTTCCCCACTGGTGGTGGTATAGAAGGTGAACCACCTGGAGGTATTACTTGGGGGACTGGTCCCTGAATTAAAGTTTCATCACTAAGGGTGTAATCCTTGTGATCGAGATGCATAATCCTAGCTGATATACATCATAGAGGCATCCTGTAAGGGAAAAAGGTGTACCACGATCAAAGAGTTTATCTGGACAGCTTACACTAAAGGAAATGGAAAACACAACCCAATCCTATATGATTTGTGAACCTCTTTTTCTTTCCCTAGAACTAGTGTTCTCATGTAACATATTGAAATTTATGCTATTAGAGTCAATGTGTATGGTTACGTTGGTCGCCCATACCAATACTAGAGCCCCTAGCCTAAAAGACGAGCTCAAACCACTTAACACTATTACCCCAAAACAATCTCACAGACTCTTGATCCTATAGTAGAACTGACTAGCTCTCATATCACTCTTTCCCGACGCGTCCTAGTGGAGACCATGCCATGAATTCCCAAACCCACCTCCAATAGGCCAGGGGCTGGTGACTAGTACCATGTAGGCATATCACTAACATGGGAGGTATTGCCTATGTACCTGTACACACACACACACATCCCCAAGCCCACAAATTCTGAAATTTAAAAATACCTAAGGAACAAAATGCATGCATACAACTAAACCCAACCAACAGAGTACAATGGAATGTTATGTGTGGAATGTAAACTGGGAAAAATACAAAACTACCAAAGGAAAGAGTCTACAAACTAAAAATTTCATCATGTAAGAAAGAAATAGGTACTAGGACTACCGCTCATGGTTGTGGGAACACCTCAGCCTATAAGGAAGCTCGCAAAGCTCAATCTGGTACTAGTCCACCATGGAATTCATTAATAGTATGCTCCTCTACACAATACATGACCCACACTGGAAAATCCCATGCATGGGTGAGTATAACAATTCTAAGTTGAGGACCCCAAAAACCAAAAATTAGTACCTAATTTTTTTCTATAGTCAGATCTACATTGTATATGTCTAAAGAAAATATAATAAGAGAAACATATCCAAGTATACTCGAAACCCAGCCTCATAGTCTATAGGTAAGTCACAATGACCGCATACCCATGCTAGGAATTCAGTTTTATGATTCCAAAAAGAACCCGATTAGGATTACTCACTCAATGAGTCTAATAGCTCTGATGATGTCTCTCTGAGAATTATGTTTTTCAGGACGTTTCATGAGAGAGATAGGTGCTTTGAAAGATATGAAGAGACAATAGATGCATTCATTTTGCGAGAACTCACTCCTAAGTGGGGAAAGATCATGATACATAGATGAGGATCACTTTCAAGACCGTGGCGTACACCACAACTCATCTAAAATCACCTTCTAGGTAGAGGATCAGTGTCATGTAGGATTGGTCACGTTGATACCTGAGTAGACCTAGGTCTAATAATGGGTAGAGGATATCGGTCTGGGCCTTTTGAAGGTATTATGACACTATCAAGAATGTTCTATTTAAGGGATCATACTCATGTAGAAGGATATGATATCTAAACATAAGGGGAAATTAAAAGGAAAAACTAACCCAAATGAAACATGCCATGGAATGGTGTAAAAGGAGATCAATACAAATAGAAGAGAGTACACGACGTGTATCATGGTCACACACCAAGTCCTATGATATCAGGTACTTCCCGTGTGAAAAAACCTAATTTAGAAATCAATTCATACAAAAAATTTATACATGGTGAGTAGTGACAGTCACACGCCATGTTCGGTTATCTATGCATCACATCATTTACACTAGCCATGTTCTTGTACACAGGTTTTACCCGTGTATTCCAACCCATGTATCGGTACATGGTGTAACCCGGGTCACCAGACTGGTTTGATCGTATGGTGGAGTACATGACATGTAGTCCACCCCGTGTTCATGTATTGTTTGTGATGCACATAGAGTCCTACATAAAGACTCATATTCCATGTTACAGTTGTCACACACCTTGTTATCTCTTCTTTCATCGTGAAACCCTACCCACCCTAGAGTCGTCCCCACACATCGTGTTCTTTAGAGAACACGTTGTGTTTTTCATGGTTTTTTAGACTCGATTTTCTTCTTCCACGCACCTCTGGTGATTTTCAATCCATCAATATGGATATTAAATCTCTTTGAAACTCAATATCATTGGTCGTCCCATCATTTTAATGTTGATTCGGTAAGTTTTGTGCATCTGATCAGCTCCAAAAATGTTTTTCGATCATCCGTGTGAAGAACAATCAAAGAATGATTTATTTTGATCCATGTTAATTCGTCATCTACAATCATTATCATACTCCATTTGGTCATCATGATGATGGATATCTAATTGGGGATCATTTCATTGTGAAACGTATGCGAGACAATCCATTGTTCATAACCCTAGGAAGAATGTAATGAAATTTTATTTCAAAAGGAGGGATGAAAATACAAATAGAAAATTGGGTAATGAACCTCCGTTGTCGTCATCCCAGCATTGATCCACACCAATTAGAGGGATAATATTGAGAAGATAAAAATATGAATCAGAAAAAGCATGGATTTATTCCCTAAAATAAAACCCAAAAAAAGACCCTCCAACAAGAACGAACGATCCGCGGGTCAACCTATTCATGGGGTGATACATGTTCGTCGTTAAATAAAATAATGGGGAAAATGAAATAATAAAAAAACCCATACCTCGATCGTCAAAGAACACAGAGAGCAGTTGTATGTCTAGATTCGATATCACTGTGCAACGATCCATGTGTCGCGACTTGTTGTTGATCATCGAGATTCCTCCAAGGATGGCTTATTCACAAAACTATAGAGCGTCTAAGGAATGTTTTCCAGAGTTATGAGCCTATCCTCGGGATCCTGGTTATTTAAAACCAAGAAATGTGTCATTTCATTAATTAAAATGTCTAAAATAATAGATATTATTAATTTATTTTACTTCCTTTAAATCGTCCTGAAATTAACATTTGCAGCAGACCGATAGCATTTTATGTTAAGACCCACCTATGGTAAAGTCAGTGCTATGAATGCAACTATGCCTTCAGATTTCTTATCCTGTCTCTCATTTAAAATTTATTCCACTTTTTCAGGAAAACTACTCACTCATGCTATTTAAAATCTTGATTTATTTTAATCATTTATTCTGGGCACTCTGGGCCTCGGAATCACTAGTCATCACAAGGCCAGGTGTCAAAATAATTCCCTATAATATTTTAAAAAAATAAAAGGAAAATCCAAGACATTAATATCTATAGAAATATGTCCCTGATCATTATAAGAATAACACCACCCGTCATGAGACTGACCAAAATCTTCTTGAGATCCCTGAGCCTCAGATACTCTGTCATGGCATCGCCTCTAAAAGCACCATGAATGCTCAAATCCCTAAGAATGGAATCGACTTGAAAATATCAAACCAGTTGTAGAAGTCTCAGCTATCACATGGCCAACACTCACGTTCAGATTCTATATAGCCAAAAAACTTTTCACCATAATGTCTTTCACCATCACTCTATTATAGGTGGGAATGCACAACAACACCACTGATTCCCTAATCTCTCAGTGAAAACCCTAATTGATGGTCTGTTCTCTAAATAAAGGATCTAAAACCATATCCATGGAGTAACATGGAATGTTTTTTGAACATATCTAGGGATTCCCCTATGGTCATATTATAATGTTGATGATGTAAAAGCTCTTAGATATGAACTGACCTCATCATTGTTGGACAGATATCCCCCTTGAATAGCTACTCAAACTCTACACAAGAGAGTCTCTCCTCATCATGGTTATGTGTCACATGACTCCTCTATCACCCACCCAAACCATGAAAAAGGCTTCCCTACTGTACCACCATCTGATTAGGATGTTTCCTCCTAAGGATGAAAACATGTGTGACTACCCAGATCCAGTCATCAACTGTCTGGGGGTATGGGTGACCCTAAAACCTCATAGGTCACTACCTTTGGAATTCATGCAACAACCTCATCCTACACGAATTCTCATCCTACACCACTAATACAACATACCGCTCAACAGGTGGTGGCACAATAGGCGGAACACCTAGAGGTCTGACCTCAGAACCATTGCCATGCACTAAAGCCTTGGCATGAGGTATATCAACACCATAATCCCTTAATAGAACCATGTCTAGGTATGGTAATGGAGGCATCCTAAAATAAAATCAAGATGCACTAGGATCATATATTATATATGGGGTGCTGACTCATTAAGGATTGGATAAACCAAAAGCTAGGTACTATATAATGTATATACCATTATTTCCCTCTGAATAGTGTCCAAATGTACTGATTCATAATGTAGGTTATTAGAGTCCTAGAGAATGGATATATTGGTGGCCAAAACAACACTGGAGTCATTGGACTAAAATATAAACTTGAAACACCCTAACACTGTTGTTACTCCACCGAATCCAAGATCATGACTACATTCCCAAATGGAACATGCTCTGATACCACTCTGTCATGACCATACCTGACAGGGCTCCACTAGTGACTAGCCATTCCCACCTAAAATAGGCCAAGGGATGGAGACTATAATCGAGTAGGATATCACACACATGGGTGGCCTTATCCTAAGGTACCATTACACACACACCCACTTACACATCCATGAAATATTATATAGATATATTAAAACTGGAAAGATATTCATGTATAAAACCATCCCAAAAAATGTATAGTAAATGTAAAAAAGGTAAAATTATGTTCCCACCAAAATAAACTTGTAAAATCATCCAACCTGCTAAGAAGGTGTGGATCACTATCAAATTCAATCACTAGAAATCTCGTTAGTCCAGATCTAGAAAACACCTCAGTTTGTCTAGCTCACTATGCTCTGCCTAATTCAGGTCCTCTAAGGACTCCATCGATTGGAAAATGGTCTAATCAATACAAAAGAAGTGTGAGATCATCCCATGAAAGGGTGAGTATAAAAATACTCAATGGGAACTCCAAAAACCCAAAATGTAAAGGGACAAAATGAAAGTAAACCATCAGATTCACTCTGCCAGAGGGAACCCAAATGAGTTAGAAGTTCCATTTTGATACCATCCTCGGCTAAACATGAATTATCAGCTTATACCACAGGGTTTCTCATCCACGATTTGACAAAACTTCAAGGGAAACCTAGAAAAAATAACCAATATATACTCATCACAAGATCTAAGACTCATGACGTTCAGACCTCATCGCCAGTGATATGTTCTTATGCGATATTCAAAAGAAATTCTCAACCGAGAGCACACACTCCATGATCACATTCATCCCCTATGAGACTCATATGAGAGATACATTCCATATAAAACAACCTAACCATCCCAAATGTCTCATCTGAGAGATGCGACTTGATCACGTATCCCACGATGATGGAAACACTACCATTATAAGGGCATACAGCTGAGATAACATGCTTGTAAGATATCACTACTATTTATATCATCTTAAACTCATCGGATCTCAATACTCAAAAAGGAGATCCCTCCCAGATCCAATGAGGGGAACTAAATACCTACTGTAAAAACCAATCCCAATATTCATTGGTTATGGGATCACCCATAGGATCTACTAGGGTACACCACAAACAAAAACTCGTACTAGTAAAATTTCTCTCAAGGAGGGGATCACACCCAGGGTATCCTAGTGGGCACCAAAACCCGAACTGACATCTTTGAAACCAAATCCCTTAGATATAGAATTATCACCCATTTTGGGTTGGTCACAATGATTCCAATGACCACATCTAGTCTAACAATTGATGTATGGGATTGTATAACTAACGATTCCACAAACCCAACACATAGAACTCATCATGCAAAGCTGAAGGGAATAACATATATAGATACACAACTAGAGGGTATGTTCCTAGGGCTCATTGGGGGATCCATCCCCTAATAGAATAACCTCTTGGGTAGAGGATCGATGCCATGGTAAATATTGGTCACACTGATTCCAGGGACCCTACCAAAGAAACATGATGGAACACGAGGATTGTGTCGGGGACTTGGGGTGATATGTTCTCCCAATCTACTAAGTCTATAGTCAAGGTGAACTAATTTGAATCACTCTAAAAAGTAAGAACAAACCCATATTCCATGTACCCAGGGAATCTATAGAGGGGTCACAATCATATAATGAGGATGTTATACCATAACCCTCATAGCGAAAGTACATTAGGGACCCACTCAACTCTACTGGTCTAAAAGTCGCTAACCGATGCAGCCCACACATCACCTGCACACCAAATCTCCTAGGCTATAACCATGGCCACCATCACATAATGATGGATAAATACTCATGATAGGCTACTCTATGGCTTGAATTCGAGCTAGGTAAGAGGATATAAAGGGGAAAAAACTACCCCAAGGGAGAATACATGGTGTGTATGGGGGTGTGCATGGAGTCTAACCCTACTTGAACACCCAGTTTTATATTCCCCTCACATGGCTAGGACAACCATCTACACTACATGGTGTGTAGCCCATGGTACATGGAATATCCCGACTATAAGGCCCCATGTCTGTGTCTGTTACATGTTCCCATCTCCGGAACTCTGTTTCTATATACTCTTCTCGTGTACTATTGAATAGTAATGTATCTTTACACAGATTCCTTTCTCATCTGTGATGAAAAATGACTTGGTGTCACTACAGGGTGTGTAACCCATGGTAGACAATGTGTAGTCTCCAAATGCAATCTTCCTCGAATGGGAAGAACACATAATGTGTAACGTCTTAAGTCCAGGTGTCAACCAAATATTCCCCATACCCAGTTGGTCACATGGCCTCAAGTGAATTCCCCCACATTTCAGAGGCTACTGAATAGCAGTGAGGGCCTTTGGTGTGATAGTGGGAAAACTATGCCCTCATTGGGAAAGTAACACAGTAGAAGAAATTGTAAACAAAAGTGAAAATAGTAATACCATACAATATAAGTAAACAACTGAATACTGATAGTAAAAAAACAATTAGAGAACATATATAAATGATTCATGTCATATATTTATAGGAAAGAATCCAAATAATTCAAAATTCTGGAAATACTGTACTAAACCATAGTACAAAATAAACATGAAAACTCTTTTGGCATTGCAAGCCTTACCTTGGTCCCATGCTCTCCAACTCCATCTGAAATGAAGTACCTAATGTAGAAGGGAGGTTTCTATCATCTGTACCTACAACCATATAATATGTATCGGCCCAAAAGAAAGACCAAAATAGAGATAGGAAAATATTAGATGATCTATGACTAATAGTCAGTGAATATATATAGTGTGCAATATGAAAAATGAACCAATAAATAAGAAAGTACTCAAAAGTAAAAAATCACATAGTTTCCAATTACATTCATTTACATTTATTATTTATTCAAACCATTGAATAATAAAATCATCGGATATAACCTAATCTTTGTATCCACTGTGTAATAGAAAAACAGAAGTCTCAGAAGACCATCTTACAATCAGGTAAGATCGACTCCAAGATTTTTCTCTGGCTTGGTCGGCACTTCACCATCAATCAATCATTCAAAGGAAACCCTCTGGTAATGTTCTCACAGCCTAACCCTTTTGGATCAACATATCATCCATTTAATAATGATATAACGAACCTCTACGAAATCTCCCATAGTTCAACCCCATTGGTCTAACAAAAAGAATGACTCTATGAGGAAGCAATCTCCATAAATTCCCCCTATGATATTTTAACGATAAACTAAAAACTATATGAGGAAGAACTCAACATCTATTCCCCCTAAGGTGTTACAATGTCATACTATAGACACTCCGAGGGAGCACTCGCCATCAAATCCCCCTATGGTCTTGTAACGGTAAAATATAACACACTCTAGGGAAGCCCTCAATGTCAATTACCCCTATGGTCTAACTACACCAGGTTCTCACAGCCCTCTATAATAAAAACCTACAAAAATGATATCCAGCAACCCAAAGTAATCTCAACTACTATAAGGATAATAACCTAAAATTCATAACACAATCGTTTAACAAGCATCAAAAAGTAATCAATTCAAACCTAAAAATCCAGGCAAGGAAACTTGTTCAGCCTCATAGGTAACCTAGAGCAAATGATCATAAACATTCAAACAAGGAAACACACCAATGGGGTATCCTCTAAACAAGAAATTTTGCATAATATATCAACAAAAAACCTTAATATATTAACCAATACATGGTAGATTATAATAGGGTTCAATTACTTAACATGAAATACCCAAATCATGGTTAATCGGTACTTAGGCATATATAACTCAAAGGAAAACTCTGAAAGGCCACAAACCACCAATCTCGACATTGTAAGATGATCCCTCATGAATGTCAGCCATCGAATCATCCGAGAACGTCGTAGATATACAAATTGTCAGAAAAATTCAACCTTGGATTACTCAAGATAGAGGAGAAATAAGAAAGTGAGATTCAAGAGAACTAAGAACTCACTGAGTTAATTCTAACACAACCGATGGTGTTTGATTCAAATAATGGATGATGGATTAGTGGCTCAGAGAACATTCGGTGATTCTGTATGCTCCTTCGTGAGGAATGGATAGAATAAGGTGAATACGAGGGTTAGATCAGACCGTGATATTATATATCAATTAAAAAGAAAATTAAATGATGTGTTCATTTAATGTGCACAACATGTACATGCATCAACTGGCCCTTGCCTTAGATGGTCCACATGGTAATGTACTCGGCCATTACAAAGCCAGTACATGGCCACCCGTGACAACCAGGTACACGGCGTGTACCCATGAATACACAACATGTACTTAGAAAATTTCCAAATTCATCATTGTCACTAAAAAACACCCGAAAAATATCCATACCGGAAATGATGATCCGGATTCTTAAAAACATCCCCCCATTAAAGCAATCTACCTTCAAATTTCCTTTCAATGGGTGGTGAAAAATAACCTTCAAACAACTGTTTCTATTATGATCATATGCCAGTCTCCCTTTCCCAAGTCTCGTCCTGTACTCGCTCCTGATGCCATTGAGCCCATACTAGAGGAATGGACTGCCCACAGAGATCCTTCTTACTATGATCTATAATCAGTATAGGGTTCTCCTCAAAGGATAAATCTGAATCCAACTCACCCTTCTCAGGTTGAAAAACATGAGACGGGTCCGACCGTAGTTGAGAAACCATACGTACATCATGCATATCCCGATACCTTTGAGGTAACTGCAACTGATAGGCAACCGGCCTAATCCTCTCTGAATCCTCAAACAGCCCGATGTATATTGGTGAAAGCTTCCCCGATATCAAATCCTCCAGTGTCCCAACCTTAGTGTGACACGTAAGAAAACCTAATCTCTATCCTCAAACTACATAGGTTGTCTCTATCGACCAACATAATATTTCTCCTGAGAATTATTAGTAGTCATCCTCTTATAAATCTACTCCACCTATTCAATGGCCTCCTGGACAGAATGTGGTCCCTACATAGCTATCTCTCCTACCACTAGAAACCATAGGGTTGATCAGAATGGCCTACCATACAAATCCTCATATGGTTCAATCTGAATCATTGCCTGAATACTCGTAATGTAGGATAACTTCACAAGGGGTCTGTGTTTCTCCCATAAACCCCCGAAATCTAGGATGCATGCTCGAATCATGTATTCAGAAACCGAAATTATGCACTTGGACTTGCCCTATGATTGGGGATGGTTAGTTGTACTTAGAAATACCTATGTACCCAAAGTCCTTTGTAGTCCTTTCTAGACACAAGAAGTAAAACGGGCATCCCTGACTAAAATGAAAGAGTGCAGAACCCCATGCAACTATGCAGTCTTTCATATATACAATCTTCCAAGATCATCAACATTGATGGTATCCTTTTTTTAACGATACATTGAAGGTATCCTTGATTGGAAAAAAGTGTGAAACCTTCATAAGTATGTCAATGAAAACCCAAACAGCATCATTCCATCGAGGTGAACTAATTAAACCTGTCACAAAATCCATCGTGACATCATTCCACTTCCACATGGGAATGGGTAATTGCTGTAAACGCTTGGCCAACCACTGATGCTCCACCTTCACCTGCCGATAGGTGGAACACCTCATAATAAACCCACAACATCTCTCTTCATACCGGTCCACCAATACTGATGGTATGGATCTCGATACATTTTGGTGACACCATGATGAACTGCCCAAATTGAGAAATGAAAAACTCACAAAATATCCTCATGTATGTCTGCTGACACCCATATGCATGCATGAAAATTAATGACCTCATCCTTTCATAAAGTCCACCCAAGAGTAGGGTCCTCACCTGACACACTCTCACATAGGACTCGCCCTTCAGAATCAGATATATGCCTCATCTTTACTCTCTCAAGAATATTAGAGGTAACAGGTATAGTAGAAATAAATATCTTGGCTTGTCTATCGTGCACCTCAAAATGCATCTCAGAGAATAGAGCTATAAGTTTCCACTCACTGTTGGCCTTCTGAACTTCTTGTATTTGGGTCCTCAAACCCAATGCATCAGCCACTATGTTTACTTTCCCTGGCGTGTAGGCAAGATCTAAGTCAAAATACTGAAGGTACTCAACCCACCATCAGTATCTCAAATTAAGGTCATGCGAAGTAATGATATACTTGTGACTTTTTTATTCACTCAAAACCACAAATTTCTCACCCAATAGATAATGTCTCCATTACCGTAGAGAATGTAAAACTACATCCATATCGATATCACGCATCAGTTAATTCCTCTCATGTGGCCTCAAATGTTGAGACCCATATGCAATGACTCTTTCCCCTTGCATAAGCACTTCTCCCAATCTGATACATGATGCTTCATAGTAAATGGTGTAACTATTTCCTAGCACTGTAAAAATCAGTAATGGTACTAAATTCAATCTCCCTTTTAGTTCCTAAAAGGATAAATCACAGGAATCCATCCACTAATACATCACACCTTTCATAGTCATTCCCGTCAATGGCACTACTAAGCTTGAAAAGTTCTATACAAACTATCTATTGTATCCATCCAGACCTAGAATACTCATTACCTTAAGTTGTTCTTCATCTTCTCTTAAGAAACAACTTCTACCACTTTCTCTAGGTCTACTGATAATCATGTCTCTGAGATAACATGACCTAAGAGGTGAATTGGGTCCATACAAAAGTGGCATTTTGAGAGCTTGGCATATGACTAATGCTCTCTCAATGTACTCAAAATGATCTCAAGATGGGTGGCATAGTCATGTCAAGTGTGATAGTACACCACTATATTGTCTATAAAGACTGCCAAAAAGGATTACAAGTAAGGATGGAACACTAGGTTCATCAGTTCCCTGAAAACTTCTATCACGTTCGTGAGACTGAATGGAATAACCACATACTCATATAGACCATACCTACTCATAAAGGTTGTAAGAGATATATTTGATGGTCTAACATGCAAATGATGACCACCAGATCTCAATTAAATCATTAAGAACACATAGGCTCCTTAAATCTGATTTAAGAGATCATCAATCCATAGAAAATGATATCAGTATGTTATATTCAATTGATTCATATTCCGATAATCCATGAAATGTATGAGGCTTCCATCATCATTATTCACAAAAAGGAAATACAAACCCTAAGGGGAAGTATTGGTTTAGATGAAACACTTTTCCTACAAATCCTCTAATTTCTTATTGAGCTCTTGTAACTCTAGTGTAGCCATATAAGGAGGAATGGACACCAGTGCCACTCCTAGAACAATCTCAAAAGAGAAATATACCACTATCTTTGATGGTAAACCTAAAATTCATCTAGAAAGAAATCTCTAAAATGATCCACCACTAGAGGTAAGTTCATCTGTGAAGTCCCTTGGTCATCCATATTTAAACTTGCATCTAGGATGAAATTCTTCCAAACCCAAGATGTTTGGGTCCCTCTCTGCTCGCCTGAACATCCCATTCACCCTTGTGTAGAAAATACCCACCCTATGGTGATGTGAAATGAACACTATGATGATATTAGTCAACAAAGTCCTAAAATGTGACTAACTAGTACATTTCGGAATGACATAGAATCCTATCATCTCTTTGAAATAGAGGTCCTATACAAAGTGACACACACCAACCCTAGTAGAAAAGTCGCTGCACACACATACATTATCCATTATAAGACCCAAAAAAGTGTCTAGAATTATAACATAATCATAATTATAGATATATAGGTCAAGGATATCAACAAATACATCAAATAAGAAACTATGGGAAGCCCCTATATCAAAAAGTGAAGAAGCTAAAACTAAGGCAACTAGAATCCTACCTCTAACCGTAGAGGGTCTGGGATCCTCCTCCAGCTGGGTATGCTATACTACAAACATCTAACCGTTACTGTAGCCCTGTGACCCTACCTAACATCCCTAACCATATACACCCTACTTTCATTGAAATACTGCAGATTGGATACCATGGACACAACCTCCTGCTTGGCCTGAATAGTTGGATGAACTCTAGTTCCTAGACTGATGATAAACTACTGGTCCTACTCTTGAATGTGGGTTATAGCATAACCCCTATCACCAGCTATGGGTGATAAAAATAGAAAAAAATGCTAAATATGTCCCATCTTGCCTCAACATCAGCACTCAACTAGGACATTTGATCACTGAGGTCTTGTATGCCCGCTCTTAACACAACGATGGTATACCACCAATCTACCTGAAATAATATCTCATCTACTCTGATCTTCATGCATAGACTCCCTATAATGCTTCCTACTATCGTTCATAGATGTACCAACTCTGGATATCGAACCGCCTTGGCTCACATCTCCATACTCCCTTAGAATACGCTTAGTGATTAGTTCTTGGTTGACTGTAGAAGATATTTAATTTAACATGAAGATGTTCACCAAGGATAAGATGTCATATCTAAGGCCATCCTCAAACATCCTCAGTAGAAATAACTCATCACCCCCTGAGTGGGTGTGAAGCGATGCAGCTCTTTAAAGCTGGAAGAATACTCCCTGACTAAAAGAGTACCATGTTCAAGACCTATGATCTCTTGGGCTTAGTCATAACTCAATGTATATAGGTGTAAATAGTTATAGAAGGTCCACTAGAACTAATCCCAAGCCATAAATTGTTGGCATCCCGCATGTGATTTCACATCCTACCATCTCTTGGAAGAATATCGAAGCATGTAGGTTGTGAGCTTCACCCACCTCTCAAGAGGTGTCTCGAGATGCTCGAAGATAGACCATATGGCCTCTAACCATTACATTGCAGCCTGAGGTCCTCCATCTACTAATAAAGTGGGAGGATTCTTCTACTGGAACACCCGTGTTAGCTCTACCAAAGATGGGGTAGGATTCAGTGCTCCTTGGAAATTCTACAAAAACCTCATGAAGCCTTCTCGGAACTGTGCATCATTACTTGTTTCTGGTATAATAGATGGTACCAAGATGGGCGAGATGGGAGGATCTGATGGTAGTCCCTGATCTACCATTTCTAGTGTCTAATTGTTTCCCTGTATCTTGCATACAACTAAAAGTCATCTCGGTGGAATGACTCTGCATGGTCAAGCACACACCTGATTTCAAGATTATCATAGACTGAAACATAAAAGTGCAGGAAAGGAACATGATAAGAGAACATTATATTTTATCAAAACAGGGTTACACAGTGTTTAAATCTTCTACACAGTGTGTTTCCTTAGGTTTCGACATGGGCCTATACATCTTCCCATCCTGGTCATTTGACACCCATATACATAGCATGTTCATTCCATGACACAACATGTACTTGATCTTTCCCTCCTTCTCAGGTTCTACTACACAGCTAAACCATATGGTTCTTTCCTGGGTAACAATACATGTAATGTTATCCTTAGACACAGTGTGTAGTACCTAATCATTAAACCCATTTCCGTCTAGTCACACGGTCCGAGACACAACCGACTTCCAAAAGGGGTGTTCAATATGGAAACAGTGTGTACTACCCAAAATTCATCCGCCTGTGTCATTAGTCACACGTCTAGAAACATGGCCTCTACAACACAGTGTCTACTCTTGGTACACAGTGTGTTCTAATGAACATTTACTAAACTGTGTCTCTTCTAACACAGTAATTCACACAGATAATGACTGCATGGGGTGTACATACTGTACACAACATGTACTTAAGAAAAAAATTTCTTCCATAACAGAAGAACGTATGGTTTGTGTTCATAACACCACACATCCTGTGGTGTGGGTTTATAGATATTGTGACTTGGAAACTTCTCTAGAACCCTTAAAAACATAATTTTTTGTCTAAGGGGTGACAAATTCAGACTCATGAGTTTCCATACTCCCACAAATAAATGTTTTGAATCATTATTCACACCATAATAGAAAATATTAAATTAATGTTCATACATGATCCCCCAAATTTAGATACTATAGGGCCCATAACACCTCAGGGACCAAATTTTGGTGTCCATCCTAATTAAACATTACATATCAGCAATACCCTATCAAATTTTAGGTATTCTATTAAGTAATCTATCACAACAACATCAATATCTTGTACAACATCTATCACAACAACATGCAATCAGTAATTCACCCAAAATTTCATGACGTGAATGCATGACATATGATCTCTAGCAAGTTTCTATATGATGCATGAGATGAAATACCCTCATCTCGTTGGGTTGCAATAGAAATAGAACATCAATAACATCAATGATAACAACACAATACAAGTGAATCACCCAATGGTGAAATCAAATTATCAGTAACAATTGAAAAACCAGAAAAATTGCAATAATTGATTTATCTTGGATTTTCCCCATACATGGGTTAACTAATCCTAGCCAGAACTTGTCACCGACTACCTATTCCATCCAATAATTGTCTATAGGCTCCAAATAGTTAAAAAAGCAAAAAATAACTCATCTGATACCACTTTGTAATGTCTTGGACCTAGGTGCCACCCAAAGGTGCCCTGTACCTAGTTGGTCACGTGGGATCAAGTGAATTTCCCCAAATGCCAGAGGCAGCTGACAAGTATCAAGGACCTTGGGTATAATAGTGTGGAAACTATTCCATTATTGGAAAAGTAATATAGTGGAAACAATTAGTAAGAAATAGTGGAAAAAGTAATACTATACAACCGATGTTAACATCAGATGACTGAAGGTAAATAAATAACTAGAGTACATATATAAATGATGCTTATCACATATTTCCACAAAATAAACCAAGAAATTCACAATGCAGGAAATACAGTACTAAGCTAACTTATAATAGAAACATGTAAACTCATGGAAAATTGAAAGCCTTAGCCTTGTCTCGTGCTCTCTATCTCCATCAGCAATCATGTACTTGATGTAGAAGGGTGCTTTCACTAATATATACTTGTAACCATATAATCTGTTTGGGCCCAAAAGCATGACCCAAATAGGGTGTGAGTTGAATCCCAGTAGGAAACCACCAAAAGATATGTTCCTAACTGTCAGTGAATATATATATCATGGAATATGAAAAATGAAGCAATGAACAAGGAAGTACTCAAAAGTAAACAATCCTACAATTTCTAGTAACATTTTTTTACATTTTTTAATCATTCAAACCATTTAATAATCAAATCATGGGATCTAGCCTAAGAATTGTATCCCCTCTGTAATAGAAAAACAGATGTCTTAGAATACCATCTGACTATCAGGTAAGACTGATTCCAAGATTGAGCTCTGGCATGGTAGGATCGTCACCATAAATCAATCATTCACAAGAAACTCGTTGAGAAATTTCTCACTACCTAACCCCTCTGGTTAAACACATCATGAATTCAATAAATATATAATGAACCTCTGGGAAATATTACACAATATTACCTCATTGGTCTCACAAAAAACAATGACTCTCTGAGGAAGCACGAACTATCAATTCCACAGTGGTATTTTAATGATAAACAACACACTCTCTGAGGAAGCACACAACATCCATTACCTAGTTGGTCTTGTAATGGTATACAATAGACAATATGATGGAGCACTCACTTCAATACCCCCTATGTTCTGGTAATGGTAAAATATAATAGACACTCTGGGGTAGTCCTCAATGTCCATTCCCCCTATGGTCTAACTACACCAGGTTCTCAGATCCCTGTGTAATACAATCGTATACAAATTATTTCTAAGAGGCCAAAGTAATATCAACTAATACAAGGCTGTGCAGCTAAAATTCATATCACAATCATTTAACAAGTAGAAATAGGTTATTAGTTCCATCCTAACAATCAAGGTAAGAAAACAAAGTTTGCCTCATAAGAAACCTGGACCAAACAGTCATAAACATTCAAACAAGGAAACACACCCATGTGGTGTCACCTAAACATGATATTTAATATAATATATCAAGGAAAACCCTTAATCTATTAAACAATATATGGAGGATGATAACCGTGTTCAATTTTTTGAAATAAAATACACAGATCATGGGTAATCAACACTTATGCATATATAACTCAAAGAAAAACTCAGAAAGGCAACAAACCACCTACCTTGACGTTGTACAATGATCACTCACGAATGTCGGCCCATCAGTAGGACTAGAATTTCGTAGATAAATAAAAATGTTTAAAACATTCAACCTTGGATAACTCAAGAAATAGGAAAAATCACAAAGATAGATTCAAGAAGAACCAAGAAATCACCGAGTCGATTCCAATGCAACCAACAATTTTTTATTCAAAGAACGGATGATAGACCGGTGGCTCGGAGAAGATTTGGTGATTCAAAATGCTCATTCATGAGTAATGGACATAAGAATGTTTAAACAAGGGTTAGACACAACCTTTGTCTGATATCTCAATTAAAAATAAAATTACATAGCATGATCATTTAATGTGGAATCTGTATACATGCCTCAACTGGATCCCACTATAGGTGGTCCACATAGCCATGTAGTCGACCATTACATATCCAATACATGGCTACCCATGGAAATCGGATACATGACATGTACTTTGAAGTATACGGCGTGTACATAGAAAATTTAAAAATTCTTCATTTTCCCTAAAAAACACACAAAAACAAGATTCATACCTGAAATGAAGATCAGTGTTCTTATACAGCATTTCTCTATGATATACACTCCATGTAGATTGGAACATCCGTTATAATTTCCAAGAAAATATTCCAGATCACCCCCAGTCACCCTAAAACACACATATTGACTATCAAGGTATCCCTAAAAATAATATAAGGTCTCTACAACCTTAAAATGATGCAAAAACGAAAAGATCATGACCTAAATCTAAAACCTCTTACATCGTAGGTGAAATGCCGAATGTTCGAGGTCGAATCGGTTCTCAGTAACTAGTGTTGATTGATCCAGGATTAATCTCTACAAAGATCAATGACTGATGACACTCCTTTGTTGTTCACAGCCATGGGTGGGGAAGAATAATATCGGTTTAATTTTATTAAACCCATATCCTCTATTTTACACCATTCTCACAAAACTCCTCTAACTCAACTCCTCGGACTGAAAACCCATATGTCATGCCTAGGATAAACAATATACATTAAAGTCAACTGAAATACCATAAATATGATCCAAGACTCCACTCATGATTTATTTAAATATTAAGAGAAATAATTCATAAGTGATAAAATATATTTAACATTTTTAATATCACTACATTGAGGCTCACCGGCCCTTAGATTCCTGCACCAACACATCACCCGGCTTCTAAAATATTTTAATAAATATTCAAATATCTTTCAAGGAAAAACCCAAGTAACTACATAATTTCACCAAATCACGGTGGAATCGAATAATGATATTCGGGTTTCCACTCTTCCTAGGAAGAGGATAACCTGATATATTTTCTGCACTTTATTTTTGTATCATTCCATCAAGGTACATCCCCAAAGTGATTTTATAAATGATTAATTCATTTAATTAAATTGTTGGGGTGGTTTTTTTAATGTCATTTTTTTGGTATTTTACCCAATTTTTGGTTTTGGGGATACCACATATTTTGGCATGTGTTTGGTCAATATTCCAGTGTGGAAGGATTGGTCGGGGAGGTCTTGATAATTATACACTTTTGGAATAAAGTGGTTTTTTAATTTTTTAAAGCTATTTTGTTTTATTAATTAAATATAATTTTTTATTATTATTTAAATTTATTTTCAATTTTTGTGATATGTTCAGTATGACATGGAAGATCGTTTACAGGCCTTGGTAGTATCTTCCGGACCCTGTAAAATAGATAGAAGGAATCATAAATGTAAGTGGGTTGTAGTACCCACAGTATAGTAATTATTCATGTTTTTGGTATTATATGGATAATTAAGACTTGACTAAAAGTTATTCCCCTATATAAATTCATTTTAATAAATTTTTTAATTATTTAAAATGGGTAGATAGTACATGATGAATGCCTGAGGTCATTAAAAACTACAGTTCCCTAGTTTCATCCCACAACTTACGGCTATGGATTTTACTATGGATCCCCTATGGGATGCCTATGATTATGCATTTTTAGTATCTCAAGAGGGATTCATTTCATACATATATATATATCGAGTACCCCAAAAGGGGTGAATCTTTTTACAAAGTATCATGAAGATCCAAATTAGGATACCACTCCAGTGTTTTGACATGAGGGACCCTATGGTTTCTCGGGTGTTTAAACTACCCTCAACTAGTACATTATGTTAGGATAAAGATAGTAGTGGGTGTCACCTTAGAACCTATTTTGAACATGTATGACTGTGAGGCTGAGGAAGTAGTGCTGATTTTAGAATTCATCCAGAATCACACTTTTTAATTTTCTTTCACTTACTTACTGCTGATGTAGAAATTATTACTAGAGGTGATTCTGGGTTTCTAGATGATGATCCTAATGAAATGTCATTTTTTATTAGGATGTGAAAACACTATCACTATGAAACCTATTTTGAGTCCTTTTATTTATATCTTCATGTTATCCAGATGTATTCCCTAGGATCCATATTCTGAGTCGTTTTATTTGTTTTCATATTATTGGGACGCATAGAGGTACTTTCTAGTATTAGGATATTCATAACTTTTGATTATAGTAACTAGGCTTGGAATCCTTATAAATATGGTATATTGAAATAGTAACCATGTGATTAGGGTATTCCGGAATGGAATCCAATTATTACGCTACATGGGTATGACATCCCTATGATTATGATACTCAGACTTGGTGTCCCTATGGTTATGGTACTCATGCATGTAATCACTTTGATTATGATACTCAGTAATGTAGTCCCAATGAATATAATACTTATTAGTGGGATTCCTTTCATTTTTATAATAAAGAAATGGGGATTATTATGCTCTCCCTAATCAAATACATTATTGAGGTGTTGGAAATGGTTCTCATCACTATTGATGTGACATATAATTGAGGATGATCACACTCTCCCCAATTGATTACCTAACTAAGATGCTAGACATGGTGATCCTCATCCAATTAGAACATAATTGAACATCGAATTCAGAATTAGTGGATATGACTTTCCACTTCTAGGAATGAGTTATTGGACATGGCACACCACACCCATTAGAATACATTTTACATGTCTTTAGTGGAATCACATCCACCTCAGTGACTATTTACAAGACTATATGTAAGTATATATCATACTTCATTATAGTGATTTGATGTAAGTAAAGGTAAACCTAGGGGTAATACATGAGTCCATCTATGTTGATGTAGCTTTCTCAGATGCATTTTTCTAACATTCCAAAGTATGTATTATAGATTGGGATTACAGACCCAAGGATTGATAGTTGTTGACTATGTTATTTTTCTCCTTACTCATTTATATTAATTTTTATGTCTATATATATACATAATGTATAACTTTCTAATTGACAGGGATCATGGACATAGGGATCGACTTTGATTTCACTTTTTAAATTTAATTTATTCATTTCCAATTGTGTATCTCTTAGGTTGATTACTTTCAATGATGATGACTTTTATGAATCTTTCATTCATCTTATTTCTATTAGTGACAATTATTATTATTTTTATCTCGATGAGTAGCACACTCTAACATACGCATAAGTTATATATTATTGGATATTTATAAGACCACATTGGTAGTTCCCCACTGAGTTTTCTACACACACCCTACTCAGGCCACCATTACATTGGGGTACCCGAGCATAATTTCATTTGCTTACAGGAAGAGGTAGGGATGATTTTAGGGGCTAATGGAGAAAGATATCTCAGATATATATGTTGATATTATGTACATGGTTTCACTTAGAGATAGAAGTATATCTTTGTAATTTTATTTCATCTTCATTTATATACTATTTTATATGTGATTGGCCTCATGGGAAATCAATGTTGTTTGTATAACTCATCTATTCAAGATTTTATATCATTTTATTTAATGTTACAACATGATCTTATTTTTGTTAATTACTACATCAAAACTCTTTTTATTACTACTCTAGATATCAACTGGTTATTTCCACTATTGTTTACTCTAATATGGGGGCATAATGTCTCCATGGACACACCTTAGGACCTCACTTCAAGTCAGCATCCTCTGGCATATTTTAAGGCATACATGAGGCTTATGGTGAACAAGCTTTGGGAACCAGTTTAGTGGAATATAGGTCAGGATGTTAAAAATTGGTATTAGTGGTGTTTCATTGATGTTGTTTTACTATTTGGGATTTGGTAAACAAGAGTATTGGGAATGTGTCTGAATATGTGATGGATATTATACTGATGAATTGAGAACACTTGTTCCAGTAATATGTCCAATTATCCAAGGGTATGGGATTATTGTTCTTGATATGTGATGTTATGGATTTATGTGATTTTCACCTTGAGCGATGAACATGTTTTTTGTAGTGTATGTATTATTATATATTTTATTGATATTTGACCATTGGCATGTTCTAGGGATTTATTTTGTCTGTTGTAAGAATAATGTAAGAGGTGTATCATGCATTATATTTAGCACAT
This sequence comes from Viscum album, assembly GCA_963277665.1. NCBI lineage: Eukaryota > Viridiplantae > Streptophyta > Magnoliopsida > Santalales > Viscaceae > Viscum > Viscum album. The sequence goes on along the minus strand of OY728136.1, from coordinate 393,681,678 downwards.
AAGATTCATATGTTATAGGCAAGATAATGTGAAATTTTATTTATGATAGAGGATAATTGTTTATGTGTCATTGAAAACCTAAAAATTGTTTTCTAGTATTGTTTTTTGGTGTAATTATACTCAATTCAGATGAAATTCATATATATATATATATATATATATCCTTCTTGATTATAGTCAATTTTGATCGATGCTTAGATGTATGATGGTGAGGTTGGATGACTCAGTCCTCACACACATGCTGTGAAATGACCCTAGTGGGTTGGTAGTGCATCTAATTCTCATATTATAAACCCCTCATAGGGTTTTGTTTCATAATATTGGTTATTTAATGTGTTAATAACAATATCTACACGTTTTTCCTTCAAAAATTTTAATGATATCCTACTAAAATGAATCACATGATTATGATATTTTTTAGATTATTTAGACAATGTTGTGCTCATATTATTTACCCTCCTAAGTAATTGTCAGCACCTGGTGATTTAGTTTTAGGTGGTATTGTGGGGTTTCTATATAAGATGTTGATATATAGATAAATATTTATAAAGATCTAAACCTCTAGGGGTATTTCCAAATATAGGTTCTTGATGAGTGTCAGTTTTTCGTTCCTCCTTAATTATATCCTCATATCCCAAAGGAAGGACCTTATGTATGTTATAGGTCAGGAATGGGGCCCTAGTAGGTCATATTGATAGTTTGGTTCCTTGTAGCTCTGTTCTATATTCACCTTATATATTTTTGACCTTTTTTCTAGGTTAGAGACCTATAGGCCCTATATTTTGACTCAAACCATTATAAGTACATATTTTGTTTTGAAAAAAGGAAAACAGTGTGTGAGGTTGGATACAGATTATGGATGAATTTTTATTTAATAATATTTCTTGTATTCTTCTTATTATATAGATGCATGGTTACTGCTTGAGATTTTCCATTTTGGAATAGATATTCATTTTTTCGAGGAAGAACCTAAGGTGTTTGTTTTTTGAGACTACCTTCGATGGCTAAGACTGTTCATGTGCCTATACCAGTTGACTAGTAATTTTGAATTTGATGCATAGATATCTTAACCAACTCGATGGGGAAGGAAGTAGTTGAAATCAATCAATGAATATGTCAGTTTATGATTTTGAATAGAATTTCCAAGATATATTTTGGATTTTTTGGAATAACATTCCATGTAGAATGGTCAGCTTGGTTTTAGTAGAAGATGACCTGCTGGAGTATGATTCAAGTGATACAGGTACATACTAGTTATGCATGAGACCATTTAAATTGTAAATTGGAGAGTTTCTATATGCAATATGAGGAACGATGGTTTCAAAAAAAAAGGGAATATATTTTCTTATGTTGTGGTAAAATTATTAAATATACCTCCATTATAAAGGACAGATTATGAATAAATCTCGTGTCGTCGGGAATTGGAATTGTGGATGGATCTGGACATACATTGTTGGGAGATGTGGTGTCAAGAGATTTTTAATGTCATGTACATCATGTTTTGATGAAATTAAGGATTTAGATATCTATACATACCTTTATATTGAATTTTAGTTTACGAATAGTTTGAGACTATAGTGCTCGCTATCTTGACGTCATCCTGGGTAAACTATTAGAGCATTAGTTATACATCATGAATCATTTAATTTAAATATATCTCTTGGTCAATGATGAAACCTGATGAGGATGTGATCATGGAGTGGTATAAGTAAATCCTAATAGAGGTGAAAAAACCATTAGCCTTAGAGTTTGGTGACCCTAGTGATGATTTTAAATTAAACATTTTCCTTAAAAAATCTTCAGGAAGTAGGAATGAGTAACTATTGGATGTTTCTATTTAAATCTCAAGGTTTAGTTGGTTTCTAACTATGCTGGATGTTTTGTCTATAACTGGACGGTGTATTTGTTTTAGGGATCCAGATTTTTCAAAATTGAAGAAATGACATGGATTCTCATAAGTATGGGAGTGGGATGTCAGTCATAGGAGTGAGACCATCATGTGGGATGGTTCATGGGACCATGAGACTAATTGTACGATGGCAGTTATAGAACTAGTATTCCCTTTGATTAATGGAGAATGATTGGATGAATCTCTGGGTAAGGTTTAGGTACAGGTTTTATTATTATTTTGGCTGAAATTTATATGTGGGAATTTAGAATTGTATAGCATTGATGACCCAGGGATATGAGATCCAGTTCTAGTGGTGATGGTTCTAGAGAAATAATGTGGGTTTGATCACCGGATGGTTTTTTCCAGAGATTCCATTGGAAGTCAGTTACTGTATTTACAAGTCATTCAAGAAAAAAATCTCAATAATCTTTGAGATAAATTATTAAAGAGCTTATTTTTAGTACCCTCAGTTGTTGATGGTATTCTTTTTGGAGCATTGTTGACCATAGTTGGTTCTACATGAAAATTTTCATTTAGTCGGGTACTGATCATCTTGGTGTTTTTTCTCAATTACGAGTGTTGGATTGAGATTTAACATCTTATGTACCATGTGTTCAAACTAGATCTTGGAATGAATTGGGAATTAAGTGGCACAACATAGTAGTTTGGATAGGAATTCATGAAAAAAGTAGTTTAAGTGGTGTTTTAATTATTACCCAAGGCTTCATGGGTACAAGAAGTTTTAAGGTACGATGACTATAAGATCCCGTGTTTTTATAAGCTATAAATATTTGAAGGAATTTAAATTTTCCATTTACTAAACAGGTAAAGTCATGATCAGATATTTGGTACAGAATAATAATGTGTAGAATTAACCTAAATAAGTATTTATGGCTAGTGAGGTTTGGTTTAAATATTAGAGGTTTTGAGAGAATATTATTGGTTCGGGTCTTGAAAAAAAAGTTTTGGGAACAGTATAGGAGGGGGACCATTATTGGAACCCGGTTAGTGTTGATTAGGCAACCAAACTATGCCGCCTAGTTTTTATAGGTTCATGGGATGGGTAACCCATGATGAATGCTAGGGGAAACAATAAGGGTGTTATTAATATATTGTATAAAAGATGAAATGTTGCTTCATGGTTTGTTGTATTGTGTGGAATGCTCATTTATGAGGTCAATGATTAGATAGGTCCAACCACATGATTTGTGAATGGTTTGTCCAATCACAAGGAAAAATATTCTGGCCCATCAAAAAGATTGAAGTTACACTTTTCCCCTATGGGGTTTAAAAGGTCTGTCTCTCTATTTCTCCCATCTCCACCCCTGCATGCTATCCTTCCTCCCCTCCTCTTCCCTTTGGTGTTTCTCCTTCATTTTTGGTCAAAATCAGATGTTTTCAAGTGCATTGGAATTATTGACGCAATTTTTCAACTCTATTAGATACTCACATACAAGAGTTCTTAAACATTGTATGACTCATCTAAATTTCATATCAACCTTTACCGAATAGTAATAAAAAATAAAATAAATGAAAATTTTCATTGATAACCTATTTTTTTTTATCCTAAACCAAGTTCCACATACTGGTGCCACAAGCCAGTTGGTCACATGACCTCAGGTGAACCTTCTCATATTCCAGAGGATACCAACTAACAGCGAAGATCTAATATCCTATATGGGGACACTCTTCACAATTTATAAAAGCCTCACAAAATCAAGAAATTAATAAACAAATGCCAAATGATATTACCAGAAACCATTATAGACCATTATCACAAGTTGAAACAATCATAATACAAAAACCAAAACTAAAGTAGTAGACATGTCATTCGATAAACGTTTCATGTGCCAAAATAAAAACCCAAAATAAAGACACTGAAAACTCCCCAACTGGTTCCTAATGCCATTTCTGGTTCTCTCATCCATTCTCTATCCCATCTCAACAATATAACATAGGGATCCTACCAATATCTTTTCCTATGAAGAAGATTTAAATTCAGATACCGATCTGGATTCTCAAATATCGTGAGAGTAAAACTCATTAGGAAACCACCAATGGAATATAAATGAAATATAGTCAATAATATCGTTTGAATTTCAATAAATAATAAAAAGATGATATAGTAAATTCTTAACACATTCCATTTTTCTCTAGTTAACCACATAAATAACCTAGGTTCATGATGACACCAGAACCAGAAATATATTCTTTGGACCATACCGGAGTCTGAACCATCCCCAAGGGATATCACAAATCACATCACATGGTTTTCACTTATCATTTCAATTCAATTTCACATTCACGAAATGGGGTCCTAGAGAGGTAATCATAAACCATGTGGGTATTATGAGCATCAATCCTTGTCCCAAAAAATAGTGATCACATATAAATACATTAATATATTGGGTTCCCATAGCTATATTCTAGCACCCCATGGGTTTTCATAGAAGTAGTACTTATCCCACAAGTCATATCTATCATATCGGCACACCCGATGGGTGGAATAGCTTTCACATTTTCCATTTATCAAACAAACACAATCACAATTAAATACTTTAAATATATTTTGACAAACCGCATGGGTGGATATCTATTTCACAATTCAATTAATAACCCATTTCCAAATTCTCATTATTATCAATTTCATAATCTAATGATTCATTAATTCCACAACCACAATTACTTATAATGGTCATTATCAAAAAAATTACAAATTCCAATTTTAATTACCCCAAATTCACCACATATTATTTTTCACATGGAATTCAATTAATCAATTCAATTTATAATGATATTACCTAACATGGTTATTAAAAGTTCAAAATTACATACATGAAATTTCAATATGGTCTATGGTAATTGATAAATAGGACACCTAAATAAATATTATTTATATGCATTCACTAAACCAAAAATCCTTAAATTGAAAAGGAATGTTCAATTTCACTTTTAAGAATGATATCTAAATCCAAAACTTATATCCATGATCAAATATAACAGAAACCATTACAAAATAGATCTAAAATATCTCCAATATAGGATAAAACATTACTCTTGATATAGAAAGAGAGATAAGAGAAATATTAAAACACACAAAAAGAGATTATATACCGTCATGGGTGCAGATCTGACAATTAGATCTTCAATTCAACAAAAAATGGTTCGAATAGTCTAGGAATCGATCTCGGGGCTTCCAAAATCATAAGAAAAAGTGTTAGTTCACGTAAGGTTGTATAAGGTTTAATACCAGGGTGTTAGATAATTTGTAAAAAAAAATCGAAAAATATATCATGAAAGCACAGTTTTCTGAGTTTGTAACGCCCCGACCCTAGTTACCGAGAGTCGGTGCATTATTACATAACATTGGCATGATCACAAGAAAGATCAAATCTCGAAAGACCGATTGGTTTAGTAGCCTTGGAAACACTAGATATATTCATAAGTCTTACATTACATCATAAAATGAAAAACTACTACAACAACATATTGTCTCCATAATTCACACTCATATCCCCACATAATATCCCTAAAGGTCATTCATAATTTACTTCTTCACTTCCTGGGAAAAATAAAACATAGAAAAGGGGTGAGCTCAAATGCCCAGTAAGGATAACAATATAGCGGAAACTTTCATAAATAAGAATAAACATTTAAGGCAATGTATAACTAAAACAAAAGCCTTTCAAACATGAACTTTCAACATGGTATGGCATAAATAAAATGAAATAATGCCATTTACTTATTCACATGGATATTCTACTAATCGAATAATCACATGCAAAAGTCAATAACCACTTTCATAATGTTGGAATGCATAATGCCAGACTATCATAACCACATAGCCAAGGCCTCGTGCCAAGACTACAAATAAGATTTTTCCAAGGCCTTGTGCCCAGACACTAGTTTGTCTAATGAGACCTACCGATGAATTTTTTTAGAAGATACTACGTTTAAAATTGCTCAAATATACTCCAGTGTTTTTCTGAAAATATTATGCAAGCTTCTGAAAACAAAATAACTAATTCTGAGACTACTCGACTAATTACAGGCCATGATGGGTCCACGCCCAATCCCTTCATGTCTACCAGACTCGAGAGTCGGGTTTTCTGAAAACATTTTAAAGCTTGCGTTAAATACGTATACATTTGAATTGGATTTTCATATTTTTGAGAGAAATATCTCTTTTTTGAAATCATTTAAAAATCACATAATTATAAAAGAAAACCTTTATTTTGAAAATATCCTTATAAGCATGTAAGGGAAGCTTCAAAGGTGTAATAATGGCAGAGAATAACCGCACATGCCGTATAAGTTAAAAAAAGACATTCTTACCTTAATTCTGTCCAAAAGGTTAAAAGGACCTTGTTTGGAAAATGACGGAAAGATTCCTTTATAAACCACTTATAAAAAGTCAAACAAGGGTATAAATGACTTTAACCCATATTATTTGTAAATAGTAAAAATGTTTTGAAATACATTTCGAAGAAACATGGATGTGGATGATAAAGAAATCCCAGTAGATTATTACATATAAACAACCTCGAATAATGAAGAGATTGTGAAATAACCGGTAACTTGTACTTTTCCTTGGTTGGGGTAGGATAACCTCTTGTATAATGGTGAAATAATTGTTTTTAAATTATAAAATAATCATATACATTATTATGATATCATATATGATCTTTTAATATTGATTTGATAATAATATCTTAGTATTATCGTTGTTTCGGGTGTGAACTTACTCATTTTCTTTTATATGTTTTGTTACATAAGCCATGTTTGTTGTATCTTATTCATATCCAGAATGATATCAAGTCCTTAAACATCATTTTTAAATCATTAAATGATAATTATACTTGAATGGATACGATGGAGAATGAATCTCATCGCGTTTGTGGAGACGGTAGTCCGTACGTACGCACGAGCGACAATATCATTCTTTTGATATTAAAATAATATATAAATGGATGTTATATCATATATAAAGAATAATTAACATGTTATATTTATTATTTACATGAGTTTCACATCATTATTATACCCATCCAAATAATAATATATTGAATAACAATTACACCACGACGTGGAGACGGTAAGCCGTACGTACGCACGTATGGTGACATGTTATTCAAAGGGTGGATAGAATACTGAATATGGATGTACCATATTTATAATAACATCACAGTATATGTGATATACTGGAGTTATTATTTTATAATGGTAACAACAAAGGAAGAAGAAGTGGAAGAAGAAATGAACTTGGAAAAGGGTGGTGAAATCATTACCTCTTCTTCGGGCTCTTCCTTTTGATTTGATCAAAAGGGATCCTTAGGTTGGCTTTCTGATCAAACTAAGGCCTCTAGGTTGTAGTGAGGGAAGTTGGAAGAGTATTTGGGAAGAGTTTGGCCGAACCAAAAGGATTTGAAGGTGTGAATAAATGAGAAGGAGTGGTCTCCTTTTATAAGGGAGAGGAGGGGCTCTTTAGGAAAGAGTGAAAGTATTACTTTATAATATAATTATATTCGGTTTATAATGGTCAAAAAATAATTGAGGTCGAAGATAAGATGACTCATATTCTAAATAACATCAACCAATAAGAATTGGACAGGTTTTAGATAATATTTTAATCATTAAAATCTTATTTATTTAAATGATTTATTAATGAGGTAAACATTGCATCATTATTGTGCCATTAATAACTTAAATTATTTGATGTCTAAAAATTATAAATAAAATATAATTATGTAGCAAATCTTTTTAGATTTCTAATGAATATTTATAATCGAAAATCCAACATGTATAACCCTATGTAAAAATTGTTCTTCTAAAAGATGTAATCTTATGCCATTTTTATTTTTATTTCAACTTTATTAATATAATGTGTCCCTACCACATACAAGTGGCTCTAGGGGGTCCCCAAATCGACCCAAGGATGCCCATGGTCGGGTATTTGTCCACCAATAAGGTTAGAACACGTTTTAGGGTAATTTTGTATTATTATAATATTATTTTTTAACCCTTATTTACCGGATTTACCCTTTAACCATGGTAAATAAAATATTTACCTCAGTAATTATTCAAAATGTGTAAAAATAAAAGTTACCTATTTACATAATTTGGAAATCCTGATTCCAAATATGTAATCCATTTTTCCAAATTAAAAACACATAATTGGGAGAAATTAATTTAAAATTAATTCCCGTTGTTAAAATAAAAAGCGTGTTATTAAGAGATAATAACTATCAAAAGATTGACACTTGTTTATGTCTGGTTTAATTGTGAAATTATGTCCAATGACAAACATTAAATTAAATGGTATAAATATATTCTAAATATACTTTAAAACCACTCAAATTCATAATTTATCAATATTAATTATTTTGATTAAAAAAGTTGATTTTAATTAAAATTTAGTAATTTACACTATTCATCAAAATATAAAAGTTATCCGAAAAGTACCAAAATTTCACCCTAGTCTAATTTCAATATTCCGAATCCAAAAATGAAGTCCATTTTGAAAATATAAAATATATATGATTTCAAAAAGTATGTATTACTATTCACAATGGCTAGTTTAATTAGTTGTGGTGTGTGTTAGAAATCGAGGTTGCGTAGAACACACGCTATCGCATTATTCGAAGGGAAACGTACCGTGGAAGCTTGGGGTGTTACATTCTCCCCTCCTTCAAATAATTGCGTCCTCGAAATTTCTAGGGTATTACTGCATAAAAATACTCGGGTGGTTCTTCATCATAAGTTCCTCGGGTTCCCACGTTGCCTCTTCCATCTTATGATTTCTCCACAAAACTTTTACCAGACGCGTCGTCCGGTTTCTCAGTACTTGTTATCTTGTATCAAGAATCCTGACAGGCTCTTCACAATAAGACAGATCGGGTTCCAGTTCTAATTCCTCATAGGTGAGTACATGCGTTGGGTCAGGCATGTATTTTCTCAACAGAGATACGTGGAACACATCGTGAACTTTGGAGAGACTTGGCGGCATTGCCAATCGGTAAGCTATAACCCCAATTCGTTCTAGAATTTCGAAGGGTCCGATGTACCTGGGACTCAATTTAACTTTCTTACCAAAACGTATGACTCCCTTCCATGGAGATACCTTCAGGAAAACATGATCACCGACTTGAAATTCCAAATCCTTCCTTCGATTATCGGCATAGCTCTTCTGCCTACTTTGGGCTGCTTTGATGTGATTTTGGATTACCTTCACCTTTTCCACCGTTTCCTCCACCAGTTCTGGGCCTACAAGTTTTCTTTCACCAACCTCATCCCAACAGGTTGGTATACGACATCTCTTTCCGTATAACGCTTCATATGGTGTCATCTGAATACTCGAATGGAAGCTATTGTTATAGTAAAATTCTACCAGTGGTAAATATTGATCCCACATACCCTGAAAGTCAAGTGATCAAGATCTCAACATGTCTTCTAGGGTTTGAATAGTCCATTCTGATTGTCCATCTGTCTGAGGGTGGTAAGCAGTGCTCAAATGAAGTTCAGTATCCAGGGATTTCTGAAGACTTTTCCAAAATCTTGAAGTAAAATGGGGATCACGGTCAGAAACAATCGATAGGGGTACTCCATGAAGTCTCACAACTTCATTAATGTATAGTCTTGCTAGAAATTCGAGGGGTAGATCTTCTCTTATAGCAAAAAAATGTGCTGAATTGGTAAGACGATCAACAATAACCCATATTTCATCATTCCTTCTAGGAGTCTTTGCTAGCACCATGACAAAGTCCATCGTAATATTGTCCCATTTTCACTCCGGTATGGGAAGAGGTTGCATGACTCTTCCAGGCTGTTGCCTTCCAGCTTTCACTTGTTGACAAACCATACATCTTGACACAAAATCAGCAATCTCCCTCTTCATGTTGTCCCACCAAAAATGTTCCTTCAAATATCTATACATTTTGGTGCTCCCGAGGTGTATAGAGAAATTGGAACTATGAGCATCATCCAGCAATTCCCTTTTCAGATCAGGTAAATCGGGAACACAAAGTCTCTTCCCGAATTTCAAAATTCCATCTTCATACACAAAGTCTCTCAATCTCACATCATTCACAGCTTTAATCTTCTTCTGAAATTCTTCATCATCGGTCTGAGAACTCTTAATCCTTTCTAGTAATGATGGTTTGGCAACCATTTGAAAAAGCATTGATGTTTCACCTTCCCTGGTTATTCCCATGTCCATCTTCACTAGATCCATGATAATTGGATCCCTTTAAATTCTCATCATGTTCAAAACTCCATGGTCTTTTCTGCTCAAAGCATCTTCCACCTTGTTTGCTTTCCCCGGGTGGTAGTGTATCATGCAATCATAATCCTTGAGTAATTCAAGCCATCTCCTTTGCCTCATGTTGAGTTCTTTTTGTGAGAAAATATACTTCAAACTCTTTTGATCAGTATAAATCTCACATTTTTCACCATAGAGGTAGTGTCTCCATATCTTCAAAGCAAAGATCACAGCTGATAACTCAAGATCATGAGTAGGATAGTTTTGTTCATGAATTTTCAATTGTCATGATGCATAGGCAATAACTCTATCATTCTGCATAAGGACACAACCAAGTCCTTTCTTTGATGCATCACTATAAATAACGAACTCATCATTCCCCGATGGTAGAGTCAATATATGAGCATTGACTAATCTTCTCTTCAGTTCTTAGAAACATTCTTCACACTCTTTTTTCCAAACAAATTTAACCCCTTTACGTGTGAGCTTCGTTAATGGGTTAGCCAATCGGGAAAAATTATGGATGAAACGTCGATAATAACCTGCCAAACCAATAAAACTACATACCTCAGTTATACTCGTAGGTGCTGGCCATTCTTGGATTGCCTTGGTCTTAGAAGGATCAACAAAGATTCCATCTTTAGAGACAATATGGCCAAGAAAAGAAATATCCTGAAGCCAGAATTCACACTTGCTAAACTTCCCATATAATTCATGCCTCCTCAGAGTCTTCAAGATAATGCGCAAGTGATTTTCATGATCTTCGTAGGTTTTGGAGTATACCAAGATATCATCAATAAATACCACCACAAATTCATCGAGATACTCCTTGAAAACTCTATTCATCAGATCCATGAATACAGATGGTGCATTAGTCAATCCAAACGGCATTACAGTAAACTCGTAATGCTCGTACCTGGTTAGAAATGCTGTCTTCGGAATGTCTTCCTTCTTCACACACAACTGATGGAATCCAGATCGAAGGTCAATCTTTGAAAAGTATTGAGCTCCATGCAGTTGGTCAAATAATTCATCAATGCGAGGTAGGGGATACTTTTTCTTTATCGTTATAGCATTGATCTCCCTGTAGTCGATACATAACCTCATAGATCCATCTTTCTTTTTAACAAAAAGAACAGGGGATCCCCATGGAGAAACACTAGGGCGAATAAATCCCTTATTACTCAATTCCTCTAGTTGTTTCTTTAGTTCGACTAACTCTACAGTGGCAATTCTATAAGGGGTGTTCGATATAGGCCTTGATCTAGGAATAAAATCAATGGAAAACTCAACTTCTCGTTCTGGAGGATGTCCAGGTAAATCTTCCGGAAATACATATACAAATTCTTTCACAACAGGTACATCCTCTATTTGAACATTCCTTTCCTCACCCGCAGTTATTTCATTCTCTTCCTCCCCAATAATTGAATTTAGTTGAGCTATTGAGGGTGGATCTAAATAAGAATTAGGTGGTGACGATTCTGCTCTAAAAATAAGGTGTTCCTTATCATTATCATCAAGAATCGTAACCTCTTTCTTCTTACAATAAATCTTCGCATCATAGTCCGAAAGCCAGTCCATACTGAGGATTATATCAAACTCAATCATAGGTATGACGATGAGATCCGTAGATAGAGAAAATTTATGTGCTCTAATGGGGACTGATTCACAAAACATTGTTGCAATGATACTTCCCTTAGGAGTTTTAACTGACAACTCCCTTATTAAATCAAATTGGAAATATCTAATTTTCTTAGCAAACTGGGAAGATATGAAACAATGCAACGATCCAGAGTCAAATAATGCATTTGCTAAACTTGAGGAAACCATTAAATTACCTACCACCACGTCTTTTGGAGCCTCTACCTCAGCAGTAGTGATAACATAAGCTTGGCCTTGATCCCTTGGCCTTTTCTGAGGTAAGTTCTCCTGACGCTTAGGACATTCATTTTCATAATGTCCCATCTCCCTGCAATTGTAGCACTAAACGTTGGTGGCTTCCTTCTTCCCTTTGCAATCACGAGCTTGGTGGCCTTTTTCACCACACTTGTAACAGACTCCCATTCCCTTCAAGCAAGTACCAGGGTGTTTCTTCCCGCATTTACCACAGGATGGATATTCAACCTTTCCCTTCTTCCCCTTATTTCCATTCCCAGATTGATCAACAAGTCTCTTCTTATCTTTCTTTGCTTTAAAGTCATAAGACTTAGAGAATTCCTTTTCGATCTTGATAGCACATGAGACAATGTCTTCGTACGATGAAAAGGATTGTGAGACTAATGCTCGACGGAGAAATGGTTTTAACCCATCAAAGAAACGATCAATCTTACTTCTTTGGTTATGTATATAATCACCAGCGTACCTTGCTAACCTTGAAATGTTAGCCTCATACTTTGCGACATTCTCATCCTCCATCTGTGTTAGACTTAGAAATTACCTTTCCATATCTGCTCGATGGTCGCGAGGGAAGTATTTTTCTAAAAACAGATCTTTGAACTCCCTCCATTCCATATTTGATACTTCATCATCTTCCTTCATGTTTTGAATCAATGACCACCATTGATCAGCATCTCCAGTGAGGCGGTAAACTGCCATGATAACTTTTTCCCTTTCACTGCTCCCCAAAGCCTGAAATATTTTCTCTAGGGAATTTATCCATTGCTCAGCTACTAAGGGATTTGTATTCCCATTGAACGTTGGTGGTTGTTGCCTCATGAATCGATCTAACATTGATCCTCCACGCTGCGGATCTGGGTGCTCCATACGGGTAGAGTTATTATTCATAACCTGAGTAAGTTGCCCCAGTATGGTGATTAGCTGATCGGCACCAGTTGCATCACCAGCCCCACTATAATTATCTTGAGTAGGAGGGCAATCCCTACATGGAGTGTGTGCATTGATACGGTTTCCATTTCTTCCACTAGGTGCCATTTCTAAACAATGGCATAAACTAGATCAGTTTATGAATCAAAATACATAATCCCATACTTATAAAACACTTAACATAAATTGAACTATTTATGGATATAATCCATAATCATAAGAATGTTTTCATTGAGGAAGTATATACTCATAATCCCTTCAAAATGATTTGTAAAGAAAATGAGAGTTATCCTAAGCATATCCCCCGGGAGTGTCGTAACCCAGAGTGCAGCAAGGCCCGTTGTCGTGCACCAGTTCCCGTTCGAGTCTAGCTCAAAGTGGTGTTTTCGGGTTTTACCCCTAGGTACATCTGTGCCAGAGCCGCCTCTACCTGCTCGTATCCAGACATGGATGTATTGCTCGGAAAACTCACAAAATCTCTACAATACCAAAATTCTAGGAAGTTCTTCTATACTAATCCTCAAAGTTCATCTTAGGTCTACGTGCTCTAATAAGAGTTTATCTAAATCTAGCTTCCATGGTTTGTACTAAACTTCCTCTGATAACAACTGTAACGCCCCGACCCTAGTTACCCAGAGTCAGTGCATTATTACATAACATTGTCATGATCACAAGAAAGATCAAATCTCGAAAGAGCGATTGGTTTAGTAGCCTTGGGAACACTAGATATATTCATAAGTCTTACATTAAATCATAAAATGAAAAACTACTACAACAACATATTGTCTCCATAATTCACACTCATATCCCCACATAATATCCCTGCAGGTCATTCATAATTTACTTCTTCACTTCCCGGGAAAAATAAAACATAGAAAAGGGGTGAGTTCAAATGCTCAGTAAGGATAACAATATAGCAGAAACTTTCATAAATAAGAATAAACATTTAAGGCAATGTATAACTAAAACAAAAGCCTTTAAAACATGAACTTTCAACATGGTATGGCCTAAATAAAATGAAATAATGCCATTTACTTATTCACATGGATATTCTACTAATCGAATAATCACATGCAAAAATCAATAACAACTTTCATAATGTTGGAATGCATAATGCCAGACTATCATAACCACATAGCCAAGGCCTTGTGCCAAGACTACAAATAATATTTTTCCAAGGCCTTGTGCCCAGACACTAGTTTGTCTCATGAGACCTACCGATGAATTTTTTTAGAAGATACTATGTTTAAAATTGCTCAAATATACTCCAGTGCTTTTCTGAAAATATTATGCAAGCTTCTGAAAAAAAATAACTAATTCTGAGACTACTCGACTAATTACAGGCCATGATGGGTCCACGCCCAATCCCTTCCTGTCTACCAGACTCGAGATTCGGGTTTTCTGAAACCATTTTAAAGCTTGCGTTAAATACGTATACATTTGCACTGGATTTTCATATTTTTGAGAGAAATATCTCTTTTTTGAAATCATTTAAAAATCAAATAATTATAAAAGAAAACCTTTATTTTGAAAATATCCTTATAAGCGTGTAAGGGAAGCTTCAAAGGTGTAATAACGGCAGAGAATAACCGCACATGCCGTATAAGTTAAAAAACGACATTCTTACCTTAATTCTGTCGAAAAGGATAAAAGGACCTTGTTTGGAAAATGACGGAAAGATTCCTTTATAAACCACTTATAAAAAGTCAAACAAGGGTATAAATGACTTTAACCCATATTATTTGTAAATAGTAAAAATGTTTTGAAATGCATTTCGAAGAAACATGGATGTGGATGATAAAGAAATCCCAGTAGATTATTACGTATAAACAACCTCGAATAATGAAGAGATTGTGAAATAACCCTTACCTTGTACTTTTCCTTGGTTGGGGTAGGTTAACCTCCTGTATAATGGTGAAATAATTGTTATTAAATTATAAAATAATCATATACATTATTATGATATCATATATGATCTTTTAATATTGATTTGATAATAATATCTTAGTATTATCATTGTTTCGGGTGTGAACTTACTCATTTTCTTTTATATGTTTTGTTACATAAGCCATGTTTGTTGTATCTTATTCATATCCATAATGATATCAAGTCCTTAAACATCATTTTTAAATCATAAAATGATAATTATACTTGAATGGATACGATGAAGAATGAATCTCATCGCGTTCGTGGAGACGGTAGTCCGTACGTACGCACGAGCGACAATATCATTCTTTTGATATTAAAATAATATATAAATGGATGTTATATCATATATACAGAATAATTAACATGTTATATTTATTATTTACATGAGTTTCACATCATTATTATACCCATCCAAATAATAATATATTGAATAACAATTACACAACGACGTGGAGACGGTAAGCCGTACTTACGCACGTATGGTGACATGTTATTCAAAGGGTGGATAGAATACTGAATATGGTTGTACCATATTTATAATAACATTACAGTATATGTGAGATAATGGAGTTATTATTTTAGAATGTTAACAACAAAGGAAGAAGAAGTGGAAGAAGAAATGAACTTGGAAAAGGGTGGTGAAGTCATTACCTCTTCTTCGGGCTCTTCCTTTTGATTTGATCAAAAGGGCTCGTTAGGTTGGCTTTCTGATCACACTAAGGCCTATAGGTTGTAGTTAGGGAAGTTGGGAGAGTATTTGGGCAGAGTTTGGCCAAACAAAAAGGCTTTGAAGGTGTGAAGAAATGAGAAGGAGTGGTCTCCTTTTATAAGGGAGAGGAGAGGCTCTTTAGGAAAGAGTGAAAGTATTAATTTATAATATAATTATATTCTGTTTATAATGGTCCAAAAATCATTGAGGTCTAATATAAGATTACTCATATTCTAAATAACATCAACCAATAAGAATTGGACAGGGTTTAGATAATATTTTAATCATTATAATCTTATTTATTTAAATGATTTATTAATGAGGTAAACATTGCATCATTATTGTGTCATTAATAATTTAACTTATTTGATGTCTAAAAATTATAAATAAAATATCATTATGTAGTACATCCTCTTAGCTTTCTAATGAATATTTATAATCGAAAATCCAACATGTATAACCCTATGTAAAAATTGTTCTTCTAAATGATGTAAGCTTATGCCATTTTTATTTTTATTTTAACTTTATTAATATAATGTGTCCCTACCACATACAAGTGGCTCTAAGGGGTCCCCAAATCGACCCAAGGATTCCCATGGTCGGGTATGTGTCCACCAATATGGTTAGGACACGTTTTAGGGTAATTTTGTATTATTATAATATTATTTTTTAACCCTTATTTACCGGATTTACCCTTTAACCATGGTAAATAAAATATTTACCGCAGTAATTATTCAAAATGTGTAAAAATAAAAGTTACCTATTTACATAATTTGGACATCCTGATTCCAAATATGTAATCCATTTTTCCAAATTCAAAACACAGAAGTGGCAGAAATTAATTTAAAATTAATTCCCGTTGTTAAAATAAAAAGCGTGTTTTTAAGAGACAATAACTATCAAAAGATTGACACTTTTTTATGTCTGGTTTAATTGTGAAATTATGTCCAATGACAAACATTAAATTAAATGGTAAAAATATATTCTAAATATACTTTAAAACCACTCAAATTCATAATTTATCAATATTAATTATTTTGATTAATATTGTTGATTTTAATTAAAATTTAGTAATTTTCACTATTCATCAAAATATAAAAGTTATCTGAAAAGTACCAAAATTTCACCCTAGGCTAATTTCAATATTCTGAATCCAAAAACGAAGTCCATTTTGAAATATAAAATATATATGATTTCAAAAAGTAGGTATTACTATTCACAACGGCTAGTTTAATTAGTTGTGGTGTGTGTTAGAACTCGAGGTTGCGTACAAGACACGCTATCACATTATTCGAAGGGAAACGTACCGTGGAAGCTTGGGGTGTTACAGAGTTGGGGCGCACTGTTTCTACTATGAGTCTGCATGAATGGCCAAATTGTTTTCAAGCTATGTGATTCCCTACAATTTGGGATTGCATAGTTTTCTAGGTTAGGGTAAACATCAGGGAAAATCATGCGCCAACCGTGAACTACATAAAATCTTTAAAAAATTCTCCATATTCACCCAAAAACTCCCCAAAGTAAAACCCAAAAAAATATATACCCAAAAGAAAGAAAAAGAGAGCATTTAAAAGATCTCGAGAAACCTCAAGAAATGGACATGATCTTACACTATCCCCACATTATAATATCTTCTTCCTAAGATGTACACCAAAGAATCTCTAATATTTTGATGAAAAATGATCAGGCCACTTTTCCCATATTTTTTTTCTCCCACGATTCTTATTAAACATTCCCATGTTTCTTCAATACTCATAGTATTGGCATGGTGTTTTTACACAACACTTTCTCACTATGTTCCATAACATGTTTCAGATGCTCGTCGAAGGATGAAATGTTCTGAAGCTTAATATAATCATCAGCGTTCAAATGATAATGGTTGGGGTGATACCACTGATGTTTTGACACATGAATAACATCATGAATAGCATTATACCTCACTAGAAGAACCAATAGGTATGCAACCATCCCAATTATCTCCACAACCTCAAAAGGTCCATAAAATATGGTCACACACTTTCCCAACCTTTTAATCCTAAGGTGACCCAATCTAGGTGACACCTGATGTTACTCACAATTATCCATTATAAACTCAATGGGTCAAAGATGTCAATCTGTATATGAATTATATCTGCATTGAGATGTCTCTATACAATTCTGAATTTTTTGAACCTGCTCTGATGTCTCTTAAATGATACTTAGACCTAAAAATGCTAACTCACCTTCCTCCATCCACCATGGAGGTGATATTCATGGCCCGCCATAAAGAGCCTAATATGGTTATATATTAATAGTTTCCTGATAACTATTGTTATAGGAAAACTCCACATGTTTTAGATTATCTTCACATGACCAAAACAACTAAATAATGCATTCTTGTAACATATCTTCCAAATCCTGTATAGTATATTTTAGATTCCCATATATCTGGGGGTGGAAATTCATTAAAAAAACATGTTTACCAAGAGCCTTATGCAAGACTTTCCAGAAGGGCAAATTGAAACGTGAGTCATGGTTTAAAACCATACTATATGGAACCCCATGTAAATGGACTATCTCATGAATGTAAAATTCTCTCAACTAATCCACTAAGAACATCTCCCATATAAGAAAATTAATTTTCTAGTTTCATTAGTTATCCCACAACAACTAAAATATAATCATTTTTCCTAGGAGTCCTGGTGGGACCCACAACAATGTCTATAGTAACATCATCCCATTTACATTCAGGAATGAGAAATTTCTATAGAAGACATCCCAATCATTGATTCTAAGCCTTCACCTATTGACTGATGAATCATCATGTCACAAAATCTATAATTTCCCTTTTCATTCTCAATTTCCAATATTGGTGACATAAGTCCTGATACATATTATTCAAGCCTAGAGGCACCATCTACTTATAGGATTTAAATTCATGCATCAGCTCCTCATGAATAAATGTAGGCATAAATACATTGATATTGACATATATAATCTCATTCTCATCTGTAGTTTAATATGTAGGTGACTCTCGACAATAATGTCTTTCCATTAAGGCTAGACACTCTAGATCCTGATACTACATCTTTAATTCATCTTAAATGTTTGGAATCCACTGATACTAATTTGGGGGTCATCTGCTCCATTCCTCCTTAAACTAAAACAGGAATCTTAACCAAAAATTTCATCATATTACACTTAATACTAGAATCTTGAACTACCAATGTTTGAGTTTTCCTATTCAAAGTGTATGTAACACTATTTCCCTATATAGGAATATATTAAGGATCAATATAAAAATATTTTATATAATAAACCCACCATTACTACTAGAGATTCAAATCTCACTTCAAAAAGATGTGATATTTTGATTGGTATACACATTAATACTTTATCCCAATAGATAATCCCACCAACAATACAATGAAAACAAAAAAAATAAAAATAACTTGGTGTCAAGGGTAGGGTAGTTCTGTTCATGTGGTCTCAATTTCCATAACACATATGCCACAACTGAATCTCCCTAAATTATCACTACTCCATTTTTGATCCCAAATGCATCACAAACCATCGTATAATCCTCCCATAGATTGTGTGGGATAAATATTGAGGAAGTATTCAACCACCTACTAAGTTCGTGAAATATTTATCACAACATACTGACCATTAATGCTTAAATTCCTTCTTTTTCATGATCCAATGAAGCACTTCAATGTTGGAAAATTCTTAGATGAACCTCATAAATCTTAGTTATCAAATTCATTCATTGTATGATCCCATGAAAGTACTACTTATACATTCTATAGGTCAACAGGAAAACCATCCTCTAAGAATATGTGACCCATGAAGTGTACATAATCAATCCATAATTGAAACTTATATTGCCTGGCATGTAGTTATTTCTATCTCAGTGTATTCAAAAAGATTTCAAAAATATGTTCAAGATCGTCATGATTCTATGATTACACCATGGTTCCATGAAAAAACACCACCACAAACTAATCCGTGTACAAGTGGATGATTCATTTTTATCGAGAGCATATAATCTTCCAGAGAATTCTTTAGTTTGAATTACATAAAGATGAACTCATAAAAGCCATACATTCTCCTTGAAGTGTTATGTGATATATCAGAAGGTAAAATTATTAACTAATGATTCCCTGATCTCAATTCAATCTTGGAGAAGACACAGGCTCATATCAACTGGATAGACAAGTCTTCAAAACGTGCAATAAGATACAATTTCTTCACTATCATCAGTTTCCTCTTCTGGTAATCAACATATAAGTTCAATGTTCTATCAACCTTCTTATCAAATGAGACTATAGAACCCCAAGGTGATGTACTCTGATGGATAAATCCCATATCCATCAACTCTTCAAGCTGATTATTAATATCTTGATGATTTTTTGGTACCATTATATATAGAGGAATATAAAATGTATTATCACCAGACATGATATCTATAGTAAAGACAACATCACTCTCATATGGAAAACCATAAAAGTACTTTGGAATAATTTCTGGAAATAGATCCACTACGGGTGGAAATACATCATATTTCACACCCACATTGTCCAGAAAATAGTAGCAACTAGGATTGTGATTACCACATGTTTATTATAAACTAACCAAACACATCCCACCTTGATATCCCATTCTCCATGATGAATATAATTTTCACCCTCATGAGACATAAACATAATCCTCTTATGGTAACAATCTATGTGGGAATTGTATGCTTCTAACCAGTCCATTCTAAAAAAAATCAAACCATAACATTTTATGGATGTAAATATCCCATATAAAATGTTACCCCCAACCATGAGAGAACACACTTTCACAAAAATATTTCCCTTGGCCATACTCCCCCATGTTTATCAATCACCATAATGCTACTCACAATGTCCACTACTAGACTCAAACCATTCAAAAGTTATGCAGATGTAAAGGAATATGAGGAACCAGAATCAAATAAGGCACGAGAAATAATTTAATCTGCAATAAAAGTACAAATGATTATCGATGGTCCATCCTAGTCATCCAAAATTGAAAACTAAACTGCATGAAAATGCCTTTCCCCTATCCCTTATGTCGCACCCTGAGTCCCGTTAGCTGTACAACTCAGCTAAGACTAGTTCTCTTTATTAGAATTACCTCATCCATTACCTTAACTACCATGACCAATAGAACTCTAGCTTTAATAATTATATGGGGTAGAAGATCCCCTTTTAGCATATTGATTCTTCCAAACTCCTCCATCAATACAGATATGTAATGGTTTTCTACAATACCTCTACAAGTGATAGATATTTCCTCATGCTTAGTTCACCACTGGTGGTTTGGAACACTGGCTCCAAATATAACCTGACTAACCATTTTGATGATAGTATATAAGGTTACATCTCTGTGTAACTAATCCATCTACTTGTCCACCATATTTTCTATATCCATGGTTTAAACTCTCAAAGTAACTCTTTAAATTATGAAATATATACCGCTTGATCATCTAGTATAAACCACCTATCCTCCATTGAAATCCTTATTTTGGTTCCCCATAGACATGGGAGACTGATTTTCCACCTTATGAAACATCTTCAGTCGAATGATGTTATCCTGGGACTTAATCTTACATTTCATCCCATCCTGAAAACATTTCACTTCAGTAGCCTCATCCCCTAACAATGCTAGAGAGAAGAGCCACTGGTTAGTAAATAAACCTTCATAGTCCATCATATACATGCTCCCCTTGGTCAGACTCGTGAAACCCCCATCCCTCTCTTTCCTAAGCATCTTAAGAGTAAAAGTATTTTAATAAATTCTCCAGAATCTCCTTCCACCCCATATTCTCCAGTTGTCCCTCCGGATTCGAGATGTCCCATCAATGCTTTTCTTCACCACATTAGATGAGAATCCATCATGACTCTCTAATCAATGGGTGTCTCTAGGTGGTCAAGAATCATCTGGATATACTTAATACATAAATGTACTACCTTAGAACCACCCTCACCAATGAAATTAGAAGGGTGTTGAAACTAGAAATAGAGTGTCATGTTGGGAATACTCGTCACAACCATCATGGTATCCTTTCATGAAACTGCATAAGGTGAGAAAAGTTCTCACATAACTACTCTCCTTCTTCCTCACTCGGCACTCTTGGTGCCTTGGGTTCCACTCTAGGTGGATCATTTCTAGTCATGTCATCCTACCATCCTATCATCAAAAACTATCATGGAGAAATATCTTTATAACTCCAAACACACATCATAGTAAACATTACGCAACATTAACATTTTCACTAGAGGTATTCACATAAAGCAATAACAAGTCATCCTACATTTTCCACCACACTGTCAAACCGGACGCAATCTCACTACCCCCAACCATCCCTAATCTAGGTCATGGTTATTAATGGGAAACCTCATTCTAACTATTGCAATTTCTCATTAAACACTCATTTTCCACATTTTGCATCATTCAGAACTTTCAATATCAAATTATCCACCTTTTTCAGTCCAAATCACATATGTAATGAAAACCATTCTCATTTAACCAACATAACTAAAAACATACTTTTTCCATCAATACCTAATACGATGCTTGAAATATAATAATATTGACTTCCTTGAATGATTCATGTGTACTCAACTCTCATTCCATACTAGGCCATGAGTCCAATATCACAAATATTGAAAACTTATAACATAGCACAATTAGTGCATCACTCAAGGTGAAATAATATTCAACCATAACAACACATAGAAATTAAAATAATACAACACTAGGTAATTTGGGTTTTCCCCCTCACATGGGTTAGCTACTCCCTTGCATGAGATCTTAACCAAGGCCCCACTCATCTTAATCTATTTTCTATCTTTCCCTATAAGGCCCTAACCTTAGACATTAATTAATCTTGAGGTATATCAATAATTTGACATTAATTTACTTTCTAGGATCTTTTTAGGTAAAGATATTTTTAGAAATAGTTAATAACTCATACTTATGAACATAAATAATACATGTAGACACTTCTATTCCCTATTATATTTTTTTATAAAAAAAATACTTTTAAAAAGAAACATGGTTTTGTTTCATAACATAACTTTTCCTTGATTCCATCCTTGTCTCTATTCATCATTATATCCTAGGGAAAACATTTCAAATCATGGGATGACCATAAAATGATCATTAAGGGATTCAAAAAATAAGGAAAACTATTAGTCTTGGGAAAACATGTAAACCATGAATACTATATCACAATATAATACTTTTCACCTTTTCGAAGTAGTAAATACTCTTTACTAAATATAAGCTCATTTATTACCCTTTTTGCAATCAAAATATTACAATAAACCCATATAAAGAAACATATAACATATAATGTTATGTTTGTTCATAAAAAGAAATAAATGGAATAACCATATGGTCTACTTCCACACATATAACTAAATGGAATATCCATATGGATGACTTACATACACAATGCATTGGATGTTATAATGTAACCACCTATAATTGGTTTATCATAGAACCAACCATCTTTGGTTTATCATATAACCAACAATATTTGGTTTATCATGTAACCTCCAATCAAATTTCCATGTACCATAATAGAATCATGACACATTTAACAAGCGTAACAGAAAAATAACATTTCTACATTTCAATAAAAATAGATAATTTCAAGATATTTACATAATAAATCCTTTATAAAAACCATTATCTATACCAAAATAAATTAATAGGGTGTATGATATTGATTTTTCTTTTAAAAACATTAATAATTTTAGAGGAAGCCAAATATCAAATAATGGTTGCGGTGGGGGAGAAGTCATTGTCGCCGCATAAGTTAAAAAAGATCCTTTTTTTCATTTAGTAAAATTATTATTATAAAAGTATTTCCTTTTGAAAACATTTGAAAGAAATTATAATTAAAAGTATTGGTTATACACTATATAGAAGAAGGAGGTGTATATTATTAAAATATTCTTTAATGAAAGGAGATTGAGACGAGGTCCCTTACCTAGATTCTGACACGTCACATTCAATCTTTATGTTCAAGAATAATAAACATAGGTTAATTTATAATTCCTTGAAAAACATTTTAAAATTTATTATTCCTTTTATATCAATTATTACAATTTTATAAAAATTAAATAATTATTTAAGTTCATATTGGATGTTTTGTAGATATTCGATACTTGAGTAAAAAATGAATTTGTTTGAATGTAAATTGTCCCTTTGTTCAAAATTCCATAGACTCCAAAATATTATTCATGATTCAGATATCATATATATATACAGTATATATGTATTTTATATATCAATAATATTTGGATATAATAAATTAAATGCAACGTTCATTCAGACGGTGGGTCATATGTATGCATGAACACTACTTTCATTTATTTTTCATATTAAAATAGTAATAATTAAATGATATAAATGTATATTATATTACCAGTATTATATTAATTTCATGTATGTATCATAGGTTTAATAAATCCATCGTTTATTCAATCCATGTATAGAGGGAACAAGTTATATCTCTTTGATGCGGAGCTAGTCCACACTTCCTCAAACAAAATTATCATATTTACAAAATAGGGAAAGCAAAAAGGTATATTCAAAATAAAATTTAAATAAGAATAGATAAAATATAAATATAATATATGTCTATCATATTTAAAATATTTTCAATTACTTTGGCCACCATGAGAGGTGGTAGGGGAAAATTGAACAATCACCATTTTGTGAGGCAATAGTTCATGAAACACAAAAACTGTATATTAATTACCCATTAAATGGAGGTGTGTGTAGAAGTAGATCGAAAAAATAGAAGAAAAAAATCTGAGTATATTTAGGATACTGTTATTTTTATGTAATCATAGAATAATTATAGTAAAGGGAGTGTAGAATAGAAATGAAACTAAATAGCCTAAGAGAGTGGGTTACCTCTTAATCGGCTAACTTCCTTCGGTTTATAACAAAATAATTTCTTGGGAGGGTTTCTACCACAGGATAGGAATCTAGTCTGAGGTTAGGGGTTTTAGAAATAGTTTTTTATAGAGCATGGCCGAACCAAATAGTTCTTAATGTGTGAGTATTAGAGAAGAGAGGGTACCTTTTTATAAAAGAGGAAAGGGGAACCCTTGGAAAATCTTAAATTATTAAATTAATATAAATTATTTTTTGAATTAAAATGAAAAACAATTGAGATATATAGAAGATAATATGAGGTTATGTCTAAATCCTATCATCCAAAACATTTATACATTTACTGATTTTATTTTTAACTTTATCTTTCTGGTTTACCCTCATTTATTTTCATTTAATTTTAATTGTGGTCGTAACATTTTAATTACTAAAAGGATATTGATTTTACTTATATGGGGTTAATATCCCATAATTGGACACTTAATGAACCTTTTGACCTTATCATATTAACTTTTTGATTTTAAATTATTTTCAGGCTTTTAAAATAATTTAATAATTTACTGCTTTTATAAAAGATCAATTATGTTAACATTTACCCTATTCATTATATTGAATTTAAATAAAATAAAAACACAAATATAACATCGAAACAATGTATTTAGTAGTATTTTAATATGTAATATTCACATATACAAATTATGTATGAAATAAATTGTGTCATATGTAATTTATTATAATATTTATAATATTATTTACTTGATTCCTTTATTAATAAAGCAATCACTGCATAATCAATGTGTCATAATAAAATTTAATTAACTAATGTATAAAAATTATTATTAAGATAAAATGATGTAGGAAATAATAATACATTTTTAATTACTGTTTATATTTTTCGATATAACTTATATAACACCATATTAAAACTATTTTATTAAGAATATATACATTTATAACATATTTTCCTTTACTTTAATTTAAAATATATGAGTGTCACAAGCACCTGCATGTGGTTTCCAAAGGCCAAATTTTCATATGAAGGGTTGTCTGGGTCATTCATATCTTATCTAATAGTATTAAGAACAGTGTTAGGGTTGTTTTATACTATTATAATATTATTTTTAGCCTTATTTACCGAATTCACCCCTTTAACTAGGGTAAGTAACAAAATTTCTAAAGTTATTATTCATCATGCCCATATATAAAATGGACCGATTTAAAAAATTTGGACCTTATAATTTAAAATATGGAATCCATTTTTTTAAATTCAATATATATAAGTTATAGTAATTAATTTAAAATTAATTCCTATAGTGAAAACGAGAAAACAAGTATTTTAAAATTATAAACCATCAAATAATTGACACTTGATTATATCAAATTTCAATGTAAAGCTACCTACAATGAAAAAATTTGGATTAAATGATAAATAAATAAAAAATATATACTTTAAAACCAATTAAAATAATAAATTATCAATAAAAATAAATTAGAAGAAAAGTAATTTTTTAATTAAAATCCAGCATTTCACTATTCATTAAAATATGAATTTTAACAAAAAATATCAAAATTTCAACAAAATTAAATTTTGATGTCTCACATCTAATGATGAAGTATAGTTTGTTAAATATAACATATAAAAGTGAAAAAAATATATTTAAAAAGGGTTCTCCATCAAAAGGTGGTAAAAGGACCTTTTTAAAATATTAGAGTAGTTAATCCTTAAAATTTGATTCATTCCCATTTTGATCCTATAAAATTTATTTGATGAATGTAAAAACATTTCAAAAAACATGTGTTAACTTAGTATAGTTAGTTATATTCAATTTCTCTAACAAAATGTCTAGGGTTTAAATACCATTTAAAATAATAATATTAATAATTTATTATTTTTTGGTATAACTGGGTTTTTTGTGCAACATATGATTTTCGAGAAAATCAATGTTGCGTGTTGAGTACACTATCTGAAAAAGCATCAAATTTTGATGTAAAATTAATCACTTATTCATAAATATTAGTAGATATGAAAATTTATTATTTTATAATTACCTGGGATGTTACATCTTTCCCCCATTTTGTAAATTGCGTCCCTATGATTTTATTAACTTATCAAATAAGTGGTGGTATTACAACTTCATTGCATTTTCAGATTCACATGTTTCCCCTTCAACCATATGGGTTTTCCACAAATCCTTAATCTAAAAAATGACCTTATTCTACAACACATTCTCTATATAGTCAATAATATGTACTAGTTGTTCCCCATAATAAATATTCTCTTCCAAATGAACTACTTCTTGGATCAAAACGTGAGATGGATCTGGAATATGCTTCATTAACACTAAAACATGAAAAAATTATGTACCTATGAAAAAATTAGACGTAAATACACTTTCTAAGAAACTAATTTAACTTTATCCAATATTTCATAGGGTCCAATGAACCTCAGACTCAACTCCCCTTTCTTACCCAAATACATCACACTTTTTCATGGTGAATCCTTTCAGAAATACATGATCGCCTACCTTGAAAGAAATATCCTTCCTCTAATTATCCATATAAATTTTCTTCCAACATTGAGATGACCTCATATGCATGTTAATCATCTAAAATATTTCTACCATATCATCTACCAATTCTGGTCCCATCCACTTCCTTTTACCTACAACATCCCAAAAAGATGGAGTTCAACACCACTTTACAAACAAGACTTAAAATATTTCCATCTATATACTAGAATGAAAATTTTTATTATAATAAAACTCAACCAAAAAATTATGTTCATTCCAAATTAGTTTGTAATCTATTGAACAATCATATAGAATATTCTCCAATTATTGAATTTTTTATTCGGACTTCCCATTTGCTCGAGGATGAAAAGTTATATTGAAATTTAATTTAGTTCCCATTGACTACAAAAAGACATTACAAATGTTAGAAGTGAACATGGGATCATAGTCAGATAAAATAGAGAGGTTAAATCCAAGTAACCTGACTATCACTTTATTGTACAACCATGAATGTTGATCTAGAGATAGAGTATCTCAAATATGAAGAAAATGAGAAGATTTAGTAAATCGATTAAGAATAACCCCGATCTAATTGTTACCTCAAGATGTATTTGGTAATCCCACTAAACAATCCTTGGATATATTTTCCCATTAACACTTTAGTGCTAGAAAATGATGAAGAATACATTCCAATAACTTTAATTCTGCTTTAACCTTGTTTATAATTCAAACAAATCATAGTGAAGTGAAAAATATCTCTTCTCATTCCATCCCACAAGTAATACTCTTAATGATCTCCATTCATCTATGTGGTGATGAGAGAAACTATGAACGTAGAACTATGAGCCTCACATAAAAAATATTTCTTCAAAATTGAATCACCATGTAGACATAATCTCTTTCCAATCCTCAAAACAAAATATTTATCCTTATTAAATTCAGGTAACATACCCTTCTGAACCAATTCTACCTTTTTCTGCAACTCACTTTCCAATTTCTGCACTTTCTTAATTCAGTTTTATAGAGTTGATTTCACTACCACCTGAAACAAAAAAAGATTAACTCCCTACACCAATAACTTATAATCCAAAACTCATCATATCGATAACCAAAGGATCTCATTCAAAATGTATCATGGTTAATGTAGCATTATTTTTTTGAATCAAATCATCAACCACATTATATTCCTTTCCTAGATGGTAATGAATCATGCAATCATAATCACTGATTAATTTGATCCATCTCTTATTTATCATGTTCAGCTGTTTCTAAGTGAATATATACTCTAACCTTTTATGATCATTATATATTTTATACTTTACTCTATACAAATTATGCCTCCAAATTGTTAATGAAAAAACAAAATCAACTAATTCTAAATAATGTGTAGAGTAATTTAACTCATGAGGTCTCAACAGACATGAAGCATAAAAAATTACCTGATCCTTATGAATTTGGATACAATCAATTCCTTTTAATGTAGCATCACAGTAGACAACAAACTCACCATTCCTAGAAGGTAGGGCCAAAACTAGAGTATTTACCAATCTTTTTTTCGATTCTTGAAAACAATCATCACATTCTATTTTCTAGATGAACATAAAATCTTTACCTATAAACATAGTTAGTGGGATAGATAAACGATAAAATTTTCAAACAAACATTCAGTAATAACATGCTAATCCAAGAAAACTACGAATGTTTGTGATATTGGTCGGTCATAGACACACATAGAATACTATTGTTTTATAATGTTCAACAATTTTTCCATATTTATGAATAAAATAACTAGGGGATGATATTTGCTTCAACCAAAATTCACTCGTACTAAAATTTCCATAATGATTCTTTTCTTTTAAGGGTCAAAAAATTATCCTTATGTTACTTTAATGTTTCTTCTGAATTTTAGAATGTACCAAAATATCATCTATAAACACAACCACAAACAAATCAGAAAATTGGTGAAATACTTCATTCATGAGATTTATAATAAGGAAAGTTTATTAGTTAACCAAATGGGAATAACTGCAAAATCATAATTCCCATATGTCATTCAGAATTTTATATTTGTAATTTCATACACCTTTACCTCCAATTGATGGTACATGGACCTCAAATCTATCATCAAAAAATAATTATCTCCATATAGCCAATAAGAAATCAAATATATGAGGTAAATGATACATTATCTTAATAATGATGTTATTCAAGGCTCTGAAATTAATAAAAAGTATCACTTTCACAAATAAAACCGGAGCACCCCATGGTAAAGTCCTAGGTCGAATGAAACATTTATCAAGAAATTATTACAACTATTTTTTCAATTCCACTCATTCTACATGATTAATTCTATAAGTGGGTTTAGAAATAGGATTAACATCTTTTACATAATCAATGGTTAATTCATCCTCCCCATTAGGAATATTACAATGAAAATAATCATGAAAAACACTTGTGAATTCATTCACTATTGGAATGTCACTAATCCAAACTGATTCATTATTTTCATTAACATGAGATTGATAAAATTAACTAACATAATTAATCAATCCCTCGTCTTATTTTATATTATCAATGGTATGAAATCATTGAACAAAACATTCCTGGATTTACAATCTATTTTATCATGACAAACTAAAATCCAATCCATACCTACAATGATATCAAATTACACTATGGGATGTTCGACCAGATTTGTAGGAAATAATATCCCACTAATGATAATAGTAATATTCATATTAATCTTGGTTGATTTAATATTTTAACTTGGATATTTTTCCAAAATATCTATATCACATTCATAAGGTTATATTTCTAGTTTACTTGAGAAGATCTCATAAATGAAATAATTTTAAGATCTAGAGTCGAATTGAGTAATGGAATACATTGAAAAAAAAATGTGACATTCATTTCACTGCCTAGTTTGATGGTACCACATAAATAGTTGAAGTAGAATATAATATTTCAATGCCCTTTTTCTATCAATGTTGGTAGTTTCCACCCAGGTTAATCAACTTCTGACACACATTGGCATAATTTCCTAACTCATTGCAACTAAAGCTTCTTACCACTTGTTTTTTATTTCCCTCTTAATAATATTCCATAAAATTATGAGAAATATGAAAAATATTACCCCTTCAGAAGACCTTATAAAACATTAATATACATTCTCCACGATTATTTTTACCACACTTCTCACAAGTTGTAAATTTATATTTCTTACCTCTAGATTTCATTGATGAATTATTTCCCATTACATGCCTACTGGATAACTTGTTTTTTTTATCTCATGTAACTCATGATCATAAAAGATCTATTTCTACCTTATTAGATTATTGAACAAGTTTCACATAGCTTTTGAACTCATGTTAAGCTGACTCCCTTCGATATTTCATCATAAATAATCAGTAAAATTGATTTATCTTACAATTAATATCCTCGATAAAATTATGGATATACCTTGAAAAAAGGGTGAAATTCACTTCATATAGAGCCACATAATCTTCTCCTTTTTTTAATTAATTCCAAGAATTATTTTTCCAACCTATGACAGACATCCTTAGTAAAATATTTATCATGAACGATATTCATAAAGTCATCCAATTCCATGGATTCAATCTCTTCACTTACTCTAAAATTTTTAACCATTGACTGCTACTGATCAACTTTACCTTCAAGATGATAAATATTAGGACTAACCTATTTATTGTATGAACACACCATTACATAAAAATTCATTTATAGTGCTTTAAACTAATCTACAGATTACATGGGGTCAGATGATTCTCTGAATGATGGGGGATGTTGCATTATGAAATGATCCACTATTGAGATATTACTCTACTGTTTATATTATTGATAATGTGCAAGGAAATAATTAACATTTATTTCATGGGTCAAATGATCCATCACTATAGAAAACTATTCAATTTCGATTCGGACAATCTTTGGATGCTGAATTGGAATGTTATTTCCCTCGGTACACCTTCCTAACACGATTTCGGTGATTCCTCTAGATAAAACCATTATGAAAAAACATATCATAGATGAAGGAACATGGTAATATTAAAATGATATATCATTTCAATTATACCATAAAGAAAAAACTAATTTATAAACATTATGTTGACAATATCCAAACCCCTAGAGTTAGTAAAACTAGCCTCTGATAACAACTATAAGGCATCATCCTTAAATATTACTCAATCTTGAGATATTTCAATAATTTGAATTTAATTTACATCGATGATCTTTTCAATTTTATAGATTTATATAATTATTCCATAACTCATACATAAAAACTTAAATATTATAAGTAGATGCTTCTACTCACTGTCCATTTTTCTCACAAAACAAAAACTTTTATAAGAAACCTGATTTTTTTTCATAACATAACATTTACTTGATGTATTACTTGACGCTATTCTTCTTTAAGTACTACGAAAAACATTTCAAATCATGGGATGAAAAAAAATTATTAAGGGATATACAAAGAAAGAAAACTGTTAGTCTTGGGAAAATATGTAATCCATGAATACTTTATCAAGAAATAATACCTTCCACCTTTAGGAAGTACAAAATACTCTTCACTCAATATAAGCTCGTTTCTTTCCCTTTTGTAACCTAAATATTTTCATAAACCCATATAAAGTAACATATAACCTGTAAAGGCAATTTGGAACATACACATAATTTAACTGAATAGCCATTCGATCAATTTCCTCACAAATCACTAAATGGAATATTCATACAGCTGGCATCTATACCAAATGCATGTGGGGTTATAACATAACCACCCGTCCTTGGTTTATCACGGAACCATCCATATTTTTTTATCATGTAACCACCCATATTTTTTTTATCATGTTAGTACACTTGAAATTACTATTCACCATAACATAATCATAAAACATAAGAAAGCATAATGAAAAAATAACATTTCCACATTGCAATCTCAAGAGATCATTTCAATATATTGACATCATAAATACTTTATCAAAATAATCTTCAATACCAAAATACATCAAAAGGGAATATGTTATTTATTTTTCATTTAAAAATAACACTGCTTGTAAAGGAAGCAAAATATCAAATTATAGTGGTAGCGGTGGAGAAGCTGTTGTCACCACATATGTTAAAATCATTCATTTTGTCATATAGTGAAACACTCCATATAAAATTATTACCTTTTTAAAACCATCTAATAAAATTAAAATTCAAATGGTTTATAATACACTATATAAAATAGGGAGTTTTATTTTATCAAAATATGCCTGAAGGAAATGAGGTTGAGACAAAATCCCTTACCTTGAGTTTGACTCATCACACACAAGCAATATGTTGATGAATAATAACATTAATCTCTAAATTATTTAGAAAAAATTTCATGTATATTACTCTTTTTATATCACTTATTACCATGTAATAAAAATTACTTAATCATTTATTTTCATATCGGATGTTTTGCGGATATTCAGTACATAAGTTGAAAATGAACTTGGTTGGATGTAAATTGTCCCTATGGTCAAAATTCCATCATCTCCAAAATAATATTCATGAGTAAAATATCATATATATCCAGAATATAATTATTTATAATATCTATAATAATTGGTGATATCAAATGAAATGCACAGTTCTTGTAGATGGTAGGTCGTACGAAGGCATGAATGCTACTTTCATTTCATTGTCATATTAAAAGAATAAAAATTAAATGACAGAAATTTATATTTAAATACCATAATTATATTAATGTAATGTATATATCATAGTTTTAATAAATCCATCTTTTATACATTATATGTATACCAGGAATGAGTCATATCACTTTGAGGGGGCGGTAGTCCACACTTTCTCAAACAAAATTATCGTATTTACACATAATGGAAATCAGAAAGGTATGTTATAAATAAAAATTACATAAAAATAGAGACAATATAAATATAATACATATCATATGTAAAACAATTTCCATTATAATGGACACTATGAGAGGTAAAAGGGGAAAATTAAATAATTATCCTTTTGTGAGGTAGTAGTTCGCCATACACAGAAACAGTATGTCTGTTACTCATTAAATGGAGGTGTGTGTAAATGTAGATTGAAAAAATAGAATAACGATAGACTAGTATAATTAGGATACTAGTTTAGTTATGTAATCATATAATAACAAATGTTTAGGGAGTGGATAATGTAAATGAAACTAAAAATCATTAGAGAAGGTGTTACCTCTTAATTGGGTAACTTCATTTTGTTTATACCAGATGGTGTATCCTCTTAATCAGGTATCTTTTTAATTTTTAAAGGGATATAAATTTACTTATATGGGGTCAATTTCTAATAAATTTTCACTTAATGAACTTTTCGACCTTATCATATCCACTTTGAGATTTCAGAATATTATTATGATTTTTAAATAATTTAATGAATTACTATTTTTATAAAACATCAATTTTATAAATTTTTACACAATTAATTCTATGAAATTTAAATAAAATAAAAATAGATATATAACTTCAAACCAACACATTAAATAGTATTTTACCAAACCATATTCACCTATAAAATTATTGGATGACTTAAATGGTGTGAAATAAAATTTATTTTGATATTTATAATATCATTTATTTAATTATTTCATTAATAAACCAATCACCAAATCATAATTGTCTTATAATTAAATATAATTATTCAATTTTAAAAAATTATAAATAAAATACAATGATATAAGAAATATTTTTATCTTCTTAAGGGCTATTTATAGTTGAATGTTTCACTTATATAGACTCATATTATGTTTTTATAAATAATATGTATGTTTATAACATATTATTATTTACTTTAAATTAAAACATATAAGTGTCATTTCCATATCCAAGTAGCCTCTAATGGAAATATTTTACTTTTAAGGGTTTTCTTGGTTGGACGTATCTCATCCAATAGTATTAAGACAACTTTTAGGGTAGTTTTATTATATTATAGTATTATTTTTACCCTTATTTAACTAATTTACCCCTATAACTGTGGAAAATAAAAATAATTACTAAACATACAATTCATCATATCTAATATTAAAATGGACATATTCAATTAATTGTGACCTTATGATTCCAAATATGGAATCCATTTTTATAATTTCAAAATATAGAAGTTTGAGTAATTAATTTGAAATTAATTCCCATTGAAAAAATGAGAAAATATTTTTTTTAAGAGTATAAACCATCATAAAATTGACATGTGATTATATAAAATTTCAATGTTAAATTATCTATAATGAAAAAAATTGGATTAAATTATTAAAACATAATCATAGTATAATTTAAAAGTAATTAAAATTATAATATATCAATAAAAATAAATTATATGAAAAGGAAATTTTGAATTAAAATATAGTGTTTGGACAATTCAATAAATTATGAATTTTATTACAAAAATACCAAAATTTAAACCAAAGTAAATTTTTATGTCCCCACTCTAAATAATATGATTATTTGTTTCAAATAGAAAATATAAATCAGGAGAAAATATGATTTAAAAAGGGTTATCCATCGAAAGTTGGTAGAACGACCTTGTAAAAATATTAGAGTATTCTATGCTTAAAATTGGATTCATTCTCATTTTAAGACTGTAAAATTTAGTATATGAATGTAAAAACAATTAACAAACATGTGTAAACATAAAATATTATGTTCTTTTCAATCCCTCTAATACAATGGATAGTCCTTAAAAACCATTTAAAATAATGATATTAATAATGTATTACTTTTAGGTATAACTCAGTTTTCTGTGCAATGTACGATTTTTGAGAAACCAGTTGTTGCATATCTAGTACGCTATTGGACAAAGAGTCCACTTTTAATGTAAAATTAATATCTTATTCATAAATATTAATAGACATGAAAATATATTATTCTATAATTACCTAGAATATTACATCCCCAAATAGTAAGACAAAAGAAAAGAAAAGAAAATGCCCTTTGATTCCACTTTTTGACTTCCATACCCAAGCGCCACATACCAGTTCACCAAGATAGTTGGACACATGACCATAGACTCACCTCCTTATATTCCAGAGAATTCCTACTAGAAGTGAGGGTCTAATATATAACATGGGGAGACTATATCTCCTTTATCAAAGTAGCACAATAATAGAAAATGAATTATGTAAATCTAACTGATATGACTAATAACCAATAGAGACTAGTATCACTAGATTAACATGATAGGATTCAAAAACCAAACCTAAATTTGTAGATATGTCATTCCATATAAGTGTCAAGTGTCAAAATGAAAACCCAAAATAATGACCCTAAAAACTACCCATGTGGGTCCCATCACCATGTTTAGTTCCCTCATCCATGGTCCATCCCAACCGAGGGATGTACCATAGTTCCATTTCCATTATCGGTTCCTCCATACATGAAGTCTATTCGGGTACTGATTAGGTAGCTTGAGTTGGGGTGATTAAAACTTCATAGGCCACCACCAATATTGGCTAAAGCAATATCAAATAAATAATAGTGTATAAAGTTGTATAAATAACAAAGAACAAAAAATTAAATAGCTAACACATTTCATTATTCTTTAAAAAACAACATAAATTACTCAGGTTTGGGAGGACACTCGAACAATCAATACCTGCATTGGCCCATACCGAAGTATAAACCATCTATATTGGATTACAGACATCACATCACATGGTTTTCACTTATCATTTCGATTTAATTTCACATTACTGATATGGAGGCCTAGAGTGACAGCCTGGAACCTTGTATTTATTTTGAGCAGCAGTACCTATCCCACAACTCAATTACCATATATAAATACAAAAAAAAATAATGGTGGCATGGAGTTGTATTATAGAATCAGGTGGGTATTTTGAGTAGTATTTTCTATCCCACAACTCATTTCAGTCATATCAGCACACCCCATGGGTGGCTTTAACATTCATAGTTTCCTTTTATGAAATAAGATGAATTCACAATTTAATACCTTTAATATATATTTTCACACCCTATGAGGGGCCACCTATTTCACAATTACATTAAGTACCCATTTCAAACATCCAATTATTCTAAATTTCATAACACCTAGATTAATCAATTCCACAATGATAATTCCAACCAATGTTCATTATCAAAAAATTTATTAATTCTAGTTTAGTTTTCCTCAAGTTTAATCTATTTGATATTTCACATTGAAATTAAAGTAATGGATTTAATTAATAATTCTATTACCCAATGTGGCGATTGAAAATTGACAATTACAAACAAGAAATTATGATCAAGAATTTGTGAATTGATAAATA
Source organism: Viscum album (assembly GCA_963277665.1). NCBI lineage: Eukaryota > Viridiplantae > Streptophyta > Magnoliopsida > Santalales > Viscaceae > Viscum > Viscum album. The sequence continues at coordinate 393,645,333 of OY728136.1, read as the reverse complement.
TGAAACCTACTTCATGATCATTAACAAGTGTTCCCCAAACCAAAAATACCCAAATTGAAGCACAACATTCATTTTCACAACAAAGAACATCATGTAGAACTAAAACATAGAACCATGATCAAAAGTTACAAAAAACATTAAAATGTAGATAAAAAATATCACCAATGGAGGTTAAAACATTCCCATTCTTCCAGAAAGTGGAATGGGATGGATAAGAAACAACACATAAAGGGATTACAAACCAAGAATCATGCAGATCTGTCAATTGGATATTTTATTCATCAAGACCATGGTTTTAGTTTTAGGTAGATTAATGTTAAATAGGGGTTAATAACAGGTGTTTCAATAATTTTAAAATAATATTTTTAAAGAAATAAATCCCACACACCATACATTTTTGGCTGGGGATCATGGTTTTAGAAATTGTGTGCCAGTACCATGCACCTCACATAGGGGTCCATAGTATCATCTTAGAGGGTGAACGATTTGAAAAACCATGCACCAACTGTGGTATTACATTATATTTGGGATTTCATGGTTTTTTATTGAAAGGTACTTAGTTTTGGAAAACGATTTTCTGAACGTACACTTCCCAAAACCCTTCCAAAAATATCTAATCTCACCTAAAATATCCCCGAAGGAAAACCCAGAAAATATTTACTCAATAGAAGGAAAATAATTACCTAAAAATGATCCTAATACATCTCTAGAAATGGTAGATATATTAATTTTTTAGAAAATAAAATTTATTAAGTCATTTTTAATTTAATTATTATGAAACTGTAGGAAAAACATTATATCATTCTCATAGTAATCTTGATTCAAGTTTATAAATAAATCAATAGTTGGTATCTTGGGAAGGTGTTTCTCAAAAAAAAAATATTTTAACTTACTTAACAAATTTTCTTAATTTACAAGTCCTCTGAGTTGGTTACATTAATCATCCCCTTCTTAATGAATCCTGTAACTGTCATGTTTTATTATGATAAATTCATATATCCATAATAGTATCTATTATCAAATGTGTATAATGTTTTATTCACATTTAATAAAGGATTTTATTACATGGGAAACTGTTAAAATAGTGAACCCATTTAAACTCATCATGCCCATTAGTAGGATAAGATTCATATTTCATTAATAATTGAGTCTACATTAGAATTCCACTAACCAATTACCAAATTTCTTGTGGCATAATCCTGATTATAGAATATATAATTGGACATTTTAGTGGAATACTTATTTCCCAATCTAAAAAATAGACAAATAGGACACTATTCTTAGGGTATTATAATTCTAAGTGATTTCTACCCAATAATATCCCAAACAGAACACCAATAATGAGGGACCAAATTTCTAGGGTCACCTCAATACCTATTTTCCATAAATATGATATTCTAAGGGTCACTACTATAAACCCCACATTTAACATTGCTGGTATTTATTAACACTAAAAAAACACACACTCATAAATGGTATATTTATCACTACTAACGAAAGCGCTGATAAATTAAACATTTTATCATTTTTTAACAATGATAAAATATTTCCTTTATCGATGCCTTAATTTTAACACTAAAAATTTATATCCTTGCTCAGTTCTTTATTTTTATCGTAGATAAAGGGTACCCTTTACCAAAAATTTATTTTTAGCACTGATAAATATTTCTTTCATCAGTTTTTTCTTTATGCCAATAATAGTCCATATATATAAAATCAAATAATTAAATAAGTGAAAAATAAAAAAATGATTTCATTAAAAAAATGATTTCAAATTTTATTCATAATATAATTATTTCTAATAATGAATAAATTTATTATACATTATTAAATAGTAAACATTTTATTAGTTAGAATGTTATGATAATTAATGTTATTAAATTGTATATATTTAATATATAGATATAAATTAATTTAAATAAATATGATTTACATATTAACAATATTTATGCCCTTTAAATTAATTATTCATATATTTATTGAACAATGATTTATAATTAAAAATTAATATGAATTAAAATTATTGACTAATTACATAGTACTCGACATATAATTGAATGTCGTTTGATTTTTAAATTTAACATAGATCAAATCTAGTATATTTTAATTTCACATATATGTAATTAGTGCATTTTATTTTATAATGAACACACATAAATGTTATCCATTTTTTAAATATTTTTAAATTGTGCGTATTCTTAATTAATTCAATTTCACTCATTTTTAACATATATGCATGCACTCAAAATTAGATATTCATTAATATTGTTAAAAAAATATTATAAAAAAATATTCATAAATAAATATACTTATAAATGAACATTTACTATATTTATACAAATTTATATTTATAATTATAATTATGTATATATTTTTTTAAAATTATTTCTATAACTATAAATCAATAATTACATTTATTTATATAATTATTAAATTTGTAATAAGTTTACATAAATAATAAATATATTTAACAAAATTATATATATTTATTATATATATGTAATATTATATAAATATATATAATTCAATGAATATTAGTTTTTGAAAATATTTCTATAATTATAAATAAATAATTACATAATTATAACAAATATATTTAAAAATGAATATATTTTATATATTTATATTTATATTTATATAGTATGCATATATAAATACTCACATTTATTATTTATAATTATAAATCCTTTTTTAGTACTAATGTAATAAGCGATGATAAAAAAATATTTATTGTCACTTTGATTGTATTGATATGGATGAGGATTTATCAGATCTATAATTTTAGTACTTATAATGATTGATTTCATCAGAACTGATAATGTTATACCTTTATTAATGCTCAAAAAGTGCTGATAAAGAGTCATTTTATCAGCACTTAAAAAATAAGCACTTATAAAAGTGTATCGATCAAATTAAAACCCCTAACCATTTGTGAAACCATACCAACAGTAGAAGTTATCCACAAAAGCTGCCCACTATAGGCACTCCTCCTTGGCGAATTGTACTTCGAATCACGCCACTCGACTGCCTCTCAAACCTCCCATCTGATACCCGGTGTTCGACCGAAGATAGAGTTTCTAAAGAGGGTTCTGGATTTTCTTCAACATAGTGTGGTAGGTCTTCCAATTTTCATTGTGTATTTTTGGTTTTTTATTTCTTCTTTGATGATGACATTATTTGTGGTCTAATGATTGTATACTTGTGAGGTAAGCCTTTTGATTTTCTCAATTTTCAATTTTGATTCAATCTGTCATGGAGATTATTGTTTCTGGACTCGATGGTGATACATAGAGTCATAGAGTTTAGTAGGCTGTTTTATTTTGTTTAAATTTACCAAATTTATCTCTCAAATCCATCATACATATTTATCCTTCTTTATTTTAATAATGGTATTCCATAACTGTGAAATTATTGAAATTCAAACAAGCACTTTTGTGTACGAGGGAGTTGAAGGTAGGTTAAGGGATTACTTATATATTATACTGATTCTTATCTTCTTATTTCTCCCTGTCTGGGTTGGTGAGGGAATCCAATGTTTGGATGCATCATGGTTGTTTTTATTTAAATTTTCATTATACTATTTTTATTTATTTTTTAGGCCAAATAATTCCTATTGTGTTGTTTTTAATGCGCTGGTGTTGTTTCCATTTGGAGTGGGATCAAGAATGTCCTTGGACACTATCATGGGCCCACTCAGGTGTTTGATATATGGTTTTATTGGGTTTGTTTTGGAAAAAATATGTATTATTTAATGTGTTGTACCATTTCTCAATAATCCAACTTCCAATATCTCTATACTTTAAAAAACTATTTTATTTTTCTCCATCTTAATATTAATCCATAATTATTTATAAAAACTTCTAATAATATTATATGAAATATTTTACCTTGATTATATGTACTATTTTCAAAATAAATTATAATTTTTCATAATCATCCTACACCCCCACTCAATAATTTTAAAAAATATATTATTTTGAAATTAACCATTTCTAGTTATACCACATTCTATGAGGCACATATACCACTATAAGACATTATAATTTTGTGCTTTGAAACATAGATTTTCAACAATTTTCATTCCCTTTTTGAGAATTTATTTAACTAATAATAAATGGATTTCCATGGAATCACTTTGATTCCTAGCTATATGACATGTAGAAAAATATAATTTTAGACCATTTTAAAATCAAAAACGTTTTCATATAATGAATCTCATAAACTCCATGATATATATTGACATTCCATACACAAAATTTTAAATTTTTATTCAATTTTCAATGGGTTTCAACATGGTTTTCCAATCCTCCTTTTGAAATCTATAAATCACTTCCCTCACATACATGGATTGGGAAATAAATATCCCATTATTTCCCTAAGTCTCCAATAAATTAAGGAAAATGTAAACACATTAATCATAAAAATATAAACATTTTCCATTGTTAATGTAGAAAATTATTATTATCCATCATCTCTTGGACCTCTAAATATTACACAATCCAAATTGATAAACACTTTCAATATATCGGTAAACTTATTTTGTATATAATGATTATGATTAATTTCCAAATTTTTCAAATTAATGTTTCCTTAATAATTCATCTAAACTAATATACCATGATCGTAGTTATTTTTTCAGTTCATATATCTGCTTTTACAATTTACAACTATAATTGTCATATTAAAGAATGAGAAAACAATCTGTTTTTTGATATAAACTCTTTATTACTGTAATCCATTAGTAAATGCTAATTTTACAACCTATTGGAGTACCTTGAATTTTTTTGGGATGGGTTGGTCTGATGATATGACATCCAAAGATACTAGATATGTCTTTAAATATTAATATAATAATAATTAAAAATGTATTAATTCTATAGGTTGATACATCAGTTGTTCCAATACATATTTATATCTTCTAGATTATTGAAATATATTTTTTATTCATGTTTATCAGATTTGAGGTTATTATTACTCCATAATTTCCTATGTTATAATTTCATTAGTTTACGGGGTTTAAGAAATATTTGATATGGATAAATTATTTTCTTAAATTCAATTTCACATTTTCATCAACATACTGAAATTCATTGAAATAGTCAAATGTTGAGTTTCCCTTATTAGAATTGACTTTAACTTTCACTTTTGATAATGAATATCTTATGTGTATTTGATAATATATTGTATAAAATTAATCTTATATGAACCCAATAGAATGGATATGAACTGAAAATAGATGTATTCTAATATTTTGACAACTGAATATGATGTTGGAGTAAAATAGTTATTCATGTTTTCAAGAGAGCATATTGATAACCCATATAAACTCCTCTGTCCGTGTTTATGTTCTTATCATTCAAGAAAAATTAGTCCATAAGAGTTGTAAGAACAATTTATTTGTCATAAAATATATCAAATATATTAATTTTGGACTAAACATGTGGACAAATTAATGTGGACATCTATTGAGATGATACTATAGTTAATTAATCATTTCGTATGAATACCTTTGTAAAAGATGATGGAGATTTCATGGAAGAATTGACAATGGAAAGTAAATATAACCTTTTTGATTGCCTAATGTTTTTTGAGGATTTAAATATTTGTTCCAAGAAAACATTGTATACTGATTGTACTAAATACACTACAGTTTCAGCTATATTGAAGCTATATAATTAGAATATAGGTAGTGGATGGAGTGACACCAGCTTTACAGAACTACTTGTTCCTCTGAAAGATATTCTATCAGAATAAAATGAACATCCATGAAAAACATATGATGAGAAACAAATGTTACGTTTAATGGGCTTGATCTCTAAAAAATACATGGTTTTCCAAATTATTTCATATTATTTCAGAAGGACCATGAATCACTCTTAAATTTCCCTAAGTGTAGTATAGATCGATACAAGTAATATGAATCATGTCCTTCGAAATATGTGTGGCACAATCTTATAATTATATAGTTTAGAAGACTATATGGTAGTCAGAAAATTATGAGACAATTCACATGTCATATAGAAACAAGAAATAATGATTAGAACCTACATCATCCAGCTGATTCTCCTCATTAGATGGAAATTGATTCAATGTTTCATGAATTTGGGGATGATCTAAGAAACATTCATCTTGCATTATTCACATATGGAATAAATTTTTTTGGTGTACAAAGTAGTACTCACATTACACAGCTCTTCATGTTAGTAAATTATATCTTTCCTCTATGGTTATGCATGATGTGAAAATACATTATGTTTCCTCTTCTTATATCTGGACCAAAGCAACCTGGTAATGATATTGATTTATATTCTCTTCTATTAATAGAATATCTAAAATCGATGTGGGATACAGTTATTAAAATGTATTGTTAACATATAAGTAAAGAATTCACATTGAGGGCCAGGTTCTACGAAATATTAAAAGACTTCCCCTCTTATGGAAATTTATCATGCTATACCAACAAAGGAATTTTTGGGGGTCCCATTTGTGAAAAACACAGATACTTAGTTTGTTTGAAACATTCTTTGAAGACTCTATTTTATGGACATCATAAATATTTACCTCGACTATAAGATTAATGATCCTAGATGAAAAAATTAAATAGAAATATTAAATAAGGTACAAAACTGTCTTCAGAAATTGGAAATAAACTATATGAAAAAGTAAAAAAGATTGATACTAATTTTGGTAAACTATTTTTGAAAAACTATACAAAATCTGGTTTGAAGAAGAGATGATTTTTCTTTGAATTTTTATATGTGAATTGATTGTATGTAAAAAAATTTCTTGATGCCATGCATGTTGAATAATATTTATTTGGTAGTATTATTAAAATGAAACTAAATATTCATAGAAAAACAAAAGCTGTCATCAAGGATAGGTTTGAAATAATTTAAATGGGGATAAAGGAAGATTTTGCACTAGTGAAGTATAAAATGTGATCTCTTCATCCTCAAGAAGCTTTCACTCTACCCATACATGAGAAATTTATTGTTATTCCTTTTCATTAAAAGTGCACATTTTCCAAAGGGGTATTCATAAAATATCAATAATGTCATGTCAATGACTATTTAGAAGTTAAAAGGACTAAAAACACACAATTTTCATGTTTTGATGCATGATGTAATGCATGTAACATTAAATTTCATTATAACTCAAAATATACAACATACATTACCCAAACTATTTTTATTTTTCCTATTCATAGGTATTAAAGTGATAGACCTAGAGAATATTACCATCTTGAATAAGATGAATGCATTCATATTATATGAATTATATATGTTCTTTTCACCATCATTATTTTATATAATGGTCCACCTGTTGGTTCACTTCTCCATATATGATCAATTATGTGTTCATGTACATTATAGACAAATTTACTCTATTGAATGGTATATGATGACTTTGAAAGGGTGTGTCAATAATTGAATTCGTCTAGAAGGGTGTAATATAGAATAATATATTGTTAAAGAAGACAATAAATTTAGAACTGATTACCTTTCAGGTATTGAATACATCGTTCACCCAAAGTCTCATCACAGAAAATGCCTTATGTGAGAAGAAATTTATGAAAGAGTTGTTGTTACAAATTCCTTGAGAAAGTGGGAGATAACACATGTTTACATATTACATGATAGTAAATATGTTGATCTATACATTTAAGCCCTATAAAAATTATTACAGATATGAATCCATTAAAGGAAGAAGGATGGAAATAAAAACCACAAAATTAGTAGTTTATAAGATGGTGGAGAGATAAAATTTAAACAGATTATAAGAAAATATTAATTCTATTATCGAATGACTCCAATGTCTTACTATTAGACCAAATTAAAATTTTATATCTTACCCTGTTTTGTAATAAATGGTTATACATTATATACAAAAGAACATGATGACTTTAATACAATACAGAGCAGTGGTGTTATGCCTCTGGCCGAAGCAATGGGTATTTATGGTTCTAAGGAAAGAAATACAATTTATGAAAATATGTCATATTTTTGAATTATAGAATAGATATAAGAGTCGGATTATACTACATTTCTTGTTCTGATTATCAATTACAAATGGGGTGACAATATCTATGGAGTGAAAGTTGATGAAATTGGATTTGGGAAGGTGAATTTTAATGTGGAAGGGTAAAATTCCAGAACCTTACACAATAGAATCACAATAAGTGCAAGTATTTTATGTCTTTGTTCCATAAAACAATAATTAATTTATTGTTCTCTTGTTGACTAGAAAAATGTAGAGTTAGATAATAATTCAATTGAGGATAACCCTTTCATTGAGACATCACAATATGTTCATGGTGGTCCTAATGTAGACAATGTATTGTACATTAAAAGAGACCATAAAGAGAGCATTTGGATTTTTTATTGATGAACCAAGTCCTTGAAACATTAAAAAAAGTGGTTTCAAATATAATTAAAAGTTTTTTTAAATATTATGTTTTTACTCATAATTTTATATGTTCTCTACTACATTAATGCAATCTAAATTAAAAGTTTGACTACTCATGCAGATAATTTCTTCTTCAAATGGTGGAAGAACAAACTATAATAAAGTAAACCCTTTGTAAATATGTAATTGTAATGTTATGATATACTTTCTCAATTTTACCAAGAAATTATATAATGAAACCATGATTTTATTTTCAGTATTACATGCTGATTTCATTTATTTTAGAATATTTCTATCCTTGTTTCATTACTTTTTAGGAAGAGCAATGATGCAATATATGACCAATCACCGAGTAAATCTTGATATTTTCAATGTAAAATAAATTTCCATTGAATAACTATTTTGTTTCATATTTATATTTAATTTATTTATTTTCACTATTACTCACAAAATAAAACCATTCTTATACAGGTGGATTATTTTGATTGAGTTGGGGTTTTATGTCCAACATTCATGTTTCTTCTCCCTTAAAACTGTTTCATCCCTATAATGGCTGTTTTATCAATTTATATAATGTTAGTTGTACTTTATTTTATGGAAGAGAAAGGAAGCTACCATTACTCAATTTCAGAGGTAATCATGATGTTTTCATAGTAAAATCATTTTCCATATAATTAATTTATCATTTTATATTTAGGATTTATTTATTTATTTTTAGTATTACTCACATAATAATTGTTTTCTTATATAGGTGGATTCTATAGTTTGATTTGGTTTTCATTATCCAACATTCATGATTCTTCTCCCTCAAAAACTTTTCACCACTGAAGTATTTAATTTATCACATTCTTTCATGTTCGCTCCACTAACTTTGCAGGAATAGAAATGAAGCTTCCTCTACTAAATTATAGAGGTAATATTTATATTTTCATAGTGAAATAATCTTCCATATATTTAATGTATTGTTTTATATTTATTTTTAATTTTTTCGTCTTATTATGTATCACATTGTATTTTTTTTTTATACATGTGATTTCTTTTGTTCGAGTTGGGGTTCTTTACACATATTTCAGGCATTAATGCACCAAAAAAATCCATAGAAATATTCTCTTTCAAAACCAATCACCCCTATAGTGTGGACATTTATCACTTTCCTCCATAATCCCCTAAATTCTCTAAACTATAGGTAATCTTGATATTTTCACAATAAAATCATTGTCCATAGAATTAATGTATTATTTTTCATTTTTATGATTAATTTATTTATTTTTAGTAATACTCTTTAAAAAAAATGTATACAGGTGGATTCTTTTTTTCGAGTTGATCTGGTTTGTTTGAAGCTGACCATGCACTGTTTGTAGATTGAAAAATAAATTCAATGGATGTCATTGTAAAATTTATAGTTAATATTGGTTTTAGACTTTGAGACATGTAGGAATCAACTATACATCAATATAGCAAATGATGTGACTTGTATTTTTTCATGTACGCATTTCTTTTTTAAATTGACATTAATTTTAATAAAAAAATATATTACCAACTCAATGTGTCTGGTATAAGTTTAAAATCAATATTTGACTTCAAAAATTTTCACTCATAGAAAATCAATGAAATTGACTCTTATTTTCGTGATAATTATATGAATTGATTCAAAAATCAAGGAATGATTCTCATGTCAAACTGATACACAGTATGATTTGTATGATTAAAAATGTGTGTTTTAAGTTTAAAATGACATTTTAGTAATAAAGAAATGTGACATACTCAAAACTAAGAAAAACAATTCATATTGATCTAAAACAATAAGAAAACAATCCATAAGTGATTCGAAATGTGTAGGAATCAACTACACCTAAATATGATCCACGGTGTGACCAGTATGACTCTGAGTGCATTGTTATTTAAAATTGACATCAATTTTATTAAAAAAACAAACTGACATACTCAAAACCAAAAAAACACAGTCAATTTATTTTTATACATTAAAAAAGATCCATAAGTGATTTGATATGTGTATGAATCAATTACACCTCAATCTAACACATGGTGTGACCGATATTGATCCTAGTGTGTCTTTTGATTTAAAATATACATCAATTTTAATAAAAATCCTAACTAGCTTACTAAAAACTGAGAAAATGCATTCAAATTGATTAAATACTTATGGGAAATGATCCATATGTAATTTTTGAAATTTAAGAATTAGCGTCACCTCAACATGATGCATTGTGTGGTTGTTATGAGTCCAAATGCATATTTTTATTTAAAATTGACATCAATTTTAGTAAAATTTACACTTTTTGATATTTTATTTCATTTAAGTATTACTAACATAATAATTGTTTTCCTGTATATGTCCATTATTTTTATTGAGCATGTTGGTTTTTTCAAAAATAGCATGTGTCGGGTTAGGATGAATGTATAAGGGAACAATGTTGTTTTTGAATATATATACTAATTTGTATTTACGTAATTCTATGAAGAAATGTTTGAAACGTTTATAATATAGTGGTTTTTCAATCTGTTTTTGTTCTAAATTTCATTTCATTAAGTCATGTATTGGGACTCATGTTTTTTGATATCTGGTTTTTTCTAGTACTGTGGTGTGCTATTACAGCACACTATAGTGGTGCTTCAATATGCTCTTAAAGCACACTATAGTATGACCCTTTATTAGAGCTTCTGAAATTACTGGTAAAGTTCACATTTATCGGTGGTTTTAAAATCATAGATAGTGGTCCCCATTATCAACACACATAGAAGAGATGATAAAGGACTATTTTATCAGCCCACATAAAATCACTGTTAAAAGTTCTTTTATTATCACATATTTTAGTGCTGATGAAATACCCTATATTATTGATTTTATCAGTGATTTTTTAATGTTGATAATATACTAGGGATTTTAACATCTCTCATGTAGTTAGAGCTTTATTAACATGGAAAAATTCCATTTATATTACTATTAAAGGCCATTTTTGTAGTAGTGGGTAACCAACATTTGCAAGAACCTTCCTAGATGGATAATTGAGGTATTGATAATTGACATTTTGGAAGGAATCTAAAACATAGTATTTTGAAATGTGTTTAATATCACCATATTATATAATGTTATTAACTCTTAATCATACATGACATTAACAATTATGTTTAGAATAATATTTTTACCACCAAATTAACATGTTAAAACCATATTGATGTTTAACACATTATTCAACTCACATTTTTTTACTCACCCAAAAATAGATTTTATTCATATTTACACACATATTGATTAATCTCATGCATACATTATATGTAATGTTTATATAAAGGTTTATATTTATAGAACATTTATCATCTCAAAATGATTAGGCCTGAAGCCACAAATAACCAACATTTCCTTTCTTGAAAAAGGCTAATGCTCTAGGATATTGGGAAGTTCGACCCAAAATCCCTCTACTTAGGGATACTTTGCATGGGAGAGATTCTAATTCATCATAACTCTAATAACTAATATATATAAACTATATTATGAAAATAAATTCCGTAAATAAATTTATTTACAAACTGTGGTCATGGTTGGTGAAAAATAAATCTTTTTTATCATACCTTTCATGTAATGCATGTAATGCTAATTTTATAAGAAGTTATATTGAAATTTAAATAAATGGTACACATATTCACAATACAAAAACTTTATATCCAAGAATAATAGAAACTTTAATAAATTATAAACAAATAAACAATCCAAATATTTAAACATAAACTAAACATTTATCATTAATAAGTAAGTAAAATATATAATAAATTCTTTCTAATTTTTTCTATTCATTATGTAAGTTCTATAATCATTAATATAAACATTGCATATACATTTCATAATATAAAATTCTTCATGTTATCCATTATATTAAATTTCACTTTAAATAAATGAAATTTTTTGAAATATGAACATTAAATATTTCAATTTCTATTATGTAATTTTTTTACATAATCTTAATATCACATACAAAAAATTACATACACCTTGATCCAATCAGTCATCGAAGATTCTTTTAATATTGTATAAATAATATCCTAAATAAGGCCTAGAATTTTATAATTTTAAATTTTGTAATATGAATAATTCATAATCTTAAAATATATCCACTTTATATTCACCTTATATTTTAATTTATAAAAATATCATAAATTAACCTTATGATTTATAAATAGTAACGATATTTATAAGTTATAAGACCTAAAAAATATATTTTACAATTAAATTTTTTTATTATGTAATATTTATTAATAAATTATTATAAGACATTTAATTTGTAAATTATCAACACATTATAAATAATTACATTAAAAACATCTATTTAAAATTAACAAATATTCCATGATTCATTTTATAATGATTTATAAAAAAATTATAATGGAATTTATATGAATAAAATTATTAATCATACATATTTTACAATATAATTTCAATCATAGGGTATGTTATGAATCATATATAACTATACAAGGTTAATTATAGAATATGATAGATAAGTAATGGCACACAAATGGTACAAGTGATATCATTCATATTTTATAACATATAGAATTACTGTCTCTTATGATATCATATTATATTTTACAGTACACATCGATATCATAAAGATGATATGATGCTCTATTTTTAAAATGGGTGAAATTATGCTATCATTGAATCTGATAGCCTAATATAATGTACTATGACTAGTATAAATTCATGTATTTTTACTGAATCATTACCTATTATATTCACATATTATTGTATATGATTTAATCAAGTTGAAAAAAATTAAATATAATATTTTACTATAGGAATATAACGGGATATATGATTTGAAAAATCTTTATTTATTAACATTATTTCATGAATCAAATGTATGGTATATCTTTGATACTATTGTTGGTTAAAAAAGGATCTCACAACACTTATTAAACTTTTCCAGGAAAAATAAAAACCCAATCCAAGATTGAAACAATCTAGAAATATGGAACCATGCATAATAGAAGTAAAGGATCAATAAATGTGTACCATACTATATATATGGACATATAAAACATCTTCGTCCATGCTTGATGAAGATAATATTAAAGAAAACCAAAATATGTAACTCCACTCGAGGTATCCAAGGGATACAAAACCACCTGACATTTAGGTGGGATTCCTATTTTCACTATGGAATGATAGCAACTCATTATTCAAAGGTTGAATACAAAAAATAAATACATGTTTTAGGGAGTTTCGATAAAGAATACACAATAGTCACACATACCAATTGAATGGGTATAATCACATTATATACATCCCTAAAAGATTCACCTTGAGTATTAATGAATTTATGCATATGTTATAATACATGAGTACATCCCACGATCAATTAAGGCCATCTATCTTATGAATGCATCAGACACCCATGTGTTTCATCTTATAAAACAGTTCATATAATGATAGGAAACATTTAAGACTCTCAAATGATAACTATAATCATTTGGGTTCTTAAATCAGATGATGTATATCATGCTTTATGATATTATTCCATATGATATCACCTAATCATACAATATGACTGAAAGTGAAATTTCATGAAATATCATTCCATGTCTTATGATATATCATATTTCATATAAAATTATTTACCCCAAATGCATGAAAATTGTATTCAATGACTGCTTTTATCATACAATATGACATAGATAAATTATATCGTATATATATAAATATTGTAACATCCCAGGTAATTATAAAATATATAATTTCATATATATTAATATTTATAATTAAATATTAATTTTACATTAAAAATTATTCTTTATCTGATGAAGTACTCGACACGCAACAATTGGTTTCTCCAAAATCTTCTGTTGCACACAAGACTGAATTATGCAAAACAAACCACAAAATTATTAATTAAATTTGTGGTCAATTCCAAGATATTTTATTGGTGGGAATTAACATAACTATCTATATTATATTAATTCATTTTTATTAAATGTTTTCACTTTTTTCTAATAAATTGTATAATCTTAAAATAAAAATAAATCCAATTTTAAGCATAAAAAAGCACTAATATTTTTAAATGGTAGTTTTACAACATTTTGATGGGGAACACATTTTAAATCTATTTTTTCTACTTTTATATAATATATTTGAAAAAATAAATTTTTTTCGTGAATTAGAATAGTAAATTTTACTTTGGTTGAATTTTGGTATTTTTCTGATAAAATTCATTTTGTAAAGAATTGTGAAAATTTGAAATTTTAATACACTAGTGAATTTTTTTCTAATTTATTTATATTGGTAGATTCTCCTTAAACATTTTTTAAGTAATAATTATATTATTTTTTTATTTAATCAAATATTGATAATTGGAATCAATTTCAAATTTAAATTGGATATAAAAACATATTGAACTTTTGGACTTTCTACAGAAAAAAAATATTTTTTCTCGATCTTTCAATGAGTGTAAAATGAAGTTTAACAACTTCTATGAATTGAATTTTAAAAATGGAAATACATGGTTGTAATCAGTATGAAAAATGTGTCCCAATTGGTTCAAAATAATTTTTGGTGAATAGTAACTGTAGGATTTTATTTACCAAGGTTAAAGGTAAATATGGAAATTAAAGGTAAAAATAATATTTTAATATTTTAAAACTACCCTTAAACAATACCTAATCATATTTTATGATTTATTTTTTACCATGATAATCCTCGGTCACAAATGTTTTCCATTGGAATCCACCTAGGTGAGATTATGAAATTTATAACATTTAATTTAAGGTAAAGGGGAATATATCTTAAACGTGTCTCTTATTTCTAAAACCATTCTAAAATGGGGTTATGTAAGTGGTGTATCTGACTATGAATAGTCCTTATAAATCTAAAATTATCACCTACATCATGGCAATTTATTTACATATTTTACTGAGTAAATAATTAAATTTAATTATGACACAATGATGATAAAGTAATTAAAGAATGAATCAAATAAATGTTATTAATAATATTAAATATAATTTGAAATATTTTTAGGTCTTAAAATATTTTTCTAGAATATTATGACATTTTTGGATTGAGTTAATGTAGTTTTTTCAAATGAATCAAGTTATAATGAATTTCTAGAAAAGTTGTGTAAAGAATAGTGTCAAAAATGACAGAATTCATAACTTATATTACAAAATATATAATTAAATTATATATAAATTTTAAATATAAAACAATCAACTGAAATATTTTTATAACATTAAAAATTTCATTATTGAATCACTCATTGGTCATTAGGAAATATTTGATAATTATTTTAACACTCAAATTGAAAATTACATGACAAAATGGTAGGAGTTAAAAGGATAAAAATGATAAGAATTAAAAGTTATAAAAATCATGTCACATTTTTATTATGTGAATAGATTTAGACCTATTCTCATTCTATATAAGAAAAAAATAAACTTGGAACCATTTGTAATAGAAAATGAGTTTATACTTATTTAATAATTTTAATAATTCAAAGGGTTCTCACCCCCACTCCTATAAAAATCAACTCTTATTCTCAATCCCATATACTTCAATGAAAATTTTGTTCAAACGAGATCTACTAAAAAACCTTACTATAATCCCTCAACACATTATTGAGGACTTATTTCTGGTATAAAACCCTCCATAGAGGTGTTAATGTGTTCTTAAAAGTTGATTAATTATTTAATATGTAAATGTTTTTATTTAAGTGTTTTTATTTCTTTTATTCTTCCACTCCAGTAAAATATTCTCCAAACATGATGATATAATAAGTAAAGTATCATGAATATTCCGATATGTTATTATGTTAATATCATCACCTAAATCCATCTCTAATTTCATGAAATGGGAAATGAACTTCTCTTTCGTGTGTACGGCAGAGTACCGCCTCCTGAACCGATATAATTTGTTTTTCATTATAGTATCTCAAGACTGGTTATGAATATGAAATTAATTTTCATATTTTATATTCATGACATATTTATAATTATAAATTAATAATATATCAATTTATTCTTTACTTTCTACGCACATAAAAATTATAACAACATTTGGGTGTACGTGTGAATTATCACCTCCACGAAGAGATGTGATTCATTTTTATTCATCACATCACCTGAAAAAAAATAAGAATATTTAAATTATGAATATGTTATTAATTTTGTTAGGAAAAATATGTAAATTTAAACTAATACTTGTCTTCTTTCCATAATAATCAAAGAAAAATTAAAATCTTTGCTAATGCGTACGTACGGCTTATAGTCTCCATGATTGTAACAGTGTTCAATTTTTCATATCAATATTTAATGAATAGATTTAAAAGTATAGATGGTATATTAAATTCATTATTCTTTAATTAATCTAATTCTAGGTGTTATGGGCTTATAACCACATAAATGATTGAAATCATACCATTTTCATTTTCTACTCAAGTATTGAATAATGAAAAAATGTGTGGCATGAAGTTAAATAATTATATAATTGTTATAACATCATAATAAGTGATATAAATGTAATACTAAACATGAAAAAGGTTATGAAAAAGTATAAAATTAACCTAATTTTATTATTCAGGAAGATAAACAACGTATAATCGAACTCAGACTTAAGGTAAGAGACTTCGTCTCAATCTCGTTTCAATGAGGAATATTCTGGTATTATACCACACCTTATTTTATATGGTGTATAATCAACCCCTTTTAATTTTAATTCAATTCAAGTGTTTTTGAAAGAAATAATCTTCTATGTATCATTTTCTTAAAATGAAAAAATGATTCTTTTTTAAGGTATACGACGACAATGAATTTTCCACAACCATGACCATTATTTTATATATGGATTCTTCTACAATATGTATTGTTTTTAAAAGTAATAAAATACCATATTACATTTATATGTACTTTAGTATTGAAAATGGTTTTGATAATGTATTTATTTTTTCAATATCTTGAATATTATTTTTAATGCAATGTGGAAATGTTATTTTTTCTTTTATACATATTTCATGTGTAATGATAATGTTAAGTTTCATGGGTGTTCTTTATGTATATGAGTGTTTACATGGTAAATAAGGGCTGGTTTATCCCATGATATCATACCAATGCATTGGTTAATGATATGGAGGTAAAAGATAAGGTTTATTTAAAAATATTTAGGGAATATAATGTGATGGATATTCCAAATGTAACCATGAAGTTTACTATCAATGTAGCTATGAAAGATACAATGTAAGTATTATATGGCTGCCACAAGTTTTCTATAAGATTTATTAATACTAATAAATTTTTTAGGAATCTTATGATTTCATGAGATATATTAAAGAGTTTATGTGTTATGTGTGAAAAGTATGATTTTGTGAAAATGTTTTCAAGTGTTTAAAATATTCATTGAGTAAAAATTTCATTTTGTTATTTTATAACCCTTACTGAACATTATTCTCTCATTGTATTTATTTTAAATATTTCTATATAATATAAGGATGGGTACGAGAATATAAGAAATCAATATGAATGTTATAATGGTTTTTATCATGTAAATGAATTTTTGTTTTATTAAAAATCGTTTTAGATTATGAAAAAAATGGATAGCATGTAGACTTTTACACTTTCAAATATTTAAAATGTTATGTAATAGTTCTAGATAAACTTTCTATCACTCTAAACCTAAAAATTTCCTAAACGTGAAATCTCAAAATAACTCAACTATTGTAATGTTTAATGATGTGGCTTCATAATTTGTATCATTGTCTGTTTAGATAACTTTAGGGTTTATGATATTGTTGATATAATATCCATAAATGATTTTATACTTTATGGTGAAATTTAAATATAATATTAAGATTACCATTGGTCTTTTTTTAAGTTATGTTTTTTATAATGGTTTTATATGGAGGAAGCAATGCAGTAGTGCTGGAATCACAACCAGAGGAAAACAACCTTCAAATCAAAAACCTAGGATGGTAAAATCAGAACTGAATAGTTTTCTGAAGTGATTGAATAGTTTAATCAAGATATAAATGGTGGTGGTATCAATACACAAGATCATGTAGATCAACCATATAGAAACATGTCAGTAGTGGATCATTTCATGAGTCAACATCCCCCATCACGCAGATAATAGTCTGACCTCGTGCTTGCAGAAAGGTGGATTAAAGCCCTAGAAAATATTTTTTATGTAATGGGGGTTTAAAAAATAAAATTTTTATCCTTGTTGTTTTTCATTTTTTAGGTTAATACAATCAATGGTGGTTGATGATTAAGTATATTGGGGAAACATTGGAGATTGATGCTCTTGATTGGGATGAAATCAAAAATATGTTTCTTGGGAAATTTTTTTCTAAGGCTGTTCAACATCAGATTGAAAATAATATATGGAATTTAGGTAAGAGGATGACTCAATGGAATCTTAAGAATATAAAATCACTCATATGTACAGGTATTCTCCAAATTTCATTCGGATCTTGATAGTAAAATCAATTATTTTTTCTCATTATTAAGGCCAAATTATCTAAGGGCATTAGCATCTTGTGAGTTCAAAATTTATGAAAAAAATGGTTTGATGTGCAAATATTGTGGAAATAGAGTTTTAAAATTACAATTTGTTTATGGTAAACAAGATGAAAAAGAGGTATAGGTGGAAGGGTAAAGGGAATAATTCATCAAAAAAGTCTGATGATAAGAAATATAAGTTTTCAATTTGTAAAAATTGTTGTAAAAACATTGGAGATTGCCTTAAGAATTGCAGTAACTGCTTTTCATGTGGTAAAATGTGACATAAGGCTCATAAATTCAATGAAAAATTTAATGGTATTTGTAATAACAAATATAATTTATAGTCAATAAAAATATTATGTTTCAGGAGATAGGTCATTATGAAAACGAGTGTCTGGTGATGAATTTGAATGATGGGAAGCTGCGAGACTATAAGCAGGAAGGTGTGGTGAAATCCTTTGAAACTACTTCATTAGATGTTGGGCCATCAAATTAAGTGGTATCATGTACGTTTCATATTTATTTATGTTATTCCCTTGTGTATTTTGATTTTTCATCTAAACATTCTTTCAAATATTGTGTGTATAAAAAGGAATTATTTAGATTAACGATGTGCTTGGGGTAAATGATTATCTTTATGTTTTTCATGATGAGTTTCAAGGTATTATACTAGATTGAGATGTTCAATTTATTTTTGTCTTAGTTCATGATGCTAAAAAAATTTAAAAACCCCCTTATCGAATGGCTCAAATTGAACTTTTAGAGTTAAGGAAGAAATTTCAGGAGTTATTAGATAAAGTTTTGATTCGGCCTATCACATCACCCTGGGGTGATTCTGTCTTGTTTGTTAAAAATTTATATGGTTCAATGATATTTTTCATTGATTGTATATCCTTGTATAAAATCACTATTAAAAACAAGTATCCTCTACTTTATACCGATGATTTTTTTATTAGTTCCATGTAGCATAATATTTTTTTGAAGGTTGCCTTAAGGATGGGGTACCATCAGTTGATTGTAAATGAATGAGACAATACAAAGAATAAATTTCATACTAGAGATGGCCATTTTAAATTCGATATTATGTTGTTTGGGTTAACTAATTAAACTTTTTTATTCATGGATCTTATGAAAAGAATATATTTTGAGTTCTTAGATAAGATTATGGTTGTGTTTTTAAGAAATTTTTGGGTCTTTTAAAAGTAAATAGGATCATGAAATTCATTTAAGGGTTGTCTTAAAAACCTTAAAGGAAAAGAAAATATAAGAGAAATTTAACAAGTGTGATATTTGGTTACAACAAATTTCATTCCTTGGTCACATTGTTTCTAAATATAGAATAAATATTGACCCTGCTAAAACCAAATTTGTTGAAGAATGGCCAATACCCATATATATAATGATTTGTAGTATGGTTTGATTATAAGGTTATTACCAGTGGTTTTTTTGAATAAAATCATGGTCATCCAGCCTACTTACTATGTTTACATGAAAATTTATTAAGTTCATCTAGAAAAAAGTATGTGATGATTGATTTTAGGGATGCAAATAATATTGGTGAATGATCTAGTTCTAGACATACCTTCGAAAAATGGTGAATTTATTATCTATAGTTATTCTTCTTTGAAAGGAATTGGTTGTATCCTAATGATGAATGATCAGGTAATTTTTAATGCATAAAATCTATTAAAAATCATAAGGTAAATTACATTATAAATGATTTGGAATTAGATTCTATTGTTTTTTCTTTAAAAATTTGGAGGGATAATTTTTATAGCGCAAAGAGTAAAATATATACTGATCAAAAATGTTTGAAGTATATGTTCTCTCAAAAAGAATTGAACATGATACAGAAAAGACGGTTGGAACTAATCGAGGATTATGATTGTGTGATTAATTACCACCTAACAAAAAAAAATTGATGATGATTTATGTTGAAAAAGTAATGATACATTAACCATGTTACATTTAGAAACATGTCCCATTAAATAATTATTTGATGAAATCTAGCTTGGGAGTTTATGGTTTAGGGAATTCCTATAGTTTGTTTTAGGATTCAATGAAATTGTCTCCATTTGACAGAATTATGCAAGAAAAAATGGAATATAATAAATTGTAGAAAAAGGTAGAATTGGTTCCAAAATTGTATTTTTCTTGAATATTACATTGATAAATATGGTGTTTTGAGAACTGGGAAAAGAATATGTGTGCCTTGAGATCCAAAGTTAAAGAAAGATTTGTTATGTGAAGTTAATAGTTCTCGGTTTTCATATCATCATAGCAGTACTAAGATGTACAGAGATCGTCAAGAGTATTATTGGTGGGATGGAATGAAAATATATATTTCTGAATTTACAATGAAATGTATGAATTTTTAGTAGGTTAATGATGAAAAAAATTACCAAATGGGATGCTTTATAATTTTCCAATTTTAGAATGGAAATGGGAATATATATATATATATATATATGGATTTTCAAGTGGTATTACCAAATAATTCTCTAGGTGATAATGTGGTTCTGGTTATTATTGATAGATTGACGAAATATACACATTTCCTTCCCATTCAGGATACATTTTCTCCAGAAAAACATTCTCAGTTGTATCATAAAGATATATTCAGATTAAATGGTGTTCCTCTCTCCATTGTATCTGATCATGATCCTAGGAACACTTTTAAATTTTGGAATGTCCTTTATACATTATTGGATACTAAATTAAATTTCAATATAGCTTTTCATCCTTAATTATTTGGGAAGACAAAACGAATAATTAATACCTTTGAGGATATGCTACATGAATATTCATTGGATTTCTAGGGATGTTATGACCAATATATTTTTTTGGATGAGCATTATTATAATAACAGTTATCATTCTATTATACATATGGAATCATTTTAGGCATTATATATAAATATGTCTCAAACTCTATCTTTTTAGGATGATGTAGTAAAAAAGAATTTGATGGGACCATAATTGGTAGAATTGATAGAAGAAAAGGTTCTATTGATTCAAAAGCACGTGAGGACAACTCAAAGTGGGAAAAAAAGGTGTGTGGGTAACTGTTGGAATGATATTTCTTTATAGTTATGTGATCATGTCTTTCTCAACATTTCCCCATGGAAAAGTGTGATGTGTCTTTATAAGACTGGAAATCAGACTCCATGGTTCATTGAACCCAATTAAATCCTATAGAAATTTGGATCAGTTGCCTAGTTAGTGGATTTACCTCTTATTTTATCTTACGTATAAATTGGTCTTCATGTTTCAATGTTATCAAATTATATGCTAGATCTATCTCAAGTTTTGAGTCCACAAGTTGTTCAGTTGGAAGATAATATTTCGTATAAGGAAGAACCAATCCAGATTTATGACCATAAAGAGTAGGTGATGCAGAATAATGTGATTTATCATGTTTGGGTTTTATGTAAAAACCAAATAGTTGAATTGGAAACATGGTAATATAAAAAATTTCTGAGGAAGAAATACTCCATCATATTTGATAAGTGAATAAAATTGTGAGGATGAAACTTCGAAAAGGGGGAAGGATTTAACATCCCAAGTAATTATAAAATAATAAATTGTTATATCTATTTATAGTTATGAAGTAGATATTAAAATTACCTTAAATTGTACTATTTATCTATTATCATACCTGATACACAACAATGTGTTTCTCTGAAATCTTACGTTGCACACAAGACTGAGTTATAACAAAAATAAAACATTATTAATATCAATGGAAGTTAACACATAGCCATTTTATTGGAAGGAATGAAAATAAATAACTATACTATGTTGACACATGTTTATTAAATGTTTTTTACTTTCTTCCAATAAATTTTTTATGCTTAAAATGAGGATAAATTTAATTATCAGCATAAAAAAGCATTAATATCTTTAAAAGGCAGTTTTACCGCCTTTTGATAGAGAACCATTTTTTATCTGGTATTTTTAACTTCTATATTATCTATTTGAAAAATGAAATTTCCTTTTTGGAAAATGAAAATGAAAATTTACTTTGGTTATGTTTTGGTACTTTTCTAATAATTTTTTTTAATTAATAGTAAAAAATATTGCATTTAAATTAAAAACTGCATTTTTATCTTATATATTAATATTTTTAGATTATCCTTATTCATGGTTTTAAGGTATAAATAGATGGTGTTTTCTTAATTTAATCAAATTTAGTTAATTTGAATCAATTTCAAATTGAAATTGGAAATAAAAACTTTGGAAACTTTTGAATGTTTTACTTAAAAAACTCATCTTCTTGATCTATTAATAGGATTAGTGTTAAACTCAATTTAACCACATCTATGATTGAATTTTCTAAAAATGTAAATTCATTGTTGTAATTATTATGAAAAAATTTGTCCAATAGGATGAAAATAAATTTTGGTAAATAGTAACATTAATATTTTATTTTCCATGTTTAAAGGTTAATAAAGTAATTAATGGTAAAAATAATATTATAATAATAGAGAACTACCCTAATACATGTTATAATATTTTAAGATGTGTTATTTTACACCAATATAATCCTTGGGCTAAAAGTTTGGCCTTTCGAACCCACTTGAGTTTTATTATGACATTTATAACATTTAATTTAATGTAAAAGAAAATATTCCATAAACATGTCTCTTCGTGCTAAAACCATTTTAATATGGTGTTATGTAATGAGAATATTTTACAATTGTTAGTCCTTAGAAAGATAAAAATATTACATAAATCATAGAAATTCGTTAATACTTTTTAGGAATAAAATAATTAAATTTCATTATAAAACAATGATGATACAATAATTAAACAAGGAATCAAATAAATGATATTAATAGTATTTTAAAAAATATATTTTAAAATATTTGATTCCACCCATGAATATTATAGATTATTATGACATTTTAGGATTTAGATAATATATTTCGGTCGAATTAATCAACTTTTTATGATTTTTTAAAAACTCAAGTAATGAATCGAATCAAAATTGACATAATTCATAACTTAATTTAATAAATATATAAATAACTGAAATAAATTTCTCAAAAATCCAACATTATACAATAATTTTTATATAACATTACAAATTTTATTAATTACTCATTCATTGGTTGTTTCATCTGATTGGGTAATTATTTATCTCTCAAATTGTAAATTACTTGATAAAACATTAACAGTTAAAAAGGTTAAAAAAAGATAATGATTATAAGATATCTAAAATGTGGATAATTTTTAATGGATTAACTGATTTAGACACATACTTATACTATTTTGTAACTAAATAAAATTTTACCCGTTTGTAATCGAAAATGAGTTTATAATAATTTAGTACATTTAATAATTACAAGGGTTCCCCTACCCACTCCAATAAAAGGGTCTCTTATTATCTATACCTTACAATTGAAAGACCTTTTGGTTTCACCAATATCTTCCAAAATATGTTAATATAATCCCTCTCCACATTAGTGAGGCTTTATATTTGGTAGAAAAACCTCCTTAGATGTTTTAAGGTGTTCTTCAAAGGTGATCAACTGAAGAAGAAGAAATATTTTTATGTAAGTGTCTCTATATCATTTCTTCTTCCACTTATATCAAATATCATTCAACCATGATGATAAAATAAATATAGTATACTTAGTATACTATGATTTTATTCTGTTAATATTATTACATAAATCCCTCTCAAATTTCATCAAATGTGAAATGAACTTCTCATTTGTTTGTATGGTGGAGTACTGCTCAATGATCCGATATAGTTTGTTTATCATTATAGTATCTCAAGAATAGTTATAAAGAATAAATTAATGTTCATATATTATATTCATGAAAAGTTTATCATTATAACAGAATAATATATCAATTATGCTCTTACTTTCTATGCACGTACAAATGATAACGTTGTGCATGCATACGTGTGGATTATCGCCTCTAAAAAGCGATGCAATTCATTTTTAATCACCACATCACTTGGATAAAATATATAAGTATATTTAAATGAGTAATATGATTTTAATGGTTTTCTGATAAATTAATATGTTAAAATAATAATTTATTTATTCCATAATGATCAAAAAAAATAGAAGACGTTAATCATGTGTACGTATGTCTTACCATCTCCATGAATGTATCATTGTTCTATTTTTCATATCCATATTAAATGATAGGATTTAAAAGTATAATTGATATATAAATGTGATTATTATTTCATGAATATTATTATTGAGTTGATTTACTTATGACTACATGGATTATTGACATCATACAAAGTTTGTTTTCGACTCAAGTACAAAAAATGACAAATCACTCGACATGAACATAAATAATTATGTAATTTTAATAACATAGTAATAAGTGATATAAAAAGAGTAATAAACAGGAAATTTTTTACCAATAAAGTAGAAAATTAACCAAGGGTTATTATTCAGGAAGAGAAATAGTTTACGAGACAAGTCAGAGTTGAGGTAAAGGACTCTGTCTCGATCTCTTTTAATTGAGGCATGTTTTCATGTTATACACCACCTTCTTTTATACGGTGTATTGTCTAACCCTTTTAATTTTAATTTCATTCAAATAATTTCAAAAGGAATATTTTTCTATAAAATCATTTTACTAAATGAAAAAACCAATTTTTTTTAACATATACACAAATAGTTAACTTTCCTCCACTATGACCATTATTTGATATTTAACTTCTTATATACGACGAAATATTTTTAAATGTAAAATAAATACAATATTCCATTTTTTAAGAATTTTGGTATTGAAAATGGTATTTATAACTGATTTAATTTATCAAAATATTGAAATGATACTTTCCTTTTGAAGTGTGGAAATTTTATTTTCCATCATTTATGTTTTATGTGTTATGATTATGTTATGGTTCTTAGGAATTTTTTATGTATACTAGTTATTTAATGATAAGCCAAGGGTTGGTGAGCCCATGATAGATCTCTAATTCATTAGGTAATTATATGGATTCATATGATAAGTTATCTTCTAATATATAAAGATAATATACTTTTATCTGTATTATTAATATAACCATGAAGGTAACTCTCTCTGTAGTTGTGAAAGCTAAAATGTAAGTATCATATAGACTCCATATTTCACCATTAATATTTCTGAATTCTAAGATGTTTTTCATGAATCTTATTATTCCATGTGGTATTTTAAAGAGTTTATGTTTTATGGGTGAAAAATATGATTTTTTAAAAATGTATTCATGAGATTAAAATATTCTTGGACAAATGGTTTCATCTCGTTATTTTATATCCATTACAGATCTTTTTGTGCTCATCAAATGTTTTTGAATTTTTTTCCCATGGTATAAGGATGGTTGAGAGAAAGAAGAATTCAAGATGAATATTATGAATATTTTTATGAAGACAAATAATTCATGTTTTAATTTAAAATGTTTTAGATTTTGAAAAAAATGGATAGCATGTAGAATTATTTACTTTTTAATATTTGAGATGTTATATAAATGTTGTGGCCTAATTCTATAAAACTCTTAACAAGGAAATATCCCCAATGTTAACTATTAACTTAACTCAAGATTATAAAATTTGTAAGGATGTGACCATATATGTAAAGTATTTATAGAATATATCCTTCTGATTATTTAGATCAATTCGTATAATCCAAATATATATTTTTTAGATCTTATACATAGATATCAAAAAAATTAAAAACCTCAAGAATCACTTATGAATATATAATACAATATATTAAACAATTTAAGAATATATATAAAATTATGTGTTTTATTTTATATTATAATAATTATTTTCTATGATAGGTTGGGGTTTATTTATCTTCAAACATATGTGATGAGAACAGTCAATACGCAACATAAAACAATGGATTTCTATAAACAGATAAGTATTTGGGGATATATAATAATATTTCACCATCAAATTTTTTTCTCTATGTTTTAAATGTACATGAATTAATGTAATCACATCAACTTTCGATATTACATTTTTAAATAAATGAAAGGAATGACATTCTATCCACAAAATAGCATCATTGAAGATGTATTTCTAAAAGAAATTCGAATATTATTTAAAATATATATTAGATGATTGTTTATCTCATTTTTCAAGTAATATTATGACTATTAATAGTCTATATAAGAGTCAATAGATTTGTTTTAGATTGACTGGTCCCCATACATGGTGTAAAAATAGTTTCAGACATCATTAATTTATAGTTTTATATAAAAGGATTAATTTCATTATTTCCCAATGATCATTAATTAGTGGTTTATCTACTATTTATATAGTAAATTATCATATCATTGTCTATATAAGTAATACTGCATGTTTTCCATTTTAAAGTGGTATTTCAATTCAAAAAACATTTCACAAACACAAAAAATGAGAAATATTGCATTGATTACCATAATACTTTAAGAGAATAATCAATGATTCATTCGGAAAGTGTAATTAATAAAAAAATGTAATCCATGAATGTGGTGTACCTAGTGTGAAATAAACTATGTGTTTTCAATTTTAAATTGAAATTTTATTTCAAAAATGTTTTCCCATAATCAAATATAAGATTATTCAATCACACTGTATAGCTACACATACCCTTTACACATATTATTACATGATTCTTAACATAAATATCCATTATCACAAAAACATGGATCGATAGGGCTAGTGTCTTTCAAATAGTAGATTCCTAAAACAATTAAAGTTAATCCTCTTTATCTTAATGTCTATAATGAGATACTAAGTCCATTTTATCTCTTAAAACACTATAGGATATTCTTTGGGAGATATAAAATAAAGTGTTGATCTAAAAATTCTAGTAAGTGAATTAACATGATAACTAAACATACCATGTCAGTCAAAGGTATAACAAGTTATCATAAGATATATGGATCATGAGTTATCATATGTGAGCATAATATATGGAAAATGGAATAAAACATCATGGAAATATATAAAATGTGGTAAAAAATATAAAATGACATAACCATGAGTCAAGGATAACTTCTAATATAATATCACATTGTTCGAAATGTCCCATAATGAATCAGGTTTACACCCAAATCCTATACATAAAATATCATGAGGATAAAGCATTTCCCAATGCATTGGATCTCTATCTAGTATCACACATCCTAACATGTTTGTGATTTCTGTTTTACACAAAAAGGAATTCAATCATCATTCATAAACAAAATAATTACCTATGGAAAAAATAGGTTTCATAATCCTATTTCATATCATAATAAAACAAAGATATATAATGAATGCATCTTATAAACGATCATAAGGCATGTATTACCACATAAAAGGAAGTTAGGATAATCTCGATATATATGTGAGTGAAATAGATACATTATATTTAATCATTGCATAACTTTAAATGGGTAGATTAAGTGAGTTATATAGAGAATAGTCATAACATAAATAGAATGGCGGTTTATGGATATCCTTTATTTAAAATATAGAAATTACTCAAACAGTGTAGAAAAAAATTTCATTTAGAAAATCCTTAAAA
This sequence comes from Viscum album, assembly GCA_963277665.1. Lineage (NCBI taxonomy): Eukaryota > Viridiplantae > Streptophyta > Magnoliopsida > Santalales > Viscaceae > Viscum > Viscum album. Next base: position 393,616,903 of record OY728136.1, on the reverse strand, counting down.
ACTAGTAAAGGAAGCATAACATAATAATATAGTGTGACTACAGAAAATTATGTTTATTTCATTCAAGATAAAAAATGTTATTTTCACACTTTAGTAAAAAGAAAAAAAAACACCTTGTTCAAAAAGTAACTAGGAGATTTCTTTTAAAAATTATTTCAAAAAACACATTTGTAAAAATGTATTTAATAATTCATTTGATAATATTAAAAATATTATTCAAAAAATTTAATGAAAATATCGTTACGGAAGAAAAGGCATTTTTTGTGGAAAGCTTAACTAATGATGGATTTTAATAAAAAAAAATATGAAAAATTGTAATTAATTAAAAGATAAAATTGAAATATTACAAAAATATTTCATAAAAACCAATATGTGATTAATAATATATGGTTTAATTATAAGATGGACAAATAATTTTCTTCAATGGAAATTAAAGCATAATAAATATTAATTAAAATGAGATTGTATCAGTAACCCTAACTATAATGGTGACTTTTTAATCATAACCTCCCTGAATTATGTAAATGAATTATAACCTAATATACCATTAATTATGAACAATTAATTGTGTAATATATATAGGGGTATTATATACACCCTATAAAATAAATTTTCTTCTTAACATTAAAATATACCTCAATGCAAGGAAATTGAGATGGAATCCAAAATTATTTAACAAACCTACTAATAAAAACTACCTAAAATAGAGAGAGCATGAATTCAGACATAAAATATAATTAATAAGAATAATACATCATGTTAGATATTAAATTGGAATTATATTCACATTTTAAAATAAATTAGGTGATATAAAAACAAGTGTCCCAAAGAAGGACGTTTTGAGATGAAAACCCTTAGCTCAAGTCCAGATATGTCGTTTATATTATTAATCTTTTTTATAATAAAATAATATATATAATTTCATTTAGTAAGAAAATTTTCCATGTTTAATACATTATTCATAAAAAATTTAATTCATCTATTTTAATTATATATGTAATTACATTATTTGTGATGTCCATCTCGGGTGTTTTGAGGTCGTTCAGTTCAGAAATTCAAAATAGAATTACTGTTCTTACTATGGTAAAAGGGTTCATTGTTCCATTATACCCATAATAATAATCATGAAACAATTATAACTTTTATACATAAATTATATTTTTAAATCTAACCATGAAATATTGTTCTGAAAAATTAACTATGTAAAAATCCTAAATATGTTAAGCCGTATGTATGTATGAAAAACATTTCAATTTCTCAAAGATTGTGATGGATACATGATAGAAGGAATTTTTTTATTAAATTAGGATCATCATATAATAAATTAAAAATTATATATTTAAATACACTTACCAATTATATCCATATGTTCTTGTAAAAAATATTATCGCATCACTTCGCGAGGTGGCTGTCTGTCAAACACACAAGCAAAACTATCATTTCTCAATTCATAGTAAAGTTAGAAGGGGTAAAATATATTAATTTTAAATAATAATTAAAATTTTATTAATATCAATAAAAAAATGAAACCATCATTATGAATGCCTTCACGAGGTAATGAGGAAAAACAAACTACATCGATTTTCAAGTTGCAGTTTGCCGTACCGACAAATGATTTTTTTTCATTTTCAATTTGATGAAAGATGTGATGAATTTATGTTATTACAGTAAAATAATAATATATAATAATGTAGTAGATATTTTTTTTATTATGTCACCTTGTTTTAATAAAACTTTATGGTGGTGGAATAATAAATGAAACAAAAAATATCGATTAAGAATGATGAATCTTCATCGGACAACCTCATTGGTATTATACCCTTTTGGTTTTTCCCTAATGTAAATTGTTTTTATACTATTTTTATTATTACTTATGAATAAATGCTATTTTTTTCTTATTAATTAATAATAATTATTATGATTAAAAATATTAAATCCATTTCATAAAATTTAAATCATAGAAATTGTAGAATTTAATTTAAAATTAAAACATAACAATATGTATAAAAACTGGTCTTCAACAAATAAATTTTTCAAGTTATAGATGGTATTATGTTAAATATATGATAATTAATCATCATAATTTGAATTTAAATTCATATAAATAGATTTAAAATATAATCATATCATTTATATATTTAATTAATATAGGTAATTTTAATTTAATAAAATGGATAATCTTTATGCACTTAAAAAATAGTTTGTATATTCATTTTCCCCCCATTAATAGGGGTTCGGGTGGTCCCCACCGCTAGAATTTAAAATAGTCTGACTTCTGATTTCTGACTCAGTGCCCGAAAACACTAATTGTGGGTGTGTTTTGAAAAGTTTTCATTGTGAACTCTTTGAGCCATCCCACCATGTATAACTTATTAACCGTGGAACACCTTTTTCTTTTCAGGATGCCTCAACGTAGACATCCAGCTAGGGTTCTGGGTAGAGTACATGACGATAGCTCACCGAGTGACGTGGCCTCTGTGTAGGGCCCTCTTCCAGCAGAGGCACCAGCGGTACTATTACCCATTGGGCCACTGATTCCACCTACCCCAGAATTAGAGGGTGCACGCCGCTTGAGCACATTGCATGAGTTTCAGCGCTAGAGGCCACCATGGTTCTGGGGCGAGACAGACCCACAGGAGGCTGAGGATTGGTTGGAGGCTTCGGTGAGAGTCTTCTGACATGTAGGGACACCAGCTAATCTAATGGTGATCCTTGTCACCAATCTTTTACAAGAATCAGTTGGAAGATGGTGTAGCTTGATTCTCCAGGTTCACGATGAGATGACACTTCTCTAGGCAGACTTCGAGAGCCTGCTTCGAGTAGAGTCTGTCCCAGTGACCCTTCGCGCAATGTGCATACAAGAGATTCTTAATCTGTAGTAGGGCATCATGATTGTGGCTCAGTACTCATCGAGGTTCACTGTCCTCTCATGATACACCAATGATATGGGACATGACCCATTCTTTAGGTCCCAGACCGTCGATCAGGTTCTTGGGTGGGAGATCAGGGCTTCGGTGATCTCACTCAGTGTTCTGATGCAGGCGAGGGTGTTAGAGAGATCCCTCTTAGTGGAGAGTTTTCTTACTGAGCAGTCACAAGTAGTGAGACCCTCCACCAGTCATCACGTAGGAGAGACTTCCGCAGCTGCCAGTAGACATCTGTCACAGAGGTCCAAGAGGACCAGACCTACAGGTTGATGACCGCATGAATCATGATCTGTTGTGCGGGGTACCGTAGAAAGAGTCAGTCATGCGGGGAACATGCTGTGTTCCACTTGAGGCGCATAGGGTCACATGGATCGTGACTATCTGACCAACCATATGGAGGATCAGTAGATGGTAGAAAGACCACCTAGGCAGAGAAAGTGGTTCGACTGAGGATGTCTACTGGGAGGATGCGGACGTGGGAGAGGAGTTGGTCATGCAACTGGTTGTGGGAGATGATTCGAGATGTTACCACCACCACAACCAAGTGGTCCACCCTGGCTATAGGGAGTAGGTTTACCGGGGAAATATCAGCTCCAGAAAGCTGAGGCTTATGACCATGGGGCTCCAGAGATGATACGAGGTAAGATCCATGTCTACTACACATTAGCTACAATACTGATAGACACAGGTTTCAGTCATTTTTTTATTTCCACTGCCCTTGTTTGGATCTCAAAGATTCTGATGAATCTGTTGGCTCGATCCTTACTTCTAGAGATTCCTAAAAGAGGGGATTCGACGATTACGCACTGGTTCTGGAAGTGTGAGCTTACTCCAAGTGGCTATACCTTCAGTCGGGATCCCCTGGTAGTGGTGTCGAGGCCTTACGATGTCATCATGGGTATGGACTGGTTATCTGCAGTCCATGCTCATATTGATAGTATTAGGCACAAAGTGCAGTGTGTCCAAATGGATAGGACCAGGTTTACCTTCCCCGGTGAGGCAAGAGACTTTTCAGCAAAGGATGGACTTACTCAGAGGAGAGTGCAGCCGATCACCCATCAGTTGGCTAGCCTTACCCTCAGAGCGGTTGATGTGGAGGGTCTGAGTTATCCTGTAGTGGTGAACCAGTATGTGGATGTCTTCCTTGATGATGTTCTGGGTCTACCTCCTCGTAGAGAGGTGGAATTTTACATTGACTTGTACACCAGGATAGAATTGATATCTACACCATCGTATCAGATGGCTCCCGTGGAGTTTTGTGAGCTACAGGTACAGCTGGAGGACTTACACGGGAAGGGATTAATTCGGCCTAGTGTTTCTCCTTGGTCAACCCCGATTTTGTTCATCAAGAAGGTGGATGGGATCTTGAGACTATGTGTCGACTATTGGTGGATGAACCAGGTGACTATGAAGAACAAGTACCCACTATCGAGGATTAAAGACCTTTTTGATCATCTGAAGGGGGAACTGTGGTTTTCGAAGATAGACATCAGGTTAGTCTATCACCAGCTCAGATTACGAGATGAGGATGTGAAAAAATGGCTTTCTGATGTCGGAACATCCAGTAAAAGTTCTTGGTTATCCCGTTCGGCATAACCAACACTCCTGCAGTGTTCATGGGACTCATGAAAAATATCATTTAGCCATTCCATGATCGCTTTGTAGTGGTCTTCATAGATTACATTCTGATCTACTCGGCTACTGAGGAGGAGCATGCCTTTCATTTGAAGATAGTTCTAGACACACTCCGAGAGCACCAGCTTTATGGTAAGCTTTCGAAGTGCCAGTTCTGGATCTCAGAGGTGCACCTTTTGGGACAGGTCATCTTAGAGGCTGGATTTGCATTGGATCCTGTGAAGATTGAGGCGCTATATGCTTGGGAGCGTCCCAAGAGTGTGATGGAGGTACAGAATTTCCAGGGTTTGGATGGATACTAATGGAGGTTTGTGATAGTTTTCTCTAGAGTCACAGAACCTTTATCAGCATTGAAAAATAAAGGGCACCCCTTCGTGTGGTCGGAGAGATGTATGTGGATTTTTCATGAGCTGAGGAACATGATGACTAGTGCCCCCATCTTGAGGCTTCCAGAGGAGGGTGTTGGGTACGTAGTTTACTGTGACACATCAGGGACCAGACATAGATGTGTTCTGATGCAGGAGTGAGCATTAATCTCATATGGTTCTTGACATCTGAGACATCATGAGTAGAACTATGCTACCCATGACATAGAGTTAGAAATAATGGAATTCACCTTGATTATGTGGCGGCATTACTTGATGGGATAATGATTTACAGTCTACTCAGATCACAAGTGTCTTAGATATATATTCTCACAGAAGGACCTGAACCCGAGACAATGACGTTGGATTGAGTTCCTCTAGGACTATGACATCAAGAAAGGATATAAATTTGGGAAGGGTAACGTTGTTGCAGATTCACTCAGCAGGAGATCTGGTATACATCTTCTAGGTGAGGCGACAGAGGAGCTGGCCGCTTTGTAGATATCCTTTGTGGATAGGGATTAAGAAGCTTCACTTCATTCTCTTACAGTCACTCCCCCACTTTTTTAGTGGGTCAGGGAGGCACAACATGGGGACATGAATTTTGAGACGCGACATGCTCAAATATCCATTGGATATGCGCCTGATAGATTTTATAAATGTGGGGAGCACATCATCTTCTTCAGAGGACGTACTATGGTACCAGTGTCACTTCAAGAGGGAGTGATGAGGGAGTTCCACACATTCCCCCAAGCGATACATCCAGGATTAGAGAAGATGTACTAGGATCTCCAATGACATCACTTGTGGTTGGAAATAAAAAAAGTAGTAGCATAATTTGTCTCTTGGTGCCTGACTTCTTAGAAAATGAAGGCAGAGGATCAGGTACCAACATGCTTATTTTGGCCTTTGGGGGCCACAGATTTGATGTGGGGTGGGATATCCATGGACTTCCTGATAGGACTTCCACGTACATACAGGGGTCATGATTCTATGAGGGTGATAGTCGACCGACTCACAAAGTTGGCCCACTTCCTACCGATCAGAGAGCAGGGTCCAGAAGAGAGAATGGGACGCCTCCATGTGCAGGAGATTGTGTGGCTACATGGAGTACCCTTGACGATTTTCCCTAATCATGATAGACGATTCACTTCCCGGCTATGGGAGGGGTTTCATGAGGCTTTTGGGACGCAACTTCATTTTTTCACCGCCTTAAATCCTCAGAAAGATGGCCAGAGTGAGTGGACCATTCAGACCCTTGAGGGTATGCTACATGCTCACGTCCTCGAATTCAGTCACAGCTGCAATGATCACTTTCCACTGGTGGAGTTTACATACAACAACGACAATCAAACCACCATTGGGATGGCAACTTCTGAGGCTTCATACGGACGACCGTGCAGATCACCTTTGTTCTAGACTGACCCAGGGGAGTCAGCACTCAGGGGACCAGGGATGATATAGGCTACCACGGAAAAGGTGCAGATCATCCAAGAGAGGATTAAGACTCCACAGAAGAGGCAGAATTATCATGCCGATAGGAGACAGAGACATCTGGAGTTCGATGATGGTGACCATTTCTTTCTAAAAGTCAGACCTCGACGAGGTTTGTAGAGATTTGGTCAAGGAGAGAAGTTATCTCTGAGGTTCATTGGACAATTTCAGGTCTTCAGAAGAGTTGGCAAGGTACCTTACCGCATAGCACATCCCCCTCATTTGCATCAAGAGCACGATGTTTTCCACGTATCCAACAAAGCAGCTATGTGCATGACCGATCACACATCATCGACCACAACGAGCTGGACATCGATAATGGGGAAACATTTATGTAGGTTCTAGTGGAGATTGAGGATTGACAATAGATATTTCTTCATGGGTGATCTATACCTTTGGTTCACGTACGTTGGCAGCATGGGAACCTACATGAGAGAACATCGGAGCGGGAGGCTCAGATTTGTGCTCAGTACCACCACTTGTTTTCCACATTTTTGTGATGTGTCTTTCGGGGACGCAAATCCTGGAGGTGGGAGAATGTAAAGACCTGAAAATGATATGTAATTTTTTTAATTATATGGGAATTTTACGAGTCCGAAAAAATTTATGGCGCATGATTCCGAGGCTCTGTGTGCATGAAATTAATTTATGAACTTTTTTGGGGTACCTTCACTAAATTTTCTAGCTAATTTTTTCAACTTTTGAACCAATGCTCAGAATTTAAATCTGATGACACCGTTGAACTCATAGTGCTAGTATTCACTTAAGAATACCTTCACCCTAACCACAGTAGGTCGGGGGTGAAAGTTAGTTTTTGTGCTTTTTATGGAGGAAGAAGAAAAATAAAATAATAAACTTTTATTTTATTTTTGAAACCTCTCTACATGGGTTATGGAAGTGGGGACCACCTAAACTAGAAAACCCCAAAATTAAATTCTAGCGGTGGGGACCACCCGAACCCCTTTTAATTCAGGTCCTGCCCGTCAGAACATAAAATTTACATAGTAATGCATTCCACATAGAACACACAAAAATTGTAGTCATGAAATAACCAACCAAAATGATTTGGTCTCAAAATAATTTCATAAAGAATACATTCATGAATAAGCATGGGGTTTCTCAAATGAAAAGGTAAAAACATACTTTGTATAGGATACATAAATCCATAGTGAAGAATAATCAATCTCAAGGGAACCAAGATGTGTTTTGGAAAGAAGAGTCTTTTAGAATAACATTTCTATTTGTTATAAAACCAAGTTGGAAAATTTTATATCCTAGGAATAAAAGGGAATAATAATGAAATTATATTTAAGGAAAATTAAATAAATATCTTTAGTGAAATGGTTGTGAAATAGGAAAATCCCCAAAAAGGGAGTTGGGTTCGAAAATCCCCTTACCTTAATTATTGCTTAATTTTTTTGCTTTTACAATTTCTAAATAATAAACATATATAAATTAAAAAATTGATATATAAATTTATTTTAGTCATTTATATAAATATTTATTTATTGTAATAATTTTATTGTAATTATTACTTTTCATTGATGAAATTATGTCATTCTGATATCATGTTTTAGTTAAACATTTCCCATTTCTCATTGATTTATCTATTTTGTTAAATTTAACTTATAAATTAGTATAATTACTTACAAACTATTATCAAGATTATAATTATTTTTTTATATTCTAAATAGTTTAAAATATACAGAAATGATTATGGTTATATGATTTGGCGTGGTAATGTCTTCATTTGTGGTTAACTGATCCTTTATGGGACATTCTTGGGAGAGAGGGAAAATGAAGTTTATATTTTATATAAAGTAGTGTGATACATAAATTAGGTTAAAATTATTAAGATTATTTTTAAATTACAAAAAAATTAATTATTTTCTGTTTTGGGTGTGAAAGATTTAGGGAAAAATAAAGATAAGAGGAAGAAGAAATAAAAAAAATGATTAGTGGATTTGAACTTACTTAATCCTTAGTGTAGCTTCTCTTGTAGGGCACTATAACTCCTTGTTGTCCAGATTTGGAATTATCCATAATGTAACAAAGTATTTTAATAGTCTTGAGAGTGAGTATTTGGGTAGATATTGGTCAATGTAATGGGTGATAGGAGTGGTTTTACAAGGAAAGAGAGATGGGTTATTTATTCTTGAGGAGAGGGGTATTGTTAGAATAAAATAAAAAATAAAATAATATATCAAAGGTAAAACATTTAATAGTTAATTTTTGAAATTATAAATCATATATGAATATAATATACTATGTTTAATACTTCAAAACACCTTTATTATTCTAATTATTTAGTAAAATAAAAAGAAAAGTGGAAAAGTGGAAAAATTGTTTTTCAGTTTTGACATTATGTTTTGGAAAGATGTTTTTTTGTTAGGAAATTGATCTTATTGTATTTTTACGAAACCATTATGAAATTAAATAAACCATGGATGAACCTAATGTTCTATAAATTACAGTCACATTATTACACCATGAAGGATTTAATTTGAGATAGACTGATTATGTAAAAAATGTATTTTTACTATTGACATGAAAAATGAAGTGTTACAGAAAATTTACAAAAAATCGCCCTTGTACTATTTTAACAAGATGATTTCAATAATTACATTCATTTCTTCAAAATAAATTTCTAAAATATATAATTTTAATTTTTACTATTAAAATAAATAAAAATATAGTTTGTCTCAAAATGTGTTTATACCTTCCTTTATTTTTAATAATGATATTTATTATTATGGAATTATAAAATTTATATTTACAAAAATTAATCATGAAAAATATGATTTATATCATAATTTATTTATATTTTTTGGTGAAATTACTTTTCAAACGGTCACACTATCTCATATAAATACCTCAACATTCCTTCATTAATTATTCAACACATGTCTTCTCATGTTCTATAATTATATTTTCTATAATGTTTCATGGATTAATAATATTTCGTTTCTTATCTATAGTTTTTGTAGTGGGGGAGATGATTCTATTATATTTTGGTGATCCATATTTTCCAATTTTATCTTTTATATTTTTTCGCTTGTAATGTTTAGAATTATAGTTAGTTCTATTGTTGATTAATGTAATTGTATTTAGTCATGAAATAATTACATTGTTGGTTTTTATATATGTTTTTTGTTCTTGTAAAATTATATAATATAAGAAAACATACATTTATTCAATAAAAAAATATTACTAAAAAACATTGGGTCATTACGAGAATTATATAAAACATATAAAATAAATTACATGCATTACATTAAAATATTCCTCAATAAAAGTAAATAATACAGGTTTTTATCAATATGTTTTCTTTATATTAAAAAAATTATACTTAATATTTAAAATTAGGTTATTTATATTCATTCCAACATGTTTAAAAACCTGGTAATAATGATCATGTTTATTTAATAATATTAATAATTTTTTGGAAGTTTATTAAAACATGTTGAAATATGTAACCTAAGTTATATAAGATATTTTATTTAATCAAAAAATAATAATTCATAAATACTCAAGGTGTTACATTCTAACCCCCTTAAAATGATTTGTTCCTAAAAATTCAACACTCTGAACCATGAAAAGGATACTTTTTCCTCATCATTTCCTCAAGATCCTATATAGCTTCTTCAAAATAGTGGTTTTAAAAAAAAACTGGACAAGTGAATGCTCTTGTTTCATAGAAAAGTCTCAATACTATCTAAAATTTACACTAGTTATTACTCATAAAAAATGATCATACTCTGGTAGTATGTCCTCTGATTTTACCACATGTGAGGGGTTCAATATGTACTGATTCAAGAGTTATATATAGAACACAATGTCTACTTGAGAAAAGATTAGTGGGAAGCACCAACCTATAAGCTATAGTCTCAATATGATCAAAAATTTAAAAGGGACAAATATTCCTAGGGATTAGGTAGCATTATTCCCAAATCTAACAACCTTATTTTATGGATAAATTCTTATAGGAACATTTTAACCAACATAAAAGTATATATTACATCAATGATTATCATATAAAATTTTTTATTGACTTTGTGCCTCCCTTATGTGTTGTTGAATGGCTCTATCCATCTCAATATTTTATTCAGGTATCTCAGGTCTCAATATTTTTTTCTCCAACTCCATTCCAACATGTCATAGATCTACACTTCTTTCTATACACAGATTCATAAGTAACCATCTGAATTCTTGATTGAAACATATTGTTGTGTGAAAACTCACCTAGATGATGGTATTGATCCCAACCACCGTTAAAATAAAAATTATATGATTTGAACATATCCTTGATTGTCGAAATTATTTCTCAATTATGAATGAGGATGATTTGTAGTGTTGAAGCTCAACTACATATCAAGATCATGCTGAAGATTTTTTTTATATCATTAAGGTAAACCTTGTATTTTAATTAGATACAATTGAATTTCATACTCCATGAAACATTACTACATTCATAATATATATCCTAGAAATATAATCCAAAGATAAATATTCCCAAATTGGGATGAATTGAACTAAAAGTTTATGTCGATCCACTACAACACTTATATAATTGTTCCCTTTACAAATTTTTGGGATTTTGATGAAAAATTCACGGTGATGTTTTTCCCTTTCTGTTATGGTATGGGTAATTGTTGTAACACCCCCTTATACTTTTGTCTCTCATCTATAACAAGATGAAATATCATAAACCAATATATAAATTCATTGATATATCTTTTCATTCAATACCATGAGATATACTCTTTCAAATACCTGCATGTCTTCATGCTTCCAGGATTAGTAGAGAACAATGAACTATAAGCTTCCTCTAACAATTCAATAATGAAATATTGTATAGATAGGAAACATGTTTGGACAGTAATTGTTTTTCAATAATTTTTAAATATATGTTTGTTGATTTTCTAATTATACGTGATGAATCATGGATAATTTTTAGGGACATAGTTGATGATGTTTGATGTCATGTATGATAAATTCTCTATAGAAGTTGACTATTATTTATGAAAATTGGAAATGTAAAATATATTTTCTAATGATGAAACATTGTTTACAATAATGATTGGAATATTAAAAATTTCCAAAAAATATGAATTTCGTATTTCATGATGTGAAGAAGAATCAAGGATGATTTAAATTGATGGCATGAAAAAATTATAAAAAATCTTATGATGAAAGATAGAAAAAGATAAGAGGATTTGAGTTGGTTAGAATTTTTAAGGATATATTTTAAACTATTTTTAAAATAATAAATATATAATAATTCATAATCATGGCCTCATATAAATATAAGAAAAATAAGTGATTAACCATCGATAAAGATCAACAATAGGCTTTTGTGTGACCAAGGTTCACAATTCCCAGTGGGAGCCAACTTGGGAAAGTGGGAATGGGGTTGGGCTATGTATATGTCCATGAAAGGGTCGTGTATATGGATCATAGGAGAATATAGATGCATAGACATCACCCATAGGGTGGTGATTGCCACAGAAGAGTGTGTATATGGTGGTGTCTATGTGGGTGTAGCCAGTGTTGATCCCCATTAGCTAGCTCAAGCGGCTAGCTGCACTGCTTGATTGATAAACTATAGCGAGAGTGCATTGGCATTTTGATGTGGGAGATGGAGCCACATGGGTACTATTTGAGTGTCATTTACATGAAGAAAATTATTTGATACATTATATAATTTTGACCACAACCATCCGTCGATGGAGCATTGTTTTCATTAACATCTCAATGCTTGAAGGATTTGTCACACTACAGTTACTATTGAACCTTCACTGATTAAGAATTTAGACTTCATTAAAGATCATGAAGAAGGTATGAGTTTGTTGTATTGAACTAAATTCATGCACGTGATCTAATGTCTTACATGAATGAATATAATTAAATGTACAATCATCATCCAATCTAAAAACAATTGTTGTAGAAGATTATATAGGTATGAGGCAGTTCATGTTTGGATAAATGAAGAGAATGTGATCCTCATCGCATGCATGTGGGGATATAACTGTAAAAGAGTAATGAAGAGACATAATAATAATCAGTATAAATATTTTTAAAAAACCTCGAACATCTTGGGAGTTTGAAGGATTGTTGTGACATAACATTATTCTCCAAGAATTGAAGTATTCCTCCATGTGGCATAAAAAATTGATCCAAGGCTATGATCATAGTCTACAAAAGGATAGATCCATAGGCCAAGATGTGTAGACATATATTCTATTAAAATCTCATATTCTCTATTTAAATAGAGTATCTACAAACCCCTCTAGTTTTTGAAAGGTAGAGTATTTCCACAAAGTGTTTTTCTTGCATGTAGTAGAATCTCATGGGTTTTCAACTTTTACAAAGAAATCATGTATTTCATAATAATGAAACACATTTCCTCGAAGTAATCCGAATAGTTCAATAACACATATATTTGTTTTGTGTGAAGAACACCGAGAACCAAGGTTTTATTTAAGGCTTTCACAAAGAAGATTACATCTTTTTGTGAAGAATTATTTCCAAAAATAGAATACTACGTGAGAAGTATGCGAGTTCACAAAAATATAAGAATACATTGTTTGTGTGTGTTCACAATGGAAGGTTGAAAAGTCTACACACTATAATTAGTGTGTGTTTAATATTAATTCTCATGCACATGTGATTTCATAATTATTTAAGTCATTATAAATAATCATATAGTGTGTGTGAGTGTGTATGTGTCTGTGTCTGTGTGATTGTGTGTCTATGTGTGCAAATAAAAAAACTAGAAAGTAATTTCATGCATGTACAACAATTGCATGCACTTGCATATAGAAACAAAGTGCAAGTATTTTCTTTACAAGAAATGTTTTATAAGATTGTGTGCACATAATTAACACATCTTGGTGATGTTAGGGAATTATTTAGAATTAAAAATTAAATCTGGAATCTTTTTTCACTAAGGAAACTAAACATACATAGGTGATCAGTGATATCTGAGAAATAACATCTAGCATGGAAATGGTACATGAAGTTTTACACGACAAAGTTAAATTTAGTGATCTAGTTTAGAATGATCATAAGATCATCATACAGTGGATGAAGTCATAATTAATGCAAAAGAAATAAATTTGAGCTAGAGAAGAAGAAGCCTCTTGGTTTGAGTTGGGATTTGGAGCTGCATGGGGGTTTAACAAATCGAGTAAGAATAATGGGATTGATGGGGGTATACCTAGAATAACCTAGAAGATCGAGTACTAGGGGATATAACTAGATTCTTCCTAAACCTCTATAATTTACAAGAACTTATATACTAGAGAGTTAATGTTGGGGGGTATAACCAACATGGAATGGATTTTTCCTTCCAACCAATCCTTATAAATATTCTGTGATTCTCTCTCTGTTATTTTTAGTATATATGAGGTGAATCAAGGGATTATATTGAGTGGATACAAAACCTTAACAATTTCAATAAGATGATTTGACATGAAAAGGGAATCGTAAAAAATAAACCACTAGTTCACCTATCTCCTCTTAGTGATCAATTAGTCATATGAAACTTCAACACATACATGGTTCATAAACATTATCATTTCATCAACTTCAATGATGTACTAGTGAAAATTTTTAACCTTATTTTTCACCTATCATACTTTATTCTCTAACTTTTAAAATTCACATGGATAGATGGTTGTACATTTAATTGAGGAAAATGATATTTTTCCCTTTACATCAGAATTTCTAGATCCATCATTAAAAAATCTAGAAATATTGGATCTTTTTGTATTCTCATCAGGAATTAGCTAGAATGAATCTTTTGAATAAATAATCAGAAACATTGTTTTCTTTCCAAGTGTGGTAATATATTGAGTATTAATAAACTTTAATCAAATCTAACTATCTTACCTAGAATATATTCAACTCCTTCTATGTGAGTATATACTTAAAATTTTATATATTGATATATATATATATCACGCTGTTCATTGTAATGATAATTCGTCCATATCAATAATGCATAAATTACCAAATCATACTCCAAATAATGTGTTGGGTAATTTTTATCATAAAACCTTATTTCTCACAATTCATAAGATATAACCATGTCATACAGCCTAAGAAATCATCATAAACCCTTCTATTATGAAACACTATATATTAAAATCCATTCTACACTATAGGGTAATTAATGAATACTTGTGCTGAATAAAATTCTATTCAGTTTCATGACACATTCCTAATATTTATCTATATAGATTTACCTGGCTCCCTTCTATGTGAACTTGGTGCCTGGTTAATATATGAATGAGAAATCACCAAAACTATATATAAATTATAGATATAATCAGAAAACTACAGATCTCAGTCATCATGGTTGGTCTGGGACAACATTTAATAGCCTCTTTCAATGATGGATCTATAGATATACCATATATTGAAATTATATTACTCAAAAAATAAAACTATATACATCCAAAATTCTCACTTTGTAAATTCTGCATATATTTTCTCCTTCCTTGGGGTATTTAGTAAAATTCACAAGTGATCTTCATGGTATTTTTTCCCTTGGAATATATAATTTTATTGCTTATAAAAACTACAAGAAACTGGTCAATGTATCTCTAATGACTATGTTCATTAAATCCATGAAGACAACTAGGGAATTAGTAAGACTGAATGGAATAACTGTATATTCCTTGTGTCGATTCCTTATATGGAAAGTTTTCTTATATATATCATCATTATTTACGCTTATTTGATGATGTCTAAAACTAATTTCATTCTTGGAAAATTACTAAGATCCAAATAGTTGATCAAATAGGCCATCAATATAAGGTAGTTAATAATTTTTCTTTATTGTGATCTTGTTCATGTCCCAATAATCAATTCAAAGACACATTAATCTGAAATTATTTTTAACAGATAGAATAGGCTATTCCCAATGTGACACACTTCATTGAAGGATTCCATTGTTATGGTTCTCACAGATTTGCTTCTATAATTCTAGTAATGAAATAAGATTCATTCTAGGTAGTCTTTGAAATAGGCGTGGCACCATGTTTAGGATCTATTTGAGAACTCAACATCACATTTTTCTGGAAGGATAAGAATATCATCTTGAAAGACATCAAAAAAGTTCCAAAAAATAAGTATATCATCAACATCATGTTTCTCCCAATCTATATAAGATAAAAACACCTTCTAAATAGAAATAATGATCCATAAAATAAATGTGATCTCTATCAGATGTCCACACATATCGTTACACTGATAGAAATTCATAGGATGGGTTGGAATTTGAAATGTGATTTTGCTTCCTTGAAATTTTATGTGTTTTCTTGTTAAAAAATATGATCTATTCCTTTGATAACATCAAATTAAACTAGAGGAATATTGAAAATATTTTTGCGATTCACATTCCCAAAAACTTCAATTATACAAGAATCATATACCTGAGATGTGATCATCATTCCATTTGGTATTTTCATTGATAATTCAAAATCTAACCAAATAGGTGGAATCTTGACACCCTTGTCAAATTCTTTTGATATAAATAAATGAGTATATGTAGAGTAAAATAAGACTTTTGAAGTTCTAGAGTTTATGAATTGTGTAAATTTTACTAGGTCATTATCACACCGTTCATTAGAAATAATGATCGCAAGAGATTTGCCCTTGTCTCTCAACATATGATGTTTTCAATCGTTATCATCATCATTAACCGCTATATTTAGAAACTAGTCATGATTATTTCCATACACATTAAATATTAAACACTAGATTGTGGGTTGGGTAATCATTGGGGCTTTCTCTCTATTTGAATCATTAGCTAACTTCTGCCCATCACTTTTGTGTTTAATTTCCCATTAAAAATCCTCCCCACATATGAAAGAATCTATCAATCCACTTAAGATAGACTTTGTCTATTTCCTTTCACACTTTAAAAATTACGGAAGAATAAATTCTTCTTTCTATGGTTTTTCAATTTTTTAGAACCCCATATTCCTTTCCTAATTGAAACCATGTGATTATGGGTAACTCAATTCTTTATTTCCACCTTGTGATAACATAAAATAATTTCTTAATAGTTAATTAATTTCATTATTTCTAACACAAAATGGATACATTATTTTAAGACACTGATGAATAAAACATCCATACTTTTAGTTTGGATGAGGAATCTCAAAGCATACCTCGCATGTATTGTAAAATTTTACACATAGGTACCAATATATTAGTCATACTTATAAGTTATTTCAAAGAATTACTTATTTATTTATTATGAGTAATGAGATGGAATTACATAGTAAAAAAATATTCTATTAGACTCATCTTACTCTATGTAGTTAATTTATTCATGTTCCATTGTATTCTTGATGACAATCATCCATTGATCTACTTCACCTTCTAAATGATAGAAATCAAAAATGGATTTTTCATGTTCTAAACAATAGATAATGGAAAATATCATTTTATTGGTACTGATTCATTGAATAAATATTGCTGGATTAGAGGAACCACCAAAACAATTTGGATGTCTCTTCATGAAGGAATCAAGAGAAAATTGTTCAAACATTTTCTCATTTGAATGTTTAGTATGATCCATTGATTTAGTAAGTTTTGTGATCATAGAAATGATATTTTTCATTCCATATCCCATGAGTTTTGGAATCATAGAAGTATAGTCATTATATTATTACTTTCACTACGAATTTATATGGTTCCTTTTGGTTCCAACCATTGACTAAGACAAAAAAAACATAGTTTAAGTAGCAACACTCATAGTGGGGAACAAAATAATCAAAAAAAATACATATAGGATTTCTAAATAATGAAGAATTATTTTTAATTTGTGAAACATTGGGTTTATACAAGGCCATTCATAATCATCTTCTCTTTAAATCATTCCTCATGTTTTTTAATGTTATTTCGAATATCCTAATCATATCCCTCTATATTGTCAAACCATGTGTGAAGAAAAACCCATTATAATGAACTAGGTGATGATAATGTTTGGATGAATGTGTTATATTTTTAGTTATTTACCATATTAACTTCTATGTTAGAGCCACATCCACATGTAGTATCCAGATGGGGATGTAATATCTTGTAAACCACTCACTCTATCCTTTACCGAAATTCCATGACATTTTCTTATACATTGAATCATCCTTAGATATAACCTAATGGATCATCATATTTTTGTCATCCATTTTTTTAAAGGTTAACTAAAATTATCCTTTAATAACAACTGTAAAGGCCCAAAGATCTCATCCATAGATATTACATCTTTTTAGTGAATAATCATCACATTACACAAACTCCTACCTAAGGATCGTAAACATATAGTAACTTTTCTAATCTACAGAC
Organism: Viscum album; assembly: GCA_963277665.1. Taxonomy (NCBI): domain Eukaryota; kingdom Viridiplantae; phylum Streptophyta; class Magnoliopsida; order Santalales; family Viscaceae; genus Viscum; species Viscum album. The sequence goes on along the minus strand of OY728136.1, from coordinate 393,599,124 downwards.
ATAAACAACTGGACCGTAAGTGAGACACACCATCTCCCACTAGGTTCCTCAAAACTATAACACTTCTTAGAAATATCATACAAAATATCGTTCATAATAAGATATGGAAAGGAAACAAAATAAAGGGTAAGCACAGATTCCATGTAATGGTAAATTATTGATATATCAAGTTATCATGGGGATAAGGGTTTGATAACAAGAGAATATCATTTGAAAACCACACCCTTAATATAATATATAATAAAAATGATTCATGGAATAAATATTGTAATTTCATAAAACATTAATAATAGTGGAATCTATTAACATGAACTATTAGAAAATAACACATTCATAAGGCATATATATTTGGAATACAGATAAGCATGGAAAATAATTTCCTTGATACATTAAGGTTCATTTTACAGAGCCTAATAGTAGATTGGGTTAAATTCCCAAACCATAATAGTAGAAAATATTATCTATAATGATTGTCATAGTGAATATATTCCCTTATTGAAATTGTCTCACTTCATTTTCTAGAAAAGTTTGTCTCGTGAAAGATACTTCTTTACCAAATTCATTAGAGGGAGATATAGGTATCAACCATCACATAATGAAAATCATCCATATGTGTTCCAAAAAATATTAAAATATTCATCATATTAGAACCCATGAAAAGAACTAAGTTTCATAAATAGTTCAACATAACGTTACCAATAGAAAATAAATATGTTTCATAATCATTTTATTATTTTATCAAAACATAACCCATGGAAAAAGAAGTCGGTTTGACAATCAGTTTATTATGGTATAAACTATAGAAGGGAAAGGGATTTCAAAAACATATTTTCCTCATAAACATAAACCATATATAGATATAGAAATTATGGTATCGTTGGATCTAATCCGAAATAAAAATTAAGTGATTCTAGTTTATTTCATCTTATATTAAAATTGAATTTTAATGAAAAATCATTTCAAACTTTTCTTGAGGAAAATTCCCTTAATTTGAAAATCTAGTTTTTAAAATTATAAAATTGTAAAATATTATAGGAATCATTTTATTTTATAATAATGTTTAATAAATATAAATTAATATTCAAATAAAATTATATTCGTGACATCAAGAAATTACATTTATGTCATACCAATTAAAATAAATATTCTTTTCACGTATTCAGTAAAATCAAAATGGATAATGTTTAGAAAATAAAATAAGGTGTTATTTTATGATTATTTGAAAAAAGTAGAAAATTGTTATGAATTTATTTAATAAAAAAATATAATAATAGAAACATTATTGTTTTTTTCAAAACCCAGTTTGGGGAGAAAATGGGTTTTCAATTGTAGAGATAAATAATGCATATTTCTCTTAAAAATAAACCCATGAACTCTTTAGTTCATAAAGGGATTAAAATTTATGGGAAACATTTATTCTAATTAAATAAAAATATTATAGGAAAATCAAAGAGTTTCATAATAGATGTATGATAATATTTCATGATCGAAAAAATAATCATAACAAATATTAGTAAATAATGAAATTGTAACATCAATGTAAAGACCTGTGTCATGACCCGTCCCAGTGGGGCCCGCATCGTGACTACCCAAGCCCGCCTTTAATAGGCTAGGGGATGGTGACTAGAACCGAGTAGGCATATCACTAACATGGGAGGAATTGCCTAAGTACATGTACACACACACACATCTCCATGACCACAAATGCTGAAATGTAAAACGATGAGGATAAAAAATATGCATGCATATAACTAGACCCAACCAACAGAGTACGATGAAAGTTAGAGTACTATAAAATTAAATTGTGCTAGAATACAAGACCACTAAAATCGAGAGTCTGAAAACTGAAAAGTCCAACCTGTAAGCACAAAAGGTATTGGGACTCATGCTCATAGCCATAGGAACGCCTCTACCTGTAGGGAACTCAGAAAGTTCGGTCATGTCCTGGTCTGTCCTGGACTCTTTCAAAATGCTGCTCGTCTGCAAAAGACCCCAGACGTGTGGAAAAATCCTATGCAGGGGTGAGTATAACAATACTTAGTAGAGGACCCCGAAAACCACAATGCAGTACATAGAGTAAAGGTACAGTCAGCTATGCACAATATATGTTTACAGAACATATAGAACAAACCAGATATACTCAAACCCAGACCTGTGGTCTAGAGACATGTCAAGCAACCACATACCCCAGTTAGGGATTCTTTTTAAACATTCCGTGATGCACTCTTTCCGGGAGAACACACTCCCTGAGTCATACAGCTCGGAAGATGTCTGTCTGAGAAGTGATGTTTATCAGGAACCGCCACGAGAGATAGCTACACTCATTACGGGAGACACTCTCCTCAGTGAAAAGGTTATGGAAGATAGATTCACTTATTACGGGAGACACACTCTTGAGTGGGAAAGATCTCGATACATAGATGTGGATCACTGCCATGGCCATAGAGGATACCACGACTCATCTGGAATTCACCTGCTAGGTAGAGGATCAATGCCCAATAGAGTTGGTCACATCGATGCCTGACTCTAACTTCGGTCTGTAATGGATAGAGAATCTCAATCCGGGCCTCTCGGATGGATGCCTGAATCTATCACATAAATTTATGTTGAATGGGTCATACTCCTGAAAAAGGAAATGATACATGACCTTCAGGGAATGAGAAGAAGGGGAACTAGCCCAAACCAAAGATGTTCAAGAAGCGGTGAACGAGAGGACCTTTCCATTTTCCAAAAAGTACACAACGTGTAGAAAAGATAAACGCCATGTTGTCTGGCCCCGGGTACTGCCCATGTAAATCGGCCTGTGTCGTAGGCTGGTCATATAGGAAAAACTAAGTACACAGCATGTAGTACGGTGTACATGCCGTATCTGGGTAACTGTGGTTGGATCCGTGTACTCTGGCCATGTGCTCATACATGGTTATCAACACTTGTACTCCAACCCGTTTAATCTGAACAAGGGGTGACCCGCGTTACTGGTCACACCTGGCTATGTGATGCAGTACATAGTTGTGTACTCCATCTTGTGTCTATGTATCCATGAGTTATATGCCGAGATCCGCGTAGCCGCTTCTGTCGCGCCCGTGCCGGCTGAAGCCGTGTAGCTCACCCCGAGTCCGTGTATTCCCAAAATACACGCCGAGCATCGGGGAAAGTCCAACATGTCTTGTGACCAAGGTCACACGCTGTGTGATTTATCTCTGGCCCCTGAAACCCTAGCCGCTGCCGCCAGTACTACACGGCGTGTTCTTCGGAAGTACATGCCGTGTATTCTGGAAAATTTCCAGAAACGCGGACTTCTGTCGTCGTGCCATCAGTGATGATCTAATCGTTGATCCAACCATCTGTTCCACAAAACCTTCAGGTTTAGGTCTCCCTGACGCCCCAAAGCCGCTTCTGGTGTTTTCGGACCTCCGATCGGCTCTGAAAATTTATTTTGATCTTCCCGCACGAAGAACGCTCGAAGAATGCTCTTTCCAATCCTGTCTGATTCATCGTTTCCATCATTTTTGCACCACCACAAGGTCGTTGCGGTGTCGAACCTTCGATTTGGGATCGTTGCGTCGCAGAACTGATGCTCAACGATATGTTGTTCGTCTCCCCGCAAATAACGTGATGAACGTGCAACGAAAGAAGGGGGAAGAAATCCAAATAAACCAATTGAGGAACGAACCTCCACCGTCGTTCGTCACGGTGTTGACCCGCTCCCATTAATAGGTAACAGAGAAAGAATCAACAACAACATAAATCATGGATCAATTCCCCAAAATCATCCCATATATATCCCTCCCACAAGAACGCACAAATCCGCGGATCAACTTGTTCGTGGATGATCCGCGTTCGTGGTTTAAACACAAAAAAGGGGAAAGGGAATTGAAATAACAAACCCCTACCTTTCGAAAGGATCGATCATTGACGAAGGCACCGCGCTGCCATTTTTGTCGAGATCCTTCAGCATTTTTGGCGTAGCGATTCTCGACATCGATCTATCGTTGTTCGTTGCCGAGAGTTTTCTCCAATAAGTCGTGGATTTGGCAAAGGTTCCTCTCAAACATTGACAACGATCAACAATTGTTCAACCCATTAAAAAGGGAAACAAGTTTTGGCATGTAATTATGCAGCAGTATTAATGATGTTGATTTCCATATTGAAGTCATTATGACGTGCCATTAATTTAGGAAACAATTGCGTCGTTGCCGTGCTGCAGCGGGTGTTTCCTTAAATGAAATAATATAAACATGTTAATTTAATGTTTATTTTATTTTACATAAACCGTCTGAAAATTAACTTTTTCCCTCAACCCGTGTCGGTCAAGGTTAGCCTCATTCTTATGTAAATTCATTGTCCCGGATGCAACAGTGTGCTCAGATTTTTAATCCGTTCATTCATTTGTAAACTGCCACAACCGTGCACAAGTGCCGACTTACTTAACTCAACAAGTTCAGACCACCATTCCATGATCACTGGACCTCGAAAAGATGTTTTGTCTTCACGGATGGTCTCGAAATAATTCCATTTAATATTTAATTATAATATATGGAAAAATCCGAGACATTTCAACCTGAAAATTCCATGTAATTTTTTAAATTATAAGGGAATTTTACGAGTCTGTGAAAATTGACAGCACATGATTTCGAGGCCCGATGTGCCTGGAATGAATTTCTGAACTTTTTTCGTGTAAGTTCAGTAAACATGCATGTGGGTTTTTGTAAATTTTGAACTGGTGCTCGAAATTGAAATAGGAGGACACATTTGAAATCGTAGCACTCGTATTCACTTAAAAAGACCTTCAACCCAACTTCCGTAGGTTGGAGGTGAATGTTTGTTTTTGTGCTTTTCATGGAGGAAGAAGAAAAATAAAATAACAAACTTTTATTTTAATTTTTAACCCTCTCTACATTGGTTATGGAGGTGGGTACCACCCGAACTAGAAACCCGCAAATTAAATTCTAGCAGTGGGGCCCACCTGAACCCCTCTTAATGGGGGGAAACCTCTCAACTTTCCAATAATTTATTCTCCCTTTTAATTGAGCCAATTAATTATGCCAACAATTGAAATTGTTAAACATATTTTTATTTATATGGATCCTTTTCTTTTTTAAGAGGATTGGGTTGGTGAAGTATTGAAAAATGGGAGAATTGAGAGAAATCCATAGAGAAACTCTCCAATGAAAAATTCTTCTCCAACGAAGAATGAGGAACCGACCCTGAGCCTAGAATGGAAGAGCCTTGCGGAAGTGACGAACGCTGATGCTCTTCAAGAACTTCCTCTACATCCCTGTGCCTCCTCCTACAGAACCTTCAAGGTAGGGGTTTTGTTTTTCATCATGGATTGAATCATTTATATTCTCTTTATCTGCCTACTACCACTCTAATGTGGAGGGTGCAGGCCAAAAGAACATGACCCAATCCCTCCGATTTTCTTCATGATTGTTGTGTTCTTCCTGGTGTAGAATGGTGTGGTCCAACACTCAAAACAACCGCACAGAAACGGGGAAGTGCGCGTCCACACCACCGATAGAGAAGTAGGACTCGTGGAGACCAGAGAAGATCTACGGCCCATCAGCCGTGACAGTGGACAACGTGCGGCCGAAATTCATCCGGCCTAGTAGGGGCAGCACACGATGCGCTCTCGTCGGAGCAAGGGGATGCAACCCGCCTAGCCGTGGAGGATGGCGGAGTGCAGCCGGTGTTCATCCGGCCACAGAGAAGCGGCACATGACGTGCCGCCAGGAGGACCAAGGGGAGTCCATTTCAGTTGGCCGGGGCAGACCGAGCGGGACCTTCAGCAGGTCCCGCGTGCTGCTGGCGACCGAATGACTTCAGTCGATCGGTGGTCAAGGGAGGGGGGTGTAGGACTCCCCCCAGTAAGCGGACAAGCTGTGCCACCGGGCTGAGTCATACCAAGTGGGTTGGGCTAGAAATAGCGGGCCGTGTCGACCATAAAAGGGTCAGGTCAGCCCATGCCGGGTCGGACCAGACCCAGACCTGTTTTGACCGTATACGTTCTTCTTGCCATAACTTTTGTATCGGGCTTCCATTTGAGGAATCTTCTGTGGCACTAGAAGACTTGGAATGAGATGATCATTTTTATATACCTCTCATGCGATTTCTATAATGTTGGGGAATGGTCGGGTTGGATTGAGCATGTATCCAACCGGGCCCTTGGGACTAAAAGGCTAATAACATACAGACTGGGCATCTGATTGATGCACAGTCTATTGCATTGAGACCCCTTTTACATGGAGGTCCTTTGGGTTACTTCTTCGTGGGACTTCATGGTAGTTAGAGTATCGACCAGTAGTGTGAGGATCAGTCTCTCCCGGAGACGAGAAAGCTTAGTGTGGGTACCCTGTAGCTGGCTTTGACCATGTACTAGGATCCTATGTGGGTCTGACGATGTACTAGGATCCTGTGTGGGTCTGACGATGTAGTAGGATCCTGTGTGGGTCTAACGATGTACTAGGATACTGTGTGGGTCTGACAATGTACTAGGATCCGGTGTGGGTCCCACGATGTACTAGGATCCAGTGTGGGTCTGACGATGTACTAGGATCCTGTGTGGGTCTGTTATACTAGGATCATGCATGGGTCTAATGATGTACTAGGATCCAACATGGGTTTTCATCATAACAGAGTATGATGATGTACTAGTTACATATAATCATCTATAATTATGTACATAAGTTACACCTGGTGTGAGCTGAGTCTGTACCTATGTGCTACTTTCCTTCATCGTAATACCTTGGAGGTATTGTTTTGTGTAGTGTACATGTGTGTTACTTAACATCATGGTATTCCGACCTTTGTGGAAACTTGAGATTTGGGATTTTGGGTTGGACCCCTTGTTTTCCTCATGTTTGAGATGGGTATACTTGATAACTATTGAATATGTATGGGTATATACCTAAGTAGGGTTGTCAGCGGGTTTACATGCTCTGTGGTTTATCTTTTGCGGATTTTTTTTGTTAAAACTTGAGGGTCTCAAGGTCTCTACTATGTATCATTATACTCACCCCTGCACGGGATTCTCCACCACCTTTTTGTGTTTGGTGTAGACGACGAATAGCACTGATCGAGGCTGATGGTACTAGAATAGGATACTAATCGGAAGTGGACCATACGGCGTGTTGGTACGCAGAGAAGACGAGTGGACGTGGAGTGACAAGGAGGCGATCGGTACCTACCCTTCAGGTAGGAACCACAGAGGATGACCCAGTAGCTATCTTTTTCTTTTTTTAGTTGTATTGTATTTCAGTTGTACTTGTATCTTTACTGTTGGGATTGTATTTCGGCCCCTGTTACTTTCATCACACTTTTTTCTATACAGTTTACTTGTGTTCTAATTTTACTGCATGCTTGGTTGAGTGTGTTTACAGGTTATAAAGGCAATTCCTTCCCGGTTTTAGGGGATATGCCTTTTTGTGCTAGTCTCCAGCCCCTGGCCTATAAAAGGCGGGATTGGGGTAGTAACGGCACAAGCCCGCATGGGACGGGTCATGACAAATTGATATCAGAGGAGTCGATTCAATCATAGAAAATAGGACTATGGTATTTTTAACAGAAATAATGTTATGTGTAATGAGTGTGGTTATCAGTTTAGGGAATCCAGTGTTGGTGGGGTGACTGAATTATCCTTACACCAGGACTCTGACTTCTGATTTCTGACTCAGTGCCCGAAAACACTAATTGTGGGTGTGTTTTGAAAATTTTTCATTGCGAACTCTTTGAGCCAGCCCACCATGTATAACTTATTAACCGTGGAACACCTTTTTCTTTTCAGGATTCCTCAACGTAGACATCCAGCTAGGGTTCTGGGTAGAGTACATGACGATAGCTCACCGAGTGACGTGGCCTCTGTGCCGGGCCCTCTTCTAGCAGAGGCACCAGCAGTACTATTACCCATTGGGCCACTGATTCCACCTACCCCATAATTAGAGGGTGCACGCCGCTTGAGCACATTGCATGAGTTTCAGCGCTAGAGGCCACCATGGTTCTGGGGCGAGACAGACCCACAGGAGGATGAGGATTGGCTGGAGGCTTCGGTGAGAGTCTTCTGACATGTAGGGACACCAGCTAATCTAATGGTGATCCTTGTCGCCAATATTTTACATGAATCAGTTGGAAGATGGTGTAGCTTGATTCTACAGGTTCACGATAAGATAACACTTCTCTAGGTAGACTTCGAGAGCCTGCTTCGGGTAGAGTTTGTCCCAGTGACCCTTCGTGCAGTGTGCATACAAGAGATTCTTCATCTGTAGTAGGGCATCATGATTGTGGCTCAGTACTCATCGAGGTTCACTGTCCTCTCATGATACACCACTGATATTGGACAGGACCCATTCTTTAGGTCCCAGACCGTCGATCAGGTTCTTGGGTGGGAGATCAGGGATTCGGTGATCTCACTCAGCGTTCTGATGCAGGTGAGGCTGTTAGAGAGATCCCTCTTAGTGGAGAGTTTTCTTACTGAGAAGTCACAAGTAGTGAGACACTCCACCCGTCATCACGTAGGAGATACTTCCGAAGTTTCCAGTAGACATCTGTCACAGAGGTCCAAGAGGACCAGACCAACAGGTTGATGACCGCATGACTCATGATCGGTTGTGCGGTGTACCGTAGAAAGAGTCAGTCATGCGGGGAACATGCAATGTTCCACTTGCGGCGCATAGGGTCACATGGATCGTGACTATATGACCAACCATATAGAGGATCAGTAGATGGTAGAAGGACCACCTAGGCAGAGAAAGTGGTTCGACTGAGGATGTCTACTGGGAGGATGCGGATGTGGGAGAGTAGTTGGTCATGCAACTGGTTGTGGGAGACGATTCGAGATGTTACCACCACCACAACCAAGTGGTCCACCCTGGCTATAGGGAGTAGGTTGACCGGGGAAATATCAGCTCCAGAAAGCTAAGGATTATGACCATGGGGCTCCAGAGATGATACGAGGTAAGATCCATGTCTACTACACATTAGCTACAATACTGATAGACACAGGTTTCAGTCATTTTTTTATTTCCACTGCCCTTGTTTGGATCTCAAAGATTCTAATGAATCTGTTGGCTCGATCCTTACTTCTAGAGATTCCTACAAGAGGGGATTCGACGATTACGCACTGGTTCTGGAAGAGTGAGCTTACTCCAAGTGGCTATACCTTCAGTCGGGATCCCCTGGTAGTGGTGTCGAGGCCTTAAGATGTCATCATGGGTATGGACTGGTTATCTGTAGTCCATGCTCATATTGATAGTATTAGGCACAAAGTGCAGTGTGTCCAAATGGATAGGACCAGGTTTACCTTCACCGGTGAGGCAAGAGACTTTTCAGTAAAGGATGGACTTACTCAGATGAGAGTGCAGCCGATCACCCATCAGTTGGCTAGCCTTACCCTCAGAGCGGTTGATGTGGAGGGTCTGAGTTATCCTATAGTGGTGAACCAGTATGTGGATGTCTTCCTTGATGATGTTCTGGGTCTACATCCTCGTAGAGAGGTGGAATTTTACATTGACGTGTACACCAGGATAGAATTGATATCTACACCATCGTATCGGATGGCTCCCGTGGAGTTTTGTGAGCTACAGGTACAGCTGGAGGCCTTACACGGGAAGGGATTAATTCGGCCTAGTGTTTCTCCTTGGTCAACCCCGATTTTGTTCATCAAGAAGGTAGATGGGAGCTTGAGACTTTGTGTCGACTATCGGTGGATGAACCAGTTGACTATGAAGAACAAGTACCCACTCTCGATGATTAACGACCTTTTTGATCATCTGAAGGGGGAACTGTGGTTCTCGAAGATAGACATCAGGTAAGTCTATCACCAGCTCAGATTACGAGATGAGGATGTGAAAAAATGGCTTTCTGATGTCGGAACATCCATTAAAAGTTCTTGGTTATCCCGTTCGGCATAACCAACACTACTGCAGTGTTCATGGGACTCATGAAAAATATCATTTAGCCATTCCATGATCACTTTGTAGTAGTCTTAATAGATTACATTCTGATCTACTCGGCTACTGAGGAGGATCATGCCTTTCATTTGAAGATAGTTCTAGACACACTCCGAGAGCACCAGATTTATGGTAAGCTTTCAAAGTGCCAGTTCTGGATCTCAGAGGTGCACTTTCTGGGACAGGTCATCTTAGAGGCTGGATTTGCATTGGATCCTGTGAAGATTGAGGCGCTACATGCTTGGGAGTGTCCCAAGAGTGTGATGGAGGTACGGAATTTCCGGGGTTTGGATGGATACTAACGGAGGTTTGTGATAGATTTCTCTAGAGTCACAGAACCTTTATCAGCATTGAAAAATAAAGGGCACCCCTTCGTGTGGTGGGAGAGATGTATGTGGATTTTTCATGAGCTGAGGAACATGATGACTAGTGCCCCCATCTTGAGGCTTCCAGAGGAGGGTGTTGGGTACGTATTTTACTGTGACACATAAGGGACCAGACATAGATGTGTTCTGATGAAGGAGTGAGCATTGATCTCATATGGTTCTTGACATCTGAGACATCATGAGTATAACTATGCTACCCATGACATAGAGTTAGCAACAATTAAATTCTCCTTGATTATGTGGCGACATTACATGATGGGATAATGATTTACAGTCTACTCAGATCACAAGTGTCTTAGATATATATTCTCACAGAAGGACATGAACCTGAGACAATGACGTTGGATTGAGTTCCTCTAGGACTATGACATCAAGAAAGGATATAAATTTGGGAAGGGGAACGTTGTTGCAGATTCACTCAGTAGGAGATCTGGTATACATCTTCTAGGTGAGGCGACAGAGGAGTTGGCCGCTTTTTAGATATCCTTTGTGGATTGGGATGAAGAAGCTTCACTTAATTCTCTTACAGTCACTCCCCCACTTTTTTAGTGGGTCAGGGATGCACAACATGGGGACATGAATTTTGAGACGCGACATGCTCAGATATCCATAGGATATGCGCCTGATAGATTTTATAAATGTGGGGAGCACATCATCTTCTTCAGAGGACGTACTATGGTACCAGTGTCACTTCAAGAGGGAGTGATGAGGGAGTTCCACACATTCCCCCAAGCGATACATCCATGATTAGCGAAGATGTACTAGGATCTCCGATGACATCACTTGTGGTTGGAAATTAAAAAAGTAGTAGCATAATTTGTCTCTTGGTGCCTGACTTCTTAGAAAATGAAGGCAGAGGATCAGGTACCAACATGCTTAGTTTGGCCTTTGGGGGGCCCAGATTTGATGTGGGGTGGGATATCCATGGACTTCATGATAGGACTTCCACGTACATCCAGGGGTCATGATTCTATCAGGGTGATAGTCGACCGACTCACAAAGTTGGCTCACTTCCTACCGATCAGAGAGCAGGGTCCAGAAGAGAGCATGGGACGCCTCCATGTGCAGGAGATTGTGTGGCTACATGGAGTACCCTTGACGACTGTCCCTGATCATGATACACGATTCACTTCCCAGCTATGGGAGGGGTTTCATGAGGCTTTTGGGACGCAACTTCATTTTTTCACCGCCTTCAATCCTCAGGATGATGGTCAGACTGAGTGGAACATTCAGACCCTTGAGGATATGCTACATGCTCGCGTCCTTGACTTCGGTCACAGCTGCAATGATCACTTTCCACTGGTGGAGTTTACATACAACAATGACAATCAAACCACCATTGGGATGGCATCTTCCGAGGCTTCATACGGACGACCGCGCAGATCACCTTTGTTCTAGACTAACCCAGGGGAGTCAGCACTCAGGGGACCAGGGATGATATAGGCTACCACGGAAAAGTTGCAGATCATCCAAGAGAGGATTAAGACTCCACAGAAGATGCAGAATTATCATGCTGATAGGATACAGAGACATCTGGAGTTTGATGATGGTGACTATTTCTTTCTAAAAGTCAGACCTCGACGAGGTTTGTAGAGATTTGGTCAAGGAGATAAGTTATCTCTGAGGTTCATTGGACCATTTCAGGTCTTCAGAAGAGTTGGAAAGGTACCTTACCGCATAGCACATCCCCCTCAGTTGCATCAAGAGCACGATGTTTTCCACGTATCCAACAAAGCAGCTATGTGCATGACCCATCACACATCATCGACCACAACGAGCTGGACATCGATAATGGGGCAACGTTTATGTAGGTTCCAGTGGAGATTGAGGATTGACAATAGAGATTTCTTCATGGGTGATCTATACATTTGGTGCACGTACGTTGGCAGCATGGGAACCTACATGAGATTACATCGGAGCGGGAGGCTCAGATTTGTGCTCAGTACCACCACTTGTTTTCCACATTTTTGTGATGTGGCTTTCGGGGACTCAAATCCCTGAGGTGGGAGAATGTAAAGACCCGAAAATGATATGTAATTTTTTTAATTATATGGGAATTTTACGAGTCCAAAAAAATTGATGGCGCATGATTCTGAGGCTCTGTGTGCATGAAATTAATTTATGAACTTTTTTGGGGTACCTTCACTAAATTTTCTAGCTAATTTTTTCAACTTTTGAACCAATGCTCAGAATTTAAATCTGATGACACCGTTGAACTCATAGTGCTAGTATTCACTTAAGAATACCTTCACCCTGACCACAGTAGGTCGAGGGTGAAAGTTAGTTTTTGTGCTTTTCATGGAGGAAGAAGAAAAATAAAATAATAAACTTTTATTTTATTTTTGAAACCTCTCTACATGGGTTATGGAAGTGGGGACCACCTAAACTGGAAAACCCCAAAATTAAATTCTAGCGGTGGGGACCACCCGAACCCCTATTTTATCATCCACATCCATGTTTCCTCAATATGTAATATTATTTCCATCCACCAACAATTGTTTAAATCCATTTTTACCCTTTGGTGAGTTTATAGTAAAAGATATTAAAGTAATATTTAGTCGTTTTTCGTACGAGGTACTTTTTGACTTTTCCGACAAAAGTAAAAGAAGAATGTTTTTTTAACTTTTACGTCATGAAATGATTTTTATGGTTTTATAAAGCCTTATTTCCATGAAGCTTTCTACAAAAGATTTCATGACTATTATCAACAAAATCCTTTTCTTTTAAAATTGCATGACATTTTGTGAAAAGAAAATGATTTTGAAGAAAAAAGGATATTTTCCTCAAGAATTCATTTCAAGTGTTTTATAAAAACCATTTTTCATCTAAGATGAAATTATTTCACATGTGTATGTTTCAAGTATAATTTCTCTATGATTTACATGGTTTAACTTCTCTTATTATGAAATGATATCGATTTATTTTATATAAATTATGTGATGATGGGATGATGTTTATGAAACCCATTTTATTTATTGGGTTTTTATGAATGATGTATGTTTATTTTCTGTCACAAGTAAGAATGATTTCATTATGAGATGAGTGGGACCTATATCTCCCTCCAATGCATTGGGTAAATATTTTATATCTCATGAGATAGACATGGCTGGAACGGAAGGTTAAACCGGTTCAGTGAAACAGGGCTGAAACAAGGAATGAACTCGGTTCCGAAATGGACGTTGTCCACTAAGATAGTCTTGGAAATGAGTCTTGACTAATAAGAAATGATTCTCTATGATTATATGTGTATGAAACAAAGTTTCATGTTTTATTTTATGATTATTGGGATTACATTTCACTACAATGATTTATCCCATGTTATGAAATTATGATTTCTTTTGCAGGTTAAGATTTCCAAAAGTAATGTTCTTATGATGTGATTGATATTTCTTTTGTTTACCCTTACTGAGAATTTGAGATCACCCTTTTGTATGTTTTATTTCCCCAGGTCAGGAAGATGGTTATTAAGTAGGATATTCCAAAAGGGACTCTAGATATGATTAAATAAATGGGAGGCAAAGTAGATGCATTATGAACCAATTGTTTATGTTTCCCAGTTTCTAAAGACTCTATACCTATATGGTCCTTCCATGGTTTTGTTATATTTTGTAATAAGTATGCATCAATTTTGAAGTATTAACAATGTATGTAAAGTATGGGTCGTTATAGTTGGTATCAGAGGAAAGGTATAGTCAGCCTTTGGAAACTAGGATGTGAAAGCCTCAGTAAGAACCCTAAGGATAATTCTATGAATAGAACACAATCTTAGTGTTTTAGAAATGACCATGAATAACCTAGGATAAGACATTAAGTGTGAAATTTTATTCTTGATTATGTTGTTTTCCTATTATAATTAGTGTTTCTCACACTATTCTTCTTGGTTTTAATCAATGGATGGAACCCGAAATAACCGTGTTAATGCAGAATGCGACGGGAAATGCAATGATTGTCCCCCTAAGCAAACAAACGTTATGGGAGCTGGAATGAAAAATCTTATAGGCATGCTCACACAACTTTCTCAAGCTATGAATCATGCAGGACTTCCAAATGATCAAAGGAAGGAGCATAATTCTGTTGAATCCTTCATGATGCAGCGTCCACCTTCTTTCAGCGGGTCTACTGATCCATTAGTTGCTGAAAAATGAATTAGTATTGCTGAAAAGATATTTTCAGTTCTTCAATGTTCTGAACATGATAAAGTCATTCTATCAGTGTATCGTTTGGAAGGATATGTTGATCAATGGTGGAATCTTATTAAGAATACGAGGAAAAGGGATGAAATTGAGTCCATGGAATGGGACGAGTTCAAGAACTTATTTTTCCATAAGTACATCCCTCGTATTCTCTGAAAAAAGATGGAGAAAGATTTTCTTGAACTAAATCAAAAGGATGATGAATCTGTTGGTACCTATGAAGGAAATTTTACAAGACTTTCAAGGTATGCTTCTAGTATTATTATCCAACCTAAGAGTAAGATCGATTGATTCTTTAGTGGCTTAAAACCAAGTCTTCTAAGGGAATTAGCCATAAGGGACTTCAATAGCTATGAGGAAATCGTTCGATGTGCTCTCAATGTTGAGATGGAGATTGGAGTAACCCATCAGTCATATGGGTTTGATAAGAAGAGGAAAATGGAATTCAAAGAAAAATCTAAAGAGCACACTGAAAAGAAGATGAGCTTTCCCTTATGCTCAAAGTGTGGAAAGAAACATGGAGGAAGTTGTCTTAAAGGGACAATTAAATGTTTCAAATGTGGAAATGAAGGTCATCGGGCATTCGAATGCCGCAATGATGGGAAGAAGATATCTAATGATGAATACAAAGGAAGGGACACACAGAATGAACTTACTACACTTAAATGTTTCATGTGTAATGAGATGGGGATTATGCCAATAAATTCCCTAATCCAAGGGTTGATGATGATGGTCAACGTCAACAAACTCTTAAGGCTAAAGACAACGGAAAGTCACATGCAATTTCTATCAGCGTTGTGGAGTATGATAACGATGTTGTGAAAGGTACACGTACCATCCACTCTAAAGTAGAAAATGTTTTATTTAATTCTGTATCCACCCACTCTTTTATTTCTGAAGATTTTTCTAAGGGTATCACCGTAGTACCTCAACAATTAGATGTTGAGTTAGCTGTGACAACACTTAATGGCACAACAGTCACATCAAAAGTTTATAATTCTTCCCCAATTGATGTTTGTGGGAAAGTGCTTCCTGCAAATCTTGTGATCATTCCTATAGTGGCATTTGATGTGATTCTTGTCATGGATTGGCTTTCTTTATATGGAGCTCATATCAATTGCCAAGGAAGGGAAGTCACATTTCATATTCCAGATTAATCTATGATCGTCTATCAATTAAAGGATGAACATAACCTTCTAGTGGAAATTTCTTCCATCTTATGGGTATTTATTCCACTAAATTAAGGTTATTTATCTCAAATGGTTGGTGAGAAACTCACGATTAAGAATATTCCCATTGTACGGGAGTTTGATGATGTCTTTCCGGAGTAATTGCCGGGTCTTCCACCAAATCGTGAAGTTGAGTTTTCAATAGAACTCTTACCGGGTGCTTTACCTATTTCTAAGACACCTTATAGAATGGCCCCAATTGAGTTGTAGGAATTGACGAAGCAACTCCAAGAGAATCTTGATAAGGGATTCATACGCCCTAGTGCGTCACCATGGGGAGCACCTGTTCTGTTTGTTAAGAAGAAAGATGGATCAATGAGGCTCTGCATTGATTATTGAGAACTTAACAATATAACTATCAAGAAAAAATATCCTCTCCCATGAATTGATGACTTATTTGACCAAATACACGGAGCTCAATAATTTTCCAAGATTGATCTTCGTTCAGGGTATCATCAATTAAGGGTCAAAAGGGAGGATATAACAAAGACGGCTTTCCGTACAAGGTATGGACACTATGAATTTATAGTGATGCCATTTGGTCTTACTAATGCCCCTGATATCTTCATGGATCTGATGAATAGTGTCTTTAGAGACTATCTTGATCAATTGGTGGTAGTCTTTATAGACGATATTCTTGTCTATTAAAAGAGCAAGGAAGAACATGAAGATCGTTTGAGAATTATATTGAAGACCCTAAGAAAGGATAAGCTTTATGCCAAATTTACCAAGTGTGAATTTTGGGTTCAAAGAGTTTCATTTTTGGGTCACATAATCTCAAAAGAGGGGATATCTGTGGATCCATCAAAAGAAGAGGTTATCGAAAGATGGTTGAGACCAACAACAGTAACTGAGATCCAAATTTTTCTTGGTTTGGATGGATATTATCGATGTTTTGTGAAAAAAATTTCACGATTATCTAATCCACTCACCAGGTTGACTCAGAAAGGAGTTAAGTTTGTTTGGACGGAGGAATGTGAAGAGAATTTCAAGGAGTTGAAAAGAAGGTTATCCAGTGCACATGTGCTCACACTGTCTTGTAGTGGAGAATGGTTTGTGATCTACAGAGATGCATCCAAGAAATGATTGGGGTGTGTTGTTATGAAAAATTATATGGTGATAGGTTATGCCTCAAGACAGTTGAAAATCCATGAGAAAAATTACCCAACACATGATTTAGAGTTAGCTACGGTAATCTTTACATTAAAGATTTGGAGGAACTATCTTTATGGAGAAAGGTGTAATATTTATACTAATCATAAAAGTTTAAAGTATATTTTCACACAAAAGGAGCTGAATATGCGCTAAAGAAGATGGTTGGAGCTGATTAAGGATTATGATTGCTCAATTCATTACCACCATGGGAAAGCAAACAAGGTGGAAGATGCATTAAGTCGACAAGACCATGCCAGTTTATCCATGATGAGGATCACCAAAGATCCAATATGTATGGATTTACAAAGGCTGGATCTTAGAATTTTAATGGAAGGGGGACAATCATATCTTTCTCAAATGAATGTTCAACCATCTATACTTGTGAAGATTAAAGAGGCGCAGAAATAAGATGTAGAGTTACAAAAGAAGGTGAGAAATATTCCTGAATTCAACATTGATTGTGATGGGATAATATAGTTCAGGAATCGGGTTTGTGTTCCTCCCATCCCCGAATTAAAGAAGGAGCTGTTGGATGAGGCTCATATTTCTTCATTCTCTATTCATCCTAGAAGCACGAAGATGTATAGGGACCTGAAAGAGTACTTCTGGTTGGATGGCATGAAAAGAGATGTTGCTGAATATGTCTCTCGATGCTTGGTTTTTCAGCAAGATAAAGCTGAGAGGCAGAGGTCTAAGGGTACGTTACAACCATTACCCTTACCCGAATGGAAATGGGAAAACATCACTATGGACTTTGTCACAGGACTTCCTAAAACATCCAAAGGCAATAATGCTATCTTGGTCATAGTTGATCATCTTACAAAGTCTGCACACTTCATTGCTATTAGAGAGGATTTCTCTCTGGATCATCTTTCCAGGATATATGTAAAGGAAGTGGTAAGATTGTATGGAGTACCACTTTCTATTATATTTGATCTGGATATGAGATTTACCTTGAAGTTATGACGAAGTCTTCGTTATACTCTGGATACAGATTTGAGTTTCAGCACTGCTTATCATCCTCAAACAGATGGTCAGTCTGAGAGAACAATTCAAAAATTAGAAGATATGTTGAGAGCTTGCTCTATGGATTTCAAAGGTGGTTGGGATCAGCACCTACCATTGGTGGAATTTTCTTATAATAATAGCTTTCACTCCAGTATTCAGATGGCTCCTTATGAAGCTCTCTATGGAAATTAATGCAGGACTCCAACTTGATGGGATAAAGTTGGGGAATGAAAGCTATTAGGACCAGATCTTGTTGATGAGATGGCAGAAAAGGTCCAATCTATTCAACAACACAAAAGAGCAGCTCAGAGTCGACAGAAAAGTTATGCCGAAAATCGAAGAAAAGACCTAGAGTTTGAAGTGGGTGATAAAGTGTTCTTACGAATATCTCCCTGGAATAGGGTCATGAGATTTGGAAAGAAGGGGAAGTTGAGCCCTAGATATATCGGTTCTTTCGAAATACTGGATCGTGTTGGAAAGGTATCTTACTAATTGGCGCTTCCACCAAATCTCTCTCAAGTTCACGATGTGTTCCATGTATCTCTCCTGAGAAGGTACATACCTGATCCTTCACATGTACTCAGCTCAGATGTTATACCGCAAGAGCAAGATCTTTCTTATGAAGAACAGCCGATAGAGATTTTGGATCGTAGTGAAAAAGTTATACGAAACAAGATCACTCGCTTGGTGAAAGTTTTATGGAGGAACCACCAATTAGAAGAAGCTACATGGGAGCTTGAGGATATGATGAGGGAGAGGTATCCTCATTTGTTTGTTACAAAGTGACGAATTTCGAGGAAGAAATTCATTTTACGGGGGGTAGAATGTAACACCCGAGACGTTTATGAGAAATATTTTGTTTTTAAATCATCAAAGGAATCTTTCACTAGACACAACAGTATATTGGCTAGATTTACACGCAATCGCGGCCTTCCTCGATAGCTTGCATCGTACACAATATCGAGTTTCACTAAACAATGATATGCTATTAAAATATTATTAAAACTAGCTGTTACGAATAGTAATAACCACTTTTTGAAATTATATAAATTTTATTTTTCAAAATGGACTTCATTTTTGGATTTGGAATATCGAAATTAGCCTAGGGTGAAATTTTGGTATTTTTCTGAAAACATTCAATTTTTGATGAATAGTGAAACCACTAAGTGGTAGTTAAAAAAACTGAATTTTTCATAAAACATAATTTTACCGCTTCTGTGAGTGGAATTTCGAAAATCCGAGAGACACGGTCAATATCAAGGACTAAAATGTGGTTCAATGAGATGAAAATAATTTTTGGTGAATAGTAACTTTTACTTTTTTTACCACGGTTAAAAGTAAATAGGGTAATTAAGTGTAAAAGTGTTTTTATTATTACCCTAACACATGTCCTAATTCTATTGGATAAGTGAAATTCGACCAAAAACAACCTTACTAATAAAATATGACCATTTAGGCCCATTTGGATTAGATTAGGACATTTATTATTAATTTATTTAACGAAGGGTTAAAATAGTTAAAATCAAAGTTTAATAAGTAAATCATTTCTAATATGGGGTTATACAAACGATAAATTCGACTATAAATATTCATTAGAAAGATAAAACTATTTCCAACATAATTGTATTTTATTTGTAATTTTTAGACATTAAATAATTTAATTTATTTATGACACAACGATGATGCAGTAATTATCTTATTAATGAAATATTGACATAATTGATATTATAAATACCCAAATAAATGTAATTTGAGACTTTTTATGAATTACACTAATTTTATAGGTAAATATGACATGTTATTATTGATTTAATTTACTTTTTTTGACTAATAATTCTTTTATGATTTTCACAAAAATCAACTACCAAATAGTGTCAAAATTGACATAAAATAGTTTATAAAAAAAATATTCTATTATTAATTGTTATTTTATTCCAAAAAATCTAAGGTTCGGAAAAATTAGTTAGATAAGGTTATATATATTAATAATAAACAACTTGGGGTTCGTTTGTCTTGATATAGTAAGTTTATTAACCTTATAGTGTAAGAAAAAAAAGACACGGTAGAAGTTAAATTATCTAACTTAAAGATAAATCTAAATGATATGGTTAAAATTGCAACCTAAACTTGTATAAATTCTATTGTATGTGATGCTTTAGACCTATACCCACCTTATCTTCGAAATATATCAATTTGGAGCTATTAAATACCGAATTTGACTTTATAATAAAATATTATTTTTTAGTTATTCCAATGGTGCCTCTCTCCTCCCTTATAAAAGGGCACCTCATCCCTCTCTTCCTCACACCACTTTGAGACTTCATGCTCGGCCAAACCCTACCAATATCTCTTCTCCACTTCCCTAGAAACATTCTAGAGGTCTTGGTCTTCCTCAAAGACCAATTTTAATTCCCTAAGAGGAGATCTTAAAGAGGCGCTTCAAAGAAGAGGTAATGACAGTTACTAATTCTTTCAACTTTATTTCTTCTTCCACTTATTCTTCATTAGTTGTTTCATTATTAATTAGTAACATCAGTATCACTCATATACTGATATGTTATTTTAAGTATGAAACAACCCTATTTCACAATCTATCCATCCTACGAAAAACGAAATCACCGCGCGTGCGTACGTACGGAATACCGTCTCCACGTCGTGGTGTAATCTATTTTCCACCACCACCTTACATGGATGGGTATAATGGTGTAAATAATGACTATATATGATTATTGTAAAGTGATATTTATTCTGAAATAGTATATATACACTCCAATACAATTCCACGATCATGGGAGCGATATCATCGCTTGTGTGTACGTACGGAATACCGTCTCCATGATGTGATGTGACTCGTTCTACATGATCTTCACTTCATAATGATTATATAAATGAATTGAATGAATGAATATGATATATATTACATTAATACCAATCTTAAAATGAGGTATCTATAATCTAAAAAGAAGAATAAGATTTTATTCTAGAAAACACGCATAATAACAAAAAGTAATAAACACCCGAATAACAAGTAGTAATGAAATATTACTAATAAAAAGCTAAGAATATGACCATATATGATATCATAAAAATAAGTATGATTTTTGAATAAGTCAATAACATTATTTAAATCATTATACAGGAGTTTAGGACACTTATGAAGCAAATCATACCTAAGGTAAGGGATAATTTAGCAAATCTCATTTTTATTCGAGATTGTTTATACTTTGGTATTTACTAGGGTGTATTTTATCATCCACATCCATGTTTCATCAATATGTAATATTATTTCCATCCACCTAAAATTGTTTAAATCTATTTTTACCCTTTGGTGAGTTTATAGTAAAAGATATGAAAGGAATCTTTTGTCGTTTTTCGTACGAGGTACTTTTTCACTTTTTCGAAAAAAGTACGAGAAGAATGTTTTTTAAACATATACGGCATTAAATGATTTTTATGGTTTTATAAAGCCATATTTTCATGAATCTTACTCCAAAATATTTCATGACTATTTTCAACAAAATCCTTTTCTTTTAAAATTGAATGACATTTTGTGAAAAGAAAATGATTTTGAAGAAAAAAGGATATTTTCCTCAAGAATTCATTTCAAGTGTTTTATCAAAACCATTTTGCATCTAAGATGACATTATTTCATATGTGTATGTTTCCTGTATAATTTCTCTATGATTTACATGGTTTCAATTCTCTTATTATGAAATGATATCGATTTCTTTTATATGGATTATGTAATGATGGGATGATGTTTATGAAACCCATTTTATTTATTGGGTTTTTATGAATGATGTATGTTTATTTTGTGGCACAAGTATGTATGATTTCATTATGAGATGGGTGGGACCTATATCTCCCTCCAATGCATTGGGTATAGATTTTATATCTCATGAGATAGACATGGCTGGAACGGCAGGTTAAACTGGTTTAGTGAAACATGACTGAAACGAGGAATGAACTCGGTTTAGAAGTGGACTTTGTCCACTAAGATAGTCTTGGAAATGAGTCTTGACAAATAAGAAATGATTATCTATGATTATGTGTGTATACCACAATGTTTCATGTTTTATGTTATGATTATTGGGATTACATTTCACTACTATTATTTATCCCATGTTATGAAATTATGATTTCTTTTGAAGGTTAGGATTTACAAAATTTATGTTCTTGTGATGTGATTGATATTTATTTTGTTTACGCTTACTGAGAATTTGAGATCACCCTTTTGTATGTTTTATCTCCCCAGGTCAGGAAGAAGGTTATTAATTAGGATATGCCAAAAAGGGACTCTAGATATGATGAAATAAATGAGAGGCAAAGTAGATGCATTATGAACCAGTTGTTTATGTTTCCCAGATTCTAAAGACTCTATACCTATATGGTCCATCCATGGTTTTGTTATATATTGTAATAAGTATGATTAAATTTTGGAGTATTAACAATGTATGTAAAGTATGGTTCATTATATTCTAGGTGCTGAGAAGTTGTGAGTAATACCTTTTCTACAACCAAATGTTTCAAAATCAGAATTTTGAAATTCTCCTCCATGATCACTATGAATAGTTTTCAATGGAAGGTTTTTCTCATTTTTAACTTGGGCTCTAAAACTTTTGAAATAGGAAAAAGCTTCAGAATTATTTTCTATAAAATAGACCCACGTAAATCTTGTGTAATCATTAACTAAGAAAAATATATAATACTTTCCCCCAATGCTTCCAGTTTGTGTAGGAACAAAAAGATCCATGTGCACTAGCTGTAATGCATCAGTTGTTGAGACTTCACCAATTGATTTAAAACTTGATTTATATTTCTTTCCATATTGACAAGGATCACAGACTTTTGAAGAATCAAATCTAAGCTCTGGTAGATCCTTAACTAAACCTTTCTTAGAAAGATTACAGAAGTTCCTAAGGTTACAGCGTCCTAAACTTCTATACCATAACACATAATGATTTCCATTGCACTAAGGAAAGGTATGTCATGGCTCTAAAGGTCTTCTAGGTTTAGTGTGTAAACATTCTCTTGCCTATGGGTAGAAAGAATAAAATATTCCTTGGAATTGTGTACTAGACACTTATCATTCCAAAAATTCACAAGGTAGCCTTCATCACATAATTGACTTTTTCCGATGAGGTTGTTATTAATACCTTTAACAAACAAAACATTTGAAATCAATGTTTTTCCATGAAGAATGATGTTACCTATACCAATAATTTCCCTCTGAGCATTATCTCTGAAAGTTACTTTTCCTCGTTTCGTCTTGATAATGTTTTCAAAATATTTTTTGTTACCAGTCATATGTTGTGAACATCCACTATCCATGTACCAAGTATTGTTGTTGGTACTTTCCAAATTTTCCGAAAAATAAGAAAAAATTAGGTTTTCAGAATCCAGACTTGCTTGGATCTAGAAATTTCAGAATGTAAATTTTCAGGTACCCACATATTCATAGAAAAATAAGCTTTATAAAATCCTAAATATTGGGTTTTGTTTAAAGAAAAATTCTTTGCCCAGTTACCACCACATTGACACATTGTAAAAAAATGGGGCACTTTCTAGAACAAAATAGTTGTTATTAAATAATAGATTAGAACTTGTGTAACCAAAACCAGAAGTATTCCTTCGAGGTTGGATTTATGAATACATTTTATCAAAATTTTCCATACCATAGTTATTGTTTGACAAAAATGTACTCATGGAAAATATTTCAGATTTGAGTTTAACAACTAAGTTCTTAGCTTCAAAAACATCTGACTTTGAGCTAGAGTTAGGCTTGAAAACATCATTCTCAGAAAATACATTTTCTAGATCTTTTAAAATATTATTCTTCTCAGAATTTACATCCTTAGGAAATTTTGAAATACTTTCAAAATCATTATTTTTCATATCATGATCATTAGAAAGATATGATCTTTCCTTAGTAAGAATAATATTTCTAGAGTTTTCCTTATCATGTTTTTTCATTAGTTTTGAGTTTTCAATCTCAAGAAGTTCAGAAAACCTAGAAACTTATTCATAGGTAGGTAAAGTATTTTTTTCATCAGAAGAATATTCTTCATAATAAGAGTAATAATATTTACTATTATTATCATTTAAAGAAACATTGGTCAAGGATTCCGCATTGTTTACCTTATCTATAAAGCAATGATTATCAATAGGTATCCTGACTATAAGACCAAGATTCCTCTGTCCAAGAAGTTTCATAATCAAAAGATTCATTTGAAGGGTCACCACCATTGTCACTCTAGGTGTCATTATCTTTCAAAAAATTCTTAGCTATGGACTTATAATACTTCATTCTGTTCCTTTCAGAATGCCTCTCTTTTCTTTCTTTTATTTGGGGCATAGGGAAACTGGGACATATGTGTCCAGCTCTCTTGTATTCATAGCATGTGACCTCTGTATGTTCCTTATCATTCCTTTCCTTCTTCTTATACTTGGATTTGAAATTTCTCTGTCCATCTATCTTGTTCATCTTTCGATCAAGATTAGCTAATTCATTTTCTGAGACTTTACTCTCACTAGACTCGGATTGAATAATAACTTTCTGAGATTTAGATCGAGTAACTCTCTCAGGAGTCTTAGAATTCATATTATTTGAAGTTGTAGTAAAAGCAACACTACCATTCCCATTCTTCTTCATTATGTTATCATCATCTCTCTTCATTCTAGTTTCATGTTGAAGAAGAGTTCCAAATAGTTCATCAAGATAAATTTGAGTAACCTTTCTGTTTTCATCGATAGCCATTCTATTTGATTCCCATTCATTCGACATGTTGTCAATAATCTTGTTAACAAGGGATTCGTCATCTAGACCTTTCTATCCCATATATTTTATTCTATTCACGATAGTCATGAATCTCTATTTCACTTTTCAAATTGGTTCTCTATAAGGAAAATTAAAACCATGATTCTCATCTCTGAGCATGGCTCTTTTAGTCTCAATCACATTTGATGTACCAAAATGTGTAACTTCATGTTTCTTCAATATACAATTAGTTGTTTCACAAGACAAAATTTGGCTATATATATTCCTAGTCATTGAACAAAGTAAAGTATTGTGTACCTTATAGTTGAGTTGGTATTAATGATTTTCTTGATTAGTAAAATCACTTACTTCCTTGTCATAAATTTTGTATCCTCCAGTAAACATGACAAAGTTATCTTCCACATTATTGATAACAAAAGTCTTCAAAAAATATCTCCAATATTCATAATCATTACCATAAAAAATTGGTGGTCTAGTAGGATTTATGTTGTCAATAGAACCAACATTTAAACCTTCCATCCTTAAGAAAAACGTTGGCACACAAACTTATTAGTAGTATATGTTTTCAATAAAAATTGAATCTCTAATAAAAAAGTGAATACGAACTATGATTCAAAAAAATGATTCTGAAGAGTATGAATCCTGAAGTATGAATCCAAAAAATCAAAACCGAGAATTCTCTCTTGAATATAATCATTAGATTAATTCAGATTGAACCAAATACTCGGATACCAATCGTTAGGATGGGAAGACTCTGAGTATGATATACTATATAATACCAAACGTAGGATTGAAATAAAAATGAGATTCTCATATACAAGAGAGGGTGAATTGTACCTTTTAAAAATTCCCTTAGAAATTTTTTAAGATGTTTACTTTTAACATGGTTAAATAAGATAATACACAATACCTATATGAGTACTAATGACATTCTTGATTCAGAAAAAGTTATTCTGAAAAAGGAACTTAACAAAAGTTACAAAGATTAAGATTCTACCTTTAAGAGTATAGAATCTAACTATATTAGAGTACAAGGAAGTATAAGAAAGTTATACTTTCCTTAACAATAAAAAATGTAGCAGAAAAACAATATTGTAAAAACTAAAAGTAAAAACCAATAACTCTATTAACCCAAAGAGAAGGGTATCCAACAACATTGGATAAAGGTCCCTTGATTTATACTTTCAAGAAAGTCTATCTTACCCACACCAGGGTAAGCCATCGATACTAAGATCAGAGTCTGTCTTGTTATCCACGCAAGCCCTCAACTATTAGGTAGTTGGAACCTATATCTTCTTCAGAAAGGAAGCCCTCAACTTCAATGTGTTGGAACATCTGTCTTCCTATCCCCAGAAGCCCTCAATTGTAATCAGCAACAATCGGAGTCGCATGAAGCAAGTCTGCACAAGGCAATGTTTTAACAAGCTATTAAAAATTTCTGCATGAAGCTTTGTGAGTTGATAAGAACCTCTTTCTCTAGAAATCACTTTAGGAATTTTTGATCACCAAAATTCTAAAAGTCGTGAACACTTTCAAATGACCTCGTATTTATAGGTGAAGCTCCAATGGTCAGCTCCCTCCTCCAAAAGTCATATTTTTCCTTAAATTTCGGAGGGACCTGTACACATGTCACCTAACCAGTAGTTAGTCAATAACTGGAAGAACAACTTTTTTTTGTAATGAAACAAGTGTAAGCATAAGTAAAACTGATGTTCGGAATGTAAGAAAATAAAAGTTCAGAGTCTAACCAAAATGGAATTCAGAGACAATAATAAATAGATATTTGGATTTTGTTTTGTAGGAATTCGGATCCTGAATTTTGTAGAAATCCGGAGTCTGAATTTCAAAGAAATTTGGAGTCTGGTTTGACTAGAATTTAGAACCAGATCATTCAATGGTTCGGATTCAGAATTGATGAGAATTCGGAGGCAGAACTCAGAAGATTTTGGAGTCTTAATTCAGAGAACTCTGAGTCTGAACATAGATATGTTCATAATCAGAATTCGGAGTTGAACTACCAGAATTCAGATTGGAACTACATGAAAGTCCGTATCCAGAATTCGGAGTGGAATATCATTAGAGTTCGTACCCATAATTCGGAGT
This sequence comes from Viscum album, assembly GCA_963277665.1. Taxonomy (NCBI): domain Eukaryota; kingdom Viridiplantae; phylum Streptophyta; class Magnoliopsida; order Santalales; family Viscaceae; genus Viscum; species Viscum album. The sequence goes on along the minus strand of OY728136.1, from coordinate 393,572,328 downwards.
GGAACTACATGAATGTTTGTATCCATAATTAGGAGTAGAACTTCATTAGAGATCGTATCCAGAATTCGGAGTGGAACTTTATTGGAGTTAGTATCAAGAATTCAGAGTGGAACTTTATTAGAGTTCGTATCCATAATTCAGAGTGTAACATTATTAGAGTTTGTATCTAGAATTCAGAGTTGAAATTTATTAGAGTTCGTTTCCAGAATTCGGATCCTAAAACAGAATGCTTCATATCTAAGTATTATATGAATCTGGTTTTTATACTAATGAAAAATATTGATATGAGTAATAAAATTATGGTAGGGGTAAATTACTTTGAGAAAGAAAATTTTCCTTATAGAAGTGAAATATGGATTTTCTTAAGAATAGGGTCTTTGTGATTTTCAAAACAAGAAGGAATAAAAAAGTCAGAAGGAAAACCCTTAATGACTCAATAATAAATGTATAAATATATTTAGATATACAAATAGATACACACACATACATATAAAACACACTCTTTTTATATACATACATACATAAATATATAAAATTAGTAGATATATATAAATAAAAAGGTATATAATATTTCAATTAACTCAAATAGGCCATAGGGTAGTGCCCATATAACCCAATACATTTATTAAAATAAAAAAATTTACAAGATAATGAAATGAGGCTAGGTAGTGTAAAACCTACCCTCATCAACCGAAAAATAAAAATAACAAATAGGGAAAATAATAAAAAAAATTATCTTGGATTTTACTCTAAAATCCATATGCCAGGGGTGACAACCTAACCCACATAGATGTCAATATATCCCCCCATTACTTGGTTTCTAGTAAGTTTTATGATCATGATATAATGAAAAAGTAGTAGTGTCCCCCCATGTAAGGCCAGAGACTATTTTCCCATGATAAGTTCTTAATAGCCATCTCTAGATTGGATCATATGTTAAATTAAATAGTGGTATATATAAATTCCAGAACTATAAGGTAATATTTATATCCAGAGAGTTCATGTTTCATTTTTAAAATATATAGTCAACTTGTGAGTCAAATCATTCTGCGATATCATTATTGAGGACCTTTGGTAACCTCTCTTTCTCAGGCTCTTATGTAGGGGTTTTGCTGTGAGAGTATTTCATCAATTCCTCTTCATATTCCTCAATAAAATACTTTCTAAAATTATAATAATAAAATTACCATGAATCAGAAAAAATGGGGGGGGGGTAAGACCAGTCATCAGCCACAATAACATCATCCCCTACCCCTAGAGGGTTACTCATTGGGATCTCCTATTGAAGACAAGTTTTACAAGGAACTTATAATTTCTTCCCTCCATTAGTACTCAGATCTAAAAATTCAGACCCATCCATCAACGATTGATCATCTCACTGAGATTTTGTGCACATGGGCACCTTGTCATACCCGTGATATCCAATATTAATAGACATAAATGTTTCACCAACTATAACCTACACAAAATATATATTCAATAATATATATATATATATATGTATAATATATAGTATAATATATATAATTTTTATATATAAATACATGAATTTGATGAATGTATACAATTCATGTGTTAAGTATGTAAAATAATAAATATCTATATATTTGATATATATTTACTTCCCTCGAATGGTTTTATTATAAGTTACAATCCATTTTGACTAGTTTAATTGTCTTGGCCACTCATTGAACATGATTAAATGATTTATGTGAATAAATCTATATGGATAAATTAATATTCCTGATACATTTTCATTTAATGAAACATAGCATGGATGGATATATAAATTGATGTGATCTATGCTATTATAGATAAGAAATTTTTATAAATCCTTTCATTTCAATCTTCCTCCCACAATGTTGTTCATCATCTGAGATGAAGGCACTAGAACCCCTTTGGCGTATATTTATCCTCGTGATATGATCCCATATCCATTTCATGGTGTAACACCTCCATAGGTAGGATGCTTATGTTAACTAATATGATATCTTCTTCAAGAATTGTCCTTTTTTAAGGAAGAAGATTATTGTATTTAGTGATTTCTAGGTAATAAATTTTCACATTTTTATTTACAAATTGATTCTAAAAGATATATATTCCCTTATATTGGTTGTATTCTATTTTATATGGTTATATAATGTTCATAAAAACCCATCCCTGGTATCAATCGGTATGATTCTTTGATAAATCAAGAAATTTATTAATTTATTAAAATACATTTTAAATGTAAAACATTTTTGTACTCTATGAAATAAATATAAAATGTTCATATATATTACTCTTGTTCATGAAAATAAATAAATAATTTATTTTAATCAAGATAAATCAATTTTTAATGGAATTATATTATTAATAATTTGTTTATATATAATTTAAAAGGTATTTTGAAATATATATATGTGTGTGTGTGTGTGTGTGTGCATTCTAAAATAATTAACTATAAAATATTTAATGGTAATTGATGAATATTTGGTTAATACCTTTTGAAAAATTAAATGACATGATTTATGATATAAAAATAATGGGATTATTTTTGAAATCATGTTTTTTTTATAAAATGTTTATAACATCCCACATTTAGGATATTTAGATTATATTAAAAAAATAAAATTAAATAATGAATTATAATTTTTTATAATTCATGAAATATCATATAAATTTTATTTAGTATTACATTTGAAAGGGTTTATATTGAAATGAATATAAAATTTTTATATTCATTCTAATTTATAAAATGTTTATAATTACAATTTATCTCTGAATAGCTCATAAAAGTATCAAATTTTAAAAAATAAATAAATTGCATATCAATAAATTTCATTAAATATTAAATTTTAATTTATATTTAATTCTTTTGAAATTGTTTAAATTAATTGGGAATTTTTTGATAGTATTTAATTCACATAAAAAGGTGATTTGATCATTAATATGATCTATGTTTATATAATAATTAAGTATATGATATTTAGATTATTAAAAGGATTTAAATTATTTAAATAGATTTATAAATTGTTTAAAATTCATATAATATAATATTTTCAAAAATTACATTCTGTATTATGATAAAAATGAAATAATTCATAGTGGAACTAACATGAGGATATTATATACAAAAATTATGGAATTTAATAATGTTCAAGATTAAATTATGAAATAGTTTATAATTTTATTTTATTTATGAAATTGTTCATAAATGATTATCTCATGATCAAATATTTAAATTTTTCATTTATTTAATGATTATTCCCTATTTTATTCATTGATATAAATTGTTTATATAATGAATAATCTTATGAAAATATTTATATAATGAATTTCTTCTTGGATAGATCCCTATAAATAATTCGATATTTGATATCATAAAATTTAGCTTTAATCAACCTTGATCTGAGTTTTTAATTTTAGTTATGATCTTGAGAGTAGTTGTTGGGAATAATTAATGCTTATTTGGAGTTAGATTTTTCATTAATTGAATTCTATCTTGAGTAAAGTCTCCCTCGGTAGAGTTATTTTAGGTCAGACCACCTACTTTCCTAGTGTCAAACATTTCTTGGGAATATGAATGGGGTTTGAAATCTGTTGCTCTAAGATTACTAATATAGTGTTTTCCAATATCATATAAATCTATTCAGTTACATGATGTTTTAATTTAAATTATTCGCATGATTCATTTGGATATGTATTAATATAATTAAATTCTAATTATGGTGGTTATCACAAAATTCATGGTTTTGTAAAGAGTTACACATTAATATATTGTGAAAACATTAATTGTGTGGTTGGAATAATGACCCCTAAATAAAATAATTAGAATCATGAATACAAAAAAGGGAATAAAACATGAGAATATAATTGTTACATTGGATATAATAGTTAAGAATTTTAAAATCATATGATTTATATTTAATTGGTGAGACATTAAAATCCCACAAATACTAAGTGTGGGATTCTTTTCAAAGAAACAATTTTCAAGAACGTGATCATTCAACTAGGTATTGTTTACCTTTGTACAATTAACTATGAATTATCTTTTGTAAGGAAATAAAGCTATGATTAACATTGGATTATCATGTTGGGTATTGTCTAACTCAACATGAGTATCCCTTGATTGTACTTAGATATATTTTTATTAATGTTTTCATTGGGTTACAGTTGTTGGGAAACCCTAAATGTTTTGATACCATACAAATAGAGTTTAGTAAATCCATATGGTAGATTTTGGTAAAACATTATCTTCTCAACAATCCAAGAATCGTTACAATTATGAATGGGATGATTACCCAACATAATAATCATGAAATTATTATATGATAACTGGTTTAATGGATGGAGAAATATGGATCTTGGGTCAATAAATGGATATGATGTTCATGGTCAGACATTTAGTGATATAACTTTTATTAAAATATCTTGATGAAATTATTTAAGGCATGATATTCATATGATAAAAATGTTATATTGTAGATAAATGAATCATCATATTCAGGATAAAAAATTATAATTAATCCTTGAAAATGTGATCTTTAATGTAAGATGCTCCATAAATGGGTAACTTAATAAAATTTCTTAAGAAATAATATTTGTGTTAGTACATTTCCTTCCTAAGTAACTAACTATTGAAATTATTCAACAAGTGAATATAGATTTTGATAGAAGCATGGAATAATTATATTGATATTTTAAAGATATTAGATGAAAATTACCAAATAAATGTTAGTCTCTAATCATGCATTAAATTTGATTAGGTAGATCAATAATTTAGTTTTATATAGTCAAAATGGTTGTTTATGTCAAATTACATTAAATATGATTGAATATATTAATTATTTGGTGAGAAAAAACATCATCCATAATGATTCATTGGTTATAGAAATGAAATTAATTATTATAAAATATATATGATATCAAATTTATATTCAACAAAGTGTTCAAAATATAATGAAGTTCATAAAGATGAAAATAATTCAAGATTGAATTTTTTTCATGTAATTGAGAAAATTTAATTATACATGGATGAATATGATGCTTCAGTCTTGGATAAACTCATCATAAGATCTGTAAAATATCACATTTATAATTTTAAAAGTGTTTGTAAAAATTTGTTGTTTTAATGAGACAAGTTGGGTGTTTTTTCACATGATTTATTATTAGTCTAATTCTATAAAATGTGTTAAAGGGGAGAATAAAATTTATTTTTCTAATTACACATTATATCGTATTGTTATTTATAGAATGTTTTTTAAAATATGACAAGATCCAGTAAAAAAATTACATGATATCCTAAAAGTGTTTATAATTCATAAACTGAACATATGATGTATGGATTATAGTATTATATGTAGGACCCTAGGACATCGAGAGAGGGTGGGGGTCAAAACAGGGTGACAAAGTTTTCTTTTCAAGTTATGGATCTTGTTCCCACGTTGGTAGTAACTCATTAAAAAAGTATGATGGTTAAGAATAGTAATCATATAATCACAATAATGTAGACCTCACATCACTTTTACTTGGTTCACCACTGAGGGTTATGTCAATAGAGCATACATCGATAGTGTGTCAGTCATACCAAAATCCACTAATCTAAGCAGTTGTGTATTACAAGGTTTGATCACAGTCACTATGTTCTAGGCTTACTGCCTTTACCATGGTTTAGGGATAGCTCACTAATTTTCAGGGAACAATTCCGTTGACTCCCCCTAGATCACTACCTTTAGATAAGTCTTACTAATTATATCTAATTGAATGTCTCCTCAATAGATTGGCATTGAAGTCTTTGCCTCTATTCATCACGAGACACTACTTTCATCAATGACCTGATTAGATGCACACTGAATGCCCTGTCTATGTAATCCTTATATTCCCTATCCGTAAGTGCACTGAAATCCTAATCTACATAAACCTGATATTCAATATTGTCCTTTATAACCCCCCCTTCATGAATCTCAACCCTTTTTGGAGCACACAACATCACAGAGCACACTACTTCATGGAGCACACTGTATCATAGATCTCAACCATTCGTAGATCACACTTCTTAATTTAGCTCAAACCTTCTCAGAGCACACTTCTTCCTAGAGCTCAACCCTTCATAGATAACTCTACTTTATAGAGCTCAAACTTTCTCATAGATCCGGTCTTCTCATAGAAAACACCTTCACAAAGTAGATCTTCATTTTTGGGAACCCACTATCATTGTTAATCACACTTCCTTCACAGAAAAACATACTTCCTAAAGCTCACTAACACAATATAGAACATCATATCTTCATGGGGCACTCAACACTTAGAAGCATTGACTTAGATCAAGACAAAATTAGTCTTTTTATAAATCTCAAGCTCTCTTTTAAACCATTCTTCACAGAGCACCACTTTCTATGTGTCTTCAGAGTGATTAAAAATTTTCTCTTATAAGAACATGCAGAATAGAGAGGGTTTGCCTTTTACTTATAGACACGGTTGAACACAGAGCCCCGCTTCTTTTGTTGTGACTTCCAAATCAGTCAAACATGTATTTGGGGAATATCTCCCTTCTCAATGCTCCATGAATATTCCCTGTTATCAATGTTGATCATAACCATAGAGCTATCCATCAAATCTCTTCGCATTATGGAAATGAACCACTCACACAACCTTATGTCAAACCATCACGTTGTCGCAATGCTCAAATTCTCATAATTGTGAAGTAAAACCGTGTCAAATTGCAATGTTTCATTTTTTTCAAAATCCTCATGTCTGTAATTGTGAAATTGATGCCTTTACCGTATTTGTGAAATGATGGTTCTAGAAAAAATACCTTTCAAGAAGCTCAAATATCAAATTATCTTTATTGTAGAGCACACCATCAAGTATAAATTTTATTTAAAAACACACTTCATGAATCGCATCTCTATGAGACTCAATACTATACAATATTTTCATGAAATATTCAAGAAAAAAAATTGAAATGCTTTCCATTCTCCCTGTTTTGGGCCCCAAAACTTTGGAAAACACTCGGAGATGACATCACCTTCAATACTGCTCACAGTTTCAACTATATAATCCATTTCCTTGTAATCTCCCTGATCATCCATGACAAAATTGATAACAAACTCACACCACACTCCATTTATAGAAAATAAAACCATGCCAATCCATAGTCATCTCTTTTCATCACAAACTCCTTAAACCATGGTATATATCCTTTTCATCAGTCACCTTCAGCTTCATCAGATTTTCCAGTCAGACCTGAATATGATTGGAAGAACCTTCTCACATATTTTCCTTCATAAGGCATGAATCATAAGTTCTCAAAAAAACTTAATATATTTGTGAAATACAATTCATCAAATCATCTTATGGTTTAGGTTATTTTAATAATCCCAATGATATCGTCAATTCTTTATCTTCACATAATTCCTCATGAAATAATGCATTTTTCTTCAAGTAATATCCAACATGACTCCCATTCCATAGTGAATTATTTCATGACCTTCTTCGAATCGTCAACTACTCTTTGGATTATTATTTCCAAAGGATTTCAATCTAATCTTCTCTCTCTTCATGCAAAAGTGGATGGTTCTTCAAACACCTTATTACATCCAAAAGAGTTGAGTTGCTCAAGTATGACATCCAATTCCATATTCCATAACCATTATCTAGGAATAATAATTTTAACCAACCTCCATGAAATTTGGATCTACTTTTTTAGATATTGATCAACATTGAAAACATTTTACAAGATTTGATGACAAATACATCTCATACACAAAGGTGGTCCCAACATTATATAGAGAGTAAAAGTAGGTGAATGTTCAAAACATAAGAAGAAATATTAGTTAAAAATTTACTTAATATTTATTCAAGAAGAGAATCATGGTGAATGAAACCTAGGGATTTCAAGAAAGGAATTATAATAATTCCATGTGATTTTATTATATAACATATAACTGAAGGATTTTATAAAACTCCATGGAATGTCCATATCCGGTAAGGGTGTTATCGAAATTAAGTCATTTATTTTTGAAGAGTATGTGAGACCAATTTAATATTTTACAATGTTTTTTAAACATATATGTGTTCAAAATCAAAGGAATAATTCATTGTATTGATGTTGATATTCATGGGATTAATAAAATATGTACTTTATAAAGAATTTCAATTTAGAGGAATATGTGAAACTTGTATGAATCTAAGTAAAATATGTATATCCACATATAACTTCTCTTATATGATAAGAGATGATGTTTGATAACAAAGGGTTGATATAAGGTGATTAAATGTATACACATGGTTTATGATTCAAAATATTTCTACAAAATTTCTTGAGAATATGATTTGGATAAAAGTATTTATATTGGATAAAATTGTTTATCTAGATATTTGTTAAAATATGAGTAAATGTGCTCCCTCTGTCAATCGATGAAATATTTTAATAAGCTTTTCTTTACCAAATGTAAGGATTCGAACACATAGAATAAAATTTATGATTAGGAAACAATAGATTCTTTGTTTAATATTTTTATTAAAATAAAATAAAGTTAATTTACTAAAGCAAAAAAGTAGTTTTTATTGAATCTTATAAATATATTCTTAATGAATATGATGTGTAACATGCTAGTGGGAGTATGTATAAACTTATAGAAGTTCATAATTTACAAATGAAATATTTTTCATAATAAGAGTTTGAGTGATTTTCCACATAATATTTTAAATAGTTAGGATATGTGATAGTAATTAAAATATTAAATAATTACATTTAATTACTATGAGAAAATTAATATCACTATTAACTAAAGGATTATAATATAATATTATAGTGATTATTTACTAAATTTTGTAATGTTTTTCAAACATATGACAATAAATATATATAAAGAGTTATATTTAGTTATCTTATGAATGTAAATTACACTTGATATCCTAAAGAAGTTTTAGGAAATCCATTTAATGAAAAATTTAAAGAGGTACATTTAGTTTTTATAGAAAGTGAACATCAGTGTTCTATAAAATATTATACTAGTTAATACTCCATGTTTTACTCATTAGATCCTAAAATAGTTTAGGATGTGAAATTAAAGTTATAATGTAAATTATTTCATTATTTATATAATATTTTAGGAAAACCATTGGATATAAAGGGTTCTTAGGATGAATATGACCTACATATAAGGAGTTATAAGTAGACAAAAAATATAACATTATAATATTTCAATTTATTTCATTGTGAATATTGTATATAAATTCATGGAGATGAATATATGGAATATGATTCCAAATACTCACCATTATTAAAACTAACAAGATTCATAAATTTTAAAACAACTAGTACAATGGGAGTATTTTATCATATGTTCACATTGGAATGTTGTAGGAATTACTTTTGTGTGTAATATAGAAAATCTTTTACTACAACAACTTCATGGGGGTCCGATTATATCTCTATGTTCTTATAATTGAAGAGATTGGTCATAATGGTTTTAAAAATATCATGTTATTATAACAAAGGAATTATCCATTTATCATTCAATCATGTGTGTTGTAATTTATTTTACCTAAAAAATCGAATGATAAAAAACATCTCAAAGTAAAAAACATTTATTTGTCCCTAACCAATGATAACCATAGAGCTTAATGGGGTGTTATGATATGTAAAAGTTATCTTTAATAGATTATTATATCGACTATAAAGGGTTGTATATAAGATATTAAATAATATATTCTCGAGGTATTATGTAATGACTTATTATATGGACTAATCTGCTAATGTATATCTCATGGAATAACATGTAGTCCTGGATATACTTTGGGGTGTATTGTTGTTGTCAACCTATCTTACCAGAGGTTTTTGAGATAACTAGCATGAGGACTATCATAAATTGATACCCTACATACAAAATTCAACATATGAACTTAGATAATAAGGTTGTGGTTGGGTATGTGTCTCATCATGTTATTGGTTGGAGTGCAACCAAGATGGGATTTATTCACTTGTATGATAAGAAAAGTTATATGTCCCTTGATTGAATTAGACCAATGAAATTCATGTCCATGATTAGTTTTTTAAAATATTATGTTTTGAAATACTTGGATAAGTGACATGCAATGATCTAATTAGATACATGAATGAAATGTGATGTATTCATACAGTTGGTTAGTCTTTTTCAAAGAATCATGTAAATGATGAGAGGCCTATAGTAGATTGAAATGTTCCATGTCTAGTGGAAACTCAATGTTATGTAAAATGGGATCATATAAGATACATATTGTGTATATGATACATCTTTTGGTAAAAATATTCATACATGTATATGAGTTTGTTTTATGGAGATCACACATGAACACTTAGTAGCTTACGCCACACTGATTATTTTCTCAAGGCTTCTCTTTTATTAAATTTATGAAATATATATTTAATAGTTGTTGTAAAAATTTATAATGTCCCATGGGGTCATAAAATTAGGGCCTTGGATAAAGATAAAATTTTGGACAAAGTTTTTTTTTCAAAATGAAGATATTTTGATGAAAAAAAATATCCTAAAGAGTTTGGTTGGATTCAAAAAGGGATTTGATGTTATGAATAAAGTATTTATGAGGTTTTATATGAAGTGTGATATTGTAAGATATGAACTTATATATATATATATATAATGTTATTATATATAAATATATAAAGTCTAAATTTATTTACATGCATCTGATGCATGTAATAAGATGCATGTATAAAATACCTCAGATTACATATATTCGATATATATTTAATTCGCTCAAATGGTTTTATTATCTGTTACAATCTGTTATGAATAGATTAATTTTCTTTACTACTCATTGAATAGATTTCAATGAATTATGGGAATAATTTTATATGGGTATATTAATATGGATGTTGTATTATCATTTAATGAAACATGTCATGGATGGCTATATAATGGGATGTGATCCTTCTGATTATAGAAAATATATTATGGGGAATCCTCTCATTCACTTCTTCCTCCCACACATCTATTTAGTATCTAAGATAGAGGGACTAGAAACCCTTCAATATTTGGGTATCCTCATGATACGATCACTCAAGATGAGCCCGTAAAGGGTACGACGTGCTAGGGTTTCTCCCCTCGTCAACACCTCCTTCGTCTCGGGATGATGCAGTGACTCTTCTAGTGCTCAAAAAGTTCTGGCGGTTAATCCATGGCTGTGGTGGTGCTTCATGGACTCGGTCATCTCCCCATTTTTATTGTTTCTAGCCTCACTACACCCATTTCGTTCATCACTGGAAAGGGTCTCCCATGGCAGCATGGTTCTAGGCCGCAACCAAGATTCCAGTTCCAGCAACCAATGATCTCCGCCTTGACATTGGTGTGTGATTTTGGTGCTTCGTCATGGACTTAGAGTGCGTAATGAGTGGTGGCGACAGGATATGATCAGCGGGACTCCAATTTTTCCTACTGGTGATACTCTTCTATTTTCTCATTTTTGTTGTGGATTTGGGTTGAGAGTCGTTTGATCGTGATGCCTTTGAAAATTAATTGGTTCCCCCTTTTTTTGAATCTGTGATTTGGTGTTGATTGTTTGTTATTTGGATTTTGCGAGAATGTTGTATGGAGAATTTCTTGATTTCCACCAGTTGACCAAGGCACAGTTTTGATGCTGCAATCTCCATCAGTTGTTTGGTATGGGTTATGCTGGTTACATTGTTGAGTCCGCATGTTGATTTTTTTTTATGAATCTCTGATCTATGTATCCTGGTTTTCAGCATTCGGCGAGGCAATTTCTCTTTGATGGTTTTTGAAAATCGTATTCGTTGGTAGTTTCGATGTTTCTTGGTTTTTGGTTGATTATGTTCAGATGGAAGGAGGATTATGGGGGTATGATGGAAGTGTTTGGATTTGGTATTGGTTGGCCACAGTTTGAAGGGATTCTGCAATCAAGGGTATCCAATATATTCTCAATGGATTGTTCTAGAAGATGTTTAGAGAAGTATCATTCTCTTCATCATCGCTATCCAGAATTGGGAGTTTTGAGAGGGTATGGCTCCTTTCCATCGGTGCCAGGTCCGTGCATCCTTGCACCTGACAGCTAGCCGAGATGCGATGAGAAGGTGGACACTGATCGTATTGTTTTTATTTCTTGGGTGGATCTTTTACTTTCTTTTGAATTGGATTGTATTTGATCTTGATGATCTTGGCCGTGGAGGAATGGTTATGTCTTATGTCTATGATGTCATTCTGGTTTCCCACTTTTTCCTCAAAAGTGCTTTTGAAATAAATATTTAATTTTCAGTCATGATACTCTCGCATATCCATTGGTCGGTGTACACACCTTAGATGCATGGTGTTCTTTTATTCCCCACTACATGATCCCCATCAAGAATTCTCCATTATTGAGAATGAAGAAAGATGTTTTTGGAAATTTTTGGGTATTTTATTTTCATTTTTTTTTGTGTTGATGATCAATGATAGATTTGAATGTGTTCATCTACTACATATGATCATATTATGATCATAAAAAAATACATCAATACATTCTTCTTAATAAGACATGTCTAATCGACATCATAATAGCACACACGTGTTGATAGATTTTGGGAAGAACTTTCGACATGGATGACATTAATTTCTTAGCTAGATCCATTTGGAAACCCTATTCATACAGTACATTATTTCACTTAACTAGAGAATACATAAAGGACTCCACCTAAACCAAAACTACCCCACCACACAATCCTCCATCGACTACCACACCTAAAGAATAGCCTCCAAATCTATATAGGCCTGAATTTATTAGTATCCTACAATGGATTATTACTATCCCATTTCTTTTATTGTTTCACCCCCTGTACATAGTCCTATGGAACTTTTACAATGCTTTGATTAGTCCCCTACAGTAGAGAAGAGCCACCATTCAAAGCAATACCTACATTGGCCTACAACGTAGCTGTTATATCTTTTTCCATACCAGAACCCCCAATAACTTAATATATATATATATATATATTTATATTTATATTTATATGAAAAAATATAAATATTTGAAAATAAAATAATTTTTTTTGTAAATATATAAATAAATATGTACAAATTAACCAATATATATGCTTGTATATAGGTATGTATAAATGCACGTAAGAAAGAATGTGTATAAATATATATGATAGTAATTACATTTAACAAATAATTGAAACAATTTTCCATTAGTAGTTAATATCTAAATATTAAAATATATAAATACGTATAAATCAATATAAATATATAAATATATAAATAAATATTATCTATATAAATATAAAAATAATTTATATATATATCCATATATATATCTACTTAATTATATATATATAATGATATATCGATATAAATATTTTTGAATATATATTAACACATATAAATTTAGCAATACGCGCCCATAAAAAATAAGTCATTTATAATAAATAAATTTTAAACTATGTAGTTAATAATTAATCCTAAATATATAAATATTTAAATATAAACATATAAATATATATATTAATATTAATATATATTAATAGATTAATAAATGAAAAGAGATAAAAAGATATATATATATATATATATATATATATACATATTTACATATAACTATAAAAATAAGTATACATATATAAATGATATGTATATATTTATATATTTAACATATTATATATAAATATATAAATATATATAAATATAAAAATATAAATATATATGCATATATAAGAATATAAAAATATAACTATATTAGAATAAATCTCTGGGCAAGCCCCTTTATTAAGGAAAAAAGAACATAGATAAGAGAGGAAGGGGCCAGACAATTAATAATTCCCTCAATACAAAATAATAATTTAACAATGATCTTATTGTAGTGCTTGGAAATACACATATGTATACATGACAATTCTTTCCAGATACCATGTTTGATATTAAAGGCTAATATTCTGATAAGCCCCTTGACTTCCCCTTTATGTGGACATTATACACATTTCTCTATTTTATTTTAATCCTATATTTCACATTATCATCAACCCATGTCTCATTAAGGGTATCAACATAAACAAAATACTCCTCATTTTTATTGTCCATGTGGGTACTTACAGGATGGTCCACTACTATAGATGAGTTTTTAGGGTCAAGCATCTCGAAGGAGTTGTGAGTGGGAAATTATTGATTTTCTAATAATAATAACCTTGGACACTGCACTAAGACAACAACCTGAATAAGTAAAATGTGTAAAAGAGATTAATTACTGAACATATGAATCCAAGGTTGTATCTAGCTTGGTAGGTCATGTAGTGGGTTCATCAGCAATTCCAAGAATACGATTACCAATTATCTAGGCATCCCTAGAAATAAAAAACCTAATATCTTTCACCTCTTTGGCAGAAATAGTTTGATTAGTAAAAATTTTCAACCTTATCCCCTAAATACTCCCCTTATTAATTGTTGTATCCTTTGGAGTAACATTAGCTTCCACACCGCCACATGGAACTAGGATCCTCTATACTGAAATCAATATTGATTCAAAAGGTCCAACTACAACAGTAGTAAAGTATTATTTACCACAGGAACTAATGTAAAGTGGTTATGAATAGTCTAGATCCTACAATGATAAGGCATAGTTGAAGGAGTACTCTTCTATGATTTGGGTCACAATTGTAATGTAATAAATAAAAATTATTTTCAATTTTGACTTTTAGATAACAGTATTTTTTGTTCCTACCCCAGTTATGAATCACCACTAACGTTTGTTTCTAGTTCCCATTGTGGTTGATCTAATCCATCATCATTAGGAACTTCCACCTTCCCCATATTCAAAGGGTCATCCTAATTCATTTTAAATTATTCATTACCAAATTCATGAACTGGTGCACCAGTTGGAAGAGGCTTCAATTACCTATTCATCATTCCAACATACTGTTGGGAATCCATCACACTAGTTTCATACTTTGAAATTAAAATTCCACAATATCAAAAGATTTCCACTACATGAATCCATATCCTTACACTAGTGAGATATATGTATAGAATACAAATGTATATGATTCTATATATCATTACCCACTACATTATCAGGTTGATCCTTAATAGAAAACTCTTAAATCAAAGTTTCATGCTACATGATCATAAAATTTGAATATTGATCTCTAAGATTATATAACTCATCCTGAGATATAGACATCTTACATTCTACTTAATAAGGGTATCACATGGGTAAAAATTTTATTGGAACACACTTCTTTGAATGTTCCATGACTATCTTACCCTTCTCTAGTAATTTAAATTCGCATTCATCGATGTTACTCCCATTCATGTTACAATGAAAACATTTTAAATTATTGTTAAATACCTCTATGTAGGGTCTAATGAAATTATATTTCATATAGAAATTTGTAATCTTCTCAAATTCAATGCCTATCTCAATTTGATGTTCAGATTCAATTAAGATCAATTTTTTAATAGGAGCATCATAATGATAAAATTCAAATAAAATTATAATATATTTCCCATACCTATCATGATTGGTTTCTTTTTCAATTTTAATTGTAAACCCAATGGATAACCATATCCCAATAGATTTGTGGATTCCAAAAAAATGTGATGCCAAACATGATCCAAAGATTTTATCATTGAATTAATGATGAAATTAAGATTAGAGAAGGGTTCCCAATCCTAAAAAAATAAGATAAATGTCTTGATAGGAACACAAACCAATCCCCGAGATGTGAGCATAAGGATAGCTAAGTAACAAATAACTTGATAAAAACCCTTACCTTGAAAATCAATACTCCACCCATCAATATTGCATCTTTTGGAGGAGACATGTCTTAAATTCGTCAAAAGACTAAGTCTTTCCTTTTGGTGGGAGTGTTCGGTGTACAATAATGATTTCACTTCTTAGTTATCCCCTTTATAAAATCATTATTATAATTAGAAATAGAATAATAACAATTCTTATTGACTCTTTTAGTTAAATTATTTGATCCACCTCTAATTTAAGAGAAGAGCCAGGGGTTTCTAGAAGGTAAACCATTATTCACCTCACTAAAATCTCTATGAGCCTCGCATACGATAGAAAAATCTTTATCTTTCTTTGAAAAACCAAGGAAAATATCACGGGGAATGAACAAGAAATCAATATCCATTGAAGTTTAATGAAAATAGGAGTCTTCTTGTTAACCTATAGGGAGAAACTCGCAAACCCACTCCATATCCTCATAGTCTATAAATATAAATATATAAAAACTTAATGAAAAATAAATAAACAAATAAATATTAATATATATATGTGTGTGTGTGTGGGTGTATGTGCGAACAAATTTTTAAATATATAAAATACATTACCAGATTTTTTAAAAATAAAATAAATATCTTGCACTAGGTATTTATATATATAAATTTTATGTACATATAAATATTTAAATCTTCATAAATACTTATAAATGGATAAAAATATTAATAAATACAAATATATAAATAGATATTAATATATAAATATCTAAAAACATAAATGAATATAATTAAACATAATCATATGGAATCAAATATATAAAATTTACACAGACCAAGGTGGTGTTCCAAGATGATTTGGTTTGGGAGCTCCATCATATATAAGGGAGGGTGTTCATATATCACTTCAATCCAATTATATGTTTAGGTTGATGGGAAACATTGGTGGGGGGGGATGGGGATGTTGACAGTTTCCACTAAAAAATGAAGAAAATAATTCCGAGATGTATATTTGTTATTCTATTATTCCACTACATATACAATAAAAAACGTTCATACACTATTGAGTAATGAGATTCATTTTTTGGACTAGATTTTCAACCCCCCATGTTTTTCTATATATAAATAATATGTGTGTGTTTGTTTTCTAAATAGTCATAATTCTAGTGTAGAGATATTTTCACATATGCAACATCTAAATTGTTTGGGTTTCAAGGAATGCATTATATTAAATGATTTCTGAATAATTCTTTACACTCCTAGTGTGTCCATGATTGTTGGATAGAATTAAAAAATATTAGGATAAAAAATTACTAGCTCATTCTTGTGGTGATCTCATTATGATAAAATAATGAGAAAAAATATGGAAAATATGAACACATTATGTAACCTAGAAAAACCAAACAAAATAAAAGGGGTAAAAAATCCTTAGAAAATAGAAGGATTGCTTTGGTTATAAGTGGGAATATAATCTCTTTTTCCTACTATAAAGAGTATACCTTGGTAAAATCTCTCGGTTGAATAATGAACCAAAAAAACCGAAAAAATACCATAGAAATAAACACTCAAATAACAGATTGGATATGATGAATTGATTGAGGATAGAAATACATGGGAGATAGGCTCATTTTATAGGCCATTATAACCCATAATTCCCCTTTATGGTATATCTTTCATTTATGGGTTTTCTGATACTATCCAACCACCCTATATGTGTTTCCCTACCCCCTATGACATTTAATGGGGATGAAAAATGTCCATTGGAAAATAATAGTGGTTTGGAAAACCACCCTAGAAAAAAAATAAATTATCAACATATCTAACAATTGTAGATCTGATTGGAAACCAATTATATCTTCACACATCTTTTCTATTTGTCAAATATACTACTTATGTCTTTATAAAACTACTTGAGAATCTAAACCATATAAACTTATCCAAGTGAATTTATTTCATTAAGGATATTTTAATATTTTTTATTGTTATTTTTCTATAATTCCAAACTTCCTTCCTTCACCACATATCGAATAAAATGACACTATAACCCAATATGCTTTATAATACAATGAATACATGGATTCCTTGAAATTTACAAGGAGCTACAATTATTAAAAAACAGTGATGCCTACTCCTATATATTCTTGAGATACTACAAAATTCTTTTCAACCAAAATATATCTTTATGTGCCTATTTAGTTAGGATATAATCCAAATTAGTTGTCATTATAGACACAATTTACTATAGCATAGAAATCTTGCTCACAGCTCATCCTATATGTGTAAACATATAACTAGAAATGAATTTATGTTTGTCAGAATCAACGATAAAATATGAATCAACATATCCACTTATTTTGAAATCATATTCCCCATAAAATAATGAATTATATAAGGTATCATTTACATATCTCATGATCCACTTTATTGTGAACCAATGCTCCCATATAGTATTCTGCATGTACCAATTAAAAACTGCCAGTATATGTGTAATGTATAGTATCACAAAAACTATACTGAACATAAAATTCCAAAATTTTGATGCATTTGGTGAAAGAGATATCTTTATCCTCTTCACTTAACTACTGAGACTCACTATATATGATAATTTTATTAATCTAGAATGGGGATAGACATTGGATTATAATGTAAGATCCCAAGCATTTCTGGAGATGTATTAGGCTTTCTTTCAGGTATACCTTTTTTCATTATGTTGAGTATCTTTTTAGGATTCTACTATAGTGTTTTTTTGGGTGAATGTTTGAGAAACATTTATTAAAGGGGTCAATGAACGGTTGGAACATAGTTCTCGCAGTTCATATACCTTGTACTAGAAAATAGTGAAGCCCTAGACATAGTGGTTTCACATTGATAGGATACGGTTTGTCAAACCATACACCAAAAAATGAGAAAATGTGGACCCCCTATAAGAGGTGCATAAATAAGGCTCATGGTTAGGGTAAACCGTGTGCCTCAGACCAAAAAATAGTTTGAGAATTTTTAATTCAGCCACAAATTAGTTTTAAATTTACTCGAACCCTCGTAACTCACCCAAATTGAACCCCATTCAACCCCAAATGTCCTTACATTATTTCAAATACTACTAGATGTATTACAGGCCATCAAAACCACTTTTCCTAGTGGTTTTAACCCCAGATCGAAGATATGAACCCCTCCCAGTAAGAGCATCTCATCTCAATTGTTCTTTTATTCTTCTAACATTCATTTTTCTTATTAAGGAGACTTATTCTATGTGTTGGTTAGATATAGACCTAGTTTTTTGGATCTATGTATAAGATTTTATATCTAGATTTAGATTTAAGAGGTCTTGATTTCATTGATCTTGATTTCGATTTTAGATATGGATCTCGTTTTACGGTGTGACTATGCTAAAATTGGGTATTCTTGTTGGGGGATCACTCATCAATGAATCGATGTAGGAAATATATTATTTGAATTTTTTATTCTTGATATTAATTACCTATATGTGATTGTATAATTTTTAGGGTTCATTTAGAAAATGGAATTAATATATTGAATTATTTATTGTGGTCAATTAATTAATTCAGTAATTGGCTATTTCAATAGATAATGGAATTGTGGAATTGGGATAAATTATAGATGAATAATTTTTGGAGATTTGAATTGTGGATGTAGAATAATTAATTGATTAATTAATTATCTGAGTATGAAATTATGTAATTCTTGATAATTTATTGATGAATTAATTATTATAGTATTGAAGTTTTTATATTAGGGATAATTAATTGGTAAATTAAAAATGGGAATATTGGTTATTGTGGATATGATTTGTTAATTGTTGAATTAATTAATGGAAGTAATGTATTAGTTAATTAGTGAAATAATTAATGGACTTGTAGAGATCAATTAATTCATGAATTATTTAATGTGATGGATGTGGTAAAAAAAAATTTGAATTAGTAATGACATGGATGTAGTTAATTAACTATTGAATTAATTAATGGTATTTATTTGACCAATTAATTAATGAATGAATTGAAATTATTTTCATTATTAATTAATTATTGAGATAATTAATGGAGTTTCTAAGATTAATTAATTGTTGAATTAATTAATGTGATGTTTTAATACATGTGATATATGTGATACATGTGATATATGTGATTGGTTGAGAAAATGGGGTGTGGGATATGGACTGATGGTCTAAATACACATCGGGTTCCCTTTGTAATGTTCTAAGACACATGTCTTTCATGAAATTTTTTTTGGGCATTGACTAATTATACAAATACCCATGATGTGTGGGATAGGGACTGATGCACTAAATACTCATGATGTGTGAGACATGAACCAATTCTCCAAATACCCATGGGGTTCTAGACATGAAAATCTATCCCCAAAATAGTGGAATTGGAGTATTTTTCCAATTAGAAATTATTGTGAATTGAAATTAAATGGATAACAAGTGATTTTTTTTAAAAATAATTGTGAATTAATAATATGAAATATATCAAAATCAGGCAAGGGAAGAGTTAGGTATTGATGTTCATTTTTCCTCACGAACCTGAGGGTTTGTGTGGTCAAATAGTTAGTAATTGATAATGTGATAACTGTTTATTTGTTGGTTTTATTTATTCATTTATACAATTTCATACACTATTTAAATTCATATTGTTTTAGACATGGTTGGTGGTGGCCTTCGGAGTTTTACTCACACCCTATTTGGGATTCCATATTTGTACCTGAATAGATTTCACGGTTGCAGGACATGATAATGGTAAACATCATACGTTAGATCGATGATTTGGGATGGAACACGGATGGGGGAACCATACGTGGTTTGGGACCCACTAGGGAGTTGTGAGTGTCTTTAATTTTGAATTTCATTTTTACACTTCACACGTACATTTTCATGGAATATCTACTGTTTAGCGTGATATTGTATTTCATGTTTTGGCCATCTAATTATACAAGTTTATTCATGTTATGTTATATCATTATTTGGTTATATTTTATTTATTTTTAATTGGTGTATTACAATGATAAATATGTTATAGTATCCCTAATATTGATATTAGACCCTCACTACTGGTAAAAATCCTCTAGCCCAAGGGGATGCTCACTTGAGGTCATGTGGCCAACCAGCTTTGGGCACCGATGTGTGGAACCTAGCTTGGGAAGTTACAAAGTGGTATCAGAGCCAAGTTTTCTTGTCTTTTATTTTTATTTACGATTTAGGAACGGTATATAAGATATTATGGATATTTAGGCCTTTTACATGAGCTTATTCAATGGAATTGAAAACCCAAGTTTGGGGAAAAAACCAAAGTTCCTTTGGTGGGATTGTTATTATTATTGTTTTCTATTGCAGTTGAATATTATTTCACCATGGGTAACACACTTGTTTTGTGATGTGATTATTATTTTATTTTATTTTTATTTTTTTAATCATTGACCGGTAGGACATGAGAGCATATTTTTCATTCATCATTCTTGTAACTCAGGATTATTTTGTGACATGCATCATTTTAGGCATGCATGAGAAAACAAGTCTTGGTTAAGTTGGTGAACTGTTTTTTCCTTCTTTTGAAATTGAATTGAAAATTGTTCCAAATTTGAAATTGGATGTTCTAAAATGATGAATTATTTTAAAAAATATGTGTCTAATGGAATTTCAATAATGAGAATAGGATTACCCTTGTTGACCAAGTCATAAATGATAGGTGTTTATGGGTAGTGATAATGCCTCAGTTTTGACAATGTGGTGAGGGTTGGGGAAATGAATTGTCATGACATATTTCATTTTCTAAAATTGATTTTATGAAGTGAAAAGTATTCTAGGGTGAGTGTTTATAATTATAGAGATATTCCTCCATGAATATTCTTGTTGAGAGTATGATAGTACTACATGGATATGAATGATCATCTAATGGTGGAAATTGAGGAACTGATAGTGCAAGGTGAAGAATTCATATAGAATATCCAAGAGAAATATAATATCTTAATGAAATTTATGGAATGTAACCTAGGGAATATTTTGAAAGGAATTTTTTATCTTACTTGGGTGTTTTAGTTAGAGGACTCTCCAATGGTTACTCGAGATGGTGGAACAGAGGTAGTTGATTTATGGATTGTGTATATCCACACTATACATGACCACTTGGAGACTTCTATTGAGAAGAGAGTCAAGATAGCTTATTAAATGTTTTGTTGTCACGTGAATAAATAGTGGTACATCCAGACTCGGGATGTTTCACTGGGGAGTATGGAGTGGAAATATATTGAGGAGATATTCTTGGAGAAATAATATCCTGAGACACAAGGAAAGAGAGAGTGGCTGAGTGCATGAGATTTACTTAGGGGAGAAAGAATGTGATGGAATATTAAAGACGATTTAAAAATTTATTGATCTTTTATCTATGGTAGGTAGTGTATTATTCTATCTTTTCAAAATGATTTTAGGATATATTTATGTGTGAAATTAAATCACAGTTGAATGTCTTCAGCATGAAAAAGTTTTCAAAAGTGGTGAATAATGCTCTCGTATCTGATGGGAACTTAAAGAAGGATTCTAGTGGTATACATGTGGTTTCTACTAGATTATTAAGAGGTGTATATTCTAAGAAAAAGAAGATCTGTTATGAGAAATTTATCCAGAGTAGTGGGAAACAAAGTGGCTAGTTAGGGGGAAAAATTACATAGGATCCTACTCGAGCACTTTACCACTAGTGCATTAGACTAAGAATTTTTTGTAAAAACATTCCCTAACCACAATTGGAGTGATGATATTATGATAATATATGATATCTACAGAGGTTTTGGGGAACCTTAAATATATATATATATATATATATATATTAATAGAGGATCTATATTGAAGAAGGGTGTGGGATGGGGATCTTCTACACCATATAAGACTAGTATCTAGTGTTCTACTGGACGATGTGGTAAATACAATAGAAATAGTGATTCAAATAAAATTGTGTCTGCTTAAATAAGGTTGTGCAACACATGAAATTCATAATAAATAACATGACAGAGTGGATGTATAGTTTCATGTTGTGAAGCCTACACTTGTGGATAGGGCGGTTGGACCGTCAATAGTGAAAGGTACTGTTGTTTTAGATTCTATATTAGCTAGTTCTTTATTTGATACTAGTGTCTCTCATTCCTTTATATCTACAAGACTTGTTAATAGTTTGAACCTAGAGGTGGAGTTCATGAGGGGGTGTTGATGATTGATAAACCATTTGGAGTAAATTTTAGAATCATATATTTTATCAAGCGATGTTATCTCAAAGTTGGGGAGTATCATTTTATTTTGCATCTTTTTATCCTTGATATGTTAGGATTTGAATTTACTTCTCGTAAGAACTAGGTAGTCACATACTGATCCCACATAGATTGTTACTGAAGGATAATAACTTTCACATATCCTAAGGGTGAAAACTATATAATCTATGGAGAGTGGGACATCCAGGAAAACTGATTAGGACCAATTACTGAGAAACTTGGAGAGATAATATCCCAGGTTTTTAGTTTATAACTGGACTATGGTGGGTATGAAACATGATGTTTTTTCCTTGAAGTGGATAGGTTTTAGGTTGTGTTTCCAAAAGACTTCTTAGGGCGTCCACTTGATAGAGATGATGAACTCACCATTGAGCACATGTTGAGGGGGTAGAGCCAGTTTCTATTCCCACATACATAATGGCACCAAAAGAGATTCAAGATCTCAAGACTTAGTTGGAAGAGTCCAAGGGTAATGGATTTATCCATCTGAGTATGTCACCTTGGGGTTTACCAGTTTTATTTTCAAATAAGGCTGATGATACTCAAGGCTTGTGTGTTTATTACTAGAAGTTGAATTGGTTGACTCTGAAGATCTGGTATCCTCTTCCACATATCAATGATATTTTTTACTTGTTGTGGGGATATTTTGATTCCGAAAATATTGAATTGAGAGTAGGTTATCATCAACAGATAGTTCAGACTTCTGATATTCCGACTACTTTCAGAATTAGGTGTGGCCTGTATGAGTTTGTCATAATTCCATTTGGGTTGAGGAACACACCAGTAATTTATATTACCTTGTTTAACGGAATATTACATCATTACCTAGATAATTTTTTTGTTTTTTTGTCTTTGACATCTTAGTGTACTCCAAGACTCTTGGTGATCATTCCCAATATCTTGATATCATCTAGAGTATATTAGGAGTGCATCAGATATATTCCTAGATAACTCAATAGTTTTGGATTAATCAAGTACACTTTCCTTGTCCCATCACCAAGGGGGGAGGTGTGTTAGTGGACCCAGAGAATGTACAGGCAGATGTATCTCAGGTTCAGCCTAAGAATGTTTTCAATATCGGTACCTTTCTAGGGATGAATGAATATTATCCAAGATTCATCCAGGTCTTTCTTGATTGGAAACACTACTAATAGGCACGACCAAAAAGGGGTAAAGTTTGAATGGTTAGAAGAAAATGATAATTTATTCTATGATATGAATAATTGATTGACATTAGCACCAATATTGATCCTAAATAATCTAGGTGAAAAGTATATGGTTATTTGTAAAACATATGGGATCAGACTTGGAGCAATGATGATGTAGGGGGATCGATTTGTGTCATATGGGTCCTAGTATTTGAGGACACATGAATATAATTACCCAATAAATAGCCTCAATTTAGATACATTATTTTATGTGTTGAAGTTTCAGAGGCATTATCTATTAGGTAAAAATTTACTATGTATATTGGTCACTAGAGCCTAATGTATATCATTTCTCAATGAGACTTGAATCTTCCAAAGTAGAGATGGGTAAAGAATATGATGTAATTTTATTTTGAGCTAATAAATATGCATGGTAAGGGAAATATTGTTTCTAACACTTTTTGTAGGTAAAATAAAATACATGTAGTTCAGTAGTCTAGTGTTGAGCAGATGATGAAGACTTCACTAGATGAGATGCACGTTGTGGTTCAAGAGAGTGAGGAGTAGACGACTCTATTATCATCTTTAGTGGAGTCTACACATTTGAACCAGTTTGGAGATAGGAAATGTGAGGATCTAGAGTTTCTATCCTTGAGAGAAATACTTGAAGGAGGAGAGACACCTTCAAATAGGATCATACATGAGGATGATATCATCTATATCAGGAATCAGTATGTAGTGACTGTTAGCATGTGAGAGGAGTTGATGTAGGAATTTTTTTCCATTAAGAGGGTGGTACTTACAACCATTATAAAATTGAACCAGTTACTATGAGGAATTTTTTTTAGAAGATGCATGAAGGAGATAGAGGGGTTCATGACATGATTCTACACACATTAGAAGGCAAAGACGTAGCATCGACAACCAAGAGGTTTACAACAGCTAATTCGGATTCTAGAGTGGAAGTGGGATGATATGACTATGGAATTTTTGGTAGGTCTACCAAGGATGTGTTAGAAGAAAGAATCTATTTGGTTTATTTTTTACCAATTTATGAATGTAGTGAAATTATTTCCAGTATGGGAGACTTTATCTGTGGAGGAGTTGGGAGACGTATATGTTCAAGTGATAGTCAATGGGCATGGGGTGCCACATACTATAGTTTCAAAGCATGACTCATGATTTACATCATTCTTCTGGAAGTGCTTACATAAGGAACATGGTACATAGGTTTTATTGAGTAAGAATTTTCACCCTCAGACCATTGGGTAGTCTAGTCATAAAAAACATCTTCATGAGGATATACTGTGAGCATGTGTTTTTAACATCAGTGGGTCTTAGAAGAATCCCCAATTTTTGTGGGTTTTTCTTATAATAGAAGTTATTAGTCTACGATGAAGATGGAACCATGTGAGGATCACAATATAATTTCATGAAGATCACCTCTATTCTCGACGGAGGTATGTGAGCCAGATCTATTGGGATCGAGTCTCGTACAGGGGACCTTAGAGAAGGTTCAGTTGATTTAGAAACATATGAATATTTATTGAAGTATAAATAATTCATATGCTTAAAGAAATTGATGAACCCCATATTTTATAGAGGGTGATAGTGTATTCATTCAGCTGTCACCTAAGTTAGGTCACCACATGATAGAGATCCTGGGAAAGTTGGAACCCAGGTTTTTTGGACCCTTTGAGGTTGTGGTGGGAATCAAGCTAGTGGCATACCAATTCCACATAAATATAGTGCTATAAATGATATTTTAGATGTATCATAAACAAAAATGTATCACCCCAACCCTTCTAATGTGATATATTTGGATGATGTTGGTCTTGAGACCAATGCGTAATTTGAGGAGGATTCAATACGTGTGTTAGGTCATAGTGAGAAAGTGTCACGGGGAATGATTGTTCTAAGCGTTTGTATGTTGTGGAAACAAGGTATAGTTGAAGGTGATACATGGTAGATATATACATATATGAGTTCTTAGTGTCTTGATCTTTTTGGATTTGAATCTTAGTGATTCTTGGGACTACAGCTTAATGATGAGTTGTTATAAGGAAGGGAGATTGTAAGATGCTGAAATTTTATAGAGATGTCTTGGGCTTGATTTCAGTTAATATTTTACCTTGTATTGAGTAATTGTTTTTGGGTTTTACCTTGGGTTTTGTTTTGGTGAAAATTCTAGAAAAATGGATGAAATAGGGCAGTGCAAAGTTAGTTCTTGGTTTTCGTTAACCGTCCACCTTGGCCCAACAAACCATAAAACCCTTGATATATGGATATTGTACAATTGGTGCATGGTTTATTAAATTGTGTTCCCAAAAGGGAGTAAACATACACCTCCAATAATAGGTTCATAGATAAGGTGCATGTTTAGGGGAAACTGTGTGCCTCAGCCTAGCAAAATATGTAGAAATTTTTAATTCACCTAAAAATTAGTTTTAAAATTACCCAAAGCCACAAAAGACGCCCAAATCGAACCCTATTAAACCTCTGGATTCCTTCCATGTTTTTAGATCCCCACATACATATTAAAATATCTTCTGAACTCCTTTCATGGTGGTTTGAATCAAGATTCTGTGATCTTCACCCCTTCGAGAAAGACGATCTCATCTTGGTTATTCTCCCATTATTGTCCCATTATTCTCTCTCTCCCTTTAAGGGGGGTTATTCTATATTTTGGTTAAATATAGAACTAGTTTTTTGGATATAGATCTAGGATTTTAGATCCTGATCTAGGTTTAAGAGATACTGATTCTTCTGATCGTGAATTATGTTTATATCTAGATCTTGTTTCTTGTCATTACTCTACTAAAAGATGTGTATTATGGTGGGATGTTTCTCATCAATGAATTGAGGTAAGCGGTCTATATTTCAAATAAAATAGTCTTGATATCAATTATTATTGGGTTATTTTATAATTTATAAGGTTTTTATAGAAATTGGAATTCTTGAATTGAATTAATTAATTGGGGAATTGGGGATTTTATTGCATAATGGAATTGTGGAATTGGGATAACTAGTTGATGAATTAATTATCGAAGTACTGAATTGTGAAATTTGGTGTAATTTATTGATTAATTAATTATTGGAGTATTGAATTGGGAAATTTGAGATAATTAATTGATAAATTAATTCAGGTAAAATTAGTGATTGTGGATTTTATTAATTAATTTTTTAATTAAATAATAAAAGTAATGGGATTAAAAAATTAGTCAATTAATTAATGGGATTCATGTGATAATCTAATTTTTTAATTATTAATGACATTTACATAGTTAATTAATATTTAGATAATCAATATAATTGTTTTTACCAATTAGTTGATGTAATAATTGGAGGAATTTTCATGATTAATTAGTTGTTGATTTAATTAATGGAGTTTTTGTGATTAATTATTTTTTGAATTAATTAATTTGGTGTTGTGTTACATGTGATATATGTGATACCTAAGATATATGTGATACATGTGATACATGTGATATATGTTCTTGTTTGAAAAAACAGGGTGTGGTACATGAAAAAAATTCTCCAAATACTCATATAATCCTATCCATGATGTTCGAGGACCCATGGAATGTGTGAAAATTGTATGGGATGTGGACTGATGCTCCAAATACCATTGATTTGTAGGACATGGTTTGATGGTCCAAATACCCATGATGTGTGTGACATGGACTAATCCTCCAAATATTCACGAGGTACTAGACATGATTATCTACAAAAAAATAGTGCCATTGGTCAATGGTTCCAATAAAATATGATAGCGAATTGAAATGAAATGGTTAATGAATGACCATTTGTTAAATGAATTTTTAATTGATAATGTGATGTGGTTTAGACTTCAGCATGAGCTGAAGTAGGTATTTATGTTTGGGTTTCCATGGGAACACAAGGGTGTATGAGGTTAAATAAAGAATAATTTATAATGTTATAATGATTTACTAATTCATTGTATTTATTTTTTATACAACTGCTTCTAATATTTAACTACATAATATTTTAGACCCCATTGGTGGTGGCCTACTGAGTTTTACTCACACCGTACATGGGCTTCTTAATCTGTACCGAAATAGATTTAATGGTTTCAAGACAGGATATGGGAAAATACCATACCTTAGATGATTGTGTTGGGATGGAGCATGGATGAAGGATCCAGACATGTTTTGGGACCCACATGGGAGTTCATTGTGTCATTAATTTTGAGTTTTATTTTTACTCTTGGAACATAATTTAGCATGGAGTATCTACTATTTAGTTTGATATTGTATTTATAGTGTCTCCCCAATATTGATATTATACCTTTTCTTCTTGTTGATAGCCTCACGAATGCAAAGAGTCATGCTTGAGGTCATATGGCTGACCAGGTTGGGTAACCGGTGTGTGGCACTTGGGTCAAGATGTTACATATAGTCCCAAGTGTCATAAATTTTTTATACATTACTCAAGTAATTATTCTATGATAGAAAAATTATACAATTATTTATGTTTTGGTAAATATACATCCCATGAATCTTGTATACAAGTCTCACGTCTTCAATATCAAACGCCTTAACAAACTATGCTACAATTAGTGCCTTAGAAAAAACTATATATTTTCTATAGATCCCATGTATATTCAAACAAGTGAATATTAATTAATTTATTACCATATATTTACAGTAATTTTCCATTATATTAATGTGATAATGTCCTAGAATATCTACCTCATATAAATACGGTATAGGAGTTCCCCTCTATGATGAGAACATTCATATTTTATAATGATGTCTCTTAAAACATTTCCAACAGAAATATAACATTTTATGATAGGTCACATAGTATGTTTACTATTAAGTGTGAATAACCACAACCGAATAAGGCTTCATCGCATGACTTTATCACTCATTAATCTCCATGGAATGATATTATGAGGATAGATCCTCGAGTTAGAATTCATTATTTTTCCATTTCCTTAGATATTCTTGTACGAGAATCTATGTGATTATATTTTGACCTTAATATTTTAATATATATAGATCATGGATTGTGCACAATGATATACTAACATAAATCATGATTCCATAAGTTTACAAGAACTATGGTACATTGGATATTCCATGAGTGGTTTGTTATTTATGAATATATAAATACAGGATGTGTGCCTCCATATTTTTAGAAGTTGTAATCTTATGCCCCTTGATTGGTGTGATAATATCTCATAAATTCCATGGCCATAGTGAATGATTAGTTCATTTAAGATTTCCAAAGAAATAAAAATCTTGTAACATCCTGGTCTAGGTACATTTTATTTTTATTTTCAAGAGGTTCATGTTTGGGTTCAGAAGGTGTTAAAAGTGTTTTTGTAAAGCTTCTTAGTGGATTAGGTTAAACAATGGATAAAGGGAGCGACCAACTAGATGGAGTGTTTGGAAAGAACCATATATGGTTTTTGGTGCCACCAACTTCTAATTTTACTTCTGTTGGAGAGCTAGAAGGTCAGCCCATTGCCACTGCATTGCTGTAGTGGTTTCCAGCAAGTTGGTGGAAGCCTCTAGGTAGCTAGTGTTGTTAGGATATTCTAGGTAAGTAAGGGTGTAATAATAATTTTATACCCCAAAACCCATTATTAAATACATAATCCATATTTTATAAATATAATATGAACATGGATTCTAGAGAGGCTCTCATTTCATGGTCTAAGAACATTTATCCCTCTTCTATTGGTGATTCGATCTTTGGTTTAACGGGTTTCAACACCTTAGGTATGTTTAATTTAATCTCATTCAATAATTTATTCCTTCCTGAAATTCATTTTGGATCTATGTGGTATTGATCAAATCAATATATCATTTCATGTTACCCTATCTATTTCTCATAGATCTATTGTGCGCCAATCATCTGGAGGATGAATCTCTTATTGGTTATGGTGTAACCTATGTGTTTCATGATTTATTTGTTGATATACCATCTCTGATACCCTTTTTTTATAGAAACGTAATTATATGTCATTGGAATTATTTTTAGGGCCTCATATTGTATTTTCTTTCATTCCATTTCATTCCAGTGTTTGGATCCTGTCATGGGTGGTGTTCGAACCATATTTGAGGTAGGTGGTTCAACTTATACCATATGATCTATAGACCATATAATATCTCAGTTTTATAAAAGGTGTTTTAAATTATAATTAGAATTATTATTGAATTGTTTAATATGAATGTGTAAAAATTGTTTTGGAGAAAATAGTGTTTCCCTACACATTTTGGTAAAAGAAATGTATTTTCAAAGTAATGTCAAATAGATTTTGTAATTGGTTTTCTAGGAATGTTTTTAAATACAGGGTATTTTGGAATTGTTTGTGAAATGTGATTATCCCTTTGAAATTATTTTTATATATTCAACAAATTTTATCCTTAGGTACCTAGTTTAAAGGTTTATTATTTTTCCTTATCCATTGAAATTATAATGTGGTCCACATTCTAGTGTGTTATTCCATTAGTAGATCATATATACATTGGCTCCATGAACCTAATATTGCGTTGTAGGGGGGGTTAATTTCTTTGGTGTTCTTTCATCCCCAAAACATGGATTCATTTACTCTAGGGATATGAGTACAAATAATTAATTGTTTGTTATTATAGTATGAGTGACCTAGCTAGACTAACCATTATTATCCCAAGGGGGACTACAGTTGTGGTCTAGATTTTTACATCAGGATTTTATATGATGTGATACATTCTTTAATAAATTTTAATGGCTTTTTGAAATATTTTTCAAGACTGTATTACATGATTATGTCAAAGAATTGGAATGTAGCGGAATTTTTTCTGTTCTTTTGATTAAACACTGTATAACTACTTATAATGCGTTGTTTTTTTAAATTGAGTATATTATGATTATTTAATATATACATGTTATGGAAAACAAATATGAGATCATACTAAGGCTTCTTATCTCACACACTTCACACTCCCTTGGGAGTGTGAAGACCATGTTTTTTATGATGCCGGAATGGACAAGTCATCATAATGATGTGGTGAGGTATATGTCTATAGAGAGTGGTTATCTAGTTGTGAGATGGTGGGATCTTTACCACATATCACATGGAGTAATGGTTTTCAGTTTTGGATGTCCTTTTTTATAGAGATGTGCCATGGTTTTATCTTGATTCCTTTGATTGTATCACAACAATTGGAACACTTTTTTATGGAATTTTTATTTTAAAGATATATATATATATATCATGAATCTTGTTTTAGGTTAGAGAAATAATTCCCTCAGTTCCCTATTGGATTCCTGATTGATAGTTTCTAGAATGTGCAGATCAGAAATACATTCAAATCATTCCATGGATATGTTCAGAGCCTATTTAGATGGTTTTTTGGGTAGGGTCATGAAAATTTGGTATCAAAGGCCCCATATTGAGTGACCTTCTCTCCCAAATATCTTGATTCTATTTTCTACCATTGTGGTTGATCCTAATAAGGTTTCTTATTTTTTGTAATCTTCATTTCGTCATTATAAATTATACTATGGTTTTACTAGATGAATTATCTTATCTTAAATCAAGTAGGGAGGTAGAGTTATAAATGGAGTTATTACTAGGTACACAGTCAATTTCTACATCCTCTTATTGCATGGAACATGTTGAGATGAAATAGAAAAATGTTCTATTTTTATGATTTACTATAGTAGTGATTTATTTGTCCCACTATTTCTTCATGTGAGCCCGCAATATTCGTTACCAAGAAGGCCACTAGTTCTTTGTGTCTATGTGTGGAATATAGGAATCTGAACTAAGTAACTACAAAGAATAATCTCCCTTTTCTCCATGCAGATGAAATGTTTGATCAATGAAATGGGGAGAAGGGGTTTTCAAAAATAGATCTTTATTAAGGTTATAATAATCATAGTTTTTAGATGTCTGATATCTCAAAGTATTCCTTTATAAGTAGGTATGTAAATTATTAATATCTGGTATTGAATTTCAGTATAAATAATTATCCTTATTTTTTTATGGTTTTTATGAATGGATATTCCCTTAGAATCTGGATAGCTTTATCAAAGTATTTGTGGATGATATCTTGTTTTATTCAAGATATGAGTGTGAGCACGAGAACCATTTGAATTGGGTTATGGAAATCTTGGGGAGAAAAAAAATTTGGGATACTATGGAAAAGTAATTCATGGATCCAAGAGGTAATGTTCATAGGGAATATGATTTTGGAACATGGTCTCTTAGTGTATCCTGAAAAGATGAAGGATGCCTTATCATGAGAAGAACTTCTTAAAAACATTTAGATAAGTAGATTCATAGGTCTATTTGGATACTATAAATGTGTGTTTAAGGATTTCTTAATGTTGTAATCACAATTGAATTCTCTTACTGAGAAAAGGGTGAAATTTACTTGGGACTATAAATGTTCAGAGTCCTTTGATAAATTAAAATGACACCTAACATCATCACTAATTGTAATATTTTCAAATACCGAAGAGGTTTATATATTTTATTATGAGGAGTTTGGTTATGGTATTGGTTTTGTCTTCATATAGGATGAACAAATTGTTTCTTACTTCACCCATCATCTTCATCTCCATGATTACAACTACCCCACAAATTATTTATATCTCATTGTTGTTATTCTGCTGGTTTAGTGTTAGAGGCACCATCTTTTTGGGGAGAGGACCTAATGTTTTCCAATCACAAGAGGCCAAGTTATATATTTTTTTAAGAAGGACCAAAACCATTGATAGAGTAATTGGGTGGGATACTTCAAAAATTTTTACTTCAATATCTCTTATAACTTAGCGAAGGGGAATTCCATCACTGGCACTCTCAGTATGATGTTCCCTTCATAGGTAGTCTTGGAATCAAAGTAGGGATGTAAAATTATGGGGATGTTTTATAAATTGAATCTGGAAACACATGAGGATGTTTTAGGTATGGTTTTTACAAGTGCCAATTTTTCATTATATCTCCTTGAGTCTATTATATATGGATAATAACCTGATGAAAATTTCAAAAGAATTTTGGAAACCTTATATTGTGCAGAGAAATTTTTTGGTTAGTCTCTCCCTTTACAAGGAATTACTAATTTTGGGAATCGGTTTATCATCTCATCATCTATTAGAGATTAAATGTTGCAATATTGTCATAGATGTTAATATGGATTTCACCCTAGTGTGAAAAAGATGTATTATGATATTAGATGACATTTTTGGTGTCCATATATGTTTCACGACGTCGTTGATGATGTATCCCACTGTTACACCTTCCGAATGATAATGTAATACAACCTAAAGCCTAATAGAATAATTAATCCAATTTTTGTTGAATTGTGATAATGGAATAAGGTGTCCATGGACTTCATTTTTAGAAGAAAATTAAATCCTTGAGGAAATAATTCTATCTGGGAGGTGATTGATCACTTGATTAAACTAGCTAATTTGATTTTGATTAGTGTTACAACAATGTTTAAAGATATTTGAATGATATATATTCAATAAATTTTGAGGTTACATGGGATAACCTATTCTATTTCCTATGAAATGGATCCATGGTTTAAATATCCATTCTGTATGATATTGGAAAGATATAATGTCAATAGATTGTGAGGTTACATGGGGTAACCTATTCTATTTCTGATGAAATGGATCCAATGTTTAAATTTCAATTGATTACAACTTTATAAGGGTTAGTGGGGACTTAGGTAAGGTTGATTACAACATACCATCCAATGATATATGGTCAAATAAATTATTTTATTCATATACTAAAGAATATTATCCATGAATTCATTATAGATTTTAGTGGATCTTGGGATATACATCAATTAATAGTCATGTTTTCTTATAATAATAGTTATCTGTCATCGATTAGAATGGTTTCATTCCATGATTTGTATGGATTCCCATGAAAATAACCTCTTTATTAATCAATGGTGTGAAGGTCCTCTCTTATGGAACTAATTATGAATTAGTAGATTTTGGTGAGGATTCAGCATGTGCCTTAATGATTGGTTATATATTAGATTTGGATGAAATTTTATGCAGATCGTCGACACCATCCTTTTGAGTTTTCCATTAGTGATTGGGTATTCTTGAAAGGTTCCCCTCGGTTGGATCACTATTGACTTCAGAAATATAGGCAGGAAGATATGAGATATATTTTAACATTTAAGATCGCTGGGTGGTTTGGATAAGTGGATTATCTATTGGAATTACTAGCTTAGTTGACTAGTATTCAAGAAGTTATCAACATATCATATATTAATAATTACCTCCAAGATACTTCCCATGTTTTGAGTTGGGAGGAAATTTACTTGGAACATGATGTTTTTATTATAGATATACTAGTGGAGTTCATTAATTCGTAGATGAAGGTATTTCATGGGATGTCTATTATATTGGTTAAAGTGTTATGGAAATACATAACATATTCTCATGAGACGTGGGAGAGTGAATATATAGAAAAGAATTAGTGACCTCACCTATTTTTTAAGTATCATCCATTCGTTTGACTATATGGGGTTATAAATTCCCATGGTGGGGAGAATTATAATATCTTGGTTCAGGTATTTTATTCATTTTTCTATCTTAAAGGATTCCATTTGATTTCAAGTGGTGTTAGAAGAGTTTCAATAGATTTTCAAAATGGATTGGGCGAAATGGTGGCTACAAGGAGTCACCAGCCAACTAATTGATTTGTACAGAACCATATATGGCATTTAGTGCCACGTGCTTGGTGGTGGGATTCATCTGGATTCCTGGTTGGCTACCCTATATCCATTTCATGGTTGAAGTGTTCACTGGGTAATCAGGAGTGTCAGGATTGGCTAGGTTTGTAAGGGTGTAATAATAATTATATTCCACCAAAACCAATAATTAGAACCCTATTCCCAATTTAATTAACATAATCCCACTAAGGTTCCTAGAGAGTCTCACATCTGTAATTCTAAGATCCGTTATCCTTCTCTCCAAGGTGATTTGATACCAATTCGATCAGTTGTCAATGTTACAGGTATGTATGATAAAATCTCATCGTGTTCTTATTTCATTTATATAATTTGTACTAGATCTACACAATGTTGATAAAACCTATCTATCATTTTTATTACCTTTTCTATTTCTCATAGACCCATTTTAATTCTATCTTTTGGAGGCGTGATCTACAATCGGTTGTGGTGTGATTTGTGTGTTTCTTATGTTATGTGTTGATATAACTTCTCCAATGACCCATTTTATTATAGAAACATGATTCTATATCATAGGAATAATTTTATTAGTGACTCATATAGATTTTTCTTGCATTCAACATTCTTATTTTGTGTAGATCATTTCATAGGTGGTGTTCAACTGAAGATTGAGGTAGATGGTTTTGTCTATATCCTATGTTCTATGAACAATGGGTTCTCTTGTTTTTCTAAATTTTTTCTAAATTATAATTTTCAATATTATTTATTTTTTAACATGACTGCATAAAAATTAATTCTTAAAAAAGTGTTCTTCCCAAATATTTTTTAAAATAAATCTATTTTAAAATCATTGTGAAATGAATTATGACATTGTTTTTTTAAAAAAATTAATAAAGGGTTGTTTGGAATTTTTTTTGAAATGTGATAATCCCTTTGAAATTTATTTAACATATTCTACACATGATATCATTTGGATCCTAGGTTGAAGGTTTAGTATTAAGAATTTTCTATTGAAATTTTAAGGAGGTTTACTTTCTAGGGTGTTATTTCATTTCTAGATCATAAAAACCTTAGCTCTAGTAACATGATCTTGAATTTGTATGGGGTCAATTTAAGGGGTTTTCATCTGTGCCTATAACATGGATTCATTAGCACTAAGGGCTTGACTATGAAATAGTTGTTGTTTGTAATTTTGGTATGAGTAACCTAGCATGAAAAAACATTCTTATCCTAGGGATGATTGAAAATGTGATGTGGCTTTGTACTATTTTTGATTTTATAAGATGTGATTTATCCTTTGATAAATGTAAATGGATGTCTAAAATATTATATGAAAATGTATTACATGGTTCTATGGAATAGTTTAAAAAATGGGAATTTTTTTGCATGGTTTTTATGTAAAAATTATATAACTCATTATAATTAAATGTTTTCTTTAAAAATAATAATAATCGTATTATTTGACAGAGCCTTATTATTCAACAACAAGGTGCGGTAATACTTACCCAATTTATCTCAGACCCTACACACTCCCTCAGGGGTATGTAGAACTTGTTTTTCCTGATGCAGGAAATCGAAAGGTGTCATAGTTAGGTGGAGAGGATTATGTATGATGTTTAGGGGTATCTAGTGGTGAGATAGTGGGATGTTTCACCCATAAAACATGGAGTATTAATTGATATTGTTTTATGTGGATTTATTTAGTTGTTTTGTGGGTATGTATCTTGGTGTTACATGATATATTATAATATTTTTCTATTATTGGAACTCTTTTATTTATAATGTATTTATTTATTTGATTTATTACACTATATATTCCATTTATCCTATTTTCGGTTTAGAAAACCATTCCAATAGGTATTTTTTGGATGTTAGAGTTCCAGTTTCAACCCTTGGGGAATGGGAACACCATTTAGTTCTTTTTATGTGAGGGTTCATAGCCTAGTTGGATGAGTTTTCTAACCTGGTTCATGACTAATCGATCATATAAGTTGATGAAAAAAACTAAGTGTCCTTCTCAATTAGATATATCAAGGGGGAGGTAATAAATTACATAATGTTCATTCATATGTTTCTATTGACTTTATGACATTACCTTCTTTATTCATAAATTCCTTGAACCATTAGTAGATTTTAATATTTAACTTTAGGCAAGCCAGCCTAATGCTATAAAGACAGAGTCCAAGAGGGTCACACACTTTGTGTTGTTGTTAATCCTTGTTAATTTTTATTATATTTAATGATTGGTATAACTATTATTCACTAAGTAGAGAAGTAAAATTTATTTATTATTTATTAATAAAAAATATTATATAAATATTGATTGGAAATTCCTTAAATATAATATTTTTTTACTTATTAAATAAATAATTATTTGTAAGACTATGAATATATATTATTTATTTATTAATAAGATGAATATGGTTTATTTATTATATATTATTCCATGTGTGATAAGTGTAAGGATGATGAACAGACCAAGTTTTAGGTATGGTGATAATTATTAATTTACTTGATTGCCAAATAATATTTATCATTGTGTGAGTTAGTGCATTCCATGAGATAAAATGAAAATATTATTATTTTATATATCATTTTGGATGTTATAAGATTATTATTTTAATAAGTGATTTTGTGGAATTAATTAATATTCAAAATTACACCTACTTATTCAAATAGATGATTATTCCATTTGAGAGAAGGTTAAATGGTGTGCACAACACCTCCCCTCCCAATAGTTTTTTCTCCACCAAGAACATATCTAGGGTATCACTCAAGACCAAGAAAGGATACAATCTTAATCCATCATGTCAAGCTCAGTAGAGAAATATTATTTTTATGGACTATGTGGATGGTAGTTTTTTTCGAGGGAAACAATGAAAGATGATTAGTACTACTATATAAGCACACAAATTATAATTGAAAATTCTATGAGATCAAAGGATCACATGTGGATTATCACTATAGGGGATGTTCAATTTATCCAAATCAACACAGTGAAAGAAAAACTCAAAAAGTATTTTAAAATATGGTACCACATGAACAAGGTTTGTAAAATAAACACCTACAAAGAAGAAAGTAATCATGTTCAATGTATTTATTCTAGGTTATTAAATTAACAATAAATTTACTATAAAAATATCCTCTTTAGTTACAACATATATTTGGAAAATATTATCTAAAAAAATTCTTTGGATTTGTTTTCATGGTTGTGTTTGTTGTAGATAATTTATTAAATATAAAAATTATTGGAGTTTGGAACAACCCAAATTGGTTATTCCACTATGTTTGAAACCATCAAAAGGTATCATAGAATATATGTTTGTATTTAAATTTAATTATTAATTGTTGATCATTTTGATCTTTTAATTTATTTTTTATTTTTTAGATATTTTAGTAGGATTGTTGAAATATCATCTTGATATTATTCATTCAATCTCATTTAAAGTAAATTTGATTTAAAAATATATTAATAACATCAAAATGAACCATCTAGTGGTGTTTTAGATTTCGATTGTATATCATAAAACTAAATGGTGTATAGCCTATTGGTACATGTTGTGTACCTCTGTAGACTTAAATACGATAAACTATAAAAAATATGGGTCATCATTTAGTAATTATATGTGGAAATCATTAACTACACACCATGTATTTACTAAGAAAGGTTGGAATAGATATTTCCCAAGTATAGACTATGTATCTTTCTCAAACATCACATAGTCAAAATATTATGAGACGAAAAATATAGAGTTAAAGATACATCATGTATTTACTCTGTGACATGTGAAGAATGTAATCCACACAACTCCAAGGTTACAAAACACATACATCATCTATACATTGTGTACCTAATAAGATCCTATGAAACAATTTGCACCTAGTCCCTATGTCTATATTATAAATAAATAGGGAAGTTACATACATAATGAATTGATCGATTGCACATGTCATGTATCATAACTATTTAAATGTATAGAAAATTTAAATAATTTTTCCATTAAAAAACAATAATATGTGTTTTTGTGTAATTTTCTTATAGTGCATACTAGTTGATAGGTTTTTTGTTATATTAAATGATTAATTAAATTTATTAAAAATTCATATCTAATTGTTTTTATAGCCATTAAGATTCTTGTAATCCCCATGTATAAATATGTACATACATAATAATTTGTTTTTTCTCATGTGTCATTAATTTTTATTATATTACATGTAATTAAATAACATGGTATTTATAAAATATTATTTTTAAGACTAATTTATACAATAAGGACATTGTTGTGTAGTTTTGATTGGTACTCACTGAGTTTCATCCAAGTACAAACTATGTGATATTTGATTTTAAAGAAAATTAACATATTTAATTAATCTACAAACATAGTTGATGGGGAATGTCCATAAAAAATTGGATTGATATAATGTTAAAATGAATTAATTTATTAATTAGATAATTATATGAATTAATTCAAATTTATTTTATCTTAATAAATAAAAAATTCAAATAAATTATAGCTAGTTATTATAAATGTATATTAATTGCATGAATGGATGATCATGATCTTAGACCAGAATATGTATGCGTTGTTTTTTAAATTTTATTATTTCATGGGGTTTTCTAATTATTCCTATTAAATTAATATAATGGACAATGTTTCATCCCCATATCTATATTATTAAATGACCAATATGTCCATGGATTTATCTATATAAACCCCTCAAACCATTCCATTGGATTCCCCTCACCTGTTTGTGGGTAAAAAATATATTGGGATGAAGCTCCAAGGTTCATGGAGTCATTTAATGATCAAATCTATGTGAAACAAACCTAGTTTATACGTTAGAGGAAAGGTGGAATGTTTCAACATGAGTTTGGAATATCTCTTGGAGTTATTCAATTAAGGTTGGGGTTTTGTTTATCCTCTCAATAAACAATCTAATAGTTAAATTCTTATGATCTTTCCAGATTCTAACCCATTTTATTTTTATCTTATACATGGTTTATTTCATGGATCCATGACCATGGTCACATAAATTAATGTATTAATATGAAAAGATGGAAGTAAAATAAATGGTTTCTGTTTAAATATTTTATTAGACATGTGTAATCACTTATGTTAATAAAAACAATATTATAAAGAATGTGAAGATAACATAATGTGAAACCTTAAACTAAACTATATATTGTTTATCTAGTGTATACACTATATGATAAGGTTTAAAGTAATTTATATATAATAAAAAAATACCTTAATAAAATATTAGGTCATATTAATCTTTCCATTACTAGATTAAGAATACAAACATATAACTTAGTGTTTGTCTGATAACTATCATGACACTTACTATTATAGAATAGTCCTTTTAGAGTTTTTTTTGTTAGCTTAAAAAAATATACATCGATAGAAGTATCCATTCCCGGATATTATGTTATTTGGATGCAACTATTGATGAAACCCAAGACATTATTTCATGATTGAGGAGTCCACTAAATCGACCAGGGAACTTCAAACTCATAGTTGAAGAGACCACATACCAAAATAGCTTCAACTATTTGACCAAAACAATTCTTGGGATATTAAAGGAAAAATATGGATTTATTCCCATAGAATGCCAATACAAGAGGTTATTCTAACTTCAACAGTGAGTGTTGTTGGATCATGATAAAATAATGAAAATTTATTAAAATTAAATTTATTATATTGTAATTAGCTATCAAATCAAATAATAATATTATTCTCCTATATTTTTATAGTGAAACAAAAAGTCCATCAATAATTGTATTCCTATAATAAAAACTAGACAATGAAAAATATTCTTATTGGTACCTACTTCTTTGAATTATACATGTCCTTATGCATTGAATTATAACAAAAATGGAAGTTATACGTTCTAGAATCCCTAGTTCTAGATCTCTCTAATTTAGAAGAGGGTGAGGATGATCTTATTATCTATAAAAACACTTCTATTGTTTTTTGGATGTCTAGTGCTTTATTATATCATCCATTTCTAAAGAACTCTGGAAGGCCCATGAAAACATGGATACTTTTAGCATGCACAAGCATCTCCATGAAATTTATCTTGATAGATCTAGATAAGAGATGTATAAGTTATCCATGGTGATATTTACATGCAATCTTGGTGAGTTATTTATAGCCAATACTCATATAATAACCAATAAAGACTATATATAGTGTCTATATACTCTAGTTTACAAATATCCTAAAATGTTTTTCAGTGATATTAATCATGTATTACTCCCATAGTGATTCTCCTGATTAGTATTAAATTTTAATATCAATAACTTTGAGATGCCTAACCTAGATATGAATACTTTGATTCACCAGGTCATTAAGGATATGATGTTTGAATTTTTTTGTATTTTTGAGGAAAATGAGGAAGGGAAAATAAAATGGTTCCTAGACTAACACTAAGTTATTTTTTTATTTCATCACCAAGAGGGTGAGAATCAAGGTTAAATAAATAAAAAAAGAATATTTATATTTTACATATGGGAATAAGGGCCATTTGGAAGAAAAAATACACCTAGAACAATAACAAAGGGGGATATTTTAGTGAATTTGTTATTAAGTGAAATATATATATTTCTATAATTAGGTTATTAGATATAGAATGTGGAGGTAAAATTAGAATAAATATATTGGAAAAATGTAGATTCAATAGATTTACTCAAGGTGTTATGGAAATATGATCATCTAATAGAGCTAGAATTATTATAATGTTAGTTAGATACCACCACCTATCATTTATAACTAGAATGATTTTGGTTTTAATATATTGTTATAATGATCCATTTATAACAAAATATCCATAATATTCAATAAATTATATTATTTATAGTGTATAATGTAATGAGTACATCTCAAATACCCTTTTAGGTTTATATTTTTATAGAATTAGGAAAATAATTGCATAACAAAGTGGACATTTCAACACAATGTCTATTTTTCCAGTAAAACATGTTCTTATTTTTAAACTCTTCTTTCTTTCATGATTTTTTTAAATTTTATCCTTACTATAGTCTTTACTCAACCTTACATCAAATAAAACTCATTTGAAAATGTTTTATGAGAAAACAATGCTCAGTAAGGGATATTAAAATAATCCAAATTTTTATTTCTTTGAAAACACCAATAACCCATAAAAAAGATTCCATTTTCCTAGTAAAACATTCAGTATAAAATATTACTTAGGAAGGATGTTGAATTTAATTAGAAATAGTTTTCATAAAACCAATTTCATGAAAATATAGAGGAAATATAATAATCAATATGGTTTCTTGGAAATAATTGGAATTTAGGAAACCTTTTCATTGAAAAATTCACTCTTTCCTTTAAAAGATTATACAAATTTCATGAAAATAATATAATCAATTGTTTACCTTATGAAATAAAAAGATTTCCATAAAACCCATTGGAATCGTAAAAAATCATGCAGGTCGGTTAGGATATTATTTTATGTCAACATTGATAATGGAATAAATTAATCAAATAATTCATAATTCTCTTAGGAGTAAATTATAAGTAATAAACTCAACCACTATACTTAGTACATTAGAGATATATATTATGAACACTGGGTTTTAGAGCTATATTAGGCTCACCAATCATTTTTTGAAAATTTATGAGAACTATAACATGAATAAATAAAAAATACCTTATTTATATCATATAAAACATACTAATTGGAATTTAATCCTGTAAATAAAATACTTTCAATTATATTAGAAAAATTGGAAGAAATATCCCCTTTCTTTTCAAAAATTTTTAAAAGGTTATAAATCACAGAATAATGAGAATATAAATTTCTTCGAGAAACCATGGAAAGATGAAGAGAATTGATATATAACAAATAATAGAATTATGAATGGAAAAGGGTATTAAGCGACGAATGTTTAAAAACATTAATCGGACTATTTCGAAAATAGAAAATAATGACATGTACATAAAATGTTAAAAATATTTCATATTAAAAAATAGAAAATAAAGTCAAATATAATCGTTAAATATAATTTTATAATAAATAATAAAATTCTTGATAAATTTTATAGAACATATACATGTAGGAATAAAGGTTAAATAACTTATCAAAACATTTGACAATAAAATTTAAATGAAAAATACATTACTTCGAGTCCTAAAATATTTTATTACATTCATCTATCCTTCTAAGTAATAATATTTTTTCATTTTATACTTGACTTAATACCATTTTCTTGTTCTTTATATTTTTTATATTCATTTTATTTTATTCATTATAATTCTACATTTAGTTAATAAATCAATTAAGTTAACTTTAGACATTTTTGAGGTTGTTTAGTCCCTAATTGTAAAGACCCCAACCCTCGTAGCCTAGAGTTATTG
The DNA here is from genome assembly GCA_963277665.1 of Viscum album. NCBI lineage: Eukaryota > Viridiplantae > Streptophyta > Magnoliopsida > Santalales > Viscaceae > Viscum > Viscum album. The sequence goes on along the minus strand of OY728136.1, from coordinate 393,529,147 downwards.
GTTACAAAATTACATTGGAACTAGATATAGGAAATCTAATTCTGAAGGACTGAATATTTCAATAGTCTTGTCAAACTACATACATACTTAAATCTCACATCGCAATTGAAAACCTGAAATACAAGAGGGTATTTTATTTGATAAAAACATTTCTCCATTTATCATATCTCTATATATGAATCATAATATACATATTAGAATCCTCTTGAATGGAGACATAATGGGTTAGTTCAAATACCCATTAAGGATTTACACACAATAGAAGCTATCATTAATTAATAAATCATAATCAAGTTAAATTACTAAAACATTGAAAATTTAATCAATAACTTGAACATTAAGAAGAATATGGTCGGAATAAATGGTAAAAAAATAATTCCATATAAATAATCATATGATATTTAAACATGTCCTGGGATATTCTGACAAATCAAATAATCACATGGACATCAACAAAAAATCACATAATGAAGAATGCATAATATCATGCCTCATAATTGTACCATCAATGCCTCATGCCAAGAAATCTTAGATAAATGGGTAATTACTCAACCAAATACCCAATATATTTTTTCTCATTAGACTGACCGATGCATCTAAGGTCTATAGTGGGCCCACCCAACATATTCTAAGTATAATGGATTCCTAATATGAATGGGGAGAAACATAATCAACATAAACATTCATATCGAAAAAATGGAATACACTCTAAAAAATAAATATAATCAACATAAAAATTCATATTGAAAATCTGGGACCTGAACAGTTAATACATTTCTAAATCAATAAAAATAATCATAAACCATCCAGAGTAATATGTTGAATGGAATCAAAATAGAATATCCTCAGTCAAACTATACATAAAAAATTGGAGAAATAATAAGGATGTTATCATTACAACATATCCCCATTTGATGATAAGTGAAAAATTGTTTGTTTTCATTGATAAATATAAATACCATAAAATTTTAATTAAAAATATTCTAGAGTAAAATAATTTTTCCCTTTATACATATCATTTAAAAATGATAATTTTAAAAAAAATTAAAGAATAAAATTTTCTTTTTAAAATATCATTGTAAACACGTAATGGATGACTCGAAGTGATGAGTGGTCATGATAAAGGGTAACTTTATACGTTCAGTTTAAAAAAAACATTCCCTTTTTACTATTTTAAAAAGTTTAAAAAGAACCTCATTCAGACAAAGACATGAACATTTCTTCTAAACTATTTTCCAAAAATTAAAAAGGGTAAATTTTATTTATAATATCTTTTTTTGAATATTAAAAACATTTATGAAAACATAGATATAGAAGAAAACACATTTTCATCAAAAAAGAGAATTAAATTTGGATTTTCTTAAAATCATTTTCTCAATCAAATTTTCATGAACCAACTCGGTTCAACCCTAAACTGGACACCTGAGCCGATCTACGACGAGGTTGTAGAGGAGTACCTGACCCTCCCATTTATGAAACTAATGCTGGGAATGAAAATAAAATATATAGGAATGATTCTTCCAACAAACTAAAGACAATGAGTAAATACAAATTAAGCAATAAAAATAAATACTCAGAGAGTACAAAAATAAACTGCTACATGTACCTTCGTGTGGCTTAGTATGTCACCACCAAAAAAAACCACGATCGCTCGGATTGTAATCTAGAAGTAGAAGATCCAGAAACTGAAAACATAGAGTATGTGTAACCACCGAGATGCTTAGTAGGAATGAAAAAATAAACCACACTCGATACCCCACCTCTAAAATAAAATTCTTTCTTGCTATAGTTTAACAAATAAGAGATATAAAATTGTGGTTTTCTACTATTTTCTCAAAACTAATAACAATATTTTACTTTCAAGAAAACACTTTTCATTTAATTTTTATAAATCAATTACCAAAACCTATAAGTCCTTTCAATAACTTTCATTAAAATACAACTAGTACCAAAACAGGTCTTTTCATGTAATAAAACATGGTAAAAGTTTCATGAGATCAAATAACAAAAAGTGTCACAAAAGAGAGTAGGAATATACAAGTATGCAACCATGTCCATTTCCTAAACATTCGTAGAGTAATCCTGAGATGTACTTAGTTCTGAACCACCTGATTGCACATGGTGACAATCTTATGTATATAGCCATCTTTCAACCATCATCTGACAAATCCAGTGGCAGATCCACCTAGCCTAACATCAAATATAGATGGTGTCAACCCATGTAATCAAGGTTGATCATAAACTATCACTAAACCCTCTAAAAGACTCATAGGAACCCCTTGATAATAATATATACTGTGTATGTAGGATGACCTCACACAGGTGACTAAACTTACCCGCCATCACTGCACTCACCTACCCCGAACACAAACATATCTTACATGATAACCCACAAGAGGAAATCCTAGATATGGGTGACCATTATATACATATACCTATTTCGCATCATTAAAGGTGTTGATTCATTTGTTACATCACTTAATAAACGTACACATTCTATAAAAATGTGAAAGTTTCCAATTGGTCTGTCATTTTAGATAAACATTGATATCATTTAAAAAGATACTTTATATTTAAAATTATGAATTAACACATTCAAAACCATTTCAAAACCAAATTCTACTTCTAGAAATTACATACGGTGCCATCCGATCCTTTAATAATATCAATCAAATATATCATAGAAATATTTGAAACCATTTCTATAACAATGTGAAACACCACTTCTATTAACAATTTCCATACATACCCTTTAAATTTTCTAAACAAAATTTAGTTTCCAATGGCCTTAAAAATTCCTAGTTAAAAAATAACAACACATAAAAAGGTGCCGAATAGGCCTTCATTTTATTTAATTGTGAAACTAAACTTCAAGGTCCCAAACAATCCATGTTTTACCTAAAAAATTTACGTAAGGATTTTAAGTTATACAAAATACATATCACAATATAGGATCCTTTTAGAAAACTATTATGAATTATTTGAGGTATTTCACATTTAATAGAAACTTTTAAACATGAGTAGTTATAAAAATAAATGAGAAACCAATTTCAAAAAAAAAAGAAATCAATTTTATCAAACACCTATGCCTGTTTATGAATGTGTATATAAATAACACACACATATATATTAAAATAAATTTTAAAATGATAAGTAATCAGGGAGCTTAAATTAATGGTTCATGCATAAAAAACCTACTTCAAATAGGGAGCGGACCAAGTTGAGACACTTTGTCTCTTAATGATTTTAATGAAAAAATTCCCCTAACTAGCACCCCACATACATTCTTTAATATATATAGAACCTTAATCCAATGTATATATTTATCTTTTATGAAGGAATATGTGCAAATACAATATATATATATATATATGTTCAAATGTATTTGTGTGTGCGCCACCAAGGACCACCCCAAGATTAAATTTATTAACCTAGTAGGACGACCAATAAATAATGACCCAAAAATCAATGTGTGAATAAAAATAGTGGGTTTAAAACTATAATGCAATCAACGGTGGAAAACCAAACTGAACCCATTAACCTCAATATTATTGGATAACTCTAGAACATGGACAAGGATGACCCATGAGAGCCACTACATACCCTGACAATCGATGAAGGAACCAATAATTAGTTAACCCTTGACATAGGGTTTGGCCAAACCAAAACATGCCAATGGGGTGATAAAATCAAGATAAATAAATAAATAAATGTAGAAAAAAACATACAATTATTATCCATATTTAAATCCACACAAGAATCTACCAAATTTTCCGGCAAAGATGATGTGATGCGAGAAGTAAGTGTGGATAGGAGAGGGGTTCAACCTTTTGAATCACATGTGAGCAGAAGAGAGGTAGGAGGATGGATCAACCAAGAATGTTTGTGGATGGGAGTTCCCTAGAGGGGAGAGAGAGGTGGTGGCTGAGGATCCCCTTTATGCTAGTGTGTCACTCTATAGGGGATAGATCCATGAGGAAGAGGTGAATTCATGAGGGAGAGGGAGAGTAGTGGAGGTGAGGGGTGTCGTGTGGGTGAGTATTCTCAAAAGGGAGAGAAGGGAGTTTCGAGGGAGAGGTGTTACGTGAGGGAGGGGGAGATTTAGGGTTTTTTTTGTTTTCTTAAATTTTAATTTAGTTAATATTATTTTTTAGAAAATATAAATGGTGCATGGTTTCCATTAATCGTGCACCAATCGTGTGACCGTGATGAAAAACCAAAATTTTAAAATTTAAACTCGGATGATCCAAAAACACAAATGAAAGGGTGAAAATAAATAATGATAAAAAATTAATGTTTTGTGGTTAGGGTGTGACAATTATACCCACCATGACACTTTCTTCCTCAATAAAGTCTCGAAGATTTAACTAGTCATAACATTAAATGAAAGCATACCACTACATGAGACTAGGTTCTCAAAACATGAAGACCAATTTCTAATTCTCACCCTTAATCATGAAACATTGATCCAAAAAGAAGACTAGAAAGGTTATCTCTAATGTAATGAACCCAAACTCAAACAGATAACAACCATGTCCCAATAACTGAAGCCTCCCAACAATGATTTAATAATGAATCTCAAAATCCCTAAACACAGCCTCAACATAAAACACCCTAACCCCAAACATAGAAATAAATAGGTCCTATTTGATATATACATGATCATTCATCATGTGACCCACTATTCATTCCAACCAATTACTATGATTTGGGTCGAGCTAAGCTGAAAAAATTAATTCCCTCATCATGAACACATTGATGAACGATTTTTCCTCAAACTCGTTCTATAGTGATCTAACCACCATTTTTGGATTCCAAGAAAACCATAACTTTCCAAATCAAAATAACTCAAAAATCCAAACAAATACAACAACACTGGTGTGTCCTCTTAACTTTTTGAATCACGTCCGACCAGCTTAATAGAAAATATCAACAAGGAACATAGGGGGTATCCCCGTGATTTAAAAACCAACTAACATCAACGAACCCTCAACACTAGGATGCCACAATGGAAGATACTAGAATTAAACACCAGACTAAACCAAGATTCATAATTTCCATAAGATGAAACAATATACAAATAGGCACTAATCAAAAACAAGAATCATTCCAATAGAGATACAAGAATTCATATCATCACATCCATAAGTCACAGCTACATAAATCCGATGAAAAGAAGGTCATGAAGATATCCCAACAAGAATTATCGAAAATGAAATTCTATGGTGAGAGGAAATGTAAATAGTTGCCACCCAATATTTGTATATAAAACATTGGTTACAGATCCACCACACATTGTACTTCCATGAATGTGTGAACTACTCCACTTTGAGGCACATGGATATATTATTGATATCATAAAGCATCTACTGCTCCAAAGTCAGGAGATTAAAATCTCTAACTAAGGATTCCTCTTTTGGAAAAAAAGAATAACTAATTTCTTCACATTCACACCATTAACATGACTTCTAAAGATTGTAGAGATTATCTTAGAGTGTCAAAACCAACCATGTTTGAAGAAGATGAGTGGGTGGTATAATGAATATGAAAACATGGCCTTTCAAATAGAACCAGAACATCTCACACCCTCAAAACATGTGGAGTTACCAAAGTCATGCAGACATTAAACTTATTCAAGATACACGACATCCTAAAATAAACCTTTTCGACCATGAAAAAAGACAAAAGTACAAAAGAACATGAACCTACTTCTCCATTGGGAATCTGGGCAAAACCAACAACTGAAACAACCCCCTTAGAAACCTTAGGAATTTTCTGGGCGACATACTCTAAAAAAGAAACACTGAACCAACCCAAGGCACATGGAAAAATAATTTTCCACATATAAATCATATGTAAACCAAAAAAACCCAAAAAATCATTTTAAATGAAAAACACAAATAAAAAATAGAGAACCACACAAATAAACCAAGATACCCATTTTAAAACCACCACATTCATTTCAAATTCAAACCATTTCCAGTGAAAAATATTTTGAACATCAAGAACCATTTAAAATTTGACTTCCCATTTCATGTCCTCTTTTACTAAAATAATTCCAACACACCAACATATCAAAACATGGAAATCCCCATTTTAAAAACATTTCCATCATGAAAAAAATGTAACAAGTATGGATACATATCGTTGGTATTCCATGAAGACTCACACAAGCCCAAAACTATGCGACCTCAGTCATCCATCCACATGAACCAATAAATATCTACTCACCACATACACACTTACATGTGAGAATCCATTGGAATACCAATGTTGAAATAGAAACAAAATGTTCACTTTCTCAACCACTCTATAAAGGATGACCAATCAATTTTTAAAACCACAATATTACCATTCCAAAACAGAACGTTTCCAAATTTCGATGAAAGATTCATCCCAATTTTCATAAAACCATTACAAAATCCAAAACCACTCTATAAAATTAATCCCATATTAAAAAAACCATATCACTTTCAAAAATATTTAATGTTTTTATTTTTGAAATCCCGTTAAGAATAAACCATTAACAAATTTAGAATCCAATGGAAGCACCCCAAGACCAATTCAAACGATTACCAAGAAAAAATAGAATCAAACAATTCAGTAAATTAATCAAATTCTCAATAACCTAAAAGAACCACTACTAAATACAACTTTGTTACACACTTTGGTAGACTATACACCAACCAAGTGAGCACCTTAGAGTTCATTTGAGGCAGTTTTATGGTCTATGCATGGTTTTTCATGTTGTGCACAACAACCATTAAACCCATAAAATTCCTCAAAAACAACCACTCTGAGCCCTAGAGTTTCTCAAAAAAATCCACCAAAACAAAAAAAACCACAAATTCCCTAAAAAATCCAAAACCCATGAAAACATTTGAAAACCATTAATGGATTTTGCGGAGAAACGATCCCGGCCTACCATGGTAGTCTATGTGCACTTCCAAATAGGTGGTGATCAAGTACCTACTCAAAACTTTCCACTTGAATTATAGAAATCCTCTCATCCAACTAATGGAAATCCCCAAATAATAAGAACCTCCATTTAATACCACTTTGTTCATAAACCAACCTGGGTCAATCCTAAACTCGTCACTCGAACCGATCTTCGACATGGCCTGAGATGCATTTCTAATCCTCACGGGATGGAAACTAATGTCAGGAATCAAAATTAAAGATATGGGAATTATTTGGCCCATAAATTAAATATAATGAATAAATACAAACTGAACAATAAAAATAAATACTCATAGATAAACAAATAAATTTTTACATGTACCTCCATGTGACCTAATAGGTCACCACCAAACAAATAACCATGATCACTCTGAAAGCATTCCAGAATAGGAAGAAATTGAAACTAAAAAGATAGAGTAGGTGTGAGCATTGAGATTCATATTAGGAATGAAAAAACAAACCACACATGATGCCCCACCTATAAACCGAACTCCTTTATTTCTATAGTTTAAAAATTGGATATATAAAAATATGGTTTCCACTATTTTATCAAAACATGTAACAAACTTGTACTTTTAAAAAAATAACTTTTTCATTTAATTTTTTCAAATCAATTACCAAAAAATATAAGTCATTATAATGACTTCCTTGAAAATCCAACTAGTACCAAAATAGGTCTTTTTGAATAAAAAACAAGTTAAATGTTTCATGAGATTAAATAATAAAAACCTTCACAAAATTGAGAAGAAACATACTGGTATAAAGCCATGAGTATTTCCTAAACATCCCTAGAGTGATCCATGGACGTACAACATTCTGAACCACTTATCAGTGTATTGTGAATCCCCTAAGCCTATAGCAATATAGCCACCCTCAATTGAACAATCCAATGGCATGACCCACTTGGACTAATAGAAAAAATTGGGAAATCATTTCACATAAACATTCAAATCATTTCAAAAAATACATTAAGTTTCTAATTGGGAATTCACACTTTCAAAACCATTTCAAATCCAAATTTCACTTCCAAAAATGATATATGATTCCAAATGGGACTTTAATACTATCACTCAAATATATTGTAAAAATATTCAAAACCATTTCTATAAAAATGTGAAACACCACTTCCACAAACACTATCCATATGGGAAATATTCATTTTCTAAACAAAATTCTATTTCCAATGCCATTTCTAATTTGAGGTGAAAATTTCACAAAACATAATAAGGTGCTGAATGGGCCTTCTTGTCATTTAATTTTCTAACTAAATTTCCAGGGGATAAACATGACATATTTTAAGTAAACAATTTGAGTAAATCCTTTAAGTTCCACAATACTCATTTTGATATAGGAATATTTTGGAAAACTATTATCAAGTATTTAAGGTATTTCACATTTTAAAGAAACTTGTATACAGGAGAAGTTATAACAATAAATGAGAAACCAAATCCTAAAAAATTCAATAAATTTTACCAATCACCATGGAATGTATATATATTTATATAAAAATTACACACACATATATAAACAGACTTTTAATATTCTAAGTAATCCGTGAGCTCAAATTAATGGTGCGGGTATGTGAATCCTACCTTAAAAAGGGAGCGGCCAAGCCAAGATGCTTTGGATCTTGAAGATTTTGATTTAAAAATCCCCACAATATCACACACATATATTATTATATAAATATATACCCTTAATCTAATGTATATATCCCCCATTTGATGGTAGAATATGTGCAAGGAAGACATATATATATACATATGTTCCTATGTATGTGTGTGCGCACCACTAAGGCGCCACCCAAGATTTAATTAATTAACCAAGAGGGACCAATAATCACTAAAGACCCCAAATGTATGGAGTGAATAAAAATGTAAGGTTTAAAACCTTACCCCAATCGATAATGACCAATCAAACTAAAACCATCCACCTCACCTTCAGCAGAAGATGCTGGAACACGAATAAGGTCACCCTAAGGGAGCCACCACATACCTTGACAATTGATAATGGAACCAAGAATTTGGTTAACCCTTTTCCTATGGATTTTCCAAACCAAACCATGCCAATGGGGATAAAAAAATCAAGAGAAAAAATAAATAAATGGTGTAGTAAACCATATAATGAGGATCCAACACTAAATCACCACAAAAACCTAAAGAACCATCATGCGAAGATGAGGTGATGTAAGAGGGAAGTGCATCTGGGAGAGGGGTTCGACCCTACAAATCACGTGGGTTATAGGAGAGGTAGGACCAAGGCTCAACCAAGGGGTTTTGTAGATGGAAGGTCACCAGAGGGGATAGAGAGGTAGTGGTTGAAGTGTCCCTTCAGGATAGTGTGTCACACAATAGAAGAGGGGGCCATGAGAAGGAGGCGAAGCCATGAGGGAGAGGGGGAACGAAGGAGAGGGGTGATGCGAGGGAGAGGGTTTTTTAAGGGATAGGGGTGTTACGTGGGAGATGGGTACCACAAGGGAGGGGTAGATTTGGAGTTTTGTTTATTAATTTTAATTCAGTTAATTTAATTTTTTTAGAAAAATCAATACGGACCATGTATTCTATTAATCGTGCACCAATCGTGCTCTAATGATAAAAATCGAAAATAATAAAATTTAAACTTGTACTAGCCATAAACTCAAAATCAAGGCCAAAACTAATTCAATGATTTAAAAATAATTAATATGTCGAGGTATGGGCGTGACACAAATTAAGTTCCAAAAGGAGAAAAATGGTAATATTACATGAAAAGTTCAAAATTACCATAAAATTAGAATTATATTTCTTTTAATATCGGAATACTTAATAATTCTCCTAAGGTATATTTAGATATAATCAATCCCAAATAATGATGAGATTGTGAAATAAACCCCGACTACTTGGGTAACTCTTGAAACGTAAGTCCCATATTAGAAATAACATCAAATGAACTGTTAAATACCATGAGCATAAATATATTAACAGTATAACATATCAATGTGTCAATGTATAAACCACACAAAATAAATAAGCGGTGAATATTTCATATGTCTCATAGAAGATAAATTTAGAAGAGAAACCCTTAGCATTGGTACAAATTCCTTATTATGTGTCTAAATTTTTTTATAATAAATATAAATCTATTATAAATATTTTATATAACTATAAAATATATATATATATATTATTTACATATAATATTATATCATCTATTTAATCATATTTTTTAATAAAATTATTATTTTAGGTTATAACTGCATCATTTTTAATGTATTTTTTGGTAGAGTATTTTCAGTACTTGTACTTTAATCGTTGTAATATTATATATAGAAATCAAAACATTATATAAGTCTAACATATATTAATTATATAATTATTTATAATAGTATATAAATTTTAATGATGGGAAAATGAGTTACATCATCCATGGAGACAGTTGGTTGTAGGTATGTATGAATGTTGTTTCCATTTTGTTCCAACAGATGCAAAGAAAGAAAGTTACATAATATTTCACATTCTAGAATCATTATTATATAATATGTATCACATATATTCCTTAATCCTTTCTTTATTACAATATAGTTTAAAATAAAATAAATAACATAACACATCGCCACATGGAGGCTGCAGTGCACACGTACACACGATCGACATTAACATTTCCAAACTTATTCGAAGGTGATAAGGTATATGTGATATTATAATCATAAAAGTATAATTATACAATAAATATGATATGTAAAAATTACATACATAATTATATCCATCTCTGAAAGGGATTTATGGAAAACTAATTACATCAATTCATGAGGTGGTAATTCTATGTACACATGATTGACAGTTTCATTTCCAATTTAATGGAAGTGGAGATGAATTTAGGTTATCAAATAAAAATATTAACATATTAGTAAAAAATAAATATTGGTTATATTATTTTATCATGCTTTAATGATATTTTAAGAGGTTAAATGATGAAATAAAATGAAGAAACATTTCTAAGAACTATAGTTCTTCTTTGGAGAACCTATTTAGATTTATACATAAAAACGTTGTAGAATGGTTTTCAAATAAAACTAGGGCCTATAGGTCATGGGGATGGATTTATATATGGGATATTTTAAGGAATTGTCTGATCAAAATGGATTAGAAAGTTTTAATAGGATAGTGGAGCAGCTATGATATTATAATTAGGAGAGATCACACATTTGAAATTTTTAAAAAGAATACATTATACCTAGAATTTTCACATAAAAAAAGGCATAAAATGGTTCATTATAAAACCTAAGATGAGATAAAGTGTATATATTACAAATAAAAATAAATTATACATGTTTTAAAATAATTTTAACTATTATGTTATTAGTTTAGCCTCTTGGTAAACCTATTTTAAACTTAACCACAATAATTAAATTTTAATGTTTTTACTATTCATTAAGAAAACATTAAGTTGAAATTATTATATAATACTAATTATTCTGATTCAAAATATTTAATCCATTTTATGAAATTAAATTCATTAAAATTACTGAAATTTATTTGAAATTAGTCCCTCAATTGTGAGGAAGAAACTAGTATCCAAAAAATTGATTTCATATTTATTAGAAACATTACATCAAAATTGAACATATAATCAATTAAAATATCCTAAATTAGATTAATAATAATATAAATAAACTAATTTTACATTTAAAATAATTTTAAATGAAAATTTATCTTCTAAATACTTTAAACAAAGAAAGAAGGTTTCAACAAAAACCCATTTTTTACTATTCATCAAAAAAATAGTCTTTTCAGATAATTCTCAAAAATTCACTCAACTATAATTTTTACAGATGTTTTCAAGATGTATGTTCATTTTTTCAAGAAAATATTTAAGTGATAAAAATTAATTTTAACATATGTACACAAATAGTGACGAAACTAATTTTAGAATAAATATATTTTTCATAAATACATCTCTTATTTATTTATTTTTTATTTTATTTTTTTAATAAATGAAAATCCAATGAATTTCTTTATAAATTTTTAATCCATAAAATTTCCTAATTTATTTATTCTTATTCATACATGATAATTTAATGGCTAAGTTATAATGGTATAAAACTTTATGGTTCTGTTAGACTCAAGGTTATGTGTCTCACAAGTTATCAAAGAAATTGAATTTATTTAAAAGGAAATATTTATTAAATTATCAAGGTCTTATATTCTTACCTGATTTAAAAATTTTATTCTTGAAATTACTAGAACGTCACCTCATTAATATATTTGGGTAGTTATTTATCATAACTTAAATTTCGCAAATCACGCCTTTTATCTTTTCATTTCTCTGAAGTATTATTACTACACGAGTCATATGATTTATCAATATTTATTATCCTGAATCTAGAATCTAGATAGTATCTTCATAGTAAGATAGATTAAGTTCCAGTTAAATTTTATTAACAGGTGAGAAAATGTGTTGGGTTTGAAATGTACTTCCTTAATAGTGATATATGAAACACATCATGTACATTAGATAGACTTGGTGGAATATCCCAACAGTAATCCATTGCTCTAATTATTTTTAGGATTTCAAAAGTTCTGATATACATAGGGATTAGTTTTTCTTTAATACAGAACTTTATAACACCCTTCCATGTACATACATTCAATAAAACCTGATCTTCTTGATGACATTCCCAATCATTACTCTGGTAATCAATATAAATCTTTTTCCTTCATTGAGTTACTTTAAAATAGGTTTAAATAGTATTTAACTTTTAAATTGTCTCCTCTATAAATTATTGGACGATAGGTTTCCTTTCACCTACATCATCCTAACAAGATGGAGTACATCACATCTTGACATATAATTCTTTATACGACACTATATGAATACATTAATGGAATCTATTGATGTAGGTGAACTCCAAAAAGGTAAATAATGATCCCACATACCTTGAAACTCAATATATAATGACTGTTACATTTATTCTAAAATGTGAATAATATTTTCATAATATCCCTCGGTTTTACTATAAGAATAAATACTCAAATGAAGCTCGGTATCAAGATCAATTAGAAGACATTTCTATATTTTTATGTAAAGTGTAGAAAACTATTAGTCACAATGGATAGAGGTGAACAATGATTTCTTATAAATTCATTAATATAGATCTGTGAATGGCGCTAAATAGGTAAATCTTCTCTAATTATGGAGAAATGTGTGTATTTTTAAGCGGATTAATAATAAACCATATTGTATCATTTTTTCAAGGATTAATTAGTAATAGTTTCAATTTCCATAGTAATGGCAAGAAATTTCCATGTATGAATAAGAAGATATTTTTTACTCCTCTAGGATACTTCCTCTTTAACATCACTTTTTGGGAAATCAAACCTCCTGACACATAATCAAAATTTTCCTAATTAATTTCTTCCCACTAGAATTGTTCCTTAAAATAACATCATATATTAATGCGATTAGAGTGTATAGAAGAAATAAAGTTTTGTGAATCATTTAATAATTCATTCTTTAGCACTAGTATAGATGGAATACAACCTCTCTTCCCAAATTTCTAAGCATCATATTCACTAACTATGTCTAACAATTTTACATCATTCATGACATTAACTATCATTTGAAAACTCTTCTCATCATGTTGCAAACATTTTATCTTGTCCAAAAAAGATGGTTTAATCTTTACTTAAAAAATGAGTGATTCATTCCCTTCCTTAATGATTCAAAGACACTTGTTTACTAAATTTGTGAATATATGATCTCTGTCAATCCACATTTTTTCTAGGAATCCATGATCTTTATAGCTTAATGAATATGCTACCTTATTTAGCTTCTCTATGTGGTAGTGTATTGATTAATCATAATCCTCAATAAGATATAGACATTTTCTTTTCCTAATGTAGATATATTTCTATCAAAAATATGCAATTCAAACTCTAATGATCCATAGATATCTCACACTTTTCACCATAGAGATAATGTCTTGATATATTCAAATAAATGATTAATGTTGGAAACTCAAGATCATGGATTTGATAGTTTTTTTCATGAATCATTAATTTCAATAATATATAGGTAATAAATTTATAATTATACATAAGGACACCAAAAATCCAATTTTTAAATCATCTTAATAAATTAAAAATCATTCATTTCCAAATGTTAGATTCAAAATTGGAGCATTCATGAATCTGCTCTTCAATTCTTGTAAACATTCATCGCATTCCTTTACTCATATAAATTTAACATCTTTGTGAGTAATAATGGTTAATGGGTTAGCTAATCAAGATATATTTTGAATTAGTTGACAATAGTAACCTTAAAAACCAATGAAACTACAAACCTCTATTATATTCATTATTGTAGACCATTCTTGGAGTGCCTTTATCTACACAAGATCAATTCAGATTATATCCTTGGAGATAATATGGCTAAGAAAATAAAAAATATCATGATAGAATTATCACTTTCTAAATTTACCTGAAAAAACTTTTATTATAAGAGTTTTAAGATTGGTCCTCAAGGGATTAACATTGTCCCCTAATATTATTGAGTCCACCAAGATATCATCAAAAAATACCCAAAAAAATCATCATGATATTCCCTCAATAAAATATTCATTATATTTGTGAATATAGTGTATGCATTAGTCAATTAAAATTGAATTACTATTAGCTTGTAATGTCCATAACTCATAGAAAATATTGACATTAGAATATCTGTATTCTTTACTTGCAAATGATGATACCTTGAATGAATTTCAATCTATAAAAAATATTGAGCTCTGTGAAATTTCGTTAATAATTCATCAATTCAAGGTAGATAATACTTTTTCTTTATCATAATAACATTTATTTCCATAAAAGTATTGTGTATCCATATTGATCTATCATTATTCATAATTGAAATAACTAACGCTCCCTAAGGTGAACCACTAGGGTATATAAATCCCTAATCACACAAATCCTCTAGTTGTTTCTTCAACCCCACTAATTTCACAATTTCTATTATATATGGATTTTTTCAAATTTTTATTTCATTAGGGATTAAATCAATAGAAGAATAAAATTCATGCTCTGGTGTATGTCTATGAAATTATTCAAGAAATACATATATGTATTCCTATACAATATGTTCATATTAAATTTGAATATTACCTTTTCTATATATATATTATGTTTGATATTTTTCCACAAGAATCACATTCATAAGAGCTATTAGGGAAGATTATAGACATTAAATATATGATAAATTATCCCTTATAATGATATGTAATTCCATATATTCTTCACAAATTTTATCTTACTTCTATTTGCAATAAAGTTTTTACCATAATTTGATATCCATTCCATACCAAGGATTATTTCAAAATCAACCATATGTATATTAATTAAGGTAGTAAATATGGCATGTTTATTTGTCATAATAAAAACAAATTATCACATCTTTATTGTGATGAGACTTCCACTAAGAGTTTTTACTGATAACTAACTTACTAATGCTCTAGGAAAATGTTTAATTTTCTTTGAAAACATGAAATATATAAAGGATTGAAAAAATCTTGAATAAAATAAAGAATTATCTAAATTTGAGGATATGAGTAAAGTACGAACCACCATATCATTATGAACTTTAACCATATATTTTGTGATAAAATATACTTGATCTTCCTCCCTTATCCTTTTATACGGAAAATTCCCTAGATTACTGATACAATAATTAACATGGTGAACTATATCTTTATAGTTAAAGAATTGTACATTATTAGCTTCTTTATTATCCTTGAGATCATGAACATGATGAAATTTCTATCCATAATTTATGTAGACTTCCATGCCCACCAATAGCATTCCATGATGCTTATTTTCACATTTATTACAGGTTGAAAACTCCACCATTCCCTTCTTCTATTTTTTCTTATTTTATTTCCCAACACGCTCAAAAACCCTATTATTATCATTATTTGCTTATAATCCACAATACTTGGGTAATTATTTCTCTACATTGATAACACATGATTCTATGTTCTTGTGTGATGAGATTGTTTAGGATAATAGTTCCCTCTGAAATATTGGCCTAATCACATAAAAGAAATAGTAAATCTTGTTCATTGGATTTTGTATGTATTCCTCAACATGAATTTATATCCTTATAAATTTGGATCAATACCTATCAACATTTTCATATTATTTTTCTCCAAGACTTAGTAATTATCTCTCCATATCTTCTTGTTTCTCAGGGGAATTTTTTTCCCATTAATAGTACCTTAAAATCCATCAATTACAATCTCTCTATTTCCTCTTCATGAGTATAAATTTGAGTTAATGACCACCATTAGTCAACATATCATGAGAAATGATCAACATCCCTGAAACCCATATCCATTTCCTTACATCATAGATAATGAAATATCTTTTCTAAAAAACTTATTCATTTCTAAGATACAAATTGTTTTATGCACCAATTAAATAAGTAAGGTTGATGATTCATAAAGAAGCAATTAATTGAAAACCTTCATTTTTGATCAGTAGAATACTCCATGAAGGAATGTTTATTGGTCATTACCTATTATAACATCCCTAATATAAAAATAATTTGATCATTTCCAGCAGCATATCCATCTCCAGCTTCATTTTCTGGCCCATGAGCAAAATCACTACACGAATTTCCTTCATTGATATGGTTCCATTATTTCCCCTACGTTTAATTTCCAAATAATGTTATACACTATATTTTTTTATAATTATATCAAAATGTAACACCCCAAGCTTCCATGGTACGCTCCTCTTTGAATAATAGAGTAGCGTGTGTTGTACGCAACCTCGAGTTCTAACACACCGCGACCAATAAAAGTAGCAGTTATGAATAGTAATAATCACTTTCTGAAATTATATATATTTTACATTTTAAAATTGACTTCATTTTTGGATTCGTAATATCGAAATTATCCTGTGTTGAATTTTTGGTATTTTTCTGAGAACTTCCAATTTTTTATGAATAGTGAAAAATACTTAAAAACAACATTTTTAATCAAAATAATTTATAGTGATAAATTATAATATTGAGTGGTTTTAAAGTATAATTAGAATATATTTTTACCATTATATCCAATGGTTTTCATTATAATTAATTTCACTTTGAAATTGGACATAAACAATTGTCAATCTTTTGATATATATTGTTTCTTAAAAACACGCTATTTGTTGTGACAGCGGGAATTAATTATAAAATTAATTAATGCAACTTATATGTTTGGAATTTTTTAAAATATACATCATTTCTGAATTCGGAATGTCAATTATAGCTTAGGGTGAAATTTTGGCATTATTCTTAAAAACTTCAATTTTTTATGAATAGTGAAACCACTAAGTGGTAGTTAAAAAATGATTTTTCATTTAAATGAAACATTACCACTTCTGTGATTTGATTTTCAAAAATCTGACATACATGGTTGTTATTAGGAAGTAAAATTTGGTTCAATGGGATTAAAATAATTTTTGGTGAATAGTAACTTTTATGTTTAATTAATCGCGATTAAAGGTAATTAGTGAAATTTAAGGTAAAAATAGTATTATAAAAATATGGAATGACCTTTACACTTGTCCAACCACTATTGGATGTGTCATGGCCGACCAGGACAATCCATGGGTCAACTTGGGTACCCCATGGAGCCACTTTGGTAGGAAAAGGACATAAATAACTTTTTATTTAATGTTAAAATAAAAAGGTCACAAACAAGAGTTGTTTTACTAAAAAAAAATTAAATGGGGTTATACAAGTCATATTTTTGACTATAAATATTAATTAAAAATATAAAAAGATTTCCTACATCATGATATTTGTTTTATAATTTTTAGACATTAAATAAAATAAATTATTTATGACACCATGATGATGCAGCAATTACCTCATTAATTAACGATTTTAATAAAATGGAAGGATAATGTAAACTCTAATAATTACACTTGTCCAAAGCCTATTGGATGAGAATATTTAGAACCCTTATCACCTTATCCTCGAAATATATAAGTGTGGGACCTTTAGCATCCTAAAAGCATTTCATAATAATGTAACATCTCAATCTTTCCAAGAGTGCACCTTCTCTCCACTTATAAAAGGCCCCCACCACTACCACCTTACTCACACTTTCAAAGCCTGTTGGATTGGAAAAACTCTGCCCAAATACTCTCCCAACTTCCCTCCCTTACTCCTAGAAGCCTCACCTTGGGCAGAAGTCTACCCAAGGAAGCCTTTGACTCAAATCAAAAAGAGTTGCCCGATTTTAAGGTAATGTCTTCTCTTGTGTTCTTTTATTTTATTTTTCTTCTCCAACCCCCTAAAAACTTTTTATTCATTTATTTTGTAACAAAAACAGTATCCTAAATATAATAGGATTTTGTCATAAGAAGGATTCGATCTACACTTACACACACCTACATCTAATGGTTAAATAACATATTGTTTCTGTGGATGGTGAATTTTTGCCTCACGAAATGATGATTGTTCAACACTCATATAACACATCTAATGGTGGCCATTATGATTAAACTATTTTTATATATGATATATATTATGTTTTTGTTTTCCTTATGATTTTTTATTTTTCATTTATGGCATACCTTTATGGTTTCCATTATGGGTAAACACGATATTTTCATTTTAGGAAGTGCGGACTACCGCCCCCTCAAAGTGATTTGAATCGTTAATACCATATGTGGGATGTATAAAGGATGGAGTAAATGGTATTATACACTATATTATACTGAAATTATATTATACGTTTATATCATTATGATTTCTTATCATTAAATACTAAATAGAAATGAATGTAGCGTTCATGCGTACGTACGGCTTACCATCTCCATGAACGATGCATTTCATTTCTTACCTCTAAATGTTACATAATATTATAAAATAATGTATATACTGGAAATATATGATATATATGATATCTACATCATGAATATAATTATGGATATAATGGATATTTCACCACATGAACAACTTGTAATTGTAAGAAGTTTATTTTTGACTCAAGTACCAAAGATCAACAAACGATCGTTGTTAACATAAATAAATACATAATGTTCATAACATGTTAATAAGTGATATAAAAGGAATAAAAAACATGAAAACGGTTCTTAAGCAATTATAAATTAAATCTAGTTTATTATTCAGGAGGATAAAGAACGGTCGAGTCAAGACAGGACGCAAGGTAAGGGAACTTCTTAACCCAATTTCCATTATTTGGGTTAATCTCCTACTTTCAAATTAGGTCATTATATTATTATGTCCTATCATGTATTTGAAGGTTCTTTAGTTGTACCTATAGTGAATACACATAACAGATCTATTTTACTTAAAAAATGATCTTTGTAAGGGACTTCGTCTCAATATCCTTTCATTGAGGCATATTTGGTTTTATACACAACTTTCCTTTATACGGTGTATAAACCACTTTGACTTTTAATTTTATTGAAAAGGAATATTTTTATATGAAGATTTTTTACTAAATGACAAAAGAAATGTTTTTTGTACATATGTGGCGACAACCACTTCTCCGCCGTGACCATTATTTGAGTTTCGGCTTCCTCTATAAGCCATATCTTTTTTTAAATGAAAAATAAATACAACGTTTTAATTTTATTTTATTTTGGTATTGAAAATGGTTTTGAAAGTGTTTTTTTAATTATATCAATGTGTTGTATTGATATCTTGTGATTGAAATGTCTAAATACTATGTTTCCTTTATGCATGTTTTATGTGATATGATTATGTTATGGTTTATGATATGTTTAAAACTGTTCATATGAGGAATTCATTGGACTTAATAAGTGACAGGTGGAGCCCGCTATAGCTCCCCAATGCATCAGTAGGTATCATGAGACAAACTAGTGTCTTGGCACGAGGCCTTGAAAAAATCTTATTTGTAGTCTTGGCATGAGGCCTTGGCTACGTGGTTATGATAGTCTGGCATTATGCATTCCATCATTATGAAAGTGGTTATTGATATTGTATGTGATTATTCGACCAGTAGAATATCCATGTCAATAAGTAAATGGCATTATCTCATTTTACTTTTTCCATATTATTTTGAAGTTCAAGTTTAAAAGGCTTTTGTTTTTGTCATACATTGCCTTAAATGTTTAGGTATATTTATGAAAGCGTCTGCTATATTACTATCCTTACTGAGAATCTGAGCTCACCCTTTTCAATGTTTTAATTTTTCCAGGATGTGATGAAGTATTATAGGAATGACCTACAGGGATAGTCTGAAGGGGATATGAGTGTGGAAAATGGAGACTATGTTATTTTAGTTTTTCACTTTGTGATGTAATGTAACATTAATGAATGTATCTAGTGTTTCCAAGGCTACTAAACTAATCGGTCTTTCGAGACTTGATCTTTTGTGATCATGCCATTGCTACGCAATAATGCACCAACTCTGGGTAACTGGGGTCGGGGCGTTACAGTTCGTATCATAGGCAGTTTAGTACTATCCTTGTAAGTTAGATTTAGATAAACTCTGATTAGAGGTCATAGCCCAAAGATATACTTTGAGGATTAGTATAGAAGAACTTCCTAGAATGTTGGTATTATAGAGATTTTGTGAGTTTTTCGAGAAATACATCCCTGTCTGGATATGAAGAGGTAGAGGTGGCTCTGGCACAGATAAACCTAGGGGTAAAACCCAAAAAATCCGCTTTTAGCTAGACTCGAACAGGAACTGGTGCACGACAACGGGCCTTGCTGCACTCTTGGTTACGACACTCCCGAGGGATATGCTTAGGATAATTCTCATTTTCTTTACAAACCACTATGATGGGTTATGAGTATATATACTTCCTCAAAGAATTTTTTTTATGATTATGGATTATATCCATAAACAGTTCAACTAGTGTTAAGTGTTTTACAAGTATGGAATTATGTATTTTGATTCATAAACTATTCTAGTTTATACCATTGTTTAGAAAAGGCTCCTAGTGGATGCAATGGAAACCGTATCAATGCACGCACTCCGTGCAGGGATTTCCATCTTGATCAAGATAACTATTGTGGAGCTGCAGATACAACTGGTGTTGATCAACTTATTACCATACTGGGACAACTCACTCAGGTTATGAATAATAACCTTACTCGTATGGAGCACCCTGATCCGCAACTTGGAGGATCAATGTTAGACCGCTTCATGAGGCAACAACCTCCAACATGTAATGGGGGTACAAATCCATTAGTAGCTGTGCAATGGATAAACTCCTTAGAGAAAATATTCCACGCCTTGGGGAGTAGCGAAAGGGAGAAGGTTATCATGGGAGTTTACCACCTCACTGTATATGCCGATCAATGGTGGTCATTGATCCAAAATACAAAGGAATATGAAGAAGTATCAAGTATGGAATGGAGAGAGTTCAAAGATCTTTTCTTAGAAAAATACTTTCCTCATGGCCATCGAGCAGATATGGAAAGGCAATTTCTAAGTATGAGACAAAAGGAGGATGAGAATGTCACAAAGTATGAGGCTAACTTCACAAGGTTAGCGAGGTATGCTGCAGATTATATACGTAACCCAAGAAGTAATATTGATCGTTTCATTGATGGGTTAAAACCATTTCTATGTCGAGCTTTAGTATCACAATCGTTCTCATCGTATGAATATATTGTCTCGTGTTCTATCAAGACAGAAAAGGAATTCTCTAAGTCTTATGACAAAAAATTAAAACAAGAGAAGAAGAGAATGGTGGAACAAGAGACAGATAAAGGGAAAAAGGGAAAGATGGGTTTTCCATTATGAAATAATTGTGGGAAGAATCACCCTGGTACTTGCTTGAAAGGAATGGGAGTTTGTTACAAATTTGGAGAAAAAGGTCACCAGGCTCGTGATTGCAAGGGAAAGAAAGAGGCTATCAATGTTTAATGCTACAATTGTAGGGAAATGGGGAATTATGAAAATGAATTTCATAAGCATCAGAGAAACTTACCTCAGAAAATAACAAGGGATCAAGGAAAATCTTATGATGTTACTACCGTTGAAGCGGAATAATTAATGTATTGGTGCTTTTAGACTCAAGGATTATATTCTGGTTATAAAAATAATGTGAAATATATAAGGATTTTACTGCAGTACTTGTTCATTTCATTGAGGTTTTAATATGATGAAGGTAATCATATTTTTGTATGTGACAATAAGAGAAACATTACCTTGTTTGAGGAATCTGATGATACAATTGATTTTTGAATTTAGAGACCTTTTAGAGAAAGTCTGGACGGAGGTATTTTAGATAACTATAAAGGTTGGAATGGATTAAGTTGAACTTTGTATAGTATTGTTTAAGGTTAAAACATTTATGAAGATTATTTTTGGAATACTATAAAACAATAGTTTTAGGAAAAGGACAACCTACAGGGTGGGGCATAACCCGTCGCGTCGGACAAAGCTGCAGGAATCGAACCCACAACCATAGTGCGACATGCCTTTATTACCTACCACTAGCCTACAGGAAGTCCCTGGTTATTACAAATAGTTTTACTAGTCTAAATGGTATGTGTTAATATTTGGAACCTTATAAAATTAGGATAAATAGAATATTTTTGAGTTTTATTACCTTTTAGATTGAAAGATGGGTTTGTTGTAAAAATTTATTAAAGAATGAAAGTCTACATAACAAGTATGTATCTTCCCTTACATTCTTAGTAAATCTCCTAAATAAATTCCTCAACTTTATAAAAGGTAAATTAAAACAAAAAGGTTTTCGGTTAACTTTTCCAACTGGGGATTCAATGACCGTTTAACCAATCACAAGTTTGTGATTTTCTTATGGTTAACATTCTCCTAATCCAGTTTTCTACAACTCTCCATCAGACCTTGATGGTTTTTTTTTCTTCCATATCCATATTTTCATTTAATCCTAGTATGGGCTATCTCGGGTGACCTTTGTACTAATCTTTCTTTCTTTTAAAGTTATATTTTTATTAACCTTATTTCCGATGTGGGTTTTCCACCAAGTTATTTTCTATTTTCAACCTTTTATTTTCAAATAAAAATTTCAAATTGCGAGGACGCAATTTATTGAAGGAGGGGAGAATGTAACACCCCAAGCTTCCATGGTACGCTTCTCTTTGAATAATAGAGCAGCGTGTGTTGTACGCAACCTCGAGTTCTAACACACCACGACCAATAAAAGTAGCAGTTATGAATATTAATAACCACACTTTGAAATTATATATATTTTACATTTCAAAATGGACTTCATTTTTGGATTCTTAATATCGAAATTAGCCTGTGTTGAATTTTTTGTATTTTTCTGAGAACTTCCAATTTTTTATGAATAGTGAAAAATACTTAAAAACAACTTTTTAAATCTTAATAATTTATAGTGATAAATTATACTATTGATTGGTTTTAAAGTATAATTAGAATATATTTTTACCATTATATCCAATGGTTGTCATTAGAATTAATTTCACTTTGAAATTGGACATAAACAATTGTCAATCTTTTGATATATATTGTTTCTTAAAAACACGCTATTTGTTGTGACAACGGGAATTAATTATGAAATTAATTAATGAAACTTATATGTTTAAAATTTTGTAAAATAGACATCATTTTTGAATTCGGAATATCAATTATAGCCTAGGGTGAAATTTTGGCATTGTTCTTAAAAACTTCAATTTTTGATGAATAGTGAAACCACTAAGTGGTAGTTAAAAAACTGATTTTTTGTTTAAATGAAACATTACCACTTCTGTGATTTGATTTTCAAAAATCCGACATACTTGGTTTTCATTAGGAACTAAAATTTGGTTCAATGGGATTAAAATAATTTTTGGTGAATAGTAACTTTTAAGTTTAATTAATCGCGATTAAAGGTAATTAGTGAAATTTAAGGTAAAAATAGTATTATAAAAATATGGAATGACCTTTACACTTGTCAAACCACTTTTGGATGTGTCATTGACGACCAAGACAATCCATGTGTCAACTTGGGGACCCCATGGAGCCACTTTGGTAGGAAAAGGACATAAATAACTTTTTTATTTAATGTTAAAATAAAAAGGTCACAAACAAGAGTTGTTTTACTAAAACAATTTTTAAATGGTGTTGTACAAGTCATATTTTTTACTATAAATATTCATTAGAAATATAAAAATATATCCTACATCATGATATGTTTTTTATAATTTTTATCCATTAAATAAATTAAATTATTTATGACACCATGATGATGCAGCGATTACCTCATTAATTAACGATTTTAATAAAATGGAAGGATAATGTAAAATCTAAGCAATACACATGTCCAAAGCCTATTGGATGAGAAAATTTCGAACCCTTATCACCTTATCCTAGAAATATATAAGTGTGGGACCTTTAGAATCCGAAAAATCATTTCATAATTATGTAACATTTCAATCTTTCCAAGAGTGCCCCTTCTCTCCACTTATAAAAAGCCCCCACCACTAACACCTTACTCACACTTTCAATGCCTTTTGGCTCCGCCAAACTCAGCCCAAATACTCTCCCAACTTCCCTACCTTACTCATAGAAGCCTCACCTTGGGAAAAAGTCTTCCCAAGGAAGCCTTTGGCTCAAATCAAAAATAGTTACCCGATTCTAAGGTAATGTCTTCTCTTGCATTCTTTTATTTTATTTTTCTTCTCCAACCCCCTAAACACATTTTATTCATTTCTTTTGTAACGACACCAGTATCCTAAATATAATAGGATGTTGTTATAAGAAGGATTCGAGCTACACTTACACAAACCTACATCTAATTTTTAAAGAACATACTGTTTCTGTGGATGGAAAATTTTTGCCTCACGAAACGATGATTGTTTAAAACTCATATAACACCTCTAATGGTGGCCATTATGATGAAAATATTTTTATATATGATATATATTATGTTTTTGTTTTCCTTATGATTTTTTATTTTTCATTTATGGCATACCATTATGGTTTCCATTATGGGTAAACGCGATATTTTCATTTTAGGAAGTGCGGACTACCGCTCCCTCAAAGTGATTTGAATCATTAATACCATATGTTTGATGTATAAAGGATGGAGTAAATGGTATTATACACTATATTATACTGGAATTATATTATACATTTATATCATTATGATTTCATTCCATTAAATATGAAATAGAAATGAAAGTAGCGTTCATGCGTATGTACGGCTTACCGTCTCCATGAACGGTGCATTTCATTTATTACCTCTAAATTTTACGTAATATTATAAATGAATGTATATACTGGAAATATATGATATATATGATATCTACATCATTAATATAATTCTGGATATAATAGATATTTCACCACATGAACAAATTGTAATTATAAGAAGTTTATTTTTGACTCAAGTACCAATGATCTACAAAACAACCGTTATTAACTTAAATAAATACATAATGTTCATAACATGGTAATAAGTGATATAAAAGGAATAAAAAACTTGAAAACAGTTCTTAAGAAATTATAAATTAACTCTAGTTTATTATTCAGGAGGTTAAAGAACGGTCGAGTCAAGACAGGACGCAAGGTAAGGGATCTTCTTAACCCAATTTCCATTCTTTGGGTTAATCTCCTACTTTCAAATTATGTCATTATATTTTTATGTCCTATCTTGTATTTGTACTTTCTTTAGGTGTTCCTATAGTTAATACACATAATATATCTATTTTATTTAAAAAATGATATTTGTAAGGGACATCGTCTCAATATCCTTTCATTGAGGCATATTTGGTTTTATACACAACTTTTCTTTATACGGTGTATAAACACCTTTGACATTTAATTTTATTCAAAAGGAATCTTTTTATATGAAGTATTTTTACTAAACGACAAAAGGAATTTTTTTTGTACGTATGCGGTGACAACGACTTCTCCGCCGTGACCATTATTTGAGTTTCGGCTTCCTCTACAAGCCATAACTTTTTTTAAATGAAAAATAAATACAAAGATTTAATTTGATTTTATTTTGGTATTGAAAATGGTTTTGAAATTGTGTTTTTAATTATATAAATGTGTTGTATTGATATCTTGTGATTGAAATGTGGAAATTCTATGTTTCCTTTATGCATGTTTTATGTGATATGATTTTTTTTATGGTTTATGATATGTTTAAAGCTGTTGATATGAGGATTTCATTGGACTTAATAAGTGATGGGTGGAGCCCGCTATAGCTCCTCGATGCATCAGTAGGACTCATGAGACAAACTAGTGTCTTGGAACGAGGCCTTGACAAAATCTTATTTGTAGTCTTGGAACGAGGCCTTGGCTATGTGGTTATGATAGTCTGGCATTATGAATTCCATCATTATGAAAGTGGTTATTGATATTGCATGTGATTATTCGACCAGTATAATATCCATGTGAATAAGTAAATGGCATTATCTCATTTTACTTTTTCCATATTATGTTGAAGTTCAAGTTTAAAAATCTTTTGTTTTAGTCGTACATTGCCTTAAATGTTTATGTTTTTTATGAAAGCTTCCGCTATATTGTTATCCTTACTGAGCATCTGAGCTCACCCCTTTAAATGTTCTAATTTTTCCAGGATGTGATGAAGTATTATAGGAATGACCTGAAGGGATAGTCTGAAGGGGATATGAGTGTGGAAAATGGATACTATGTTATTTTAGTTTTTCACTTTGTGATGTAATGTAACATTAATGAATGTATCTAGTGTTTCCAAGGCTACTAAACTAATCGGTCTTTCAAGACTTGATCTTTTGTGATCATGCCAATGCTACGTAATAATGCACCGACTCTGGGTAACTGGGGTCGGGGTGTTACACAAAATATTTATAATTCCAAAACTAAAAAAACACTTAATATAAATTGAAACATCTATGAATAACTAATATCATAATCATAAACAATATATATATGGAATGTTTTCAAAGAATAAAAATATTTCCAAAAATTTCATAATTATTTGTAAACAAAATGTGAATTGACCTTTTAATATCCCCTAGGATGGTCAAACAGGGTGTCCAACATGGCATGTTATTGTCAACCAAGTGACGATCGAGTAAAATATCAATGCAATCGTTTATATTTATTAATCCTTGGTAAAACTATACTATATTCACATCCAATTTTATTATCCATATAGTTATTTATTGCTAGGAGAACTACAAAATATCCACATAAACAAAACGTTAGGATGTTATACTCTATTTAGGATAATCCTAAAATTTTGTAATAGGGTTATATTCTCTGATCTATATTTCCCTAAATCTTGTTCCCAAGGTTTCTACCAAAAATTTTATGATACCAGCTACAATAAACCTAGCCCTAGTATCTCAAATTCATTAGATACTTTATTACATTAAAAACATATATAAGGAATCCCATCCCAAAATACTTAATAGTTATGTTATCTTGGTAAAATTGATACATACTTGAATATCACTTTATAATTAAAAACATAAAATATAGTGTAGTATTTTCTTTGAGAAAAACAATATTACATTTATAATATCCTTATATATAAATCATATTACACTTCTTGTCATTATGGGAAAACGAAACATAAGGAAGGTTTTAGATCGGATGTTCAACAAGTGTATGAATACAATGTAATTTGTCAATGAATAAATAAGGCATAAACAATATGGAAGGGTAAATAATTGGAACAAAATAAATTTAGTCAATAACGTGACCATAAAGAATAATATTGAAGGAATAAATGAAGAAAAAATAATTATATATAAATAATCACATGATCTTGAATCTTATCTATGAATATTCAAACTAATTGAAAAACCACATGGACTTCAACAACTAATCTTGTGATGAGGTAATTCCTAATAATGAATATCATAACCATATATGCAAGGCCTCATGAGAGGAAATATTACATAAATAGGTAAAAAATCATCCAAATACCCAATATAATTTTTCTCCTCTGACATACATATGCATCGAGGATCTATAGATGGCCCCATATGACAACTACTAAGTGCATTTCATTAATCATATGAAAGGGGAGGAACATAATCAACATAAACATTCATATCGAAAAAATAAAAAATAAAATGTTAATACTCTCCCTAATAACTATAAATAATCAATTTAAATATTCATATTGAAAATATATAATAAAAAATATTAATAATTTCAACAATTCCTAAACCTAATCATAAACCATTTAGAGTAATATGATAAATGGTATAAAAATACTACATCTCCAGTCAAATTGATCATAAAACATCCAGAGAAATAATAAGGATGATATAATTACAATATATCCCTAGTAGAGAAAAGGTAAAATAAGGGTTTTCGTTGTTGATTAATATAAATATCGTAATAATTTAATTAAAAACATTCTTGATGAAATTACCCTTTTCACAATATAAATTAATTTTCAAAACTAAATATTTTAAAAAAATTGGAAATATATTATCTTTATAAAATAAGACGGGATGATTTTGAAGGAAGATACAAATAAATTAGTGGTAATGATGGTGGATAATTTTATACATTCCATTTCAAAAAAAATCCCTTCTTAATGTTATAAAAAAAGTTATAAAGTCCCTCATTCAAAAAATGATTAGAAGATCCCATTCAAACATATTGTAAAAAGTAGAACTTGGATAAAAATTAATTAATAAATAATATATATGTAATGTCAGAATTTTTTTTGAAATATTATTAGAAAACATGTATATGGAAGAAAAATCATTTTTGATCGAAAGGTGAAAAAAAGTATCCTTTTCTTAAAATCATTTCCTCAACGAGATTAAGTACCAAAGAGTGGAAAATGGAAAAATTACAAGAAAAATTCATGAATAATTAGACGATAAAAAATATATTGTGTTCAATATAGTAATAAGAAATATTTATACCTAGGAAGACTTACACATAAACAATCTTGAATAATAATGAGATTATGAAACAAACCCTTACCACTTTGGAAAGTTTTAATCATAATCCCCAGGAATTGAATATCCTAAAATGAAAATTTGAATTCCATTTAGATAAACAGATTAATTATGTAATATATAAACGGGTTAGTATATACACCAAACAAAAGAAATAAGTTGTTAATTTGGCATATGTCTCATAGAAGTAAAAGGGACATGAGAAACCCCTTCCTTATGTCAAACGTTTTTCGTATGTGTCTAAAAATCATGTATAAAAAATAATGATTTGTTAAAAATATATTATATAACCATAATCATAAATATATATATATATATATATCACCCCTTATATTTTTCTTATAGTAATATTTTATCATCTATTTATTAACAATTATTTATTAAAATTCTTATTCTAGGTGATAAATGCTTCTTTTTCCATGTATGTTTGGGTTTTTAGCGTCTTTCCTTGCTATTTGATCCTTGTTAAATATCTAAATAATATTAAAAATCCTATAAATACAAAATATATTAATTATATATGTATATATTTTATCACTTAAATTTTAGAGATGAAAAAACGAGTTATACCATTTATGGAGAGAGTATGCTATATATATGTATGAACATTAATTCTATTTTTTCAACAGATGGAACAAAAGAAAGTTAAATAATATTTAAAATTTATTTAATCATTATTATATCATATATAAAATTTACATTCATTAAATATATCCCGATTACATTCATTTTAGAAATAAAATGTCAAATTTATCACATCGTTATATAGAGGTGGTTGTCCACATGTTCGCCCAAGAAACGTTATTAGTTTACAATATATTGGATGCTTAGAATTTAGATGTGATATTATAATAAAAATCATAATTATATCATAAATATCATATATAAATATTAAATCAATCATTATATCCTTTCTTGAGACATGGTGGCGGGAAAAGAATAAAATTGGTTCATTAGCCGATAGTCTTTTGTACAGACGATCGATTGTCATGTTTCCCATTGGATGAATATGGGGATGAATTTTGGTTATAAAATTAACATAATAACATTTAAGTTCATTTAAGATACTTGTATTTTTATTTTATCATAATTGGATAATATTTTAAGGGGTTATGGGTATATAAAAAATAAAGACACAATGTTAAGAACTATACCTCTTCTTTTGATAAACTCTTTAGTTTTATAACTATATCCTTTTTACAATAGTTTTATCAAAGAAAATAGACTCTAGGTCATGGGTAGGGATTTAGGAAGGTATTTGGAAAGATTGTGGCTGAAAAATGGCTTTGTAAATGAAAAGAGTATAGAAGAGGGGGTTCCCTTTTATAAGTGGGGGAGATGAAACACTTTGAATTTTTGAAAAGAATAAACTATACCCACTGTTTTATCATGAAAAAGGCTCTAGAATAGATAATTATTAATATTTATGTGATATATAGTCAACATATTTCCATCCAGTAAATATTGGAGATGTTTTGATGTCATTTTAACCATTATCTTCGTAGTTTAACCCCCTGGTAAGTCCATTTTAACCTTAACTACATAAATAAATTCTAATTTTTTACTATCCATTATGACAAAAAATCAAGTTGGAATTACTATATAATATTAATTACTATAATTAAAAATATGGAATACATTTACCAAATTAAATTTACAGAATTTAATGAATTTAATTTGAAAGTAAGCATGCAAACATGATGAAAAATGTTTTTCTAAAGAAACTTTTTTTCATATGTGTAAAACATTTTTAAACCAAAATTGAACATAAATTTAAATAAAATGAACTAAATTGGATTAAATATTCTAAAATTTAACTATTTTGAAATTTAATTATTTTTTTAAAAAAAATTAAAAGCTTTTAACAAAAAGGAAGTTTTCATCAAAAAAACCAAAAATTTATTTATTTATTTATTGAGAAATTATTATTTTCAGAAAATTATCAAAAAATAATTCTATGTTAAAATTGAAATTTTTATTTAAAAAATTATGTTCAATGTTTCAAATGAATTTTATGATATTCGTAAAAATTAATTTTAACATGTCTGTGTAATATTTGATGAAACCACTTTTTAGAAAAATATAGTTTTTCAGCAAAATAAAATCTTTTTCTTTTAAATGTTTTTTTATTTTTATTTATAATATGTTTATAAAGAAAAAATTCCTTTATAAATGAGTAAAATATATATTTTTCATAATTTAGTTATTCCAATTCACACCCTCTAATTTTATGTCTATGTTAGAATAATATATTAATTTACAATTTTTAGGCTTTGTTTTGCTTGTATCAAAAGCTATAAAACATATTGAATTTATTTTAATGGAAATATATCATAATGACTTGGGAAGTCAAATTAATCATTAAAACTATATTTATAAGTTGAACTAGATCATAAGGGTTGATGAATTAATAATTTTCATATTTTCATATTTATAATATTATTACATTGAATATACTTTTAAAAGCATCTTTGTAAGGTGATCATGAAAAATGAAATAGGTTGTCCATGGAGGTGGTTTTCCATAAGTACACATGGATGTAATTTTAATTTTTGTTTTAGGATGAAAGAGAAATGAAATAGAAAAAAATTACTATTAAAATATTATATTAAAGTTTTAAAAATCATATTTACTCATTAAATCTATCATTTTTAACATCCATGGGAGGAAGACATGTAAAATAATATTCATTGTTCATGGAAGTAGTAGACTGCATGCATGCGTTAGTGGAATTTTTCATTTTCCATTAAATAACATAGTAATAAGGTCAGTAATACCTTATCTTTAATGGATAAAAATTATCTCATAAATAGCATATACTTTCATTAATCTATCATTATAAAAATCAATAATAGGTAGTGTTGAAAAATGAAATACATCATAAGGTGGATATGGTTTTCCTTATGTGCACATGAGAAACACTTTCAATTTTTAATGGATGGAAAAGATGTAACAAATACTTATAACATAAACATAATATAATTCATATACAGTAATGATAATTATTTTTTTATAATTGTGGTAAAAAAGATTAAAAGGATGTAAAAGAAGAAATGAACTTCAAATAGTTATGTTAGGAATTATAAAATATCCTCAATTATCTCAATTTTCATTGCACTTTAGGCCTAACAGGATCTAGCATTTAAGAAGAAATATCCTTTTAGGATGTGGGAATTAATGATAGGATGTGATTTTGTTAGATCTTGGTTGAGAAAATCAGGTCAATTTTTTTGATTATTTTTGAAGTGGAGGTTCCCTTTTATATTTATGTGTAATAAAAATATTTTAAATATATAATACATTTAAATATAATAAATTTATTTATCAAGAAAATTGGATCCAATTTTTACTACTATATAATATATAATAGGTTAATATAAAAATCTACTCAACTGGCCACCTTTATCCTTGTTTTTAGATATTTGAATCCTTATTTATTAGTTTAACCTCCCTACTAACTCCTCTAAATCATACCATGGCGGCAATGTTTTAGAATTGAAATACATTATTAAGAAAACACAAATTTTCCAAATTACCACATTTGAGCCTCCTAATTAAAAATATTATAAGTTTTTAAAAATATTCAATTTTTAAAATTGATAAAAATTAATTTTAAAATAAGTATGCACAAAAAAATGATAATAGTGTTGAAAAAAATTCTTACAAATCAAATGTTTTTAGAAAAGTCCTAGAAATTAACCATAAACATATTTTAATTTGATGAGTCCAAAAATAAATATCATTTTTGGAAATTTATACCTTAAAATATCTAAATATAATTTATAACTGAAACCATATTTTTCATGGATGAAAATTTATTTTGATTAAAACTATTTCTTCAGAAGCTAAAAGATCAAAAAATAATTTGATTTATTTTGAATCCATAAAATCTAATTATAATAATTATTAAAAAAAGAAATGGAAATAATTTTATTAAAACTAATTTTTTCTCACATTATTTACCTTTATTGAAATTTCATCCTCATACTTTTATTAATTACTTAAACGGGTTGAAATATTTTATATAATAACCTCTTTATATTCTCAGGTTTCTTTTTTAGTAATATAGTCCACCCATAAAACCATAACTATGAAAATTTACAAATTAATAAAAATATTTTATTCATGATCTAGCATTAGAACTTGTATTTAATCATAATATAGATTATCCTCTAACTATATCACTTCAAGGATCAAAACGTTAAATATGTCAGTCATATACATCATTAAAAATGAAACATGAAACACATCTAGTACCTGAGATATTTTTTGAGGTAGAACTATTTAGTAAAAAACTAATAATACATTAAATAGAATTTCATATGGAAAAATAAACCAAAATATAATTTTCAATTTTTACTAATATGTGTTACACCATTACAAGGAGATATTTTAAAAAATACAAGACCACCTAACTCAAAATAAAGATATTTCTTATAGTTATCTGCCTAGGTTTCCTTCCTTATTTTGGATTTCATCGTATAATACAAAAATTTCGTTACATACTCAGCCACATTATATAAAAATTATAGTACCAATAAATTTATCTCACCGTCTTCATCTCATCATGTTAGGTTCTATCACCATTATCTATATAATTCCTCCAAAGTCTCTATCCGAACAGTGTAATGAAAAATATTATTATAATTAAAATTCAACTAACAATAAATTCCGATCCTAATAACCCTGAAAATCTAATGAGAAACATTGAATAATGCCCTCATATTTCTAAAATTGTTTCTCTGAGTTTCCATCTAATTAAGGATAAAATGTTTTACAGAAACGCAACTTATCACCCATCAACTTCTAAAGGATATTCTATAAATATGATTTAAATTATTGATCATGATCAAATACTATAGATATGAAATCTATGCAACTTGACTATCACCATAAGCCAAAATGTAGAATGAAAATCCAATGACAAACTATCTCAAATAAAAATAAAATCACAATAAATATGCAAGTGATCATTAATAACCTATATCACAATATTACCTTGAGAGGTATTTAGTAATGCCACAACAAAATACATAGACATATTATCCCTTTTTTATTATAACACTGACAATGCTGGATGTATCTCCTTTTGTAGTCCTCGTTAATCTTTTACCAATTTACAAGTAAAATATTTTATGGTAAATTTAATAATATCTTTCATTATACCATCCCACTAATAGTATTTTCGAATGTTTCTATACATCGTAGTGCTATGTAGATGAACATAAAATGTTGATCTATGATCATTATTTGACAATTTCATCCTTAACTGGAAATTGAATAAAAAACTTAACATCATTCTAATCATATAACACCATCAATATAAATATTAATCTCTAGAAACATACCTTCTTTGATAAGTTATTATCTTTCTTGAAAACCATGATCTTATTTATGGGTATGTTAAATTTTGTTTATCAAAGATAATAGTACGGATACCTAAGACATAAGAGAAGGGGTTCCTGTATATAAAATGTTTAATAAATCATTAGAAATCATTAAATAATGTATCATGTACCAAGAGTATCAATGTTTTTGATGAATTATCTTATTATACTAAGGCACCATCCACCTTTTTAACTTTACCTAGATGATAATGAATTGTGAAACCGTAATCCCTTACCAGTTTAATCCATCTTATTTACCTCCTTTTTAACTCTTTTTGAGTGAATATATACTAAAAAATTTGAATTTTAATATATTTCTGATGTATCCCCATATAGATAAGTCTTCCATATTTTTTAAAGAAAAAACTACTGTATAAATCTAAATATCATGCATGAAATAATTTTTCTCATGGATTCTAAATTGTTTGTGATGCATATGTAATAACCTAACTATTTTCATCAATACGCAACCCATTCCCGATAATAAACCATATCTGTCAATAAAAAACCTCCACATTGCATGATGAAATGGATAATACCAATTAATTAACCATTTTTTTTAATTATTGAAAATATTCATAACATTTTTCTTCTTAAATGAATTTTACTCATTTTCAGGTTAACATGGTAAGTGGGTCATCTAAATGAGAATTTTTTTTAAAAATATTTAGTAGTTACCTTATTAGCAAATAAATTAATGAATTTAAGAGACATTAGTATGTATTGTCAATTATTAAACCACTTTTTTCTAGGATGGATTAATTATTATGGAATATTTAAAAACATTATGTCTTTTTAATGAAATATTTTGAAGGGAAAAATCAAATTTTTGGAGTTTTCCATACTACATCTTTTATTTTATGATTTATTAAATAAATACATTAATGATAGTCATGATCCTCATATATTTTAGAATAAACTATAACTTCATAAATGAATAAAATAAGAAACTTATCCATGTACACATTGAAAACTCTATTAATAATATCCCTAAATACATCGGGTTTATTTTTCAGCTTAAAAGGAATAACTAAAAACTCATAGTGACCATTTGTAGTCTAAAATTTCTAAAAATAAATTTTTTCCTCCTTTAATTATAGTTGATAATATCTAAATATGAGGTCAATCTTTGAAAAATACAAAACACCATGGATATAATACAAAAAATAATCGATTTATGGATAATAATACTTATTCATAATAGTTATGTTACTCAGTGTTCGATAACCATTGCAAATCCTCTGGGATACATCCTAATGTTTGACCATAAAAAAAATTTTACAATAAGGTGAAGTTCTAGGGAAGATAAAACCATTACCATACATATCTTGTCACTACCTTTTCAAATCAAAGAACTCAAATGAAGATGTTTGATAAAAAGTTCCTAAATTGTCTTCAGATCTATTATTAAATGAATAGTAAAATCAACAACTTGACCATCAATGAAAGAAGGTAAATCATCAGAAAATAAATCTATATATTAATTAATGATAGGAAAATAATTAATTTAATAATTTCCTAATTTTAAAGGGTTTGGTCAATACAGAATTCACTCTCAGATTTAATTAGTTTATGAGGTTCTTGATACCTTATTAAATATATGAACTCATTTTAATATATGAATTGAAAATCACCCAAAATATTGAATATAAATACTTTATCTTGGTAATATATCTTAGTGTGATAAACCAAAATCTAATCTATAATAAGAATAAACTCATACTTTACAAATTTTAAAACAACAATATTCACAAGAAAACCCATTCCATAAATGATAATATAAAGGTTCCTGTAATTATTTATATCATTAATACTTATACTAGGAGTTTTTATTATGATTTTTTTCCTTGTATTATAAGGTTATATTTCCATTTTAATATAAAATTTCATAAAAATAAAATAATTCATAGAATCGAAATGAAATAGGACAATGAAATACCTATAATAGACAAGTATTATACTTATCACCACTTCATTTGTTGGAAAAAATATAAAAAGTAACATTTCCTCACCATTATTTTTATTATCTTGGTGATATCTATCCTTCATAGTTTTCTTTAGAAAACCATTCAAATAATAGTATGTCTAATTACATTAAATTATTTCACTGACTACCTTTCATTACTAGTCTGACCCATACCATTTATCTTTTATTTATAGCCACTAGCCAAATTTCCCATAATTCCAGATCAATAACACTTTCTTGATCTTATAAAAACTTCCATATAATTCTTCTTTCCTTATTAATTGAAATTGGTTAATTTTATTTCCTAACCTTCTAGTTTATTTGATGAATCCATCCCCATTACCCACCACCAAAATCAGTTATTATTCTTATTGTTTTAAAAATCAACAATATCCATATATATTTCTCACTAAAATAAACAATAACTGCATAACTTCCAAAATCACGAGTAACTATATACCATTGTATACTTGTTTTGAACCTTGGGTAAAATCAATGAATTTTATTACCATGGTCCATAATGAAATTCAGTGTATACATATAATGTATATTAAAATTAACCTCACAAGTGGTAATATAATTTTCTTATTTTTTCATCAAATCTAGGAATTTTCCTTCCATTCTATATTGAAAAGAATTAGTAAAATACTTATTAAAGAAGAGGTCATTAAATATTGACCACCGAATGACATCAATTCATTGTTTTCCATGGTATTTTTAATTAGACTCAATCACTAATTAGATTCACCTTCAAAACATTAAAATGAAGGATTCATATTTTGTGTTATGAACATAAAAAAACATCAAATATATTCTCCGAAATTATAGATCTATCATTTAAATTTAACTACGTTAATGGTTCCAAAAAAAATGACGGGTTATATTTCATGACTTTCTCTACAATTGATATGTTCCTCTATGGATAATTTAGTCAGTCCCTTACACTGGTACCTCAATTACTATCATGGATAAAGTATGTTAATATAGAAAAAAGTGATATGTTCTAATTCCAACCACATAAAATTTCTTGTTTGTAAGGATATTATTTACTTGATTAATTTCTACCTTAGCTGCACAATTTCCTCTAAGGAGAATAATTATGAACAAACATGGATTAAATTAATAAATAAGGAAACTTTCATAGACACTCACATGATGATATAATCATTAATATGAATCTATTTAAAAAATGATTTTACATTATATGGACCTTTAAAGATATCTAAAAACATTCACTGATACCAATTACAACAACTCATTCATAATCATAGATAAATTACCTAATTTATATCATATAATACACCACTTACACCCTAATGTCATTTTTTAGTTTAGATTTTTTAAGAATTTGAAAAAACCATTACCTAATAAAGTGAAAGCATCCACATAATTTCCACTTTTCCAAAAAAATAGGGTTTTATCATTAAAATATCATTTATTTCTTGTTTTTTATTCATGGAATTCTTGAACATGATATAATCATTATTAATCCTTAGATGTTGTAGAAAACATAAAAAACATTAGATGACAAGAATACATATCTATAAAGGATATAAAAAGAAAGGAAATACATTTTTTCCTTCAAAAAGCCTAAAACCCCCAAAAAAATTCATTTTTTATAATAAAAATTTGATGTCAAAATATTTAACCACTTATGAAAAAAATAATATTTCTAAATAGTTTTCACAAAAAACATGTCAAAAAGAATAAGTGCAAAATTATAATCAAGATATTTTTTGGAAAGCATGAGAATATATAAAACAATTTCCTTGAAAAAAATTAATTTTTTCATTAAATTATCATAGAATATTCACTATTATCCTAAGCTTAATTAATTACTATATTAAGTCAAGGGATTTCTATAAAAACCCATAGTAAGCATAGAAAAACCATATAGTTTTCATTGGAAATTACATTTATAAAACTCTCAAAATAAATCTCACAAATATAATCACTTAACCTGATAAATCTATGACCTCTTAGGTGTAACTTATAAAATGCCAACTCCATCACATTTCCAAATTCATTGGAGTGGTCTATTTGGATCACCCGAAATCCCATCTATATCAAGCTCACCTATCATTATGTAATAATTTTAAATAACTATACAATGAATATAATATATAATCAATAAAATTTTCATTATATAACTAACATTAATTGGCACACATGCTTATAAACAAAAAACATATTCTGTTATTTCATAAAATGATAATAAATATCCATTTTTTAAAAAAAATTTAAAAACAACTCTGATAGTAACAGGAATAAATATTTCTTTACAAAAACATAGAAACATATAGATGAATATTGATAATTAATAAAGGCATTATAGTTGAAAAAAATGTTAATTGAGAAATGTTAAATAACATTTAATTTTCACTTTTATATACATAGTAAAAAACAAGCCATATAAAAAACATTAAAAATATTCCTTCTAAAAATTGAAAGTCAAAGTCCAAGATGTCCATAAAAACTATTTTTATTATAATAAATAAATTACTTGAACCATATTAATGAACATGTACAAAGAGGGTAAATATGATAAAAAACCTCAAAACCTTTGAAAAATGATTAAACGAAAAAACCGTTACCTGAAGTCCTGAAATATTTCATATAATAATTTATATAATTTGGAAATAAAATTATTTAAATATTCTAATTTATTCAAAAAAAATTATTTTCTCATTACATTATTATTTTTATTTTTATTTTATTATTTATTAATCCTTATTAATTTCCAAATGAGTATTGTTCATGTCAGAAATTTTTTTGGTCCTTCGGTCCTTTACCATTAAGAAAATATTTATAATTTGTTCATTGTAAGAAGGGTTCATGGATTTAGAATCATAATAATGTCATAATTATTATATTTATACATTTAATATATTTTTTAAACTATCCTTCTATGTTCATCATGAAAAATGAAATACATTGACCATGAAGGCAATAGTCTGCATATAAGCATGGGTGACTTTTTCATTTCTCTAATAGATGGAAAATAAATGAAATATATATAGGTTTTGTATAATAGAATTATAATAATATTAAAAATATTATAATTAAGGATTAAATTCATGATTATTATGTTATATGGGAGGAAAAAATGAAAAATTAAATGCTTTATTAAGGAAAGTGGGATTTCAAACGTACACATGACCAGTATTTTCCATTTTTTAATGGTTGGGAGGGTAAGAAGGTAGATAATATATTAAATTCAAAAAATCAACATTATTTCAAAAATATCATATATATTCCTTTAATTTACCATTGTAACAATCTATAAGAGGGTGTTGATAAAAAATACGTCACTGTGGGGAGAAAGTATTCCATACGTACGCACGAGTGATTCTTTCATATTTTATTGGATGGTAAACAATAGAAAATACTGGTTCAAAAAATTAATTGAATTTTAGTATACTAAATATAATGATGTTATTATATAATTATGGATAGAAAATATTTTAACAAGGTATAATAAGAAATAAACATGGAACATGTTAGTTAAGACATATACCTTCTACTCTGATATCACCCTTTTGTTTAATCATTAATCCTTCTAAGATTGGAATTTTGAGAAGAGAAGTACCTCTATGAAATGGGAAGGAATGTTATGAATTTATGTTTTTAAAAAAATTCCAAGACATTTTTATCATAAGGTGTGAAAAAGTTATGAGAGGATGTTCCCATTTATAATTTAGGAGAGTGTCACTCTTGTAAATACAAAAAAAAATTGAATTTATTAAATACATTTCCCATGTAAAATTGATATAATTTGGTTTAATTTATAATATTGGATTGGGTAAGGTAAAAATATGCCCATCCAATCACCTTTAATAAAATATACAGAGATGCAAACACCAAGACTCAGTTCTAAAAACATACTATTTAGAATTCTAGATTTGATACAAGAAAATTAGACCCAATTTTAACTATCCTTAATTTCAATATCAATATCCTTCATTGTTTAACTTATATACCCAATACCTTTACATTTTATATTATTATAGATATAAAAAACCCATCATGTAATAAATCTCATATCATTTCATCCAAATAGTATGTTTTTTCTATTATAGATAGATTTTCATGTTTCATAATTAGACTTCAACATCTCCCAAAAATATTTCCAAACATGATACCCTTCTTGTTAAATATTTATTAATGACATTCCTCACAACCTGGTGGAATGGAATCATATGAATAGGTGATATTATATTCTCATTAAAGGATAACATAGAATATATAAATCAATAATCATATTAAACATATGATATACATAATGGTATAAGGGAATAATCAAAGTGCAAGAGCATAACATTGGATAATTAATTCCCATAAAAACATAGAATATAAAACATAATTCATGCCAAACATATTTTACCCAATACAAGTATTATATTACATTAAAATTATAAACCATGTGAAATAAATCTTTTTCAAAGGAACCATTAAAACTCATATCAGTCATAGAGAAATCGTGTTGGTTTCTTGGGATACCAAACTTTCGTCATAGAATCACCCAAATAGAAAAATTACAAGATTCAATTACGATTAAAATTCATCTAGTTAAGTCCATCATCAATTATGAGTTACATATATTTAGTAAAATCCACCGCCTATTAGGATTAAATTAAATTCAGTATACGTTGTCATATTACTAAATGCATTGGCGGGATATATTGATCTTACCGGTCATCATGATCTATATGAGGCTCACATGTCAGTATAATATATATCAGGCCCACCTATCATCATAAAAAATCACAATAACCATTAAATGAATACATTATGTAGATATTTCATTTCATTATAAATATCATAGAAGAAACTATCATTCCCATCCATACTTGATTGACTAATGGAAAAGAAATGAGTTTCATACAGATTTCATCATAACATAATTAACTCATGGGAAATAAATTGTTTTAATAGAATTATCCATAAAACAACATCATCATAATCTCTTAATAAAAAGAACATGGATGGTATGATAATATTCTATGCCTATTGAATCATAACAATCCTTATAGTATGCCAGCATAGATTCAAAATACATTTAAAAAATAATTTGGAAATTGCTTTGAAAATAGAGATAATATCATTTTCCATCTATATATTTAAAAACTCAAAATTCATTAAATATTAATAAATAATACTTTCTTTGAAATTGACCATGTAAAATTATAAAGTAATCATCAATGAAAATAATATTTATGACAATTGGAAAATCTATTCATGTAATTTATTCTAAAAGAGAAAATTCTTTTCACATTATTGTGAAAAGTAAAAGGTGATCCGTATGTAAAAATCTATTAATATTACTTTTAAAAATTTGTAAATAAATTCAATGGAATTAAAAATAATAGTTATCAAACATTTATGTATCTAAAAAACATCAATAAAACATTTTGAAGAATACAGACACGATGGAAAAATTTTCATAACCCAAAAAAAGAAATTAGTTATGATATTCATAAAATGGGTTTTAAAATAATTTTAAGTAACAAAGAGAGAAAAACTGGAATGTGAAATTCTTAAGGATCATAAAATAACTAGAAGTGAATCAATTCTTGTCTTTTTAAAAATATCCATCTTTATGAAGTTTAACCCCTATAACTTTTTAATGTTTTTTTACAATAACGTTTTTTTAAAATCACATGAATGAAAAATTAAGAAGGCAAACAATGAAAATAAGATATAAAAGTTTTGGAATCATGGTGATAACATGAATCCTCTCCCTATCCAATCCAGTGGGTAAATGGAAATTCTCTGTAACACCCCGCCCCTACCTAATTGTCTTGAGGAGGCAGTGAGAGATACTTGTCCATAAGCGACATTCCCCTGATGCCAGAGGCTGTCAATAAATGTCTAGGGCTTCAAGATCAAGTTGGGGAACAATTTTCCCTTAAGAAAAATCCAACCAAACCATCCACTAATAGCCTCTATATTATACATGTCAAATAAATTTCCAAACCATTCATTCCCAAAAGGCAACTATGTTGTTCCACAGCCCAAATCAAAATCAATACAACCCAACATGTCCAAAAAACATCAGAGTACACTGTGGAAACTAAACAACCAAACACCACCAACCATGACACCACCATAGCTCCACACCAAGCTCCAAGATCCAAGCTCCACCAAGGGATCAGAATGCTCCACTAATGGAGGGTGAGGCATTAAACATCATGGTACACGACATCTACAAAGACACCAACGTTCCAAATCAGGGGATGAGTACTAAATCTCAGTAGGATTTCCCCAAATTACTTCTCTACACATGCCACTAGGATAAAACCGTTAGCACATTTATATAAAACAGTTTATATAAAATAAATCACAAGTGAAACCATTTTCATAAGCCCAACATTCCCTTACCAAGCCATCACACCCATACCAAGCAACTGAAGGAAATCCAACAAAAATAGCCACAAC
Source organism: Viscum album (assembly GCA_963277665.1). Taxonomy (NCBI): domain Eukaryota; kingdom Viridiplantae; phylum Streptophyta; class Magnoliopsida; order Santalales; family Viscaceae; genus Viscum; species Viscum album. Next base: position 393,486,520 of record OY728136.1, on the reverse strand, counting down.
CATTCAACATTTACACATTATCACAACAATTTCCATCTTGCAAATCAATGCGCATCAAACAACCAAAACAACCAAACGGTGGAGCTTCGGTCCAACCCGTTCAACCATTCACACCAAGCGGCACTTCCCATCGACTTACCATTGATGTTGGCCCTTCTGCAACTATCCATCCATTGTTTATAGTGGTACTTCTCGCCACCTCCACACAACATTCAAAACAATCCAAATCCATGAATATAACCGACTAAGGTCACAACTAAATGCAATCAACCAATTCCATTGCATATCAATCCACATAAATAAATTACCCATTTATTGAAAAACATTTTTCACGCCAAAAAATATATCAATAAAACCACCATTTATTGAAAACCATTCCCATCAATTATTTTCACAAATCAACCATAGAATCCCATTTTAAAATCTCTATTTTAAAATCCACAACAAAAGAATTTCACCCAAAAACCATCATTTTCCCAAAAATCCCCAAAACATCACCCAAGAGATTTCTTCCTATTTATCACATCAAACACAATTAATTTCAATCACAACGAATTCATTGTAATCAAAACCATTAGCTCTAACCAAGTGGAGTTGAGAGAGAAGCCACCTACCTTTAGGGTTCCTGAGAAATCCACCCACGAACAACCATGCCTCAAATTCGGTGAACGCACCACCAGAACCTCTCTAGATCCCCTTACCTAACATTAACAAGCCTTAAAATCATCACATAAGGAAACCACAAACCTATATCTACCAAAAACAAGTGTAGATCTAGAAAAACAGGAAAGAGGGAAGAGCATATCTAGAGGAAAACAGAAAGAAACCATGAGAGAAAACTTATCCGAGAGCAATCACCTTCAAAACACCACAAACCCTCTTCAAAGTCTTTCCAAACCGATTGACAAATCTCCTCCACCCTCTAATAACTGAAAAACCTGAGTGAGCCACGAGTGGAAGGAATATTGGAGTGAAATAGGTTATGTTCGAGGGAGACCAGAACATATAACCGTATTTTTAAGTGGCCGCATAGTTAGCCTGCACGGTTTGGGAAACTGTGTGCTAACCGTGTGCATGTTAGTGCCTCGAGAGAAAGGCTTCGCACGGTTTCCTCGCACGGTTTGGAAAACTGTGTACAGGCCGTGTGAAGCCTACTGTCTCCCCTGCACAGTTTCCTGGATAACCCGCACAGTTTCCACTAATCATTCTCAAACCGTGCTCCCCTTTGAATTCCTCCAAACTCATCCAAAACCATTCCAAACTCTCCCAACCTCTTCCCACCTCACCCCATTCTCATTAAACACCTAAATCTACATAAAAAAATGACACATAACTCAAACAGTGGGTACTAAATTCTCTATTTCCAATAAGTTAATAAACATTTTCTGTAAAATGTAATTAGACACCTTATATATTCTAACATGAATAACTACAATGACACCTATTAGTTTTACAATTTTTTAATATAAATAATTTACTAGAAAAAATATATAAAACTTTGAAAATTATGCTCAAACTTTGTTTTAATCAATATTTCCATCCAATCTTCCCCAATGTAATCTTATCTATCTAGAAAAGTATATCTAGTGTAACTACATCTAGAAATCTCATTCAAACACACTTCTTATGAAACATCACCTTTTAGAAACTCTAAATTCTTCCTCATTGAAAAAAATTTCCCCTCACAAAAGCAACCCAAAATATTTCACTCTGGTCTTTCCTTGTTTTAATTTTCAACAGAAACTTTTTCTGATATTATGATCAGAATATCTATCTATATTTCTTCTTCAAAATTAATGAAGTACAGTTAGAAACTAAAATATAACATAATATCATCATCATATTAGCCTTTTGTCTCTCTAAATAGTGACATGTATGATGTATATTTTACCAATTTATATTAGTTCTCTCAAAATAGAAAATGTGAGAAACCAATTCTTTTTTCCCACTCATTTAAATTCAAGGAACCAAATTTTCGGGCCATTTGAATTTCACTTGGACCCTGACCAACTCTTTTGGAAAATTCCTGATGTTTTGTGAAAACATGAGAAATGTTTCCTTTCTCAAATTTCTTTAACTTTATATGTTATGGAATTATTTAAACTTCCTCATTTTTCTTGAGATTAAACCATATGAAAATCTAGTGAAACATCATCATAATTTTTTCTTTTTTTTAGAGTTATATAATGTTTATAAGAAAAAACCTATTTAAAAAATGTTTCTCTAGAATTACTTTAAAAAATCATTATCTATAATTGTTTGTATGAAATTATTTATTCGACTAACCGACACCTATATTCTATCTAGAAAATGTATTCTTGGAAAATCATCTTTCTATGTATAATTATATTGAACCAACAAAAACAATTTCTGACCATAGTTGATCACATTGTTTAATCATATAAATTCTTTAGTCACATGCATCACCTTATTTAATTAAACACTTCTTGTGACATTTCATTTTGTTCTTTTTTTTTAAGAAAAACATAGTTTTCAAAAATTACTCTAAATTTGTCTACTGGTGCATATTTAAAAAATTTATATTCATCTATCTGTATGGTTATTCTATAAATCTGTACACTCACTTTAAAAAAATAGATTATCTTATGTTTGTTGTCTAGAAATTAACCAATATTCTATAATATTCCAAAAACTTCATCCCAGGTCCAGATAATCAATAAGTTTTCAATTTCTGGTTTTCATAGAAAACTTTCATGTGGAATCCTATATTTTTTTTCAAGAAATATTTATATCTATCTTTTTTTGGTTTGTAAGATATCCTTCATTCAGAATGGTTTTTAAAGAAATATTCATATTTATTTTAATCCTTTTTATATTAGATATGTTTCACTTTTATTCCCCTTTTGAATACACTTTCTAATTCCACTCATAGTAGGAAATTACCAAAACTTCATTCAGAAATCTTCACTTTGGAAACATCTTCATTTGATCATCATCTTCCACTTCGTTCAACCTCTGTCCATCTGACCAATGGTACTTATCTTTCACTAGTAAAATTTTTAATATAAATCATGATTTAATTTTTATGTTTGGAACTTGAGATCAGAATAGCATCATTTTACTTAGTTAGATGTTTCTTAACAATCTTCCATCTTCTAGGACCATTATATCTTAATGTATCTCTTCTTAAAAATCTTGAGAAAAACAATCATTAATAAAATTTAGTTATCAACTTTTATCTTTTTTACAAAATAATCATATTGTGTATTCAATATCCACATATGGATTTACTAAATACATACTTTAAAAACTTTTTTATCCCATTATGTTTCATCCCAGAGACATCTTCACAACCCATTTTTATAACACAAATTTATCAACTTTTACCCGAACATATCCTTTCAAAAAAGAGTGTCCTAAAAACACAATAATGTATAAAGTAAATTTTTTAAGGAATGTTATCCCTTTATGGTAATAAAACTTCTATCTATATTAAGAGAAAATCATTATCACTTTTATTTGTTCATTTTTTTCACCCTCCACAATTTTATGATTACGACAACTTTATATTCATTTTAGAAGAAATTTACTTCTCCCCCTTTGTAATATGATGTCATATACCCCATATCAAAATAACTAAAATAAAAGTGGGGGAATTACTTATTAAAATTTATGTTGTTTTTGGTGGAGGTAGAACATAAAGTTATAGCATTAATTATCCAAATATTTCAACTGACATAGATTTTATGAAAAAATAATCATATTTATATTTTGGAGAAATGTAATATAACATCAAATCTCTAGAATAAATTTTTTCTCTGATGAATTGAATAATAATATCAATGTGATTTTATATTGATTTTTGTTTAGAATTTTTGGAAATATAATTTTCACTCTAATTTTCACAAAGTGTTTTCAAAAGTGAAGAAATATTCACTTTCAAATATTCAACCGGAACATTCATCAATAAAATTTGAGTATAATCCTAGGTATTAGAATTATAATCTGATTATTATATTTATAAAGCTAATAAAATATTATATTTAGTATTACAACTCACAAAACATTTTACCAAGAAAAATATTCCTCATGAACTAGATTTTCTATCATTGTATCTCCTTCCCATTTGGCATCAGAATGACCACAAATGTTAATATCAATGATTATTTTATACAAAATTCCATGTGAAGTTATTCCACCCATATATCTCAAAATAATATTTGCTTCCAACATATGATATTCTTTTTTATTACCCTGGTATCTGGTTCACAAACTCACAATATAAACAATGTCAAGTATTGAGGCTATCAGATAAGGAAAACATCCTATCTTATTTCAAAAATAATTCTGATTCACACTTTTTCTAGCTTCATAATTAATCATCTTCATCAAAACTAAAATAATATTAGTAACTTCTTTATAAACTAAAATTTGAAACAAAATAAAAATTTAGTAGTTTACTTTTTTTGAGATAGGAAAATATATATTATTTTAAAGTTATAAACGTAGGAAGAAAGATAATTCTCCTAACATTGAAAGTTAGAAATTATTCTTCATTTCATAAAAAAATTATTTCAAATAACTTCATATATGCAAAGTAATTTTATATGATCCACATAAACAATTATATTCAAGGTACATTTGTATATCCATTTCACATATAAGTTCTTATGAACATTCTCTTTATAAAAAATAAATATTTTCATGAAATTATCATGTTTTGAGTATCAGGATCATGGATCTTTTTTAACCCATATATGGTTTTATCCAAAATAATAACATTTCTTCCAATTTTTTCATATAAAAACTCACAAGTTTGATCAAATTAAAAATCTTCAAAAATATCAATTTTTAAGAAAGATGACATTACATCAACCTGATAAACATTTTAACAAGGATTTGAATCCACTTTAAAGAACATTTTGATAATTTCTAATATCAAAATTGTTAAAAAAATTAAAGTCCTCACCTTCCACATATGAATATACATTAAAATAATCCTTGCTTTGTTATTGAAACATCACCATTTTTATTCAACTTGTTTCTATAAACCTATTTTGTCCCGATAACATTCTTTCCTTCTGGATGTGGAACAAGTTTCCAAGATTCATTTTTCTCAATATGATCTTACTCCTCATTCATATAATTGAACAATTATTTTTGTTAAACTACTTCTGAAACTGAATATGGTTCAATATATGAGATCAGGGATATTTGATTTTCTAATCTAATCCTTCTTATCGTCTGAACTAGTGTGCTCTGATTCCCATGTGTATTTATGGTTTCAACATGTTTTTGTAGTGTATGAAATTTTAGAGTTTTTATAATGGATTTACACTCCACACTCTATGATTCTTCTGAATCTTCTTTAATATTATTTTTTTCACTCTCACCATCATTTTCATTGGAAATTTTCAATTTGTATTCCTCAACATTTTCATCATAATTTATTATAGAAGTTAGATTATAAATAAAATTCGCATCATAAGAATCCATCGACTTTTTCATTGTTTATTCTATTATTTGTAACTTCTTATGTTGGGTGAATATTCCATGAAAATTCATTCCTCTTATTTTTCATCATATTTTCAAAGATCTAGATTCTTGATTTTTAGTAAACAATGACTTCCAAAAAACCTAAAAAATTTCACTACTGGTTTTTTGTTATATCACTTTCATAAAGAGTAATTTTGGATTCCATCCATTTAAAGCATCAGTTTTTTACATGTACCAAAATGATAATAGTTTCTATCAAGTATTACTTTGGATGTTTTTATTCAAATAAAATGTGTCATCCTATTTCCATTAAAATATTATTCTATATTTTTGATACTATATTTTTATGGGGTGTGTGGAGCACTATAATGATGTTTCATTTTATCACTATTTAGAAAATATTTAAAATAATATCATATGACATCTTTTCCATTATTAGTTATCAGGTTCATTATATAAAAACCCATTTCTCCCTTAAATTATACTCTAAAAAATATTAACATTTCACCCTCCTCTCGTTGTGATTCATAAACATTTTGTTTGTTAACCAAGTGAAATCATCAACAAATGTGAGAAAGGGAAAATATCCTTTCATGATTTATGTATCGTTGGACCACAAATATTCGGGCAACCATGTTTAATAGCTATAGTTAATTGAATAACAGTTTTATTATTGATGTAACCAACCATGTTCCCATTGTAACATGTTATAAAATCATCATCTTAATTTCTCTTCAACATAGTCAGGTTTGAAACTTTATCAACATTGGGAAAAAATTCACACATTTCTACCCATAATGCCCAATTCTGTGATGCCACAATCCATTTTATTCTTCAACACTCAAATTAAATGTGTTATAATGATACCATATCTGAAAGATATTTCTTTTAGTTATTTATCCTCTGGTTAAAACATTACCATCTTCCACACATCTGATGACACATGAATATTTTCTAAAAATAATTTCCTTAGAATGATCACAAAGTTAGTTGACACTATGTTAATTATTTTTGAGCACATAAATATATACAAAATCATTAAATTTTATTTTCCCATAATTTATCTCAGTAGTTCTAATTCAATTGATTTCTATGGAAAAATCATTTTCAAAATTAATGGTACAAACAGATCAATTTTGAACATATTTCAAGATTTTCAAATCACAGTTCATATGTGAGGAACATCCTGTATCAAGAATATATGGTTTGTTATTTTTTTACTTTCTTTATGTGTTTTCACAACAAAAAAAAATCTCATTTTCAATGTTCTTTATTTGAGCTTATTTTTATTTTCTAGAATAATTACTTGTCCCTAAAATATTAGCCACACATTCTTCATAAAAGTAACCTAGTTAGTCACATATTCTATACATTTACTCCACGATACCAAACTTATTTTTAATGGATTTTTTTTAACATCTTGAGATTTTGGATTCCCAAATTCTTGTGTTTTCATAAAGTTACATACATTACATTTACTATTACTCCCCCCTAATTTAATATTTTCTTCTAGGAAGAGACATTTTTTGAAAAAAATTGTAAGATTTTTGCCTATAAATTCCAAAAGACCAATAATATATAATAAATCTCATTTTTTATATAAGTAATATCTTTCCCTATAATTATTTTGGAGAGGTTCATGGAATATTGTTTTCTTCCGATTATGGAGTAACATTATTATGAATATTTTTCCAACTTTTATGGTTGTGAAAAAATTTTCACACTATTTTCCAATCCTATATTTCCCAATAAATATTCTAACTCTTAAAATATTAGTAAAATAAAATAATTTTTTTGGGGGCTGATGACTTCACCTGATTCGTGGAATAAGGATTTTTTGTCTTGATATAATTCTACATTTACTTTCACATCCTTTTGAAAAATTGTATCCATCCTTTATAAGCTAGTTTCATCCTCAAGAAGCATTGAATGGGTTTTCACACTTCATCCTCATTTGATGTATAATTATTACTAAAATATTTCCCAATTATTCCATATTCATCAATTATTAGTTTTATGTTTATAACTTCCTTAATATATCCATATTCCATTTTAAGAACATATCTCCCTTATTCATTTTCTTATGTACGTTCTTTATTTAACATTATGATTTCATTCTTGATTTTTTTGTTTTTATCCATACAAGCTACAAATTTAGATCTATGTTGGTATTATTCATAATATTCTTCAAACCCTTCTTCAATGTTTGATAATTCTTCCTTTTTATCAACATTTCATAAGAAAGATATGAACTTTTTAAAACATTATTCTTCTATATAATTGATTTAATAAGAGTCATATTCATCCTTATTTCTCAACATGCTTCTTTTATTTCTAGTGAACTTTTTTTACAACCAGAGTACATCTTATCTTTTCTCAACATTTTGTTGTAATTATTCCATTGAGGTTTTTTTCAATGATATTTATATTCTCCAACTTTAACCTTGTGTAAATTAATGTCAAAGCACCCATATCCTCCACACTCAAAAAAATTGAGTAGATGTTTTCCTCCATAACTTCCTCTTCATATTTTTCAGTTTCACAAGATAAAATACATGATATTATCATTATTTTTCTCATATTATTTATCTTCAAATTCACTAGGATTATAATTCTCAAGAATATTGGATTTTCAAATTTCTAAAAGATAAAAAATCTATCCCAACTGTCATGTAATTTTTTAAAGATTGTACTATTATTATTTAGACTAAAACCAGAAAGATATACAAATCATGAAGAGATAAATCATCATTGTTTTCTAAAGATGAAATTTGAGATTAAAAAATGTTAAGGATGTTTCTCATGGGTTTCTGTATAATTTTATAATTTCATAAGTTATCTCAAAATCCTACAATGTTTCACACATCATCATTAACTCTAGTGATGTATTCATCAATAGTTTCTACATCTATCGTTATGATATCTTCAAACATATTTAGGTAGATTTGTAACTCTACATCTTTAACTTTGGTGTTCCCTTCAATGATACATTCACGTTTTTCATAAATTTCATTAGCTATTTTGAGACTCTTCACCTTCATAAATATTTTTTATAATGAATACATATTGATTTAATTTCATGATTTCTGATCAAAATCAAAATTCATTATTTTATAAAATTTCAGGTAGAATTCTTCTTCAAGGGTGGAAACCCAATCAAGTATATATCTATAAATTCTAGGCCATATGACAGAATATAAGGTATCATTAATTTTTTACATCCATAATAATTTTTAAATCAAATATATGAATACCTCATCTATTAAAATAATTGTTATTTTCTATGAAAAAGAATCAATAGGGGAACCCTCTATAAATGGGGGGGGGTTGAATCAATTTTTGTATTTTTAAAAATTTATAACATTAAGAAACATAACCTCTAAAATATGAATGAAAAATTAATTAAGTAAACAGATAACAAAAGATTCAAAACATCAACCTAGTGTGAGAACTTACATCTTTTCCATGGCCACCCAAATTGGTCTATAGAAAGTCACAATTTCTATGAAGTGAATAAAAAGTTATTGTAAAATCCCATTAAACACCTTCTATATCAAGATAGAAAGTATTATACTAGAATCAATAATTTTAAAAAATTTACTTACAAAATTTGAGCCCTAATAAAACATGAATGATTTAAAATTTTACATCAATAATGGATCATCAAAAACCATTATTCGATCTTACTATATTTGATCTTATCTGTTTACAAAATTTTGTCTGATGTGCCTAATTCTATTGATCCTTGTACGATTCACCTATTTTGAAACCATTCCTTTTATATTCATTTAAATTTACCTAATTAATGTACCTTTCTTCCAAAAAAATATATACATAGAAAATCTACAACAGATTTTCCTCTATCTAGTTTTTTAAATAAAACATCGTCTGATATTCTAATCAAAATATCTCTCTAAAATACTTCTTCAAATCAAATGAATTTTGGTTAGGAACTCAACTATTACTCGATATATATTGTGTATCAATATTTTGTATATCTGACCAATAAATATTATAATGCACTTTAAACCTCTTTATATAGGTTCTCTCAGAATGGAAACCATAAGAAGCCAAATTCATTTTCCCACTCATTTATTTTCAATGAAAAAAAATTAATCACATTGGAATTTCATTTGGATGATTCTCAACTATTCTGTAACATTCACGCATATTCATGAAAATACCCCCAATCTATCATTTTTCTAATTTTCATAATTTAATATGATAATAAATTCTCCAAACTTCCTTATTAATTCAGTATATAATACCAAATTAAATACTAGTACAACATCATAATGATTTTGGAACATTATAGAGTTATGAAAAAATTATATGAAAATACAAGTTTGAATAAATATTCATATGGATTTCCTCCAACAACATTTCATCCAGAATTGATAGTCTAAAATTATTTTTTTCATGAAAATTATCTCCCTTCCAATGGGAAAATGATTTTTTATAAAATATTATTTCTCTATCGGATTCTCTTGATCGAAATAAAAAACTTATTGAATATGGTTGACAATATAATTGAATATTCTAAATATTTTAGGAACATGTTCCATCGTAGTTACTTAAACTCTTCTTGGGCCATTTATTTTTATTCTTTTTGTGTTTTCACATAACCTAGTGTAATAAAATTTCCATGACATTCTATATACAGACACATATTTAAATATAATTCCTAGATATTAATCTAGAATGTTTTGTTAGGAAATCTATAATCTAAATTTAATATAAATAGTTTACCCTGTATTTTTTTTACCGAAATAAAATACACTTCTCCAATATTCCATAAAATTAAATCAATTTTTCATATGATTATAAATATTAAAATGTCATATTTTCTTATGAAAACATATTTCAGAAAATATCATTTTTTATATTTTTTATTAAATGTGTTTGGTTTGTACAATTTCTTTCATCCGTAAAGGATTTTCTGAAGATGTTCATCCAAAATTTCAATATCCAAAATCATTATAGCTACATTCTCTAACCGTTATACCAACTCCTTCTATTTATAATCAGAGATGATTCTCAAAAACACTTTTTCCATAAATATGAACATTAGATACTTCTTTATTTTATCACCTTATTCTACTTCTTTCAACATTTGTACATCCGACTACTGGTAATTTTATTCCCCTTATACACATTTCATCATGGATCATGATTTATTTAAGATATTTGGAACATAAGATTTTCATAGAATTATTTAACATAGTTATGAGGTTTCTTAAAAAAAATACTACATTTAGAATTTTTATAATGTACAAAACTACCATCTTCACATGTTTTACAAAAACCTTCTCCAATAAAAGATAATTGTCAAAAAATATTCAAATTTTCTATAAAATCGTTATAATGAATATTTGGACAGTATACATGAAAACCATATGAATAACCATGTGAGAATAAATGAAATGGGATTAAAATAAAAAAACATACAGTTCCCCCAAATGAAATTATCCATAAACAATCCTGATTAAAAATCCAATAGAAATACAAACACTTCCCACTTTGGTATCCTTCAAATATTAAGCCCATTGAATGAAATAGACTCAATTGAAACATTATGTATAATGAATATAAATATATTCATGATATAAAATATCCAAGGGTGATTATATAGACAAAATAGTCCAAATTGGTATATAACATGAAACATGTCTCTATAAAATAATAATGAGATGAAAAAACCTTACAGTTTTGGTGATCATGGAATCAAAACATCATGAAAGATAAAACCTTATATGGATTTTTAAATCCCCATAATTTTCATGAATATAATTATAAAATAAATTAATGGGAATTAAATGCACCAAAATAAAATAAACAAGTGGTGACTATGGAAAATGTCTCATTGAAAAAAAACTGAGATGAAAAAACCCTACCTCATATCCTGAATTTATTTGTATGTTATCTTAATATCCTCTTTATTGGGAATCATAATTAGAATCTCATCTTAAGGACAGTAGGGTTGATACTTTAGGAATAAAATATCTTATAGAATGTTTCAAGGTGTGTATAGAAGAGTTTATGGTTGGGTTTCATTTATCTAGGCAGATCAAGAAGGTGTGTATAAGATAGGAGAGGAGGTTTCCTATTATAAGTGAGGTGGTTGGAAAACTAGTAAATATATGAAACATTAATATATAATGTCTATCTTACACATGTAAAAAAGAAAAAAAATTCTTATATTTTATGATAAGGAGTATAAGGTCAATGTTTGATGAACAAATCAAATTTATACTAGTTTAGGTATCTTTGTAAGCCTTATAATTTGGTTTAACCTTCTCATTAACCATGTTTAGTTGTAACCATTGGAACACACTTTTCAATCATCAAGGGTCATAAATGAAATTTTAAAAATAATAAGTAGAACAAAAATGAAAAATGAATTATATAATCAACAATTTACTATATACTTGAGTTAATATTTATTTTTTTATGATTTTCTATTATTCATAAAATAACTTTTAAACATTATATATCATTTACAGTCATTTTCATGACTATTCACTTATACCAATTTTAAATTTAACAATATAAAATTGGAATTAAAATATAGCCACATTTATAAGTATTAATGTATTTTAATAATACCTGAATTTCCTTGAATTCCATTCTTCATCCAGAATATATGACATTTAATGTTTTTAAAATTATTTAACATGATTTTTCAATTTCTTAAACAAGTGTTGCGTTGGCGTCGAGTAAGAATTCAAGGTAATTGTACCATCACTAAAAATTAAAAATAAACTTCTATAATACATGTAATTTATTAAATTTAAAAAAAATATTTTAAACCATTCACGACTTGTTTTCATCATTATAAAAAAATATTGAAGATATTAAAACAAAGAGTGTGACATTTTGTAATTATCCTTTAATTATAATAATATAAATGTCATAATCAGAGGATAGTGGCACCAAAATGAAATATTTTCATATCAAGCATGATTTTAGTCACAATAAAATTATTAAATGAAATAAACTAATGTTTTTTTATTGATCTTTAGATCTTATCCTAGAGTTTTATCCCAGTTTAACCCATCTACCCTTTACTATAGTGATTATTTTATCTTGGTTACTATTTATTTTGACTAAATACTACATTAATATTATTAAATAATTTAAATATTATAATTCTAAAAATGTAATCTATATTACATGATTTAATTAATATTACTGGAATAATATAATTTTAATATAAATTCTTGAAACATAGTGAAAAATATTTTTTAATAAAATACATGTATTTTAGCGTAAAAATGATTTTATTCCAAAATCATGTAATCCATTTATGTTCATTTAAATAATTAGAATGTGTTTATAAAAATGGAATAATATTACTTTAAAACTATCACTCCACGACCTGACACTTAGTGGTTATTTTATAAATTTTTTAGTTTCCATTAAAATGTATTCATTTTTATGTTTTTTTAAAAAAATAATTCAATTTAATTAAAATTAAAACATAATTAATTAAATAATTATAATCTAATCAACCCCCCCCCCCCCATTTCGCGTTACCTTTCCCCTTTCCCCATGCCTCACGACACTGAGCTCCCCTTCCCCATTCTCCTATCACGCTACGCCAACCCCCCTCCCCAGACATCTGACTGCACTCTCTCCTATCAATGAACCTCACTCTCAACAGCCTCTCCCTTTGGTGGCCTCCTCTACTAACATGACCTCTCCAACGCCTCCTTTGATAGGTTTTTTTCATCGGTTTTTTTCTTGGCCAAAACCTAGGTCATGGGTTGAAGGAGTTTTTATAATTTAATTCATTTTTAGAGTGTGTGGTGGATCTCTCTGGTCTTCCTCAAGCGTGATTCGACATCTACTACCAAATTAAAAACACGTGAGTCTATTCTAGTTCATCTTTCATCATATGAGGTTTATTTCTTTTACCAATTTAATTTTTTAGTTAATTTTAATTTGTTCTAAATTTTATTTGGGTAGTTCTAAGAGTGATTTGGTAATGTTTTAACATTAATATTGGTTAAAAATGAGTTTTTTCAAAATAAATTACTATGGGTTGTGCATATTGTATAGAAATATTTCTTGAAAAGTATTTTTTTCCTTATTTTCAAATTGAAAATTATACTTTTAATGGAACTTGAGCTACTTATTTCATCAAAATGATTTTTTATTTGAGAAGGGAGTACTGTGGGTATGTATGCCTTGTAATGTATTTTTACATATGAATTTTAGTTTATTTAATTATTAAAAGGGTATTTCTATGGAAGTTGTTTAAAAGGTGCATGTTTTTCATGTGTTTGTCAAAGGCGATTTTATAAATTTTGTAAGAGTTGGTAAAGGTATTTAAAATGGGTTTTTGTGTGAGTAAAATAGATGGAATCGATTAGTATTGGCATGTAGGAAGTTTTGTAAACATTTAATCTAATTTGTGAGTTCTTTAAATATAGGTAATCTAGTTTTGAACGTGAACTTATTTTATGTTTGGGTTTTCTATTGGTTGATTAGATAGTTTGGTAGATTCTTGAAGGGTTTTACACACATACATATGTATGTATACACACACACACACACACACAGATATATATATATATATATATCCTCCTTGAACATATTCCCTCATGGAATGTGGAATATATATAAGTATTATGGGGTATATATATAGATATTAGATTGAATCTGTAAGTAATTGTGGGGAGATCTTCATTAAAGGTGTCGGGTGATGAATTGTTCATCTTGGTCTGCTCCCTTTTGAGGTAGGTTTCCACTATGCATTATCCTTTATATTAAAGAAATAATTATTTCTTGTTTTTTTACATTTTTTTAATTCTATTTAGTACTTTTTAGTTTTAGAATAATTGCTTATTGTGAAACTAAGTAAGACCCTCTTTGTATTTGAATTGAACAAAACTATTTAATTAAAGGTTCTTATTAAGTGTTTGATGAAATTCCCATTCGGACCCTCTAAATGTGCATCAGATTTAAAGTTTTGAATGTGTTTCATAAAGGGGTTTCTAATGGAATTTCTGGTTTTCAATGTAATGGTGTGTGTTGTATCATTTGGAAATGATTTAGTGTTATGTGATTGCTTCTGGCCGATTTGGTACTTTGTAAAAATAATTATTTTGAAAATCCTATCTAGGATGAACCTTTTTCCTTGTTGGGTGTTGACAGGAATAGTTGGTCCTTATACGGTATATCCCTCTTGTTTTTATGGTATAAGAAAAGAGGGAGAAAATACCTTGGAGTGATTCGAGAGAGATTTTTTTCTGTGTGTTGGTGGTTTTTCCCCTTTCTGGAAAAGAAATTTGGTTCTTTTAAAAGTGGTGGTTTGTGGAATGTGTTTAATTCCCATTTGAAAACTTTTAGAAAGTGATGAATGTTTTTTGATGAAAACCATCCTATGATAACTATCTTGCTTTGGATGTGACTGATTGTTTGGGAGGCCTATGCTTAGAGGCTCCTAAGTGCTCGAATTTTTTAAAGGCAAGAGGTTGTCCCATAGAGTGTCTCAGGGTGATGCATGTTGTAATTTATTTATTATATAAATATATTCATGATTGGATTCTTGGATGAAATCAGTTGGATCACTCTAGTTCTATACATGAGACATAAGAACCTGGAATTTTGATAGAATATTCTCAGAAAATTGTTGCACTGGTTGGTTATGGTACAGACCAGTGTCCCATATTAGGCAGATATGTTTCAGTTCATTGCTATGGGATTTTTCATCGGGCTTCCTGAGAAAGGATGGCTGATAATTTTTAGAATTTTGATTTCATCTTATGTGACATGTCAATGAGGATGAGGTCTCTTGTATTAGTGTCTTCTAGATTATTCTTGATCTTCTGGGTTCACCTATGTCTACTCATTCTTAGTGCTTTAGATGTTGAATTTTTTACTTGTATGTATATTTTATTTTCATTTCCCTTGTCGTGAAACTATTTTAGTTCTTTCATGTGTAATTTTTTTACTAGAAAGTGATGTGTGCTTTAATTGGGCTTATTAAAGCTATTTTCAAAGAAAAGCGTTTTATCCTTTTTGTGAAAAGTGAAAATGTATACATCACTTTCCCTCTGAAAATGCTAATGTATCTCTAAATGAATGATTTGGGTTTTTGAAAAATGAATATGTTAATTACTAGTACATTGTTTTTAAGTAACATGTAGAAAACCTTACTTTTATATATTGTAGTTAAAACATGAAATTGAAGATTCGTTTGTTTAAAGGAAATGAATTTGGGAGTAGATTACTTCGGCATTCCTTCTAAGTTTTAATACTCATGCTATACTTCATTATGGTTTTTATTTATAGGTGTAGGTTTCATCTTGATCTCGATATCTATAGGAAATGTTGAGTCTTGGGATCAGAGAGTGACCCATAGGGTTATGATGAGTTTTAGTAGACAATAGGTACGATAAATTTTTCTTTTCAGTTATGGCTTAGTGTTCTCTTTAGTTTATTTATTTTTAGGGTTGATTTACTATTTTTCATCTGATTCTATTTATTTATATTGGGAAAAATCTTTCCCATCATCACTCTGTTTATGCCCTTTGTGCATTTCAAAATCCTGTGAGGATCGGGAATGCCTCTTGCGCCTTGTTGTGGGCCGACTCGGGTGACCGATTTAGGGTCGACCCAGTTCAGTTTGCGAAAAAATGGTATCAGATCCAGGTTCTTTAGAGGAACTAGCTTTCAAATCACCTTTTTTTATTTGGGTTGTCAAGGTTGATTGATTAGGACTATCGAATCTTGGGGTGTGGGTTTTGGGGAGTGTTGGGACAACACTTTCTCGGCTGATCCTAGAGTTACGATGTAAATTCGGGTTTTCATAGATCATTTGGTTCTTGTGGGAAGCTTGGTATATGGGGAAATGAAACGAGAGTTGGTTCAGTTGTCTTAGGGAGCTCCCAAGATTGGAAATCCATGTAGAGACGAGGATGTGGTCCTGGAAGACCCTCTGTGATGGTGGTTAGATTGGCATATGGCCTCCAACCATATGGCCAAGTCACCCATTGACACTAGTTTCCCCCAGTGAGTTGTTTTGGGTCCTTTTGAGATTTTGAGATTTTTGACTCATTGAATTTTATGTTTCTTTCCTTTGTACTTAATATTAGATAGGATGTTTTGGGGTGTCTTGTTTATATTTTAAAAAGATGCTTGGGTTGAAAAAATTATTATTGGTTGGTCAAAAATGAGATTTCCAAAACCAAAACATTTAATCTTCTTGAAAGTGAAATTGGCCTATTTTAAATATAGGGTTTATTTTGGAACTTTTCTTGGAGGTTTCTCAAGGGTTTTGAGAAATGTGAAATTGAATAATGAATGTAGAATTTGAAAAAAAAAACTCTGACGAAGATGTGTGGTATTAAAATTGGTTGAGGTATTTTTAAAGTGGTTTAGAAAGTGATAATGTTTCTTTTATCTAGATCTTGGTATTTATATGAGTGAAAACATATACTTATATGGATGTGTGTTTGTGGTGAGTGGATGTTTATTGGTATGTATGTGCAAATTCTTGGGCTAGCACGAGAGTGTATATATGCGAGGCTAAATGGAATAACAATAGTGGGTGATCAGTTCGTAAGGCTTTTTATGTTTTCCAAAATTTTCCTCAAAAGGGGGTATTTAAATGTTTTAAAATCTATGAGTGTGTGATGTTTCCATTTTTTTGGTGTTTTCCTTTTCGAATTTGTCTTTGGTGTCTTGGTCGTGTGATTGAAATCATGTTTTGAGTTTGGGTTGTTTATTTGAAAATGTGATGCAGAATTTCAATTTTTGATATGATTTGATGTGGTTTCTTGCTCCCTATATTCAAGTTTCTTCCCCATAGAGTTATAATGGATTTTAAGAAGCATATACGGGTTGTTATTCCACTTTATGCCTTTCAATTGAACAAGCCATGCTTTTGATGTTTGGTTTGCCTATTTTAGATATGGAGCCCGGTGGTTCTCAATATCAGGAGTTCATCCAGAGGTTCCAAGAGTCGAACCCTCCCCATTTACATAGGTAGCCCGAACCAGGGAAATATGAGGAATGGATGAGAAATATCAAGGATATATTTGTTCATTTTAAATATCTTAAACCCTCAAGCTGGATCTTACCACCTTCACTTTGGAAGGCCTCAGTCGGGAATGGTGGAAATCTATTCTTTAGGCCAAACCGTAGAAGAATTACCTATAGGGATGCTTTAAATCCTTGTTCATATAATAGTACTTTCCCAATGATGTGAAGGCGCCAATGGATTCAAGATTGTACGGTCTCGAGCAGGGTGATTCAACGGTGTTGGAATATGCTAATAACATCACTATGTCTGTGTCCTATCTCCCAAACCTCTTAAGGATTAATTTTTGAAATCTCAATTCTAAAAAAGGGGTCTCCAATTAGAATTACTCCCAAAAGTGCCTTCACTCCCTGATGATTATGAACAAGTCATGTGGTGGGCTAATCAAATCAAATATGATTTAAAAGTTTCTTGGCCAGTTGAAAAGAGGAAAAAAAAATCGTTGTCTTCGGCCTCAGCAGATTAATCCGAGAGGACGTACTGTGTGTGTTTTCCGTGTGGGAAGTCTGGGAATAATATGTTTTCATGTTGCAAGGTACCTATAATTTGTAGAAAATATCATCATTTAGGTCAATTGCAATGATTTTTTCTGCGTGGGGCCAGGAAGTGACATGGGGCCAGATCCACTCCAATGGAGAACCTTTCATCTCAGTTAGATGAACTTAGCACAAGCACAACCTCAATCAGAAGATTCGTTTGTTGTGAAAGATCTTGTTATTGTAATTAATTTAATCTCTGTTGTTAACATATTTTTGGTGTGAATAATGATGTTGCGGGTCCTTTTGGAAAATTGATTTAATGGTAATGTCTTTTTATCTTTTTTAATGTTGCGGATGTAAAATGGTGGTGTTTCTCATACCATGTTTTGTTTCTTTCAGTTTTTTGTCCTTCGTTAGGATTCGAGAGTAATTTTAACTTATAAAACCATTGGTTTTCTAGAGTCCTCACCTGGTGGGGAGACACCCCACAAGATTAGATCATTATGAATCTATCTTCCAGGTGTTCTTGACTGATCATTTCCTTGTTTTCTCTGTACTCAACCCTGATCATAGTCGTTGGTTGTCTTGGACAGTGGGTCATGTAATGGATTCTCATAGAGATCCTAAAGATTCCATGATTGGTTTCTTCTATGGTTTTTGTGTTATTGGTCAGGGTGTTCCTTTTTGAGTTGTGTTTAGAAAAGAGTGAGTCTCTTCATTGTAATTTCTTCATTGTTTTTATGATCTTTGTGGTCATATGTGATGTCTTCCTTGGATGTGTGGCTTCTTTTGAGGGTGGTCTCGTAGTTTCTTTTTGGGAATCCATAGTTCTGAGCTCTGAATGAGAGTGAGTGTTAGTTCTTTGGTCATCGTGTTTTTAGGTTTTACTTAGGTTGTAAATAATTGTTTTCTTTGGTTTTGATCAATTGAATCTCTTGGGACTTTCTGGGGGAAGAAAGTGTCAAGGTGGGGAGAATTGTCACACCCCGAGCCGACACATCCCAGTTATTTTATTTATTTGTGAGTTTCCATTATATTTTATTCATTTTCAATTTTTTTTAAAAAATTATATCAATTCAATTAAAATTAAAATAGAATTAAATAAATAAAAAAATGATAACCTAATCTATCCTACCCCCTCCCATTTCTCATACACTTTTCCCTTTCTTAATTTCCCCATGATGACATGCTACCCCTTCCCCATCCTCTGGTCATGTTATGTCAAGACCCCTACCTAGACATTTGGTCGTGTTTCCTCCTCCCAGAGAACCTCCCTCTCTGCAGCCTCACCCTCTACCAGCCTCCTCTCTTTGCACGACCTTACAGATAGCTCCTTCGAATTGTTTTTATTTTTATTCAGTTTTTGTCTTGGTTGAACCCACTATCTGGGGTTGACCAGGTTTTGATAATTTCTACCAATTTTATGGTGTGAGGCGGGTCTTTTGGGTCTTCGTCATGTGGGTTTCGGCGTCTACCACCAAATGATAAGTGCTTGTGTCCAATCCGGTTCATCCTCCATTGTTCAAGGTTGATTTATTTTACCCTGTTAATTGTTGAGTTAATTTTAATCTGTTATAAATTTTATTTGGGTAGTGAGAAGTGTGAATTAGTAATGTTTTAACATGTTTATGGGTTAAAAATAAGTTTTTTCAATGTGCAAATTATACGATCAAAGGAACTTGAGGTGCCTATTTGTTCATAATAAGTTTTTATTGAAGAAGGGAGTAGTGTTGAAATGTATAAATTATCATGTATTTTTGCGTATGAATTTTCATTTTTTATAATTTCTAAAAGGGGATTTCGAGGGAATTGGTTGATAAGTTGTGTGTTTTTTATTTTTGTTCAAAGGTTATTTTATAAATTGTGTAAGAGTTTGTAAAAGTATTTAAATTTTTTTTGGTGTGATTAAAATGGAAGGAATTGATTAGTCATTTCATGTATGACTTTTTTCACTTTTAGTATGAGTTGTGAGTTCTTTAAATAATGGGAAGGTAGTTTTGGAAATGAATATATTCTATATGTGGGTTTCTTAATGGTTAATTAGGTAGTTCAGTGGCTTCTCTAAGGGTTTTACAAACATACATAGGTATGTATACCTATGTAAATATAAATTCCCCTAGAACATATTCCCTCTTGGTGCGGGGAATATGTGTATTGAATTTAGGGGTATATATATAGGAGTGTATGTGTGCGCAATTGTCGGGTGGTCTTCATCAAAGACATCATGTGCCGAATTGTTCGCCTTAGTCAACTCCCTTTTGAGGTAGGTTTCCCTTATGCATTAGCCATTAAATTAAAGAATTGTTGAATTCTTGTTTATTCAATTTTATTTAATTAAAGTTAGTAATTTATGGTTTTAGTATAATTTATTATTATAATACATAGTAAGAACCTATTTGTATTTGAATTTCATGAAACTATTTTATTAAATTTTTTTACTAATTGGTTGATGAAATTCCCCTTTTCCCTTATAAATGTGATTCGGATTTAAAGTGGTGAATTGAGTTTCTTAGAGGGTTTCCAAGTGAATTTTTGGTTTTCAAAGTAATTGTGTGTGTGTGTCTTCTTTTGGAAATGATTTAGTGTTAAGTGATTTCTTGTGGCCTGATTGGTACTTTTTAAAATTAATTATTTTGAAAACCCTTTTCAGGATGCAGCTATTTCCTTGTTGGATGTTGAAGGGAATGGGTGGTCCTTAGATGGTACTTCACTCATGTGTTGATGGTACAATGAAAGATGGAGAAAATCTCTTTTAGTGATTCGGAAGTGATTTTTTTGTGGGTAAATTGGTGATTTTCTCCCTCTCTAGAAATGGAATTTGGTTCTTTTAAAAGTGGTGGTTTGTGAAATGTGTTTAATTCCCATTTGGAATCTTTTGGAAAATGGTGAATTTTTTTTGATTAAAACCCTCCGTGGATAACTCTCTTTCTTTGGTTGTGATTTATTATCTGGGAGGCCCCTTCTTAGAGGCTCCTAGGTGCTCGAATGGTTTAAAGGAAAGAGGTTGTCCCGTGGAGTGTCTCAGGGTGATGCTTTTTGTTATTTATTTATTGTGTGTGTGTATATATATATATGTGCGACTGGATTCTTAGTTTACATCAGTTGTCTCACCCTTATTCTATACATAAGGTATAGGAACCGATCATATTGAGAGAATATACTTAGAATGACTGTCTCATTGGTAATATATTGTACTTAACAATGGCCCATAGTAGGCAGATACGTTTGGGTTCATTACTATGGATTTTTACCTCAGCTTTTATGAAAATTGATTTTTGAGCATTTTGATCATTTTGAATTAATCATGTGAGACATGCCAACGAGGATGAGTTCTTGTGTATTGGTGTATTCAAGATTATTGTTGATCTTCTGGGTTCACCTATGATTACCTGTTCTTATTTATTATAGTGTTGAATGTGTTACCTGTATGTAAATTTTCTTTTAATTTCCCTTTCCATTAATCTACAATATTTCTTTCAAATGAAATTTTTTTACTAGAAAATGATGTGTGGTTTTAATGTGGCTCATGAGAATAGTTTTAAAGAGAAGTGTTTTATCCTTTTTTTGCAAATTGAAAATATAAACATCACGTTCCCTTTAAAAATTCTAATGTCTCACTAAAAGAATGATTTTCGTTTTTGAGAATTGAATAAGGGAAATCACTCATACTCTTTTTTTGAGTAACATGTAGAAAACCATACTTTTATATATTGTATTTCAAACCTGAAATTGATGATAATTTTGTTTAAAGTAAATTAATTTGGAAGTAGATTACATGGGAACACCTACTGAGTTTTAAAACTCACACCTATACTTAATTCCTATTTTTTAGTTACAGGTGTAGGTTTCAGCTTGATCTCGATTGTAGTGGGTGATGTTGTGTCTTGGGATCGGAGACTGACATGTGGGGTCACATGGAGTTTTAATCGACAATGGGTATGGTTAGTTTTACTTTTCAGTTCTTTCGTAGTGTTCTATTTAGTTTATTTATATTTGGGGATGCTATATTATTGTTCCGCTGATTTTGTTTATTTATATTGGGAGAAATAATTCCCATATAAAATTGAAATATTTAATATTCAAATAAAACCACGTATTTCATTGAAAACAATTTAGATAGAATAAAACTATTTTTTATTGAAAAATAATAAAATTATTTTATTCATTTTGAATCTACTAAATCTAACTATTAACATTAAAAAACAAGATATTTAATTTTTATTATTGAAATTACTTGTTACTTTACACCATCTGTTAAAATACATTATTTATATTTACATACTTGATACATAAAGATTTATTTTGGAATTTATAAATTAATGTTTCTCCTATTATAGATATAACATATATAATTGTAAGGTGAATTTAAATAATATCCTCTATGTGATGGACTACAAAAACTAATTATTGTAAATTGATAGAGAATTTGGTTTCCCCAAATCATATCACATAGAAACGTGTCATCACTGGCTTTGCAATTTAAAATAAATTTTCATGACCTAATTAAATCATGTTTCATATTTCAATTTTTAAAAAACTAAAACAAATTTGTGATTGTCATGCTTGTTTGAAAGAAAAAATAACCAAATATCCATTTGTTTGAATATGTGAATGTTACATGAATCTTTTGAAATTTATTCATACATATGTATATGCCCATTTATATTTTAATCTATGGGTGGTACACAAAATTCCTAACATTTACTACTCAATTTAGTAGATATGGATATATCTACATAATGTGGTATATGTTGGATTATTTTAGAAATTTTAAAGAATACAAGAATGATGTTCAGAATCATATTGTATTGAAAATAAATAAACTTCAATATGATACTTTTGGTAAGTATATTAACATATAATTCAGTAGTAATATATAAGTGTTTGGTATTATATCTCAACTCACTCCTCTTTATACAGCATAGTGGAATTGTGTCAGTAAAAAAGGAACCACACCTTGTTAGACATGGTGAAATCAATTTTATGTCTTTCATTTTATTCAATATCGTTTGGTGAATACAAAATATAGATAGTGTGGTACGCACTAAACCAAGTTACAAATAATGTGAAATATGGTATTTCATATGACCAATGGTGTAGAAGGAGATCTGTATTGTCTAACTTACATGCATATGGATTTCAATGAGTTGTTAATTCTCCTTAAAGAATAAAAAATTCTCACCATGGAAAATATTATATCTTTATAGGATAACCCAAGTAAATAAGTGTATATTACATATATCAAATATTAGGTAAAGCTAATAGTGGAAAGGCATTTCGTGTTTTTGATATGGGGGAAACCTTAAAGAGAGAGAGTGGTAGTGAGATATACATTTAGAATGGCATGACTCAATACAAAAAAGGGTTGAAATGGTAATAGATTCCACAAATCCTTATTAATGTTCATGTTATATAGTCAAAATTACTATGTCAGAGTACAAGACTGGTTAGAGAACATGAAATATATGGGTTTTTAGTCCTCAATGTTGTAAAATCATTGTTAGTTGATAATGATGACCTTGTTATCTAATAAAGAGATATATGTTTCATAGAATCTTAAAAATTAAAAAAAGCCTTGAATTTATAAGTTTATTACATGTTCTAAAACAAAGTATGAATTTTGGTAGATCCCTTAGTGGATGTAAATCCAATTGGTTGCAAATGATTATTGAATAAGAAACTAGAAATAGATAGAAAAAAAAATACCTAAAAGGAAGGATTTATTGCCAAAGGGTAGAAAAAATGTAAAGGCATTTATGATAATGAATCCATTTCACTTATTATAAGCTGAAATCCGTTAGAATTCAACTTTCCCTAGAAGATTCAATTACTATGACATTCGATAAATATATATGTAAAAATAACATTACTACATATGAAACATCATGAATATGTAAGTATGACAAAAGAAGAAGGGGTTGTGACTCAAGGTGATTCCAATAATATATGTAATTTACATAGATCTATTTATTGTCTAAAGAAACCATAGAGGTCATAAAAAGTCATTTCTATAAGGCCATTATTTAATTTTATTTCATGGATAATGAATATGATCATTTTCTCTAAATGAAATTTTCTTAGAGTGTGGTTTTTTCTTATTAGTACATATTGATAACATACTATTTATTAAAAATGACGTAATATTATAATAATTTATTAAGATATGGTTAAAAATTATTCTATAGGATAAAATTGAGTGAAAAATAAAATAATATTATAATCAGGATACATCATAATAAATATAAGTGGTTTCTTATACTAAGTCAAGTATATATATTGACAAGATGCTAATGAAATTAATTATTTGGAAGTCCAGGAATTGATTATTTCAAATGTCACATGGAATTCATCTCTCTAGGAAAACGTTCCCTCATAAATAATAAGAGAGATAGAGAATGACATGGATTATATATGAATCAGTGAGTTAATCAATCATGTATACCATGTTGTGTACTGGGCAAGATGTTTCTCTCACATTAAGCATGATAGGTAGATATCATGAAGATCCATGAGACCACCATTTGATGGAATTCTACAGTATAATTAAGTATTTGAGGTGAAATAATGATATGTTCCAGGTTTTTAGAGGAGTTGAGGAGCTAGTCCTTAGGGTATTCCTAGATTATATAGTCTATATAGATTAGAACAATTTGAAATCCCAATCAAGATATCTATTTATTCTCAAAGGATGAGCTATGAGCTAGAAGATCTAAAATAATGATATGGTCACTGATTATATAGTATATTCATAGTATATTTTGGGTTATAATTTATCAAAATAATTTTTTTGGATACACACATTCATCTAATATCGTGATGTGGTTCCAAGGAGGAAAAATCCTATCATAATGTACTATGGTAATACTGCATCGGTGCCTCTAGCCAAGGATCCAAGGACACATTTTTCAAAGAACATATTCTAGAAATTTCATCTCCTATGGGATTTTCATTGATAGGTGATGTTGTAGTGAGAATAGTATCTATAAAAGAAAATTTGGTTAACCCCTTGACCAAATCCTCTATTTAGTAGAAACATTATTAGCATGTGAGAGCTAGTGTACTCAGAGTTGGTAGTAGTTAGCTCTAGTGCAAGTATGATTATTTTAGAGTTAGGTACCTAGAACCAAGTGAATTTATAATTATTATTAAAAGTGTATTCAAGTAATTTAATATTAATTATATTCAAAATGAAATTTTATTTTAGCACACAAATATTTTAAAACAAATTTATGTTTGATAGTGTATATGACACAAACCACTAAGCTTAAACGTACCATAAATATTATTATTTTATAAATTTTATAACATAGTAATTGAATTGGTGAGTATAAATATACGTAATTTAATAATTAAATAGATATAATGGTCTTAATTCATAAAAAATTACTAATAAATTCATAGAAAAAATCACTCAATTTTCCGTAAACTCATTATATGCTTCAAAAATATGTTTTCATCAAAATTGTTTTTTCTTGATTTTTGTGATAATATATTATAATTGATGTATAAAACATTTAAAAATTGAATTTTTTAGAAATAATATTATTTTTAAGTCGTCATATCAAAATAATTTTAGGATGAATTTTGGGAATTTTATGCAATGGTTGATTTTTCAATGAATAGTGAAAATACCGATTTTTGTAAAACTATCATTTCATTTCATTAACAAATAACATTATTAATTTAATTATATCTCAATGTAAAAATAGATTTATTTTATTATGTATATTTTAGTGAATTAAATTTTAATTTTTATAATATTTTATTTTAGTATAAGTTCATTTTTTGGCTTAAAACATATTTCTCAAAAAATTGTTTTCATTGCATTTTACGTATTTATATTAAAATTGATTTCTTACTCTTATGGGAATTGAATTTTTAAAAATGGATCCCTATTTTAGAATTATTAGGATCAAAATTTATAAATATTCGCCTTTTATTTATTTTTATTAGGAATAGTAACCAAAATAAATATTTGTCACCTTAGTAAGGGTATATTAGGTATTTATGGTTAAAGATAATATGGTTAGGCCTCAAAATGACCATAAAAATTCCATCAATATATTTTATGGGTGGTGTTCTACCATCCTCCTCCAAGATTTTATGTTATGAAATTTGGATCCATTATTTTTCAAAATGACATATAATTTATTTTATGTAATGGAAAATAAAAAATGGCACTCACTTGATTTTTAATTTTTCTTATAGGTTAACATATGGATAAAGATAAGTATTTAATGAATATTAAATTTTTTTATATTAATTACAAAAATTTTGATGGATTTGTTTTATAATTTTTAGTGATTATATAATTTTTTAAAATGCATATGCATCGCTGTTGACACGATAAAATGTGTTTCATGCACTTTTTTGTAGAATTCATGATGTGATATTGACATAGAAAACCATTTTTAGGTTTCAGTAAAATGTTTATTCATGTTGGAAGAATATTCATGCTATATTTCCATATTCCAGAAGACTACTCCAGAATGACCGATAAGTGGTAATATCCGCCCTCAAGGATTAGGCTATGGATTTCCTATATTGATGACAAAAAAGAGGTCTAAACCTAAAAATTCAATTGTATAGTTTTTTATAATATGATTTGGTGTATTAACCATATGAAAAAGTCTATATCTCTTTGTAAGCTTCGAATTGATTGGTCGTGGAGCTGAAAAGGACTCATAGATAAAAAGTTACGGCTCTTGAAAGGCGGAAAACTGTTATAAAGGGATGATGTCACCACCCAAGTCAACCACGCAAGCCATTAATGCATGACCTCTATACAAGCCAACTACACATGCCCATTTTTATAGGTCCATCCACACTGGTCCACCATGGTCTATAAATAGACCCCTCCACATCAAATTTTAGGAGGATGACTAAACTCCCGGATTGCAAATCCCAGAGAGGGCACTGGCCACACAGGTCATCCTCCCAAGTTGTGTTCCACTACTTGGGTGAAATTTTAGGGCCTTATTCACTAAGGCAAGGCCCCCAGACCATCACTTGGATTAACCAAACATGGGTGACCCATATCTGGGTAAGGTTGTCTGATGTACAGTAGCACTACTTGGGTGGCGTACCACCTGGGCGACCCCATATCTAGGAGACCCATCTTGGGAATCCCATACTTGGGAGACCTACCTTGGTGACCCAAAACATGGTCAACCCACATTGGGAAAACCATATGAGAGAGACCTACATGGGAGACCCCATACTAGGTATGCCTGCTTGAGTGCACCCACTAGTCCATACCACATAGGTTGCGCTCTGCACCCTCGATTGGGATTAGTGTTGGGATGCAGCCCCAACCCTTCAGGTTGGTCCCATAACATCCCTCACTGACCCTCATGAAAAAGGGTAGAGTCACATTGCAAACGTTTCAGGTTGGGTAGATGACATTTTCCATTGCATCCATTATGTAGTCCATCTTACACACCTAGAATACCATGACTTGAGATACTCTTGCAAACTCCATGAAATGTCTTGAGTCAATATAGTCCTCATGGTTCCTATATCATGTAATGAGTTGAGATTATCCTCTTTTATTCCTTAAGAACCTTGAGTCAATACACTCATCAATAAACTCCTAAAAATTTTTCACCTAACTCATATTCTAGTTTTAATCAAAAATAGGAATCCACCTTATGAGTAATCCCTATCCAATCCTCAAAATGGAAGCCATCCAAGATTAAGAACCTAGCCTTTCATGTAAGAGGTTTCATTATTTCTATTATCTACCCACCACATCCATCATCTTAATAACTTACTTTCCTTGAAATGACATCCAATTTGAATTGAAGAGAGGAAAGTGTTGTCTCCCTAGCCTCTTCAATGGTCTTCATGTCCTCTTCCACTATCAAGGGAGGAAAAGTGTGTGGTCCTTCAAATATTTTGCATCCTTGTTTTTCTTACACCATGTATGACACACATCATCTTATAGGTTAGTGGTAGTCATGAAATCCACACCTCCCAACCCTCATTGGACTATGATAAATCTGATTCCTATTAACTAGGATATGTTTGAATCCCACATGGTGCCTGAGATAATTGTTCATCCACCTTAGGTGTAATCCCCAATCATATTTCCCTTAATATGAGAATCCTTCTTAGGTGTATGCACCAAATTAATCCCCCAATCATCAATGAGTTAAAACATCTATCTTGGTCACTTTTTCAAATGGGATTTATTTTCAAGAATAACACCACACATAATTATCTCAAAGTGATATACTCCCTTATGAGATAGACTGAACTACATGGGCTTTGACTCTCATACAAATGGGATACATAGGAAGCCTCTCTAATATTCAAACCCAACTCTTAAATAAAACATGTTCCTTTTGGTAAATATCGCTAGCTGGGAGTAATTAAACTTGGAAACTCATATCTCTTTCCATGTTCTTTGGGCTATTTTGGTATACATCCCACACCAAACATTGACTATGCATCTTCCTCCTAGAAGTCTCGACCACATAACATTAAACTGCATGGTCGGATTCTTCCCACAAAAGCATAAATGGTATGATGTGACTTGTTAAGTGGAATAGAACTATTTAGGTTCTAAATCCATTCACACGGATACATAGAAATCCCATCCTTGGGTTCGATCCCAATATCAAAACCAATCACATATCATTAAATGAAAACAAACTCTAGAGTGATTCCAATCTCTCTAGAAGACGATACACTCTAGATTGACTTTTGTCTACCGATGAAAATAAGCTCCAGAACTCCCCACTATGTCGCTAGAACCCCAACTTCGTCATGATAAAAACCAACGAATATCTATGTAGTGGATGAGAGGATTCCACTGATGGAGAACCTCATATACTTAGAGATGATTATGAATGCTACACATGATCATAAATGATTTCTAATTTTAGGATGACACACATCATACATGGGAATTAATGAAGGATTCAGGAAAATATCTTAAATATTTAAGAGAGTCCTGAAATAAGAAACAATTCTCCCCAAAAGGGTGTGATGAGCCTAACCTCTCATTTTCTTAACCAATTTGATTTCTTATGTATTTATGGTTAAAATACCTAAGGTGTGACTGCCTTTAGAAAGCATGTCCCTTTAGATATAGAACTGTTGGGTGTTTCTGGTTCCACGAACAAACCCATTGGAAACCGTTCAAAAATAAAAAACCATAATGGGGAGAAAAATCTTTCATAATCAAAAAACGGTGAACCGAAGTGAATCCTTATCCAAGATGATAATGTAACCTTCCTGTTAGGTCCCTAACACACTCAAAGCGAATGAGCACCAAGAAAAGAAATTAATCATGTATCTATTCACTCAAATGAGATGTCTCTTTTCTAGATTTAATTATTTGTGTTATTTATACATAAAGCCACTTCCCTTCAAAACACTCTTAGATCCAATGGATTCCTTCTAGTTTTTACCAATGAATGCTTCAAATGATACTCAAGAGATATCCTCATCCATGTGAAGGATATCATATCCAACCCAAAATCATCAACACTGGGTCTCAAATTCACCAGTCAGAGAGTACCATCTACATAGTACCATCCTAAACATGGATGTCTCCCGACCATTCCTCCATATCAACCAACCACAACCCTCATAAAGTTAGTAATGACTAGTGGTCCTAAAGTAGACTGTTTTGACCGTCATTTTCAATTGTGTCACAACCTTATCCCCAGAATAAAAAAACTAGTCCCACATATTTTTCAGGGAGGTGGATCAACATTCCACCTAAAACCTCATCCAAGAGACACCTGAGTCCTTTTTAAGAGATTCTTCTAGTAATCATCGTTTCAAATTATATGTGATGTAACCCCTTAACATGACGTGGGTGTTGTCCTCATCCCACTGGCATAGGTCCTTCATACCAGGGCACACAAGATAGTTCTCTAGGGACAAAAACATGGAAAAAGGAAGAAGTTTTATAACATTTACCCGTTAAAAGAATCTCACTAGCACAGTTTTGTGAAAAATAGTGAGAGGGAACATACACCCATCTACCTTCACTCTACAGGCCAGAAAACTTGTCTGGTAGCGTTCAAAGAAACCAGCCATCCAAATATAGTGGCAACCCGCAAGAAAGAACATGCACATTATTGAACCCATAAAGAATGCTAATATACTCATATAAAAGCTCTCAAAGAAGCCTATTGACCACATCGAACTGATAATAGTGAGTAGTAACACACACCTTCTAGCATTTATCAAGCCTGCCAGCAGTCTCATCTGGCATCACCCGGAGATGTCAGTAAAAAAGTCCTGCTGGTGACATGCAGATGGTTGAATCAACTATCTTCCCCCATACACAAGTACTGTCAATATCCATTAATAATAAAGGGAGGATAGGAGCAGGCACACACACCTTCTCCAGATACATAATGAGTATATATCCTTGTTCTGACCATAAAAGTCGAAATGAAAATCCTGGAAATGTTGAAAGGGAATATGAAAATCACTACCCTTATCCTACAAACCTCCCAGTATATCATAACAATGAAAATAGTAGTTCCTAAGGGGTGTAAAAATTACTTTATCCTCGCAAATGGGAAATCTCATTAGAAAAACACCCAAGATCATACACACATCTCATCTCTCATCCAGGTGGGTCATGGGGAAAACTACCCCACATTATATTGATGGTAGGATCATAAACATAC
Source organism: Viscum album (assembly GCA_963277665.1). Taxonomy (NCBI): domain Eukaryota; kingdom Viridiplantae; phylum Streptophyta; class Magnoliopsida; order Santalales; family Viscaceae; genus Viscum; species Viscum album. Next base: position 393,455,879 of record OY728136.1, on the reverse strand, counting down.
ACCCACTCCAATATAAGGTAATAAACCAATTCTAATATCTAATACAAAGTATTCACAAAGACCTACCCATGATAATCTCTTTTCTTAAGATGTGGCCCTAGTCACTCATAAGAAGACGTCTAATAAGAAGCACCATCAAACACGATTGGAAGATCAAGAGTCAATCTACGATACGGATTCACTTAATTAAGGAGTTATTAAATCCCTCAAATATTTATTTATTGTTTCCCAAGATCCAAACCTCCCATTACCATATAATATTAGTATTATTTTTAATTCTAAAGTACCTCATTAGACACTTGACCATGAATCCTTACTTTATTACAACAATTCTGTTGATCTTGAGAGCCTATCTCTTGATGAGAGCCCAAGAAAACCTTTGTGTGTCTAGAAGACCATGGAACTTGAGGATATCTCCGTTTCTATAATCAACCATGGGGGTCCTCCCCCTGATGTTTTTTCTTCAAATATTTTATATATAGTAGTTATTCACATTGCCAATAGAATTTTCCAATGGACAATGTCGTGATGAGAATGACCACTTATCGAGAGACACTTGAAAAAATATGTTTGTACATGTCTGATGCCTTATCACTAGTAGGTTAAATCCATTCTCAATTAAAATAAATCCCAAGGATATTTTTATTCTCGGAACCTCCCTTCGATCGCTTTCCTTATAGCTTAGCAAAAAGAATCCTAACCAATCCCATTACTTTTTAGACAATAGGGAAGCATCCACTCTTGTCGGTCCAGGTCAAGGAACCTCTAGTGAAAGACAATGAATATTATCTAAACATGAGGAAACGGGTAGCTAAATATGATGTACTAGTTATGTTTTGGCCTTTAGAAACATCTCAATATAGTATTCTGAATATGTTGGTGGAAGATTTTATGCTCGATATCTGCCTCAATATATGGAAAACTCTTCACCATAAAAAATCCAAGGTATTAACCTATGAAGAGTATCAAACTCACTTAAATATAATAGGAGGGTTACAATTCCAAATTGACTTGGAATCTCTCATGTATTCCTGACATCCAACAATCAAAAAGTGGTAGGGCGTCATTCAATGTGCATGCCTCAAAGAATTAATGATGTTGTGAATAGTAATCGTAGATACCCCATATGGTGTTAAAATAATAGGAGGGGTGTACATGGAGAATTTCATTTCACCACACTCCCAAACCATCAAATCATGAAAAAGGTGGTATCATGAATTTTTGTTAACCCATTCCATCTACAAAAAATAGAATTTGTTCATGACCGAAGACAATAGGTTGTTCATATACTTCGGTGTCATGTATCTATGAACATTGAGAAGGAATCCCACTTAGATAATGTTAGATGTCAGATGGTGCAAATGTCAGAGATAGCATAATGGCCTTTTAAAATAAGTGATACAAGTGGGTTCCAAATTATTCACCAAGCCCATGTTCAAACAAAACTCTATAAAATCAGAAGAGAAGTTGTGTTAATATAATCCATAGTAGTTCAAGAGAAACCCCATCCCATAGGGATGGGGGATTGTTTAACCCAACCCTCGAGGTCAGCCAATAAAGACTAAAGGGTTATGAATACAAAACATAAAAAATACAATCCCTCAGAGTTGTGTGATTTTCCACCTCAATAATCCCCTCCTTAGAAAGAATCCATTTTCTCTAGGTTAAAGAAGATGTTGTGAAGTGAATCCTTTCAATTTTCCCTTTCATATGATATTGTAAAATCAATTGGAACAATAATGACTGAACTCTATAGAACTTCCCTTCAGTTCACCATTCACTAAACATCCATCAAGGAATCAATAAAGATGAGGATAAGGTCTCGTTGAGGGAACAATAGAAGGCGTATCGTAGAGATAATAATAGAATGGTTGTGATGAGCTATGAATATCTGGATTTCATCAATTATGTCACTTAATACCCCCCAAAACATAAGACAAATTTAGATAATTTTGAAGAAGAAGTTCTTGTTAATGGGATGGTCCACACTGAAACAAATGAAGGAGCTGTGAAAACATGAAGCCATAGACTCACCCAAAATCTAGGTATCCCCTCAATTAATGTACCTCTACATCCTCAAAAGTCACTTCATAGGGGAAAATTTACAGCTCATATTATGCCTCACCTTACCAGAAAAAGGCCAATCCATTTCTCTAGAGAAAGGACTTGATCAACAAGAGGAGGAGATGAGAGAGTTGAGAGGACTCAACATAAAGTTACTCTGAGGAAGAATTCATTCCATATATTCTCAACAAGAAGATCCTCAACTCAGACTTTTAGTTAGCACAACTTAGAAAGGAGGGTTTTTCAGAACAACTAAAGTAGACTGGAAACATCTACTTAATGTGTGATATAAAATACCAATGTGATTATATCCCAAAAAAATAGATCAATAATTCTATCAATTGGTTGAACAACTTCAGTAGGGTTGGGCCCATTATTACAAGCCTATCCCTATGGGTTACCCCTGATAGAAACTAGTGATGCTGCCACAAGTGGTCCTACCAACCGCTGCACAGGTCCAAGCTTAGTCAGAAATTTCATTAATTCTTTCAAACACCATTAATTCACTAACAAATTTATTGGATGTGATGGAGGAATGAAACACTCTCATAAAACATAAAAATAAGGATTAACCCAAATGGGTGGATATGGCTCCTCCCTAGACAAAATTTTGGAATACCCATTTCCAATTGTCAATGGGTCAGGAGATCTGGTGTTGCATTTGATACATTTTTTCTATCGATGTGATCACATGATGGGAACCCTAGAGAAATAGGAATTATTTAAGATTAGATAATTCGTGAAATCACAGTAGGGGACAGGAATTGAATGGTACACAATTTTGTAGTCTATATCAATCACTGGATGAGAGGATCACATTCAGAAGATCCACTTCTAGTTTAGTTCAATGCTACAAAAGGAGATTGTATTTGATATTAAGAACTAAAAGAAAATATAGAATGAAAGAGTCTCAGATTTCATTGTTAGGTTTAAATTATTGACATAATTATGAAATCTTCTACTCCCTCAATATGATATATGCCCAACTGTGTAGAAAACCCCTATAATGAGTTGTGCACATCATTAATTCCTATGAAATATATGCGATGATTTCAGGATCTTGCCTCAATTTCTCTAAAGGAGGAAAATTACATTACAGAACCCATATCCTAGTCCAGAGTGGCTCCATCATCTCAGAGAAGGAGGACAGGAAATTAAGAGGCTTTTACAATTACACTTATGTAGGCCCCCATACCCGCTCCTTCTACAAAACCCGCACTATACCATAAGGATGCACTTTTTGAGTGTAAACTTCAAAAACCACCTCATTAGGATGATCAATGTTATCAGATGAAGATATAGTTTGAGGATAGGAGAAACAATGTTCATTCCTCTCCGAAGGACCATGTCCCTAGTTACATCATCTTGGCATTAGAAAAAAAACATATTACAGTTTCCAAATCCTAAGAATTATAACAAATAACATGATGATTATCTCCCATACTATTTCCCCTTATGTTAAATTTTGGGCCACCATATTCAGGAGTTTTTGGTTTTCAATTACCTTCTACAAAAGATGGTGGACTCTAGGTAGTGAAATTGAAAAATTCTCCATCCTAGGTAGCATATTTTTTTGTTACCAATCCAGAAGTGGAAGGTGAATGGAAAGAGGTTAAGAAAAATAGTACATATAAGTTCGGTGATTATATGGTAAGAGAACCGATCAAATGGAGTCATGTTATACTATGAGCATAATTTTAATATCCATCTATTCCCTCACCCCTTCCGCTTCATCATATTCGGCTTCCCCAAAATCCCAATCTTCTAAAGCACAGTTTTCTCAACATGGGAAAAAGTATAAAGAAATAAAAGTTGAGTTTTTTTCAATGATAATGTTTTCCTTGACCTTAGAATAATTCAGTAAGATTATCCCAAAAGAATGGTTGTTTCCATTACAAATGGAATAATAAGTTTTGACCCCCTAGGAGAAGTCTTCATCGAATGAGGGGTTGATCTTCGGTTCCATTAATGTCATTGACATAACATATCCCCTCTCACATGATGATTCAGATTATGAACCTTATTTTCCTATAATTGACTGGGAAACTGGGGGAATAGGTCATTAAGTTCAAGGGTACAAGGGAAGATGTGTTTGTTCTAGGAGACACTACATTAACCCAACCCCCACTCAAACTCGCTATAGAGTCACAACTCATGGGAAATCTCTACAATGATCTCAACAAGTACAAGGGATTTCTTCCTCCAATGATGTAAGGGTCTTCCCGTACATGATCATATTGTAAGTCCGGTTGGGGGATATTCCACCACCTACATGACGTGTAGGCTTGCCTAATTATCCTAATCCACCAAGAATAGGAACATTTCCAACTCCAATCCCAAGGGATGACCCATCCACACCACGAACATCACCTCTTAAATACCTAAAAATCAGAATCATTATTTTAGAAATTATACACCATCAGACCAAAAATATGATGTCTTGAAGAATCTTTACAATGTACCAACCAAATTGTCAATCCTAGATGCTCTAATTCTATCAAAAGACTTCTTGGAAACACTCATTAAGGCATTATCGAGCCCTTAGGATTTTGAAGTCAAGGTCATTTTCGTTGAAGTTTATGATGTCAAAAATTATCGTTCAGAATTCCATGTGGTCATCTCCTTCACTAATAAAAATGAGGATGTTTTTGTATAATGACATGTCTGACCCTTGTATATATCTCTCGTGTTAAACAACATTGATATCTGACAATACTTTATTGCAAATGGATTCATTGTTATCCTCATCCTAGTATGAACACTTTTTTATCTAAGTCTTAATGGGTCTCATTTTCCTCCCTCCACTCTGATGTTGCAAGGCTATGAAAAGAATGAAAAAGACTCTCTGTGAGATCACACTCAGAACTACATTCATAAATCTAGTGTCTGAGATAAGGTTCATGGTTGTTCAAAATGACACAACATTAAATTTACTTATAGAAACACCTAGGCTACTACAATATGCATCCTTTTATTCTTCATACCATAAATGTCTCAAATATTCTATCAACGGTAAAATTTGGACATTGATTTGTGAAAACGCCCCATTCAAATCAGTTAAAACATGATACATTGATGTAGGATTCTATCACAATGATGGGAAACAATCAATGGATAATAAGGCCGACTGAATTAATGCCACAAATGGTTTGGTGATGATCCCAAATGGAATGGGTGCTCTAGAATTCCAAAATTCATTTAGCATCTTTCATAATGTCAAACTTGATAGTTGTGCCTGATGAGGTAGAAGAAGTTGTCAACTCTTTTAGTGATGGTGAAAGCTAAAATGGATGTGTATTCATTTCATCCCTTGAGATCCAAAAATGACAGGTTCTATCATCCAATCTAGAAGAATATGTGGTTACTATAGGAGAAATAATAGCGACTCATTCTCATCCCGTGTTCCCCCTTCAGGACTCCAAGAAGGCTTCATTTTAGAAACTGATCCCGAAATTATTTCCTCTTACTCTAGATGTATAAATGGAAGTTCCCCTGATCCATCTGAGGAACTTGTTAGAAGCACAGTTAGTTCTCTATGATTTAGAGTAAGAAGAAGTATATCTATAGGATGGCCCTCCCACATTTGAGGAAGGTGTCCCCAACATTGTGGATGAACCCACAGAAAAAATCTGGGTACAAAAGAAGATCCACACCCCATTTTGATTAGTCTAGACATGACTAATTAAGATCATGAGTTATACACATCCTTTCTAAAGCATCATCAGGATGTCTTTTCCTATAAATACATAGATATTCGATGCCTTGACCCCAAGGTGTCCACCCATCACATCATTTTTCCAAAAGACCATTTGGTATTAAAGCACGTATCCAGAAGGACACACCTGACACATGCCTCCAACATTTAGGCTAAAGTAAAAAAAAACACATCCAGTAAAGCATCATCTGAGAGGTGAAATATCCCAAATAGATAGAAAATATTTTTCTAATGAAAAATAATATTGGTAAAATCAAAGTTTGTATTGATTTTTGAGATCTCAAATGGCATTTTAACAAATATAACTTTCCTGTTCTAATCACAGAACACTTTATTGATGCAACAGCTGGATACAAAGATCTCTCTTTCATGGATGGTTCCCATGTGTACAACAAAATCAAGATAGACTGATGAGATAGAGAATTCACAACCTCTAGATTCCTTGAAGTCATATTTGTCTATTAGGTAATTCTCATTGTCTTAAAGAACACTAGTGCCACATACCAGAATGATATGAATCACTTCTTCAAACCCTTCTTGGAGATGTTTGTTGAATGTTACATTGATGATCTAGTGGTCAAGTCCTGGAAACTTTTTTACCACCTGGATGACCTAGAAACCATCAACCACAATATTTTGATAGTATAATCTATAATTGAAACCCTTGAAATGTTCTTTCAGGTTAATCTCAGGAAAATTTCTCATATTCTACAAACTATATCCTGGAATTGACGGTGATCTTGAGAAGACTGAAGCTATCCTTGGCATGCCACCACCTTGAAACATGAAATAGTTAAGAGTACTTCAAGAAAACTTGGCCTACATTAGGCGCTTCATAGACAACCTCATAAGAATGAGTTTACCCTTCACCAAATTGATGAATATGGGGGCCACTTATCAATTGAGCAATGAATTTAAAGATGAATTTGATGCCTCATAAAAATACCGCATCATACCTCACGTGTTGATTCCACCGATTGAAGAAAACCCATTGATTTTGTACGTGAAATCCATGGAATGGTCACTGGGTGCTTTCCTCACAAAGAAAAATGATGATGGGAATGAAAATGCCTTTATTATCTTATTCGATCTATGCTTGATGATGATACTCATTATTTAGATATCTAGAAGAGATTCCTAGAATTTATATTATCTATTTAGAAGCATAAGCACAACTGAAAACACCATAAGATCTAGTTGGTTTCTCTTAATAATCAGCTCAAGTTTATCCTCAGTTTTCCTATGTAGACAAGAAATCTGTCATGGTTGATAGTTATTGTATAGTATTTTGACATATAATTTTTTCCTTATAAATTAGGGAAAGGCCAATCCTTGGCAAACTTCATTGATGGGAACCCATCTGCAGAAGAGCAATCATTAAATATTGAACTACCTGATGAAGAAATATTCTCTATTCAGTATAGATCATGAACATGGGAAATGTATTTTGACAGTGCTTCTAGGAGACTAATGGAGAAGAAAATGGACGACCCTAAGCTCAACAATCAAGGTTTAGGGATTGTTCTTATGTCCATAGAAAAGATAGTGTGGTCATACTCTTTCTTATTAACTGAAGGTTGTACCAACAATTAGGTATAATATCAAGCTCTAATTACAAGACGTAAATTGGCACTCTATATACCAGTGAACCACCTCAAGGTTAAGGGTGACTCGGAATTGATAATCAATTAGATCAACGGGGATTACACAATAAAAAAGGATTTAATTTGCCTGTTTGACTATGTCCGAGGGTTAATGGTTTAATTTCCTTCAGATCAAACATTGAATCATGTTCCATGATCACAGAATTCCCATACAGATGCATTGGAAAATTCTTCTATATATTTAGAAGACAAAATAGGGACGAAACAGTCATAAGTATTTTCAACAATCAATTGGTCTCACATTTTGTTTAGATTAGGACATAAGATGTCAATGAAATAAGTCCCACACTAGATCCAAATATCCCAACCATTGGATGGATGATGACCCTTATGGAATACCTCCTGGATGGGGTACTTCCACTAGATATAGTTAGAAGATAGAAGATTCACCGGAGAGTATCCAATTTTACCCTTTTTGATCACACAAATCACTATAAAGTACACTACAAAAGAGTCTATAATGGAATACTTATCAGATGTGTTGATGGATAAGAGACAGTGAATATCATGAAATAATTACATGAAGGAGCCTGTTGTTCCCATCAATTAGTGTAAATGATTTCAAATCAAATCCAAAGGCTTGGATACTATTGGCCTTCGATTAAATAGGATTGAACAAGTTTCACTAAGAAATTTCATCCTTTCCATGTGCATTCCAACTTCATTAACCTACCCACAAATTTTCATCATACAACCAAATAACCATATAAATTTTCCACATGTGGGATAGATTTTGTTGGATCATACCCTCCCAAAACACCAATGAAGTTCAAGTACAACCTTACTGTTGCCGATTTATTCTCCAAATGGGTTGAGGAAATACCCCTCAAACAAGTTGAATCCAAATGAATTTTAATCTTCATCAAAGCTAACATCATCACCATATTTAGTGTCCCTCATAAAATATTGATGGGGAATGGAAATAATTTATGATTCATTGAGGGAGAAAAGGTGTTCCAAGACTATAATATCAAGTCCAACCATTCAACCTTCTATCATGCAACAGATAATTGATAGATAAATTATTTTAATAAGACCCTATCAAGAATATTAAATAAGATGGTGGATAAAGATAAGATATCATGGCATGATAACATCTTTCACTCCCTATGTTCTTAAAATACTAAAACCAATACTAAAACATGAGTAACCTCATACACATTAGTGTATGGAGGAGAAGCAGTATATCCCATTGAGGTTCAACTACCATCGCTCTATATTTCAATTTGTGACCAGCTATCTATAGATGAACAGCCTCAAATATGACTGGACAATTTGAGGTGACTGGATGAAAATAGATTGCATACCTAGCATCACATAGAGGAATATCATTACAGGATATCAAGGTCCCTTAACAAGAATGTATGCCTTCATCCATTCCTCTAAGGAAAATTAGTATTGGTCCTTAGAACTCTAATGATATTCGAATAGAATCCTCTAAAATGTGAGGAAGGTTGGAAGGACCTTACTCCATACATATAATCCACTTTGATAATGCTTATTCCTTGATCTCAATGGATGGAGAACTCACTACAACTCCAACAAATGAAGGGTTCTTGAAGAAATACATTGTGTAATCATACAGAGTACGTCTTAGCTACATGGTGTTAAACTTCATTGCACCATAAACATCAAATATTTATGAGCCTAAACTTCTTATCTTCAACTTACTTGTCACATAATGATAAAATATATGACATGAGGTCATAGTTCCATTAACAAAAACTGAAAAGCATCATTTCACTTTAACACATGACATTAAATTATATAGTAAACGTCTCACTTATTTGGAGTTCCGAAAAACCCCAAAATACCATGAGGTGATATAACATGTGTTCATATAAAACATGAGTGGCTTCTATATATAATCTTCATTCACATCATTACAAATCCTCAGTTACTCATGATCCTTATTTCTCCATGTATTTGGATCAGACCTGTGTGGGGAAAAACTTTCAAGAACTAAAAGTGGCATGATTATTACCCAAGAAAGATACATAGTGACTCTCATGTCATATACCTTGGTCTAGCCACCATATTTCTTCATTATCTGGTGACCCACATCCGTGTCGCATGAAGATGAAATTCACAATTCTTTAATAACTACATATGGCTTGATTCTCCTCTATATGAGATACGTAGTGATGCATGGATCTCCAATCTTGTGTCCAGCCACAACCACAAAGAAAATGTATTATTTCCCTATGTACGATCTAGTTATGCATATGAATCATTTTCCAGAAGGTATTTATTACATATAATTATAATGAATCATCTTTTAGGAACAACCATCTATGAAGAAATTTTTAAATCCCATTTCCCCATGTCAAAACCCATTTGATGTGGGAAACCACAATCAATCACTGTTTATGAATGGATTCTCATCCTATTGATATACATAGTGATTCCCATATCTCTTATCTCAGTTCTAGATATAATATATAAAAAGGAACCTTTACTTACCTTTTCATGAATAAAACCTATATAGGGATCCTTTTCAAAAACTATATACAACCTTATTCATTCCCCAACAAGATATGTAGTGACACCTAGGTTTTATCCCATGGATTAATCACAATATTTCATTCATGTCCAGTGACCCACATCCTCACTACATGATGATAAACAATGATGTTCTTTATGAAATATGTATGGCAAGATTCTCATTCAAATGTGATGTGAAGGAACATCTAGATCTCCAATATCGAGCCTAGCCATGACCATAAATGAAACAATTTCACCATTCCCTATATATGATCCCATTATATACTAGGAAATCTCCCAAAACCTATGGCTCAATACCTATACCATCTTGTATCATGGGCCCGACCATTATTCTAGAATGTATTAAACCCCCCCCCCCACCCATGTTGCGCATATGAAAATTCAATTGGTGTGAGGAACTATCTTCATGAACTATATGTGGATTGAATATTTTCCCAACAAGATACATAGTGATGCTCGAGTCCTATTTCCTAGTCCACCAGTGATATTTCCATCATTTCACATCGGTTCATCTTCATTCACTCAGCATTACGTTGAACTGCATGGATGTCCAATAAGTACATGTGTTTTGATTCTCATTCTCTGAGATATGTATTGATGCTTGGATCTCTAGTCCCGGATCCTACAACAATTTTGGACATTATCAAAAGACCCTCTTCCCCATGTCAAAACATGATTTATATAAGGAACCATTTCTATAACTACATGTGGTTTGATTCTAATTTTCCTTAGATACATAGTGATTCCCATACATTAACACCTGGTATCAACAACAATGTTTTCATCACTTCGTGTCAGTTCATAGACATCCTGGCTGCATGATGTTAAAATACAAGGAATTCCATGATATACATATGGATTCAATCTCATACCAATAAGATACATAGAGATTATGAGATTCTATCTCCCTGCAGAGCCACCACATAATTGAAATGACCCAATCCTTCAATTGAGTTAACATATGTTGTAGAAGAATATGTTACCACTCTTTCTTTCTCACACTGATCATAGATCACGTGGTATTAGAAGCTTGGAAAATGATTTCTAAAATAAGTATGGTTTATCAATTCACATTGGGGTTATCATGGTCCTAGCTGCAATACCTTAAAAGGAACAGCAGTCATCACGGACGCACGACATTAAACTGTACAGTCCTTCAAGAACTAATTGAGGATTGATTCTTACCCAGATGAAATACATAGTGATTACCAGATCATAAATCTTGGTCCTAGCCACAACACAACATGGAAAATCCCCTAATCTACCATGTGTAGGTCAGATCAACATGGAGATATCCAACACAGGTTATCTCTTTATGCCTGAACCCGTTTCTATTAAAAATATGTGTGGATTTACCCTAGCTATGAAAATATACATAGGGACACTTGGTTACTAAACCTTGGTCCAACAATAATATTTATTTTCACATCGGAATCACCCATGTCTTTTTCGTATGACATCAAACTGGGCATACAACCTTCTCCTTGCATGACTTCAAACTACATGGCACCTCTAGAACTATGTGTTTCTTGATTCTCATCCCATTGAGATACGTAGTGAAGCTTAGGCCTTAAGCACCATACCTATCCATGGTGTAAAAAAATTACACCTCCTACATACAATCAAAAATTTATGCAAGATGTTTTGTTTTTGGTTCCTCTACTCAGAGATCCCACCGAGGAAACAAGAGATGCCCCCTTTCTATATATGAGTCAAATATTTGCAAGGGACTCCAAATTCAAGTACAGTGTTGGTCTAATGGTTCTTTTATTCATTGAAAAATTCTCCTTGTATATACCATACCCCTAATCTTGAATAATTTTAGATCTTCATAACCATTCTTAGTTTTTTTGGTCGAAGAATTTATGATACCAGAGAGCTCAATTCCCTAACCCTACAATACATGCCCCAATCATCCTTGATTAATTTTCCCACATAATGGGCCTATCAGCCAAAGGATTACACTATTTGGATATGCAGTACGTGCCCTAGTTGGCCTTGAATAAAATCTCCCTCGTAATGGGGTCTTCAGGAAGTTCAAACTTCATCCTTACGAGAATAATGTTCTTCCCATTTAATCATTTAATGGTGGAATGATAGAATCCACAATTTAAAATCAACATTCATCCTCTACAAATTTTTGACATATCCTCTTTGTTGACCTAAATGATTTCAGGACCGTGTTGTACACTTTCCCCCTTCACTTGTTCAAATCATACTAAAATAACCTTGACCCATTTAACCATATATCATCCATTATTTCGATAATCATACAGTTCTAGTTGTATGACCTAAAACTAAAAACACTACAATTCCTATGCTTGGGTCAAACCTGTGTAGAGAATCCATATCCTTGATTCATTGGAATGTCTAAATTAAAATACCCCTTCCATATTCATGAAATTTCTCCCCCAAACCAATCTCTATTCTTTTGTAAATCTAGATCCCTATAAACTTTCCGTGGGATTTAACAAAATAATATCATAATTCTTGAGATCTCCTTTTCCTATACATGAAGTACATGGCCTAGTTGGACTTGAAAAATTCACTCTGATAAAATGAATTTCAGGCTATGGATGTCACTATTTGACTATGTGGTACGTTCCTTAGTTGGCCTTGCATTAAATTTCCCTCATAATGGGGTTTTCAACCAGTGGTAACTTCGTTCTCAAAAGAGCCCTCCTGTAACATCATATAGCTTTGTTTCTCATACCTCCCATTGGATATTGGGATCCCAAAATCATAGCTTACAACTTTCTCCTTCCATACATGAATATAGTAGCTCATTTCTAGATAGATTATCAATAATAAAAAATTCATAAATCCTTTAATCAAAGATATAGACCTTAAATTAATGCCCCCAAAATGTTCTTTTTGTATGAGTTTAAACTACATAGCTTAATATCATTACTGTATGACTTTAGACTATACAAAATTATGTCTTTTCTATATTACATTAAAATACACATCATAACTTCATTACTGTATGAATTTAAACAACACAGAATATTGTATTTGTTGCATGACATTAAACTACAAAACATAATGTCCTTGTAGAATGTCTTTAAAATACACAACATAATGTTCTTTCTGCACAAATTTAAACTGCATAGTATAATTTCCTTGCTACATGACTTTAAACTACAGATTATAATGTCCTTTCTACATGACTTTAAACCACACATCAAAATGTACTTGTTACATGACATAAAACTAAATGATACTAATACCTTCTCCCTTTATTAGAAAGGGACCTTCTCCCTCTGACATCGGTAATCTAACAAAAGGTACCCTCCTTGAAAAATTAAATTCAAATTGGAGTGGCTTCATATTCATGGCCTATGTCAGTAAGGATGATTCCTTTATTCTTAGACACCATTCCTCTGCAAAGCCACCCACTATGGTCTCGAGATATCAAAATCATAAAAATTCATTACCTAGCAACAATAGAAGGTCAAAATTATTGAGAACTACATTACCAGAATATATAGTATGTACCACATTTTTCCTTGCATTTTTTTCCCCAATAATGGGACTATCATCCTAAGGATGTCTTTTTTTGACTATGTATTATATGCCTCAGTTTCCCTTGCATAAAACTGCCTTCATAATGAGTTTTTCAACCAGCGTTAACTTCTTTATCACGAGAGACATCCCCTATTATAGAATATCAAGTATTAGATTTAGGAACCACATAATCATGACTCATGATTCCCCTTGGATGTATCTGAAGAATATAGAAACATTTCAAACCATCAATCCTTGTTTAGTTTATAATCTCATAATTTATTTTCAAATCTATTCGACCAAAAACACTATCTTTATTAGTCCAACACACTTGACTTTAAAAGTCCCAAAATGTTAAAATGCATAAAACTTATTGGGATGAAAAAAAGAAAAGGTTGGCCTAAGAAAAGTCCATGTCTCACCTGCTAGGTCTCTTATATATGTATCCTAATAAAATGGTTGGGTGATGACATAAAAAGATGTTATGTTTCTAGGGTTGTCTATATTCCCATATAAATAGTCAAACAATGCTCCCTAAACCCCATGACTTAGAAAAATTGAAATTGAGAACTCCCCAACCCTACCATTGTAATTATGAATTGCTTTTATGAATATGTAATTCTATGAAAATCAGATTTCATTTTAATGTTATAGGATGCAAGTAGTGATGAAGACATATATGATTCAAAACAAAATTATTTTTATTTGTGGAGAAAAATTAGATGAACATACAAAAAATGGAATCACTCTATCATAAGTTACAAGAGGCCTTCAACATACCTCTTCTTCTACTGAACTTCCTCAAGAGCACTATCATATTCTTGCTGAATCATAGTCAGTTGAACCATATACTCTCTAGCCCCTACCTTCGGAAACCAATTAGTGCACACTACAAAACTTACTGTAGTCCAAAACCCACAAAATTTTTCCTGAATGCATAAAAGTGACCTATATTTACCTTAGAAAAAAAATATTTTCGTTCCAATAGAATCTAATTCCAAGGGGTGGGGTATTTTTTTGACACTGTAAAAAGAGTTTCATGAACTTTGTTATAGAATTCATGATGTGATCATCACTTAATCAACAAATTTCATGTTTGAGTTTAATGTGTCTACATGCTAGAAGAATATGCATGACAGATCTCTATATTCTAGAAGACTACTCCATAATGAGGGATAAGTGGAAAGATCCCCCCTCAATGATTAGGTTGTGGATTTCTAAGATCAATGATAAAAAGGCGTCATCACATCACAATTCAATTTATGTGTTTTTTCCAAGAGGATTTGTTGTATTCACCATATAAAGAAATATTGATCTCTTCAAGATCTTCGATTTTATTGGTCGCAAATCCCAAATGGATTCATCAATCAAATGTTATGGCACTTAGAAGATGGAAAAATATTATTAAGGAATGATGTCATTATGTAAGTCATCTGCACAAGCCATTCTTGTAGGACCTCTAGAGAAGCCATCCGTGTAGACCCATCCATGAAGGTCTACTAGGGTCAACAAATAGACCTCACCATCTCAAATTTAAGGAGGACAACCAAACTCCCAAATCACAAATCCTAGAGAGGGCTCTGGCCGTGAATGCCTTCCACCCTAGTAGTCTGTCACTACTTGGGAAACATTCTGGTGCCCAACTTCACTGAGTAAAGGCACCCAGCCTGATACTTGGGTAGCCCACACTAGGATGACCCATACCTTGGTGAGGTATTTTGGTCTACCTTAGTACTACTTGGGAAAGGTACCACATAAGAGACCCAATACATGGGTGATCCACCTAGGTCGACTCATATTCAGGTGACTTACCTGGGTGACCCCATACTTGGGTGACCCACCTAGGGTGACCCATACTGGGGAAACCAACCTGGGTGAACCCATACTAGGGAGACCCACATGAAAGAACCCACTGGTCCATACCAAGGTGGTTGGGCCCCCTCACCCCCGCTTAGTATCAATTCATGGCTGCTATCCCGACCCATCGGTCAGGTCCCTTTGCTTCCATCACGGACCCCATGAAAACCGGAGAGTCTGACCATGAACTTTTCAGGTTGGGCCAATAAAATTTCCATTACTTCCTTTGTTCATCACAACTTCCTCCCCTGGAATACCATGACTTGGGACTATCCTATTGAATTCCTTGATATCCTTGAGTTAACAAACACCTCATGAAACTCCACAAAAATTATCACACGACTCCTATGCCAAGTTAAATCATAAATGGGAACCCTCTTCAAGAGTCAACCCCAGAAAAACCTGAAAAGGGCATCCATCTTGGTGTAATACCCTAGCCTTTTATGTGAGAGGTTTCAACCTTTCTTCTCTCTACCCACTACATCCTTCAACTTAATACCTTCCTCACCTTGGACACATATCCAAGGTGAAGTAAAGATATGGGAGCATTGTCACCCCAGCCTCTTACATAGTCCCCTCATCCTCTTCCACCAGCAGAGGAAGAAAAGTGTGTGGTCTATAAAATATTATGTTTTCTCTTGTATCTCACAATGAGAATAACTCACATGGGCTTAGAGGTTAGTGGTAGTCATGAAACCCACAAAACCCAACATATATTGAATTACGAGTACTCTCTTTCCTATTAACCAGGATACATAGAAAGCACACTTGTGGAACATACTCACTGGGAATCATCCTAAGGAGTAAGAACCAATCCTAATTCCATTAATCAAGGTTTCGTCCTTAGGAGTAATACCTGAATTAATCCCCCTAATTACCATGAGTTAAAACATCTCTCATGGTCCCTTTACATAGGGCATCCTTTTCATGAAGAATCCCACACTTAATTCTCTCAAAGGGTTATACTACACTATGAGACTCACCAAACATTACTTTAATTCCAATCCCAATTAGATGTGTAATATGCCTCCCTAAGGTTCAAACCCAACTACTAAATCAAACATGATCATTTTGGTACATATCCCTAGTGGGGTCTAATTAAAAATGGAAACTCATATCCCTTTCCGTGTTCCTTGGGTTTCTTCTGTGTAAGTCCCTCACCAAAAATTGACTTGGCATCTTCCTCCTATATGTCATTTCCACCTGATGTTAAACTGTTTAATTGGGTCTTTATAAAATGACCATAAAAGGTAAGATGTTCCCTATTAAGTGGCACTAAACTATGTGGGTTCTGATTCCTTTCAGAAGGATACGTAAGAAGCCCATCCTTGGGTTCGATCCAAATAGCACAACAAATTCCATGTCCCTGGATGACGATAAACTCTAGAATGACTATCATATCCCTAGATGATGATAAAATCCAAAGTGAATTTTGACTACCAGGATGATAATGCTCTCCAAAGTGCCCCACTATGTGGCTTGAAAACCAGAATCGTCATGATAACAACCAAAGAATCGCTAAGTAGTATATAAGAGGATACCATTGATAGACATCCTCAGATATATAAAGATGATTTTGAATTCTACACATTCTAATAATTGATTTCTAGTTTTGGGATGACCCACATCATACTTGTGAATTAATGAAGGATTCATTAAAATATGTAAAAATATATAATATATTCCCAAAATATGTAATAATTTCCCCCAAAAGGGTGTGATGAGCCTGCCTCCCATCCTCTCAACCTGTGTGAGTTCTTAAGTTTCATTTGTTATAATAACCATCGAACGTCTACCATTGGAATATGGGTCCCTTTGGATATAGATCTATACGGTGTTTCGAGTTCCATGAACAAATCCTTTGGAAACTAATTTTAAATGTCAAACTATCATGGGGAGCTAAATTCGTCAGAATCAAACACTAACACAGTTTTTGAACAAGTAGTAGAAATTTAATGTAAACGAATTTGAAAACATCAAAATTAATATTTTATAGATTAACTATAGTTTTATTTGAATTTTATGGTAAATAATATTATATTTTTGATGGTTAAAAGTGTATATATTATATTTTGAAACATTTATTGATGTTTTAGAATTCAAAATATATGCATAGTTCTTAAAATGAAATTAATAATATATTATTTTTTATAATGTGTTATTAAATTACTTACATAACATAAAAAATCATGAAATAAGAGAATTAGGAAGGAAAATGTTCTGAAATTATAGATTTTTTCCATTTATTATAAAATGTTTTGCTTATAATTAAATTTATAACCCTTTAATATGGAAATAGTTATTATCACGGATACCATTAAAATGATTAAAAGAGGGGTAAATCCAAAATATATTATTTAAAATGATATCTAATCCTAAAAAAATATTTTTTGATTATATTAAGACCATATACTTATTATTTTTTAAAATGTGCCATATTGGGGACATTTTACATGAGTTAGACACATAATATTTTATAATATTATATGTAATCTCAAAAGTGACCCTCCCTATCCAATAAAAAGACACCACATCTCATATACTCTCCGCACTTAAATAAAAATTTGGTTTCAAAAATACCTACCCAAATATCTTAATAAATTATTTCCCCATTTCCTAGAGGATAATGTTTGGGTCAAATACCTTCCTTTGAGTGCATAAATTATAAATTAAAATCCATTTTTCGAAGAAGTGGTATAACGTTTAACCAAAAGATATAGTTTTATTTATTTTATCACTACATAAAAACTATTATAAATTTTTTGATATAACAACATAAGTGTATTATATATATTTATATTTTATTATTTTAATGCCTTAACCATAATCCATATCCTTCTTCCATCAAATGGTGAATGAAAATTTTGATTGTGTTTACGGTAGACTACCACGTCACGAACTGATTAAATTCTTTTTTCATCTCCAAATCTTACCGATGGTTATAACAATTGATTTAATATATAAATATGATATCATGGAATTATTTATCATTAAATAAATACAATATATATTCTATTTTATTACCTTATATATATTGAAAAATGATAATATTGTTCATGCATATATGTGGATTACCACGTCTATGAAATGATGTGATTAATTTTTCATCACCGCATCACATTGATGGTATATATAAGTGAATTTGATCATAGAAAATGATATTTATTATATAATAATAATTTTAAATGATAAAATTACAATTACATTATTTCCCTGATGCACTTTTAAAAATGAAAATGTTACCTATGCATACGTACGGCATACTGTCTCTTTGATTATAACATAATTCATTTCATAAAACCATCATTAGTGTTTAGTTTTAGAAGTATAATTAATATATAAAATTATAATTTTGATATTATTATTATTATATAAATTATTTAATAATGACCTTGTTGACTATGATCAATTTACCAAAGTAGTTTTTCAATTATGAACCGAACATCCTCAAAAGGTCAGATATAAACATAACAAGTTAAACAATTAAATATTTCATTGTAATAAAAAATAGATTAATGGTAAATTTAAAAACCTATAAATGGTTCTTAAACATGTAAATAATTGATACAAGTTAATTATATAGGATTTAAAAGATATACATGGAATCTTTAGGCTTGAGTTAATGGATTTTGTCTCAATTTCCCTTCTTTGAGGCAAGTTTTAATTCAATAAGACTAACTTATCTTATATGATATATATAATAACCATTTAAAAGATTTATAATTAATCATTAATAAATCATTTTACTTTATTTTTCAATTAAAATTTCTCACAGAAATATATTTCAATTGAAAGTTACTAAATTGATAAGGTCTTTCTTAACTAAATTTCCTTTCATTGGGTTATATCAATTATTCATTGATTATATTATATAAAGATTATGAGTGAATCGAAATGTGTTTAATATATACTGTATTTAAATATTTTTTTAATTAAATTTGATATACCATATCAATCCACTGATTAATTATCATATTCAATGATATGATCTTTACAAGGGTTATTCGTATCAAATTTCCCTTCTTTGGGATATATATTTATGTTATTCCTCAATATTACATTATGATGTGTATATACTACCCCGTTAAATTTTATACCAGAGATCTAATTTTTTCCTTATTTTTGAAAGTCTCATTTTATGTCATTTCTTTCACGTTTTTAAGATTACTTATTTACCAAAACGGTAAGGATTTTTGTGAAAGAATCTCATATTATTTGAGTATTTTTTGTGATTAATGATATTTTAAGATGGAAAATTTTCTATTAATTTATTGATAAACGAATATTTTTTAATCCTCCTATTATATATTTTTTTTATATTTTTAACTTATATTTCCTCTCTTATTGATTAATGAAACATCAAGAAATTTGTTTACAAGTGATACTGATCTTGTATTCTTTTTAGATCAGGAATCATTATCTTCCATATCCCTATATTATGAAATAGTTAATGGAATATTTTTTCTAAAAAATATATGATTTACTAAATATATTTTACATGATATTTGAAATTATTTTAAAAAAATTTAATAGAATATTTCTTAATGTTTTCGGCATGGGTTACTTTTAACTCTATTTACAAAAGTTTGAAACTAATATATTTTTATCATTTATGACTCAAATGGATTTTCCTTTAATCATGACTATTATTTTATTTGATTCTTACTTTATAAATTTCAGATGTTATTTTAAAAGAAAATTATTTTCATAGTATTTTTAATTTTTGGTATATTAAAAGTCATTTTCAAAGTGGAAATTGTATTTTCCTCAGGGATATTTTTAATGATATTTTCATGATATTTAAATTCATCAAGGACAATAACCTTTATATTATGTATTCTCTACTAGGGATGTGTTTTAATGATAATATCATTTTCCTTTCTCTTAATGGATTATGACTATTTAAAATATATTTTTAGGTAACCCATTTATTTTCAATTGGTTAATCATGTTATGAAAGGAATAATGGTTGTTTCAATGAGTTTTATGATGAAATGAAAGAACTATTAAGTTTATTCATTTTATTTTAATCTTAAATTGTTAATGATTAGGGTTGGTTTCACTATAAACCAATGATGGTTGTTTATATTAGAAACTATGAATGGGTGAGACTGATATAGATTTATAATGCATTGGTTAATGTGACAAAGTGAACTAGTTATAGGTTTGTCCTACATGATTTTTGGAATTTACCGAGTGGTTTATTCCATTTGTATGAGTGATATGAAAATTATAGCATCCCTCCTTTTTATCACATTAACATTCATTACATTTTACAAAATCGAGGAACTTTAATGTTTAGTGTCATGGAAACCAGGAACTTAAAACATGAAAACATAAATCATTCTTCTTAAACACTTGAAATGATTCTCCTTATGTTCATCCTAGGTTCATTACATCTTCTCATAACCTGGGGACATATATAAAAAGAAAGGTTGAGCAGAAGGCCCAGTAAGGGAAACAAGGGGAAACATTTACATGTGAACATGAGATACATCAACAATGTCATGAAAAAAACATTAAGGCATGAGAATGAAATCATGAGGCATATCATAACAAAAATAAAGTTTTTACTAACTTGAAGATGTGGCTACATCATTTAATATTGATAATCATTTTTGTTTCACCAGGGTCCATCCCCATGGGGTCATTAAAAATTACCATGGTTATTCACCAAGGCGTCGTTAAAAATAGTCATCTCTAGAGATTTAGTCTTTTCCCAATGCATTGGAGCACTATCAGGGAACACCCTTGACATGTAATTATTATCATGTGAGCCACATATATCATCATCAATCATTTCATAAACAACCCATATATCATAAAAGGAATGGTTTTCATTTCATAATCATAATGTTTTAAAAACTCCTTTAAAGAAATGATCTTTGTGTAACTTTAAAACCCACAGAAAAGGAAGGTGGGTCTCATGTATGTAAATCCTAGAATTTAAAATATAAAATTTTGGTATATATGTTAATACCCATATAGAAGAGAGATCTTTGAGTATTTACTTAATAAAATAAAAGAAGTTAAGAACAGGAGAGAGAGACATTTTGAGACGGAAATTATACCGCATAACGACTATGTTTCGGGGTTTTAGGAAACATTCAAAAGAGAGGGGGCATGGGTCAAACATTCATAAATGACCCATAAAACAGTATAGGGATAGAATATGAAGGATATATTAACATGGTAATGAAATTTTAAAGATATAACATATGAAATGAAGAACATGAAAGGAAGACAAAAATAAGATTTCTCTTATGAAAATTCGGCAGCCAAACAGCGTCACTTAAACATCAAAAAAATGAATTGACGAGATAAAATAGGGTCTATAATAAAATTAACATAAACGATAAGTATGATAGATATATATATAATACACCAATGTAATAAAAAGTCAGTTGAAAGACTTTACATGAAAGTAGAACATTGAAAATGAGAAAGGTGAACAAATCCCTTAAAAATTCGGCAGCCTAACGGTGCCACTTAAAAGATCAAAATAATGAATTGAAGAGATCAAATAGGGACTCTCATCATATGAAAATAAAATATCATTATTATAGATATAGATATAATAACCCAAAAAAAAGGAACTTGAAATACTTGACATGAAAGTAGAACTTTGAAAAATGAGAAAGGTGAATGAATCCCTTAAATATTCGGCAGCATAACGGCGCCACTTAAAACATAAAAATACTTAATTGAAGAGATAAAATAGGGTCTCTCATAATATGAACATAAAAGATCAGTATTATAGATATAGTGATCGTACCCCAACAAAATAAAAATGAACTTGAAAAACTTGACATGACAATAGAACTTGAGAAGGGTGAAAGAATCCCTTAAAAATTTGGCAGCCTAACGATGCAACTTTAACATTATTAAAATGAAATGATGAGAGAAATATGGGATATCTCATCATATGAACATGAAAAATAAATTAGGATGAATATAAAATAACATACTCCAACATAAGATCATGGAGCATAAAAGAAATGACATAAAAGAGATTACTTGAAATGAAAGAGGGAAGTGGGATCCCTTACCTTAAAACGTAACTATTAAAACTCAATGGTTCAGACCTTGAGGGCTTGGGGAAACATGGAAGGAATAATTGAGAGGTAATGATACCTGAGCTTCATTGGGGGGGATTTGGGAGTCGAATGGATGAGAGGATGGCTTGGTATTTATAGGGAAAGTTAGGGGACAAGGCATTAATGGCCAAGGGCCACCTCATTAGTTGTTTTGGAAAAACCATGGGCTTTCCCATGGTATTTTCCCACGGTATTGGCCTCCTGGGACACATCATACCTTATATTACTATTCATAAGTCGACCATATTGATTACATACTTAATACATCATTTAATGATGTCATTAAATACCTATAACTTAAAAACTGTATTTTCACTATTCCTCGATAATTCAACTTCCACATAAAAATCCCAAAATTTCACCTTAACCAAATATCAATGCTTTGATTTCAAAAATGAACTCAATTTTATAAAAATATTTATCTAAATATTTTTATTTTATTATTTAAATAAATACCCTATTCACAGAAAATTCATTTTTTTCAGAAAAATCCCCAAAAAATACCTTAACACAATATTGATGCTCTGAGTTCAAAAATGAAATCCATTTTAAAAAATAATTTTCTATATATTTTTAATTAAATTTTTAATTAAAAAAACAATTCATGAGAAAAAAACTAATACTTGAATAATAATTTATGAAACCATTATTTAACCATTTTATTGAATTACATTACTTAATCAAGGTGCCTAGATCATATTAATGCTTTATTTAAGTGAGATTACTAATCCATTTGGTCACATTACTAATCCTAAGCATAAAATCACAACTCATAATTTACTATTCATCAAAAATTATGTTGATCTTATTAGACTCTAAATTTCATACTGAACATAATTTTAGAAGACCATTTTTTGAAAATCAGTACACATTTTTAATTATTTAAGGATTAAATAAACAATTTTTAAAAAATATCCTTTCTCTAAAATTCACCAAAAATATGCATACTATATTTATCCGGACATTTGAAAATTCGTAAACATAATCATAAGAAGAAATCAATATTATTATTTAAAAAAAAGGATTACACAAGTCAGGTACGGTCTCCTTAAATAGCCCCTTATCACACCTGCATAAGACCTAAGTGTAAGGTGTGCTAAGGTGAGATAATTCGAGGGTGGCTCGACCAACATCGCATGAGTAGTAATTTCTATCAGTTTTAACTTCTCGCGAAGGCGATTCCATTATAGATTCACACGATGAAGTTCGTCTTGTGTTTGGTCCAGAGCAAAACCCATTTGTGCTACCTCCTTCCCAAGTTCTGTTAGATGGGCTTCAATCAGTCCAAGACTACTATGTGAGGCCTTCAAATCTTCTTTCTATATTAATTAACCAAGATCACTTGTATTTGAGAAAAATATCGAAATGTTTAGTTTCCAGCAGTCATATTGACCAATGGTCATATAACAGTCAAAACCCAACAGTCTCATTTTAATTATACTCATGTTATTCAATGAAACAGTTTTGTTGAGTATAAAAAAAACACACAAAATTAGGAAACAATATTTATTCAAAATTTCGAGTCGTTAAAATCTTCCCCCTTAAGAAATTGCCTCCTCGCAATTTTTAAAATTGGGTTTTGAAATTTCATTGAAAGTCCCACACCGGAAAAGCAGTCAGTAAAACTATTACTTTAAAAGAAATAAAGGGAAGTAAAAAGGTCACTCGAGTTAACCCATACTAGGATTCCATATAGGAAAACATGGACATGGAGGAAAAAAATAAAGGGTCGCGTTCTAAGGGAAAGTGATAGAAACATTATCAGGAGAAAGTTAACAAAAACAAAATCACAAACTTATGATGGGTCAAATGGTATTTTATTTCCTAATAGGAAACGTTAACAGAAAATGTTTTTTGTTTTATGTTCCTTTTCATAGTTTGGAGGAATTAATTTACTACATAAAATAAAAACATAAGGAAATATACTTGTCTTCAAGTAGAGTTTAATCCTTTAATATGTTTCTACCGAAACTAATATTTTCTCCAAATGTTGAGCATTCAAAAACACTTGGTCTCATCAATAGAACAAGAATAATCCTCTATATAATCATGTATTCCACTAAAAAAACTATTTATCTTTAAACATTTTTCCCAAAAACAAAAAGAGTAAGATAAAAAACTCTTTAAAAAGAAAGAATCCCATAGAAAGGGAAACTACTTTTAAATCTTCAAAGTTCCACAGTACTACCCAGTGTTCATCATAGACCATTCCATAAATAACTATCCTTAAAATTCCTCAAAATAACCCAAAATAAGATTGAAACCCAAATAAAAGATGGAATTGATAACATAGTCTTCCAAGATAAACTTTATCCTTCATCTCCAAACAACATCAACCAATCCTAACATATTATAACAAAAGTAACTAACCTAAACATATTTTCCCCAAGATAGGTAGATCATTTCCATAAGTAACCTATAATACCATAAGTTCACCTTCAATTCATCGATTCTTCAAAATATATGTCAACCTTTACTCCTAAAAGAAAATACCGTAGTAATATATTTACCTCGATCAAATAGGGTTCCCAAAATAGTGAACATCTTAAAAAATAATAATCATCTTTTAATCCCCTAATCATCTCTATCATATTAATAGGGAAATCATCACATTTACTATCACATTGGTTGTTGGGACATGTTCTTCCATTTCCCGCCATTAACTAAGGAAAGAAAGTACAATTCGGGGCTTAAATACTTATCCAATAATCATTAAAAGGAATCTTAAAGCATAGAAGGATAAAATTGTAGAAGAAAAGTATACCCTAACTTGTGATCCCCTGGTCCCAATCTAGGTTATCCATGATAATATATTCTTATGTGAATCTTTATTTATTTTCTATTTGTTCCATTAATAATGGTTCATACTATGCTTATGAATTTACCAAAGAATATCCCCCAGGAGTGTCGAAACGAAGAGTGCAGCAAGTCCCATTATCGTGTACCAGTTCCTATTTGATTCTAGCTCAAATCGGTGTTTTCATGTTTTACCCCTATGTACATCTGTGCTCGAGCCACCTCTACCTGCCCGTATCCAGACAAGGATGTATTTTCATGGAAACCCTTTACTCAATAATCACCAAAATACCAGGAAGGATTCCTATATTTAAACTTTTATATGGGGTTCTTCCCTAAGTTTTCATATCCTAATTTCCACAAATAACTAAACCATCCTTTGATACCAACTATAGAATCCCATATTTTTGTCACATAAAATTTCATTACATTTTACAAAATCGAGGATCATTAAGGTTTAGTGTCTTGGAAACCAGGAACATAATACATGAAAACATACAACATTATTCTTAAACACTTGAAAAGAATCTACTTATTTCCATCCTAGGTTCATTACTACATCTCATAACCTAGGTACATACATCAAAAAAGGGTGAGTAGAAGGCCCATTAATGGAAACAAGGGGAAACATTTACATGCGAACTTGAGATACATCAACAATGTCATGAAAAAGAACGTTAAGGCATGAGAATGAAATCATGAGGCATATCATAATAAAAATAATGTTTTTCATAACTTGAATATATGGCTAAAACATTTAATATTTACAATCATTTCTGTTTCACCAAGGTCTATCTTCAAGTTGTCATTAAATATTACAAAGGTTATTCAACAAGGCGTCGAAAAAAATAGTCATCTCTAGAGATTAAGTCTTTACCCAATACATTTGAGCGCTATCAGGGTGCACCCTTGACATGTCTTTATTATCATGTGAGCCAAATATATCATTATCAATCATTTCATAAACAACCCATATAGCATTAAATTAATGGGTTTCATTTCATAATCATAATGTTTTAAAAACTGCTTTAAAGACATGATCGTTGTGTCACTTTAAAACCCATAGAAAAGGAAGGTGGGTCTCATGTATGTAAATACCAGAATTTAAAATAGAAATTTTTGGTATATATGTGAATACCCCTATGGGAGAGAGAGCATTGAGTACCCACTTAATAAAATAATAGAACTTAAGAACAAGGGAGAGTCATTTTGAGACGGAAATTCTACAGCATAACGACTATGTTTTGGGGTTTTTGAAATCATTGAAAAGAGAGGGGACATGTGTCAAAAATTCATAAATGACCCATAAAACAGTATAGGGACAGAATATTAAAGATATATGAACATGGTAATGAAATTTGAAATATATACCATATGAAATGAAGAACATGAAATGAATACAAAAATAAGATTTCTCTTATGAAAATTCGGTAGCCAAACGGCATCACTTAAAATTCAAAAAAAAATGAATTGATGAGTTCAATTAGGTTATCTCATAATATGAACATAAAATATCAGTATGATAGATATAGAGATCATACCCCCAAAATAATAAAAAGTTACTTGAAAGACTTGACATGAAAATAGAACTTTGAAAAATGAGAAAGGTGAACGAATCCCTTAAAAATTCGGCAGCCTAACGACGCCACTTAAAACATCAAAATACTAAATTGAAGAGATAAAATAGGGTCTCTTATCATATGAACATAAAATATCAGTTTGATAGATATAGAGATCATAACCCATCAAAATAAAAAGGAACTTGAAATACTTGACATGAAAGTATAACTTTGAAAAATGAAATAGATGAACAAATCCCTTAAAACTTCAGCAGCCTAACGGCAACACTTAAAACCTAAAAATACTGAATTGAAGAGATCAAATATTGTATCTCATCATATTAACATAAAAGATCAGTATGTTAGATATATATATCATACCACAAAAATATAAAAAGAAACTTGAAATACTTGACATGAATATAGAACTTGAGAAGGATGAATGAATCCCTTAAAAATTCGGCAGCCTAACAGCGCCACTTTAACAATATTAAAATGAAATGATGAGAGAAAGAGGGGATCTCTCATCAAATGAACATGAAAAATATAGTAGGATGAATATAAAATAACATCTTCCAACATAAGACCATGGAGTATAAAAGAAATGACATAAAAGAGATTACTTGAAAAGAAAGAGGGAGGTATGATCCCTTACCTTAAAACATAACTCTTAAAACACAATGGTTGGTACCTTGAGAGCTTGGGGGCACCGTGGAAGGACTCCTTGGGAGGTAATGATACCAGATCTTAGTTGGGGGAGAGTTGGTAGTCAAATGGATGAGAGGATGGCTTGGTATTTTTAGGGAAAGTGAGGGGATAAGGCATTAATGGCCAAGGGGCACCTCATTAGTGGTTTTGGCATAACCATGGGCTTTCCCATGGTATTTTCCCATGGTATTGGCCACATGGGACACCTCATACATTATATTACTATTCATAAGTCGACCATACTGATTATATACTTAATACATCATTTAATGATGTCATTAAACACTCGTTACTTAAAAACTGTATTTTCACTATTCATCGAAAATTCAACTTTTTTCAGAAAAATCCCAAAAATTCACCTTAACCAAATATCGATGCTCTGATTTCAAAAATGAACTCCATTTTATTAAAATAATTTTCTAAATATTTTTAATTTAATTTTTAAATAAATACACTATTCACCTAAAATTCATTTTTTTCATAAAAATCCCCAAAAATTACCTTAACATAATATCGACGCTCTGATTTCATAAATGAAATCCATTTTATAAAAATAATTTTCTAAATATTTTTAATTAAATTTTTAATTAAAAAACTATTCATCTGAAAAAACTAATACTTGACTAATAATTTATGAAATCGTTATTTAACCATTTTATTGAAACACATTACTTAATCAAGGTGACTAGATTATACTAATGCTTTATTTAATTGATATTACTAATCCATTTGGTCACATTACTAATCCTAAGCATAAAATCACTATTCATAATTTACTATTCATCAAAAATTAAGTTGATCTTATTAGACTCTAAATTTTATACTGAACATAATTGTAGAAGACCATTTTTCGAAAATCATTACATGTTTTTAATTATTTATGGTTTACATAAACATTTTTTTAAAATATCCTTTCTCTAAAAATCAGCAAAAATATGCATACTATATTTATCTGGACATTTAAAAATTCATAAACTTAATCATAAGAAGAAATCAAAATTTTTATTTAAAAAAAGGATTACAGAAGGCAGTTACGGTCTCCTTACATAGCCCCTTATCACACCAGCATAGGACATAAGTGTACGGTGTGCTAAGGTGAGAGAATCCGAGGGAGACTCGACCAACATCGCACGAGTAGTAATTTCTATCAGTTTGAACTTCTCGTGAAGGCGATTCCACTCTAGCTTCATACGATGAAGTTCGGCTTGGGTTTGGTCTAGAAAAAATCCCATTGGTGCTACCTCCTTCCCCGGTTCTATTAGATGGGCTTCGATCGGTCCAAGACTACTTGGTGAGGCCATCAAATCATTCTTCTATATTAATTATCCAAGATCACTTGTATTTAGAGACAAATATCTAAATGTTTAGTTTCTAGTGGTCATATTGACCAATGTTCATATAAAAGTCAAAACCCAACAGTCTCATTTTAATTATACTCATGTTATCCAATGAAACAGTTTTGTTGAGTATAAAAAAATAACACACAAAATTAGGAAACAAGATTTATTCAAAATTTCATGTCATTACAAAAATGGTGCACCAAAGTAACAATATATATTATTTATGATTTATATGATTTATTAATGTAACCTTTGATCAATATTGACATTATATGGCTCATGAATATTGATTCTCATGACTATTTCCTTTATTGAAGCATTAATCCAAGTCACATGTTTGATGATACGAGTTTTTATGGGTATGATTTATATTCTGTTATGAACAAATACTCTATTTATACCATCATACCATTATTCTAATTTTATGAACACCGATGACATTTAATTGTTAATTCTCCATTCCCCCCATACTATGTGTTTCAACCCACCATTATTTTGTTTTCTACTTCCTTATGTTATCAAGATTTTTGTTTAATGAATGTTGTTTATAAAGGTCTCATGTGTGAATAATTTTATAGGACATTTTGATGATTTAATGTGAAATAAGAAAATATGGTAATAATGAAAAAAATGATCACATAAATACATTAATATTTGTTTATAAGATTTTTTCATAATTATCTAAATCTATAAAACTAAATGGCCTTTTTGTATCTAAATGATCTAATATTTCATTTGTATATTTTATGTTTTGGATAGATGAAATTAGGTCACATTTATCATTATCAAATCTAGAAGTGTAAATATTATGTTTTAAGCACTAAATTTATATAGTTTATTATATTTCGTCCAGAATTAAATATTAATAAACATTATTTCTTTTCAAATTTGAGATATAGGTGGAAATTAATTAAAATAAACAACAAAATGATTAAATTTCATATATAGATTTCAAGAAAATCAAGAAAATATATTTCATTATATTCTCATAATATATAGTTAATGAAATTATAAAAACTAGGAAAAGGACATCGAACCAAATATGTTATCCTATTATCTTCATTTCTATGGAATCTATGGTCTTTTTACACTTTACTGATTTATGGGTTTGTATTCAATAAATTTCTCTTGATCATTCAAATTATTAAGGTAAATTTTTTCTATCACAATCTATCATTATTTTGTTATTATGTTTTCCTCCATGTCTATATTTTCTCTTTCCACTAATTGTATACTACATGGAAACTTTGTTATGTGTTATTCCATATTAAATTTGTATTTTCTTTTCCCTCTTTTCAAAATAATGTTTTATTAAACCTTTTATGATATGTAATTTCAATAAAGTTATTTTCAAATGTAAAACCCTTGATTATGGAGATCAAGTTTAAATTATTTTGAAATAATTTTTTAAATGGTGGGACTATTTAACACCCTTATATTTTATAATAACAATAGGTTTGATAGAATATATGACACATGACATAAAGCATAAAAAATCTAAAAATTATTATTATTTTATGATTATTATAACATAGAAATTGAATTAGAGGGTATGAATATAAGTATCCAAATTATAAAATATATATATTGTCCTAAATAATAATTAATTGACTGATAAATTATTATGAAATAATAAATCTATTTTTAGTAAAGTAATTATATGGTTTAAAAATACATTTTCTTAAAAAATGATTTTTAATGGTTTTGTGAGAAAATATGATAATTAATTTTACCAATTTTAGAATTTTTTGTTGATAAAAATGATATCATTATTTAAATATAAATTTTTAAATTATTTTTTGGTAAATTTGTTTTATTTTTCTATGAAATTGATTTTTCAATGAATAGTGAAAAATAAATATTTTTATAAATATATTATTTCCTTATATTAAATAGCAGCATTATGATTTTGAACATGTTTTCAATGTTCCAGAAGAATTAATTAATTATATATAATATAATTAATTACATTTTAATCCACATTACACCTAATATTGAGATAAGTTTCTTTTTAGGCTTAAAACACTTTTTTCAAAAAACTGTTTTTTATTGCATTCTGTGTATTTAAATTATAATTGATTTATGAAAATTATAGGTATTGAATATTGAATAATGGATCTAATATTTTTAATTATAAGGTTAAAATTTCATTAATATTTCAATTTTATTTTTATTCATTATAAATAGTAACTGTAGTAAATATTTTCCACATAGGTAGGGGTAAATCATGTAATTAAGGATAAAAATATTGTGATATGGAATAAAAATAACCCCAATGATTTATTTCAGTCTATTTTAAGAGTTTTATTCTACAATACAAGTCCAATATTTTATGTTATGTAAATTTAGTTCAATTGTTCTTTGAAAATGACTTATATTATTTTTAAGTAAAGAAAAGTTCAAAATGTCACTCTCTTGCTTTAAAATTTCACTTAGATGTTGAGGTTGGGATAAAAATTGATTTTGAAAAAAATATTTAAATTTATTTTTATCATAATGATATTATTATTATTAATGTAACTTTTTTATAATATTTATTTATCATTTAATTTCATTAAGTGTTTATACCCCGCTAATACAGTGTGTGTGAAAGGAGTAGAAAATTTAAGTTAATGATTTTGAAAATATAAAATTTAATATTTTTTATGAATTATCATTTAAATAAAATTTTATTTATATTTTTTATTTATAATTTATGATTAAAAAATTTATACTTTAATTCCATACATGATTGGATATTTTTAAAGTCAGAATATGGGAATAGATCACAAAGTGAAATTACTGATATTTAATGTTATATGATATTTTATTAAATTATTTGGAAATAAAAAAAATATTACAATATTACAATTAGGATGATAAATGGTCAAAAATTTCATCCCTTTTCTATTTATGAGAAAAATATTAACTTAGAAGTAAATTTTTGACTCTTAAATATTGAGAGAGTTGTTATCGTGGTTAGGATAAAATGGTTAATAAAGGGGTTAATCCAAAATAAAAGGTCTAAAATGATATCAAAAACTTCATAAATTTCATTTTGTGATTATATTTATACCATTACCTATTTATAATGGAATACATATCATTTTGTAATATTTTTCCATGATTTAGATACATATTAAGTTATAATATTCTTTGTATTTTCAAAAAGTGCTCCTCCCTCACCTATAAAAGGACACCAACTCTCATCCCATATCCACAAATAAAGAGAATTTTGGTTCATAACATACCTACAAAAATACCTTCCTAAATTACTTCAACAAGTTATAGAGGTCTTAGTTTTGTAATAATACCATCCTTATAGGGATTAAGGTATAAAGAAAAGGAGGTTGTATGAATAAAAGGTATAACTTTTAACCGAGTATTTTAGTTTTTTAATTCTTATACCTACTTAAATACTCTTCTAACCATTTTGATATTATTAAATAATGATCCAAAATATAATTATATTTTATAAGGTTCTTTATTTAACCATTATCCATATCGTTCTTTGATAAAATGGGAAATAAAATTATCATTTGCTTGTACGGCAGTGTACAGCCCCGTGAACCGATGAAATAATTTTTCCAACACCATATCTTGTAGATGGTAATAATTAAAGATTTAAAATATATATAAGATATATTTTACAGAACTATAATTTTTCAAAGATAATATATCAAATATTATCATAACATTCCATTTTTTGAAAAATTATAACGTTTTTTGTGGGTACATGTGGATTTTACCATCCTTGTAGCGATGTGATAAATTTTTCATCATCACATCACATGAATTGTATATATAATTATATTTAATGATATAATATGATATTATTAATATAATAATTATTATTAAAATATAAAAATGATACTTACCTTATTTTTCTTATTCTATTTGAAAAATGATAATGTTACTCATGCATACGTATGAACAACCGTCTATATGATTGTAACATATTTTATTTTAATAACCATAATTCATTTTTTATTTAAAAAGTAAAATTAATGTATTAAAATGATAATTATTTCATTATTATGAATCTGGATAAGATAAAACATTGACAACATTCACCACAATCAACATACTAAAGTCATGTTTCAACAACGAACCGAACCTCCTCAAAACTCCTAACATAAACTTAACCAATTAAATAATTAAATTTGTTACTATAATAAATGTACAAAAATTTATAAATGTAAATTAATAAATCATGATAAATTTCTTAAATAATTAATTATTTGATATAGTTTTATCATACAGTAGTTAAAGGACATGCATGGATTGTCTGAGCTCGAGGTAAGAGATTATATATCAATTTCCCTTTATTGAAGAATATATTAATGGCATACACATAATAATTTTATATTGTGTTTATGATTCACTTTTACATTTTATATCATGAATAATTTAAACATTATTATATTTTTTGTTTCAATTAAATTTATTTTAACCCTGTGTATTTTACTTGAATGTTACCTAAGAGGAAAGAGGTTTTTTAACACAATTTCCTTTCATTGGGTTATATCACTTATCAGTTAATTATATTATTTTATAATGATGTATGAAAAATCCTTTGTTTTATTTATTTTGTATTTAAACTATTTTTTTGGATTAAAAAAATTTATATATAATCAATCAATTGACTAACTCTAAAATTCAATGATATGTTCTTTGTAAGTTTTATTCATCTCAAATATTGATTCTTTAGGACATATGATTATGGTATGAACCTATATTAATTTAATTGTTGTATATAATTACTATTACCATTTTATATCAGGGATATAGATATGTTTTTGGTATTAAAATATTTTTAAAAGTCATTTATTTCCTAGGCTTCTGTTCAAAAGTAATCAAAATGGTAAGGATTTTAATGATACAATCTCATTATATTTCAGGATATTCTATAATTAAGTTTATTTTGGGAGGGATCATAAAATTTTATTTTATTAAATTTAACATATTTTATTTTTCTATGATTATAAATATGGTTTACATGTTTAATTTATATTTCCTCAATTATTTATTAAAGAAACATCAACAAATTGGTTTATAAGTGATACTAATATTGTATTTTTGTTTAGATCAGGAATAATGTTCTTCCACATCCATACATTCTAAAAATAATTTCAATAATTTTACTTTATTCAAATAAATTTCTTTCCTAAATAATTTTTTCATGATCTCTCTCGTTATTTTAAATTCATTTAAAAATATAATTTTCAAACATTTTCCAAATGGGAATCTTTTGAATCTCCCTAAAAAAGTTTGAAAATAATGATTATTTTTATCACTCACCACATGAATAAATTTTATTATAATAATGAACATTATTTTCATTGAATCATAAATTAATATTTTCTAAGGTTATTATAAACAAATACTATATTATTTATATTTTTAGTTTTTAAATGTGATTTTTAAATTGGAAAGGTTATTCCCATAATAATTATTTACAAATCATTTAGTTGTATTTATATTCATAAATTAAGACAACCCATGATGTTACTCATTTTCCATGATATATTTTATTTAATGATGCAATATTTTTTGTTTATCATCATGTATTATGATTGTTTCAAAGATATTTCCATGTAAACCATTTCTTTCACATGGTTTAATGAAGTTATGAAGGGAATAATGGTTGTTTATAAGTGCTTATTATGAAATGAATTATTTATATAATTTATTCATGTTATAGTTCATGGAAATTTCTTATAATTATGTATGGTTATGCTACAAACTAAGGTCATGTTTTTACATTATAAAGAAATAACAGGTGAGCCAGATATATCTTTTTGATGAAACAGGTAATTAAAATGAGTTAACTGGTTATAGGTTTCTCCTAACAGACTTTTATAATTTACTAGGTAGGTTATTCCATTTTTCATAGATATGTAATACTGAATTAGTAATGATGTTCCAAGATACCTATACCTTTTATTTAGTCTTTCTAGAAGTTTTTAAAGGTTCATTTAATCATGGTTGACCACACATGGATCTTGATTATTGATTCTTATAATTATTTCCTTTGATGAAGCTTTATTCCAGGTCACATATTTGAGGATATATGTTTTGATGGATTTGAACTATTTTATGTTATGATCATTAACTTTATTTATGCCATCATAACCTTATTCTTTGCTTATTCAAACTAATGACATAAAATTATTATTGATAATGTTTCCCTTATTGAGTTTTTGAGTTCACAATTCTAGTGTTTTCCATTTCCCCATGTTATGATGATTGATGGTAAGTTAATTATGTCTATAATAGTTTCATGGGAGAATAATTAAACAGGACATGTTTATTATGCAATGTTAAATATGAAAATATGGGAATAATGGAAAAAAATATCACGTAATGACAAGGGTATTATTATGTAAGAGTTTTTCTTAATTCTCTAAAAATATAATCCTGTAAAGGTACTTTATATGTAACTGATCCAATATTAATTTTGTTTTTATAACTTTTAGATGGTTTAAAGGTGGTCAATTTTTTTGGTATCAAATCCAGATATTTAAATATTATGTTTTTAGTAATAGATCTGGGAGTGTGAGTTTTATATTATTATATTAATTTTACTTTTTCATAACATTTGTGTACTAATGTCATAGAGTATCTTTCAAAATAATACAGGTCATAAAAGTTCCCTGGTCTGATGAAAGGTTGAGATCCTATAATAACATCTCTTAAACCAATTCATATAGTTAGAAAACATTCTATGATGGGATACATACTATGTTTACTATTTGGTATTAGTACTCCTAAGCGGATGAGACTTCATCTCACAATGTTTTCCCTTGGTAATATACAAGATAAGAGATTATATAGACATTACCAACATTATGAATTCTAAATGTACTTGTTTTATTTAATATTAATACGATGAGTGCATGTGATGTTCATTATAATTTAATAATATTATTAATATGTATCATGACTCGTGTACTTTGATGTAATAAAAAAACCATGACAACAAGTGTTCATGGGAAGTATAGTTTGTTGGGTGCATAATGAATGTTTTGTTGTTAATTAATTATTTAAGGAATGATTTCTCCCATAGATTTTTATAGATGATGATATCTTGTTACCTTTCATCGGGATGTAACTAAATGATAAATATAATGTCTTTGATAATCAACAAGTTTATTCTAGATATTTAAATAATGAGTTATCAAGAACATATATTGATTACATAAAGTATACAACTTTCTCAATGGAAGATATTTATATGAAAGGATTATATTAAATACTGAGTGTTCATATGTGTCTATTGGATTTGTGACATTAACTTATTTCTGTATGGTTGTTGTGTCCCATTTCTAGTTAGTAATTTGTGCTTTAAAAATTCTCACTTAATACCATTGATAATGAGGCTTAGAGGGTAACACACTTAGTGTTTCCATTAGTCTCAGTTAAATATTTTTTATATTTAATGGTTGGAATAAATATAAATCTCAAGAGCTTGATGTATTATTTATTGGGTATATATTGATTGAGAAGTTTAAATAAATATTTGTTCGTAATTCTATAAATATAATATAATATTTATTTATTTTTTAAATAATCACTTACAATAATATAAATATATAATATTTATTTATTTATTGAATGAAAAATTGTTATTTATTATTTATAATTCTAGGTTTGATAAATGTGATGAGGATTATTTTACTATGTTTTAGGTCTGATGAAAAATATTTATTCACAAGACTGTAAAATAAAATTTATCATTGCACGAGTCATCACACGCATTAAAATTAAGTAATAATTTTACATTATTACATATAATGGGGTCTAGTTTAGTATAAATAGAGTATCAAAGGCCTTTGTGATTTAAATTAATAGTAAACCTTAACACTTGGTCTATAAATAGAAAATTATTTCGTTTTAGAAAATTTAAACCGTTTTGAATAATACCTCTCCTCCCTAAATATTTCTCTCTATCGAGAACATATTTTGGGTTTATCTAAAGACTAAGAAAAGTGCAATTCCTCCTCCTTCCTCTCTATTTAGAGACATTAAGATGATTCTTATATATTTTAGGGATCATTAAACTGATCAAGGGTTGTGATACAAGATCATCATTTCCACAATAAAATAACTCCATGCACAATTGAAGACACATCAAGATCAAAGTAGCATGTGTGGATTATAATTTAGGGGATCAACATTGTGTCCTCATCAATGCATGGATGGAAATTTTGTACCTATATCTCTCTCATGGTGTTTTATTTATCACAGACACTCAATTTTTTATTTAACAATTACATTTGATTATATGATATTACCAATGCTAATATTCCATATGTTGATCTTAATGAAACAAATGAAGGAATCTTGTTGAACTTGATGATAATAAAGTCATATTATTGAAATTGATGATCATTTGGATTTATTTAATGGACTTTGAAGAGTTATTGAATATGATATTGATGATTAATAAGTGTGATGATATCATACAAGTAATTTTGAAGAATTAATTGAAGACTTTGAAGGAATGTTGAAGAGATGAAGTGTTATATGGATAAATGTAGGCTACATTGGATGGTCGATAAAAATCCACCATCCAACCAGTTGCTTATGTAAATAATTACCATACTATAGGAAGACCAAAAACTTTATAGTGTATAGTTACCATCAAGCTGGTGGCATTTAGGAACTAATATTAAAATATAGGAACCCCACTAACCAACCGATGGAGGCTACCATGTAGTCAATAGGCATCGAGAAACAAGTCATAAAAATCATTATTCATGGGATCATGTATATCTTAAACTAAAATTGATTATTTTAAATGACACCAATGAATTCAATGACCTTAATAGATCATTTTTAGGGGATACTTAGAGGCATTTGGAATCTTGAAAATATACAATTCAAAATGATATGGGAATGAACATATTTTAGCATGCTAACGAATAATCAAGGTGATTATCTCTAACAATCACCAAATATACTCTATATATAATTACATAATTAGTTATCATGGGATATATTATAAATTACCTCTATATATTTCTTCTCAAATTTTATCTATCCATCATGAGATATAAGGTAGAATATTTGTAATAAATTATCATTAAGAAAATATCTCATATTATTTCATACCTTCTATAACTGGTTTGTTGTTACAAATGAATAAAAAATAAAGGGGTATGGGTGTTTTCTTCTATTGATGTAATCGATATAGGATTATTTCTAGAACATTTATAATTAAAGGGCCCATTGGTTTTAGGATTTCCATTAAAATCAAGGAAGTAATATAGAAACCTATCAACCTAAGGAGACAAGATATAGGGGATCCCATTGGGTTATTGTTGATACCCTTTATCAAACCATTTTTTCTCACTATTTTTCAATTTATGCTTTACATAATTCTAATATGATACTTATAATTCCAAAAATTATATATATATCTATTATTTCAATTCATTCTAGCTTAAATAATATTGATATTTACATTATAATGTGAATAAAATTTATCACTTTTTCATATCATTATTTTTATTTTGTAATTTTATTTGATATTTGATTTATTTT
Organism: Viscum album; assembly: GCA_963277665.1. Taxonomy (NCBI): domain Eukaryota; kingdom Viridiplantae; phylum Streptophyta; class Magnoliopsida; order Santalales; family Viscaceae; genus Viscum; species Viscum album. The sequence continues at coordinate 393,417,539 of OY728136.1, read as the reverse complement.
TAAAATGGAAACTCACCCACTATTGGAATTATACTCCACCAAAAATGGGTATCAATGAATTATTTTAATTTTTACTTTTAATCAGTATCAAATATCAAATTATATAGGATACAAACCAAATCATATTTATAAAATTATCTACATGGACATTATTTTTGAAGAGATCCTTTCTGTATTTATTAAAATCAATATTATTAGAAAAAATTAATGTATACCATTCTTAGTATAATAGGTTATCCTATTAAGAAAATGGTTATTCATGGATACAATACTATAAATGAATTTTATGATAAATGGACACCCCAACATATAAAAACCATTGTACCTAATAGAAAAAGAATGATAACTCTTAATTATGGGCTTGGTCAAAATCATTTTAATCATATATCTACTTGAAAAACTATTCATAAAATATAAAAATTTCTAGCATTCACTCATGAAGGAATGATTAAATTTAAATATAATTGATTAGATATATATATATATACAAGAATTTAAAATATATACTATACATTAAAATATATATATTAAAAATATGATTACATTTTGTAATAAAAAATTAGTGAAGAAGAATTTTTTGGTCTTTAAAATATATTTTTCCCCCAAGGTGATGGCTATAAGAGAACTAAAATTAATAAAAAATATGTATCTTGAATAAATACTTAGATATCTCATGGAATATGTGGTCACTATCAATTTAAAAGCTAATAAAAGATCGTTGAAATCAAAATAAAATAATGAATTCGAAAGAAAAATTAATTTAAAAGCTATTAATGATGAAGATTGATCCAAAAGTGAATTTTACATTGAACAGTTATCCAAGAAGTTGAATAAATTTTTAAAGAATAAATCAACTTGTCATTGAAATAAGGAAAGGAAAAAATGAACCACAAGTGACATAAAATTAATGAAATAAAAAGAATTACATCAAGAAAAAATATATTATTTATAAAAAGAAGATGAAAGAAAAGAAGAAATTTAAAAAAATGATTGAAATTATCAACTTTGAGTTCTAGTGAAGACCCCTTTGACTCAACCTCCTCAAGAATCTCAACTCCTAAATACCTCATTTAGCAACCTTGGAAAAATATTCATCCATTTTAAATCCATTAAAATATTGTGAACATTACATTTCATAAATAATAATATCCTAAGGAAAAATAGGTTTAGTTTTATTAGTGAGTTTCTACATAATCACAATATTTTACAATAATTGTGATCATTTCTCCTTAAAATCACAAGATTAGACTATATTCTAGAATATTCCTCAGTAAGAATCATCCTTAAAGCCTAGTGAATGAAAAAAAATTAAAGGAGTGAGCTCAAAGGATCAATAAAAAGGGAATATACAATTAATCACGGATTAGTTTATAAGAATGTGTAAAAATATTACCATAAGAAAAATATTATTACATCATGAGTGATATCCATAAACAATAAGTAGGATTCAAAGTACATGGAATAATAAAACCAAGACAAAAAATATCAACATGGGAAAATAATATCTATAACATGTATTATAATCATTTAACGCAATACATGAATTAGGGGACCATAAGTTTAGAATTAGTAATATATATTATTTTTGGAAAAAATATTATATATTTGAAAAATTACTTCTATAACCCACACCATGAGACAATCATAAAATAATAATGAATATCATTCAAATATGACACATACATTAGTATAGGTAATAATACATTTATGATCCATACCATCAGTTCCCATACAAACAAGAAACATAAATGTATATGAGATTACTTTATATAATGAGATATAAACTCTTATACAATGAATTTGAGTGTTATAATAGAGCCACATGTATTAGGTTTATAACATAACCACCCATCCATGGATTATAATGAAACTAATCATCCTTGGGTTATAATAAAACAACTCGTATTTGGTTTATAATGGAACCACCCATCACACATCCATATATATGTCTTCCACTTAAAAATCAATCACTTTTCACATCATAAAAACACAAGGAATTAAAATAAGTTTTATAGAACATAAAATTGTAAATCATTCCACTTTAGTAAGGAACTAATGTAAATAAAATGGGGTTTATAAAACATAAAAAGGGTAAAAAATTACATCCTGAACCAAGTAGTTTGATACCTACAACTTGATCACCAAAAATAATCCCATAATAAAATAATAATATTTGGGGAACCGTGAAACATAACTACAATAGTGGTAGATCATTTTCATGATAATGAAAATCTGATCACAAAATGATATATTTGAAAACAATTGGTATTAATAATTGAATAATTAAAAGTTATAAATCCCTTTTCAAAATGTATCATTTGTTTTTTTTAAATAAAAATAAACATTTTAATGAAAATGGAATTAGTTCAAAAAATATTTATCAAAAAACAAATAGAAAATCATTAAAAAATGGGATGTTATAGAAAAATGAAGTTCAAATAAAAAAAATTAATTTAAATATAAGAGTATGAGTTACCATGTCCCTTATCTTTAACATTAAATTCCATTTAAGAACTCTAGCCTCTTTGGATATATAGCGGCCCACCCTAGAAATCTGAGAGCTAGAGTATGATATCAATTACATTTTTATGATTACAAGGAATCAAATCTCAATGGACTAAAGTGTTTAGTATTCTTGTTAAGCTGGATATAAACATGAGTCTTCTATTAAAAATGATTACACTAATTACAAACTAATTTTTTTATAACTATGAGGATAAATTTATTCCATCTAGAGTATCATTGAATGTTATTATTATTATACTCAATTTAATCTTAGGTAAAAGTAAACAAAACAGGGGTGAGCTTAAATGATCAGTAAGGGTATACAAAGCAGGCATAATAATGAATCAAGGAGAATAATAATTATGGAATGGTAAATAATTGAAACACACATACCATGTAATCAAAAAATTGAGAAGTAATTGAATCAACAATATGACAGGGTAATTAGTAGAAACACATTCCATTCAAATAACTATATAAGGAAAATTTAATATGGAATGTTAAGAAATTAAAACCCATGACATCTAATCAATGAACTGAAAATTAACTGTACCCAAAGATATTTCAATGAAAATTTTCATTGATCAATAATAATTGATACTAAATGAAGGAAATTCTTGATTATTGGATTCTATGTTTCATAGGTACATGGTACCTTTACCATCAAGACATTTCAAAAGATGGATTAAATATATTGTGAAAAAAACATATATGTTGGCCAACCAAATGACTTATCTAGTGAGACTACAAATACATCGATGGGATATCTATAACTAGGCCCGACCTATGTCATACTATTCCATAACATTCCTCATATATAAAATAATTGATTTAACAATGTTCCTTATCAAATATTTTTATGAAGTAAGAGATATAAATTTATCAATATTTACCCAAATAATCAAAGAAAATTCAATTTCAATACCATATAAAAAATTATATATGGTTTAGGTAATGAATATATTCATGATAAATTAAATGGTAAATTATGGGAAATTTAATGTTGAATGATAATGGGAAATTGAATATTTCAAGGGGATAAAAGGAATCAAGGAAGTGAATGCGGGTACTATGCTTGAAAAATAAATAATAAACCTTCCATATGAATATTAAGGATGGTATAAATAAAAAATACCCTAATTGGTGTAAAATAATAGGTTATTTTCATTGATGAATGGAAATATCATAAAAATATCTTCTAAAAAAATTCATTAGAAATATAACCTTTTGATTTGAAAATAATTTTGAAAAAAATGTTCTCTTTGAAAACCAATTTAAAAAAAATATTTAAAAATTAATCTTTTTAACATGGGAATGATTCTTCAAATTAATGACATCAGGTAAATTTTTAAATGTTGTAATAGATAAAAAAATATTCTTTTTTTCTCAGTAAAAATGTTAAAAAATACCTTGTTTGAAAAGATTTAACAATATTCAATTTAAAACATTGGTAAAATAAAAAAGGGTTAAAAATCTCTTTAAAAAATAAATTTAAAAAAAATGATGTTTTTTAATAAAAAATGATTTTTAGAAGAAAACAAGTTCCTTGACTTAAGAGATACATGACGTCGGGTTTTATTAAAAAACTTTTCTAAAACACTGTGTAAACCAAAGAGTAGGAAAATAGTACTAATACTTGAAAATCTTCATGAATAAAAAGAGTATAGGAAAATAAAACGGTTTATTTAACATTGGTCATATAATTTCCTTTAATGTAAATGAATGATTAGTAAAATTGTTCTTGTGGAAAATAATATTTAAACATTCCAAAGTGTCTCTTACAACATTTAAGAATATTAAATCATAATCCTCATGAAAGAATAAAATTAAATGAATGTTATAATATCACATGAGTAAGTATATTTACGATATGTCAATAAATAGGGCAGTATAAACACCATATTAGAGAAACTAGGTGCATAACAAAAAATATGTCTCAATGGAATGTAAATTGAGACAAAATCCCTTACCTTGTGTTTCCTTTTGTGTGAACATAATTTAAATTCCTATATAATAAATTTGTATTAATTATAGAATTTATTCATAACCTTTTTTATTTGTATCATTACTTTTATTTCACTGATTACTATGTTTTATACAACCACTTCAACAATTATGTTTACATTAGTTATTTTGACCAAATTTGGTATATGTGTGAAAAAAACTTCTGTAGGTCAATTATCATCAACTAGGTCATTATATAACATATACAGAATAATAATCATTAAATAATTTTCATATTTATACATCAATTATAATTTTAAAAACAATCATAAAAAGTTTCTATTAAAAATGAATCATTTTTATAATAATGGAGACGGTAGGCCATACGTACACAAGAGTAACATTCTCATTTTTCAATGATCGTTATGTAAAGAAGATAAGTAGCATTATATATTTAAATAATGATAATTATATCATAAATAAAATATCATTCAATCATATATACTTATATATATAATTATTATAATGATAAAATAATCGCATAATGTCGATGAGGTGGTAGTCCCCACATACACGAATGATGTTATCACATTTTTAAGTGTGTGAAAGTGTAATAAAAAATGATATATATTATATTTAGAGAAATTTTGTTATTTAATGTATATAATATATATATATATATTTAATAAGTCAGATATGTTTAATTAAACCATCATTTATACATTCCATGTATCATGTGACATAATCGCATCTCTTTTAGGAGGGGGTAATCCACACTTCTTCAAACGATGTTAATGTACTCTTACAAAATGGGTTCCATAAGGTTATGGGTGATAAAAGAATTAAAGAAAGTATTAATACATTATAAATATCATATATAACATATATTAACATATTTTAGGTCATAATGTCCACTATGAGAGGCAGTAAAGGAAAAATGAACAATCATCGTTTCATGAGGCTGTAGTTAAATATTAACATAAACAGTGTGTTCATTACCCGTTAGATGGATGTGTGTGTAAGTGTAGGTATGAACATTATAATAATTTAATACAAGTATATTTAATACGCTGTTTTTATATAATAATCGAATAATGAGTGTTTAGGGAGTGGAGAATAGAAAAAAGACCAAAACTCTTAAGGAAATAAGTTACCTCTTAATTGAGTAACTCATTTTGGTTTGAACCAAAGGCTTCCTTGTATTTATTTATAAAAAAATTAAATTATTATAGGATTATGGGAGGGAATTTTAGGATCTATTTAGGAATATTTAGTTTGAGCCAATGTATATTTAGAGTTGTGAGGAAGTGGGAGGAGAGGATTCTTGTTATAGTGGAGGAGGAGTGACACTCTTGTAATATTTTGAGAATGAATTCGATGCTCATTTTTTAAATTAAAAGTGGATCCCATAGTATTAAAATTTGGATACAAATGGGTCTAGGGTCTAAATATGGCCTGCTAATGGATTTTGGATAAGTTTCTCAGTCAGTTGGGACCTTAAGATTAAGGTTTAGTCCCTTTTATACTTAATTTTTATTAAATAATTATAAATCATTTTAATTTCCTTCACTAATATTTTTTGAAAAAAAATATTTTTAAATAAATATACATTAAAAAAATTCTAATTAAAAATATGGAGTCCATTTTTTAAAATTCCAATCACAATAGTATCAAGGATTAATTTAAATTTATTCCTACATATGGGACGATAATGTAGGGTTTTAAAGTAAAAATGCCCAAAATATTGCTAGGTTTTTATTAAGAATTTCAAATTAAAATTGAGTCAAATGACCTAAATTGGGTCAATTTAAAATAATATATCTGATTGAACTTTAAAAAAATCATAAATATGATTTAACCTTACTAAAAAATTAGATGAAAATGTAGTTTTGAATTAAAATTCTGTATTTTTTTAGTATTTATTAAAAAATTAAACATCACAAAAAAATATCAAAAATTCTCCACAACCTAATTTTTATGTTTCTAGTCGAAATATTAAGTTTATTTTGATATATATAATCTATTAATGTTCCAAAAAGTTCATTTAAAATAGCTTCTTCATTAAAAGGCGGTAAAAGTGTCTTAAAAAATATAATATTTTATGCGTAATATTGGGTATGTTCTTATCATTTTTCTATCAAATATATTGGATGAATATGAAAAATATTATATTGAATATACAGTTTTTATACATATTAAATTAATATCAATTAATAATGGTAATTAATCAAATTTATTAGGTTATAATAGCTTTGTGATCCTAAAAATAGTATTATATGAAAATTTCTCTTTATATTCAATTGGTTCATATATTCATTTTATAATTAATTAGTAACCAGTGAATTAAATTCATATTTGTCTAAACCATTTATTTTCTTTACTTATTTAATATTATTTATAATTTCCAGTTTATACATTATTATATTAAACAATACTATTTTAGAAATATATTATTGTACGGTAAAAATCGATCTTGCGTGTAACACAAACCATTGAAGAAACTTATTGTTGCATATGTATCATAATAAATCAGTATCGTGTGCATTAAAATATATAAATTATATTGAATTTATTTAAATTAGTAAATATATTATAAATTATCAGGATATTATATTCTCTTAGGCACTTGGTGTCGAATGTCATACACTCAATCAAATACAAGTTAATTTTTAATAATTTTCAGGGTGTTACATTCTCCCCACCAAAAATAAATTGCATCCTTTATTTTTAAACATGATCTTGTCGATATGTTATTTGATATATCACATGTATTAAATCCCAAATCATAATAAATTTTCATAAAACATCCTCTAGAAAAGAGAGATTGATAATTACAAAGGTCACATGAACTATCATATAACTAGGTCCTTAAGTATGACATCATTATCGGAAAGTATAGGTACATATTTGGAAAAAAGTGTAAATATTTTTATAGATTGATTGAGGTAATAAATTAAATAAAATTTAATTATCAATATAATGATAAGGGCCTCAAATAATTAAATATTTGATGATTTAGTAGGCCATCAGTTGAACAAAAATTAAGGTATTAGGACAACATTTTTTTCTAGATCATTTTCCTAATGTCCGATAATTCCTTTAATACCTAATAATTTAAGGAAATTTAGTTACTTGATATATTTATATAAACATAATTTCAACATTTGGTTGTACTTTGATCAATTTTCAAATTCATTCAAAAAATAATTCTGATGCCTCAAGCACGAAATTACATTTCTAAATGTTCTTAAGGCCCATAAAAGAGTGAAAATTAAAACTATTTGTCTCTAACTATTATCCAAACCTAATACGGCCAAGAAAATAATCTCTAAACCTAAAAATTAACACTACTATATTATCAATAGTATCTATTAATCAAATTTATCAACTAAAAAATGACTTATTAAATATGATATTGCATAGGTCAGTGGTTTCCATAAAACCCTTATTGTCTTTAGGTCGTTGGTTCATGTCTCGCGACCTTATCGGATTTGATTGGTTGTCACCTGGCATATAGGTTGTAATTTTATAAAACCATGTTAATATTAATTCAAAAACAATATGAGTGATATAATTTAAATAAGGTTAACATCTAAATAGACTTTTAACAAAAGTTTTCAATACAACCCTAATACATAAATAATTCATCCACATATTTTCGCACAGATCCTTCTTTGGTCTAGGGGTTATCCGTAATATCAGTTATAGGATTCCAAAATCATTAAAACATATCTTCCATATAAATCACAGTAGGTTTAACCAATGTTATTCATTTTCAAAATACTTTTTAGTATTTTTCTAATAAAATGAAGATTTTCATATGAATATACACCAGGAGTTTCAAACCAGGTGCATAGTAAATCACAATTTTGTGTACTATGTTACGTCGATTCAGGACCGATACTCCCTGTCAGAGTTTTTAATCGTAGGTAAATCTATTCCAGAACAATTTCCAGTTGTAGTATCAACACTGTAATGTATTTCTAGTAATACCCACATAATCTCTACCATTCCAAAAGAATATGACATTCTTTTATAATTATCATCAAATTCAATATTTGGTAAATGATTGATAATCTATGTTATCCTAAATCTAAATCCCATGGATGGTAATAAACATTATTTGACACCAACATTAGAGACATGAACTCTGAAATCCTAGATCTCGTGTCTGATATCAATTACATTTGCATTATTATAAGAAATTGAATCTCAAAGTATCAAAGAGTTTTATGGTCTTAATAAACCAGAAACATATATTAGTCCTGTATTACAAAGAATATTCTAATTACAACATAATTTTTCTCTAAATAACATTTTGGATAACATTATTCAATATAGAGTATCCAAAAAGGTATTTCTTAGTACACTTCATGTAATCATACGAAACGTAAACAAAATATGGGTGACCACAAGTTCTTAGTAAGGGTAAGTAAAGCGAAATAAATAATGAATCATCTATAATAATAATTATGGAATTATAAATAACTCAAACACATATACCATGTAATCAAAAAAATGAGAAGGAAGTTAATAAAAAATATGGTGGGGTAATATTTAGAAACACATGGCATTCAAATAACTAGATAAGAAAAATCAATATGGAAAGCAAAGAAACTGAAATTAATACCGTCTAATAAATTAATTTTAAATTAAATGTAACCATAGATATGTCGATGAAAAATATCATGGATGAATTATAATTCGTGCTAAATGTGAGAAATGCTTGATTATTGGACACCAATTTTCCTAGGTACATGTTACCTTTACAATCAAGACATTTAACAAGACATTTTACAACACATCGAGTAAAATCCCAACTAAGGTGGCTAATCAAATGACTCAACCCATGAGAATACTGATGCTTTATGTTTATATCTATAACTAGGCCCCACCCTTGTCCTACCAGTCTAAAACACTCCTCAGATATTGAAAAATATATTTAACAATTTGCCTTTTCAAATATCTCTATGGAGTAAGAGATATAGATTTATCAATATTTACCCAAATAATCAGAAACAATTTGAAGTGAACACCATATAAAAAATGATATATGGTTTAGGTAATGTACATATCAATAAGAAATGATATGGTGAAATAGAGAAAATTAAATGTTCAATGATTATAGGAAATTGAATATTTCAAGGGGAGAAAAGGAATCAATGGATTGAATGTGAATATTATCCTTGGTCCCATGAATCATAAACCATATATATAATGATTAAAAATGGTATCAATACAACATAACCCATGTGTATTAAAATAAATTTTTGTTTTCAATTATTCATGGAAATATAATAATAATATCTTTTAAAAACATTATTTAGGAAAATATTCTTTTTGTTTTTGAAAAAACTTTTAAAAAACCTTTTAAAAAACCATTTATTTGAAAATATATTTAAAAAAAACATTAAAAATTTAACTTTTAAAAATGAAATAGTATCTTATAAGGACTAAAGGTTGGTAAATTTGTACATGTCATACAAGGTAGAAAGAACATTTCTTTTGTACGATAAAAAGGTTAGAAAAATGCCTTGTTTAGAAAGTGACAAGAAGATACTATTGAGAAAATTAATAAAAGCAAAAAATTGTGAAAATTTATTTAAAAAATAACTTAGAAATTTTTTTAAATTTTTTTAATAAAACAAGGTTTTTAAAGACAATAGGTTCTCGGACTAAATATAGAAATTATGTCATGTTTTCATGATAACAATTCTAAAACACCTTGTGTACCAAAGAGTGGGAAAATGGTACAAATAATGGAACGAGGTCATTTATATCTGGAGGAAAGGAACATTAATGGGTTTATATAATAATAGTCAAATAATTTACTCTATTTTAAATGAATGATTAAAAAAATTGTTTTGGATGAAAATAATCTTTAAACATTCCAAACTACACCATACCACTTGGAAACATTTTTAATAATAAGCCTCATAAAGGAATAAAAATAAGTGAAAGTTATAATATAAATAGTGTAATTAGAATCGTGATATTTTATGAAAAAGGTTAGTATATACACTATATAAAAAATAAGGTGCATAATAAAAATAAGTCTCAATGGAATGTAAATTGAGATGAAATCCCTCAATTTGGGTTTCTTTTTGGGTGAGAATCCTTTAACATCCTTTATCATAAACTTATTTTAATTATCTACTTAGTTAATAATATTTTTTTATTTATCATTCCTTATATTGCACTCATTTCTATGTTTTATACAACCACATAAACAATTATGTTTACGTTGGCAATTTTGAAATTTTTTTGTTTATGTGTCAAAAACTACTTTGTTAGGTCAACTATGGTGAAAGGGGACATTGTATAACATATTCCAAACAATACTAATGACATGATTATCATATCTATACATTAATTTAAAAAAAACAATAATTAAATATGGTTAAGAAAAATGAATCAACGTTACAATCATGGAGACTTAGGATGTACGTATGCATGGGTAACATTCTCATTTTTCAATGATCATTATAGATGGATGGTAAGTAGAATTATAACATTACATAATGATGATTATATCATAAATAAAATATTATTTAATCACGTATAATTATATAGATAATTCTTTTGATTGAAGAGGAATCACATCATGTCGAGGAGGCGGTAGTCCAGACGTCTACGAATAATGTTGTCACTTTTTTAAGTGTGTTCAAGGGTAATAATAAAATGATATATATTATATTTCTAGAATTTTGATTATGTAATGAATATAATATAATTGTTTTATTAACCACATATTATTAATTAAAAGCATCTTTTACACATTTCATGTTTCATGTGTCCGAATCACATCGCATCTAGGAGGCTGTTGTCCTCACTTCATCAAACGATGTTATCATATACCCATAAAATAGAGTAAATAAAGGTATGTTTTATAAAAAACCTATATATGTATAAAGAAATTAAAAATATAACATATAACACATATAAACATATTTTCTATCAGAATCACCACCATGATAGGCGTTAATGGAAGAATGGACAATCATTATTTCGTGAGGTAGTTGTTCGTCATTCACATAAACAGTATGTTCATGATGGATTATATTGATGTGTGTGTAATTTCATGTATAAACCATAGAATAAAAACATAATAGTATATTTATTATAATTTTTTTATAAAAAATTTGTATAATAATATTTTATATAGTGGGGAATGGAATTAAAACTAAAAAGCATAAGGGAATATGTTACCTCTTAATCAGGTAACTCCTTTTGGTTTGAACCAAAGGATTCCTTGGATTAATTTATGATCAAGGGGAGGATTATAGGATAAGGGTAGGTATTTTTAGTATATTTGTTTCATATCCTGGTCAAGGCAAAGTGTCTTGATAGGTGTGAGGAAGTGAGAGGTGAGTAGGACTTTTTAAAGTGGATGAGGAGTCATTCTCTTGTAATATTTTGAAAATGGAATTCCATACACATTTTTCACATTTCATGTGGCTCCCATTATGGTCAAATTTATGTAAAATTTGAAATATAATCAAAATATGTCCATAAATGTTCATTTTTACAAGTTTCTATCTCATTTGTACCCTTACTATTAAGGATTAGTCCTTTATTTAGGTTACTTTTAATTTAATAATTAAAATTAAATTTTATTACTTTCACAAATATTTTTGGTAAAAAACTAAGTTGACTGTATTATACAATGTAAAATTTTTTGATTCTAAATATGGAACCCATTTTTCCAAATTTCAATCATATAAGTGGATGAAATTAATTTAAATTTATTCCTGTAGATAGCATGAAAATGCCGGTTTTTTAAAGTAAAAATGTTTGAATTGCTATGTTTTTGTAGTAAATTTCAAAGTGAGGTTAATTCCAATGACCTAAATTGGTTTAGTTGATAAAATAATTATCTAATTAATCTTTAAAACTACTTTAATATATGTTTTAACATTATAATTAAATTATAGTAAAAATTATTTTTGAATTAAAATTTAGTATATTTCAATATTCGTTAAAAAATGAAACTTTATATAAATTTATAAAAAATTCACCCTAATATAATTTTCATTTTTAAATTTAAAATATGAATATTATTTTTATTTTTATAATCTATAAAATTTCCAAAATTTTAATTTAAACTAGGATCGCCATTAAAATGACGTAAAAGTGCCTTAATAAAAATATAGTATTTTATGCATAAAAATGGGTTTGTTCTTATTGATTCTTTTCAAATCCATTTGATGAATAAAAAATAATATATTGATTATATAATATATATATATATATATCATTAATATAACTTAGCAATTTTTGTTAATTTAGTTTATTAGTGTAAAAGAGATTTGTGAGCATAAAAGTAGTTTTCTATAAAAACATTCCCTTTATATTCAATTCGTTCTTATAATCATTTTAATTAAGTAGTAACCAATTAATTCATTTAATATTTTTTTTAATAATATATTTTAAAAGTCTATTTAATAAAATTCATAATTAGTAGTTTATATCTTATTATACTAAATAATAATACTTTAATAATATATTATTTATCAGTCAAACTCGGTATTTCATGTAATGCATGCCATTGAAAAAACTCATTAATGAGTATGTCAAACTGTATCTGAGTATTATATAGATTACAAGCTATAAACTATATTGAATATATTTAAATTTTTAAATATATTATAGATTCTACGGATGATATATTCCCTTCTGTGTTTGGTGTCGTGTGTCATACACACGATGGAATACAATTTACTCTTTCATAATTTTCATGGTGTTATAGGTGATTTGATATTTCCTTTGAGTAATAAATGAAATTGAAGGTCTTATGCTGACTAATATTGACCAGTATATTTTTCTTATGGTATATGGTTATGGGGGGATCAATGTCAAAGCTTTTCAAGAAGATATTCAAAGGTTATATGTTTCATTGAATGGGTAAAAGGGGCATCCATTTATAAGAGAAGAAAAAGAAAATTTTAGATACAATAAGAATCATTTTTCAATATTTTCATGAAACTGTTCAAGGTTATATAGTTAAAATTTGAAAAAAAATTATAGGGGATGATGAGTGTGGAAAAAAATTCACCGCAACCACTCATTTGAAAAAATGTTTTTAACATGTTTCTTCCATTTCCCTTAGTTAAAGACATTTTACCATTTTCACTTTTTATAGGGATAAATATTTTTAGACATAGCAATTAATTTGGATAAATAAATTAAAATTTACTTCATTAAATAATTTTAATTTTTCTTACTATTGAAAATCATTTTATCATATCAAATTTATAAAGGTGTGAAAAGTTAATTATTAAATAAACAAAAACAATTTTGTAGAAATTGATTTTATAAAATTTTATCAGTTTTAAATTTATATATAAGATAAAATATTTATTTTTACTATATTTAATAAAATAATAGGATTTATTATAAGTGAAATAAATGGTTTGAATCTTTCAAGGAAATCTAAAACCAAATCTAATAATAAAAATACTTTATTCAAAGAAAATATTAATTACCGTTTTCATTAAACTGACATTTTAATTTTGTTCCAGAATTGTTGGACATAAGATTTATATGATCAAAGAAGATATTAAAATTCATAGTTTTATTACATAAATTCATGTGTTATTAGATAAAAGGTTTTATTTTGTTCCCCTTTTATATGTCACTGAATGTTTTGAACCTTCTCAATCATTTCCTTGACAAGTTCGTGACGTATCATATTCTTTTCTCGACATCATCTTAGCATATTGGAGTCCTTCATCTCTTACCGTACATTACCTAATATGGTTTCATTTGAATGATATAATGTAAAATGTTTTTTATGGGAACTCTACTAGGAGGATTTATTGATCCCAACATCTTTTTAAATCCATTTAATAAGATCTCAATATATCATTAAGATCATGAATTTTCCTCTCAATCTAATCATAATTTAGAAGATGATAAGAAATAATAATAATAAATATCATTCTCTAATGATTTCATAAGAGTTCTTATAATATCAAAATAAACCCTAGATCCTATGTAGATACAATGTATTGTGGTAATCCATATAGCCTCACCACTTCCCATATGTATATCTTGGTAAATTGGTCAAAGTATAAATATTCTTAGATGGAAATAAATTTTTTTGACTAACACACACCTCTTGTGGGGCATGGAAGGGTATTTTTTTATATTACCTAAGTTTAGTCTAATGATTAACCCTATATAGTGTCTTGAAGAGGAGTACACACAAAACAGTTTTTCACTTTTTAATTAGCATAAAAATGTAGTTTTTTTAATATAGATTGGTTTTGAATAAAAATAAATCAATAGAATATGATTGAAATGAAATTTTTAATTCAATTTATTGAGAAAAATAATATGAGAAGGGTGATCAGGTCAGGGTTAGTTTTCTAATTATAATGATATCCTTGTTCTATTTTATTTAATCCACTTCTACAAAGTTGTTTTAATTAAGACTCCATGGTTGTTTCTTTCCCACTCCTTTAGTAAAATGGTGATGGGAGAGAAAAACATAAAAAGTTCATATTTTTTTATACTCTACATCCTTGTGCAAGATAGTTGTATTTAATATCCTCAATTGACTTTGTAAATACCTGATTGGGTCTTTTTTATCTAAAACATTAATGAAAATTCACTAAACCTTTCACATGTACTCAAAATCATTGAGTAATTAACCACTAAGAACTAGTAAATTCCATCATATATAAACTAGAATCTAGTGATGGGAGTTAATTATCATTGAACAAATAAAAAACAAATAATAGAATAAAAAACCCAATGCAATCATACTTGAAAATAAAAACCACTATGTGAAATTGAAAATAATTTTGCATAAGAAAGAAAAATATTTTATTCAAGAATTTGCAAGAAATAATGAATTACAAAATAGAAAACAAACCCTCCCCCAATCACTCAAATTATTACCCCACAAAGGTAATGGTAATTGAGATTAATTTGGAATAATAAGGTATTATAAAACTAAGAAAAGGGAAATAAAATAAGAAAAGCTCTCTGATAGAATCTATCCTTCGAATGTTTTCTCTAATTTTGAACACCTCCTCTTCAAACAACCAAAAGGTCTTTTATTATAGTATTATAGTAATTTTATTTAAAATATTAACTCCAAATTTAACATTAATTTTATTTGTATAGAGTATGTTTTGGAAAAAATATTGAGTAAAACTTTTACTAGGTGAGAATTCCATAAATGTGTCTTCAATATATATCATTCAAATGACACCAGGATGATTCCATAAATCCATTAAATTTACAATCCTAATAATTATAAGAGTCCTTGTTCAATTCCATGTGTATTCACCAAAATCAGAGTTGTGTATCCTGATTTATAATTTTGTTATGGAGGAAGTGTCCACACTTTCTGCCGGGAAGGATTTTAACATTAATGGATTTTTCAAGGACCTTATATATTCGAATTGGATATGGATCCAAAAGGGAAAATTGAATCACATTACCATATAAGTCCAAAAAAATAATCACAGAAGTTTGTGTGATATTGTAAGTTTTTTCATTAAATACAGAAGCTCTAAAAAACTGTTATGTTTCAAAAATTAATCCAATTTAATAATTAAAAACAAAAACTCAAAAAAAATACTAAAATGATGAAAATGAGATCAAATTTATTAATTTTAAAGTATTAAAACATTTAATAACATATTAATATTTATTAAAATATTATCTCTATCAATTCCCCCACACATAGCACTTATACCCTTAGAGAAGTAATTGTTAAAATCAAATCAATGAAAATTCAAATTATATACCCATGAGATCCCCCAATTTCACACGAAGAAACAAAAAGATATAATTATCATCTAAAAAATTATATCAAGTAAAATATTTATATAATTAAATATATTACCAATTCATTTATCTTTTGATTCACAAGAAATACTTACCTCACATGAATTTTCTCTCACCTCGCAAATTTAATTTTTGGCAACAATTTTTTCATCCAAACCATGAAAGAGTCACCACAGCCATGATAAATTCCTTCATATCCACATATTTTGAATCATTAAAATGTAATTATCATGAGTATATTTCAATTTTTTGTATGTTTTTAATTTGGTAGTATTTTTAGGTCAGAAATTATGAGGGTTAATGAGGAGATCTAGGATATTTTTGAAGAAAAATTGAATGATTATAATTTTTACTCACATATTGTTTTCTCCTCACTCCCCTTATCAACAATTAATATAAAAAATAATATTAATATTTGTTTCATGGGAATCCCATAAATTCTCCAATTCATAATATTTATCACAGCATCTTTTTTTAATGCTCTAGAAAGGCACAACTTTGTTTCTCATTTGGAAGAGCTAGAAAGGTACAACTTCTTTTATCATAAAGCTACATAATGGAATAACTTTTAACATAACCAACATTTCATCAGTATAAATATCTATTCATATTTTATTTTCCACCTAATTTATCTCCAAATGAGGTATTATAGCTTAATATAGCTTCCCCGCACACTTTAGTTCAACTAGATCCTGAAATTTCACATCAAGTGTAGGTTGTATAGGGAAAAGTGGCTTGTATTGTTGCTGAACTGATAGGTTGTTAATGTCTTGTAAGGGAAACAAGAATTAAATTTACAAGGTATGTTATTATAAAAAGTATTATATTAAAAAAATTTCTTTAAACTCAAATAAATGCCTCAATTATTTAAAACACAAGTACCACAAGCCCTCATGTTTTGATGAGAGTAAATCAAATTCTGGTTAAAGAAAACATGGATTGGTTCTCTCAAAAAAATGATGTGAATGTAAATAATATGAAAAAAATGGTTCATAATTCTCATTGTAGTGTTATTTAAATGATAAATACTATTAACTATGGAATGTGATTCAATAATTAGAGGACTTCACAATAAATTTAAAAAATATCTAAACTTGAAACAAGGTCATTTTCAGTATTCATCTAGGCCCAGTTTCAAGGAATAAATTATTTTACTCATAGAAATGGGTTTCAAAAATGGAAATTATAGTCATTTAGTCTCACAAGATTCAAAAAACACACATAAATTGAAAATTAAACACATATATTTTTTTAAAATAACAACGTTTTAAATATATATACATATAATCAAAAACAAAATTGAAATTCCAAAACTACAAAGGTTCCCTCACCCACACATAAACCATGCAGTGTCATCAATAAATTTAGGTTGATTTAATATGTAATAAATTTTTTAATTTAATCGCAACAACAAAGAATTTTTTAAAGAGGGGTATATCAGGACGTATTGATAGTGCAACATTGAGTTAAGCTTCTATGTGTAGCGACCAAAAAACCTATATGTAAAAGTTGAAAAGATAACATTATAATTTTATTGAAAAAAATAGAAATATATTGATAAAAAAGGATATATCTTGGATTAATCCCACAAGTAGTCCTTGGGTATTAACTACCTCTAGATTGGCAGTTATAGTTGGGTAACCCAAATATGATGGTGGTTTCTATTTCTTGCTCGTGAAGGAAAAAAATTTGGTTATCCTGTATAAACATATTCTTTTTTGTTTAAGACTCAATGAATATATTATTCTAAATTCACTCCCTTTAGAATGTTGTAAAACGTGAATGGTGGTGGTAGGATATAGAATAGTTCCTCCTCTTTCTTCACTTCCACTTACATGACCTCTTCTTCATTTTTAGTGGTTTATCAAGGATTGTTGCATAAAATATATAGTCAAAGGTAAAGTCATAGTATAAATCCATTTGAAAAAAAATTAAAGAATTAAGTATCAATATAAAATTATTTAACTATAAAGTAAGAATATATTGGCATGGTTTCTTTAACAGAATCCACTTGTATCTCCTTATGAACTCCCTCCAATAATTGTTCAACAAGTTCTGGTATATCCATATGGTTATCATCAGGTCCATCTTATTTTTGATTATCTTCCTCCTCCAAATAAATGAAAGTGTTGGAAAATATGAAAATTTAAAAAAATAATAGGTGATACACAATTTATGTTAAATAATATTATAACATAACGAGTTCATCAATATATCATCTCCCTAATTTTGTTCGACCTTAATTTCTTCTTTTGTGGAAATCACCTATTGGAGTTGAGTAGTATCATATAGAGGGAGGTAGTTAGACTCCTATATTTATTTGATCTCCTTAGAAAAATTAGAGAATACTAATGGGGATTCATCTTGGACCTTGAAAACTTTATAAAATTATGGAATGTAATGGGAGAACTCAGTGAGCTCTCGGGGCATCACGTCAAAAAACATTCATGTTCTACCTAATTCCATCTATGAATAATTTAAATTCACTATCCCCAATACTTGATTTCAAAAATAACCTCCCCTCTCTTAAAAAAGATGAAAAACCATCCTCTATGTAAATGGGAGAGTAAATTATTACTTATTTCATTAGTTGGTAATTATGCAATAGATTAAAGAAATAATCATTTGAAAACATCATTGAAATAGTTTTTTTTATTTTTTGTAAATTTTAAAATAGTAAAATATTTACAATTAGATTGTGGCACATTATCCTTGAAATTTATTCCAGGATTAATGAATTTTAGTCATGGGGCATGGAAAAATAATTTTTAATATTACCTATGTGTAGTCCAATGATCAACCCTAGGTAATCTCTAGAATAGGAGTGCACAAAAAGTAGTTTCTCACTTTTTAATTAGAGTAAAATTGTAGTGATTTAAGAAATGTTGGTTTTGAATCAAAATAAATCAATAATAATATTATTGAAATGAAATTTTAAATTAAAGTGATTGATAATAATTATATGAGAAGGGTGATGTGTTTCGGGTAGATTTTTAGATTATAATTCTATACTTGTTTTATTGTATTCAATCCTCATCTACCATGTTGTTTAAAGTGAGCTTACATTATTATTTCCTCTCACTACTTTGGTGAAATGGTAATGGTGAAAGAAAACCTTACCATAATATAATTTTTTTGTAGTATCCTTCCATGTAAAAGAGATTTGTAGTGAATATCCTCAATTGACTTTGGAAATAGAGAATTAGCTCTTGATTATCGCAAACATTCAAGAAAATTCACTACCTATTTCACATGTTATAATGATCTTTGAGTACTTTACCACAAATAATTAATATATTTGATTATATATAAACCAAAACCTAGTGGAGGGAGATAATTATCATTATCCAAAGTAGTACTCAATAATATAATAGAAAACCAAATATGAGCATACCTGATAATAAATATCACAATATTAAATTGAGAACAATGTCATAGAATAAATAAATAGATTTCATTCAATAATGTGCAAGAACTCAAGCATTAAAAAATTTAAAACCCACCCTTCCAAATCCCTCAAATATTTTTCTTACCATGGTAAGGGTAATCAAGATAAATGGTGGTGAATAAGTCATTACAAAACTACGAAAAATATATGAATGAAATGAAAAGAAGAAAAGTTATCTTGTATAATTTGTCCTTCGAATGTTTTCTCCTATTTGGAACACCTACCCTTCTAATAACCCCAAGGTTCCTTCTTATAGTATTTTAAAAATAAAATTTAAAATATTCTCTCCAAATTTCACATTAATTGGACAAAGATAGTGGGTGGTTTTGAATAATTATTGAGTATGACCTTTTATGGATGAGAATTCCGTAAATATATCTTCAATGTATATCATTAAAATTACATCTCAATTATTTCATAACTCCATGGAATTTTCTTATAAAACATGCCTATGAGTCCTCATTCCAGTTCAGGTATAATCAACTCAATTTTTGGTGTGTATCTGATGTTATTCTTCTGTTAAAGAGGTTGGGTGTACACATTCTGCCCAGAAGGTTTTTAACTTTGATGGGTTTTTAGGACCTTATATGTTTGAATTTTATTTGGATACAAAACTGAAAATTGATTCCTGAGAACATATAAATTATTAAAAAAATAATAACATAAATATGAGAGATGTTTTAAATTATATTCTTGAAATACAGATTCTCCATAAAACTGTTTAATTTACAAAATTAAGGCATTTCACAATTGAGCCAAAAAATCACCAAAAATACTAAAATGATGAAAATAAGATCAAATTGATTATTATGAAGGGTTTAGATCATTTAATAACGTATTAATATTTATTAAAATATTACCTATATCACTAACTTCCTATGGTTATTGAATATAATCGATATTGAATTATATACATTAGATGTTTTGGGGATTCCTATAATGAAAACCATAGCGATGTTTCCTCATTTCCATACTTGTATGTGTAATGGGTATATCATACCCATATAAGGATATCATTCATTCTTAATTTTATGTAATACCGAGCATCGAGATATGTATTTAGAAACCTCTCTCTTTATTTTATTTCACCATAAGTTTAGTTTTAGATCTTTATACATATTCCTATTTTCTAGATGTGTAAACAAGGTTGAGCTTTGAGCAACACTCATAAGTTAACTCTTCATTTACGGTTTTTATGGGACACATATCTGGGTTACAAAACATATTAATCAATCTTTATTAAAGTTTATCTCTAGAGTTTTTATAATATTTTTATATCTCTACATCATCTTTCTAGGATTATTTTATATTTATGTGAATGAATGGTTGAGTAGTCAGAATGGAAAGATAATATTTATCACCTCCCATTATAGTTTCAAGATTCATCCTCTTCAAATCTATGTGTATTGGGTCTTTTTCAATCCTCATCATGGATAGAGTAGTATAGTCTTTACTACTCAAGGCATAATCTAACTTATTTATCTTCATCGGGTGGTAATGTATTGAGAATTCATAATAATTCATCATTTCTGACCATCTCCTTTGAAAAATATTAAATTAATTTTATGTGGGTATATATTTCAATATCTTATTATCTATATATATATATAACACTTTTATCCATGGAGATAATGTCACTAAATCATTAAAGAGAAATATCTTGTGCTATCTCAAAATAACAAATTGTGTAATTTTTATCAAGATTTTTTAATTGTCTTGAAACAAAAGAAATGACATTTTAAGTTTTCATGGGGAAACATCCTAATCTCTTATTTAAGGGATCATTTTATATTACAAACCCTTCCCCAATGTAGAGAAATGTATGTATATGAGTAGTGAAAAACCTTTAATTCATTTCCATGAATCTTTCTTCACATTTCTCAGTCCAAAGGAACACTACCCCCTTTCATGTTAATATGGTTAGTGGATTTGATAGCCATGAAAAATTTCTCACAAAGCTTCTCCAATATCCAGTTAATACAAGAAAACTAAAGAACAAAGTTATAATGGTTGATGATGGCCATTTTTAAAAAATTTATTATTTTTTATAGATCTACAAATATTCCAATACCGGTGATATGATGTCCTATGAATGAAACCATTTTGATCTATAATTCACATTTCCTAAATTTTGAATATATCTTCTATATTATCAAGGTTATCAATACAACCAATAAATGATCATCATGCCATTCGTTTATCTTTCAGAATATATGAATATCATCTATAAAGATAAAAAAACTAATCCAGGTAGCCTCTAAAGACTCTATTAATTACATTCATGAATATGGAAGGGAAATTACTCAACTAAAATGGCATCACTATAAACTCATATTGTCCATGACTTGTTTGAAATATATTTTTTGAGATATCCTCCATTTTTACCCTTAAATGATGATATCTAGATCTAATTCCAATCTTCATGACGATATAAGCTCCTATGAGTTTATTAAAATGGTCAACTATATGGGATAAATGTATTTATTATTAAATAGAATCTTGTTAAGATAATTTTAGTGAATGAAAAGTAGTATTGATCAATCTTTATACATAACAAAAAGTACTAGTTCTTAGCATAGTGAAGTAATGGGGTGGATAAAACACTTGGAAAAATTATAATTTTTCTACATATTTAGTTCCTCAAATTCAATGAGATCCATTATACATAAACACCTTGATATAGGAATATATCCTAGTACAATTTCAATTGACAACTCAACCACACACTGTGGGGTATGACCTAACATTTCGATTAGAAATACATCGGTATGTTCTGGTACAATATCCATGTCACCAATTTTGGATTCCTCCCCATTAATTTGAGTTAAGATTCCCTTATTGTTGGGTATTAGAATCCATATTATAGAATTTAATTCTGTGGGGAGACCATCCTTTTGTTCATACTTGACAATAGGTTGACCATGAAATTGAAATGAGATCTTCTTTTCCCAATAACTAATATGAGATAAATATTGGAATATCCAATTCATACCCAAAATAACATAAAATTTAATCAAGGGTCACTACTGGAAAACTAACCTTTACCAACGGTTTGGAACCGTTGGTATAGGCCTCCAAACCGTTGGTATAGCCTATACCAACGGTTTGGAGAAACGTAGCCAAGTAACCCATTGGGATAGGTCTATGCCAACGGTTTTCCAAAAACCATTGGTATAGACCTATACCAACAGTTTTGGAAACCGTTGGTATAGGTAATATGAAATCTATACCAACGGTAATGGAACCGTTGGTATATAAATTCCAAAAATAAAACATCCGCTGGGATTTGATCCCAGGACCCATCGTTTATAATCGAACGACTTAACCACTAAGATAACATCACTTTTGTAAACATAATTTCATAAATATATATATGTATTATCATAATTATTTAAAATTTTGATTTATATAATGTTCTTGGTTAGTGGATCTGGAAAAAAATTAAAGAACCTATCCCAACGGTTTTGAAAACCGTTGGGATAGGTTCTGGTTGGGTGTATTTTAGTTTCCCGAATGCTGGATTTTTTTGATGCCTTTTTCCAACGGTTCTTGAGAACCGTTTGGAAAGAGTGACCTTTCCCAACGGTTCACCAAAACCGTTGGGAAAGGGGCTCAAAACACACCCTTTCCCAACGGTTTTGGTGAACCGTTGGGAAAGGTCAATCTTTCCCAACGGTTCACCAAAACCTTTGGGAAAGGGCCTCAAAAACACACCCTTTCCCAACGGTTTTGGTGAACCGTTGGGAAAAGGTAGCTATACCAACGTTTTTTACAAACCATTGGTATAGAAGTGTTGGGAAAGATCATGTTTCCAGTAGTGGGTAGAATAATTAGATCTGCATGAATTATCCTCCCACAAATATCAATTAGAGAAGATTTATATTTTATAGATATGATCACTGAGTTTCCAGAAGTTTTCATAGATAGTATGATATCCATCACTTGAGTTGGTGATTCTAAATTCTTAGAAAACATGTGTGATATAAATGAATTTTAAGAAAAAAATTCAAAAAATGTACTTCCATATCAATAATAAGTAATAAGTGTACCAAGAATCACTTTATTTTTGTGATCCGTCTCAGTGGTAGTGATCTTGAATTACCTTATTTGTTCCATATAATAGGGAGGTTTCTGGGAAATATTTTAATTACTATACCATGGGTTAGGGAATGGATTCTCATAGTTCTTAAATTCATTGAACTTGAACAATTATGATGATGGTATATCATTTTTGAGGACTTTTTCCCCATAACCTATGATATTCAACATCTTTCTCTTTCTTTAGAAATTCTGAGAATGGTGGAAAACATTAATACACTTAGAATACTTCCCTGATTTTTTACGATAATTTCCAAGGTTCTTCCTCTCACACTTTTTCTGAATTAGGGAGTTGAAATTTCTTCCACAAATGTGACTTAACAATAGGACTCCCTTGGAATTTTTCAATCTTTTTCCCTCTCTAGTGTACTAAGAAACACTATATTTTATATCCACCTTTAACACACATAAAATAATATATTTATATCTTCCAAATATTCTTATTGTAAAATATAATAAAAGATTAGTTTTTAATCCACTAAATGAATGATTTATTTTACATTTTGAAGCATATATAAAAATAAAGGAATATCATTCATGCCTCATGATATTTTCTCCAAACGTCTCAATAGATTCATCCTACTTTTTACAACTCTAATAATTATCCCTCCATATCAAATAAAAGTGTATGAGTGAAATAATTCAAAAAGAAAAATTTCATAAATAATTCCAATTCCATTTAATTAGATTTTATCTTCCTTGTCATATTTTTAATAAGAGTCCACAATTGGTCATCCAAGTATTTAAAATGGTAAATATATAAAACCATTTTCCTATTTTTTGAGTACTGGATAATGGAAAATATCCTTTTGAACACATTTATACATTTTCTAAAAATATGTGGATTAGAGAATCTATTTATGGGGGAAGGCAATTTCAACATAAATTCCTTATTGTAAACTACTCCTTCCATGGTGTGTTTGGGAACTCAAATTGATTCGCGTTATTATTATCTTCTTTCAATATTTGGGTGAGAATTTATATGTAATGTTCCATGTATTCCTAGTATGTTACATTGTGGTTCTTGAAGGTTGGAGATGTTCAAAAGAGGATCAAAGGGAGTTTATAGGATTTTGGGAAGTAAATGATTGAAGTAGATGGATTACACATCATGTAAAGCGATTACATGACCTAAAATGTTGTTTCACGACATGTATGGAAGGTTTTTTTGGCATGAGGAGATTCATGGTCTTAAAAATAATGTAATTAGAGAAGAGACAAGTATTTCAGCAAAAGTGGACTGCGAGGGGTTTCAAAGTGGAAGGGGATTACACATCATGAAATCCCCGACCTAGATTTATTTTAATGTTTTTTTCTTCTAATCCTTATTTCATTTGGCCATTATGTATTTTTCATCTCATTTAATACCAACCCAGAGTGCCCCGAGGTGACCTTTGAACCTAATAAATTCTTCATCGGTCAATCGAATCTAGAGGTTGTTCGTAGGCAATCTATTATCAACCCATAGTAATTTCCCCCCCCCCCCTCTTTTCCATATTTTTTCTCTTGTTCTCCCCCCGGAACACACTTCTACAATTTGGGTTGCATTTTAATGATTCTTTGGAACAGAATAGGTTCATCCATGTATCTAGAGGTGTAATTGTCACTTACAAGAATTCTTCTTCACCATGCAGTGCCCAAATGAATTGAAAATCTACTTTTATATAGGTTTTCTCCATATTTTCTAATTGAAAGTGTATCAAGTGGGAGGGATATTCTTTTTTGTGTGTGGGTCATAGTTTTGAAACCGTAGTCAAAGATAAATAATTACATAATTAGAATTAAAAGGTATGTTGGGTGTGTTCTCATGCTTTTTATATCCTTGATCTTGATTTTTATGTTGTGCTTTTATAGGCTAAATGCCCCCACTAAAAATCATAGCCAAAAGTGGTCCTTTATTGCACACTAAACAAGTTGCATGTTGGTCGGTTATTGTGAAATAATTGAAAATGGAAATTGGTTGATTACATACACTTAGATAACCAATGTATTCCCAAAGATCATACAGTCTTGTGATAGTCCATAGAATTAATAAAGTGGAATTAAATATGGATTTCTTTGTTTAAACCAGAATTGTGTTATGCTTCGGAATGTGGGGTGAGGTGTTTCATGGGATAGTTGTTGTTATGTGTGTGTAATAGATGATCCATGAAGTGGTTGTGTTGTAGAATAATGGTTTTCTTTGGATTATGAAGTTTTATCTTTTTTTAGCATTGGTGGGTGATGTGGGTTGGTTTAGACTGTGGAATAGGTGAACATGTTGATGATAAATCAATCTGTCCTTGTAATAGAATATTAGTATTATAGATTGATTGGGGAATACATGAACTTTTATGGTGTTGTGAGGCTGTGAGACTATTGTGTGGTGTAGTGAGGCTCTAGGACAATTTTGTTGTGATGTGTGACTAGATGGGTTTGTGATTTGGGGTTTTGGTTTTGTTGGAATATGATCTGAGTGGGGTGAGTTTGAAGAAGTAAAGTATTGTGTTGTATGTGTAATTCATCCAGAGTTTATCTATGAGTGTTAAATGTGGATTAAGTGTCGAACTGCATTAGTTTATTGGAGTTTTTCCTATTTAATGTGACCATTTTTTTTATCCTTGTGGATTGTGTTTGGTAGTATCTCGGTAGTGATGGATTTTATAAATGAACTATTTAATAATTAATTTAAATGGTTAAATAGAAATTGGATGGAAAACATGAAATGGGATTCTGGTATGTTATGTGGTGTGTGAATTTTAGGTGTGGTAGTAAATTGGGGAAGTCATGGGCTGGTTTGAGACTTCTATTAAGCCATATGATAGGCATGAGTTCTTGGTATCAAATATGTATCTATTTTTATTTCATGGTGATTTCAATATGCACCCCACCCTTATTGAGAACTATGTTCCGAACATCCCCATTATCAAGGGGGTGTCCATTCCCAAAAAAATTATAGTGGGACGATGGATAGATGGTTTCTTGATCTTCCCTACTCCCTCTTCTAGTCATTGGAAGCCCAACACTCTTTAGGCTGGTTTTGGTGTGGTTTGTGAGGCCTAGGTGTCTACAGGTAGGGTTTCCTTTCCCATGTGTCTTTGGTATGATATGGGTTGTGGTTTTCTTTCCCAATAGTACTGTAGATGATATGTGATTTGGTTTGTGTCCAAGGTGTATGGAAGCCTGCTATAGCATTGTTATGGCCTACTGTCTATGAGTGGGAGGTGATGTGGTCGTAGCCCAGGTGTTTGCAGGAGGGATGTGATGCGGTTTCTGAAGCACAGGTGTGTGCGGACATGTTTTTATGTAGGGATTGTGGAAGAGGTAGAAGTATGAGGATGTTTTCTATTAGGGTATGTGTATCTAACTAGTGATAAGTGGTGTGAGGTTCCAAAAAATCGATGTGCATACAATATTACAATACTTGGCTTCTATTACTTAGTGATCATGCATTGGTGAGGATGGGATGCCTAGTATACCTTGTTATGAGCTATTTGCGTCTTTTGTTTTCTCACAGGAGGTTTAGTATGTTTCCCACAGTTGTGCATGAGAGACATGGGTTTTCCTATCAATTAAACATGTACTATCACCCTATGTATATGAAGTGTTTTTTAGTTTCATGGAGGATTATGTGGACTATTATGGGAATTACTAACTCAGACTTTGGGATTGATTCCATGTCACTACATAGCTTTACTTTGGGTACTTACTTAGAAGTTCTATTACATATTAGAAGTATTATTTGAACATTCATGGGGGATGGTTGTTGGATTTCATTTATATTTATATGTATATGTATTGGAGTTGTTTTGGGATGGAAAATATTATCTCTTGATCTTGGTTTTCAAATAAAAAATGTAAATGCCTCCAATTGCTTGAGAATATATATTCCCTTGGTGCTGGTCACCAACCTGGGGGCCTACTGGAGTTGGGAATCTGGGGTCATTTTCTTTTTCTCTCCATTTCCATCATAGGAGGGGCATCCATGGAGGGAGGGGGTCATTACGTAATCGTATCAATGTTTTTGGTTGAAAGATAGGATGGATTTTCGAGTTAGGCTTAGTTAGGATTGCATGGGATGGTACAGAGACAGTGTCAGGTGATCTAGGTGAGTGAAATAGTCTAAGGAATAATAGTTAGGACACATTATTTTTGGGGGCCCCCTGATCCGATGTAGGGACTATGAGTTTATTAATGACCAAGTTATGCAACATTATTTGAAGGATAGAGACCCTAGGATAGGTACATGCATCATAATGACTTGTTTTCCTGTTTAAATTGGGATCTTTGAGAAATTTGAAATAAATAATGAGTTAAATTCATTACAATGAACCCAAAATAAAATTTCATACTACTCAGGCTTCAGATTTCATTGTTTACATTTTTATTTATGGAACTTGGACATTAACCCCATGTGGCTTGGGTAGTTCAGACTCAATAAACCGATATGATTGATCATTGGAGGGTTGATCTAGTGGAGGAGGAAGAATAGTGGTAAAGGACGTTATCTTCGTTCCAACGATAGATCATGGGGAAGTCTGAGGGCATCATTTTAGACATGGATATGAAAAGATGGAGCGAAGTTCTTGAGATCACCTTCAGTTGAATCAGGGCTCTGAGATAGTACTTGGTTCCTTTAGTGGTGAGCCAGATGTGGGGAGTTGTGTGTTAGTGGCAGATCTTTTCATTGGAAAAGTAGTATGTTGGTACAAGAACATGGGATCAAGTTCAAGGATCTCCTTCATTTTTCTTTAGATATTTTTCAGGATGTGGATTCTCAGGTGAGATGCCTAGAAGAGGCACTTCATCCTTTATTCTAGTATGCGGTTACTACCTCCACATTTTCGGATTAATTAGAGGTTTATAAGATGGTAGAGATAACTGAAAGGATTCACTCGCGAGAAGGTATCCAATGAGAGGGAACCGAATATAATTCATTGAGAGGTAGGGTTACTAATTGCATATCTCAGGAACCTAGATCTTTGAGGTTTTTTCCAACGTGGAGTTGACCACATTTTTTTTATTAAACATCCAAAACTCATACCTTTTGTGTGAACGTGGGAACTATGTGTTTTACATTCAGATCCCATGGTAATCTCTAGATTCAGTGCCTAGTGGATATCTGATTTTTGTATGGTGGAGGTGGGCTGGTTCAGTTCCTGCCTCAGTATCAGTTTCCAGCTAGGCCCTTTCAGCAATAGGTACCACAGGACCATGCTCCAATGAGGGGAGATGGTGCAGGTGGAGGCCAATCTCATGGGGTACCTTAGGGATGTCATCCTTGGCATGGAAGAGGGGGAAGTCATTAGAAGTGGGGTAGAGGATCTGGGTGTGTTCATTTTCATGCCAAAGAGGAAATAGTCCCAGCATGGCCATATATTGTTTGAGGTATGATTAGTTTGTCAGTACTCATGTATGTGCATTGTTTGATTCAGGAGATTCTTAATCCTTCATTTCACCTGGCCTAGCCCATGCCCTGGGACTAGACATAGAGAGGATTCTTGTGATCTTGGTGTTGAGTACATCTGTCATAGGTCAGACCACCTTGTTTGATGAATGCTAGGGATGTAGACTGATGATGGGACCACATCAGTCCTATGGGATCTTTTCTTACTAAATATGTAGCCATACAATTTTATTCTCAGCATCGACTAGTTGTATTCCGTGCATTTCTTTATTGACTACTTCTGTAATAGATTAATTTTTTCATATGTGAATGGTCAGCTCAGGGTTTGTTTGGTGAGAAGAGCTATCTGGTGGGTAGTCGGTTTATAAAGCCACTTCATTCTTTATTGGCAGATATGTCGGTAGAATCAGTAGACGTTGGGATTTTGGAGTTTCTTAGAGTTGTTTTGGAGTTACTAGATGTCTTTCCTAAAGAGTTTTGGACTCTAACCCATCAATGTGACATTGATTTTGCGACAAGATTGTAGCCTAGTGCTTCTACAGTTTTGATGGATTCTTATCAGATGGCACCTTCTGACTTGTGGGAACTAAGGATTCATATTGATGAACTGATGAAGTAGGGCTTCATTAGGACCAGTGTGTTGCCATGGGGTCCTCTAGTATTGTTTTCGAAGAAATAGGATAGTGGAATGAGGTTGATTATAGACTAAAAGATGCTGAATCAGGTGATGGTAAATAACAGTTACCATCTCTTGAGGATAGATGATCTTTTCGACTAGTAGTGTGGGGTGAATTTATTTTCTAGGATCCATCTATGGTCTGTATATAACCAATTGAGGGAGAAGGAGGGGGATATCCCAAAGAATACTTTCAGATACAGGTATATGGACTATGATTTTTTCGTTATGCCATTCAGTGTTACGAACACACTAGTCAGGGCCATGTGGATTATGAATTTTTTCGTTAACGAGTTACTGGACAACTTCATCATTGTATTCATCAATGATATCCTAATCTACTCAATGAAAAAGTTGGAGCATGATGAGAATCTAAGGGTCATCTTGAATGTTCTCTAATGTCATTGTCTCTACGGAAATTTATCAAAGTGGATGTTTTGGACAGAAGAGGATAATTTCCTTGGGCATGTAGTGTATCAATAGGGCGTAGCAGTGTACCTTTCAAAATGTGAAGCAGTTTTTTCTTGGGAAGTACCCGGGAATGTGCAGAGGATCACAATTTTCATGGTCTTACAAGATATTATTATAGTTTTGTGCCTGATTTATCTTGTTTTACATCTCTGTTGACAACTTTTACCCAGAAGGACCAATATTTTGTGTGGAACATGAACTATTAGGTAGTGTTTGTCTATCTGAATGGGAATTTGGTTAGTGCTCTAGTGCTCTAGTTTCTAGATAAAGGAGTAATGTTCGAGGTGTTTTGTGATGCTTCCCATCTAGGCCTATGATTTATCTTGATTTAGTATCAAGCAATGATCTCTTATGGGTCTAGAAAGTTTCATCCCCACAAATGTAACCATTTCACCCATGATCTAGATCTAGTAGCGGTTGTTTTTTCACTAAAGTTGTGGAAACATTACCTCAGTAGGGAGTTATTTGTGGTCTTCACGGATGACAAGAGCTTTAGTAATATATTTTTCTAGTGATATCTCAACTTGCGGCAATGGAGGTGGATAGAGTTTCTTCAGGACAATGACTTGAAGATCTCCTATACCCTAGGAAGGAAAATGTTGTGGTCGATGCATTGAGCAGTAAATAGGAGAAAGTAGTTGTTAGGGAATCTATAGATGCTTGGAAAGTGATGGAGTAGTTATAAGAATTTCACTTAGACATTGGAATGGATGACAATAGAGGATATATTTTTTAAATAACAGTGTATTCTTCTCTGATATAACAGGTGGAAGTGTCACAGTGGGGAGACATAGAGGAAGCAGTTATGTAGGGTCATGTTGGCCATGGTGATGCTCTATATGGATGGTCATAACTAGATGTTAGTCCACAGAAAGTTGTTTGTTCCATTGGTGATGCATGAGGGAGTCCTTCAAGAGTTTCACATCTCACCTTTAGTGGTACTCTTAGGATTTTCTAAGATTTATTGTGGCTTGAGGATATAGTTATGGTGGCCTAGGATGAAACAGGTCATAGACGATATTGTGGCAAAGTGCTTGGTGTGACAGTAGATGAAGGCTGAGAAATATGTTTCTAGTAGATTGTTTCATCCCTTAGATAACTATAACTATAAGTGCGACAATATCTTAATGTATTTCAGAGTAGGGTTACCTAGAGCTCATTGAAGCTACAATGTTATCTGGATAGTAGTGGGTCGGCTGAAAAAATCATCTCACTTCTTAGAAATCATGGAGTCTGGAATAATGGACGGCATGGAAAAGAGTTTTGTAGATGAGGTAGTGTGGCTGTATAGAGTTCTGATTAGCATTATATCATATTGGGATACACATTTTACATCACAAGTCTATATGGGATTATAGCATGAATTATTTACCTCGTTGAACCTAAACATTGTCTTCCACTATCAAATAGGTGGACAGACAGAATGAAATGTCCAGATGTTAGAAAATATGTTACGATCATGCATCTCAGACTTCAGTGGATCTTGGGAACAACACTTTCCCTTGGTATAGTTCGCTTACAATAATTGCTATCACACTTCCATTGGCATGGATCCATTTAAATCCTTGTATGGGAGACTGCTTCATTCACCCTTATGCTAGAAAGAGGTTAAGGAGGCAGTTTTTCTTGGCCCTGAGGTTGTACAAAGCACAATAGGGAAGGTTCAGCTCATTTCTTGGAGGAAGAAAGAAGAAAATTACCCGAACAAGTATTATGCCGATCACAGGAGGAGGACCTTGGAGTTTGAGGATGGGGACCACATGTTGTTGATGGTTTCCCATTAATGAGGGAAGTGGTGGTTTGTAAGAGGGAGAAAGATTCTTCATAGTTAATTAGGCCCTTTGAGGTGTTAGGGAGAGTTGTTTAGGTGGCACACTAACTTTTGTTTCCATCGTAGTTGGAGAGGATCTGTTCCATCTTCCACATCTCCTATCTCTTTTGGTATCTACACGATGAATATCATGTCCTTGATTGGGGAGAGTTGGATATTAAAGATGACATGATGTATGTGGACTGGCCAATAAAGATCCAGGATCCTCGATAGAAGGTTCCATTTGGATGAACCATTCCATTGGTTCATGTGTCATGGAGGAACAATGGTATGAAGGAGAGTACTTGGGAGCAAGTAACACTATTGCATGCCCAGTACCCATAGTTGTTTTTAGTATTACCTTGCGTTGTTTTTCCTTGTGATGTAATCTTTGAGACCATTCTATTTTATGAAATGAGATATTTTGTTTCCCTTGGTTTGTGATGTGTTCCAGATGGTGTGTGATGAAGTCCCAATATTTGAAAATATGAGGATCTGATTCCAAATCAAGGTGCATTGATTGTGATGCAATTAAACCCATGTGGGTGAGTCATTAATTCCCAGAACGGATAGTATCTTGATATACAGGATTAGATTCACTAATTTTTTTGTTTGATATGACGTGGTTGTTTGGACCATGTGGTGTGTTTAGTGGTCGTTTGGGTTACCAGATGATGTAGGATGTGTTCCCGGATGTGCAGGGTTACCACTCCATCTTTGGAATAACATAGGGTGGTTTATCTTTGAGTGTATATGTGTTTAGTTGGAGGTAGTGTTTCAAGTGTAGTGTGATCCTTGAGATGTATCATTTGAGGTGGTTGTTCAAACCCCTCTTTTTTGGGGGTTGGATTCAGATTCATGTGGAAGAGGATCATTTGATAGGTATTTGATGTAATGGTATGTTTCCTCCAGGTTTGTTACATTGTGGGTTTCAGTGGTTGGAGATGTTTGAAGGAGGCTCAGATGGCGTTTTTATATGTTTGGATGTTAAATGATGAAAGTATAGGGATTACACATCATGTAATGGGATTAAAAATGTCAAATATGGTTTCATAGAAATTCTGGGTGGGTTCATGGAATGAAGAGATTCCTGGTATGAAAAATACAATAATTCGAGAGGTGGTGTATTTTTTGGAGGAAGTGCAATTATATGGGTTTCACAATGTTAAAGGGGATTACACGATGTGTAATCCTCCGACCTAGTTTTATTTTAAAATTTTTGTTTAGCCAAACCTTCTCCCATTCATCCTATTTCTCTTTTACTTATTGTTCTAGACAAACCCTAGGTGCCCCGAAGAGACCTTCGAGCCCCAATCCTCCCTCCTTGTCAATTGAATAGATTGGTTGTTTATAGGTGGTCCATTATTGATATATGGTATGTTTTGAATTATTTTTCATCCATTTCCTCTTGTTCTCCCCCTCATAACTCACTTCCAGGATTTGGTTTCTCGTGGAATGAATTTTTGGGCAACATTTTTATGATTCGTTGGCACAGAATATATTGATTCACATTTTTGGTGGTGTGATTGGCGCCTTTTGGCTTTCTTCTACATCGTGCGGTACCCCGATGATTTGAAAAGATCAATTGAGGTGGGTTTTATCCTATGTTTCTCTTTGATAGTGTATCATGTGGGATGAATCTACATTAGTTTTTTACTGATCATAGTTGTGCCACCCTAATAAAAGATAAATAATATTATAATTGAATTTAAAAAGGGAGGTTGGGTCTGTTCGCATGCTTTTTAAAGCCATCATTTTCATTGTGATGTAGTGTTTGTTCGATAAAAACACCTCTTTGAATATTATGGTTGTTAGGGGTCCTTTCTTTAATACAAAACAAGTTTCATTTTATTTCGTTCTTGTGAAGCACTTGAAAATGGAAATTAGTTAGTTACGTACACATGAATTACAAAAGGATTCCCCGGGATCATAAAGTCATGTGATAATCCGATAAATTCATAAATTGAAATTAATTATGGATTGCATTGCTTAATCAAGAATTGTATTATGCTTTTTTATGTGGAGTGAGGTGTTTTCTGGGAATTTTTTGGTTGTGTGTGTCAGATATATGGGTCATGAAGTGGTTTCCTGGTGGAATGTGGGTTTCTTTGTTTATACGGTGGTATGTTTGTGGAGAATGAGTGTGTGACGTGATTTGGTTTGGAAAGTGGAATATGTGAACTTGTAGATGATACATCAACCTAACCATGTAATAGAGTCTTAGATTGGTAGATAGATAGATTGATTTTGGAATGGATGAACTTTTATGGTGTAGTGAGGATTTGGAACTATTGTGTGGTGTAGAAAGGGTGAAAGACCATTGTGTGGTGATGTGTGACTAGATGGGTTTGTTTATTGTGTTGGTTTGGTTGGAATGTGATTTGAGTGGGATGAGTTTTAAGATAAAGAGTGGTGTTTTCTATGGGTATTTCAACTGGTGTTTTTTCATGAGTGTTAAATGTGGAATAGGTGAGGAACTTCATCAGCTAATTGGATCTTTTCCTTCTGAGATGACCGTGGTTATGTTTCTCATTATGGTGTGTGTTTATTAGTTTCTTGGTGGTTATGGATTTGATAAATTAACCATTTAATAATGAACAAAAATGGTTAAATGAAATTTGGCTAGAAAACATGATTTTGGAATATATCTTGTTATGGGTTGTGTGCATTTTAGATGTCTCAACAAAGTGGGGATGTCATGGTTTTCTTAGCGACTATTGTGAATACATAGGTTGGGTTTGATTTTTTAGTATCACATATGTTTCTATTTGTATTTACTTTTGGTTTCTATATGCACTACTCCCTATTGAGAATTATGTGCTGAAAACCCCCATTGTCATGAGGGAGGGTTTATTTTCCAAAACATCCTAATGGGAGGATGGATGGATGGTTACTTGATCTTCCCTACTCTGTCTTCTATAAATTGGAATCCCAATACTCTTTGGGCTAGTTTTGGTGTGGTGTTTGAGGTCCAGGTGTATGTGGGGGGGGGGGGTTCTTTCCAGGTGTCTTCAAGATGACATGGGATGTGGTTTTCCATCCCATGTGTCTTCAAGATGGGATGTGATTTGGTTTATAACCAAGGTGTCTACAAGATAGATGTGGTGTGGTTGTGGCCCAGGTGTTTATGGCTGGGAGGTGATGGGGTTGTGGCCCTTGTGTTTGAGCTTGGGATGTGATGTGGTATCTATGGCCCAGGTGTGTGTGGGAAGGCAATAATGCTGGGCTTGTGGAAGAGGTAGAAGCATCAGGATGTTTGTTATAAGGGTATGAGCGGATATTCAGTGGGAAGTGGTAAGGGGTACCCAAACATCGATGTGCTTACTATATTAATTTATATGGACTATGTTACTTGGTCTGTGTGCGTTGATGAGGTACGGATGGCTAGTATACCATGTTACATGTTGTTTGGTTCTTCTGTTTTCTCATGGGAGAATTGTTATGTTTCCCCCACTCATGCATGAGAGACTTGGGTTTTCCTACCAAGTATACTTGTATTCTCACCCTACATATATAAACTATTTTTAGGTTTCCATGAGGATTACGTGCACCGATTTGGGAATTACTAGCTCAGAATTTGGGATAGTTTCCATGTCACTTATTAACTTTACTTTGGGTACATACTTTGGAGTTTTATAGCATTGTATAATTTTTATTTTAACATACTTTTGAGGTGGTGATTAGTCACTAAAAGTGGATAATATTCATTTTTAATATCTTTATATTCATTGTTCCAAAGAACATAAACATTTTTTTAGTGCATTACATAAATAGAACATCATTTTTGTTCTTAAATTCAATTCATGGTAAAAATTCAAATTTGGCCCCAATCATTCATTTGTTTGTGAACAACATTATATTCATTTTCTGAATTTGATATTTTTGGATATGATCGATCATTTTTTTGGAACATTTTATCTTTTATGTCCGATGGATGAATCCCAATGGAAGATGGAGATTTTTGTACCTGAATGCAGAAATTTGCGGGAGAAAGCATAACCGGCCTAAGGCCCATAAAAAAATGTGGGGCCCACAAACCAAGCACAATGAATCTCAAATTTATACAGTAGAAATATAAAAACATTAGGATCATTTTATTCAACTGTGGCCAGAGCTAATTCTGAAGTTTTCATGATGATAAAGGGATCTGAAGTTGAGATTTAAATGCTGGACCCGACATTAATGCACATAAAGTCGTTCCACCATTTAGACCATAACTGTAACACCCCGAGATTTTATGAAAAGTATTATTTTTAATTAATGTGTTGTACGCTACACCAAAAAGATCTTTCACAACACGCATCCCTGACTTCCCTTGCATTACATGCAATCACGACCTTCCTCGATAGCGTGTGTTGTACGCAATATCGATTTTCACTAAACGAGATATTATTATAATATTATTATGAACTAGCCTTTATGAAGAGTAATACACAATTTTTGAAATTTTATAAATATTATCTTTCAAAATGGACATCATTTTTAGATTCGGAATATCGAAATTATCTTAGGGTGAAATTTTGGTACTTTTCAGATAACTTTCATATTCCAATGAATAGTGAAAATTACTAAATTTTAATTAAAAAAACTTTTTTAATCGAAATAATTAATAGTGATAAATTATTAATTTGAGTGGTTTAAAAGTATATTTAGAATATATTTTTAAAATTTAATACAATGTTGTTCATTGGATGTAATTTCACATTTAAACCAGACATAAACAAGTGTCAATCTTTTGATATTTATTATCTCTTAAAAACACACTATTTGTTTTGACGATGGGAATTAATTTTTAAATTAGTTAATGTAACTTATATGTTTTGAATTTATTAAAATAAAAATCATTTTTTAATTCATAATATCAAATATAGCTAAGGCCTGATTTTTTGTATTTTTCTGGAAACATTCATTTTTTGATGAATAGTGAAACCACTAAGTGGTAGTTAAAAAACTGAATTTTTTCATAAAACATAATTCTACCACTTCTGTGAATGGAATTTCAAAAATCCGAGATACATGGCTGATGTCAGTAAGTAAAATGTGGTTCAATGAGATGAAAATACTTTTTGGTAAATAGTACCTTTTTACTTTTATTTACCACGGTTAAAAGTAAATAGGGTAGTTATGGGTAAATATGATATTATTATTACCCTAACACATGTCTTAATTCTATTGTATAAGTGTAATTAGACCCAAAAAAACCATAGGAATAACATATGACCATTTAGGCCAACTTGGAAGAGATTAGGACATTTATTATTAATTTATTTAAAGAAGTGTTAAAATAGTTAAAATCAATGTTTAATAAATAAATCATTATTAATAAAAGGTTTTACATAAGATAAATTAGACTATAAATATTAATTACAAATATAAAACAATTTCATACATAATTATATTTTATTTTTAATTTTTATACTTTAAATAAATTAATTTTTTATGATACAATGATGATGCAGTAATTATCTTATTAATGAAATATTGACATAATTGATGTTATAAATACCCAAATAAATGTAATTTGAGACTTTTTTGAATTACAATAATTTTCTATGTTAATAATACATGTTATTATTGATCTAATTAATTTAGTTCGAACTAATCATTCTGTTATGATTTACACAAAAATCAATTACCAAATAGTGTCAAAATTGACCTAAAATAGTTTTTAAAAAAAATATTATATTATTAATTGTTATTATATTCCTAAAAATATAATGTTCAGAAAAATAACTTATATAGGTTTATATATATTAATAATAAACAACTTGGGGTTCGTTTGGCTTGTTATAGTATGTTTATTAACCTTATAGTGTAAGAACACAAAAAGACATGGTAAAAGTAAAATTATCTAACTTAATGTTAAATCTAAATGATAAGGTTAAAATAGTAAACTAAACCTGTCCAAATTCTATTGGATTAGAGGATTTAAACCCATCCCACCTTATCTTTTAAATAAATCAATTTGGAGATATTTAAAAAATAATATGGCTTTATAATAAAATAATATTTTTAGTTTTTCCAAAGGTTCCCCTCTCCTCCCTTATAAAAGGGCATCTCCTCCCTCTCTTCCTCATACCACTTTGAGCCTTCAAGATCGTCCAACACCTACCAATTTCTCCTCTCCACTTCCCTAGAAACCTCATAGAGGTCCTTCTCTTCTTCAAAGACCAATTTTAGTGCCCTAAGAGGAGGTCTCAAAGAGGCGCTTCAAAGAAGAGGTAATGTCTGTTACCGATTCTTTCAACTTTATTTCTTCTTCCACTTCTTCTTTTTTTAGTTGTTTTATTATGAGGTAATAACATAACTATCACTAATATACTGATATGTTATTATAAGTATGAAACAACCATATTTCACCATCTATCCATCCTACAGAAAACGAAATCACCGTGCGTGCGTACGTACGGAATACCGTCTCCATGCCGTGGTGTAATCTAATTTCCACCACCACCTTACATGGATGGGTATAATGGTGAAAGTAATGAATATATATGATTATTTTAAAGTGATATTGATTCTATAATATTATACATAAACTTTAATACAATTCCACGATCATGGGAACGATCTCATCGCTCGTGCGTACATACGGAATACCGTCTCCACGACGCGATGAGATTCATTCTCAATGATTAACCATTCATAAATGATTATAAAGTATATATAATAAGTAATCATGAAATATATGACATAATAATGATACTGGATTTATGTATATATTTATTTATTTCTTCCAATTAATTCCATTCATTTCAATGAGGAAATGAAAACAACGTTCACGCGTACGTACGACCTACCGTCTCCATGAACGGTGTATTTCTTTCCATTTATCGATCTGTTATATATATGTATATTCTGAATATATATTATATATAAATAATGTTTTATATTCTGTAATTAATTAATTGTGATCTAAATAATCATATGAATAATTACAAGTCAAAACACGGATGACAAATGAAACGATTTTACCCAAAACACTCTTTAATATGGAATTTACAAAAGAACGGGAAATATGAAGTCACAAGTGAACCACATATGATATCATAACAATGAATATGATTCTTTAATAAGTCAATGACATTATTTCAATCATTATACAGGAGGTCCGGATACGTACGAAACATATCGGACCAATGGTAAGGGATAATTTTGCAAATCTCATTTTTATCCGAGATTGCTTATTCGTAAGTATTTACTGGGGTTATTTCTATCTTCCATGTCCATGTTTTATAAATTTGTTTTAATATTTGTTTAAAGTCTTTTTAACCAATTTTTTACTTTTACTACATGGTATGTAAGGAATATTTCTTTTTTTACGTTACGAGGTACTTTTTTTTACTTTTCCGGCAAAAGTACGAGAAGAATTTTTTTTTAACGTATACTGCATGAAAGGATTTTTACGGTTTTATAAAGCCTTATTTCCTTGAAACTTCCTCCAAAATATTTCATGAATATTTTCAAAAAAATAATATTCTTTTAAAATTTCATGACAATTTGTGAAAACAAAATGATTTTGAATAAAAAAGGATATTTGGCTCAAGAATTCATTTCAAGTGTTTTATCAAAACCATTTTCATCTAAGATGACATTATTTCACATGTGTATGTTTCAAGTATCATGTCTCTATGATTTACGTGGTTTTAACTTTCTTATTATGAAATTATATTCGTTTGTTTTATATGGATTATGTGATGATGGGATGATGTTTATGAAGGAAATTTTATTTGTTGGGTTATTATGAATGATGTATGTTTATTTTGTGGCACAAGTAAGAATGATTTAAT
This sequence comes from Viscum album, assembly GCA_963277665.1. NCBI lineage: Eukaryota > Viridiplantae > Streptophyta > Magnoliopsida > Santalales > Viscaceae > Viscum > Viscum album. The sequence goes on along the minus strand of OY728136.1, from coordinate 393,377,609 downwards.
TATGAGATGGGTGGGACCTATATATCCCTCCAATGCATTGGGTAATGATTTATATCTCATTAGATAGACATGGCTGGTACGGAAAGTTAAACCGGTTCACTAATACAGGACTGGAACGAGGAGTGAACTTGATTCAGAAAGGGACTTTGTCCACTAAGATGGTCTTGGAAGCAATGTCTTGGCTACTATGGAAATAATTACATGTGCTTAATGGATTCCACAATTACATGTTTTATTCCCATGCTATTTTATCATTCTTAATGTTTATTTATGATCTATGCCTTACGTAAATCCATGTTTTATGTCATTTCTCAAGCTTTTGATGTTTAAACGTTATGTTCATGTTTTTAAGTTCAAATGTATATGGTATGTTTTACTTTATCCATGCTTACCCATACTGAGAATTTGAGCTCACCCTTTTTATGTTTTATTTTCCCCGATGATTAAAAGAAAGGTTTTTGGTAAGGAAACAAAAAGGGGAAGATCTTATGGGAGATGTTGATGATCTTTCACCATGATTAGAAGATTACGTTCCATGTTTCCAAAGACACTAAACTATTACGGTCCTTGTGTGTCTGTTTTTGTTTTGTATTAAGTATTCCGCCAAAGTAATGTAATATCTATGTACGTCAAGCTTCGGGTCTCTACAGTTGGTATCAGAGGAAAGGTTTAGTCAACCTTTGGAAACTAGGATGGGAAAACTTTAGTGAAATCCCTTGAGATATTTCTATGGTATGTCTAGGGATGTCCTTAAGGATTAGTATACATATAGGTTATAGTCCTAGAATTACGGTAATGATCATAGAATTGAACCTAAGATGTTAGATATTGAAGGTACACCCCCTTTATTATGTTTTTTCCCTAGCATGATTTTTACCTCTCACACTATTCTTTTTGGGTTTTAGAAGATGGATGGAACCCGAAGTAACCATGTTGATCAATGCAATGGACAATGCAATGATTGTCCTCCTGAACAAACAAATGTTATGGGAGATGGAGTGAAAAATCATATTTCTATACTTACACAAGCTATGAATCATTCTGGACTTCCAAATGGGCTGAGAAGGGAACAATATTCTATTGAGTCCTTCATGAGGCAACACCCACCTTCTTTCAGTGGGTCTTCTGATCCACTTGTTTCTGAACAATGGATCAGTACCACTGAAAAGATATTTTCAGTTCTTCAATGTTATGAACATGATAATGTCATCTTAGCAGTATATCTTTTGGAAGGTGAATCTGAACAATGGTGGAATCTTATCAAGAATACGAGGTCAAGAGATGAAATTGAGTCCATGTAATGGGACGAGTTCAAGAACTTATTTATGAATAAGTACTTCCCTCATATTCTTCGAACAAAGATGGAGGAGTTTCTTGAACTAAAGCAAAAGGATTATGAATCTTTTGGTGTATACGAAGCGAATTTTACAAGGCTTGCAATGTATGCATCTGGATTTATCATCCAACCTGAAAGTAAAGTGGATTGATTCTTCAGTGGCTTACAACCAAATCTTCGTAGGGAATTAGCTATAAGAGACTTCATCAGCTATGAAGAAATTGTGTGTTGTACTATCAAGGTAGAAATGGAAGTTGGTGTTACTTATCCATCTCATAGTTTTGACAAGAAAAGAAAGATGGAGTTCAAGGAGAAGTCTCAGAATAATGGTGAAAAGAAGATGAATGATTCTTTATGCTCAAAGTGTGGATAGAAGCATGGTGGATATTTTCTTAAAGGGACTAGAAAATGTTTTAAGTGTGGAAAAGAAGGTCATCGAGTAGATGAGTGTCAAAGTAATGGAAAAAGGGTTTCTAATGATGTGAATAAATAACAGACTGCAGAGAACGCACCACCAACACTTCAATGCTTCAAGTGCAAGGAAATGGGGCATTATGGTAATAAATGCCGTAATACAAGTGTTAGTGATGATCGACATGAGAAACCACTTAAGTCAAAGGACAAAGGGATGTCACATGCGATCACTATTGGCAACGATGTGGTGGAATGATTAAGTGTTTATGTAATGGGATTCCAAAATAATATTGTATATAGTATCGTGGAATATTGGAATATTTATGTATTGGTCTATTGTGGTTTTCAATTATTTTATGGTACCGGTAACCATGTAAAGTGATTGAGATATTGTTGGAAAAAATATGATATGCGCATAATGAAGGGATAAGGAGAAAATGAAATGTTTGACAGTATTCATGAGCTCATGACTGATATAAGGAAATAGTTATATCATGGTTTGAGGTTTTGGTATGTGAAAAGAGTTAACGTTTGACAGCACTCATGTTCTCACTAAGATTCAATGGGTAATCATTTTTCAAGAGAATACATGATTAAGGCCTTTGAATGTTTGTAATGTGACCAACAAGACATATCTCATGATATATGGGGATCAATGATGGTATTATCGTGCTAGTTGTATGAACTCTTTGGTAATCGTCTTCACTATAATATGAGATTGGACAGTAGTATTTTTGATAAGCCTAAATATTGGAATGGATTTTGTTGGACATAAGTTAGTATTGTTTAAGGATATAAGTTTTTTCAATATTATTTATGGGATGTTATAGTAATGTAGTTTTAGAGAAAGGACAACCTGCAAGATGGGCGACAACCCATCGTGTTGGACAAGGGTGTAGGAATCGAACCCACAACCGAAGTGCGACTGGTCTTTATCGCCTACCACTAGCCTACAGGAAGTCCCTGTTTAGTAGAAACTAGTTTTACTATATTAAGAAGTGTGATATATAAAGTATAAGTCCATTTTAGGAACCATATATGATTAATCTCACTATAGATGGACTTATGTGTTTTTTTGATAACTTTTCTAACCTTTTGTTTGAGACAGATGGAATGACCCATCATTCTATCACATGATCTGCTAACACATCACGAATGAGAAATTAAACTTCATTTCTTTAAGGGATGAAGTGGAAATTGTCCAAAGAACGACCAACGGTGAGACTGTACCAAAATCACGAAAGTATTTCTTCTAATTCCATTTTCATCAACTTTAGGGAAATGATCTTGAAAAACAAAAATTTTGTCCTAGTGCTCTTATATCCGATGAATCAGATGATACCTTAGATCATCACAAATTTATGGCTTTGTCATTTATGGATTTTTTATTGCCATGTTTTCTACCACTCTCCATCAAAACTTGATGGTTATATTTTTCTTCCATATCCATATTTTCACCTATGTTCTCCTACGTGGAAACCCAGTGATGAATTAATTTGGGTAACCGTTACATTTTAGACATTAGTTTTTAAAGCCAAGTATTGGTATTCCTTTTTACGATGTGGTTTTCTATTAAAGAAACTTTCTAGTAGTAAACCATTAATAACCCCGACGAATTTCGAGGGCGAAATTCATTTTAAGGGGGGTAGAATTTAACACCCCGAGATTTTATGAAAAGTATTCTTTTTAATTAATGTCTTGTGTTGTACACTACACCAAAAGGAACATGCACAACACGCATCCCTGACTTTCCTTTCATTACATGGAATCACTACCTTCCTCGATATCGTGTGTTGTACGCAATACTGAGTTTCACTAAATGAGATATTATTATAATATTATTATGAACTAGCCGTTATGAATAGTAATACCCACTTTTTGAAATTATATAAATTTTATCCTTCAAAATGGACTTCATTTTTGGATTCAAAATATCGAAATTATCTTAGGGTGAAATTTTGGTACTTTTCGGATAACTTTCATATTCCGATGAATAGTGAAAATTACTAAATTTAAATTAAAAACAACTTTTTTGATTGAAATAATTAATAGTGATAAATTATTAATTTGAGTGGTTTTAAAGTATATTTAGAATATTTTTTTATAATTTAATACAATTTTGTTCATTGGATGTAATTTCACATTTAAACCAGACATAAACAAGTCTCAATCTTTTGATAGTTGTTATCTCTTAAAAACACGCTATTTGTTTTGACGACGGGAATTAATTTTTAAATTAGTTAATGTAACTGATATGTTTTGAATTTGGTAAAATAAACATCATTATTGACTTAATAATATCAAATATATCTTAGACCTCATTTTTGGTATTTTTCTGGAAACATTCATTTTTTGATTTATAGTGAAACCACTAAGTGGTAGTTAAAAAACTGAATTTTTTCATCAAACATAATTTTACCGCTTCTGTGATTGGAATTTCAAAAATCCGAGATACACAGTTGATTTCAGTAAGTAAATTGTGGTTCAATGAGATGAAAATAATTTTTGGTGAATAGTAACTTTTTACTTTTATTTACCACGGTTAAAAGTAAATAGGGTAGTTAAGGGTAAAAATGATATTAGTATTACCCTAACACATGTCCTAATTCTATTGGATAAGTTTAATTCGACCAAAAATAATCTTAGGAATAAAATATGACCATTTAGGCCCACTTGGATTAGATTAGGACATTTATTATTAATTTATTTAAAGAAGTGTTAAAATGGTTAAAATCAAAGTTTAATAACTAAATAATTTTTAATATAAGGTTATACATAAGATAAATTAGACTATAAACATTAAATAGAAAGCTAAAAATATTTCCTACATGATTATATTTTATTTTTAATTTTTATACTTTAAATAATTTTATTTATTTATGATACAATGATGATGCAGTAATTATCTTATTAATGAAATATTGACATAATTGATGTTATAAATACCCAAATAAATGTAATTTGAGTCTTTTTATGAATAAAAATAATTTTCTATGTTAATATGACATGTTATTATTGATTTTATTAATTTATTTCCAACTAATCATTCTGTTATGATTTACACAAAAATCAATTACCAAATAGTGTCAAAATTGACATAAAATAGTTTTTAAAACAAATATTATATTATTAATTGTTATTATATTCATAAAAATCTAAGTATCGGCCAAATGACTTAGATAAGGTTATATATATTAATAATAAACAACTTGGGGTTCGTTTGGCTCATTATAGTAAGTTTATTAACCATATAGATTAAGAACACAAAAAGACATGGCAAAAGTAAAATTATCTAACATAAAGATAAATCTAAATGATAAGGTTAACATAGTAAACTAAACTTTTCCAAATTATATTGGATGAGAGTATTTCGACCCATCCTCACCTTATCTTAGAAATAAATCAATTTAGAGCTATTTAAAACTGAATATGGCTTTATAATAAAATAAAATTTTTTGTTTTTCCAATGGTGCCCCTCTCCTCCCTTATAAAAGGGCATCTCCTCCCTTTTTTCCTCACACCAATTTGAGCATTCAATCTCGGCAAAACCCTGCTAATTTCTCCTATCCACATCCCTAGAATCCTCCTAGAGGTCCTGGTCATCTTCAAAGACCAATTGTATTGCCCTAAGAGGAGGTCTCAAAGAGGCGCTTCAAAGAAGAGGTAATGTCTGTTACCAATTCTTTCAACATTATTTCTTCTTCCACTTCTTGTTTTTTTAGTTGTTTCATTATTAGGTAATAACATCAGTATCACTCATATACTGATATGTTATTATAAGTATGAAACAACCATATTTCACCATCTATCCATCCTACAGAAAACGAAATCACCAGGCGTGCGTACGTATGGAATACCGTCTCCACGCCGTGGTGTAATCTAATTTCCACTGCCACCTTAGATGGATGGGTATAATGGTGAATGTAATGAATATATATGATTATTTTAATGTGATATTGATTATTTAATATTATAAATACACTTTAATAAATTTCCACTATCATGGGAACGATCTCATCGCTCGTGCGTACGTATGGAATACCGTCTCCACAACGCGGTGAGATTCATTATCAATGATTAACCATTCATAAATGATTATAAAGTATATATAATAAGTAATCATGAAATATATGACATAATAATGATACTAGATTTATTTATATATATATGCATTTCATCCAATTAATTCCATTCAATTCAATGAGGAAACGAAAACAACGTTCATGCGTACGTACGGCCTACCATCTCCATGAATGGTGTATTTCTTCCCATTTATCGATCTATTATATATATGTATATTCTGAATATATATTATATATAAATCATGTTTTATATTCTGTAATTAAGTAATCGTTATCTAAGTAATCATATGAATAATTACAATTCAAAACACGGACGACAAATGAAATGATTTTACCCAAAACGCTCTTTAATATGGAATTTACAAAAGAAAGGGTAATATAATGTCACAAGTGAACCATATATGATATCCTAACAATGAATATGATTCTTTAATAAGTCAATGACATTATTTAAATCATTATACAGGAGGTTCAGATACGTACGAAGCATATCGGACCTAAGGTAAGGGATAATTTTTCAAATCTCATTTTTATCCGAGATTGCTTATTCGTAAGTATTTACTGTGGTTATTTCTATCATCCATGTCCATGTTTTATAAAAGAGTTTTAATGTATGTTAAAAGTATTTTTTACCCATTTTTGACTTTTACGACATGGTATGTAAGGAATATTTCTTTTTTTACGTTACAAGGTACTTTTTTTTACTTTTCTGGAAAAACTACGAGAAGAATGTTTTTTTAAAGTATACGACATGAAAGGATTTTTACGGTTTTATAAAACCTTATTTTCATGAAACATCCTCCAAAAGATTTCATGACTATTTTTAACAAAATCATTTTCTTTTAAAATTGCATGACATTTTGTGAAAACAAAATTATTTTAATGAAAAAAGGATATTTAGCTCAAGAATTCATTTCACGTGTTTTATCAAAACCATTTTCATCTAAGATGACATTATTTCACATGTGTATGTTTCAATTATGATGTCTCTATGATTTATGTGGTTTTACATTTCTTATTATGAAATTATATCCATTTATTTTATATGGATTATTTGATGATGGGATGATGTTTATGAAAGAAATTTTATTTGTTGGGTTATTATGAATGATGTATGTTTATTTTGTGGCACAAGTAAGAATGATTTCATTATGAGATGGGTGGGACCTATATCTCCCTCCAATGCATTGGGTAAATATTTATATCTCATGATATAGACAAGGCTGGAACGACATGTTAAACCGGTTTAGTAATATAGGACTGGAACGAGGAGTGAACTTGATTCAGAAAGGGAATTTTTCCACTAATATGGTCTTGGCAGCAATGCCTTGGAAACTATGCAAATCATTACATGTGCTTAATGGATTACACAATTACATGTTTTATTCCCATGCTATTTTATCATTCTTAATGTTACTTTATGATCTATGCCTTACATACTTCCATGTTTTATGTCATTTCTCAAGCTTTTGATAATTAAACATTATGTTCATGTTTTTAAGTTCAAATGTATATGGTATGTTTTATTTTATCCATTCCTACCCTTACTGAGCATTTGACCTCACCCTTTTTATGTTTCATTTTCCCCTAGGATTAAAAGAATGGTTTTAGGTAAGGAAACAAAAAGTGGAAGATCTTTATGGGAGATGTTGAAGATCTTTCACCACGATTAGAAGATTATGTTCCATGTTACCAAAGACACTAAACTATTACAGTCCTTTTGTGTCTGTTTTGTTATGTATTAAGTATTCTGCATAAGTAATGTAATATCTATGTACGCCAAGCTTCGGGTCTCTACAATAACCTCCAAACGGCTGATCCAAATGTCCTGAAATATTTACAGCTGATAGAGGACACATGGAAGAAGATATTTATCTGCTACAGCCACTGATGATTCGGCATCCTTTAATTCAAAATTCACACGTCAAAATGGGGGATGAATCTGGACGAAATTTGCGAGTCAACTTCGAAACGTCAAAATCCATTAATTTTCTCACCTTCCTTTTGACTCTCTAAATTATTGGGGATGGAATTTATTATGGTGGGGTGTCTCTAAGGCTCCTAATATTCCTATATAAGGAGCTGGTGGTGAAGGAATTATCATCTAACATTTTTCATTGAATCCATGTTTTTCCTTCAATTGTAATTTCCGGCTTTCGTTTTGTAATGGCATCGTCAATTTCTCTAATGTAAGTTTTTCATTCACTTTTAGTATTTTAATAAAATTTATTCTTCTTCACGTTTTATTTTCATTTTCTTCACATGTTGATACCGTTTAATCAAGGTGTGAATTTACTAACACCAACACTCGTGAATTCAATCACACTACGGTGGAGTGCTCGTTTTTATTAATGTTTTTCTTCTTCAATCCCGCTTCTTTAAGTCGACTACCCGCTTCCATTGATAGAATATCATCAATGGAGGGATAACCTTTTGTGGGTTGATCCTAGGGAGTCGCATGGGGAGGATTGAATACTATTTTATGTTCTTAAATTCATAAATCGATTCTTCATTTTAATAGTACCTTTCTTTGATTTATCTTCTTCTTTGTCTTCATTGACTTTAACGACGACACATTTTGAGTGCTAGTACGATCCAATTCCTTGAAGTTCTCATTTAATTGATCATCTATGTGAATTAGTGATTAGCCTTGAAATTGTGTATGGATTAAATAGGATAATGATATTGAGGGATTATTTCATTTAATGGATACCTCTTGAACCGATGAACAGAAAATCAAATGAAAAACAAATACATCCAATCAATTCCAAGAGACAACCTAGGATCAACTCACCTTAATTTGTTGTTTTAATTCAAGTAATATTATTGGTTTTGTTCTTTAAATTAAATCAATATTTCTTCAAATCAATCAACACCATAGTTGGACACTTCATAGCCAATCCCGCATCTAATCAAAGTGTCTCAAGGTTTCTTCTTCGGTCACAGTGGATTCGACCCCTACATGTACTACATCGACCACATACCTGTAGGGTAAATTTGGGCGCAACCAAAATTTTGTCATCGTTTCCAGGGAACCAAGTAAGTACCTTCGACCCTCGTCTTTTTTTCTCACCCCAAATTCTATATTCTCACCCTAATTTCTCTTCTCTTTTCCCCTTTCTATTTCCGTGTGTCCAAAAAAATCCAAAAACCAATTTTCCATCAATTCCATTAGATTATCCTCCAAAATACCCCTTCATAAACCAATGTTGTAATCAAGTCGGAAATAAATATTGGGAAACACCTCACATAGGGAATTTCATTTACCAATACTTAATTGAATACACCACACCATATGATATGTACAATCAATGGGATGCTGAATGTTTAAAAGATCAATTTACATAGATATCAAGAATTATTAAAAAGATAAATAATGAGGACGTCCATGATGTAAAAACATATATCAACCATAATCCTCTAAAAATTCAAGAACAATTGTGTGAAAAAATAAATAAAATGAAATCATAAGTTTCATCTTTCATATTAGAATTAAAAAGCTTTAAGACTTTTGAGGAACTCGTTCCAACTCAAGATGTTCTTTCCTCATCATTGATAGATGAATATTTTTTCCCAAAAATCTCCTATGAATTGAAAAAATAACTAACCTTTGGATATGGTATAACTGAAAAAGATCAAGGAAATGATGTAGGGTATTTAAATCAGGAGGAAATTAATTTTTTGGATTCACAAGGGGAAAATTTGTCTTCATGGAATGAGTGTTCAGAATATTACTCCAATAACATTTTTTTAGAATCACCGATCATTGAACCATTGGGAGATATAACGAATAGTGAGTTCATACCCACTCATGAAATTAAAATGGAAAATTGTTGGGATGAATCATATTTTCAAAAGGAAAAAATTCTTTCAAAATGTTTTGTAGAAGAAACAAATTTGGAATAAAATTTCCATTCATCTTTGGGAAAAATCAATGAAACTGAACCAAACATTATAATCCTTCCTTCCCCACTCAAGAATCACACTATTTATGAAAACCTATACAATTCAATTATCATCCATTTTCATCAAGAATATCATAAAGTAAGAATGAACCTTGAAATCATAGGAAATACTCCAAATGAAACTCAATCAACCATTACCGAAATTCCTTGGAATTTCACACTCTTTGTTAATCATGGGATTTCACATGGAAAAAATTCTAAAAAAAGGCTTAATCTAAATCTTGTTGAGGTGGATAAAAATGGGGTCCTAAAAATGTTGAAAGTGGGAATTGGATAATTTTGGGGGTTCAAGTCGACCTAACGACGTTAAACAAAAGCGCTGCATTGGAGGCAACCCATGGTTTTCTTGTTTCTAATCATTTTGAATCATTTACTTTTTCATATAATAAATTACCATAGACTGTTGACATGTTCTTATTTTATGAGTAAGGATGGGTATGAAAGGGGGGCGCCATATTTATCTGTGTCACGTGGCGACATCAATGAGTAATACGTTACCCAGAAATTTAAAAAAGAAAATGTATCATCAGTTTATTTTATTTATGTTTTTGTCGGTTAAAAACATTTTAGAATATTGACCTGTTCTTCTTTTATGAATATGGATGGGTATGAAAGGGGATCACCGTATTCATCTGTGTCACACGGTGTGATCCCAGAGTAATTCCTTACCCAGAAATTTATAATAAGACAATGTATCATTAGTTTGGTTTAAAAAAACCGAAAAAAGGAAAACCATAAAAATGATGATACTTGGAATTAAATAAATCATTGTGTTGCTTGTTTTGTCTGGTTTGTTCTTCATTGTATGGTTCTGGGACTATTTTGGGTGATACATGTTCAATCAAGGAGGTTCCTACATCCCCCAAGAGATCAAAGAGGTAATCTGGAGAATCATGAACTTCAACGTCAAGAACCAGGTGAATTTGTTCCATGTTTATTGTTTCAATTTTTTTAGAACACCTCTCATCTTTCTTATACTTCCTTTCAAACGTTTTTTTGTTTAAACACTGGGGAAAGTGTTATACTATGTTGGGCGGAGATGAAATAAAAAATTATTTTTTTTCAATAAGAACATGCATGGGATAAAAAATCCATTAACCATGAACATGATAACACACATTGAAAACTCGGAAATTGGATATAAAAAAAATGTGGTGTCTTGATTCAGATTTTAATGAATGTCTAAGTTCATGAGCATAGTTTTTTGAAAGTACGGTTGTCTGATGTGATTTTTCAAAGTTTACATTTTCATCTTCTTAATAAAAATGCCACAATGCACGTCTACTGGATTGTGGGTGTAAATTTGAGTTCTTGGGTCCCTTTTATTATACCATAGGGTTCTGGGGTCACTTTTAGTTTAATTTCATTATTAAAAAAAACAAAGGAAACTAAATAAATAATGATCACATAGAGGAAGGTTTTGTCCAAATGTGTGGCGTCCGACACTTGGGGATCATGACTCCATAGTTTTATTGCCCATAGTTAGGCTTTATATCTCTATTTTAGAGAATGGAATTGACAATATGTGTGGCGTCCAGCACTTAGAAATCGTGACTTCATAGTTGTCTTGCCCAGAGTTAGTCATTTCATATCTATTGTGGTTCAAAAAAAATAAAAAAACAAACAATAATAAAAAATAAATAAATACAAATTTGGATACTCGTCTTAAGGTTTAATGTGATTCCCACCTAGTGCTTCCATTTTTTCCACTTGAACAATAAAATGGGCCCCATATCTTTTGTGATGCACAACACTTTAGCATGCTTAATTGAAATTGGATGAAATGTGGTGATGAATTTGAACAAAAGAATGGGATTGGGCTTGGTATATGATTATGGAACTATCTTGTTTTAAATTATTTTGATGGGTTTCATAAATTGTTTTTGTATGAGGTCTTTGGGTGAGCAATGTGTATTAAAATGTTTTTGGAAAAGGGGATTTGAATTTCATATTTGTAATGTATTTTTCTCGGGACTAGAAAAACTCAAGTTGTAGGGTATGATTAGTCACTAAAAATGGATAATATTTATTGTTAATATCTTCATATTCATTTTTCCAATGACCATAAACATTGTTTTTACTGTATTACATAAATAGAACTTCATTTCTGACCTTAAATGCAATTGATGTTTAAAATGAAAATTTGGGCCCAATCATTCATCTGTTTGTGGAAAGAATTATATTAATTTTCGGAATTTGATATTTTGGGATATTATTGAACACTTTATTTGGAACATTTTTTCTTTTAGGTGTGATGGATGAATCCTAATGGAATATGGGGATTTTTTCACCTGAATGCATAAATTTTCTGGAGAAAGCATAATGGGCCTAAGGCCCATCAAAAAAATGTGGGGACCAAAAACCAAGCCCAATGAAGCTCAAATTTATACAGTAGAAAGATAGAAATATTAGGATCATTTTATTCAACTCTGGATGAAACTAATTCTGATGTTTTCAAGATTAGAAAGGGATCTGAAGTTCAACATTAAATGGTAGACCCGACATTAATGCACATAAAGACGTACCACCATTTCGACCATAACATCCAAACGACTAAGCCAAATATCCCGAAATTTTTACAGCTGATAGAGGACAAATGTAAGAAGAAATTTTAATTTTACTATCACTGATGATTCAGCCTCCTTCAATTCCAAATTCACATGTCAAAATGGTGGGCGAATCTGGGTGAAATTTCCGGGTCAACGTCGAAATGTCAAAATCCCTTAATTTTCCCACCTTCCGTTTGACCCTCTAAATTAATGGGGATGGAATTTATTGTGGTGGGGTATTTTTAAGGGTCCTAATATGCCTATATAAGGAGCTGTTGGTGAAGAAATTATCATCTAACATTTTTCTTTGAATACATGTTTTTCTTTCAATTGTAATTTTCCGCTTTCGTTTTGTAATGGCATCGTCAATTTCTCTAATGTAAGTTTTTTATTCATGTTTAGTATTATAATAAAATTTATTATTATTCACTTTTTCTTTTCCTTTTCTTCACATGTTGATACTTTTGAATCATGGTGTGAATTTACTCACACCAATACTCGTGAATTCAATCACACAACGAGAGAGTGTTCATTTTTATTAATGTTTTTCTTCTACAATCCCACTTCATTAAGTCGATTACCCACTTCCATTGATAGAATAGCATCAATGGAAGACTAAACATTATGGGTTGATCCTAGGGAGTCACATGGGGAGGATTTAATTCTATTTTATGTTCTTAAATTATTAAATATGTTCTTCATTTTAATAGTTCCTTTCTTTGATTTATCTTCTTCTTTGTCTTCACCGTCTTTAACGACGACACATTTTGAGTGCTCATACGTTCCAATTCATTGGAGTTCTCATTTAATTGATCCTCTAAGTGAATTTGTGATTATCCTTTAAATTGTGTATGGATTAAATCGGAAAATGATATTGAGGGATTATTTCATTTAATGGATACCTCTTGAATCGATGAACAGAAAATCAAATGAAAAACAAATACATCCAATCAAGCCCAAGAGACAACCTAGGATCAACTCACCTTAATTAGTTGTTTTAATTCAAGTAATTTTATTAGTTTTGTTCTTTAAATTAAATCAATATTTCTTCAAATCAATCAACACCATAGTTGGCCACTTTATAGCCATTCCAGCATCTAATCAAAGTGTCTCAAGGTTTCTTCTTCGGTCCTTGTGGATTCGACCCCTACCTGTACTACAACGACTGCATACCTATAGGGTAAATTTTGGCGCTACCAGGTGGCTCTCTAGATTTATTTTATATATATATGTATATATTCCTTGATGTTGTTTTTGGATATACCATATTATATCTTGATATTGGTTTTCCAAAAAAATAGTGCAATTCCACCCATTTCAGGTGAATATATATACCCCTGATAATAGTTGCCACCCCGGGGGACTATTGGATGTGGGACACGGGGGTCATTATATATTTTTATTTATTTCCATCCTAGGAGTGGAATCCTTAAAGGGACGGGTTCATGAAATTATATGTTTCTTTATCCACTGACTCTCATCCCATTATTTTATTCATTGGGGAAACCATCACAATGCCTCTCACACCCATTATTAACCAAGTTCCTTCTAGTTATAGACATTACTAAAAAAGGAGTTAACATGAGTGATGAAAAATATACAACCTAAGGTAATAATAATATAAATGTAATACATCCTTAAAACATATTTTTCATTAACACATATATTATTCAATGAGTGTGTCTACAAATGTGTGAAGTTATGCCTATTTATTTCACTTGGTCATGGTTGAGTTAACACTCAACACACCCTCTTCCGAGTTATTACCCCTAGGTACAACTATTTTAGAGCCTGTATTCACTTTACAAAACCTATACATGGATATATTTTCTTGTAAAACAACTACTCACATTGCTCATATTTTATGGATATATTCATATAGTTTAACTCATATCTAGGGTTTTTAGATACTGTTCTCTAAACATAATTCTAAAAATAGTTTATCTAATCTAAAAAAGTAACAAAACCTTTCCATTGATACTAACTGTAGATGCCCAAGCAAAACATGCCATTATTTTACATCGTTTATGTGATTTATTGTACTAAATTTCAAACATACTAATATCCCAAATACCAATAGGTTTAGTTCCTTCAGAGACTACGAACATAATCAAAATATTTAATAATACTTGACATCATTTATCTTTAAAGGCACCAAACTAGACCATCTTCTAAAAATTTATCAATAATACTCATCCTCATAATAAGGTTAATTAAAACATAATAAAAGGGCGAGATCAAACATTCAAAAAAGTGTGAATAAATATTTTTCAAGGATGATTTCATAAGAATAATTAGAAACATCAGAATATGAGATAAATTATAACATATTGAGTGATAAATATAAATCATTAGTGGGATTCGAAGTACATGGCATAAAAATTAAAGGCACAAAAGATCATTGTGGGAAAATAATAGTCATAACATGGATTTTAATGATTTAACATAAATCATTAAACATGTGAGTATAAGATCATAATGAATTAAATCTTTTAAACATAGAACGAACATTAAAAAATGGAAAAATTTCATTCCTAACGCACACTAGGAGATAAAAATAAATAAATGAATAATTTCATTCAAATATAGCACATAAATTAGTATAGGGAACATTAGATTCATGAGCCACGACATTAGTGGAAAAACATACAAGAAACTAAAATATACTCAAGAATACATTATCTAATGAGATATAAAATATTAAACACTTCATTTGAGGGATATATTAGACCCACCTATCTTTGGTTTATATCATAACCACCCATCTTTGGATTATAATGGAACTCATCATCTATGGATTATAATTGAACAACCCATCCTTGTTTTATTGCATAACCACTTTTTACTCATCAACACATGTGTGGGGAACCTAAAATCATTTAAAATTCACATCATAATGAACCCATGGAAATAAAATGGGTTTAAAAAAATGAAAGAAAATCATTCATTTTTCAAAAGAAAACCATGGAAATAAAATCTGTTTCTTAAGATATACAATAGTTATAATATAATATCATGAACAAAATTATTTGAACTGAAAACATTAATGCTTAAAATAAACATAAAAATAAAATAATAATATAGGGTGAAACAATAATCATAAATCCTTTGGAGTTAGATCGTTATTATGTTAATGAAAATCGAGTTATAAAAATAAATTTTAAAAACATTTTTTATTCATCAATATAAATTTCAAACTTATGAGTATCTTTTAATAATGTCTTCTTTGTTTTTAAGAAAAATTCAAATGAAATATTTTCTTAAAATAGAATTGGTTAAAAAGTATTTTTCCAAATAAATAAAAAAGTAGAATATTTTAACATGGGATGTATTTTAAATATGTTTAAATAATAATTTTTTTAACTTAAATATATTATTTAGTGTTACTATATCCCTTATGCTTTATCTTTGACATCCATAGAAGTGATTTAACCATTTTAGAGACTTAATATTCTTTTAGAAAACTCCTTAGAATTAAAGGAATTATGAAAATTAATAGTGACCAGAGGATTTTGGACATGGGATAGTGTTCTAGGGGGATAAAAGTGGAAAATGATCTTTTATAAAAGTAATGTTCATGTTTAAAATTGAAGGGGTAAAAATGGTATCTGTTTATAAGAGATGAAAATGTATCTTTTGGAAACTCTCATATTTTTTGAAAAAATTTATGAAACTATTCATCATTAAATGAGTCAAAAGTGAAAAAAAAATGTTGAGGTTAAATTGGTTGTGGGTAGAAACTCACCTCAAAAGCTAATTTGAGGAAATGTTTTCAATATACTTTTTCTATTTTATATTTATTTAAATATAGTAATTAATTTCTATAAAAAAAATTAAAATTGACCCCATTACCTAATTTGAACCTCAAAATTTCAAACATGAAAATAATTTTATCATATCAACTATATAAAAATGTGAGATGTTTATAATAAACACACTTAATTGTGTAAGGGCAGATTTTATAAAAATGATTTTTTTCAGCTTTTAATATATATATATAAGAAGAAATTATAATTATTAATAGTTTTGATGATATGAATTGATTTATTGAAAATAAAATTGAGGTATGTGGCTTTAAATTGCAGTAAAATCAATATATCACAATGAAATTACTTCAACAAAAGAAAAAACTAAGAACAATTTTTATAAAAACGGTATTTTAATTTAGTTACAAAAATGTTAAAAATATGATTAATTAGATCAAGGAATATATTAAAATTCATAATTTTAATCCATAAATATATATTTTATTAGTTAAATGGATGTTTAAATTTATATGATACGTTTAAATTGTGATAATATCATAAAAATTAGAATTTTTACAAAAACCATATTTTCCCTATAAAAATCATTTTTTTCATAAAAATTAAATAATGTTTATTAATTAAATTTTTATTAGAGGAATTAAAAATTGAATTTTATTTTATAAATTTTGGATTATAAAATTTCTAGAATTATTTTTTATAAGAAAACATTATATAATGAATATGGATTTTATTGAAAAAAATCATTTTCGATATTAACTCATTTTAATTTTTTGTCATTTAAAGGTAATATATTTTATGGGTTTAATATATTAGTGGTTATTATAATCTTATTAATAATGTTATTATATGATTTTTGTGTCCATTTATGTTGCGTGCAGCATGTAACATATGTTTTCAAACATAATTTCTACTTATATTGGAAAAAAGTGGGTTGTTACACTCATAGCGCATCTCGAAGTTGGTTATGAGGTTAGTTATCATATTTCTCACTCTACTGCTCATTTATATTATTCCAATAATTCATACTATTATTATTTATTTTATAATAAAAATAATGTACAATATACTTTCTTTATAAAACACATTTCAAAATACAAATAACTTATAAATAAATAAAAACAAGTTCTTAATGAAAATAATCTCTTTTTTGAAATTTTTTTTGACTTATCCTTGAAACATAAAGATTTATCTAATGTGGATTTTTTAGAATTCCAAATAAATGGGAAAAAAATAATAAATCCCAATTTCCTCATGGTGATCAATATCTAAATATTATTTCAGGTAATCAGCGTTCTACAAAAAAATAATTTCAGAATTGGTTTTTCTAAAATTCAAAAAACAATTTTTTAATGGGTTGTTCCTAAAATATGTTTTTTTATTTTTTTCATGAATATGGGAATATAATTGAAGAATGAAGTTATTAAAATTATATATAAAGGAGACCTAAATCGATTAATATTTTTTCAAATATTTCTTATTGAAAATATTATACTAAACAAGTTTGGGAACTTAAATCATTATTAGCCAATTTATTGGACCAAAATTTGTTTTCGAAACATATATTTTTAACAAATAACACCAAACCTAAATCCAGAAGCGTACAAAAATGAAATTTCAATTGATATGCCTTAGGTTTGTGGCATTTTACATTATTGATTTTTCAAATATATGACCACTCGATGATTAAGATACTATCCATCTTTGAAGTAGTTTGTTATCTATGTTGGTGAACTATAGAGATTAAATACACCAATTAAAGTGGATTCCATATTTTTTATTTTTTTAAAATTTTATCTTATTGGAGATATGTTTTTTTCTATATTAAATTTTCTTTTCCCATTTGAAATTAATTTTTTTATCACTTCCATCTCCCTCTTTCTTCTATGACATTTTCTTCCTTCTAGGGGAGAGGTTTTCTTTTATAATTTTCATTTTCAAATATTTTTTATTTTCTTTCCATCTCTTGAATTTTATTTCAAAATTAATCTCATTTTCAATTGAATTTTATAAATCTTTTTTGTTCTATCTAACGTCTCATTTTCAAATTGTTTTCTAATTTATTTCATATTATTTTTCAAAAAAACTATTTTTTTATCTTTTTCAATTGTCTGTTTCTTGATTTTTTAAAATTTAGTTTTCTTATCATTTACAAATTTATTTTATAAATATTATAACTTTTAAGGTTTTCAAATTTGTGAGATTCACTATAATATTATAATATATTTTTTATCTTGAAATAATGTTCTTGTAACACGTTTTGAAATTTATTTATATATTTTCATCTATCATATTCTATAAATATCTGTATAATTCATAGGATGTGGCCTTAAATGTTTTATAATCAATAATTCTATTTTGGTTTACTTATAAATATGGAAATTATTTCACAGGTCTTACTCTATAATATTTCTTTTTATGCTTATAGTAATCATTAAGATAAATATTGTATTACTTGTTACTATTGTTTAACTTATAGGTAATTATAATTTTTATATATCCTTCCCATTGACATTAAATTTTTTTATTTTTGATAATCTCAAGGGGGTGTTTAGATAAGGTGGATAATTTTTTGGTTAATGGGGTGAAGTTTATCAAATATGGAAAAGTTTTATTTATCTAGGTTTGGGGTAGAAAAAAAATCGTTTTTGAAAATGATGATGTATTTATGGTTTAAATTATTTCATGTTTATCACTTTAGAATATTCAATATATTTTTTGAAATATTATGACCTTACTTGGTTACAGGTTTCACTCATTATTTACAATTGATATATCTTTTTTCAATGTTTTTGATCCTCATGAATGGGGAGACTATTATACCCCTATCTCTATAATGATTGATTCATGATAAAAACTAAATTATCTACTTAAAGATTTAATTTTAGTTGAAGTATGTTATAGTGTTATGATTCCATATATTTATCTTAATGAATCAACTTAGAGAATCTTATCAAAGAAAAAGGTAATTATGGAATACTATTTTACATGAAGATAATGTTTATTTAATGAAGGGGATTTGAAGAGCCATAAAATATATTTTTTAAGTATTAATAACTATAATTAAATCATATATGGAAGTTGGATTAATTAAATTAATATTTTGAAGGAAGTTGGAATGGCCAATGTGATGTATGGAAAAATACAAGTAGCACTTACTAGTCGGCATAGGTCCAAAAGCCAAACAGTGTCATATTGACTAAATTCATAACCTATAATAAGTTCAAAAACCTTCCTATGAATAACTATTTAACTACTGTTGGAATATTAAAAGTAGTAGTGAACTCCATTAATCCCATTGTCAAGCTAGGGAAGACTACTGGTAGCAGGAAGGCATTCAAGGACAAGTTAAAAAATATTTATTCAGTAGACCCTATAGATCCTAAACCCTCGTCAATGAATCTTAATGAATACAATGAATTAAAAAACATTACTATCTATTTTAGAGGATATTAATTCATGTACAATTAAGATTTAAAACATTAAATTATGAAAAAATGTGTTTTTTGAGTAAACTGAAGTGCACTAGTGATAAAATAAGTGATCATCTCTGTTAATCAAAAAATCCCCACTAGAACCTTTTTCTATTCTTAAATCTCTTGGTATATCCTCTATGTAATGTCTCTATGACTCTTATCAAATTGTATATATCCATATTGATTGAAAATGTAATGTATTTGTAGAGGATTTGTTCTATAAAAATATCATTTCTTATCACCTACATTCTACAATGGGTTTCTTATTAAAAATTTAGAAAAGAAATGGAGATGAGTGATTACTATAGTTGAAGTAATGGAGGTGGGTATCTTGATACAACCAATGAAAATAAAGGGACAACTTGTCCCTAAATTTTCATTAAAATAAATGTAATAATATAGAAACCTCTCTAATAGAGGGGAGGAGATGTAGGGGCTCACACTGATTTTTTAGCGGTCTCCTTTATCAAATTGTGTTGTCTACCTCTATCTCTCTAAATATATGTTTCTCAATTTATTCTTTTCAAAATTTAATTATGGTAAAAATAAATTCATAATTTTTATATGACTATTTTCATTGTGAATACTCAAATAATTTTTAGATTAACTTTACAATAAATATCAATCTTATATATTTATTCTATCATTATCTTTTTGTTTTTATTTTTCTTTTACATTTTATCTCTTTTCTAAATGGGAAACTCAACCCCCCCCCCAATTCATTATACTCCACCAATATGTCAAAAATAAATGATATTAAAAATGGAGATACCACATTAATAAGGTTTGGATGATAAACACTTGTAATGAATAAAGAACTCAAGAATGAGGCATTTCCTCTCACTTACAAGATAAATTATATATTCAAATTTAAAATAATTCACTCTAATTTTTTAAGTGAAAATTTTCAAGTATTATTTGATGTAATTAATTTTTCATTTTTTTCATCATCATGAAAATTTAAAATTATTTATTGAATTTGTAAATAGCTGAGTTTGGCATGACCAAAATTGGAACAACTACTTTTCCTGAAACATTCAACCTGTACCTTCATATTTGTTATTTGATTATTATTTGGGATGGTAACATAAAATATAATGATTTTAGTATATATTCCTCTTTAAATAAATTTTGGGTGATCTATAACTTATTTCACATGTAACACCAAATGAAAAAAACCTAATATATTAATAAGACAAAATAAATAATTGTTACCATTATAATTTAATTGTTGAGCTGCTGGATATAAACAGAAGAAAGACCTTTAAAAAATATATTTTGAAAGGATAATTAATGGATTTATGTAGTATGATTCTTCCTAATGAGGCTAATTTTTCTCATATTTGAATGGAGGTAAGGTTAAAAAGGTTTTTTCTAGAACAATAACAAGATGTAAATCAATAAGTATATCTTGACTGAAATAGTGTAGAAGAGAAATTCAATCTTGTAAAATTCATGGTAATATTCACACTAGTCGAACTGCCACCCATTACTAACACCATTACTTATTGTACCCATTGATATTATGTAAAGGTCTTTAGGGCGGTTTATATAGATGTTAGAATGACATAAACATGTAACATTTAATTTAATAAATATTACATGTATTTATACACATTAATAATTTCTTCAAAAAACTATTATTCAACAATGAATTTAATTAAATATGAGAGGTTATATTTAGTAAAAATACATTGATAAAATTTAATTTGTTGTTTAAAAATATATAATCAATTAAGAATAAAATAATTTAATATTAAAATGATCTAATTTAATAAAATTTTATTTTCAAAAGTGTAGAATTTATTTTAGTAAATAAATATAACAATTTTGGTGAAAATTTATAAAAAAATCATCAATATAAAATCAAATATATTAAACTAATAATTTATGTGAAATAGTATAAAAACACATATAAATTTAATAGTTATTCTATCAAATAATAATTTTTGTGATATATTAAAATCCTAAATTTTTTTAATGTTATTTTGCTAAAATTAAATTATTTTTTGGACGTATAATATCAAAAATAATATTATGATGAAGTATTAGTTTTTTTAAATTATTCTTAGAGAATTTGAAAATTATTGTTCTTATAATGTTACACACATATTCAATGAAGTTAATTTTCATCACCATTAGAAATTTATGTCCTTAAAAAAATATCATATACCTAATCAATGTGATAAAATTATGCAATATGATTTTTTAATACATAAAAATAATTTATCGTTGTAAAAATGATGCCACCAAGGACAAGGTAAAATTAGATAATAATAGTTATATTTTATGGTAAAGGATAAAAATATCTTTAAACCCTATCTCCAAATAAGAGTATGATGTATTTGTCAACCTTATCTTTTTATTTCCTCTCTAATTTTCAATTTTGGAGCCTCTATCCTTAATGATGACCCTATATTTTTATATTCAGAACTTATTTTTTTCAAAAATGTCTCCCCTCTCAACTTTAAATGGGTCCCTCCACCACCCCACATCTCCTCACACCTTCTGAAACATATCATATCCAATACCTAATAATATATTCCTCTAACCCTCTTTCCCATTTCCTAGAGGTTCTCTACTCACCAAAAGTCAAATCTAATAAAGATTAAGGAGATACCTAAATGAAGATATCCAAGGAAGATGTGATTATTTTAGCCAAGTTATTTATTATTTTTATTATAACTTCTACAAGTATAATGTATAATAATATGATGAGATTAGTACAATTTCTATTATAGAATTTTATTATGTTTATGTAATAACCATCATCTATATTGAGAAATATCAAGTGGCTGAGAGACTTTCTCTCTTATTTGTAATAGATTTTAGGTCGTTGGACACTTGATTTCTATGAAAATTCAACCAGAAGCTAGTGACTTCCTCATTAATGGAAGATTTGATTCTCCTAACCATGTGGAGACTGGATTCAGGGAAGATTTGATTCTCCCAATCATGTTTCTGTTGCAGCTATTCTGGAACCAAAACAAAATGAGGCTCGCTTATCTCACTTCTCCAGAAATATGGGTTTTACTCATTTCACCCATGCAGGTTACCTCAACAAGAACATTTGATTTTTTTTAGAATAATGACATCTCTTTAGATATTATTGATGTCTCCTCCCAAGAAATCTTTACCAAGATTTCTAAATGGGGCACCAAGCTCTATTTCTCTTTTGTTTATGCATGTTTTGAAGAATCTAATAGGTTGAGTTTATGTCATCACCTCCAAAGGTTTCAGCCTAGTAAACTCCCCTGGTTTGTTGGAGGCGACTTTAACATAGTCTTAAATGCTTCTGAGAATAGATGGGGTGTTGAAATTTCTGCTCATGCTCGTAATGATTTTCCAGATTTTCTGGCAGCCTCTGGTCTTATGGATATGGGTTTCTCTGGTTGCAAATTCATGTGTTGTAACGATCGCATAGGTTCTAGAAGAATTTGGAGTAGGCTCGACCACTTCCGCTCTAATCTCCAAGGGCTTGATTCCTTTCCCCAAGCCTCCATCGCACACCTTTCCTGGTCGGTGTCCGATCATGCTCCCCTCCTTGTGATTCTGAGACACGAAGACTCAGGGCCTAAGCGTTTCTTATATTCTACCAATTGGCATTAGCGTGAATTTTTCTAGCAGATGATCCAACATTCTTGGGATCAGCATATGAGGTAATTGGCTTGGTCTGGCCTTATGAACCGACTCCATCGTCTTAGGAAGGATATTCAGATTTGTCTCTCCCATCTCAATGACAATGATAATAGCTTCGATGGTATTCAAAGGGACATCCAGACAATATAGGACAACCTTATTGAATATTGGGATGATAATTATTTTTCTCAGCTGGTTGAAAAGAAAAACATTCTTGCGGAGCGGCTACTGGCTATCGAAAGGTCCTACAGGCAACGTTCTCGAGCATTATGGCTTAAAGAGGGGGATAGAAATTCTACATTTTCAGGCCTGCCTCAAATAGAAAAGGGTGAGCAAACTAATCGACCTTACGCTTGATATGGCTCTTTCACTTCGTATGTGGAAGTGGTTGGGAAATTGGCTCTGAATCATTTTGAAAACCTTTTAGTTGGGCCGAATTCCTCTAATGCTGGTTCATCTAACAGACTTGTTGAGGAGTTGGACTTCTTGAATTTTATCCCCAACTTAATTAATTGTAGTGACAACGACATGTTTAAAATGCTAACTGATGAAGTTGAGATCAAAAATATGGTTTTCAGCATGAATAGAGAAAGTGATCTTGTCCTGATGGCGTCCCGGGCTCTTTCTTCATTGAGCCTTGTCCCATTATTAAGTCTCATGTTATGGAGGCCATTATTGATTTCTTCAGAGGTGTACCCCTTACCTAGGCTTCTTGTGACTCCAAGGTTATTCTCATTCCCAAATTTAAGGACCTTACATCCCTCAATCAATTCAGACTAATATGTTTTTGCAACTTCGTATATAAAATTTTGACTACTCTCATTAATGGCAGGCTCTGCAATGTCATCCCAAGAATTATTTCGGAAGAGCAACATGGTTTTGTCAAGGGAAGAAATATTTAGAGTGCTATTGGAATTTCCAAAGGATGGTTAGTGACTTGAATAAAAAATTTGTTGGCTCTAATATCAGGATCAAGATTGATATTGAGAAGTTCTATAACAATTTGGAGTGGAGTTTTATTTTGATGGTTATGAGAACTCTGGGTTTTCAAGATTGGTTCTATGACCTCTGCTTCCGTTTCTATGCTTGTCCATGGATCTCTATTTCTCTCATGGGTAAGGTCTTTTGTTTTTTTAAATTAGTCTGCGGAGTTAGGCAAGGCGATACCCTTTCTCCTACCCCGTTCATCTTAGCTCAAGAAACATTGTCAAGAAACATCCACAAAGGTATTGGTGATGGGGTTGTCCTCCCCTTTAGAAACAGATTTGGAAATGGCTGAATCTCCCACCTCATGTTCGCTGACGATATCCTTTTTTTCATCAATGGTAGGAAGAGGTCATTAAATGGATTCTCTAATATATTGTCTTCCTATGGAAAGTTGAGTGGTCAGATCATCAACTCACGAAAAAAGAAACATCTTCTTTTCCAATAAGTGCCCAGTCCGTCTCTCCAATATTATTCAATCCAAGCTTGGAATTCAGCGGAGTCACCTTCCTATGGTCTATCAAGGAGTTCCTATTTCCAATGGAAGTGTTAAAAAAATTCTGTTTGATGACATCACTAACCGGATCACGGGAAGAATTTGTAATTGGAAGAATAAATTTCTCTAGTTTGGAGGGCGTATCACTCTTATCAATAGTGTCCACACTTCTATCCTGATGCTTGTCATATCCATCATCAAAGCCCCGAGAAGCACTCTTAGGAGACTGGAAAAGGTCATGACTGATTTTCATTGGGATTCCAAACAAACCAACCGTTGTCACTAGGCCTCTTGGCATCTGATGGAAAAACCTATTGAGGAAGGGGGTATCAGCCTACGAGATGTGGAAGGTCACATGTGCTCGATGCAAGCAAAGCTGTCTTGGGATATTCCTGAAGGGACCTCCCTCTGTTCCAAATTTATTATTAATAGATACGGTGATTGGAAAAGCTGGAGCTCTCAACCCCAAATATTGTCAGGACTGGCTCTCTGCATGCTTAAACACTTGGAGGATCTAGAGGATCATCATCACTGGATCGTTGGTCGTGGTGACATCAACCTCTGGATGTCAAACTGGACAGGTTCGCTGCTCCATTTTCCAGGTTGCCCAGTCCCTACAACTTCCATCAAAGAGGCTAGTCTTTACCCAACCTTCATAGATGCAATCTTAAATCCGGATTAGAATATCATCTATGATAGTATAATGCTTTCTGATGAGCCGGATAGATGTTCCTTCATGGGATCCAGTTCAGGAAGATTCTCTTTCCGGGACTTCAGGAATACGCTTCACTCATCTAGTGTCACAGATGCTTGGGCTGAAAACTGTGGTGTAAGGAAATTCCAGGTAAGCTTAATTTCTTAGTCTGGTGAATTAGAAATCATGCTATACCTACTGATGATAATGTCCAAAAAAGAGGTGTCTCCATGGTTTCCAGATGTCACTACTGCTCAAGTACCCAAGAAGAGACAATGAACCATCTCTTACTCCATAGTGAATGGGCTACGGGAGTCTGGAATTTTCTGCAGCTGGGTAGGAATATCCATTTTTCCAGTGAGTCTTTTCAACTCTTCATAGAATCCTGGTTCATGGGTGTTGGTGGTTTGGAAACTAAAGTCTGGGGCATGAAATTCACGACTATTTATTGGTATATCTGTGAAGCAAGTAACAAATCCCGCCTTTGGGTGCCCCAGTCGATGTGCAGCCTTCAAAATAGAATCAAAATTGATGCTGTTGAATTCGGTGGCCTCCTTAAAGAGGTATGGAATTATGCTACTTTCAGGAGATTTCTTCCTGGTGTCTAAAAATATTCTTCTGCTAGCTCTTCCAACCAGCATCTATGGGTCAAATGGAGTCCACCACGTTTTGGCCTGAAACTCAATGTCGATGGATCTTGTGTCGACAGGAGCAAGAGGGGAGGCAGCCTGATCAGGGACGACAGAGGTTCCATGATTTTGGACTTCAGTGCCTCCTTTGGGTCTTGTAATTCCCTGGCTTCTGAGACCGCTACTATGGCCTTGGGCCTTTCCTTGTGTAGGCGATACAACATATCAATCATAGAAGTGGAATCTGATTCTGTGGTGTAGGTCAATTTTTCCAACAGAATGTTGATGTCCCCTGGAATCTGGTATATTCTGTCTAGTATGGAAGAAGTCTTATTAATCACAATGTTTGTGTCTCCCACACTTGGCATGAAGTGAATTTCGCAGCGGACTCACTCGCAAGACAAGGTGGGCCTGGAGAATAATTGACTCTCTTCTCTTGCTTGGGATCTCTTCCTAATGATTGCAAACTTTTTGTTAAAAATGACGCATTAGGTCTCCACTATTTTCGCCCCCCCTAACGTTGCTTGGTATTGTGTTGTACCCTTTTATTTATTATCTGAATAAAATATTTACTCTTGATAAGTGGTTTTATTCGTAGGATGGGAAATGTTTCCCATGTTAACGCTGATCTGACCAAATGTCTCAAAGGGGCTAAAAATTAGGGCTCATTCAATTATAGCACACCTCATCATGGTCAAAGGATCTGAGCCATGGAAGACAAAACATCTCATCCAGCAGCTATTGGATATTTGGGGATTCTCCACTTGGAAGTGTGTCTCATTAAGGAATGGATTTTTTTACCTGATATTCCCCTATGAAAAACTCATGATGAGAACATAGGGTTACAGATCAATAACCTTCAAACCAATAGCTCTTCACATCTGAGAATGGGACCCCAAGTTCAACCCCCATGAAATTGGTTACTCTTAAATTAAAACTTGGATTAAGTTATTTTACCTAAATGAATTATTTGGCACCCTAGGATATTGTATGACATTTATTTGTCCATAAAAGTCCATATAAAAATAGATAAATAAATGGAACTGGAAGGATATGACCATTATGCTTGGTTCTTGGATGAAGTGGACTTATGTTCCAGATTAGTTGATAATGTTTACCTCTCTTCTGATGAGGAAAATATTGAGTTGGGAGTTTAATTTGAAAATTTACCTCGGTTCTATCTAGAATTTAGGGTCATTGGTCATGATTCCTCAATTTTTATAAGATCTGTTATTTATGATTTTTTCTCAATTCGTGGACATGATATTAACTCGTTCTTCAAAAGAATTAGAGAACAGAAATCATTCACCTCTGGTAAATTTCAATATGTGGCATAGAAACTACCATATATTTGAGTTTTTGATGTGCAAATAAAACTAGATCATAATAAGAAGAAGATAATGCACTTGACATAAAGTGTTGGACCTTATGATGAATGTCTTCTGAACAATCACACTTCAGTCCATATGGAGTATCCCCCTGAAAATTGTATGCAATATATGAATGTCATTAATGAACATAAAAATTAGTCTTAGGCTAATATTGTAACAGGGACAAGAAGGTAAAGAGGATAGTGTTAATTCTCATGTGGAAATAGTGGGTTTCATCTATGTATGTCATCTAGGTGATCCCTCTGATGGTAAATCGGGTTTATCTATGATTTTTTCTGAATCTATTGGATATTTCTTGATAAAGGATCCTACCCATTCATATTTTGTTGTTATAAAAAAGTTTGGGAAAATTACCTTGAATTCAAAGCATGAGTAGGGTCTGCATGACCCTTATACCACTCCAAGTGAGGTTTGTAAACCCGTTCTGCAATCTGGAATTCAGTGTTTCTCTATACTTGATGTGTATCCCTCAAAGGGGGAGGTCTGAACCAAATCAGGGGAGGTTGGGACAACCTTTTCATGATAATACCATCTTTCTATAAAGAAAAATTATGTGTAGGTGACAACCTTTAATTCATTTAAATATCTCGATTCTCAGAGTATAAATGCATATAATTCTATTGGAGCAGGTTCTGACATTGATCATCTTTGAGAGGAAAAGGAGGTTAATGTTTCCTTGTTCCTCTCCCCAATGCTACAAGCTTTCCCTTAGAAGGGGGTAGAATAAATGTTTATAAGGTATAAGAAAAATTATACTATATAATAGTAGGAGTTGTATGGCTCCTAGAAACAAGATAAATTGAAATCAGAAAGTCATCCTAGAGGTTATGGGTGGGGACGAGGTCGGGAAGACTAGATTGAAATGAAGGGTGATTCACAACTTGTGGATTCTAACTCAGATGACTTACACATTGTCATCCTTCTCCAACAAGTGAATAATTTGGATTCTCTGCCCACCAGGGGTCGTATTCATGGGAGAGACCAAGCCATGGATTGGATAGCCATGAAATATAAAGAATGCAGGATCGAAGATAAGATTAGGAAAAAAATTAGTGACTCGTGATGTGGGCTTTGATGATTCATGTGAACCTATCAACCCATATCTCTATTTCTATTTCTTTTCTATTCAATAAAAGGGCCTTTCCCTACTTTTTTTAAAAATAATCTACCTTCATCACATTATTTATAAAATGAAAATGTTTCACATGTTATGTGTTGACTACCTTCTTTATGAAATTATGTATTTCATTTTTCATCAAAACCATACATGGATGGCTATTAAAATGAATATAACGAATAATAAAATATTCATAAAGTTATTATGATTCTATAAATATAATTTAAAAATTCTATTAATATTATTAATTACAAATATTCATTGTTAAATTGAACTACCTAATTCAAGAATACCAAAATACTTTTATTAATTTTAATCTATTTTTAACAATCTATTGAGATGTATAAAATTTGTGTAACTTGAATGATATAATATATATATATATTTACTATTCTAGATATGATAAACTTGTCTTATGGACCCTTTGACCACACTCAATGTATTGAAGCAATTTTGGAGTAATTGATCGAACAATGAACAGTGGACGAGGTGAGAAGAAAATAGACAAAAAATGTAAAATATATAACCCTGAATAGACTATAACTAATGAATCATACATAAAAAATGTTCTAGATCATGAATTTTACTAATATATATTTTTTCTTCTATTAGTCAGATGCACACAATATGTGATTTTTGACTTTACGTATGGGTGTTATTGACTCAATTTCTTTTTCATTAAGTCACAAAATATCTACCTTAGGATAAATAGCTATGTTTCATATATTCTACTATTTCATTATTTCATATGGTGTTTTCAATTTCCATTTCTAAAATTTAAATCATAATCTTCTTATTTTGTAGATTTATTTTTCATAAAGATATATTGATTTTAAAAATAATGCTCATCATTTCTAACAACTATTTCCCTTCCATATCCATATTTATATTAAATAATTAGTACTTTTCTTATATTTGAGCTTCTAGCCCGAATGGCCCGAAGGCCTTATTTTTTTTATTATGGATAATCCCCCTTTTAAGGGTTTAAGGGGAATCCATACATGACACGTAGGCCCAAGGCACAAGGCCCGACAAACCCAAAATACATGACCTGAAGGCCTAGAGGCATACTATTCCCAATACATGACCCATAGGACTTCTTCAGTAATGTTTATCAATCCATATAATTTAATAAAAGTGTAATTTTTTAACTTTTTATCTCATGTGGGGTTTTCTATAAAACTAACTAAAACATAAAAAGGAATTCCCTTTTACTTTGATACAATCTTATCTTCCACTCCACATTTCATATAATTAATTTAATTCATCTTTGTGGATTCTATATTTATATTTTTAAAAGGTTTTTAATTTTCTATTTTCATGTCTTGAAATAAAATTTTGAATTAATATATAATCTTGTTCTATAACTATGTTTCAAATCTAATTTATGAAATACTTTTTTTGATTTTGATTTTATTTTCATAACTATCTCAAAAATATATAACTCATATGGAATAATTATCATGATTATCATCTAATTTATTTTATACTCCTTTTGATTGATTAAATATTTGGTGACATATATCTAATCTGGATTTCGTATTATATAATGCAGTTTAGAAATGATATTAAATATGTTTTTTCCATGCGGTTTTTATAATATTACGAGGGTTTAATTTCATGTGGAACATATTTATATATATATGGTGTATTATAATATTATAGGTGGGGTTAAATATATACCTCCATGCATTGGTAGAGTTTTATATCTCATGAGATAATAATTGTAACGACCCAAACATTCATTAATGGGAATCCCTATTGATCTAATTAAATGTATCCTTTTGTAAAATGTTTATAAAATATGTCAACTTCATTGGTTTTATGTTAATAATTGTGATTGTTTCTAATATATCCGTTCAACAGTGATCACATGATTAGTATAAATATAGGGCTTTTACAAATCTAAGTTACTCAGACAAAGGAAGTGATGACCTCATCCAGTATATGTGCCCCATAAGAAGCCCATTTGTCAGAGCTCAGAAAAGTGGTGGTGTCATTGGGCTTTGCTCTTGACCACACTCAATCCGAGCTTCAATAGGATAAGCTTGAGTAGGACCACGTAATAGAGAAGTGGAAGTTTAAAAATATTACCACTTGGGAAATGTTAACCGATCCACCCCAAGAGTCGGTCACCATCGCACACCATACCCTTCGGTATTATGCGGGTGTTATAAGGGGTTATGTAACAAGACCTTTGCACAATGGATATGCACAATATTTTTGTATATAATAATGAATATATTTTCATGTAATTGTTTTACCATGTAAATAGTTTTTAAAGCTCAAATAGTGTTCTTAGTTAATATTCAACTAAGAAATATATTTTGATGAGTTAATGGATTTTTGTATTAAATAATATTTTAATAAAATAATATTTTTATTAGATTAATTTTTATTAAATATAAATTATCATATAATTTTATGAATGCAATTGTAATTTTTAATAAGGTTTGAAAGCCATTTTTGTCCAAACCAATGAATTTTCAATAAATGTCGGTTTTTATTTTAAAAGTGAAAATTAACATATTTATAAAATTATTTAGATAAAATAAATATTATTTCTAGAATCAGGATGTCGAAATTATCCAACAGTTAATTTTTCATAATTTTCTGAGATAGTCAAATTTTTGGGTAAAAATTAAATATCGTTTATATAATGTGTTTTATGACGTCATAATGACTCAATAGTGATGTAATAAAATAATATAAGCCTTATTTTCGGCCAATATATTTTTTACAATTTAAAAAATGTGATTTTGGGTTTGTTTGATTTGTTTTACAAAGCATTAATGGACCCTCCATGGCTTATTAAACAACCTGTCTTTTTAAATTGTTTTCCTTGGGAGTGTGACTCACCTCTACATAATCAACCCCATTATTTTAATAAGTTCATACTTTGGACTTGTAAAATATAGTTTCACACTTCCCTTTGGCAAAACACATGGTCAAAAACCATGTGTTGGTTTGTGGTTTGAATTAATTTAATGTGTGGTGTCCCAACCCTAAATAATAATGAATTCCCTCACCTTTGCTATATAAACCCACCCAAGATCCCACATTCTCCTCACAAAAAGCCTTTATAGTTAATCAAAACTCTACCCTACTCTCTCTAGAATCCTCCCAAGGTTCCCCATGATCCCAAGAAGCCTCTCTCAAGCCTCTCTCAAGCCATTGGAAGCACACTTCCACATAAGGACTTTTCTTCCTTTCTCATTTTTTTCCAATTTTCATAATGTTTTTATACCCTTTTAGTTTCAATTATAAATGTTTGGGTATGGTTTCTCACCTCCCCCCTACTTCCCTTTTTATGTTGGAAAAATGGGATACCCCTTTCTCTCTCATTAAATTCCTCCCATGTACACCCGTTACTATGTCGAAATCCCGTGAGAGATTTCTCTCTCTTCTATTACATCCATGTAATCCTTTTGTATTATGAATCAAACTTACATTACAATTGTTGGGACATGTATCTATATGACCCCCTTACATCCCATTTCATGTACATATGATGAGACACCCCTTTTAGTCTCATCAACCATTTTTTTGAATTCTAACATCACACCATTACGCTGCCGAAATTGCCCTGATTTTCCAAGCCAATGTCATTATGTAGTGAATACCATGCCAATGTCTTTATCAGAGGTATTAAAATTTATTAAAATTTACTTATTGATTATAAAATTTCATTTATTAATTCCAAATTCTTTTATCTTGAAATAAATGATGATGTTTTATGAATCCATGTTATATGATCCATGTGGCACACTTATTCCTGAAATGAAATGTTTAAGAAGGGTGTGCCCTTATAGCGCTCCAATGCACTGTGTAAGTATAGTATCATTAAACTTCATATGAAATGGGGTTTGACTCATTTTTTTCATGTGCAATGAGGTTTTATTCATGTTTCATGTGCGATGAGGATTTATTCATGATCCATGTGCAATGATCCTTGGCTCATTCTAATTTCATGTTAAGTGTTGTAGCCTCATTTCCATGTTATGATTATAATGATTTATCATGACTTTATATTTATTATTCTCTTGTGAGATATTGATATGACGATTGTCTAACATTTATTTAATTCCTCATGTTATTCCACGATTATTCCATTACTGGGATTTATAACCCACCCTTTTCATATGAATGTCCTCAGGTTATCCCATGGAATGCTATGTACGAGGGAATGTAGTGGTCATGCAATGGATGTTTTCAATAATGATGTTTTATTTCATTTTTTAAGTTGTTATGTAATGATTATAAGCCCCAAATACACTAGACCTCTTGATCATCCATGTTGTATCAAGTGAAGGTTTTATATAATAAATCAGGTTTTGGTTTGTAATAAAGATCAGGGTTGTCATAGTTGATATCAGAGGATTGGTTGAGTTATTTTTGGCATTAGGATTATAAAACATAAGTAAAGCCATAGAGAAAATACTAATTATAATAAAAACATCCTAAGTATTTGTGGGTATTTATTAAGTGGTTTAACAAGAAAATACATCTGTGTCTGGATACGAGCTGGTAGAGGTGGCTCTGGCACAAATGTATCATAGGGGTAAAACCCAAAAACACCTCTTTGAGCTAGACATGAAAGGGAACTGGTGCACGAAAATGGTCCTTGCTGCACTCTTGGTTACAACACTCCCTAGGGATATGCTTTGGTAAATTCACAAGCTTATTATGAACCATTATTAAGGGAAAAAAATTCCCTATGAATATATGTTAGAAAGTAGATCATGGATAACATAGACTGAAGCCAGTTGATTCATATGTTATGGAATCAAGAGTTTTTTCTAATACATCAGTTTTTCCCTTGTATTACCCTTTATGTGTTACCCCTAACTTTCCTTTTATTTTTTCCAATGGCCAGTAATATGAGGGCTCGGGCTAATAACCGATGTGAAGATCAATGTGATGACTGTATTAATGAGATGCCCAATCCAATGGGAGCGGGAATCGTGACCATTGTCACTCTTCTCCCTCAGATAACTGAAGATTTGAATAGAAACACGGGTCAAGAGGAACGTTCAACCCCCCCCCCCCCCCCTTAAGAAAAACAAGTCGCTATCGATAGCTTCATGAGACAAAGGTCCCCTACTTTTAATGGATCATATGATCACTCAATCAATAAACAATGGATCAACTCCATTGAAAATATCATATCCATCCTTCAATGTTCTGAACAAGAGAAGGTTCCCTTGGCTGCTTATCATATGGAGGGTGAATTTGATCAATGGTGGACGTTGATCAAAATACAAATCCTGAGGAGGAGATCGAGGCGTTGGAATTTAAGGATTTCCAGAAGATGTCTTTTGATAAATGTTTTCCGTGCACCATACGATATAAGATGGAAATGGACTTCCTTTACCTTAAGAAAAAAAATGAAGAATCTATTGGAGCGTATGGGGAAATATTCACATGGCTTTCACGGTATGCTTATGGCATTGTCGTTACCTCTGAATGCAAGGTTGACCGCTTCTTTGGTGGGCTGAAACCTAGCCTGCGAAAAGCACTGGAAATTCGTGACTTCAATAGCTATGAAGAAATTTTCTGATGTGACCTTAAGGTTGAAATAAAGATTGTAGAATCTCAGGGGTATCCTGAGAATAAGAAGCGTAAGGTGGAATTCAATGATGGTGGTCCGATGGATAAATCCAATGGTGCTAAGAAGATCCAGCACCCCACTTGCCAAAGGTGCGGAAAGAAGCACCCCGAAAATTGCCTGAAGGGTACAAGAAAATGCTATGGGTGTGGAAGAGAAGGGAACTTGGCTGTTAACTGTTGGAAGGAAAGACCTTCGGCTGTGAAATTGGAGAGGAATGCTTCATTCGAACCTCAACACGTGGTTCATTTCTACAACTATAAAGAACTAGCGCACCTTGAAAATCGGTGCCCTAAGCCAAGGGTTTTCGGATGCAACCAACAACCTCGAAGGCAGAAAGGGTGATCTATTGCAATCAATACTGCCGATGTGAACCCTAAAAATGATGTGGTGATAGGTACGCTAGTTATTCATTCCAGAATAGAGAACGTACTTTTTGATTCAGGTTCTATACATTATTTTATATCTCAAAAGTTTAGTAGAATGATACCATCACCACCACAAATCATGGAAGTGAAGATGTCGGTGAATATGGAAAATGGGGCGATTATTTAATCCCATGAATATAACTCCACCCCTATCATAATCTGTGGATTGAACTTCTCGGAAAACCTCATCATGCTCCCTCTAGTGGAATATGATGAAATTCTTAGCATGTAATGGTTTCCATATATAGAGCCAACAGAAATTGTCATGGGAGGGAAATCATCTCCATGTAGAGAATCGACCCCCGATTCATTAAAAGTGCAAGGAGGAAGATGAATCTTCTTTAGCTCTATCATCTCAAGCGTGGATATTACTACCCTATGAGCACACATATCTGGATCAGATGATTGAGTCCAAGGATGAAACCATCCTTGAGAACATTCATATTGTGATGGAATTCTCTGAAGTTTTTCCCGAGGAATTCCCTTTTCTTCCTCCTAGAAGAGTCATTGAATTCTCAATTGAACTTATACCGGGGGTGTTTCCAATATCCAAAACTCTCTATAGAATGGCTGTTGTGGAGCTTGACGATCTAAAGAAACAACTATAGGAGAATTTGGATAAAGGGTTTATACGCTCAATGCTTCACCATGGGGTGCACCAGTCCTCTTCATTAAGAAGAAGGATGGATCAATGCGCCTTTGCATTGATTATCATGAGCTCAACAAAATCATGACAAAGAAAAAGTATCATCTCCCAAGAATTGATGACTTGTTTGATCAGCTACATGGAGAACAATACTTCTCCAAGGTGGATTTGCGTTCGGGATAAAATCAAGTAAGGGTGAAGAAGGAAGATATCCCCAAGACTTCTTTTTGTACAAGATAAGGGCACTATGAATTCATAGTAATGCATTTCAGACTCACTAATGCTCCTAAAATTTTCATAGACTTGATGAATATATTCTTTAGATATTACCTTGACAAATTTTTGGTAGTATTTATAAATGATATTCTGATATACTCCAAAACCAAGGAGGATCATGAGGAGCATCTAAGAACTTCTCTAGAGACCTTGCATAAGGAGATGCTATATGCCAAGTAAATCAAGTGTGAGTTCTGGTTGAAGGAGGTATCATTCTTGGTCCATATCATCAAAAGCAATGGGATATCTATGGATCCCTCCAAAACAGATGCAATTGAGGGATGGCCGAGGCCAACATTGGTAACAAATATCTGTAGATTCTTGGGGTCAACTGGATATTATCAGTGATTTCTGAGAAATTTCTCAAGATTGTAAAATCCTCTTACCAAGCTAACTCGGAAGGGAGTAACGTTTTCTTGGAGTGATTAATGCAATGAAAGCTTCAAGGAGTTAAAAAGGAGGCTTATCACTGCGAATGTTATCACTTTACCCACAAGTGGATAACTTATTGTGGTATTTAGTGATTCATTGAAGAAGGGCCTCGGATGTGTGTTGATGAAAAATGACAAAGTCATTGCCTATGCTTCAAGGAAATTTAAAGTTCATGAACAGAACAATCCAACACATGACCTTGAGCTGGCTGCAGTGATCTTCACTTTGAAAATTAGGCATCATTATCTCTTTGGGGAGAAGTGTGAAATATATATAGACCACAAAAGCCTCAAGTAAATATTCACACAGAAAGAGTTGAATATGCGCCAACGAAGATGGTTAGAGGTGATAAAATACTATGACAACTCAATCCATTACCACCCTGGGAATGATATCAAGGTGGTGGATGCTCTAAGTATAAAGGACCCAACAATTCTATCATTATTGAGAATTGAAAAGGATCCAATCATCTTAGATTTTATGAGGATGGACATGGGAATCATAAAGAAGTTAAAATCATCAATCCATTCATAAATGATTGCTCAACCATCACTTTTGGAAAGGTTAAAGGATGCTCAAAAGGATGATGTGATAATTCAGGAAAATGTGGAATCTATCAAAACATGGAAATACTTGGAGTTTAATGTTAATGAAGAAGGAATTGTGATATTTGGGAGAAGACTATCTATTCAATCAAGTCTGGAGATGAAGAATGAACTTTTGGATAATGCACATAGTTCAAATTTCACTATTCGCCTAGGAAGCACAAAGATGTATCGAGATCTCTGAGAGCATTATTGGTGAGATAATATGAAGAAGGAGATCACTGAATATACATCAAAGTTCCTGGTGTGTTAGAAAGTGAAGGTAGAGAGGCAAAAGTCTATGGGGATGATGCAACCATTGCCCATACGAGAATAGAAATGGGAGAACATCACCATGGAATTTGTCACCGGACTTCCGAAGACATCCAAAGGCAACAATGCAATCTTGGTTGTTGTGGATCATCGTATAAAGTCTTCACACTTCGTTTCTATTTGGGTGGTTTTCTCAATGGATCAACTGGCACAGATATATATCCGGGAAGTGGCAAGACTGCATGGAGTACCACTATCTATTGTGTCTGATCGAGATCCAAGATTCATCTCTATGATTTGGAAGTATCCTCATCATGCTTTGAATACTGAACTGAACTTCAATACGGCCAATCATATTCAAACTAATGGCCAATCTGAGCAGACTATACAAACACTAGAGAAAAATTTGAGAGAATTCTCAAGGGACATTAAAGGAAGATGGAATCAATATTTTCCTCTGGTTGAGTTCCCTTATAATAACAATTTCCACTCGAGCATCCAATTGGCACCATATGAAGACCATTATTAGAAAAGGTGCAAAACACCAGCATATTGGGATGAGGTCAGTAAGCATAAGCTGCTTGGACCAGAAATGGTCAAAGAAATGGTGGAAATGGTGGAAACAATTCAGCAGCATATCAAGGCAGCCCAGAGTCGACAGAAGATTTATGTAGATAACTGTCAATGAGACCTTCTGTTTAAAATTAGAGACATGTTATTTCTATACATATCTCTATGGAATAAGTTCATGGGGTTTGGAAAGAAAGAGAAGATATGTCAAAGGTACATCGGCCCCTTCGGGATTCCTGATCATCTCGGGGTTGTGGCCTATCGGCTAGAACTTCCACCTAAAATGGCCAAAGTGCATGATGTATTTCATGCATCCCTCTTAAGGAAGTACATACCAGACCTTTCACATGTACTCTTTTCCAAGGTGGTACAATTAGAGTATGATCATTCTTATAAGGAGCAACCAGTGAAGATCATAGATCGTAGAGAAGAAGTTATAAGAAATAAGACAATTTCCCTCATCACGGTGTTGTGGCCAAACCACAAGTTTGAAGAAGCGATGTGGGAATTAGAGGAAGTGATGAAGCAGAGTTACCCGCATTTTATTTAGTGTGGGAAGAGAAAATTTCTAGGGAAAAATTTCTTAAGGGGGGGAGATTGTAACGACCCAAACATTCATTAATGGAAATCCCTCTTGATATAATTAAATGTCCCTTTATGTAAAATATTTACATAATTTGTCATCTTCTTTGGTTTTATGTTAATAATTGTGGTTTTTTCTAAAAGATTCGTTGAACAGTGATCACATGATTATTTTAAATATAGGGCTTTAACGAATCCAATTTACTCAGACAATGAAACTGATGGCCTCATCCAGTAGACGTGCCCCATACGAAGCCCATTTGTCAGAGCTCAGAAAAGAGGTGGTGTCACTGGGATTCACTCTTGATCAAGCCCAAGTCGAGTTTCAATAGGTTAAGCTCGAGCGGGACCACCTACAGGAGAAGTGGATGTTGATAAATATTACCACCCGGGAAATATTATCCGAGCCACCCAAAGAGTCGGTCACCATAGCACACATTACCCGTCGGTCTTATGCGGGTGTTATAAGGGGTTATGTAAAAATACCTTAGCACTATGGTTATGTACATTATTTTTGTATATAATAATGAATATATTTCATGTTATTTTTGATACCTTGTAAATTGTTTTTAAAGATCAAATAGTGTTTTTAGTTAATATTCAACTAAGAAATCTATTTTGATGAATTAATGGATTTTTTTGTTAGATAATATTTTAATAAAATATTATTATTATTAACAGATTAATTTTTATTAAATATAAATGATCTTATAATTTTATGAGTGAAATTGTAATTTTTATTAAGGTTCGAAAGCCATTTTTGTCAAAACCCGTGAATTTACGATAAATGTCGGTTTTTATATTAAAAGTGAAAATTAAAATATATAGAAAATTACTTAGATAAAATAAATATTATTTCTGGAATCAGGATGTCAAAATTATCCAACGGTGAATTTTTCATAATTTACTGAGACATTCATATTTTTGGGTAAAAATTAAATACCATTTAAATTTATAATGTGTGTTATGACATCATAATGACCAAATAGTGATGTAATAAAATACTATAAGCCTTATGTTCAGCCAATATATGTTTTACCATTAAAATAATGTGATTTTGGGTTTGTTTGACTTCTTTTACAAAGCATTAACGGACCCTTCAAGGATTATTAATCATCTAGTCTTTTTAAATTGTTTTCCTTGGGAGTGTGACTCACCTCCACATAATCAACCACATTATTTTAAGAATTTCAGACTTTGGATTTATAAAATATTATTTTCCACTCCCCTTTGGAAAAAACATGGGCAGTTTCATGGTTTGAATTAATTTAATGTGAGGTGTTACAACCCTAAATAATAAAGAATTCTCTCACCATTCCTATATAAATCCATCCAAGCTCCCACTTTCTCCTCAGTCGAAGCCTTTGGAGTTCATCCAACCTCTAAAATTCTCTCCCTAGAATCCTCCCAAGGTTCCCGAAGCTCCGAATAACCCTCTCTCAACCCTCTATCATGCATTTGGAAGCACACTTCTATGTAAGAGATTTTCTTCATTTCTCATTTTTGTCCAATTTTCTTAGTGTTTTTATGCCCTTTTAATTTCAATTATAAATGTTGGGGTATGGTTTCAAACCTCCAATATACATCACTCTTTATTTTTGAATGATTGGAGACCCCTTTATCTCTCATTAAATTCCTCCCATGTACACCCATTAATATGTCGAAATTCGTGAGGGATTTCTCTCTTCTTTTACATCCAAGTAATCCATTTGAATTATGCATCAAAATTACATTACAATTTTTTGGACATGTATCTATTTGACCCCCTTACATTCCATTTCATGTAAATATTATTAGACACCCCATTATCTCTCATTAACCATTTTTATGAATTCTTACGTCACGTTGTTACGCTGCCGAAATTGCACCGATTTTCCAAGCCAATGCATGTGTAGTGAATACCATGCCCATGTATCTATCAAGGGTATTCACCCTTACAGTAAGGTTATCCATTTAAATGGTTTTAAATTATAATTAGATTATTTTTTATCATTTAATCAAATTTTGGTCATTTGACGTAATTTGACATTGAAATTAGATATAAACGCACATCAATCTTTTGATGGTTTTTACTTTTAAAAAACCATTTTTTCACATTGTTAATGATAATTAATTATAAATTAATCAATACAACTTATATGTTTTGAATTTAAAAAAATGGATTCCATATTTAAAATAAGTGGGTCTAAATTATGATAATAGGTTACTTTGTTTTGAAAATTTTGAATAGTAACTTGGGTAATTTTTTTACCATAGTTAAAGGTAAATCGT
This sequence comes from Viscum album, assembly GCA_963277665.1. NCBI lineage: Eukaryota > Viridiplantae > Streptophyta > Magnoliopsida > Santalales > Viscaceae > Viscum > Viscum album. The sequence continues at coordinate 393,337,403 of OY728136.1, read as the reverse complement.
GTAAATTAGGGTAACATACTATTTGATAATGATAATAAAATTAAGCTAAACCCTACCAAACTCATATTGGATGAATGAAATTCTACCAATATAACCTAAGGGTTTTAATTGATTCATTTAATGGACTTTTATCCATAAAAGTGATGCAGTTATAATTAAAACAAAAGAAAGTGACAACAAGTCGCTATTTATCTCTTATAAGTATAATAGTTTTAATGTAGTGATAATCATGATAAAACGCAAAGAATAAATACTCTATAAATATAATGACATTATCTATATGATTTGAATTTATTTAGAAATTTTAGATATCAAATACGTTCCATAAAAATTGACACAATAATGATATAATAATTATTTTTTATGAGAAATATCATATAAATGATATTATAAATAGTAAAATATTTATTATTTGAGATAATTTATGTCATCCATAATTTTTTTATGTGAAAATGACTTTTTATAATACTATTAAATTCTTTTTTGATGTAATATCTTGTTCTGGATTTTATTTAAATTCAATGAAATGAATAGTGTAAAAATTGATACTATAGATATTTTATTAAAATAATATTTTATTAAATTATTTAAAAATAATAAAAATATTTTAAAATTAAAAATTAGATTTCAAAAAGTATAAAATTTAATTAATAGTCCAATAATGTGATTTACCACATATAAGTAATCTTAAAAGCCTCTTGATAATTAAAATGTTTTTACATCAATTAAAATTAAGAGAGGGTTTTTAAGGGTAAACTGAAAAAGATAAGGTTTAAAAAAATTAATACTTGTCTAAAAATTATTGGATGAGATTTTTTCAAATTATCCTCATCTTTTACTCAAAATATATCACTTTGGAGCTATTATAATTTTTAAATAAATTTATAATAAAATAATATATCAAGACTATCCTAAAGTGCCCCTCCACCCTATTATAAAATTCCAACATATCTACCCACTTAATCACACATCTCAAGCCCCTTATCTAGTCCAATATCTACTCAAATAATATCCAAACATCCCTACCTTCCTCTTAGAGTCCAAAATTTTGGTATAAAGACATCCTATAGAGACCTTTTGTGAAAATAAAAAGGATATACTTGGAAAAATGGAGGTTTAGATACATAAGAAGGATATCAGACCTAAGATATTGGATAATATTGCAATCTCATTTTTATTTGAGAATGTTTATACATATTTATTTATTGGGGGTATATTTAAAATCCATTACCATGTTTTATAATTTTTTTTCATAATTTTGTTTCTATTATTCTATGTATGAATAAAGTCGTTTTTAACCATTTTTAAATTTTACTACATAGTTTAGAAGGAATATTTCTTTCGTTTACTATTCAAGGTTTGTTTTGAGTTTTCCTAAAAGAGTATGAGGAAATTTTTTTGACTTACATGGAACGAATAGATTATTACTCTTTAATAATTACTTATTTCCATGAATATTCTTTTAGAATATTTCAATTTTATATTCATTTAAATTTTTTCTTTTAAAATTGCATGTAATTTTGAGAAAAGAAAATGTTTTTGAAGAATAAATGATATTTTCCAAAAGAATTAATTTCAAGAACTTTATCAAAAATAGTTTCCATCTATGATAATAGAGTTTTATGTTTCTATTCATATTATTACATTAATATTATTATGTTTATGATGGAAATATTTTTATGAAATCCAATTATTTTATGTAGGATATGATGGGATGCTGTTTAAGAAACAAATTGTTTGTTCTTTTGGTTATGCTATGATGAATGATTTATGTTTTTGTGGCACATGTAAGAATGATTTCATTATGAGGTTAGTGGGACCTATATCTCCCTCCATTTCATTCGGTAAATATTTGTATCTCATGAGATAGACATGACTAGAATAACACATAAATATGGTTCAGTAATATGTGTCTGGAACGTCAAGTAAACTCTGTTTAGTAAAGGAAGTTGTCCGCTATAATCATCTTTTATATGAGCCTCGGATAATATGGAAATTATTTTCCATTATTAAATGTTCTCAACAAGTTCATGTTTTATGCTAATTCTATATTATCATGGTTAATGTTCCTTTATGATTTATGCCTTAGGAACTGTTAATATCTATTTCATGAATCAATATTTTGATATTCAAAAGTTAGGTTCTTGTTTTTTTACATTAATATGATTATATATTGTTTTATTACCATTACTAAGAATCTATGCCTACCCTTTATTGTGTTTTAATTCCTTATGTTATAATGAAACCATTTAATTAGGAGTAGTAAAGGGGATGATATTTATGGGAGATGTTCATAATCTTTTAAAAGTTATAAGAATGTATTCCATGTTTCAAAATTAACTAAACTATTATGGTCCTCAGGCGTGCATTTGTAAAATTTAATGAATATTCATAAAAAAAATATGTAATATTCATATACATCATGATAGGGTTGTTATAGTTTGTATCGAAGGAAAGGGTTAGTCAACTGTTGGAAACTACGAGGTGAAAACTTTGTAAGACCCTTAGAGATATTATAAGGTGTTTCCTGAGGATATGTATAATTACAGGATAGAGTACTATAATTATGGTAATGATTATGATTAACCTAGGATTAAAACTATGATGTAATATATTGAAAATACACACCTTTAATTGTGTTGTTTTCTTAGTATGATTTTTACCTCTCACACTATTCTTTTGGTGGGTTATAGGCATCCTTATCATGTAGGGGACTTCATTGAGCCATTAAAATAAACCCATGAGTGAATTAAACTATAGTTTTGTAACCGTAGAGTTTGATATCATCTCAGCCTCATCGCCTTTAAATCAACCTTCACTGGGAGAACAACAAATGACATATATTATTCAAACATTTTGAGGCTGAGTGGTAACCCAAACAAGAGCAGAATACCAAACAGCCAATTGGACCAAATAGGATTATTTGCAATGTAGGATAAAATATTAGAAAATGAATAAAAAACATACAATAAACAAAATAATACAAGAAATGTACACAAAAAAAGATTTAAAGTGGTTCGGTCCTATGGGGACCTACATGCATGGTAAGAACACTGCCACCCATGAACGCATTTTATTAATTCTCAAAAAAATATAATTATACAAGCTTTATAGAAATAGTGGAATAAGATATTAATAAATAAATTAAAATTAATTAAAAATTATAAAATGAACAAAACAGAAAACCTTATATTGATACTTATAGTGTAAAATTTCTGATAGTCCAGCTATTATGATCTCTTCAAGATGGATGTGTGGTTCCTGGAGGATCTAGTTCCAAAATCAGACACTTCCACTTACACTCGTGGTTCCATATCCAATATTGGAAAACACATGGATTCCATGTACTATGGAGGCCATCTCCACTATAAATACAACAACATAAGGTTGGCGGGGAGAGTGACAGGCATTCAGAGGCTCCGATGAGGCTACACTGGCGATGATAATCAATAGATTCAACTTGATGAATTGATATCCACACACAGAGGAGGCACCAATAGTAAGAGAGAACAAGATTGAACAACCAAATTCATCGAGGGGTAGGGGGACCTTGACTCCATCCAACACCTTGAACAACACAACCATCTAGATCACTCCAGAAAGCCATGCGAAACAAGAATCGAGTAGAAAAATAGATAAGCCAAAATAGGTGTACGACATAGATCAAAATGGAATCACAACAAATTAATAATCAAGAATTGATTCATCTAAGTATTACAATCATTTCACGAAGGGGGAACACACATCTAGTCGGCCAAAGGTTAAGGCCTAGCAGACAAGGCCCGCACCGAGCAGTGGCCCAAAAAGGTATGCAAAGAAGCATCCTAACTATAGATAAAGAGAATTTATATTAAATAAATCTGTATAACTATTTTTCATAGGAAATATTATCATTTCATAGAAAATGAAATATGAAATAAATTGTAAATATTAACATGGCACAATTTCTATTTGGAGAAACAAGAAATAAATGGATAACAAGTTTCACAAATCCCCACCATTTTAATTTGAAATTAATGTTGTTACTAAACCTAAGGTTATGGAATTTTATCCATGTTAAACCTATATAAACATAATTTGAACTTATAACAGACTACTACTTTAGTCAAAATATGTATCAGGTTTGTGTCAGTGTGTATATTTTTGGCACACATAGTTCTATATTCCATAACATATCTAATAAAATGAATCATAACATCTATGTGATTTGATTTAACATGGAAAATATTCTTATCTAGTTGGGGTTTGTCTTAGTGGTATGAACCCCTCAATTCTACATGAAAAATGGGGGTTCAAAACCCATTGGGATCAGGTTTCTCTAGTAGTACTATAGCGTACTGTAGCAGTGGCGACACTGTAGTAACGATGAGCACTATAGCTGTGGAAGGTCACAGTAGCAGCGGCAGAGTACTGTAGCAATGGAGGGTACTATTAGTTGGTATAGGTCCATGACCTATACCCACGGTTTGAAAAAAACGTGGGTATAGGTTTTTCCACCGTGTCATAACTCTATACCCGCAGTTTGGAAATCATGGGTATAACATATTTTAAAAAATAGAGGCCCGCGAGATTCGATATCATGACCACTTCTCTGTTCACGAGTGGCCTTACCACTACCCCATCACTGCATATATGTATTTATATATATTTTTTGTTAAATATATTTATTTAAACCTTGGGTATTGTGTAATAAACTTTGGGTGTAGAACTCCCGCCAATTTTTTTTTTCTCCTCAGGAAAAAATAAATTTTCTGTGCACACGCGGGAAACCTATATCCCTGGTTTTTAAAAACCGTGGGTATAGATTTTTTTATCTGATGACAATACCCACAGTTTTGGTGAAAACCATGGGTATAGGTCACCCTATCCCTACGGTTTTGGGAAAACCGTGGGTATAAGAAATTTTTTGGTACCCTATACCCATGATTTGGAGAAAAATGTGGGTATAGGGTAGCCTATGCCCACGGTTTCCCCAAACCGTGGGAACAGGGTATCAAAAAATGCTTATACCCATGGTTTGCCCAAAACTGTGGGGATGGGGTGACCTATGCCGACGGTTTTCCCCAAACCTGTGGTTATAGGTCAATTTTCTAGTAGTAATAGATCTAAGTGTTTATAAACATTATTAACATCAGTTTTTTAAAAACCAATGTGAAGAATTACTTTTAACATTAGAAAATGAAAAAAAAACCAACGCTAAAAGATACTATTTCAAATTTGTTATCATAAAAATGACATGAAAAAATAATGTTTTTAATTCTTTTCAATATGTTTATTAAATAACTGATGTAAAAAATACTTCCAAAAGAGATTTTAACATCATTTTTTCTTGAACCTATTGTAAAAGTGAGATTTTAATGTCGGTTACTTAATGACAAATGTAAAATGTCCTCCCGGAAGACATTTAACGTCAGTCTTGAAGAACCAATGTTAAAATGGTGATGTTAGAAAACATTTTTCTACTAGTGTAAGGTGTGTTCTCTATGTGGCTGACAAATGGTGGTGCCTATGTCAGTTGTGAGAAGTAAACAACTTCTATATTCCCAAGATTAATGGTTCTAGTTGAACATTTTTGGATTATTACCAACACTTTTATCTCCCATTCCCTTTGGACACAAGAAGACATTATTCCATGTTCAGGAATGAATGTTGTCTGATGTGTCTCGTACTCAACCAATAGTTTTATGGTTCATGAATCATAGTAAAATAATGATGAATATGAAGTTTAAGAATTATATACCCAGTTTTGGCAACATAATTATTTATCAAGTAAAACTAAAATTTCATGTCAAGGATAAACACAGTACGGTATTTAGAAGTAGTAGAGCTAAATTCCATACATATTATCAATGTATATAATTCTATAGTTTTGTACAATGAAACCTTTACAAATAAATGTATGCTGGAAATCTTTTGGATTTTGTTCAACTATAGAGCGCGAACTATTCCAGGGATAATCTCATGGTAAATATGGTTCTTAAGAGTCCTTTATGTATTTAAGGAATGATAAAGTGAAGTATGTTGTATGCATGATTAGATGATATGAGAAGCTTCAGGCTGAGATTCTGAGTAATATCTTGACCAAGCATTCATCAAACATTATAACGTGGAATGGAGTAATTACTAAATGCACATTACATTATCCACATAAATGCTATGATTTCAATAATGAGGATCTATGTTCAGTCCTACATGTTAGAATTGATTAGTAAATTTTAGCATGGTTAAATTCTTAAATGCACATTTAATTTTACACATTAGAGTTTTCATGTAAGTATAATGAGCATCAATGTTGATATATATTAAATAAAATTACATTTTATTTCAAGTCATTCTTTTCAAATAACAATGATATCCCTTAACATTATTCCAAATATAATAAAAAATGGATATCATATGAATCATAGTCTGATGGAAATTTATTATTTCACAAGAACATGTGTTAAGATGCAAAAATCCTATTTGGATATAAAAAAATTGCATCAAGTAAAAAAAATATTTGTGGAGGAGTTATGTTTGTGAGCACCATAGTAATGGAAAAGGTACACTGCAGAGGAGTTATGTTCATGAGCACCTCTATGAAGGAGCTTCGCAAAACTGACCGTTTTGACAATTCCCAATAGATTCTAAGGCTATTTGGGTCCGTATTTAACCTCAAACTAATCGTGACATTATTCATGACTTTAGGGGTATGATTATCAGCGCCAACAACCATAATAAAATTAAATCTCTATAGATTGGCGTAATTTATAAACCAATGTTCTTGGGAAAAACTAATATTGAGTTATATCTAACAGTTACTTAGCCCAGTGTAAGGCCCTAACCTTAAACATTACATAATATTTAATTAAGTTAATAATTCACATCCAGGATCTTTTCATGTTTAGATATTTAGATAATTAGATCATAACATATACATAAAAACTTGAATATTACATTTGGACACTTCTACTCTGTATCCATTTTTCACAATACAAAAAATCATGAAAAAAAGATTCATGTGTAGTTATAAGTTTTAGACTACATGAATTTTCCATGATTCCATCCTTGACCTTATTCATCTGTATGTCCTCTAAAAAACATTTCAAAAAACATAGGGTTGATCATAAAAAGCTCAGTAAGTATTATAAAATAATGAAAGAAAACATTAGTCCATCAACACATACCAAGCATAAGCTCTTTAACATACCTCATAAAATCATAATATTTATGAATAACACATAGAAATAATAAATCATAAATTTAACTTCTAACATCTATATCATACTTAAATTATAGCTATCATAGCTACATAAGGCGTTACGTTGGAATACCCATCACAGTATATTCCCAAAGTCTCTTAGGAGAAACATTAAAGTTTACCTTCGTCATGTTACCCAATGCATTGGAGATCTATCCCAAGATCACCCACCCTAGGTTTATCACGGAACCACCCATATATGTAAACAATGACCAAGAACCATAACATATTCATAACTCATAAAACAAGTATAAAGAAAATATAACATTTCCACATTTCAATCACAATATACCATTTCAAGATATTGAAATAATCAATGCTTTATCAAAACCATTTTCAATACCAAAATATGTAAAAAGGGTTTATGATATTTATTTTCATTTTAAAAACATTACATATTGTTATTGAAGCCAAATATCAAATAATGTTCGTAGTGGTGGAAGGGTCATTGTCACCACGTACGTTAAAAAGAAACATTACCTTTGTTGTTTATTAAAACGCTACGTAGAAAAATATTCTCCTTGAATGAAATGAAAATTAAAAGGGGTTTATACACCATTTAAAAGAAAGACTTGTGTAAATCAAAATATGCCTCAATGAAAGGAGATTGAGACGAAGTCCCTTACCTCGTGTCTTACATGACTTGTTCATTTTTTAATGTCCTGAATAATAAAATAAAGTAAATTTCTACTTTCTTTATAAAATTTTAATGTTTATTATTGCTTTTAAATTACTTATTACCATGTTATACACATTACATAATAATTTGAGTAAATAATGGCCATTTTGTTGATATTTGATACTTTAGTCAGAAATGAACTTCTTATAATTAAATGTTGTCAATATGATCAAAAGTCCATTCTCTCTATAATGATATTCATGATTTATATATCATATATATAATATATATCTAGAATATATATGTATGTATAATAGTACATAACATTTGGATATAAGAAATGAAATGCATTGTTCATGGAGATGGTAAGTCGTACATACGCTTGAACGCTACCTCTATTTCTATTCCATATTTAATGGAATGAAAAATTAATGATACATAGGTATATTATAATTAAAATATAATATAATGTATAATTTTAGTAACTCAATCCTTTATATATTCCACATATGGCATGAACAAGTCATATCACTTTGAAGGGCGGTGGTATGAACTTCCTCAAATGAAATTATCGTATTTACCCATTATGGAAACTATAAAGGTATGCTATAAATGAACAATACAGAAGCATGGAGACAATATAAATATAATATATATCACATATAAATATATTGCCATTATAATTACCACCATGATAGGCAATATGATACAATTGAACAATCATCGTTTCATGAGGCAGTAGTTCCTCGTCCACAGAAATAAGATGTTCGTATCCATTAGATGGAGGTTTGTGGATGTGTAGTTCGAATCCATATCATAAAAAAACCTAGTATATTTATGATACTGGTTTTGTTGTGTAAACAAGGAATAAGAAGAGTATAGAGAGTGGAGAAGTAAAATAAAAGAAGAGAACTTGAGAGAAGACGTTACCTTTAAATCAGGTAACTCCCTTTGGTTTGAACCAAAAAGCTTTCTTGAAGTGCCTTATGCCTAAGGTAAGGAATATAGGTGGATGATATGGATGTTTTGTGCATATGTGGATAGATTTTGGACGAGTCAAGTGGGCTTGATGGGTATGTGTAAGGGATAGAGGTGATGACCATTTATAAGAGGGAGGAGGGGCTCATTAGGAATGTTTGAATGTATTATTTTATTATAAAATTATTTTCATTTTAAAAGGGTCCAAATCATATATAACTCGAATATAAGGTGCATATAAGTTGAAATAAAATCATCCAATAAAAATTAGACAGGTTTTGGATATTTTTTTAATCCGTACTTTGTTATTTAACCCTTTGTTAATTTATTTAACATTTACCATGTCCTCTTATATATTTATACTATATGGTTAATATATTTATTATAAAAATACAAGCGACCCAAAATGGACCATTAATGACATTTTTAATATTATATATATCATTTGGACGAATCTTATATTTTTAGGACTATTTTATAATTAAATAAAATATTAATTGTTTTAAAAACACAATTATGTGAATTTATAAACTATTCATATCAAGACTTTTTCAAAAATATATATAAATTTTATTGTATCAAAAAACCATCATTAATAAAAATATAAAAAGTCATTATTATACATAAAATTCATCTATATTATAAAAAGTTACAAAATAAATTTATTTTAACAATTATAATATCATTTATTTGAATATTTTATTAATGAAGCAATTACTGCATCACCATTGAGTCATAATTAAATTTATTTATATAATGTCTAAAAATTATAAATAAAATACCATGATGTTGGAAATCGTTTTATCTTCTAAATTAATATTTATAGTCAAATAGATCACTTATATAACCCCAAATAAAAATCGGTTTACTAAAAGATATATTTTTGTGTTACTTTTGTCTTTACTTTAAATTAATTAATATAAAGTGTCATTATCATGCCCAACTGGCTCTATGGGGTCCCAAAATAGACCCAATGATGACCTTAGTCAGAAATATCTCACCCAATAGGGGTAAGACAAGTGTAAGGATAATTTAATATTATTACAACATTATTTTTTACCCTTATTTACCATATTTACCCATTAACCATGGTAAATAAAATATTTACTGAAATAAATATTAATAATGTCTAAAAAAAGTTAACTATTAACACAAATTGGATCTCCTGATTCAAAATATGGAATCGATTTTCCAAATTCAAATCACAGAATTTATAGAAATTAATTTAAAATTAATTCATGTTGTTAAAACAAAAAACGTGTTTTAAAGAGATAATAACTATGAAATGATTGACAATTGTTTATGACCAATTTCAAAGTGAAATTACTTCCAATGACCAACAGTGAATTAAATGATAAAAATATAATCTGATTACAGTTTAAAACTAATTTAAAATATAACCAAACAATATAAATAAATTAGATTAAAAGATTTTTTTGAATTGAAATATATTATTTTTCACTATTTATTAAAAAAAATGAACATCATCAGAAAAATACCAAAATTTCATCCAATGTAAATTATTATATCTCGATTCTAAAAAAAATTATTTTGTCAAAAAGAACATATAAAAGTGGAAAAAATTAGTTTTAATAGGGGTTCTTCATCAAAATGCGGTAAATCAAATTTTTAAAGAATACTAGAGTATTTATGCTTAAAATTGGATTTATTCACATTTTAAGCCTCTAACATTCATTGGATAAAGGTATAAACATTTAAAAAACATGTATAATAATATTGTAGTTAGTTTTTTTTATTCCTTCAAAAACAATGGTCAGGCATTAACTACCATTTAAAATAATATTATATTATTATTTTTCAGTATGACTCAGCCTTATGTGCAACATGAGATTTTTGGAGAAACACATTGTTGAGTGTCGGGTAAGCCATCTAAAATAGCATCCCATTTAATGTAAAATTAATATTTAATTCACAAATATTAATAAATATTAAAATATCATATTCTTTATTTACATGTGATGTTACATCCTTCCCCCCTTTTTGGAATTGCATTCATGCAATTCTATTCACTTATCAAGAATGTGTGGGTATTTATCCCTCATAGAATTTTCAAACTTCCATGTTGCCTCTTCAACCATATGGGTTTTCCACAAAACCTTTACATGATGAATTACCTTATTCCGCAACACTTTCTCTCTTCAGTCAAGAATATGTGTTGGTTATTCCTCATAAGAGAGATTCTCTTCCAACCGAACTACCTTTAGGCTCAATACATGAGATGGATCCAATATATATTTTCTCAACATTGAAACATGAAAAACATTTTGTACCTTGGATAAAAATGGAGGTAAATCCACTCTTTCGGCAACTGATCTAACTTTATTCGGGATTTCATAGGGGCCAATGAACCTCAGACTCAACCTTCCCTTCATTCCAAAACGCATCACACTTTTCCATAGAGAAACTTTGATAAAGACACGATCACTTACCTAAACAGAAATATCCTTTCTCCGGTTATCTGCATAACTTTCCGACCTGCTCTGAGCTTTTATCATATGCTTCTAAATCAACTGAACTATTTTTCCATCTCTTCAACCAATTATGGTCCCATCAAATTCCTTTCAACTACTTCGTCCCAAAAATATGGAGTTTGACACCGCTTCCCATATAATTCCCCAAATAGACCCATCTGTATACTAGAATGAATACTGTTATTATAAGAAAACTCAACCAAAGAAATATGTTAGTCCCAACTTCCCTGGTAATCCATTGAGCAAGCACATAGCATATCTTCCAAAGTCTGAATTGTTCGTTATGACTGCCCATCTGATTGAGGATGAAAAGCTGTACTAAAATTTAATTCAGTACCCAATGACTTCTGAAATCATTTTAAAAAGTTATAATTAAACCTGTGATCATGATCAGATAAAATAGAGAGGGGACCTCCATGCATCCTGACTATCTCTTTAACATACAACCAAGAATGTTGATCTAGAGACAAATTATCTCAAATAGGAAAGAAATTAACAAATTTAGTCAATCGATCAATAATAAACAAGATTGCATTATTACCTCAAGAAGTCTTTGGTAATACCATGACGAAATGGATGGAAATATTTTCCCATTTCCACTCCAGCATTGGTAGAGGCTGAAGCATCCATTTCGGTAACTGCCACTCTACCTTAACCTGTTGAAAAGTCAAACACTTCATAGTAAAGTCAACAATATCTCTTTTCATTCGATCCCACTAGTAATACTCTCAAAGATCTTTGTACATCTTAGTATTTCTAGGATGAAATGAAAATGGATAACTATGAGATTCATATAATAACTCATTCCTCGAATTTGAATCACCAGGCACACATAATATCTTCCCAAATCTCAAAATACAATCATTATCAATTTTAAAATCTGACAACATACACTTCTGAACCAACTCTACCTTTTTCTGCAACTCACTATCTTCCTTCTACACTTTCTTAATTCTGTATGACAGAGATTATTTCAATGACACCTGAAACAAAACATATAAATCTCATGCACCAACATCTTTTATTACAAATTTAATCAAATCATTAATCAAAGTATCTCGTTCCAAACATAACATGGTTAATGTAGAATTACTTTTCTGACTCAAAGCATCAACCACTTTATTTTCCTTTCCCAGATGGTAATGGATCGTGAAATCATAGTATTTGATTAATTCAATTCATCTCCTCTATCTAATGTTCAATTATTTCGGAGTTAATATTAAATTAAAACTATTGTGATCAATATATATTTCACACTTTACACCATATAAACGATGCCTCCAAATTTTTAATGGAAAAACAACAACAGCTAATTCCCAATCATGTGTAGGGTAATTTAACTCACGAGGTTTAAACAGACGTGAAGCGTAATAAATTACCTGATCATTCTGCATAAGGACAGAACCAAGTCCTTTAAATTAAGCATCACTATAGATTACAAACTCACAATTTCTGGAAGGCAATTCCAAAACGAGAGCATTCACTAATCTTCTTTTAAATTTCTGAAAACAATAATCACATTATTTTGTCTAGATGAACATAACACCTTTTCGAGTTAATTTAGTCAGTGGGCTAGATAACCTTTCAAAATATTCAACAAATATCTGATAATAACTTTCTAAACCAAGAAAACTCTAGATCCTAGTTATATTTGTGGGTCTTAGCCATTCTTAAACAACTTTTTTTAGCAGGATTAACAATTATGCCAATTTTTTAAAAAATGTGACAAAGGAAAGAAATTTTTGTAACTAAAACTCACTCTTTTTGAATTTCCCATACCGTTTCCTTTCATTTAAGGTTTGAAAGACAACCCTTATATGAATTTCATCTTTCTCTTTACTTTTGGAATAAACCAAAATATCATCTATAAACACAACCACAAACTTATCAAGGAACTCATGGAAAATTCTATTCATAAGATCCATTAATACAATAGGAGCATTGGTTAACCCAAAAGGGATAACCAAAAATTCATAATGTCTATATATAGTATGAAATACGGTCTTTGGAATGTTTTATTCCGTTAATTTTAACAAATGGTACCCCGACCTCAAGTCAATCGTCATAAAATTCTGAGATCCCTGGAGTTGATTAAACAAATCATAGATATGAGCAAAAGATACTCTTTCTTAATAGTGATGTTATTCATTGCTCTAAAATCAATGAAAAGTCTCATTGAACCATATTTCTTTCTAATAAACATGACAAGATCACCCCCATGATGATGTGCTAGGTCGAATAAAACCTTTATTTAATAACTCCTACAATTTCTTCTTTACCTATAAATGTTCAATTTGATCTATTCGATAAGGAGGTTTGGAAATTGTCTTAGCCTCATGAACTTAGTAAATAGTAAATTCAACTTCCTGGTCAGGTATAATACCAGGAAATTCATCAGAAAAAACATCAAGGTACACATTTACTACTGGTACATCATTAATCTGAACAGTTCCATTATTTTAAACAATATATGAAAGGTAACGTTCATTTCCTCATTTTACTAGTTTTATAGATTACTGATAAGTTATCAAAAGTAAGGGTTCATTCTTGTACCCAAAGTAAAAAATCTTTTTGAAAATAAACCTCTTTATCTCTATAGTCAATCTTAGCATTATAAATAGAAAGCCAATTCATACCCAAAATAACATCAAACTCTACTAGAGGCAAAACAATAAGTTTTCCAGGTAGATTCTTTCCACACACAAGTACAGGAAGGTTCTTATGATTTTTTTGTCTCAACATTTCCTCCATGTGTTTTTACCATAAGTTCATGATCCACATCTTGAGATGGAATTCCCAATTTACTAGAAAATTTCACAGAAATGCAAAATGTGTAGACCCTGAATCAAACAACACATTGGCATAATCTGAACAAACAAATAGTATACCTGATACTATTTCATTTGTTGGCCCAATATATGTTGATGTAGTTGCAAAGGATTTAACCACCTCTTTCAGCTTGTAGTCCAGCTGCTTTCCCTTAGTTGAGTTCTTCACTGGACACTCATTTTCATAATGACCCATTTCATTGCACTTAAACCATTTTATTGACTATAAATAAATATTTATCATACCAATCCCTTGATCATTTTTAGGGAAATTATGTGCCTTATGTCCAATTTTGCCACATCAATATCACTTACCAAATCCAAAATACATTCCTCAGTGTGTTTCTTACCAAAATTTTCACAAATTTTAAACATTAGATTCTTACCATAAGACTTTTTTGAAGAGTTCTTCCCTTTTAACTGTCACCTGAACCTTTTATTCTTTTGTTTCAAAAATAACACCTGATAATCGATAAACTCCATTTCCACCTTCTACGCACATCAAAAAAAAATTCATAACTTTTGAACTCACTAAAAGATGAATCCCTTTGATACATTGGCATTAATCCTGAGTAAAAACGATTGATTTTACTGTCAAGATCTCGTATGAAATTTGGAGCATACCTTGCCAGTCGAGTGAGTTTTGATTTATTAGAAGCCACGAATTCATCCTCCTACCTCAATTCTAGGAATTTTTTTCCATCCTAAGACAGACCATCTTAAGAAAATATTTCTCAAGAAACATACCTTTGAATTCATCCTAATCAAGAGCATCAATCTCCCCACTATCCCTGATATTTTTCACCATATACCGCCACTGATCGGCTTCACCTTCAAAACTGTAAACAAAAAAACTATCCTTTTGATGTTCTGAACACCCCATGACATCAAAAATATTCTCTAGTACTTTAATACACCATTCAGTTTGCACAGGGTCAGATGATCTTCTGAATGATGGGGGACGTTCACCACTGAAAATCAGGCCTTTAGCGACCGCCATTGGCGGTCGCTGTTGCCTCGTCGCTATAGGCTTTCAGCGACCACCAATGGCGGTCGCTAGTATAAAAAAAATTTAAATTTTTTTTTATTGAATTGAAAATATAAATATAAATATATATATATATATATATTCATATATATACTATTAAATACAATATTTTAAATATATATATATATATATATAATATTTTAAATGTTTTAATATATATATAATATATATATAATATCAAATCATTGTGCTATAATAATTTAAAAACTTCGATTCAAGAAATAATCTCATTTCAGGTCTTTCGGAGCACGTTTGCTCCGAATGGAACCGCCGCACGCCGTTTTGGTGTTTTATGGCACCGGAAACGCGTTTCCGGCTGCCGCGGTCAAACGGCACCTCCGAATGAGGTGCCGTCTGGCCAACCATTTCACAATTCATGCCATGGATGTTGTCGTACGGTTTCGTGGCATTTGGAGGTCGTTCGAGTGGTTTTGACCCCCCAACGCGCCATTTCAGCGCGCGCCGCGCTGCTGAAAAGGACACAATCGGACGTGTCGCGCGCACCGCATGTCCGATGGACGTGCGGCCTCCTCCTGCATCTCAGGAATAATATTTCTATCGTTCTCGTGTGGTTTTAGGTCGTTCAGAGCATGTTTGCTCCGAATTGGACCGCCGCACGCTGTTTTGGTGTTTTAGGGCGCCCGAAAGGCGTTTACGGCCGCCGCGGTCAAACGGCACCTCCGAATGAGGTGCCGTCTGGCCGACCATTTCACAATTCATGCCCCGGATGTTGTCGTATGGTTTCGTGGCATTAGGAGGTCGTTCAGGTGGTTTTGACCCCCCAACGCGCCATTTCGGCGCGCGCCGCGCTGCTGAAAAGGACACAATCAGACGTGCCACGCGCACCGCACGTCCGCTGGACGTGCTGCGTCCTCCTGCATCTCAGGAATAATATTTCTATCGTTCCCGTGCGGTTTCAGGTCTTTCGGAGCACGTTTGCTCCGAATGTGACCGCCGCACGCCGTTTTGGTGTTTAATGGCGCCCGAAACGCGTTTCCGGCCGCCGCGGTCACACGGCACCTCCGAATGAGGTGCCGTCTGGCCGACCATTTCAAAATTCACGCCCCGGTTGTTGTTGTACGCTTTCGTGGCATTCGGAGGTCGTTCGGGTGGTTTTGACCCCCCAACGCGCTATTTCAGCGCGCGCCGCGCTGCTTAAAAGGACACAATCGGACGTGCCGCGCGCACCGCACGTTCGATGGACGTGCGGCCTCCTCCTGCATCTCAGGAATAATATTTCTATCGTTCCCATGCGGTTTCAGGTCGTTCGGAGCACGTTTGCTCCGAATTGGACCGCCGCACGCCGTTTTGGTGTTTTGCGGCGCCGGAAACGCGTTTCCGGCCGCCGCAGTCACACGGCTCCTCCGAATGAGGTGTCGTCTGGCCGACCATTTCACAATTCACGCCCCGGATATTTTCGTACGGTTTCGTGGCATTCGGAGGTTGTTCGTGTGGTTTTGACCCCCCAACGCGCCATTTCAGCGCGCGCCGCGCTGCTGAAAAGGACACATTCGGATGTGTCGTGCGCACCGCACGTTTGATGGATGTGCGACCTTCTCCTGCATCTCAGAAATAATATTTATATCGTTCCTGTGCGGTTTCAGGTCGTTCGGAGAACGTTTGCTCCGAATTGGACCACCGCACGCCCTTTTGGTGTTTTATGGCGCCGGAAACGCGTTTCCGGCCGCCGCGGTCACACGGCACCTCCGAATAAAGTGCCGTCTGGCCGACCATTTCACAATTCACGCCCCGGATATTTTCGTACGGTTTCGTGGCATTTGGAGCTCGTTCGGGTGGTTTTGACCCTCCAACGCGCCATTTCAGCGCGCGCCGCGCTGCTAAAAAGGACACAATCGGACGTGCCGCGCGCACCGCACGTCCGATGGACGTTCCGCCTCCTCCTGCATCTCAGGAATGATATTTCTATCGTTCCCATGCGGTTTCAGGTCGTTCGGAGCACGTTTGCTCCGAATTGGACCGCTGCACGCCGTTTTGGTGTTTTGAGGCGCCGGAAACGCGTTTCCGGCCGCCGTGGTCACACGGCACCTCCGAATGAGGTGCCGTCTAGCCGACCATTTCACAATTCACGCCCCGGATGTTTTCGTACGGTTTCGTGGCATTCGGAGGTCGTTCGGGTGGTTTTGACCCCCCAACGCGTAATTTCAGCGCGCGCCGCGCTGCTGAAAAGGACACAATCGGACGTGCCGCGTGCACCGCACGTCCGATGGACGTGCGGCCTCCTCCTGCATCTCAGGAATAATATTTCTATCGTTCCCGTGCGGTTTCAGGTCGTTCGGAGCACGTTTGCTCCAAATGGGACCGTCGCATGCCGTTTTGGTGTTTTATAGCGCCGGAAACGCGTTTCCGGCCGCTGCGGTCACACGGCACCTTCGAATGAGGTGCCGTCTAGCCGACCATTTCAAAATTCACGCCCCGGATATTGTCGTACGGTTTCGTGGCATTCGGAGGTCGTTCGGGTGGTTTTGACCCCCCAACGCGTCATTTCAGCGCGCGCCGCGCTGCTGAAAAGGACACAATCAGGCGTGCCGCGCGCACCGCACGTCCAATGGATGTGCGGCCTTATCTTGCATCTCAGGAATAATATTTCTATCGTTCCCGTGCGGTTTCAGGTCGTTCGGAGCACGTTTGCTCCGAATTGGACCACCGAACGCCGTTTTGGTGTTTTATGGCGCCGAAAACGCGTTTCCGGCCACCGCGGTCACAAGCACCTCCGAATGAAGTGCCGTCTGGCCAAGAATTTCACAATTCACGCCCGGATGTTTTCGTACGGTTTCGTGGCATTTGGAGGTCGTTCGGGTGGTTTTGACCCCCCAACTCGCCATTTCAGCGCGCGCCGCGCTACTGAAAAGGATACAATCGGACGTGCTGCGCGCACCGCACGTCCGATGGACGTGCGGCCTCCTCCTGCATCTCAAGAATAATATTTCTATCGTTCCCGTGCGGTTTCAGGGCGTTCGGAGCACGTTTACTCCGAATGGGACCGCCGCACGCCGTTTTGGTGTTTTATGGCGCCGGAAACGCGTTTCCGGCCACCACGGTCACACGGCACCTCCGAATGAGGTTCCGTCTGGCCGACCATTTCAGAATTCACGCCCCGGATATTTTCGTACGGTTTCGTGGAATTCGGAGGCCGTTCGGGTGGTTTTGACCCCCAACGCGCTATTTCAGCGCGCGCCGCGCTGCTGAAAAGGACACAATCGGATGTGTCGCGCGCACCGCACGTCCGATGGGCGTGCGGCCTCCTCCTGCATCTCAAGAATAATATTTCTATCGTTCCCGTGCAGTTTCAGGTCGTTCGGAGCCCGTTTGCTCCGAATTGGACCGCCGCACGCCGTTTTAGTGTTTAATGGCGCCGGAAACGCGTTTCCGGCCGCCGCGGTCACACGGCACCTCCGAATGAGGTTCCGTCTAGCCGACCATTTCACAATTAACGCCCCGGAAGTTGTCGTACGGTTTTGTGGCATTCGGAGGTCGTTCGGGTGGTTTCGAACCCCAAACGCACCATTTCAGCGCGCGTCGCGCTGCTGAAAAGGACACAATCGGACGTGCTGCGCGCACCGCACGTCCGATGGACGTGCAGCCTCCTCCTGCATCTCAGGAATACTATTTATATCGTTCCCGTGCGGTTTTAGGTTGTTTGGGGCACGTTTGCTCCGAATTGGACCGCTGCACGCCGTTTTGATGTTTTGTGGCGCCAGAAACGCTTTTTCGGCCGCCAGGGTCACACGGCACCTCCGAATGAGGTGCCGTCTGGCCGACCATTTCAAAATTCATGCCCCGGATGTTGTCGTACGGTTTCGTGGCATTCGTAGGTCGTTTGGGTGGTTTTGACCCCCCAACGCGCCATTTCATCGCGCGTCGCGCTGCTGAAAAGGACACAATCGGACGTGCCGCATGCACCGCATGTCCGATGGACGTGCGGCCTCCTCCTGCATCTCAGGAATAATATTTCTATCGTTCCCATGCGGTTTCGGGTCGTTCGGAGCACGTTTGCTCCGAATTGGACCGCCGCACGCCGTTTTGGTGTTTTATGGCGTCGGAAACGCGTTTCCGGCCGCCGCGGTCACACGGCACCTCCAAATGAAGTGTCGTCTGGCCGACCATTTAACAATTCACGGCTCAGATGTTGTCGTACGGTTTCGTGGCATTCGGAGGTCGTTCGGGTGGTTTTGACCCCCCAATGCGCCATTTCAGCGCGCGTCGCGCTGCTGAAAAGAACACAATCGGACGTGTCGCGCACACCGCACGTCCGATGGACGTGCGGCCTCCTCCTGCATCTCAGGAATAATATTTCTATCGTTCCCGTGCGGTTTCAGGTCGTTCGGAGCATGTTTGCTCCGAATTGGACCGCCGCACGTCGTTTTGGTGTTTTATGGCGCCAGAAACGCGTTTCCGGCCGCCGCGGTCACACGGCACCTCCGAATGAGGTGCCTTCTGACCGACCATTTCACAATTCACTCCCCGGATGTTGTCGTACGGTTTCGTGGAATTCAGAGATCGTTCGGATGGTTTTGACCCCACAACGCGTCATTTCAGGGCGCACCGCGCTGCTGAAAAGGACACAATCGGACGTGCCGCGCGCACCGCACGTCCGATGGACTTGCGGCCTCCTCCTGCATCTCAGGAATAATATTTCTATCATTACCGTGCGGTTTCAGGTCGTTCGGAGCACGTTTTCTCCGAATGGGACCGCCGCACGCCGTTTTGATGTTTGATGGCGCCGGAAACGCGTTTCCGGCCGCCGCGGTCACACGGAACCTCCGAATGAGGTGCCGTCTGGCCTACCATTTCACAATTCACGCCCCGGATATTTTCGTACGGTTTCGTGGCATTCGGAGGTCGTTCGGGGGGTTTTGACCACCCAACGCATCATTTCAGCGCGCGCCGCGCTGCTGAAAAGGACAAAATCGGACGTGCCGCGCGCACCACACCTCCGATGGACGTGCGGCCTCCTCCTGCATCTCAGGAATAATATTTTTATCGTTCCCGTGCGGTTTTAGGTCGTTCGGAGCACGTTTGCTCCGAATTGGACCGCCGCACGCCGTTTTGGTGTTTTATAGCATCGGAAACGCGTTTCTGGCCGCCGCGGTCACACGGCACCTCCAAATGAGGGTTCGTCTGATCGACCATTTCACAATTCACGCCCCGGATATTGTCGTACGGTTTCGTGGCATTCGGAGGTCGTTCGGGTGGTTTTGACCCCCCAACGCGTCATTTCAGCGCGCGCCGCTCTGCTGAAAAGAACACAATCGGACGTGTCGCGCGCACCGCACGTCCGATGGATGTGCCGCCTCCTCCTGCATCTCAGGAATAATATTTCTATCGTTCCAGTGTGGTTTCATGTCGTTCGGAGCACGTTTGCTCCGAATTCGACCGCCGCACGCCGTTTTGGTGTTTTATGGCGCCAGAAACGCGTTTCCGGCCGCCGCGATCACACGACACCTCCGAATGAGGTGCCGTCTAGCCGACCATTTCACAATTCACGCCCCGGATGTTGTCGTACGGTTTTGTGGCATTCGGAGGTCGTTCGGGTGGTTTTGACCCCCCAACGCGTCATTTCAGCGCGCGCCGCGCTGCTGAAAAGGAGACAATCGGACGTGCCGCGCGCACCGCACATCCGATGAATGTGCGGCCTCCTCCTGCATCTCAGGAATAATATTTCTATCGTTCCCGTGCGGTTTCAGGTCGTTCGGAGCACGTTTTCTCCGAATGGGACCGCCACACGCCGTTTTGGTGTTTTTTGGCGCCGGAAACGCGTTTCCGGCCGCCGCGGTCCCACGGCACCTCCGAATGAGGTGCCGTCTAGACGACCATTTCAAAATTCACGCCCCGGATATTGTCGTACGGTTTCGTGGCATTCGGAGGTCGTTCGGGTGGTTTTGACCCCCAACGCGTCATTTCAGCGCGCGCCGCGCTGCTGAAAAGGACACAATCGGACGTGTCGCGCGCACCGCACGTCCGATGGACGTGCGGCCTCCTCATGCATCTCAGGAATAATATTTCTATCGTTCCCGTGCGGTTTCAGGTCGTTCGGAGCACGTTTGCTCCGAATTGGACCGCCGCACACCGTTTTGGTGTTTTATGGCGCCGGAAACGCGTTTCCGGCCGCCGCGGTCACACGGCACCTCCGAATGAGGTTCCTTCTGGCCAACCATTTCACAATTCACGCCCCGGATGTTGTCGTACGGTTTCGTGGCATTCGGAAATCGTTCGGGTGGTTTTGACCCCCCAACGCGCCATTTCAGCGCGCGCCGCGCTGCTGAAAAGGACACAATCGGACGTGTCGCGCGCACCGCACGTCCGATGGACGTGCGGCCCTATCCTTCATCTCAAGAATAATATTTCTATCGTTCTCGTGCGGTTTCAGGTCGTTCGGAGCACGTTTGCTCCGAATGGGACCACCGCACGCCGTTTTGGTGTTTTATGGCGCCGGAAACGCGTTTCCGGCCGCCGCGGTCACACGGCACATCCGAATGAGGTGCCGTCTGGCCGACCATTTCACAATTCACGCCCCGGATATTTTCGTACGGTTTCGTGGCATTCGGAGGTCGTTCGGGTGGTTTTGACCCCCCAACGCGCCATTTCAGCGCGCGTCGCGCTGCTGAAAAGGACACAATCGGACGTGCCGCGCGCACCGCACGTCCGATGGAGGTGTGGCCTCCTCTTGCATCTCAGGAATAATATTTCTATCGTTTCTGTGCGGTTTCAGGTCATTCGGAGCCCGTTTGCTCCGAATTGGACCGTCGCACGCCGTTTTAGTGTTTAATGGCGCCGAAAGGCGTTTCCGGCCGCCGCGGTCACACGGCACCTCTGAATGAGGTGCCTTCTGGCCGACCATTTCACAATTCATGCCCCGGATGTTGTCGTACGGTTTTGTGCCATTCGGAGGTCGTTCGTGTGGTTTTGACCCCCCAACGCGTCATTTCAGCGCGCGCCGCGCTGCTGAAAAGGACACAATCGGACGTTCCGCGCGCAACGCACATCCGATGGACGTGCGGCCTCCTCCTACATCTCAGGAATAATATTTCTATCGCTCCCGTGCGGTTTCAGGTCGTTCGGGGCTCGTTTGCTCCGAATTGGACCGCCGCACGCCGTTTTGGTGTTTTATGGCGCCGGAAATGCGTTTCCGGCCGCCGCGGTCACACGGCACCTCTGAATGAGATACCGTCTGGCCGACCATTTTACAATTCACTCCCCGGATGTTCTCGTACGGTTTCGTGGCATTCGGAGGCCGTTCGAGTGGTTTTGACCCCCCAACGAGCCATTTCAGCGCGCGCCGCGCTGCTGAAAAGGACACAATCGGACGTGCCGCGCACACCGCACGTCCGATGAATGTGCGGCCTCCTCCTGCATCTCAGGAATAATATTTCTATCATTCCCGTGCGGTTTCAGGTCGTTCGGAGCACGTTTGCTTCGAATTGGACCGCCGCACGCCGTTTTGGTGTTTTATGGCGCCAGAAACGCGTTTCCGGCCGCCGCGGTCACACGGCACCTCCGAATGAGGTTCCGTCTGGCCGACCATTTCACAATTCACGCCCCAGATGTTGTCGTATGGTTTCGTGGAATTCTTAGGTCGTTCGGGTGGTTTTGACCCCCCAACGCGCCATTTCAGCGCGCGCCGCACTGCTGAAAAGGACACAATCGGACGTGCCGCGCGCACCGCACGTCCGATAGATGTGAGGCCTCCTTCTGCATCTCAGGAATAATATTTCTATCATTCCCGTGCGGTTTCAGGTCGTTCGGAGCACGTTTGCTCCGAATTGGACCGCCGCACGCCGTTTTGGTGTTTTATGGCGCCGAAAACGCGTTTCCGGCCGCCGCGGTCACACGGCACCTCCGAATGAGGTGCCGTCTGGCCGACCATTTCACAATTCACGCCCCGGATGTTTTCGTACGGTTTCGTGGTATTCGTAGGTCGTTCGGGTGGTTTTGACCCCCCAACGCGTCATTTCAGCGCGCGCCGCGCTGCTGAAAAGAACACAATCGGACGTGCCGCGCGCACCGCACGTCCGATGGACGTGTGGCCTCCTCCTGCATCTCAGGAATAATATTTCTATCGTCCCGTGCGGTTTCAGGTCATTCGGAACACGTTTTCTCCGAATTGGACCGCCGCACGCAGTTTTGGTGTTTTATGGCACCGAAAAGCGTTTCCGGCTGCCGCGGTCACACGGAACCTCCGAATGAGGTTCCGTCTGGCTGACCATTTCACAATTCACACCCCGGGTGTTTTCGTACGGTTTCGTGGCATTCAGAGATCGTCCGGGTGGTTTTGACCCCCCCAACGCGTCATTTCAGCGCGCGCCGCGCTGCTGAAAAGGACACAATCGGACGTGCCGCGCGCACCGCACGTCCGATGGACGTGCGTCCTCCTCCTGCATCTCAGGAATAATATTTCTATCGTTCTCGTGCGGTTTCAGGTCGTTCGGAGCACGTTTGCTCCGAATGGGACCGTCGCACGCCGTTTTGGTGTTTTATGGAGCCGAAAACGCGTTTCCGGCCGCCGCGGTCACACGGCACCTCCGAATGAGGTGTCGTCTGGCCGACCATTTCAAAATTCACGCCCCGAATATTTTCGTACGGTTTCGTGGAATTCGGAGGTCATTCGGGTGGTTTTGACCCCCCAACGCTTCATTTCACCGCGCGCCGTGCTGTTGAAAATGACACAATCGGACGTGCCGCGCGCACCGCATATCCGATGGACGTGCGGCCTCCTCCTACATCTCAGGAATAATATTTCTATCGTTCTCGTGCGGTTTCAGGTCGTTCAGAGCAACGTTTGCTCCGAATTGGACCGCCGCACGCCGTTTTGGTGTTTTGGGGCGCCAGAAACGCGTTTCCGGCCGCCGCGGTCACACGGCACCTCCGAATGAGGTGCCGTCTGGCCGACCATTTCACAATTCACGCCCCGGATATTGTCGTACGGTTTCGTGGCATTCGGAGGTCGTTCGAGTGATTTTGACCCCCCAACGCGCCATTTCAGCGCGCGCCGCGCTGCTGAAAAGGACACAATCTGACGCACCGCATGTCCGATGGACATGCCGCCTTCTCCTGCATCTCAGGAATAATATTTCTATCGTTCCTGTGTGGTTTCTGGTCGTTCGGAGCACGTTTTCTCTGAATTGGACTGCCGCACGCCGTTTTGGTGTTTTGTGGCGCCGGAAACGCTTTTCCGGCCGCCGCGGTCACACGGCACCTCAGAATGAGGTGCCGAATGGCCGAACATTTCACAATTCACGCCCCGGATGTTGTCGTACGGTTTCGTGGAATTCAGAGGTCGTTCGGGTGGTTTTGACCCCCCAACGCGTCATTTCAGCGCGCGCCGCACTGCTGAAAAGGACACAATCGGACGTGCCGCACGCACCGCACGTCCGATGGATGTGCGTCCTCCTCCTGCATCTCAGGAATAATATTTCTCTCGTTCCGTGTGGTTTCAGGTCGTTCGGAGCACGTTTTCTCCAAATGGGACCGCCGGACGCCGTTTTGGTGTTTTGAGGCGCCGGAAACGCGTTTCCGGCCGCCACGGTCACACGGCACCTCCGAATGAGGTTTCGTCTAGCCGACCATTTCAAAATTCACGCCCTGGATATTGTCGTACGGTTTCGTGGCATTCGGAGGTTGTTCGGGTGGTTTTGACCCCCCAACGCGTCTTTTCAGCGCGCGCCGCGCTGCTGAAAAGGACACAATCGGACGTACCGCGCGCACCGCATGTCCGATGGACGTGCGGCCTCCTCCTGCAACTCAGGAATAATATTTATATCATTCCCGTGCGGTTTCAGGTCGTTCGGAGCATGTTTGCTCCGAATTGGACCGCCGCACGCCGTTTTGGTGTTTTATGGCGCCGGAAACCGCGTTTCCGGCCGCCGCGGTCACACGGCACCTCCGAATGAGGTTCTGTCTGGCCAACCATTTCACAATTCACGCCCCGGATTTTTTCGTACGGTTTCGTGGCATTTGGAGGTCGTTCGGGTGGTTTTGACCCCCCAACGCGCCATTTCAGCGCGCGCCACGCTGCTGAAAAAGACACAATCAGACGTGTCGCGCGCACCGCACGTCTGATGGACGTGCGGCCTCCTCCTGCATCTCAGGAATAATATTTCTATCGTTCTCGTGCGGTTTCAGGTCATTCGGAGCACGTTTGCTCCAAATGGGACAGCCGCACGCCGTTTTGGTGTTTTATGGCGCCGGAAACGCGTTCCGGCCACCGCGGTCACATGACACCTCCGAATGAGGTGTCGTCTGGCCGACCATTTCACAATTCACGCTACGGATATTTTCGTACGGTTTCGTGGCATTCAGAGGTCGTTCAGGTGGTTTTGACCCCCCAACGCGCCATTTCAGCGCGCGCCACGCTGCTGAAAAGGACACAATCGGATGTGCCGCGCGCACCACACGTTCAATGGACGTGCGTCCTCCTTCTGCATCTCAGGAATATTATTTCTATCGTTCTCGTGCGGTTTCAGGTCGTTCGGAGCCCGTTTGCTCCGAATTGGACCGCCGCACGCCGTTTTAGTGTTTAATGGCGCCGAAAATGCGTTTCTGGCCGCCGCGGTCACACGGCACCTCCTAATGAGGTGCCGTCTGGCCGTCCATTTCACAATTCACGTCCTGGATGTTGTCGTACGGTTTCGTGGCATTCGGAAGTCATTCGGGTGGTTTTGACCCCCCAACGCGCCATTTCAGCGCGCGCCGCGCTGATGAAAAGGACACAATCGGACGTGCCGCGCGCAACCGCACATCCGATGGACGTGCGGCCTCCTCCTGCATCTCAGGAATAATATTTCTATCGTTCCCGTGCGGTTTCAGGTTGTTCGGGGCACGTTTGCTCCGAATTGGACCATCGCACGCCGTTTTGGTGTTTTATGGCGCCGGAAACGCGTTCCAGCCGCCGCGGTCACACGGCACCTCCGAATGCGGTGCCGTCTGGCCGAACATTTCACAATTCACTCTCCGGATGTTGTCGTACGGTTTCGTGGCATTCGGAGGTCGTTCGGGTGGTTTTGACCCCCCAACGCGCCATTTCAGCGCGCAGCCGCGCTGCTGAAAAGGACACAATCGG